>CM018687.1:56119705-58519705 GCA_009363875.1 Mikania micrantha | reverse complement strand
AGTTTGTGTGTATATGTTATGTTGCTTGTTGCTCTCCAAAAAAAATGATAACACACACACACACATATATATATTGAATTTTTTTTCAACCGAGGGTCTCTCACGAAGCAGCCTCTCTACCATGTTGGGGTAGGGGTAAGGTATGTCTTCATCTCTCCCCCCAGACCCCACAAAGTGGGATTACACTGGGTAGGTGGTGTTGTTGTGTTGTAGGGCATAATAATCTTCTAACGAATAACATCCCCCCCCCCCCCCCCCAAAATGGTGGCTTTGCCTACCGCACACATATATATATTGAATTTTTTTTCTACCGAGGGTCTCTCACGAAGCAGCCTCTCTACCATGTTGGGGTAGGGGTAAGGTATGTCTTCATCTCTCCCCCCAGACCCCACAAAGTGGGATTACACTGGGTAGGTGGTGGTGTTGTGTTGTAGGGCATAATAATCTTCTAACAAATAACATCCCCCCCCCCCCAAAATGGTGGCTTTGCCTACCGCTCCCACGGGGCGTAAACGAGCCTAGTACAAGCTTGACTAAGCTCGAGAGCAACTAGTTTAATTTACAAGAGCTTGTGATGAATCTCTGCTTCTGTGTAGCTTTTCTATCTCTTGTTCGGCTAGTTTATTATTCATTAATTATTTTATCTTCATTTATTATGTTATTTTATTTATAATCATAATTAATATAATTTATTTAAATATTTTTTCATAATATAATGCAACAAAACAACACGTACCCAGTGTAATCCCACTTTGTGGGGTCTGGGGGAAAATATATTATATGTAGCATTAATATATAATATGTAGTTTTAATTGTCATGAAAATATATATCTAACATTGGCTGTGAGCTACAAAGTTGTTAGGATAGAGATTAGTTTACTGTTTAGTTTATTTTTTTTATTCATTTATTTATTATTTGTTTATCTTTAGATGGTAAAGATTGAATTTAGAGAGGGAGTTTCCTAATTAGAATATAAATCTTAATTTTCTCTATTAGGAGGTGCTGTATTTGTTGGTACATGTCCCTTAAAATTTGTTTGTGTTTTGAATGTTTACTGCTGAAAAAAAACTTGCTTAATTGAAATGCAGAATTACAATATGGAAACTTAGAAACACTAACAAACATAAATACCACCTACACCATCATGTATCACTCCCATGTAAACTTCCCCTTAAAGTATGCTACTATAACCCATGACTTAGACCCACTCTCTTGAAACTAGTTAAAAACACATGACTAAATTAAGAAACTTGACTCATAAAAATAATCACTTCTTGCTGACTAGATTCATGACCCAACTTGACTCATTAAGATTAATCCAACATTCATCCCCTTAATCTTGATATCGGTCTTTTACTTGCTTTCGTTCATGCTTTTCTTACTAAACCGTACTTGGTTTTCTTGCTTTCATTAGGTCTACTTGTATTAATGGATTCCCATGAATTAATTGACATGCTTGCTTGCTTCGCTTCTCTTTATTTTCTAATTAATTCACTGTTTGTCTTTATTTCAAGATCCACCACAATTTTCAATCCACACGAGCCCCTTTCTTTGTGAAGTTCCACCGACGACAACAACATCCATGCCCAGTAAAATCCCACTTATAGTGGGGTCTGGGGGGGGGGGAAACATTAACGCAAAAAATGGCATCCTGTTCTCCTGCCTCGATTTCCATTCTTTTTTATCAGAACAACCTCCATTTGCTTTCTTCCTTGACTACTTTCTTCCAAAGAAGACAATCACGAGCTTCTGACTCCAATTCGATTTTCTTGCTTCTGATCAATCGGTCATGCTCTTCTTTTTCTAGCAAACGTCGGTCACACTCACCTTGGTATTCCGGTCACCTTAGTTGGTTTAGGGTTAGCCACCGGTTTTACCAGCAGCCAAACGGTCTTCTTCACCATAAAAATTTCCAGCTATGGTCTTCTTGTCGTTTCACCGGTTCATCTCCGGAAACGGCCTCTTTCTTCGGTCTTTCTTAGACAAACCGCTGGTCGTGGTTGTCTTCTTCAATCTTTGCTGCAGTAGCAGCTGGTCCTTTCTTCTCACATCGGTATGTTCTTTTCTTTGCTACACTTTCCGGTCAATTCTTCCTAGCCTTGCAGTTTAATGAGCTGCCCCCTTCTTCACCAGAAAACAACTCTCAAACCGGCACTCTTTTTTCAACCTAAGTGCTCTGATACCAATTGTTGGTAATGCCTCTTAAAATGCACACACAAACTTGTTTGTAATATAAATGTTTATGGTGGAACTAACTAACAAAATCAATAAATAATTCCAAAACACTGATTGAATTAATCGGCCCGATTCGAGATGGGCAAAATCTCCTAAACAAGTAGTAAAAACCACACATTAATTTTCAGAACAAAAAAAGAAAAATAGACATTCGACTACTACTAAACAAAAAACGAATAACTGCTCCTTCATGGCTGCGCAGAAAGTGCTCCTCATGTTCCCACATAATCCACCAAAGTTTGACCCAGTGGGTCCAAACAATTTCTAAATAAAATATCCAGATCAGCTCCCTTCCCCAATTTCCTATTCTTCTGTTTATAAACCTTTAGCTACTGCGTAGTCGCATCAGTTTACTACTGAAAAAAACTTGCTTAATTGAAATGCAGAATTACAATACGGAAACTTAGAAACACTAACATAAATAACACCTACACCACACCATGCATCACTCCCACGTAAACTTCCCCTTAAAATATGCTACTATAACCCATGACTTAGACCCACTCACTTGAAACTAGTTAAACATAATAAACACATGACTAAATTAATAAACTTGACTCATAAAAATGACCACTTCTTGCTGACCTGATTCATGACGCAACTTGACCCGTAAAGATTAATCCAATAGTATTTAGTATAAATAAGTTGATTTAATAAGTGGACAGTGTGTAACAAAACCAAACAAACCATCATGTGTTAATAAGAGAACAACACCCTACTAAATAAGTAGAGCCGATGACTACGAGGGGTTGGCTAAAAAGATGCGATTTGAACCGGTTTTTCATTTAAATGAAATATGGACATTTGCTAATGGATCCATAAAATTTAAATCAAATGGGTTTAATGTAGAAAAGCCCACAAAAAGGCTTGGTCTGATTAATAAAGAAAAGAGGGCTGCCATTTTCTTCTTGTTCTTCACGTTCTCAAAAAACGTCTACAACTCTCTCTATGTTCGACGTGCACCAGCTCACACCTCAAAATTTCTGCAAAAATCAGTCTTCTAATCATCTAGAGTGCTCAAAAATTATCTCCATCACAAGAGGTAAGTCTCCAAAACAAGTCCTAGTTTTTTTCTTTTTTCTCGGTTCAGCTCCGATTGAAAGGTGATGTTGGGTTTTCAAAATTATGCAGATTTTTTAAAGATTAAGGGCTGTTGAAGACACCTTTTATCATTTGCAAACTCATAAGAAGGTTTGATCATTCATGCATGTCTTTTTCATGAAGTAAGTTTGATCTCGTTCATTAAGGCCAAAACAGGGCCTGTTATAGGCTGTTAAATGGCTGAAATGATGGCTGTAATCAGCCCTAAACAAGTTTTATCTGGAAGATTAACGGCATAAATTAAGTTGCAATTTGTGTGGGTCAATAAGGTTGCAACAAGGCTGTTACAGGGCTGTAATCAGCCCTAAACCAGGTTAATTTGGAAGATTTAATAGCTTAAATTAAGTTGCAATTTGGGCGGGTCAATGAGGTTGTAACAAAGCTGATAGAGGGCTGATACAGGGCTGTAATCAGCCCTAAACCAGTTTAATTTGAATGATTTAATGGCTTAAATTAAGTGCAATTGGGCGGGTCAACAATAACAAGGCAAAAACATGACTGTTATAGAGCTGTCACAGGGCTGTTATAGGGCTGAAATGCAGTCGTAATGAGCCTAAACGAGTTGCTAGTTGTAAGGAATAGTGGCTGTTAATAAGATGCAATTTGGGTGGGTCAATAAAGTTGTAACAAGCCAAAACAGATCTGTTACAAGGCTGTCACAGCGCTGTTAAGGGGGCGGAAATGCAGCTGTAATCAGCCCTAAAAGATAATATGGGGCTGAATAGAGGTTATAAACATGGCTGAAATTAATCCAACCCAGGCTGTAAATTATAAGAAAAAGTGAACTGTTAACAAGACTAAACATTTAGCTAAAATATAGGAGAAACACTTGGTTGTTTTGATAAAAAGGTCAACGGCCTGTCATAATAAAAAAAATATATAAGGTAGAACATCTTAAAATGCCTAATTATTTTGTAACAATATTGACATAAAAGTGATGAAATTGGTTGAAGTACCTATTACTAAAGAAAACAAGAAAAGCAAAGAAATAAATTACCAAACACACAAGGTGAGTCATGGTACCCCTTTTTCTTGTTTTGTTTTAAAAATTTTGGGGCTACGTACGAGTCGTGTTTGTAAATTTTTTAAGACGAGCTTATGATATTGCATCTTTATATTAGTTTAATGAACTTTGAGTTATTATTGGATTTGGAATTTTTGTATTATAATGTGTTTTTTTAGTTTCTTGTAGTATGTTGTTAGTTGATAAAATTTTAATGAAAGTGAGTTTGGAAGTACAACGTTACTAAGTCAAAGTGGTCCGTCCGGTGTCGTGCGGTGCTACATACTCAGGTAGATCATTAAGGGTATCATAACCTCAAGATGAGTGTGTGTTTAGTCGGTACCGATTAATGTAGGGAAACCTAGGCTGTGAAGCGGTGTCGTGGTGTGAGATGGAGACCCAATACTCGGTGGCTTCAGGCTGCGCATCCAACTTATAGACTGTAGGGTTAGATTCCTTGCAGTAGATTTGATTTACCAGTTCTATAAGTGTGAGTAAATATTTCCTCGTTTACTATATGTTACTTGTGAATTTCCTATCACGTTGTATTTATCTACTATGATTCAAATCAAACGTGTAAAAGATTTTGTGTATTGAATAAAGGAAGGAATTATAGCCAAAATATAGAGATACTAATTACATTTAGATACCTATACAATTAGGAATATTAATAAGATAATTAAACTATTATAGCCAACATATTCTAGTATTCCCCCGCAAGTGCAAGGCGGTTAGCAATCTGCAACTTGGATAAGATACGGGCTTTGTAAAGATATCAACTATTTGATCGTTTATTCAGATAAACTTGACACTGAGTTTTCCCTGAGTAACTTGTTCATGAACAAAATGATAATTTACTTCAACATGTTTTGTCTGTCACGAAAAACTGGATTTGCAGTGAGATAAGTTGCTCCAAGGTTGTCACACCAAAGTGTTGGCACTTCACTATCCAAACCAAGTTCTCGAAGAAGAGACTATAGCCAAATCAATTTTGCAATTGTATCCGCAATAGCCTTGTACTCAAATCCCTTGACGATCGATTGGACAACTAGCCCAATCAGTGTCCGAGAACCCCTGCAGATTGGTGGGCCAATGTAAATCCGAAAATGCCTGAAGCCTATAACCGGTGTTACGACCAATCCATAGTCCCATATGAAGTGTACCTTTGAGATAGAGCAAAATTTGTTTAATGCCAGCCCAGTAGTTATCAGTGGAGCATGCAAGAACCGACAAACCTTGTTCACAGCGAACACCATATCAGGGGAGAGAGAGAGCGACATACTAAAGAGCACCGACAGTTTGCCTGTACCTAGAAGGATATAGACGAAGGATTATAGGGGCGAGGATGGGCGACAACCGCTCTTTTTTCTGTATGTAGTGTTCATTTTTCGACCAAAAGGTTGATTTTTGTTTTAAGTATTGGTTTCGCCGTCCTCGCTATAAAAAAATTAACATGCAATGTGAGTCACGTAAATTTTCGCCCTCTCCTTTCAAGACGTTCAAGCTCCATTACTGTAGAAGGATCATCAAGTAATGGGCTATCATGTGGCAATAACACAAAAGAGGTGCTCATGGGAGTAGAAACTAGTTTGCAATCTGCCAAATCAGCCCGATATAAAATATCGCCAATGTATTTACGTTGTGAAAGAATTAAATTATGGCCTTTATGGACAACCTCAATCCCTACAAAGTAATGTTATTGGCCCATGTCCTTAAGGGCAAAAACCGCATTAAGTTGTACAATATTATGTGCAACTGCAATTAATTATTGCCTGTAATAATTATATCATCAACATAAACAAGGAGATAAATAAGAGAGCCCAAGGAATGAAGGATAAACAATGATGGGTCGGTTTTGGACTTGTAAAACCCTAACTGATGAAGGGTTGTGGACAATTTGTTGAGCCAGGCACGAGGAGCGTGTTTGAGACCGTACACGAACTTGTTTAGTAAACAGACATGGTGACGCTTAGCAGGATTAATGAAGCCTAGAGGTTGGCGCATGTATGTTGTTTCTTCAAGATTGCCATGCAAGAAAGCAGTTTGGATATCTAACTGCCTGAGAGGCCATATATTTGTGACTGCCAATGATAAAACATTGCGAATGGTAGCACGTTTAATGACCGGACTGAAAGTCTCATGATAATCCACACCATGCCGATGATGAAAACCCTTGGCAATAAGACGGGTGTTGTAGCTGTAATCTTACCATGTGCATGGGTTTTCAACTGGTAAACTGATAGAGATTTTACTTTAGCATGTTAATGAATAGTCTTTTTGTAATTGTGGGAGGGGGTAAGTGTAAGTTTTAATACTATAAATAAGAACTATGAGTTTGTGAGAAGGGGGGAGAAAAGATTATTGTTAGAATTGTTAGACTCATTGCAGTAGCATGAGGAGGGCATAGCCCTGGGACCATTTTGGTTGTTATTTCTCAGTTTCTTTGTAGATCCTTGAGATCATCTTTTTCCTAATTCAATATAGTTTGCATTCTGATTTTCTTTTGGTTTCTATATACGTATTTTTCATTCTTCATCATTGGTCCGACCTGCCATCTTCCCAGCGATTCCAATTTCATCTCCACACTCTCATCATCGTCGTCGTCCCTATCGTTCTCCACCAACAGTTAAATTCCGATTTCTTCTTTAATGGCTCTCATCGTCGCCCCTGGTCCTCAATTTCAGACGATTTGCGATTAATTTTTCAGATTCATCGCTACTTCGCATCCGATTTCAGCGATTCGTCTCCAATTCCATCTCTAATGGATTTCATCGTCGCCAATGTGTCTCAATTTCAGACGATTTTCAATTGATTTTTCAGATTTGTCTTTCAATTAGCGCCGATTTCAATTTATTACAGTTTCAATTTCGTTTTCTCGTTTCTAATTCGATTATCTTTTTCTCTGTCACATTACGTTCATCTTCTGATTTCATACCTGTCGTTCGCTTCTATCTCGTTCATTCAAACAACAATGGTGAATCAAGCTTCACGTCTCGATCTCCATGAACAACAGATCAATCAGCTTCAACAGGATGTTGCAGACATCCG
Organism: Mikania micrantha; assembly: GCA_009363875.1. Taxonomy (NCBI): domain Eukaryota; kingdom Viridiplantae; phylum Streptophyta; class Magnoliopsida; order Asterales; family Asteraceae; genus Mikania; species Mikania micrantha. The sequence continues at coordinate 58,512,317 of CM018687.1, read as the reverse complement.
ATCGTCTCTGACAATTCTAACTGAAGATCGCAATGAATCAATAGAATTCCGTAAGGTGATGTTGGCATGGATGAAAACTCATGGGAAACAACCAGTGGATCCGTCAGGGTCCTCGGGTGGGGTTTTTTCTGGTTCAGGCGGAGGACCAGGTCCAACCGAGTCATCGACGGGCCTCCCTTGGGCAGTGAAGAAGATTAAACTTCCAGAATTCAGTGGGTTTGATCCCCAAGGTTGGATTCAAAAGGCAACCTTGTATTTTGATATCAACAATACTCCTGATGAATTGCGCATTCGTTTGGCTCAATTGAGTATGGTTGGAGTCGCTCAACATTGGTTTACGATTATAACTCAGGTACGTGATTCACTATCATGGGTTGAATTTCAGTCAGAGTTGCAACAACAGTTCAGTGGTTTAGAAATATATAATCTGTATGAACAATTGGCAACGATTAAGCATGGTGATTCGATTTATGATTACATTGACGATTTTGAGTACCTATTGTCTCTGGTTCCTCGATTGCCGGAATCTCAGGCTTTGGGCTATTTTATCGCTGGCTTACAAGACGATGTGAAGAGGTGGGTTCGATTGCATCGTCCCCTTTCACGCTTAGATGCGATGTACCTGGCAAAGGATGTGGAAGGGATGTTACGTCCCAATTCGTCATCCGGCAATGTGTCTCAGTCATGTTTTCGTTACCTTAATATCCATGGCTCATTGGCAGGAGGACAATCGGATGGGTCATCGGTTTTGGCTCAATTGGAACCAAAAACATTTTCTGGCTCCAAAATGGCAGAAAGGACTTCTTCTATTCGTCAACCATTTAATCCACAATCCCCATTGTCTTCACAGGCTGATGGGGGACACGTTTTTCAACGGGATAGGGGTGTTCGATCTCTTTCACGCACGGAATGGGAGGAACGACGTAAGAAGGGTTTATGCTATAAATGTGGCCAACCTTTTAGTCCATCACACAAGTGTCCGGATGGTCAACTTCGTGTGTTGTTGCTTGGGGATGATGAATTGGAGACGCATGAGGGACTTCATTTTCAGTTGGAACATAGGGACAATGATCAATCGCTTGAGGTTCTACAAAAGGTTGTGGCGTCTCCTGTCAAGCCTTGAGGACAAGTCTTGAGTTATGGAGGGAGTATTGATAGAGATTTTACTTTAGCATGTTAATGAATAGTCTTTTTGTAATTGTGGGAGGGGGTAAGTGTAAGTTTTAATACTATAAATAAGAACTATGAGTTTGTGAGAAGGGGGGAGAAAAGATTATTGTTAGAATTGTTAGACTCATTGCAGTAGCATGAGGAGGGCATAGCCCTGGGACCATTTTGGTTGTTATTTCTCAGTTTCTCTGTAGATCCTTGAGATCATCTTTTTCCTAGTTCAATATAGTTTGCATTCTGATTATTATTTGGTTTCTATATACGTATTTTTCATTCTTCATCATAAACCCATTTACAACCAACAATATTAGCATTAGGTAGAGGAGGCACAAGTGTCCATGTGCCATTTTTATGAAGCGTGTCCAATTCATCATACATAGCCCCATTTAACAAACTTGTTAGCAACGGTAAAAATCGTGGGTCCAATAGGTGAAGGAGAGGATGCGGTGGCAGTATAGGCAGCAAGATTGTAATGGTCGGTTTGTTTTGGATTGGGATGAAGGTTAGACGGCCAGGTTCTTTTGGCTGGCTGGGATTGAGGAGAAGGTGGAGGTGGTGGAGAATTTGGTATTGGATGTGGTATGTAAGTCAGATTAAGTGGAGAAGAAGATGTGTGAGATGGCAGGTTGGGAGTAGCAGGTGAGGAAGGAAGGATTGGAGGTGAAGCTAGTGATGTATATGAAGAATGGGTGGGTTCTGGTGGAAAGCTAGGTGGAAGAATTGACAGAATGGAGATATATGGGGAAGTAGGTTGTGGTGATGGTGTAGGTGATGGTTGACCGACGCAAAAGCCCCAATCCTAATTACCTTAGTAAGGGTAAGTTGGATGTCGATCCACGAGGAGTTTGGTGGAAAGCAATCACTTTCTAACTAGATTATGCAAATAAAAGTAAATGACATAAAAAGTGAATTTAGATTTTATGGATTTGTTATTGTAAGAAACTGATTAAGAAAACAAAGTAAATAAAAACTTGATGTGAAAACAGTAATGAGAAGAGGTGGCCCTCCCGGGATTCAGTTTAGACTGTAGTGGTGTTTAATTGATTATCCTAGACCTAGTCACATAGACATGACAAGCAGATTTGATTTAACCGTGATACATCGCGACTAAGTACTTCGATTGCAATAACACAATGGAAGGTTGTCATTCGACTATCAAGCTTACAATTCCCATTCATAATTCATCTAACAATGGCCTAGATTAATCTAATTTCTCCAGACAGAAAGTTAAACAAATCATTCATTCAAAATCGTACCAGTTTACAAGTCAAATCAAAACCCAGTACGCAAAAAGCTTCGAAAGCTTAGATTGCTAGTCTATTACAGATGAACAATATTCAAAACATCAAAACAACCAAACCTAACCCGGGAGAACTCATGAAGGAATTAGCCACGCATGACGGGAGTGATCTTAAATGATTCGTTTGAAGATTGCATCTCGATTCACCTTAGAAATGACCCCGATCGATGGCTATTGATGAAAATTGACTTTTGGAACTCTTTTTCGCCCTAGGTAGGTCCTTGGAGGCTGAATGATAGATCCCCAAAACCCTAGATCGAAATAATTAAAAAACCAGATTTTTCGGGTTGCAGTACCCCCCTACGCCTCAGCAGTAGGGGTACGGTACCATATTTCTGTTAACTTCATATTTCAGCACAGTAGGGGGGTACTGCGGAGTCATAGGGATACGCCCCTTATCCGGTTTTCGCGTTAACCTTGTTTTGGCTCTCAGTTCTTCATCCGGACTCCGTTTAACCTCCCGTTTGGACCAAAATCTTCGTTTTTCCATTCTCTATCATCTTGTAATCACCAATCCTTCTTTCCTTGACTTCATTTATCGTCATATGCTCCGTTTCTTAGCTTTTTAACCTGAAACGCAACATTATCTAATTCAAGGAATATAAGCATATAAATATAATCAAAATCAACCACTTAAAGCTTATTAGGTTCATTCCATTCACCCTCCATCACATTCCCACACTTGCCTTTTGGTTGTCCTCAAGCAAATCTTTGAACCATTAACCATCAAGTCTCAAAACACTTCCCAACTTCTCGCAACATTCAACTTAGATTCCCGGTTATGCTAAGGTCCCAAGACTTACCGCATTGCATAGTTTTACACCTAGCTAAGCAAAATATGAAACATTTAAAAATCAAGAACACTAAATAACTAAGATTGAAATGCTTCAGGTATTTCACGTGTTTCTGTGCACCCCTCACAATGAACACTCCACTCGGCTATTTCTGGATTAGCAAAAATGTGCTAATATATGTATCACTCAAAACCAAAGTATAGTACCACTGTCATAGGCTTGTAACGCAATCTGCAATCTACCAACTAGCACATAACCGACACAACTCACGAGGACTTTAACTGGGTTGTAACATAAAGGCTTAGGGCAAAGGTGGAATGGACTATTTATTTATTGGTTGACACTAGTGATGAATCCAAGACTTTATTCACATAACTAACTATACTGATAACAATGACTCTTTTTCTTGCTTCATAACAGATCATAACTCGATCTAATAATCCACTTTTTCTCTCTGTTTTTTTTCTTTTTCTTTTTCTTTTTTTTTCATAACTATAAACATAACATTACTTTCACTCACATAACACGAACGTGCTTGGAAATCACCACTAGTTGGGTTAAAACACAAATCAGGCGAAACGGGTCAAATGAGTTAATAAAACTGGCGAACAATAAACAGGTTAGGCTCAAACATGGTGTCTAATGGTAACAATAGGGTAGGATCTAGAAAACAAAAGGTTAAACAAAATTCTGAAGGTTCAATTCCTAATGCCTCGATCACATTCGTGCAAGCTATGGCTTATGGTTTCAAACAGTATCACATGACAAGTTCTAACTCGGTAAATACACTGGTGCCACTCTGAAACAACTATCCATAATACAGAACAATTTAGGCTCACCTCACATGGAAATGGTGGAATCAGGTTGCTGATGCACATACACATGTTATTTACCCTGTAGAATCTCACCCTTAACCATATAGCATTCCGTTTTCCTACTTGCTAAGCCACTATCATGCAACTTAAAGACATACGCATAACCAAAAATCTAAACCAATTGCCAACAGGTCTAAGATCCATGATTTTGAAAAAAATTGGCCTTTGGAACATAAGCTTACAAAAACGAGGACATTTTTCACAAAATTAAAAAATGGGAAAAAAAAAATAGGCACTTTCCCAAAACCTTATAACCCTTACCCCGCATCCCCACACTTGGGATACATTGTCCCCAATGTATGGTTTTTTAGGGCCAACCAAAGGTTTCTACCATTAACTAATACCCGTGTGAAATGTGACCAATCCCTGATATCCTCCCGTGTTAAGCACAAAGAAACATATAGTTTGTCAACCACATGATCACCCAAATACCCGAAGTCCCATTGTTTTATGACATAAAACTTGATGATAAAAGAGTTAAGGAAGAACACATGGACCTGATCACGGATCAGAGAGTGTTCCATAATAAAGCGGTTGTTGCTCCCCAAATAACCACTTCATGTATCCATCGTCCTTGGGTGACCTCTTTCCCACACTTGGGTGTTGCTATAGCGACAAAAAACTGAAACAACTAAACAAGAAAACAAACAAAAATATTAAAATGTCGGGTTGCCTCCCGGTTAACGCTAAGTTTTAAGGTCTTCAGCCAGACCAAACCAGATTTAGTGTTTATGGTGGTCGAAATGTGAATTCTCTACCCATCGTATCCTTACTATTTTTGTGGTTACCAACCCAACACTGTTTTGTATCTCCCATCTTTTCTATATGACCAAGCTCATCTTTTTCTCTCATCTTTGCAAATTCTCCATTTTCAAAAGTATGTTTGACATGCTTGGGTGGCTTTTTCATTCCATAGATTGTTTCAGATGATCTTGCATCCATTTTAAAGTAATTCTTCGAGCTTTGCACCCTATGTCTACCTGGTGGCGTCTCTTCCTGAACTGCAGATTTGCAATTTTCTTCCTCTTCATCCACTACCTCCTTAGCATTCTTTACCTTAGACCTGTCAAACATAAAACCCTTCTCTTTGATGCCTCTCTCATTTACATTGTAAAGAGGAGGACATTTGTTAGTAATGTATGTTGTAGCATATGACTGTTCAATAAAGTAAGTAAATGACTTTGACAATACATGCAAGTTTAACTTACGGTTCCCAAATCTCATGCTAATTGTACTATCTCGGCAATTAATTTGTGCACTAGCTGTCGCCAAGAATGGTCTTCCCAGTATGACAGTAGGTTGTTCCTTCTTCACATGAGGTGCATAGTCCAGCACCAAGAAGTTCTCTGGGTAGTAGAATTCCCCTATCTTAACAGCTACGCCCACTAACAACCCTCGGGGACGTTTACATGTTGAATCTGCTAATACCACAGTGGTGTCGATTGGCTGCAAAGGACCAAATTCATACTTGTCATATAGACTCCTGGGTATAATACTTACTGTGGCTCCATAATCCAGAAGTGCATTGTCAATTTTGAATTCCATAATCTGGATTGGAATAAGAGGTGCACTTGGATCTCTTTCTTCATCTGACTCAATCTCCTTACTGTCTTCGAGGGTGCTCACTGCACTGATGTGCATGTTTCTATTCTTTGAACTAGAACTTTGGTGTTGAGGATTTATTGTTGTGTCACTTGGCAACCTCCCGTTGCCATTCTTCATCTCCGACATGTCAGACGCGAGTTGAGCCACTTGGGTGGCTAAAGACTTCAAAGTCTTGTCGGTTACCTCCTTATCTTATAGCCTGGCAGTGGACTCAGTCTTCATCTCCATCTGCATAGCCTTCAACATTTCCATCACGTCTCCAATACTTCCACTAGAGGATCCAGATGACCCTGCTTGGTTACCTTGTTGGTAGGACTTCTGATATCCAGCTTGATTCCCACCTTGATTATTATACCTAAAATTACCAAAAGATTGATTAGTATTATTTCGTTGATAATTAGAGGTATTACCTGAGTTCCCGGATTGTGTTGATTGCTTGTGTTACTGTAACTGAAATTTGGATGATTCCTCAACCTCGGGTGATATGTATTGGAGTTCATGTTCCCATATCTTCCTCCACCTTGCACAAAGTTCAGATCCTTAAACTCTCTATGAATGACCGGACACCCATCTGCTATGTGCCCTAGATCTCCACAATGCCCACACATCTCATATAGTTGCTCATTCTTAACCGGTGTCCGTGTTTCCACCGGTGCTTCAGAAACTGCTCTAACTGTAGCATGCCTACCCCTTCTTTGTGACCGAGCCTTTCTCTTAGAAGTGATGGCCATACGCTCAAGGAAATCCCAATCCTCTAACTCAGGATTTGCTCCAAATGTACCATTAGAGATGGAGTTTAAATCCCTTTCATCTTCAATAGTTAGTCCCTCATAGAAAGAGTTAAGCAACTCCCACAATGATATTCCGTGATGTGGGCAGTTCTTAATAAGCATCTTAAATCTAGTGAAAGCCTCATGAAACAATTCACCTGGTTGTTGGGTAAAATTCCAGATGCCTTTCCTAACATCATTGGTCCTTTGTGTAGTATAGAACTCATCCAGGAATTGTTGCATCTCATCCCATGTAAAGATAGAAGCAGAAGGTAAAGAGTGAAACCATTGTTGAGCCTTGTCTTCTAAGGTGAACTGAAATAGAACTAACTTCACATCCTCAGGTGAAAATCCTTGACCTCCAATTGTGTTGCAACGTGCATCATATGCAGCAAGGTGCAAATAAGGTTCTTCAGTTGCCAGTCCATGATATTTTGGTAGATTTTGTATAGACTGTGATCTCACTTCAAAAGATCGACCCTGGTATTGGGGAATAACCACGGGTGAAGGGTTATTAGCAATTGCAGGTCGGAAGTGACTTTCAATTCCTTGAACTGGACCTCTCAATTCTCCTAGGTAATCCTTCCGCATTCATTCTTGCTCTAGGTCTAGGTGTTGGCCTTTGATTTTGATTCACAGGTTGCGGCTGTGGGTATGGAATGTCAGGTCTAGGAAATTCTCGATGATGTTTATTTCTTTGGTGTGGCACATATGGATCAGTGGTAGCAAAAGTAGGTCCTGCGCCAAATGTTCTAACCCCTTGTACTGGGCTGAACTGTTCATCCTCGTAATCTTCATACTCCTCATACTCACCTTTGTGTTCACCAGAAAATTCACCATGTTCACCTGTAGTATATACTGGTGGAGGGCCTTGAAATAGAGCAGAGAAATTAACATTTTTGTTAGGCTTAGTTTGGTGGTGATTCAGAAAATCATCTGATGTGGCTCGGACAAATGGTGAGCTATAGGTAGATTGAGAGAATTGTGGTAATGAGGTAACAGGTGGTGGTGGATTAGTTGGTGGGATTGGAGTGGTGGTTGATGATGATAGAATGGGTGTTGGATTGATTGGTTGCTTCCTTGGATCAGAAGAAGCCATTGGTTGTTCTTGTTTTGTTGGTGTGAAAAGTTTATCTTTTCGGTTATGCCTCGCGGATTTCTCAATTTCCGGGTCAAAGATCAATGGAGAATTCCGACCGGAGCGTCTTGTATGCATACAACCGGTAGATTACCTGCACACACGAAAGAAAAAGAAAAACCGCGTGTAAATCCGAACAACACAATTAAAGTGAAAGTAATGCTTTGCGCACAACTCCCCGGCATTGGCGCCAAAATTTGACCGATGTCGAAGGGTCAGTCAAAAATAAGAGCAAAAGCCCCAATCCTAATTACCTTAGTAAGGGTAAGTCGGATGTCGATCCACGAGGAGTTTGGTGGAAAGCAATCACTTTCTTACTAGATTATGCAAATAAAAGTAAATGACAGAAAAAGTGAATTCAGATTTTTTGGATTGGTTATTTTAAGAAACTGATTAAGAAAACAAAGTAAATAAAAACTTGATGTGAAAACAGTAATGAGAAGAGGTGGCCCTCCCGGGATTCAGTTTAGACTGTAGTGGTGTTTAATTGATTAACCTAGACCTAGTCACATAGACATGACAAGCAGATTTGATTTAACCGTAATACATCACGACTAAGTACTTCGATTGCAATAACACAATGGAAGGTTGTCATTCGACTATCAAGCTTACAATTCCCATTCATAATTCATCTAACAATGGCCAAGATTAATCTAATTTCTCCAGACAGAAAGTTAAACAAATCATTCATTCAAAATCGTACCAGTTTACAAGTCAAATCAAAACCCAGTACGCAAAAAGCTTCGAAAGCTTAGATTGCTAGTCTATTACAGATGAACAATATTCAAAACATCAAAACAACCAAACCTAACCCGGGAGAACTCACGAAGGAATTAGCCACGCATGACGGGAGTGATCTTAAATGATTCGTTTGAAGATTGCATCTCGATTCACCTTAGAAATGACCCCGATCGATGGCTATTGATGAAAATTGACTTTTGGAACTCTTTTTCGCCCTAGGTAGGTCCTTGGAGGCTGAATGATAGATCCCCCAAAACCCTAGATCGAAATAATTAAAAAACCAGATTTTTCAGGTTGCAGTACCCCCCTACGCCTCAGCAGTAGGGGTACGGTACCATATTTCTGTTAACTTCATATTTCAGCACAGTAGGGGGTACTGCGGAGTCATAGGGTACGCCCCTTATCCGGTTTTCGCGTTAACCTTGTTTTGGCTCTCAGTTCTTCATCCGGACTCCGTTTAACCTCCCGTTTGGACCAAAATCTTCGTTTTTCTATTCTCTATCATCTTGTAATCACCAACCCTTCTTTCCTTGACTTCATTTATCGTCATATGCTCCGTTTATTAGCTTTTTAACCTGAAACGCAACCGAAACACAACATTATCTAATTCAAGGAATATAAGCATATAAATATAATCAAAATCAACCACTTAAAGCTTATTAGGTTCATTCCATTCACCCTCCATCAATGGTTGATAGGGTAAAATTTGTTCATTAAAACGAACGTGTCGAGCTATGTATATGCTTTTAGTGGAAGGATCAAAGCACCGATAACCATGGTGAGAGAGGCTATAGCCGAGGAAGACACAAGGAGTGGAACGAAATTCAATTTTGTGACGGTTATATGGGCGAAGATAAGGAAAGCATTGAGAGCCAAAGACTTGTAGAAACGAGTAATCGGGTTTACGTTTAAAGACATGTTCAAAAGGAGATTTATTGGATGAGACGCGAGAGGGTAGCCGATTAATTAAGTATATGGCTGTTTCAAAGGCAAAATGCCATAAATGTTGAGGAAGACTGGATTGAGCCAAGTGAAACATTCCATTTTCCACAACATGACGATGGCGTCGTTCAACAATACCATTTTGTTCGTTATTGTGTGGATAGGAAAGACGATCAATGATGCCAAGGTTGCGACACAAGTTGGTAAGGGATCGAAATTCCCCTCCCTAATCAGATCAGATGCATTTTAATTTGGTATTAAATTGACGTTCAACCTAAGCGATGAAGTTTGTTAAGGTGATAAATCCACATAATAAACATCAGATTTTTGTGTTAGATGATAAATCCACATAAAACAAGTATAATGATCAACATATAATAAGATATAACCGAGACCATCAAAACACGGTGAAGGAGAAGGGCCCCAAACATCACAATAGACAAGATCTAAAATATTATTGCTACGAAAAGTAGAATCCGATAACGATAATTTTGAAGATTTTCCCATTTGACAAGAACACAAGATATTATTTAATTTATCCGAAACAGGTAAAGAACAATAAGAAACAACTGAAAGAAAAACTTGAGTATGAGGAGGTCCTAAACATTGATGCCAAATAGTTGAAGGAGCTTTGACAGCAGTGAAGGCAACCTTTGGTAGACAATTGAGTTGCTGAAGGCGAATGGAGTACAAACCCTGCTCACTGGGACCCGTAAGGAGGGTAGTTTGTGTAGAGACTCATTCTTCACAACAAAATGAGAAGAGTGAAATTCATAATAGACATCGTTATCTAGATAGAATTTTTGAACAGATAAGAGATTTTGTTTTAGTTCAGGAATATGAAGAATGTCAGAAAGTTTAAATGTTTTGTATGATGAGTAGATGTTGGAAGAGCCAATTTGAAATATGGGTATTGAAGTACCATTGCCAACAAGTAAGGAATATTTACCATAGTATGCCTCAAAGTTGTCCATGCTAGATAGATCTGGAATGGCATGATGAGAAGCACCAGTGTCAAGTACCAAATACCAGAAGAAGCAACATCTGAATAAGCAGCAAAGTTGGATTGTGGTGTAGAGTGAGATCTTTCTGCTGGTTTGGGCACTGTGAAGGTAGGTGAGCAATTCCACATTGTTTGCAATGTCCATAGACCATGTTTTGAGTGGATGCCCATGAGAATTGACGTGTGCTACCATTCTCTGGGACATGGATTAACGACAACACGAGATTTGCCACGTGAATAGCCACGAAGGTTCTGACCAATGCGATTATTGTTGAAAGACAGAGAACCGTAATAAGCATGAGGTCTTGGATTGAGTTTTTGACTTAATTGAGAAGTTATGAGCTGAATATTCTGAATTTGCTGCTGTAGTTGATCAAGAGTGGGCTGGGTTAACCAAAGGGGTGGCAGACGAGAGCTGCTGTGATACATGGGCATGGGCCGACAATTGTTGTGGTGCAGCAAAAAAGGCATTCAGATTGGTATTAAGAGTGGTCGTAATGAGATAATCATGATCACAAAGAAGGGCATGGATCTCATGGAAAGAGACTAGGGGTGACCGAGCCAACAGGTTACCCTTAAGACCATTATATTCTTCTCGAAGCCCTGCAAGAGTTAACATAACGAGATCTTTGTCTTTTACTGGTTCTCCAATATTAGCAAGAGTTGTTGCGTATTCTTGAGCCCTACAAAGATAGTCTACCGGTTTTTCATCACCTTTTGAGTTATTTGGAGTAGTTAATTTTTTAGAGTAAATTCATGAGATGTAGTAACAAAAGCATAAGTACATTCTAATGAGAGCCAAACCTCACGAGAAGTCTTACCTTGAACATGTTGATAGGAGTCTTCAGATGCGGTAGATATGATGAGGGTTCGATTATGAGCATCGTTAGAGATCCACGGTGTGTAACTAGGATTGTCAGTTGTAACAGCTGCAACCATGACTTTCTGTGCCGGACATGGAATGGTTCCATCAACATAACCAAAGAGATTATGTGAGGTAAGAAACGATTCAACCATTGATCTCTATTAACCATACTTTGTAGGTTTGAGAGTGAGGCAAATTTATGAGAGTTGTGAGTGGTTTTCTCTTGGTTTGAAAAAGTTTGTATTGCTGCCATGAGATTGATTTATGATGTAAGCCGGTAAAAAAACTTCAACCCTTAACTGCCAATCAGCATCAATCATTTAGATACCCTGGACAATTAGGATTATGAATAAGATAATTAAACTGTTAGCCAACATAGTCTAATAATTCACCAGCATTTCAATTTGTTGAAAATGCTTTAACTCATGATGGAAACTAGTGCAAGTTTTTGGAGAGGATTAATAACTTGAAAGTATATTTTTGTTTAAATCCATGATAATAAGAGTTGTGTTATGGACAAGTTATTAATGTAGTAGTGTTTTGGATAAATTGACATCTTGAATCTAATTTGGCTTGTGTATGTTGTTAATTGGATGGAGTTTCAATATTAACAGTTAAATTTAAATGACTGAAATTAGAATCTCTATAAGATTTATGAACTATGTAGGAATGTTTTGTACAAAAGTTTAAAATGATTGTAATTTTTTTAGTTTAATTAAGAATTGTGGCCCTGAGATACATGGGCGTTGTGTTTGCAAATATGTTATGTTTTTTATTTCCACTTCAATTCTAGATCAACAGGTGACGTTCGGTGAGGGGTGTCACACATTGATAAGTTGAACACCATTTAATCGGGGTAAAACAGTTATATAAACCGTATTCATGACCGAAAAATCCGAACCAAATTTTGAATTTGGTTTTCGGTTTAGTTTTTGGTTATATATATTTTTTGACTTCCGTTAGTTCGGTTTGCTTGGATGTCCGTTTTTACCGAATTTATAATTAAATATATTATTGTTATATATATGTTATATAACATTTTAACCCTAAAAATTAAACCCTAAATCTCATATTTCCAAAATCCTCTTCTTGTTCATGCCTCTTTATCTCTGCCCTCACGACTCACGTCTAGAGCAGCGGTGCCGACAAAGTAGAATGTTTTATGTATAATACTAATGTAGAATGCACGAGTCTGGACCGTAAAGTTGATCAATTGATCTTTTGGATTTTGAATGAAAGTAATTGAGATAGCGACATCTATAGAGATAAGAAGAGATGATTTCGTGGTTCTCCATTCACATGTACTCGAATTTGTGTGGCTTCTGTCTTTTTAATAGCTTTTATTCATATATAAATACTTGTCTAGTACCCGCGCGTTGCAGCGGGCAACACAACACTTAAGTTGGATGATTTTAAACGGGAAACACAACACTTAAGTTGGATGACAAAAAGTGACTTTAACTAATAACATAAAAGGCCAAATGTACCAAAAATGTCAAGAAGTGATTCATTTGTTTTGAAGGGTTTTCTTTTATAATCACTTTATCTTACTTAAATTCTTAAAATCTACCAATGTGGGATAAAGTGAAAACATAAACAAATATTTAGATTAGAATTAAGCAAATTACTATTTTGTCATTATAATATGTATTCTATAGTAGTATAGATATTACTAAAACTCCAAATTTAGTGATAGATTATACTCGCCTCCTTGGCTTTTTTGAAATGTCATTGATCTAATAATGATTTGTAGAGGGACTAGAGGAGAATGGCATGCATGCAATAATAAGTATTACATATATGTAACCAGTTATAACTATTCATCAAAAATAAAAAAAATAAACACCAATAGCAAAAAATGTAATATTAGGTATTATGTAAGTTATATGTAACACTATTTATTACATGTACGTAATTTGTTGTTTGTACGATTATATGCATGTAATTTACTTAATTACATATATCTAAATTAGTTGGTGTTAAAGTGTTTGTGATCATCCATTAATTTATAATTTGATTCATCCCAAATCCAAAAACATTGATACACTAGAATCTTTGATTTTGTTAAAAAAAACATTAGTAATTATTAAAAATTAATATGATATGGTTTTTAAAAAGTCAAACACATGTAAATGATTGTTTATTGTTACATATTTGTAATCTAATTATTTAAATAATTTAAATGGTAACGGAAGTTATTAAATGTATGGACGTGTTTCTTTTTTTTTTTTTTGCTTTGCATTCAATTTCTCACATAAAAATGGAAACTAATTAAGATGATATTTTAAATTTTAACAAAACGGTAGAGATAAGAAAGAGAAAAATAGATAATAGATTCTAATAATTAATTAAAAGTTTTCCGAAAATAAAGTTTTATTCTACCCAAAATATCCTTAAAAGCATATAAATAAACCTTTTTAATACTAACTAGGTTAATAATCTTTGTATTACACGGATTATGTAAAAAAAAATATTATATAGGATTAAAAAACAATTTTGTTGATATAAATATATATGATTGAATTTATGTGAATACATATTTTAAATAACAAAATAATACTACCATTTTTTCATTTTTTTTATAATAATATTTTTTAACAAAATCTATTTTTTATTAAAAAAATTGGTTTTTAATTTGTTAAAAATTTATTATTAGTATAAAATGTATAACTAAAATCTTTGGTAATTAGCATTCAATTTAATTGTTTAATATTTAACAAAGAGAATATATGTGCATTTAATTTGAAAGAGAATTAGATATCATAGTAAGAATGTGACATGTCAAAAGTGGGTTAAAAATTTGACTAGTGGCATGAGTGATTTAAGAACTTGACAAGTGACATTTGAGTTACTTATTTATTATAAGTAGAAGATTATTTACAATTTTGCCATTATTGATCACAACCGTATATCAAAATGGAAACTAATTAAAGTGAAATGTTGGTTTTCTTGGGTTTCATAAAAAGGAGGGTTTTCTTATGAACTTTCCCTTATATATAGTTGAGAACCATTGATTCTTAATTTTGATTAGTCGATGTGTTGAATTGATTGATTCTTAACATTGTTGTTGGTGAACTAATAAATGATGATGTAATGGTACCCCAAGATTCTTTTAAATGTGAGTTCTTGGGTTCAAATCCTTTCCTAGCGAAATATGGGTCTGAGGGGGTCAGGGGTTTTCCCAGTGGGGTTTCCTCCTGGGGTGGTTGTGGTGGCTCATGGGAGGTCCAGGTAACTAGACCTTGGTGACATGGCCTGGAAACAGTAGGTTCACATGATTGAGACTTTCGCCGTTAAAAAAAAAATGATGATGTTGATAAACTATTCCAACGTTTTGAACCCTTTTATAATGCCGTGATCTTATGGCAATTTGTAGTTTTTAAACTTAATTTGTATTTCCACACAATTTCAAGTCACTAATCACAACCCCACTCCTGTTCTAAGCTCCCTTATTAGCCATATACCCATGTCAAAGCTAGCGAAAGGTGCTTGGAGGTGATCGTTTAAAGAAAAAATGTTGTTCGAGTGATTAGAGGCACACTAAGTAAGGTTTAGTTTAAGCTTAATCCATGTAAAAAAGGGAAAAATTAACCCTTTTAACAAGTTAGATTTATTTAACTCATGTAACGTATGAATTTATAATCTAGTGTGTATATATATCTTTTATGTAACAGTGTTATGTGTCACACAATGTAAACGATACAAGTGCATATCAAGGTTTTTGCAGTATTCAACATGATGTTGGTTATTAAACAAACTGTCTTATATATATATGTGTATGCATGTATAGTCAAGAAACATAGACAGGGAGTTCACAAGTGCCATTTTGTAGTCACCTGAATCATGTCGTGTCATGTTGTGTGTTTAATTAATTAATTAATTGTCTATGGATAAATATACATGTATTTCTGGTCTTGGCTTTTATGATATGTATGTCTCCCTAATTGTGGACCACTGAGGGTATAGTATAAATGTTATCTGGACCAGTAGATAAGTATGTAACTATCCTAGCCATACAATATACAAGGACAGGATATAACTGATATGTTATTATATTTGCTAAAGGATAGGGACTTCATAACCAATATCTAAAAATTTGTCTTCAAACACTATCTGGGCTTGGTGGATGGGCGATGGGTAAAAGTAGGGATGCACAAACCGGTTTTTTTCTTCAAACCAGTTCTGTTGGAGAACCGAATCGGTTTGGTCAACGGATGGTCAAAACCGGTTTGGGTGAAAACCGGTTCGGTTTGGAAACCGGTTTGGTGAGATGAGGATGTCAAATCTATAGAACCGGTTTGGATAGGTTTGAAACCGGTTTGGAGGGGTTGAAACCGGTTTGGGAGATGAGGATGTCAAACCAGTGGTTCGGACTGGTTTGGGAGCCGGTTTGGATGAAACCGGTTTGTAAACCCAAACCGGTTTTTTTGCCCACCTCTAGGTGAAAGTTAATTCAGGTTCAAACATATCAGTTTTTGTATGCAAGACACTAAGGCAGGCTGGGTTGGTTGACCAGAAAAATACAAAAACTCAGTGATAATTAGATCTAACAATTTTGACCCAAAACATGATAAATGAGTTAGTTTGGGTAAACAAGTATTATTTTTTGGGTTGAAATGAGTAGGATCATAATATAAAACGAGTTAAGATGGATAACACGTTAACACAATGCATGTCAGATAGTAAACCTAAAATTTATATGAATAGAATGGATTTAAATGACTAAAAATTAATAATATATTTGATAAGAAAATCATCAAATATTATTTAAATATACTATTTGTTTAGTTACAACTTATTTTATCTTGATTTAATTGATCTTTTTAAAAATGTGTCATTTAGACTCAAACTAATTTTGCTTAAAGCTTATCTTGAGTCAAACCCATGTTAAATCATTAACCGACCCTCCTATTTTGCTAGACTTAGACATATATAATAGACTTTTAGAGAAACCAGAGATAAGAACTCATTGACTTAATGGATCATAAATCATACATGTATAAAATTTATATTTGAGTGATTATAGTCTGAATCTTATAAAAGAGTTTAGGTCGCTTGCTTTAAAGTAAGATTCTGGGCGACTTAAGCCCATTTCGATTTGACTCGGTTCTCTTTAAGTTATTATTTGATCTTATATTGTTTGGATCTGTTTGAGATGAAATCAACCAAATTGAGTCATTTAAAGCACTACTAGAAAACACTCAATATTCCTACAAAATTTTCCGACAAAATACCGACAAACAAAATTTCACACTAAATAGCGACAAAATTCCGACGAAATAAATTCCTCTTAAATTTCTGACTAACTTCCGACAAAATAGCCACAAAAAAAAATTTTGTCGGTATTTTGTGGGTAATTAAAAGTTCATTCCGACACAATACCGACAAAATATAATTTAAAGATAGAAAATAATTAATTTTTTAGTTCGTCGGAATCTAGTTGGAAAAATTTAAGGTTTCCGAGATAAAACTATTATATTATCTACATTGTTAAGCTAGTTTTAAAAAAAAGATAAATTATTTTTTTTTGAGTCCATGGGAATTTAGTCGCAACTCCAAAACGTTTCCGACGAACTTCAGACGAAAGATTAACAAGTTATCTTATTATAAGCTTTAGTCTAAAGCCTGTCGGAATTTATTTAACTTCCGACGAAAATTAAAAGAAAATGTATTACTTGTGAATTAATCAACTAACTTCGGAATTTATTTAATTACATATGTTTTAACAATTATAGGTCAAAGATGTTCAATCTCCGTTACAAAAAGAAATGGAGGCTCGCCAAAGCTTGGAAAATTGATTAGAACAAATGGAACGAGTGGCTGAAAAAGAGCGAGCTGGGCGAGAGAAACTAAATAAACAAATTGAAGAAATCATGAAAAACTCACCGATAAATAGTTTCTAGCTTGTTTGTTTTCTCTTTTAACATGTTAGAACATGTGTTATATATTTTGGTAACTAATTGTAACAACTGATATATATGTATTTGAACAATATTTATGGAATTTTTAGATTTTTTTGGGAATTTTCTGCAGTTTTTATATGGAAATTTTCTGCAGTTTTTAGGTGGGAATTTTCTGCAACTTTTAGGATTTAAAAACTGCATTTTTACATGTTGGTCGGAATTTCGTCGGAAAAGTGGTATAAAAAATTATTTCGTCGGAATCTTGTCGGAACAAAATGTAAGAAATAATACAATTTCGTCAGAGTTTCCTCGGTAAAAAAATTATGAGACATAAAAAAGATTAACTTTCGTGAGAAGTTTGTCGGTAGATTCGGTAAGAAAAAAATGAAAATTAAATTATTTTTCGGTAGTTTGTCGGAAAGTTTATTCAAAACAAAATAATATTGTCGGTAAGTAGTTTGTAAGTTCTTTAAATCCTTTAATTAAAATATGCATATTTTGTCGGAAGCTCGTCGGAAGTTTTAATAAATTATGATTAACAAATGTCATTATTAATTCAATTATTAATTAAGTAGTTAAAAAATAAAGATTCGGAACATCAGATTTCGTCACTCCTTAGTCGCTATTTAGTCGGAAAAAATATTATTTATTTATATCGGTATTTTGTCGTCATTTTAGTCGCAATTTCATCAGAAAATGTTTTCCTACGTGGTTTTTTCCGACTAAAGTTTTTCTTAGAAATTTAGTCGCTATTTTGTTTTTCCGACGAATTACTGACGAAATTTTGTAGGAAAATTTTCTGTTTTTTTGGTAGTGAAGTAAATTGATCAAAAAATTGACATCAAATTTTGTTTTTTTGGGTCAAGTATAAATTTTCTTTTTTATTCATATTTAAAAGTTTGTTTGACTAATTACCCGACCCGACCATTTTGCTAGACTTAGACTGATAATAGACTTTCATGCGTGGATCGGAATGGGTAACAGGTAAGAACGGATTTATGTGAGGATAAGTACGGGTTATGATGAGTTTTAAGGAAACTCAGTTTGAGTCAAATTGAGTCATTTTTAAAATAAATCAATTTAGTTCAAAGTAAAATAAGTTGTAAGTAAACAAATAGTTCATTTACATAATCTTTAATAATTTTATCATCAAATATATTATTTATAATTCTCATCCGTTTAAATCCATTATTTTTGCATATTTTTAGGCTACTCATCTTAACCCGCATTGTGTTAAGGTGTTACTCATGTCCACACATTCTACATTTTAATGCTACACACTTCAACCCAAAATACAGTAATTGTTCATCCAAAACAATCACTATCTTGTTTGGGTAAAGATTGTCAGGTCTATATACCATGCATCGGAAGTTTTACGTTGTTATGGAGTGTAACATGTTAGATCTGTTGAAACAAAGTTGTTGTTTGGAAACATTGTTTGAGTATGAAAATGATTGGGTGGGTTTGTTTGGTCGGTCTTTTGTTGTTAACAATCATCATAAATTGCCTTGGAATGTAGCTTACATTTACAATAACAATAATGGTAGCAACTTTTAGGTACAACGTCTAAGTTTACTTCATAGTACAGTTTTATGTTCATTTATGTCTTATATTTATTAGAAAATATCATTCCATTAAATTTATTAATTAGTAAAAAAATAAAATAAAAAATATTGTTCTAGTTGAATAAACTTGTATTTTCCATTAAAATTATTATTATTTTAGTTAATGTCTAGTTCACTAGTTCTACATCTAAATTTTGACTTCTTAACCATGTTTTTAATTTTTTTTTTTTAATTTTTTTTGGTGCATCTCAATGGATCTACGCATGTTATGCATCACGTTTTCTCGTAGAATTTAGTGAAGCTTAATTCAAACTATAGAATATATATAAATCAATGTAGGCTACAAATCTTTCAAAGTCTAAAAATAGATTAGAATTATATATAGACGACAACGGATCATATGATAGGTCATGTGAGAAAATATATATGGCCCTGGTGTTTTTAAAACATTCAAAGACTAATGTTTTAGAGTTAACAAAAAAATTAATAAATAATAGAGTATTTACCGATATAATTCCTATGATTTGCAAATATTTCACTCTTGGTCCTTAGGTTTTATAAATTACTCATGGTCCCAAACTTTAAATATTTGTAATACATATAGTCATTATGTGAGGATAATTTTGTCAATTATGTGAGTGTAATTTGGTGACCTAAGGACTATATATGTTATAAATGTATTAAGTTTGAGACCATATAAGTAATTTATAAAACTTAGGGATCAAGAGTGAAATACTATAAAACACAAGGATCATATCGGTAATTTACTCTAAATAATATATGTACATTATTTAAGGGACATGTTATTCTCACACATTTCACACCCTTCACACCATCTATATGTCTCGTATAGGTTATATGAGGTGTTATATGTACATTATTCGTCTTGTATAGGATATATGGGGACGTATAGGTCCTATACGAGGCATATACAATACTAATCATTGTCAAATCAGTGGGTATCAGAGGGGGTCATACGTCTCATATAGACATATACAAGGAGTATAAGATCGGTGGGGTGTTAAAATAAAAAAGTTGTATGCGTAAATAACGAAACCCTTAAATTAATCTCTATAGTTGAGTATATTAACTTAGATTAGATGGAACCTATAAAACATTTCAAAGACCAATTATTTAGAGTTTACGAAAAAAACGAATTATATATGTATACTTACAATTATTTAATTTTTGAACAATTTCAAATGAACACCTAACTCCTTTAGCTAGTATGTAGGCATCCATCAAAACTACCAAATAGCCAGAGATTAATTTAAGAGTTAGTTATTTAGGTACCCAACTTTTTTATTTTAACACTCCACCGATCATATAGTCGTTGTATAATCCTATACGAGACATATGACAAATAGGTAGCACTTTAATGTTTCATCATGTCCCCACAAAACAAATAATTGTACCTTCAACAAGGAAACAACAAAGGAAATCAAGGTAAAGAACTAATCTTGCCACAACTTACGCAATCGATCGGGTGTTTCAAAGGTTACGGAAACTTAAATATAATTTACGTATAGTAAAAGCAAAATTAACACGCAGCTGATTATAGAAAATTAAGAAAATGTTTAAAAACTAGGGGTTTATCTGACGCGTAACTTTGCAATAAACATGATCTTAAATATTAAATTTGATGCTTCTCAATTGAATATATGCAAAAAAATAATAATAATAAAGTTCGAGTCGTAACGTTGTGCTGACATGATTACTCAATTAAAATGCAGTGGAAGCATTATGGATATTAATCAATTAGCAACCTGAATCGGTATCTGTTAACATGACGTTTATCAGCCTTGTTTCTAATTTTCTTATTTACTTTGTTTTTAAATTATAAAAGTATTAAAGACAACAACCATAGACATAACAATAAGACTGTGTAGTGGAAAGGTGACTGGGCGTGAGGGGATTGGTCACGCCCTCACGACGCCCTCCACCCCACTACAGATGGGTGTGACCAGGCTTGACAGCCAGGAGGCGCGAGGGCGGTCACCGGAAGGTTGTGTGATGGGAGAATGAGGGGAACCGTTGGAAAGGGGGAAGGGGCATGATGGGGGTGATGACCCGGTACACATATGAATGTGAAAGTTGTGTAATGGTTTTAGCTGTTTACTAGCTTGTTTATATATGTGAAGTGATGATGTGTGATGAGTACACATAGACTAAGAGATATAATTATGTGTGCAGGGGAGAAAATTGTATTTTCTAAAATATTTCTAGTAATAATAGCAATATTAGTGTGCTAAACTATAAATAAATAAATAGACAAGAAGTGAATATTTTGCATCCAACTACCCAATGAATAGTTATTGTTGTTGGTGTTAATTATTACTACTAAAACTATTAGTATTTAAAAATCGGCCTAGGCGTTAGGGCGCCACTCTTCTATGTCGATTTTGGCCTAGGTGGTGCCTAGACATGCGACCTAGTCATATTTTTTTTTACTTTTTTGACTTTTTTTTGACTTTTTTCTAGTGAAAATAGACCAATTTCATGATTATTTAGGCAATTATCAACCCAAAATCCTTAATATATCTCTGAAACATTGAATCCTAGCCACTTAACATCGAAATACATCTCTAAACTTTGAACTCGATGCTTAAGTTTGAACTTTAAAGTACTTGACTTAGTATGTTTAAGTTTATTGTTTAAATTATTTGAAGTATTATTGATATTGATGTGTTTGTATATAATATATATTTGTAAAACTACATATAAAAATTCCAATCTACCTAACAATGATTAATCTCGATTAATCACTAGGCAGTACCTCGCCACCTGACTAGCGTCTAGCGACTTTTACAACTATGGTATTATATGATGAAGTTTAACAAAGTAAAAAGGATCATAATAATTTTAATATGAGAATGGGGTAGCACATAATTTATATAAATTTAAGTATTAAATAAAAATTCAAAAGCTTATAACATAACCGAAAATTTTTAATATGAATAATTACCAGTGGCATTAAATTGCTCCTTATGGCCGGGTGTTGTTTTTCAGAAATTAATAGTAAGAGACGATTTTGTTTATTTATTTCGTAATACTATAGTTTAAAAATATAAGTAGGTGTTTCTTAATAGTTAAAAAAAATACTAATACATAAAGGCAAATTTCAAGCATGTAACAACCGTATATATTTATGTAAAAAAATGATTATTTTTTAAAAAAGAGTAAAATATCATTTTAGTCCTTGTGGTTTAACAACTTTTGCCATTTTAGTCCAGTAGTTTAAATTTTGCAATTTTGGTCACTATAGTTTCATTTTATTGCCATTTTCATCCTTATGGTTTGGTAAATTTTGTCATTTTAGTCCAAAATTTTAAATTTAATTGAACTAAAATGGCAATAAAATGGAAACCATAATGACCAAAATGACAATAAAATGAAACCATAGTGACCAAAATGGCAAAATTCAAACTATTTGACTAAAATGACAAAAGTTGCCAAACCACAGGGACTAAAATGGCATTTTACTCTTTAAAAAATATTAAACCAACCAACCATTATATTTTAAAAGTGACATGCTATAATTATGGTTGGATGTTTCTTGAAAATCAATTTTCTTTGTATTGAATTTGACATGTCTACAAGTTAAATCATAAATCTTTCTTTTTTATCTTTTTTGGCCTTGCATTATGTTGAAGCAATGAGATAATGCAATCCTGATGAGTGTATGTGGAAAATCTATAGAGAAATCTTGATAAAATCTAAAAGTTTCTTTAAAAGACTACAAATCTAATTAAAACATCTTGCTTTTCTATATCTTTTTGTTTGGTGTTTTGAGTTCATTTTTATTTATTTTGTGAATCTCATAAATTAAACGCATACATATATACAACAACAACCTTACCCAGTATATTTTCACTTTTCAGTAGGGTCTGAGGGGGAAGAATAGATACAAACCTTACTCCTATCCCAATTGGGATAGAGAGGCTGCTCCGAAAGAGTCACCGGCTCAAAGTTATCGTTTGAAATTGATCATCCCTATGATTTTAACGTTATTTTCACAAAATAATTGAAATAACGTTAAAATTAGTGCACTTTTACTTTTGTCCCTTAAGGGTCCACACATATATATACATTATATGCGTGCACCACAAATGGGGCGTAAACGCATACATATATACATTTTTTTCTAATTATATGACAGTCTAAATGTAATGCAAGATTTTAACTTCAACAACCATTAAATACTTTAAAATATTAATGTTTTTTTTTTATTTTTCTATTATACGATAGTCTACATGTACAAACCAGACCCAAGTTGTTTCTGAATTATTGGAACTTAAGTAATCATAATAAAGAAAATAAAGTAAAATAATGGACCACGTATAGTACTTTTTTATAAGAATGTCCTTGTTAATGACTTTATCTCCTATGATTTTAGTTTTTTAACTATTTTAACTCAAAATGAAATCCTTTAACAATGCAGTCTCTTTTGTTTAAAAAACTAATGGTTTTGCCCCCAATCATAGTTAGATTTGGGGGCTAAAACCGTTAGTTGTTTAACCATAGGGCTATATTGATAGAAGATTTTATACTCTTAGTTACCGAATATTTTATTTATCTAGAAGATATATAAAAAATTTCTTTCAATTTTAAGTGTATTAACACTTTTCTAAATATGCCATAAATTGAAAGAATGAGATTAATTAGTGAAAAAAAATAATAAATTACATTTGCCTGTTGTTCTTTTTTTTTTTTACTTACATATTCGAATGCGGCCCTTTCACATGTCATTGTGTTATTGACTACAAGTGTTTGAGATACCATATTTGCAATATAAGGTCATTTTTTAATACTTTATAGAAGTATATAATAAGAAATTACGTTTATTTAACGGTTTAGAGTACAAGTAAAAGCAATCATACAAAATTCATAAATGAAACAAGCAAAATTGATCATTAAATTTATAAAAATGGTAAGAAAAATATGAAGAAAATAAAAGGTTAAACAATATGTTTCTTTTTCTTCTCACATCAACACTATAAGATGTTCCTTAAGGTGTAATAACCTCTTACAAGCAATTAATTTTACAATGATCCATCATCGCGCCACCGCCTCTACCGCTGTCGCCACCGGATTCTCAAAATTTGCCTAAAATTATCTCAGCAATTTTTAAAGAATCCATCAAGGTGTCTTCTATCTTCCCTCTATACTGAATTACAAATGCCTCTTTTACTTTGGGACTCGATAATAATAATCCATCATTAATGTTAATTGATATGTATTAAAGCTCAACTTTCATTTGACCTGCAGGAAGTCAATGAATAAGATAATTTTGACCTTTTAAGTCACAGGAAGTCAAACTTTAGAAAAAGTCAACTCACCATGAAAGTCTTGTGGCTGATCCTGGCCTAATGCCATATTTACAACACTTTGAAGGTCATTTTCCCAGAATCTTGAAGCCTAATTAAATACACAAAAAAAAAAAAATCATGATAAACACTTTGAAATCCATAATCTTTAAATATATATTTTACTAATTGAAAAATTAATTTACCTCATCAAAATCATCATTGTGAGATGGTTTAATAACTGAGTTTTGATGCATTGCAGCCATCATAGGGTTCATGGAAGGTTGAATCTGGGGTTTATCAAGAACCATACCATCTATTTGGGATTGTAATCCATAAGGAAATGAATGTACTAGGGTATCATAAGGGTTCACATTGTTTGGCAACGAAACCTGAGTCCGAAACATCTGAAAATTTACACAAAATTACTCCCCAAATCTAAGATAAATACACCCCTGGTCACGTGTCAAACACTATTACTCGAGAGCTCGAGTTACAAGGTGCTTGGACACACGCTTAAACTGATTAGCTGCAACTTGCAACAAATCAGTTTTGAGCTTTCGAATATTAGTGAGATTATGGTGATAAATATTTTTACTATAACGGGTCAAAATAATCAGATTGAAAGATGCATATAACAAGTTGACTGATTTTTTTATAACATGTTTCAAAACCAACATAGAAACACCAACCTTAGATTGGTCAAAGATTTAACAAAGATAGTTAAGAAAAAGTTACATCTTTAGATAAAAGTGCTTCCATACTTGCATCCATCCTAGGATTAATAGTCGCCAATTTCATTGACAAGAACTGCAAGTGCAACAGAAGAGAACCCGAAACAAGCTTAAAATCTAATCAACGAATTCGAATCGTACTATAATGATTTAGTATTAGATCTTTCTTAATTTACCTCAACTTGCCTCTGCAGTGATTGTACATAGTTTATAATCTCATCAAGCATAACAGCTTTTCCTGTAACCTATAAAACCAAAATCCCATTTCAGATTACCACCACAAAGTCCAAAAGTTTCAATTTTGACTTTAAAATGTGAAAAAAGTCAAAAATATAATAAAAACTGAAACTTTATGGTTACCTTGTTACAACCAGGAACAAGATCTTGAAGAAACTTCATCCTCTCACTGATTTTCTCTCTTCTGACCTGAATTTATTTTTGGGAATTCTGATTATTATTATTATTATTTCAATAATCTTGCTAATTTTGGAATGTTTGGCTTACTCTTTCTGCAAGGCTATGGCTATCAGTAGCTTGACCCCTTCTAGCTCTAACATGAATGTAATCTTTTGGTGGTTCTGTTGACTTTTTTTCTTCATTTGACTTGCTTCTTTTTGCATCTGATTCATCTTTTTCTACTTCTGTCACAACCTGCAAAACACAAGATTTTCCTCAATCTTGAACTGTCTATCAACAAGAACAAAAGGGAACTGATGAATTTGGTGAAATGTCTAAACTAACCTTGTCATCTTTAGCACCAATAGGAGTACTTTGTTGGGTTTCTTTTCCCTTTCTCTTTCTTCCATTAGTATTAGTAATCTGTCCTTTTATTCCAGTTCCAGTTTCAGATACTGATGATTCCTCCATGGAATCCAATTCCATTGACAATCTGCTGAATTTCTTGTTTTGAGATCCAGCAATCTTGAAAGATTGATTACTTGATACCCTTGATAGCTTTCCTGATTCCATTCCATGGGTGGATTCAATCTTGTCACCAAAAGTTGAGAATCTTGCAGGATCGGTAGGGAATTGGCGATTCCCATGAATCTGATGATCTGTTATTGACATGTTAACCTTTGGTGGTGAATTCAATGGAGTGTTGTGGCAAGAATTGGTGGAACTATTGTTTCCATTAATGCGAGATTCCGGCAAAATATCGCCGGAATTGCATATACTTCCTAATCTACCAATCAATTCCCTGAGAACAATGTTCTCAGGAACGCTGGGAATTTGGATTCCCGGGTGGGAATTTGCGGGTGATGACACAATTGAACTCAGAGCAGACTCAAAGAGATTCTTTTGGTCCATTGAGTTCAAACAATTGGTGTTAAAAAGGCAATTTGGAAGCTGTTCTGAGCTGCAATTCACTTCATTGTATTGAATTCCCATTCCAAAGATGGGATTCCAGGGTTGTGGGATTGCAATTCCTTCATTGGTGAAAATGTTCTTCTTTTCCATAATTGAACTGATTTACCAAATGGGGTTGCAGTCTGTAAAAAACTGAATATGTGTAATGTTTCTTGAAGAATTGAGTAAGAAAGATTAAAACTTGAAGGGGAGTTGATAGTTTTTATTAGATTCTTGGAATCCAGTTGAGTGTGTGAAAGATAACGGGTAATGAGTGTGTGTGTGTGTGTGTGTGTGTGAGAGAGAGAGAGAGAGAGAGAGAGAGAACAACATAAAAGCATAAAGAAAAGACGGAGAAAGGAAAGTGACAAGGAAGCAATAAAAATAAAAACATAAAAGAAAATCAAAAAAAAAAAAAAGAAAAAGAAAAAAAAAGAATGTTCATTTGATCTCTAGGGGGTCTAAGACATGAAATTGTTAAAATTGAACTTATTTCTTTGTTTTCTTAAAATGTTTCTCAATACCCGGTTAACTGAGAGAAAAAGGTAAAGTGTGATCGCAGTCAACCGAATCAATGACCTTTAAGGAAAATTGATATAAGTGGAAATTGAACTTGAAACATCTAGGTTGTCTTTCATTCACTTTAATCATTACAACACTTTCTTGAAGGTTAAAATGAACTTATTTCCTGTGTTACTAGAATCGGAAGTGATGGACAGAATTGGGGAGTGTCTACATAAGTGATTGAATCCTGAATCATTTAGCAGTGTAATACATTCATAATTTTGAAGTCTAATTATGCTTTTCATTAACAAAATTGAAAGATTACAATAAACTGGTAGGTAATCGGGCAACCAGTTGCGTCATAGTCTTCTTTTGAATCGCGAAGCCAATCCTACTAAAAACAATATTTTGGGTCCTAGTTAAATAAATCGTCAATAACCAAGGGTTTTAGAATAATAGTTACTTCATTGACTTCATTGACTTTTGTATGAGAGATTTTTGGTTCAAATTCGGGCCGAGACTTATTTGTTAAGGTTGTTGAGGCAATGTAAGAGGGTTTACTCGGGTGTGAGGTTCCTCCTGCGATAGGCTTGGGCGTACGGCACATAATAGTGTCAAATACGATGGGACGGTCAAAATCTTGTTTGAAGTGCCTTCATTTTTAATCCGTTCAAAAAAAAAAAAATGAAACGGGCGTATATATAAGACAACGCATTAGACATACCGTCCGGTTGTTATAATATTGTTGTAATGATGCCACTTTTATCTACAAAAATGGTTACATTTTGAGATATCAATTTCCCATTAACTTTATTATAAGAACCATTTCACAAGGTTTAATCTTGTTTTGATGTGTTAAAAATAAGCTTGCACATAATTTTTATGATTTTGCATATTTAAATATTATATATATATATATATATATTATTTGTGTTTATATGTATGTGTATGTATATTTAAAACCTATATGTATATTTAGTATTCTTTTCATATGTACGTTATTGTTTATGTAAGATAAATTTTAACTTGTATGCTCACTAAAATAGTGAACAGTTTTGTTATTTATTTACTATGTATTGCTAGGATGCTATAAAACAACACAATAATAACAAATATTATATAAATAAATCGATAATCATGGAGCAGTTAAATAATATTTAAAGGTTGGTAAATCAACTTATGCTTCAACTGGCCTGGTACAGTACTGTCATTATTTGTCATAACGCGTCTCAATCATAAACCCCCAATTTTATAGGCTAAAGTGTTTGCTACTTGCCAATCACGTTAATATATTATTCATTTTAAAAGCAAACTTATCTTTTTATATTGCCTTAAATTTAAGCTACGTTTTATGCATATTAAGCTTGTGACTCCCGTTTTAGAGTATGTGTAACCATCATCTCTTATTTATTTTACGTATGCAATATGTAGACAATACATAAACAATTATTCCATCACCCTCTTTTTAATATTTTTTTTAACAGTTAACGAGGGCTCAGCGTCATGACTCTTCATAGTCCAAATGGACCTCGAACCCAACAACCGACTCACTGTGATCGCAGTCTGCTACCAACTCCCCAGTATCTGGCGAATGCTGAACAAAACAAATCCATCTGCTGCTCAGGAGGAAACGCACTGTGGTAAAACCCTCTACTGACTGCTTTGGCCAGGATTTGAGCATATGACCTTATAAAATAAAGCATACGCTTTATGAGAATCATACATTGTCAGTTGAGCTACAAACTCGTTGATATTACCCTCTTTTTATATACACATGTGTACTCATCATCCTCTTTTTACAACTATTCTTATCATATTTTTTTCTCTTTCTCTCACGCCCATGACAATGGTCACCTCTAACCTATCATCCACCACTCACCCCCCTTGTGAAATGATATGTAAGCATGACCGGGGTTTGAAGCCGCTAAATGGATTGGTCATGCAGAGGGGTCGCGTCCCATTACAACAGGCCAACCATCCGTAATACCCACCACACCGAAATCCCACCCCACCGAAATTTTATGCCATGTTATCACCTCACTGAAAACCTTAAAACCCCGTAGTGGTCACCTCACTGAAAATGTGAGAGAGGAGCTTCAACGAGGAGCGGGGGCCGCTGGCCATCGCGAATTGAAGCTGCCGGGGGGAGGGGTGGTGTTCCGCCGTTTCCCGTGAAACCGCCGGACCCCGCCTGAAGCGCGGAGAGTGCATTACGGACTGTCTAAGTGGTGAAATTTCTGTTAAGGGAGTGATTTACTGTAACAACTGGTTTCTAATAAGGAAATGTATTTGAAATAATCGTTAATTGAACGATTGTGATTGTTGTAATTGAAAATGTGTGAGAATTACGTCATCAATGGCAAGAGCACATGTGATCGTTCTAGAAATACACGTTGATTTGATGATTGTAATTATTACAAGTTGATAGTATGCGAAAAATGATGAACATGGGCGAAAACCGTGCGCGAAACGGAGTTACGGATTGTCCGGAATCGCGAAACGAAGTTAAAAATCAAAAAAAATTGGAAAAATACCCTGGGGCGGTACGCCTGGCGACTTAAGTCGGCAAAAATTTGTTAAAAAGATCAGATCGCATCTGGGAAGTATTTTTCTTATCCTTTTCGACATGTTCTTGCTCCAGACGAAAAACCCATCATTTGTAAGCATAAAACCTTCATTTCAAAGCTTTCTAATCGCATGGATTGCGCCTAGGAACGTTGTTACAAGCCCTGATCGTTGTTTTGTGACTGAATATCCGTCAGATTGGGTAACGATTTGTTTTATCCTACTAGTTTAATATTGTGTGGATTAAATTTAGTTTTGATTGTAATACTATGATTATGAGTATTGATTATTGCCTAGTTGATAACTAGGGGTTGTTAGAAACGAAGAACTTGATATTTTGACGGTGAAATCTTCGTTTTGAAGCCAGGATAATGTCCGGTTGTTATGAAACCCATATCATGATGTGATAACTAGTAGGATGGGTAAATGGTGGTTTTGAAATAAGTATGGATTATAATCCATGGGTTAAATGATGATTATGATGAATTGATGTTAAAAATTATTAAAAGTTATGATCTTAAATAAAAATTGAATAATAAAAGTAATTAAAGATCGTAACTAATATAATTGAACATCAATTATTTGATGAAATGCCTAAGTGAGACATGAAACATGATTAAATGTGATAATTGACTAAAACTCACTAAACGTAGTAAGATAGAGTCAATTATGTGAGAAGTTGACTTTAAGCAAGTCAAATCAGTCAAGTGTGTTGAACTTGATTGTATGTGCTATATGTGTTGAAACTAGTTGTATATGTATTTTGCAACTAGGTGGTGGTAGTGTAAGTCAAACCACTAGTCATAGAGCAGGAAAAGAGCCTGCAGTTGCAAATCCCTTATCTGATCAAGGTAAGTAATCCCACAACTATAACATCACATAATAAACATTGAATTTTGTTGTTGAATAAATTGTATGATAAATATGGTATTGGTGATAGGGGAACGTTGAATAATAAAAGTTCAACAATCTATGATAAATCCAATACCTTGGTAAATGAAACTGTGGGAAATCTATGATGGAAGTACCAGTGGGTGAACATTATAGCAATTTGATTGATATATTTGTGATTCCACAAATGTGTGGATAGCCAGAGGTGCTGGCAATTGTCTTAGATGGAAGTACCGGTGGGTGAACATCTTAAGACTTGATATAATTATAACTCCACAATGGTGGATAGCTAGAGGTGCTAGCAATTGTCTTAGATGGAAGTACTGGTGGGTGAACATCTTAAGACTTGAAATATTTATGATACCACAAAAGTGTGGATAGTCAGAGATGCTGACAAATAGCTATGGTGGAAGCACAGGAATGTGAACACCATAGTGTAATATTGATTAAACTATTGTAAGCAATAGTTGATGATTGATAATATAATATTATTAAATTGTGAGAGTCAATTCGAATAGAAATGACTCAGTTTGAATATTGATTGTGAAAAATGTATTTTTACATTTTGTTTTTAAGAAACCATTGGGGTTTACTTACTTAGTTCTTATGAACTAATATGAAATATTGTGTGATGTTTGTAGGTCAAACATGATGAATACGGCTGTAAGGATCGAGGCAGATCGTGAATCGAACGAACAAACCTTGTTGCAAACGTTTGAAATTTTGGGTTTAAATTTACTTATGTAAATAAGTATTGTAAAATGTGTGACACGTTTACGTTTGCGTTAAACCTTGTGTAATATTATTAAATAAAGGTCAAACGATGTTTTGAAAATGAAAAAATCTGTTGGGACCAACTCTGATATTATGGAAAATTGTTGAATAGTAACCCGGGGTTACATTTACACGTTGATGATAAACAAATTATTAGAGATAAAAAGTATTAATAGACTTAAAATTAACTAATATGAATTTAATAATATTTGGATTGAATAATACAAGCACGTATTTCCTTTAGTCAAACACTAAAAAGTCTAAAAGTGTGCAATGTCACATCTGTTAATCAGGAAAAACATATTTTCATAAGATGCTTAATCATACATAAAACTAATTCTATCATCTTTGTTTAGTCTAACAAGTAACACCAAGATTTATTGGAATATATGGCATATTGTTACTTGAGATTTACAGAGAATTAAAGAAAAACTGCCCATAAAACTTACATCTTAATACATGCAAAACAATTTAATATTTTTTATCTCGTTACCATTAATATTATTTGTAGCAATCCTGCTATCGCCAAACACGGGCGTAGCATAGAAGGGACCCCGGGGGAGGGGCCGTCCACCCTCCTTTTTTCGTCAGTAGGGTTAATTTTCGGGTTAAAAGGTTAATTTTTTTAAAAATATTTGATTTCGTCCCCCTGATTGAAAAAAAAAAATTAACTTCGCCCCCTGATTGAAAAAAAAAATTATATTATCATCTCTTTTAAATAAAAAAAACTAAATAAAAATTACCCACTTATTAAGAACTTCATTTTTTTCTTCGATAATTCCCCTAAATATTTAAATCACTCTTTTATTCCCTTACTTCCTATCCTATTTTCTTTATTTTTCTTGGTCCCGATCAGAGATCCACACCGCCCGCCCCCATTCTACCACCACAGATTTCAGCCACCGCCCCATTCTCTTTCAAGCGCTTAGCAGCAATCATTTCACCGGCTAATCTTGACACAATTCTAGTTGGTAATTTTTTTTCCTTATTAAATTATTTCAAAAGCAACCTATTTTAATATTAATATTCATGATTTTCTTTCAATGTAACTGTGAAATTTAGATTAATCAAATTAGTCATGTTTAATCTAAAATAATGTATTATCTTCAAGATGAATGTTCCTTATTGTTTGACCCGACTTGACCCGAATCACTTGTCCGTATATTTAACCCGGCTACCGAAACATACCGATCAAATGAGAAATGTTTTTCTGAGTTCACATAAGTTTTCGTCCCCCTGTCAATTATCTGAAACTCCGCCAGTGTTGCTAAATACCACCATATTATTTCTGAATCGGCAACACTTACCATATATTTGTAGTTCCTATGATTAGTCAAAATAATCTATTCAAGCCTAGAAAGTAGCTTGCAAGGACAGCTAGGGAATTAAATAATTAATTAAGGTCAAATCGACCCTAAGTCCCTTTTTTTTACGACTAATTTGGTTCATAGCAGATCAGTAGAGTATTATCGTGTAACTATCAATATCAATTCGATCATATTCATTACCAAGTCACAAATTTAGAAGAAAACTTAACATTTTGAGAAAACTCATTTGTCATATTCGAGCCCAGGAGTCCATGACCATATAGAACCCGACCCAAGTCTGGTTAATTAGCGACTAATTTACAAGCTTATGGTCTCCCACAAACATAACAAGTAAATTAAAAACTTGCAGAACATCGTACATTCCTCAAATATTCATATTGATTCTAGTCGGTCGATAACCGATCTAATTAATTAATAGGGTCATGTTATTCTCAAACCCAACTCTTACATTTCACAAAAGATCTATTATACGTGGCATATAGTGTGTTAATCATCGTCCAATCAGTTAATATGAGAGGAGGATATACGCCTTATATGTGCCTATACGGGGCATATAGTGTCACTGATATATTAAAAAAAAGGTGTCAGAATAATCATTCCCATATAATATATAAACATTCAAAAATGAAAAATATTATTAACTTTATTCAGATTATATATTAATTTTCCGAATTTCATCGGAAAGAAATACTTATCAACATGTCTTGAATCGTACGTGTTAAAGTTTAGAATATACTTGCTTTTGAATATTGTCCAAGTTTAATTAATTAAAACATTTGTATGTGTTGTAAGCGGCGTTGGAGAATTTTTATTAATTTTCCTGTTCTCTTGTATCTTTCCTGTTTAAAATAAATAAAAGTATTCGTTGAGATAGGAAAAGATCAAAAGTATAAAAACAAATCTATAAAACTTCAAAAACGATAAGGAAAAAATGAATCTCATAAGAATTAATAGGCTGCTAATAAAAAGCAATACAAACTATTTATAATTATATATAATTATATGTTTAAGGGGCATAAACATAATTTTACTCTATTTCAATTATAATATATATGTGTATATTTCATTTAGTTATTAACATGTTTTAATTATCATTGCGGACACAATATATATAGAGTCATGGAATCGACCGACTCTCATGAATTTTTTATTTTTACTTTTATATACATGATCTGATTTTAAGCGACCTCCAATAAAGTTTGTCACAATCCAATGAAAATTTGACGGCCATGATGAAACTCATTTTAAACGAAAACTAATACTCAAATAACACAATATTCATTACATATGATAAATCTCAATTACCAATTAACAACTAGAATTATAACTTACCAGTTTATACCGTTAACCTCCAATTCACAACAACCATAATTTATATATTGAATGATTATAGTTTAATATTAAAAGTTAAAACTTATTAGCATAATGATAAACATTGTTGATTTGGGTATAATTTGTATATTTAGATATATGGAACAATTTTTTTAAAAAAATTGAAGCTTCACCTACTTTTAATATCAAATTTGTTGATTTGAATAGTATTCTATCAAATTATGTCAAGAAAAATTAATATTAGCATATTATCCTAATCAACAAGATGACAATCTAATGTATTTTTATTATATATTTGTGATCTAATTTAATTTTATCATTTGTTTAAGTTATCAGACCCAACCTGATTTGAAATAGTACAAAATAAAGTATTTAACGATAAATAGTTGAAAACAAAAAATTTCCCACCCCGCAACCGGCAGTTTTAATTATCGATTAACCTTCCTTCTCACTAATACAATGTTACAAGGAAACATGATAAAAAAACACATGGATCTAAAGGTGGCTTTCAGTCGTTAATCATTGAAGTATATTATCAAGTAATGTTTGACCCAATAATTAACCTCTTAAACATAATTTATTATTATTATTATTTTATATATTAGACGGGCACGCATAATTATGATTGTTCGTAATAAAATATTGATACCTATTATAAAATATTGTAACAAAGAGAAATAAATAATATTTCATATAAAATTTAATAAAATAATAGTATAATACGTTGCGTTTTATATGGCTATTTTCTAATCAAGCTCATTTATTTGTAGTAATGTTATTATTTATTTGGGATAGTTTATATAAATGTAACTAATGTTAATTACTATATCCAACAATTACCAAATATGAATAGTAACATACACCTCCTAAAGCGTGTTGTACAGCTATAATTGGTTGGATTATTTTCCCAACATATCTTTATGTATATATAGTTTTGTGTTAAAACCTTAAACAAAAAGCGTCTTTAGTGAGTTGGTTTTGCATGGTACTACAAAAGCTTTTTCCTTGCATTAACATGGGTTCGAGTCCTGTTCTTCGCAAGGCTTGATCCGTTTTTTTTTCTTAAGAAATAAGGGGGTTTAACTGACGTAACAAATGCACGAGTAATTTTTTTAACCCGTAATAGTTTGTTTAATAATTCAAATGTTTATCCATTAATTTTTTTTTTTTTTTGTTTTCTTTTAGGTTTATTCCTGAGTAGAAACCAGGGTGTTGAATATACGTGGCAATGTGCGAGGGGGCGCCACCTAGTTATATATATTTACATGTTTAACAAATTAAAATGCTGATATCATTCTCTAATATTTTATGTGCATATAATACAAGATGTATATATACATGTATGCATTTCTAGTTGATCAATATATATACATGTATATGTCTAAAAATATAACATAATAACTTACAATTGTTCAAGCCATGTTATTCAAGCATTTTTTGTACCGATTTGGTTTTCCAACTTAAAAGTAATGTGTTAAACCTAATTTTTTTTACGTATTTAACAAGTTAAAATGCTTTGACCTTGTATATTTTTAATGTTTTTATGTAATACATATACACATATTACATGTACATCATAAAATGTATGCGTACACACATATAGATGTATATATATGCATACACATATATACATATGTGTATATATATATACACATCTACGCATACATATTTAATCAATACACACACATATTTATACAAATATATGCATATGTTTATGTATGTGTGTATGTCATACTTATATCTATAGGTATACGTGTGTGTAACTTTATAAAAATATAACCAATTTTAATAAGTGTTCTAATTTCGTCACTCAACTTATAGGTAATGTGTTAATCTCAACTTATAGGTAATGTGTTAATCAAATATATATTTTTGAAACAGTTGTGAAAGTAAATTATATTTTTTATAAAGTATTTATCATTATTTTTATGATAATGTTTATTATATTTACATTTATTTATATCAAATAAAAATGAGATTGTATCATGATAAAACCAAATATTAAAGAGAAAACCTTAATCATGAAAATAAGTACATGATACATAGTAGAGTTAAATAAAAGTTGTGTTCGAATAAACAAATCAATATAAGTGTGATCTTATATGTACCACATATTTCTTTTCAAGATTTAAATAAAGTTTAAAAGTTTTATCTGTAAGATTAAGTTTTCACATGATATAAAAATTATATCATTTATATAAATAAACGACTTGTTTAACAATATATACTAATCTAATAAAGATTAATTTAGGCGGGTCTAAGACTGCGTCAAAGACTCAAATTACTTGATGGATTTACAGGCTAAATAAAAAATAACTTATGATCAGATAGTCTGATAAAAAAACAGACATCACAATTTTTTTTTTTTTTTCCAATAGTTATAAGTAAAGTAGTACTAGTACAAAACCACCTTTGGGAAGGCAGATGATTGGGCTATACCCGACCCGTTTGCAGATGAAATTTTTGTCAAGGAGACAAGGAGTTCTCATGTTTGGGCTTTTTTCGGCCCGTTTGGCTTAGTTTACTGGTCAACCACTCAGGTTTCATGTAAGTATTTACCTACCCAGATCTTTCAAGTAAAACTAGGTCTGTAAATAAATCGAACAGTTCATGAATTGTTCGTGAACTGTTCAGCGGAAAGTACCTTTATGTTCGTTTATTTAATAAACGAACAAACACGAACATAAAATTTGTGTTCGTTTAATTAAATGAACGAACATGAACACACCTAGTGTTCGTTTATTTATGCTCATGAACTGTTCAGTTATGTTCATTTATTTATGTTCGTTTATTTGTGTTCGTTTATTTGTGTTCGTTAATGTTCATGTTCGTTAACTATGTAATGTTAGTTTATGTTCGGTTAACTATCTAATTTACGAATGATATGTATTTGCATTTAAGAGACTTGCCGTTTGTGTTCATTTATGCTTGTTCAATTTCGTTCGTTTATGTTTGTTCAATAGTGTTCATGTTAGTTTATGATTGTTCAATAGTGTTAAATAATGTTCATTTGTATTTGTTCGTTGATTTTGGTTTGTTTGTGTTTAGTTATGCTCATGAACAATTCGTTTAATTTATTAATGAACGAACACAAACGACCACGAACACAAAAATCATGTTCGCTAATGTTGTGACATCCAGTACCAGATCGTCCGGCAAGTCCGTACGGTATGTGTACTTTCACTATTTACTATGTGTAAATACATGTATATGAACAGTGCTTGTATTAACAGAATTCAAAATACAAGATACAGTTGTACGTATTTATGTGATAACTTAAATATTGTAAGTACAACACTCACGATAAACAATAGTTGTAGGTATTTAGGTGAAAACCTAAGTACAATTAATAGAACGAATCAAGAACGGCAACAGTATTCAAGTAAATAACAAGAACATGTCGGTTGCGATCTGATATCCATAGATGACAGGAATCAGATGGCCGAAAAATCAGTACGCAAACAATGTGAAAACAGGATGTTAGTTGAGTCCGTTAGTGAGGAAATACAATTAAAGACATAATTGCAGTGTTGTTTCAGAATAACGAACTAACAGTGTGTTTGCGTGGGTGACGATTCACACAAACATATCTGTGATTTTAACGTTCTGAAATAATGACTGGAAATTAGAAAACAAAAGTTAGAAAGCCAAGCCATCACCGTGTTCGTTCGAGTGACGATTCGAACGAATACGCGCGATGGTGACGCGTTCTGACGAAACAAAAACGAAATACGACACGAACGACAATAAATTAAGAAATTATAATATTTTATAATTTTACAATTTTGAAACTCATCAAAATTAATTAAAACAACCTTTTTAATTAAAACGTGTAAACTACGCGTTACGTTCCGGAAACGCAACGAGGTCAAAAACCGAGCAACCGAAACGAACCCGAACACCGCGGGGTATAAAAACCCACTTGCAAGCATTAATTTTCATTTATTTCAATCACCTACTCATCCTCTCTCTAAAAAATTCGAAATCCTCTCTCTCTCTTTAAGATTTCATCAAGAAAACCCATAGAACTCTCTCAATTCTTGATGGATTTTGGTGCTCTTGGTGTCCACGCGTAGCTAGTAACGAGCTATACAAGGAAGCACAACCGATCTAGAGGTTTACCCACTGGAAATCGAGGTAAAGAGAAAAAGAAACCCACGAAAGTAGGGCTTTTGTGCATTCTTGTTCGACCCACACACGTTTAACAGGTCCAGGAACCACCCCCCAAGACCCGAACACCTTTGAGGATCCTTATGGCATGACACCATCGTGTAAACAACCTAGAACCAGTACACTCAATGGAGATGATGATGACGCAGATGTTACAGGTTCGTGAAATAGCTGGGTATGGCCGAACCCTGTGTGTGTGCCACGAACCATTGATGGCCGAACCTGCCCCCATCGAATCCAGAGGCTACGAACCTGCACGCATCAACATCATCATCACGAACCTAGACCATGCACGAACCTTCTTCCTGCTAACCTATTTGATTGCCGAACCATTGGAGACCATGTAGCCGAACCTATAGCCTACATCAGCCGAACCATGTATGAATTTGCATAGGCGAACCTGTGGCTTCCTTTGGATGAACCATTAGCACCGAACCTGCACCATCAGCGAACCAAAGGAGGGCCACGCACCTACCCTTAGCCGAACCTATGTCGAGAAAATTAAAAGCCGAACCCTTGCTGCTCACCAACGAACATTGGGCCCATGTGCACTACCAGATCGGTTGGGCCACTTAGTTATAAATGTAACATTAGTGTCGGACGCGTGCCGGAACAGTGATCGCAACAGTAACTCGTACAGTAACTCAGGTACACATTACGTGAAACTATGTTTATACTATTGATACATTATGCTTAACACGAGACTATTATACGATTGTCTGAAATCTGATTAAAACCTTAGGGTTTAACAGTCAGAAACATATCAGACAACACAGAATGGAAACACAGATACTTGATTTGATGATATTGTGTATAAACGTATGTGAGGTTAAACAGAACGAAACTATAACGGTTGTTGTTACGGAATGCTAAACCGACGAGTTATTCGTATAGGTGACGATCTGTACGAATGATTCTGAAAGTTTAACGTTCTGAAATAATGAATGAAAAGTAGAGAACAAGAATCTGAAAGCCAAACCATCGTCGTGTTCGTTCGAATGACGATTCGAACGAATACGCGCGATGGCGACGCGTTTTGACGAAACGAAAACGAACACGAAAAACGATACGAACAATCATAAACTTAAGGAAATAAAATATTTCCTATTTTACAATTTTGAAACTCATCATAAGTAAAATTAAACGAAACTATTTTATTAATTCGCGAACAAATAAACTAAACGCGTAAAAACGATATAATTCAATAAATAATTTAATACAACGATATTTAAAATAATTTCTAGTAATAATCGTATTCTAAAAATCCTAAAATAATTCTTTTTATTAAATTTACGAAATACGCGAGTAAAGTGCCGGGGACGCGACGAAAACGAGAACCGAGCAACCGAAACGAATCCGAACACCTACGGGGTATATAAACCCTAAATTATCTCATTTAATTCATTTCTACCAACACACTCTCTCTCTAAAACACCCAAGTCGTCCTCCTCTCTCTCTCTAGCAAGAACTCATCTTCCAAGCTCCATATCTCCTCCATTTGTGGATGAAATCACGCAATCTCGGTGTCTAAACGAAGCTCTCATCATCCTCTATCATAAAGTACAACCGATCTGTGGATCTACCCAGCCGATTTGGAGGTACGAAGCTTTGAATCACACGAAAAATTAGGGTTTCTAAGCCTATTGTCGACCACCACATTAAAACCGGTTAAATCTCAGTTCTGCAATAAGACCACGACCATGAGCGACCATCTAGCACCACATAACCACCAGAATATTGTTTCCTCACAACAGGCTGCTTGAGGATGGGTCGATGAACAGGGTTCGCTAGGTTCAAACGGGCGAACCTGTTCACACAGTTGATGGCCGAACCTCACCCTAAGTGGCGAACCTATGCTGGGATGGAAGCAGGCGAACCATAGCCGAACCCTACTGCTGCTTCCCATGCGAACCTGTTGCCGCCATCAACGAACCATTGACCAGCCGAACCCTCTTCTCATGGGCGAACCTACGTGCTCAACGAACCATATGCCTAAGATTCACGAACCTATGTTGCATGATTAGCCCCGAACCACTCCACCATGCTGGCCGAACCCTGTTGCACCGAACCCTTGGCCGAACCTATCAACGAGTTGTCAGCGAACCACCTATTACGAGCCTCTGGCGAACCTTGCTCCTCCTAAACGAACCTAGTGTGCATGGAGGCCGAACCTATAGTTATTTGATTTAGAGGTTCGCTGCCATGGGTGATATATGTGTTGATCCAGTAGCATACACAAACGGCCCATGTTATCATTCTTCCGGCCCACGCACATACATGGCCCAACTCCATAATGAATTAAGCCCACGTCACTTTAATCGGCCCAATTAGCTTGGCCCATGTGATTTCCCATTCGGCCCAAGGGATGAGACAATTCGATGCTTAGGCCCACGATTGTCATTTAGCCACTAACTAGGCCCAATATCAATTGACTCGGCCCACTTGAGTAAATTGTCCCTCAGTCCAACAACCTTTGGCCCACGATACGTGTAAGGCCCAAATTACTTTAGTTGGCCCATTAACACTCGAGGTCCACACATAGCATTAACCGGCCCAATAACACCACATAGTTGGCCCATTATGGCCAACTCTTATTCGGCCCACTTGATTAAGAATTGACCTAACACACACACACGATGAACAAGAACTACAAGAGACTCTTTTACAAAGCTAAATAAATACTTAAGTATACTTGCAAAGATCCATGTAATACAAACAATAAGCATAACAGTTTAAAGGTCTTGAATTTTCAAGAACAAAGGAGGGCCGAATAAAGACCGTGACTCACTAGTGTTAGCCAACTTTAGGGCTAACACCAACATCTACATGCACGCTAATTTCTACAAACAAATGCTTATAAGCTATAAACACTATGAAATCAATACAGGATCGTGAACAAAACAACAAATACTACAAAGAGCGCGTGTATACTTGATTTACTTAGACAACCATTACAAACACAAGGTGAGTTCATTTGTCCCTTTTCAAACTTATTTGTTTTACTTCGGGACTGAGAAGCATGTTAAACATTTTAATAAATTATTAAAATGTTATTTAATGCTTTTAAACATAACTATGATGCTTACAACAAGGCTTATGCTTGGAAACTAGTATACTTTGAGAAACTATGTGCTTGATGCTTATTCTACAAACTAGATGCTTAAACTTGATGATTGATGCTTATGCTTGAAACGAGATGCCTGAAC
The DNA here is from genome assembly GCA_009363875.1 of Mikania micrantha. NCBI lineage: Eukaryota > Viridiplantae > Streptophyta > Magnoliopsida > Asterales > Asteraceae > Mikania > Mikania micrantha. The sequence goes on along the minus strand of CM018687.1, from coordinate 58,471,489 downwards.
TTGAGGCTTGAGTCTTATGTTATGAACTAAATGCTTAAACTTGAGGCTTGATGCTTATGCTACAAACTAAAGGCTTAAACTACATATTTGATGCTTATACTATGAATTTCGTGGTTGAACTATATGCTAATGCTTGAAACTATATGCTTGGAAACTATGATTGCGTGCGAAATGCTAAGCTTGTATCTAATCATGGGCTACGTAATTGCTAAACTTCTGCTATAGCAGGGCTTGTACCCATGTATTGAGATACGTGAAAGCTAAACTATGACGAGGCTAAGCTATTATCTATATAAGAGACATGTAATTGCTAAACTTCTGCTATAGCAGGGCTTTTGTCTGCTTATATGAGATATGTAAATGCTGGATTGTTTGTGTATGCATGGCTTGTGTCTATGTATGAGATACGTATTTGCTAAACTTCTGCTATAGCAGGGCTTGTATCTTGTATAGGAGACACGTAATTGCTAGACTAGGCTTAACTAATTCATGAGATACGTAATGGCTAAACTTCTGCTAGAGCAGGGCTTGTATCTATCCGTGAGCTACATAATTGCTAAACTTCTGCTATAGCAGGGCTTGTACTCACGCTTGAGATTAGTGAAAGCGAAACTATGTGTGTGTGAAACTATGATGCTTGTTAAACTTACTTTGAAGCTAATACTTACGAATGCTATAGACTTGTAAACTTTGAAACAGTAAACTAATACTATGACGAGGAATGGTTTGAATGGTAGGTAAAATGCTTAATTATTATTAACAACAGTGTCATATGCGGATTAGTATGTGGTGGGACGGCGTCTGGGCGGGTTGTAGACTCGACTCAGGGGTATGCCCTATATATAAGCATACCGATTTGGATATTACATGTGGAGTTAATGAGGTTAAGGTTTTACCGAAAGAGGTTTGCTAAAGCTATTTTTAAACTTATAAACATTATGAACTCACCAACCATTGTGTTGACTTTGTTTTTCTTACATGCTTGCTCAGGTGATGAACATGTTTAAGCTAAGACTTTTGGATTGCATTGCTAGGCTGCCCAGATAGAGGACCTAGTAGATTTTGGAAGCACATATTTTGTTAATTATACGAATCACTTTTGGATGTCTTGTACAGTTACAAGATAGAAAACATTTGATTCTTTTGTTAGGTTTACCGAGTTAAATTACTGAACATTGCTATTGTAATTTAACTTTGCAACCCTAGTTTAATGTTTGATTGTGCTTTAGTTATTCTTAACATTGATGCTATGTAAACAATCTGATCATTATGATTATCACTCACTGTATTGCGCCCCGAGAACCTTCCGCCCGACGGGGACTTCGATCCAACCCTGCCGGCTCGGGGTGTGATAATAAAACTATAGCATCTAACATGGTTTACATGGCTTAAATTGCTAAAATTTCTTTATTTGGGCCACACACCCATGACCGGCCCAATTGAGTTACATACGGCCCAATCGATCCATGTAGATGTTATTCTACTCACAGTTAGTCTCGGCCCAATAACAATTGATTAGGCCCAACAGAAAACATTCGGCCCAGTAAAATGATTCAGCCCATTTGTAAGGCACAAGGCCCACTGATTCGGCCCATTCTCTTGCTACGGCCCACTGTGGTGGTCTTAGCCCAAGATCGATTGTCCCACATTTTTTTTATCCAAGCCTTGCCAACCGGCCCACAAGTTATAACCGGCCCAAACCCTTGTGCAATTCGGCCCAATCAATATATTTAGCCCATATGATATAACTTGGGATAAATACATGAAATGACATTACAAGGGTTAACATATATGGGTGAATAATAAAATTAATACAAAGGTGGTGGCAAGTGTTAGAGAAATTGATAAAAACCTAGAAACTATCCATTCAAGTATAAATTAACTATATACAAAAGAGATTAGAATTTTTAGGCAATTATCATTCAAGTTTTTTAAAAGAGATTAAGTATTTCAAATTCTTAACTTGGAAAGACTAAGTTGAACCTTAGAATCATCTTGGAGGTTAACTCACCTAAATCATTTTTGTTAAGACAAGTGGAACAGAAATCAATAATCAAGGGTTGTTAATCTAAATCAAGTTTTAGTAAAACGATAACAGATAAATCAGGGCCGAATGAAGACCGAGACTTAAAAGTGATAGCCAACCTTAGGGCTAACACATACACGCGCACAAATCCATACGACTTATACTTATGAACTATATACAACGTGAAATCAATACAGGATCGTGAATACAACCACAAGTACAATCAAGAGCGCGTACACTTCTTGTTAAGCTAAGTCAACCACTTCAATAACAAGGTGAGTTCATACGCCCCTTTTCTAATCTTAACTGATTTTAAACTCTCGGGGCTGAGAAACATGCTTAACTTTTAATTGCTTAAAAGTTTTATGTTTAATATATTGATTATACTTTGATTTAAATAATATTGCTTGACTTATTATTGTTTATCATTGTATGTATGCTTGTATGATCATGATATGATAGGAACAACTAAGATGATTATGATAAAATAACTTCATAAATCATCAACACAACAGAATAATATAGTTATGGGATTTAATTATTCGTACAAGAACAAATTATCACAGATGAACATGATGACAACAACCACACAAACATGAATGATATGAAGATAATATATCTTCATAATATCATTCAACACCAGAGTTAGTTAAGTGTAATAAGACAAGTTCTTATAACACTCAGCTTATAACTCGTTACATACTACAAGATAACACGAAACAAGGAACATCCACCACCTGAGTCGACTAAGTGTAGTAAGACTAGTTCTTACTACATCTTAGTGACAACAGGGTGACTATATGAAACAACAAGGAATGATAATCATGATAATGTAACTTCATGATAACAACATCATTCACACAACAATCAACATAATCTAATAAGACAAGATCTTATTTAACTTTTTTAACAACAACAAGAACATACAACATGGAGAACAAACAACACTGATGAACACGCAATACAATTGATTACTATCGAACTGTCTGTATTATATCATTTCAATCATGTGCCATGTACTCAAGTTTGATCAATGTAAGCCCCTTTATAATTCGCTGACTAGTTAGTTTGACGTGACTAAACCGACGATAGCATAGTGGTACCATAGGTTTGACAAACCTCCAGCTTGTAGGGCTGGTATGTTGATCGTATTGATTTATTGGCCGGTAACGTACAACCGGTGACAGGTCTACTCCAAGTCAGGGTCTGGGAAGCGACACATGGTGATATTAATCTGCAGTGAAATTGTAATTAATCCATCGTTACCCGTTGACTAGTAGACTGAGAAATTTATTTTCTCTCACGTCATATTACTAATAACCGTTTCGATGAGGTCTATGGTAATACAAAGTGGTAGAGGTAAATCGGATGCATTGTAATCTGATTACGTGAGGATTGCAATGGATTCCTTTTATGCTCTATGCACTCCAAGTTGAGAACATATATCAAATGGTTAACTAACACTCTTAATATTTAAAAGTGATTAATAGTTAACCCCACAAGTAATAGAATAATAATAAGGACCATATTAGATTAATCTACTTTCCTAAATACACAAAGGGTTTATCAATACTTCGGTTTGATAACTAAATCCCTTATATTATATTATTCTACACCTGATTCAATGGGTGATAAGCACAAACGGATGGGGGAAATGAAAATGGGGATCCATAGTTGTATTGCAAATGGTATTAAGTTCTATTAGATATGTGGTGGGATGTTGGCTAGGGCTTGGTTCCCTTATATATGCCTTATATATAAGCATAGCTAATAGGATGAGATATCACTTGTAAATACAACCATGGAAAGGCCATTGTGTGAACGGGTGAATCAAACAACTTACAAACAAGTACGACATTGTGATTGTGCATGTAAACATTTCAAGGCTTTCAAATATTAAACTTATGAACTCACCAACCTAGTGTTGACTTTGTTTAAATGCATGTTTTTATCAGATGATGAACAGGTTTAGTCAACATGTATCAGGAACATAGCTAGTGGACTTTTAGAAGACCTAGCTACATTTTGTGTTGATATATTTTGAATGACAAAACAGTGAATCATCTTTTGTATATCTTGTACAGTTACAAGATAGAAACCACAATGATTCTTTTGGTAGAATTACTCGGTTAAATTATGGACATGACTATGTAATTTAACTTTGTAATTCTGTATTGATGTCATTTTAGCATTTCTCAATTATATCTCATGTGCTATGTAAACAATCTGATCATTTCGACTATCAAACGATATCGCGCCCCGGGAACCTCCCGCCTGGCGGGAAAGTCGATCCAGCCCGCCGGCTCGGGGTGTGACAAATGTGTTTGTGTTCGTATTCGTGTTCGTGTTCGTTTAAATCTAAATGAATGAAAACGAACATGCCTATGTTTGTGTTCGTTCGGTTCATTTACAGGCCTAAATAAAACCCATATGGTATTGAACTCGTAACCATTTTACCTTTGTTTTTTTTAAACATCAACGTTTTACCTTTTCTTTTTCCTTGGCAAAGAGATATAAAAAGTTAAAAAGTTTGTGGGTTTTTTAGTTAGTGGGCTCTAAAAAACAAAAAGACTCGCACAAAAGCCTTATAATATTCAATCTAAAAGACTAAAGTTTGATTACGAAAATTTTATTAAAGAATTTTTGTTACAAAAACTAAAAATAAATAAATTTAATCTAAATATTTTACAGATGTAATAGCAATTTTTTTACTTCATCTTTTATATAAATTCTTAGGGTCTGTTTGGTATAAAGAAATAGAATTGACGAGGGAACGGAATGGACGAGAGAATGGAATGGACATAGGAAAGAAATAAATCATTACATTCCATTGTCATATTTGGTTACTTCTGGTAATGAAATGATTCATTACTTATTGTTGCTTGGTAACATGAGAAGATGAAGGAATGTAATACAATTTACGGGTCGAGTTGTTGTTTAGGTCGGGTCGTGGGTCGGGTCATGGTTCGGACCATCAGTCGGTTATTGTTTAGCTCATGGTTCGATCATGGGCATTTCATGGATCGGGCCATGGTTTGGTTTGTGGATCGGGTCATGGGCCGGGTCATTGTTTAAGTCAAGGGTCGGGTAATTTTTTGAGTTTTGGATCGGGTCATAGTTCGAGCATGTTTTGGGTCATGGTTTGTGTCGTGGTTCAGGTCATAGGTCATGTCATGGGTCGCATCATGGTTCAGGTCACAAGTTAAGTCATGGTTCGGTTTATGGGTCAGGTCATGGATCAAGGTCATGGTTTTGGACATGGGTCGGGTCATTGATCGGATCATTCCGGATCATTCCTTTCAAGAGAATGAATGAAAAAAAACACTCATAATCCAAGGAATGAAAATCATCAAAACTGAGGGAATCACATTTCTTATAGAATGGTGCATTCTATTCTTATGTGGTAACAAAATACGTTTCTTTTCATTCTAACGTAATGACTCATTCCATTCAATTTTTCATTCATGCATACCAAACGCTACCTTAGTTTATTATGTTACTAGGTTAGAAACACATGTATTATATGGGTTTAATAAATCTAAATATTGTAAACAACAATTTTTTATAATTGTATGTTTGATATTATTAATTGTTTATAAAATAATAATAATAATAATTAAATGTTTAAAAATAACATATTAAAAATAAGAATTAATAATTATAAAATATATTTTAAGATATTGTATAATAGAAATTTTCTTTGATTTATTGTTTTATATAATTTTTATGATAAGAAGATCTATTTGTTTTATATTTAAGAGTAAACTTCTCTTTTGCTCCCTGTGATTTGACAAAAGTAACCATTTTCATCCAAATTTTGAAATTTTGCAATTTTCCTTCATTAGTTTCAAAAAATTAACCATTTTCATCCAAAGTTTATTTAAACTTTGGATGAAAATGGTTACTTTTGTCAAACCACAGGGACTAAAATGGTTAATTTTCTGAAACTAATAGAGGAAAATTGCAAAATTTCAAAATTTGGATGAAAATGGTTACTTTTGTCAAACCACAGGAAGCAAAAGAGAAGTTTACTCTATATTTAATTGTATAATTTAATTATTTAAAATGATTTATTATTAGTATTTAATATAAAAAATAATTAGTATTTAATACAAGAGAGAACCGAGAAACTTTTTTTAGAGTTCATGAGATCATAAGTGTTCATGCTAGCTATTCTTTTATTAGTTAGTCTCGATTAAAGGCTCGATTTTTTATTCCGCTGCAAGTCTGCAACTAGGGATGCACTCTAATCTAATCTTTATAACCAGAATCATATTCATAGCATCACCATCTTTATTCCAAAAAAAGAGTTTCTGAAAAGATTCAGTCAAACGTAAACCCTATAAACAGACTCAAACGTACACCCTATGAAAAGACTCAAACGAAAACCCTGGGAACAGACTCTGGCTGGCACGATGGCTTGCACTCGATCTCTCGAAGCACCGTCTTGAGCCCAGTTCCAGCCCCATTGGCTTTTGGGTGGATTCCATGTGTTAAACCCTTCATGTATGCCCTGTTCTCCCTCTCCTTCTCGAAGGATACACCATATCGAGACTCCACATCTGCAATACAAGTGGTTCAATTAGGTGACATGAACTCATACAACCGAACCATACTCGAACTGATGGTTTTTGGTTTGGTTTTGGTTGCAGCATTGTTTTCGGAACTGGACCGTTGGAAGGCCCAAAGCATGTGAACCAGCTTCAAGCAAACCGACCGATTGAGAACAGGTCCTTTTTTTATATATTTTTTAACATGATTATATGAGTTTAAACTTTATTATGTTTGCATGAATGTGTATAAATTCTATATTTTTTTAGAATATTTTATATATCTATTATATCATGTGGTTTTCTAATCCGGTCTGATGTCAGGAATTCTGAAAACACTGGTTGCAGGTTCAACAATGGCCGAATCAAGTCACCGATACCTTTAGCGAGGTTCGGGTAGAGCTGTCCATCTCGAGTCAGCGCCATCATCACTTGAGGTAGCCCTAGCGGCAGCTCATCGCCACGGTCCACCTGCCAGAAATGAATCGTTTTTCCATACGTTTTCGCCACTTTCTCCAGATCTTTCCGTTCAACCGGACCCGGAACTCCTGGAAGGAAAAGCACACCGCTCTTCACCTCATACTCATGGCTATGCCACAGCGGTTTCTCAGAATCCGGCAACGTTAAGAACAGTTCCTCCGTCACCATGTATTCCACTCCGATCAACCGTGCATCGGCGTCCGGACGGTCGTATATCAGGCACTGCTGCATTTCATCGTTCCGATGGGCGCAGTAGTGATGCGCCTCCACTTGTCGCGTCATGTCGTCGGCGTAAAAATGAAATCTGATGCAAAATTAACAAAACTCATATCAATTATTGATTCAATCATGGTTACATGATATGAATATCGACTTACGCGCAGAGGTGTTGGTGGATCTGTTTGGTTGGACCAAACGATTGGATGGCGGAAGCGGCGGTGTCGACGAGGGAGGTACCGGTTTTAGTCTTTTCTCCGGGAACCTCCGCGTGGATTGTTGCTTGAACGGGGTCCATTTTTTGTTTCAGAGCGACGGCGACGGCAGCGGCAACTACGATGGCGATGGGTGATCTCCGGTGAGGTTGATATCGATGGGTTCTTGGTTCTTAAAAGTGTGGGGGTGACCAGTTGACACGTGTTGTTTTAGTTTTACAGGTGGCAGGGAGGTGAGATACGTGGAGTGTTTTATTTGCCACGTGTATGAACTTACTAAAAATAGTTAATTGTAAAATAAATTAAAAAAAGAAAGAAAAAAAACTTACCAAAAAATACGTTTTCTGTTTTGACTTGTTATTGTCGGTATAAAACTATAAATGGAAAGTTGTATCAGGAACGTTTCACGTGGGAGCCGGTTAACGTGGACAAATTGTTCCAATTTAGAGTGAGGTGTTGAAAATTTGCAACACATTAGACTAGTGGGTATGCCAAGTGACCCACTCACTCCACGTAGGCGCCACGTAGGCGCCACATAAGCACTCACCACAATCACTCACCCCACCATTTTGGTGGAAATGCCCCATTACCCACTCACTCCACGTCATCATTCCTTTATATATATATGTGTGTGTGTGTCTGTGAGAGATAGAGAGAAAGAAGTGTGTGTGTCTGTGAGAGAGAGAGAGAGAAAGAAGTGTGTGCTCTCAACCCACGCCGTTGTTCCAGCCACAAGACACACTCACGCCTTGATCACGCCCTAGGGGGGGCGGTGTGCCACGCCCCTCCACGCCTTGATCCACGCCCAGCAAGGGGGCACACCGGAGGGTCTTAGGGGGTGTTTGTTTTTTTAGAAAACCTCTTCTAACCTCTTATGTCAGCACCACGCAGATGCGGGAAGAGGTTAGAGGTTCGCAGACCGTTTGTTTTCTCGCAGACATTTCATTAAAAAACGTCTGCGCGGCCTCTTCTTGGCGCAGACCTGGACCAAGCTCTTTTTGAGCTCTTCCAACCTCTTCTCACTTTATCAATCACCAACCCACGCAGCTCCCCCATCGCCAGCCTCCTCCACAGCCGGCTCCTCCACAGCCGGCTCCCCTACCGTCGGCCTCCTCCACAGCCGGTCTCCTCCACCGCCGCACCTTCCTCCGCGTTCTCCTTCTCCGCACCTTCCGGCCGTCGCACCTCCAAGCGTACGCGTCTAGGGTTCGGTCGTCTCCTCCGCATCTAGGGTTCAGTCGTCTAGGGTTCGGTCGTCTCCTTTTCCGGTCGTCTCCTCCGCATCTAGGGTTCCGGTCGTCCTCCTCACCTCGAGTTTGCTCCACCTCTAGGTCGTTCGATCGAACCCTAGATCGTTCGATCGAAGATGAGGGGCAACGAAAACGAGCCCTAGGTTGGAAGATCCGTCGTGAGCGGCGGTAGGTGGAAGATCAGAGACGATCGGTGGAGGATTTCGACGGTGGGGTTGGGCTGAGCAGACGGTGGGGTTGGGCTGAGCAGACGGTGGGGTTGGGCTGAGCAGACGTAGACGGTGGGGTTGGGACGGTGGGGTTGGGAAGAGTTTTTAGGTTTAAGAAAACAAACACCCGCAAAAGCTCTTCTTCCAGAGGTTTGGTCCACCTCTTCTGCAAAAGATGTCTGCAGATGTGGTCCGCAGATATTTTGCCTCTGAAAAAACAAACACCACCTAAATGAATAGTATTTCCGTAAAAAAATGGTTTAAGTTTTGATCTGGTTAAGCCTGCTAAAATAGACAGATTGAGTTGGGTTATGTAATAGGTCAAAAATTATTTTAGTGTGGATCAAAATGAGTTTTTAGCAAAGTTAGTTTTGATCTAAATTAGTTGTTTTTAAAAAATATCAATTTTTTTAAATTAAAATCTAATTTAACTAAACAAATATTATATTTAAACAATCTTTAATAATTTTTTCATCTAATATATTATTAATTATTTTATGTGTTTGAATCTATCTTATTAACATAGTTATTAGTTTCTCATCTTAACTCCTGTTGTGTAAAGATGTTGCGCATATAACTCATTTTATGTTACGATATTATTATTTTAAGCCAAAAATATAACAATTTTTCACCCAAATTAAATTATTTATATTGTTTTGGATGACGATTACTAAGTCTTGATATGGTTTTACGTTTGTCAATAAAAAAATTAAGAATTTAAAATCTTTGTATTGAACCAAACAGCAATCTTGAAACCACATGTAGATTAGCAATTTTAAATACAAAATGTGACCTAGGTTTGTAAAGATGATATAATGACACTAATAAGTAAAAAGTTAAAAAGTAAACAATTGTATCTATAACAGTTTGAGCTAATTTTCTACTCATTTTAGTTATTTTTCCTAGGCATCAGGAATAGGAAATACATAGGTAAAAATGCTAGTTGATTCAACGTAAGAGTTTTTACCTTAATTGACCAGGGTTCAACCCTGCCACTTAACATTTTTTTCGTTTAAAAGTTTTAAACTCACCCCTCAACTTTATAAATATCATTTTAACCTTCCTAATTATTCAAAGTTTCAAGTCTATCCCTTGTATTTTATATATAATTTAATTTCCGCTCGATAACTTTTATTTGTTAATTTAAAAAACGAATGATTTGATTTTCGTCTTTATCTCCTGTTAAATATTTTTTTTGAACGACAATTTAGATCACTGACAGGTCATAGACCCACCCGATCATATCCACATCCAATAGGAAACCCACCATAGATGAAAGAAAACCCTTAGCCTATCATGAAACCTCTATTTTGTTCATATCAGTACTTAAACTCATGACCTACTCAATATTTATATGATATTTTTTAACTATAATTTTTCTTCTCTTTTTCTATTAAATAATAATAATTTTATTAAAATTAGTAAATAAAATGATTACATTGCAAGCAATAATTTTTTTATTATTTATAAAATATTTTTGAGAAATATATAATAACATATTTTATAATAAATAATTTTAAAATTTATTTATTTAGTATTATATATATTTCTAACTTATTATAAACACACACAAATACATTTTATTCTTTGCATGGGTCAACATGTCAAACTAGTTAGGTATTTTTTCTCTTTCCTTTTCTTTTTCTATTATAAATATAATCTTATGGTTATATTTTTTGGTATATTTTAAGTTAAAGTTACACAATTCTTTTGATTACTATATTTTAATATAATATTAATCAAAATCAAGTCTGTTTATTTTTTCAGTTGGTAAACTTTTATACATTTTTACTAACTTCCAACATAAATATTAATCAGAACTGATTCTTTTTATGTTTCTGATCATGTTACCCACGATATATTTTCGATCTCCAAAACCAAATCTCTATAACTTTATACATCTCTTTTTTTCACTTAAGACGCAATTTACGTAATGCAATTTATAAACATGCATCATGAGATTTTTTTTTGCTTATGTTTTTTTGTATTTTTTTTAAATTCATATACCGCAACATATAAAACACATGTGTATATATGTTTTAATCTTCATAACCAATTAGCTGTGACTTTATGCGTCGGAACACGAACACCGTTTTGTTTGCTAAGTTTACATGACCGGAAAGTGATTTTCACACGATCATATATAAATCCAATAATTGATTATCGAGATTTATCTAACAAAGATCACTTGACTCAATCAAGTTAACAAATTGCTGTGAAAATTACACTAAGAATTCACTCTTAAAAATTTTAATAGGTTTGTCTCAGGATTCACCCCTATAATATTATTAGGTTCACCCTATTGTTTAACTATTTTAAAATTTTTTTTCATACTAACGAGTAGGGGTGTAAACGAGCCGAGCCGATCCCGAGCTCGTTAAGGCTAGAGCTCGGCTCGTTTAGAAAAATTAAGGCTCGAGCTCGAGCTCGGCTCGTTAAGATAAATTAGGGCTCGAGCTCGAGCTCGGCTCGTTAAAGAATTTTTAGGCTCGAGCTCGGCACGTTTAGATTTTATTTATTTACTTTAATTACTAATTTAATTATATTTATAACTATATTTTATAAATTTAACATAAAATATTTAATTTAAATATATTTATCATAATTTTATATATAAAAATAATTAATTTTATAAATAAACACTTAATATAATAAATAAAAATTATATAAACAAAAAACTCGTTAAGGCGCGCGAGCCGGCTCGAGCTCGTTAAGTAAAGCTCGAGCTCGGCCTCGATAACTAAACGAGCCACACTTTTGGGCTCAAGCTCGGGCTCGGGCTCATTAAGGCTCGACTTGTTCGAGTTTTTTACTGATCCGATCTCGAGCATTTCACGAGCTGCCTTAGTTCGTTTACACCCCTAATAACGAGTCGAAGAGCGGTGGGTTCATGTGAACCCACCACACTCTACCTACATCTGCCCATGAGAACACGTGCCTTCCACATGTAGTTTTTTTAGTTTGTTAAAATAAGAACATGCTTACATAATCGGTCTGGCCGGTAGGTCGGCGATGGTGACTAAAAAGTCTAAGCAGCGCCGTGTAGTGACAGTACTTAGTTGTCGCTAAATCTCTCAAACCGTTGAAAAATTCAAAATCAAAAAATCAAAACCTAACTACAAGTCTACAACTACCCCACCAATTTCTGCTTAATATAATGAATCCGGTCAAACGTCCTTATCATCATGAACACAATCAACCCTCGATGCCAATTTCCGTCTCCTTTAATCACTATCAACAGTATTCCATTCATCCATCTGCTACAACACACCGTTTTTTGGAAATTTGAAACTAATTCACCTGTTTATGGCCGTTAATCCGGTTGATTATCACGTCTTCCTAATTTGAAGCCGATTCGTTAACGATTCGATGGATAATCGTGAGCAGTCGATCGAAATTAGGGCTTTGGATTCGTTAGGGTTAGGGCTTGATCTTGCGAGCGATTTCCGGTTAAAATTCGCGAAAAGATGTCCCGACGGTGGGCGGTTGGTGGTGCTTGATGAATCAAGGAAGAGAGACATTGTTGTTCCGGGATGTGGCGTCACTGTTGCAGGTGTTTGTGAAGATATTCGTTGTGATAAAGGAGATCGAATTCGATTCAAATCAGATGTTTTGGAGTTTAATAAGGTATGAATTTTTTTGTTTATCAATTTGTTCGTTCATTTGCTTCAATTTTTGATATTTGGATTCACAAATTGTTCGGTTTCACCGTTGAAATTGAGATGTGACATGGTATCTTATGCAAATTGCAAACGCATAATATTTATAAAAATATTTTTATAAACGTAGCTCGAATCATGAAATTTTCTAAGGATATATATTAATAAAATAACAACACAATTATTGATTACCCCATAACTATTTTAAAAATTTAAACAAACATTTATATTTTATGGATACTATCTCATTTGGTAGGGATAATAATACCATTTAAAATTGAGGTTTCGAGTTCAAGTTCGAATTTTCAAGAGTAGTTTAAGTTTAAGAGTATGAATAAATTAATATAATTATTAAAAAAAATATATATCTTATCTCAAACATTAGTTCATTAAACAAATCTATTTCCCTTTTTGTTTAAGTTATAAACTATTCTACTCACGATTGCTTGAGATTGAACACATAACTTTTCTGGCAGACAAGCAAGGATGGTTCTTTGGGGGCCTGGAGGGCCCAGCCACTCTGTTTTTCCGGTTAGAAGGGTCGGTTCAGAAATATTTTGTCGGAAAATCATTCGGTTCCTTTCGTTTTCTTCCTAAAAATCCTACGGCCCCACCTGTTTTCTTCCTAAAATCCTTCGCTTCCCTCCGTTTACTCCTAAAATTCTTCGACCCCCTCCGACAGTGGCGGATCCAGGATTTGTTTCCTATGGGTTCACTTTTTTCGGTAGCCTGGTCTCTCACAACCAAATGGTTTAATTTTTTTACCTAAACACCAACATCGGGTCGGGTCAAGTAGTCAGGTTTGGATTTTTTTAAAATAATGGACTGATCTGTAGCAAAACATTTAATGCATAAAATCTAAAATGTAGCCAAGAAACATTTTCATGTAACTACACATCATAAAACATATTCTATTATCAATATGTGATTAAGTTGTAAAAACATTACTAACTATCTACACTAAATGTCATCATTCTCTATTGATGTTTGTATATTGTTTGTAACACACTATTTAATCCATTATGAAACCAGCCTAGTAAAAAAAATCTTAACTTCTGTTCACTCTTTTGTCAACATAAATTTTCGGATATCTCAATTTACTTGACTCAAGCGAACATGAAATAATTTAAATATGAATTTGGTATTGTGATTCATTTTCATACAAAAAGAGATCAGCAGATTAGAGTAATTAAAATGATAGAACAATTCCAGCAACGATCAGCAAAGAGGCATAGATCAAGTCATATTTTATATTTATTTTGACTAGTTTATTTCCACATATCAGGATACTAACATCATCACTGTAATAGAAAAATCAGCAAACGTATCAAACTTTATCAATTTGTTTGACAAAAGAAAGCACATAATGAGTCTTATTTATAGTAGTTTTTACCTTCAAGACCTTCAATTTCCACATCAAAAATTGGGGAATCAACAACAAATCAGAGTAATTAAAATGATAGAACAATTCTAGCAACAACCAGGAGCTCCAATACACAGAGAAAGTAAAACAATAAAACTTACGGAGATGAAGTTGAAATCGACCCTGGCGAGCGGCGGTGGATGTCGGACTGTGGTGGATAGGTGGCTTGAATTGTGAGGCATTGTAGTTATATGAGAAGGTTTTGTGGCTGTTCTACGCTGGTAACCTGTGCTGTATGCGGCCTGGTTAAAAAAAAGAAAACAAAAGAAAAGAAAGAAACCCTAAGTCGTGAATCTGCAGTTAAAAAAACGAAAATAATAAGGAAAAAAAATACAATAGAGGGACTTGAACCCATAACCATTTAGATGCAGGATAAGTCCCTTACCACTAAGCTAAACAAAATTATATGGAAAGGTTCACCCTTGAAAATATCTATGGGTTCACCCCAGTTATTAAACCTTACGAAAAATATAATCCCTACTAAATCGCCAAAACCCAGTGGGTTCCGGTGAACCCATACCTTTAAACCTAGATCCGCCCATGCCCTCCGATCTTTTTTTCAAGCTACGTCCATGCTGACAAGTGTTTTATAAAATAGGCTAGGCTTACATTATACATTTTGTCAAGCCTACTTTCACATATTAATATATTGTTTCACCCTTAATGTTATGCTAGCTTGTTAATTTATTACGTAATTGAAATTTTCTAAATGTTATAAAAAATCTTCTATATACGCCAATTCATTCAGGGAAGTCAACGAGTTTATCTTGTTAAAATGGCAGTGCTGTAATATTCGAAAGGAGCCTAATTTTGGAAGTACTCATAAGACTTTATCATTTTTATGATCACCTCTGTTTGGGTAAAAGTTCTGTTTTTGGAATCTTGTAAATTGTCATAAAGTAGCACTACTGACTTATTCAACTGTGGATAAACAACTTTTGACAAAACAAGCATAAGTATTATAATTATTATTAAAAACCTGCTTCCACTTGTTTCATAATGATATACTTGTACCATCTATTAAACTATATGTAATGAGAGGTGATAAAGGCGTGATTACTCTTGGTCACGCCTCTCTCATGACCAGCCAAAGTCATGGGACCGTGGTCACGGGAGAAGAAGTGCTTAACTAGGTTTTTTTTTTCTTTTCTAAACCAATAAAAAAAACCTCCATCAAGCCTCCATCTATCCTCCTATTACACATATTTCTATTCGGCTATTCCCAACAAACCTCCTACGTGGTGCCTATGTGGCGCTTGCATGACACTAGTTAAGCCCCCATAAAACCCTTCCATTAGGCTATGTGAAACTATCACTCACTCTTCACTCCACGTAGGCGACAGCTACTCTTATCACCCACAAGTCGTATACACTTGTGTAATCATCACCCACTTATCACACCATCACCCACAACTCTTTCACTCCCAAACCCTCACACTCTCTTTCTCGTGACATCCATCACACTTCACCTGTCACGCCGGGTGTGTAATCGACACATGGGTGCGACCCCTCCTTCACGTGGGTGATCACGTCCCATAACACATACCCTTATACATAGGCTTATCATGGTAATTTTCAAATTTTGTTTCAATTCAGTACACCATATCGATACATATTTTTCGAAGGGAGAATTGCACATATTTATCTCTAAAGTTTTAAAATTGTATAATTTTTTAAAAATACACATTTTCTGCACATAATGTATAATATTATATAACTATGATTTGATGAAATATGTAATTTTATAAATTTAAAGAGAGATACATGCAATTGTTTCTTTTTGAAAGCTAATTGCTTAGGTGACATTTACTAAAAAGAAATAATCACCGTATGTTTGCGAGCGTCATCTTTTTCTCAGAAAAGGTTTTGGTGATGATAAACGTTGAGTTTTTTATATTCTTTAATGTTAGCAATAAAAAGCTACACGAGCACCACTTGTACCCTACATTAACAACAAAAAAAACATATCATTACATGTAAAGTTTATCCTGTGACTGAAAAGTTAGTGTCACAATAGCACATGAACTGAAAGCTGGCCACATGTACATAATTGGGATGTTGCTTTTGTTTGAACCAAATCCTTAATATTATTTTCTATTTGAAGTGCAGTGTGACATTTATAATACTATCTTGGTACCAATAAAATATAGCAAAAAAAAGACCTTTTGCAAGAGTTTCTTATCTTGGTTAATATGCTTAGCCACTTGGGCATTTATCAATTTATGTTAAAGGCATTGATTCATGATTAAACAACTATGCTGATGAGAAAATGAAGGCCTCGTTTGCGGCGCGCACATTAATTTTAATGTTAGCACTTAAAGGTCAAAAGTAAAATTACATTAATTTTAATGTTGTTTTACTTAATTTTGTAAAAATAACGTTAAAAGAGTTGGGTTGGTCGGTAAATCAGACATCATGAGTCGGGGGTTTCATTGGAAAGCAACCCCTCTATTCTTACTGCTACAGGGTAGAGGTAAGGTTGTATACATCTTACCCTCCGGCCTCCTCAAACCTTAACTTAGCTTTGCTAATGGTAAGATATACAGAGTATGATGATGATGATTATGCTTATGAGAAACTGAAAGGTGTACATGCACTATTTGCTAATATAGATTTTGGATTTTCTTTTGATGTTTTATCTTTCAGATGTCAGAATTACTTAATCAAAAATCATCAATCCAAGGAAAAGTACCATCAGGATACTTCAATGCGTTATTTGATCTAAGTGGATCGTGGTTAAATGATGTAGCTGATGCCAAATATCTTGCTTTTGATGGCTACTTTATCTCTTTGTATTATTTACACCTAACAGCATCCCCATTAGTACTCCAAGAAAGTGTCAAGAAATCTGTTCCAACTTCTTGGAATCCATTGCTACTTGCTAGGTAATTTTGTGCAAAACACAACCTATGTTGAATGAAATAACATGTTTGACCCGTTATCTGACCCGCCTGTTTTGCCACATGTTAACGAGATATGTTATATAAGGCAGGTTTATTCAGACTTATGGCACGCACATTATCGTGGGGATGGCTGTTGGCGGTCAAGATTTAATATGCGTTAAACAGAAAGCATCTTCCACTATTTCTTCTGCAGAACTTAGAGGATATTTGGATGATCTTGGAGATAGTTTGTTTTCAGATGGGAGGAGTCCTTCTCTAATAGATAGGAAAACAAGAGATGGCAAACAAAAAGTAATTAAATTCTTTAATTTTCTAGTTTTCTTTCTTTCTTTTTTTAGTATTATCTTGGATTATCATGCAAGTTTTATATTTTTATATCGACTCTTTTTCAGGTGCCGGATGTCTTCATTCGTATGTTGCAGCCACACACCAAGCAGTTCACCAACATTACAGAAACTTCAAGCAAGGAGGTAAGTTTGAAAGATTTGTTTTTTTAAACTCGCAAATTCGACCCATTTATTTGTAAATGAGTCGATTTTGGTTGTGTTTTATCTATAAGACTTAAAACAGGTAAAACTATGAAAAAAATTAGATTAGAAGGAAATGGATTAAAAAAGCAAAGGGCTTGAAGATTACTTTCAGCAAATTGAAATTCTGGCTAATCTTTAAAAATTTATACGGGCCACCTTTGCTTAGACACCGGGACAGAGTAGTTTTTATTTTAACAGACAACACATAGTTTTGGGCTTTTTTTAGAAACTTTTTTCTTTATCTATTGTTGGAACTTTATAATTACTTTAGGTCTATATTGTTGGTTAAACTTATAAAATTAATGGAAAATCACCTACATTGTCAAAGCGGCTACAGGTGTAAAATTTTGGTCAAATGGCTACTTTCCTTAAATACATAGGTCAATAATGCCCATTTAGGTGTTTTTCCTGTATCCGGGTTGTAAATAAGTTAATTTTTCATTATTTTTGTTTAGATTATGAAATAACTAACTTAATTGTTAATGAGTCAACCAGCCCAATCTGGTAAAAAAAACGTCATTTCCTCTACATTCTCCCAGTAGCAAGTCAGGCTACCCTATTATTTAAAACACCAAATTACTTAAAAAAATTTGAAGTTAGTGTCGTACCGAGCAACCCATTTTGTCAACTCTATTATAAAGTATGAATATGGTCTACGCTGGAACAGGGCATTACTGTTATCGAATGCAAAAGAGGCGGGGATGTATTTTCAGACAGTTATTCAAAGTGGCTTCAAACTGTTGGTACTAATCCTGAAGCAATGCTTTTCAAGTTTGTACCAATTACTTCTCTTCTTAATGGGGTTCCTGGAAGCGGTTTCCTCAGCCATGCAATAAATTTGTATTTACGCTGTAAGTTATATTGGTTTTGAAACAAGGATGCAAGATAACAAGATTTATATGATACTTGCAGACAAACAAACTGCAAACTGCATACACACATTTGATATTCAACCGACCACAAATGACAATATCTTAGTCTATTTATAGTTGCTATGTAGGACAGTTATTTGGGAGTTATTTCTGTAAAAGATTAACTGACATAACCGTCAATCCAACGGCTATATACACTTGACCTGCTAACTTTAACTTAAACATAATATTAATACATATTTGCGTATTAAAAAACATTTCTAGCATTTCATCATAACAAACTTAAGTTCGACAAGTTATAACCAACTTAAGTTCGACAAGTTATAACCAACTTAAGTTCGACAAGTTATTCGAGTATAAATTTGTCGATCTGAGATGCAAATTTTTCATTTTCGTTTGTTATTAATCGTGTAGACAAGCCCGCACTAGAAGACTTGCAATATTTCTTGGAGTTTCAAGTTCCTAGACAATGGGCCCCTTTATTTTGTGAGTTAACTCTTAGGCATCAAAGGAAGAAAACCTCGTGTCCTCGGCTTCAGTTTAGCTTCTTGGGACCCAAGATATACGTCAGCACGACCCTGGTATGTTATATGCAAGTAGGTTGATACACAAGATTTAACTAAAAAGGGAACGGGCAGAGTGATTTGCACTACTTAAGCATGTTTCAGATGCACCACACCCTTCTAAATCGCTTATCAATAAAAAGTTGAGCGTTATTGTAATAATATAGTTTTGTGACCATATTTAACAATTTATTGTTTACAGATTAAAAAAATGAATAAAAAAGTGTTTCCCAAGGTGTAAACAAGTCTAGCCAAACCTGAGCTGCTCAAGCTTAATATTGGCTACTTCAGGTTAATAAGCTCGAGCTTGGCTTGTTTCAAGCTCTATTTCTAAAGCTTGAGTGTGGCTTATGAGTAGATTTTAGGTTCAAGCTCGAGCAGCTCATGAGCGACTAAGCACGCTTACATTTTTTCGGATTTGACCCAGACTATGATAACACGTATTTTTGCAGGTTTCATGTGATGACAAACCAGTTATTGGTCTTCGTTTATTTTTGGAAGGGAAAAAAAGAAACCGATTAGCAATGCATTTACAACATCTCTCCAGTCTTCCAGATACCATAACACATGCACTTTCAAAATCCGCCATACCCCGTAGGCTATCTCAATGGCGGGGTTCTGATGAATACGAACCTCGAGCCCAAATTCTTGAACCAGTCAGATGGAAACGATATTCGAACGTGTGTTCATCTGTAGTCAAACATGACCCAAGGTGGTTAAAACAAGAGCCAGCAGGGGGAGTGTATATTGTAACCGGAGCCCAGCTCATCATCAAAGCGAATTGGCCTAAAACTGTCCTGCACCTTCGGTTATTATTCACCCACCTGCCCAACTGCACAGTTCGTAAGACTGAATGGGCGAGTGCTCCAACAGTGGGTCGGAAATCTAGTCTTTTTTCCAATCTAAGCTCAACTTTTAGTTTCACACAACGGTCTGTTGCTAATGCACAGAAGCAACAGCCTGCAACACTTAACTCAGGTGTGTTTCCCGACAGCCCACCAGTGCCGGCTCGGTTCACAAAACTGTGCAAGTTTGTGGACACCGATGAGGTGGTGCGGGGGCCACACGACTCACCAGGCCATTGGTTGGTGACTGCGGGTAAGCTGGTAATGGATGGTGGTAAGATTGGGTTGCATGTGAAGTTCGCGTTATTAGATTTCGCACAAGAATAGTAAGCCCTATTTTTGTGAATAATTTTATAGATGAAGTTTTCTATTCGAGTTATTTTGTGCAATAAACAGGTTTTTTTTTGTTTTGTTGAAGCCTATTGCAAAGAGAGTTAGATCAGCTTAATTTACTAGTGCCGGTTTTCATTATTGGGTGCGGTAGGTTAAAAATAGTCATTCTTTAGTTTCATAATTAGACCAGAAACGAGTCAGGCCAACAAGTGTAGGGTACATTCTGGATTATTTTGTTACCATCAATGCTTGAAATTGATTGAAAAATTGTATAAAATCGCTTTTTAAAATCAATATTTCTATCCGTCAAAATATCAAAGAAAATTGAATTTGTAATAATCCAAAGAAATATGCATCACTTAAACTTTGTAATTTCGTTTAGGTTTAGTGGTGTTGCCCCTTGATCACCACTTGAGGCTTTGTTCTTATGACCATACTTGGTTCATATACCTTGGTTTGGTTTGGGCTTATAAATCTTAAACAAGCGTACACCTTGAATCTCGAACTTCTTATGATTTCTTTGCGTTCATATTAGACTAAAATATACAAGTAATCGAGCAGGTCTAATGGATGTTTAAATGTTAATTCACACATCAATTCTTGTATTTTTGTACTATTAGATTAAAGACCCTGATTACTAATAGTTGAAAATTAGTTGAATACAAGGAATGTATCATAGGAGAATAAAGAGAAAATCTTTAAATCTTATCTAAGCTTCTTATTTGAAATCTTAAAAATAAATGTATTGTTCATATTAAAGTTGAATAAAAAATATGGTTTGAATAAAAAATCAAATTTAATGTGCTTTAATGTGGGATAAATGTTTATTTTCAAAGTTCAAATAGAAAACCTAGATAGGATTTAAGGCTTTTTAAGATTAAGGGGTTGTTTGTTTACCTCTTAGTGGAACCATTCAACGCGTTTGGTTTAAATCAAATTACCTCTTAATGATTCAGTTCAGCACTTAACCATTCAATTTATCACTTAATGATTCAGACCCTCTTAACCATTCAGACATCTTAACCATTCAGTACTTAATGATTTAGATATACCAAACAACCCCTAAGTTTTCACATAAGACACGTTGAGTACATATCAAGAAAAGATATTTGTCTAAATAAGATTGAAAATTCAATTCTAGCAAAATTTAAAAGCAACCGAGTTTATCATAACAAAAAATCGAAACAACATTTTTAAACTTCAAGATATTACTGGGATTTCCATGAGGACAAAGGTGGAGTATCCACATTCTTGTAACAAGTAGCCAAAATCTTTTCAGGCATTCTAGCACCCTTGAATGAAGCCATAGATTCAAGCTCAACCATGTCATGAGCCGTAAGTTTAACTGAGAGGGCTCCAAGGTTTTGGTTCAGGTTTACAATCTTGGTTGTGCCAGGGATTGGACATACATCATCGCCTTGGTGTTGGACCCAAGCCAGTGCCAATTGAGCCGGGGTGCATCCCTTTCTATGTGCCATTTCCCTAACTTGCTCATATACACGTTTATTGTGATCAAAGTTCTCTCCATGCAGCCTTGGTAGAACCTAAGAACCATGAAACATAACTTGTTAAATTCAAAAGCGATTTATTATCATTAACGTTATCGTTTAATCGTTAATGTAATCATTAAAAAAACTTATTCGTATGCTAACCCGCAATACGATATAAGCCACTAACCTTTCTATAGTCGTCATCAGTCAACTTGTCCATCACCTTTGGACCAGATGCAAAGAACCCACTACCCAGTGGAGCGAATGGTACGATCCCAATTCCTAATTCTCTGCAAAAAAGTAAAGAGTAAACATATAAACATATGCTCTTAACATCATAATTGCTTGTTTCATCTCATTCGGGCATGTTATGTTATTCAGTTTGGGCTATCCAGGCTTCCACCAACCAAAAATTGACCCATGACCCAAACCAAAAACTGGGCTATCCAACTCAAAGCCAAAACAAACCATAACCGAATAACCGTGTCCATGTAACAAAAGGGTGTACCCGGTGTTTGATATATCTCCTGCTTTGCATAGGGGTCAGGAGAGGCAAGATTGCTTCGCTATCTCATGTATGTAGTCTTACCTAGGGGTGTGCATGAGTCGGTTTTTTGCTTAGTCCAAACCCAAAACTGAAATTTCGGTTTTTAAACCCGTTTGGGTTCGGTTTTTTCAGTTTTTATCTTTTCAAAACCCATTTGGGTTCGGTTTGGGTTTCAGTTTTTTCAGTTTTTCTACTTAGGCCTCAAATTATGATTATAAAAAAAACTAAAATATTATATTTGTACTAAAATTATTTTAAGTACAACACTACTTAATATTTGAAAATATATACAAAAATATTTAAATTTAGTAAAAATCATACTTGTCCTATCTAAGTAACAAACACCATTGGTTATTTCTTAACAATGTTAGTAACTATAGCTGATAATGGGTTACCTACCTGCAAGTAGGAATAACCTCTTCTTCTGCATCTCTAGTCCACAAAGACCACTCCAGCTGTACGGCTGTGATTGGATGGACATCATGTGCTCTTCTGATGGTTGCTGGATTAGCCTCAGATAGACCAATGTATTTTATTTTACCTTCTTTAACAAGTTTCTTCAGCTCTCCCATCTACATAAAAATGTCATCTTGAAATCTTATATGTTTATTTAAAGGGTACTTATTTATGAGATTCAATTTCTATACAAAGAAGTTAAATTATAGGGCAGTTGATCATCACATACGAGATGTCATGTTAAAAATATTACAATTTTTCTAGAATATTAAAAATTTTCTACTAAAAGCTGGGATGTTCATCGGGTGCGGTTTTGGATCACGACCTGAATCTAACGTGAAATTTAGAGTTTCTGGTTTGATCTAAATGGGTTCGAGTTAGCTACACGAGTCATGTTGAGGTTGACACATTAAAAAATTTATATTTAACTTTCAAAAGTTTATATTTAAAAATTTTAGAAACACTTGAGATCTTGAAAGAGGTGTTGCATCCACGATGACGGGTCATGATATTGAGATCTCATAAGCACCCTTTATGTTCTTGATATGCCAATGTTACGGCTCGAAATCTCACATTAATTGCCCATATAGCCAATGTGTGACAAGTCTTATACTTTGTAATGATTTAGATCCATAACACTCGGTTAATATTTTTCTTTTTTCCGAACCAGTTACCAGCAACCATGAAAACAATGTACAATAATATTATACATAAAAATAGTCAGAATGCTAAATAAACTTGTTTATTTTTATGATTTCACTTGATTTTAACATATTGAGAGAAATAAAATGAAGGAGAAACCGTGATTTCGATGGGAATCTTCGGGTCGATTCGATGAGCGTAGTAAAGATCAATGTAATCAACACCAAGCCGTTTCAAACTGGCTTCACAACAAGCCCTCACGTACTCAGGCTCCCCATGGACTTCCAATTCACCAAATCCATCCCCAAATCGGAGCCCAAATTTCGTAGCCACTTGAACGTTCTCTCTATTCACCCCCTTTAATGCCTGCATCAATCATCAATTTACACATAGATTGAATCGAAATAGGATGCTAAACGGCTCATGTTGGTAGGTTGGTTGGTCCAAACCGACCACCACCAAAAAATTAACTAGTTTTATACTCGTTGGGTTCGTTGGCGGGTAGTATGACGTGATCAAATTATATTTTTAAAATATTTAAAAATAAAACAATAATGATACAATAATGAAATGTGACATGTGTCAAAACATTGGACATGTGTCTATCCGTAAGTAACCGAAAAACAGCCATAAATCTCCGAAACCCGCTACAATATGTATCTGTCTAATTTAAAAGGTCGTGATTTAATCTTAATTTCCACGGAAGAGGTTGAGTTCACTTACGTCTATATATATATATATATATATATATATATATATATATATATATATATATATATATATATATATATATATATATATAGGGTAAAGTTCAAATGGTAACCCACTCCAAGTGTGTAAACCTATTAACTCATTTTCATTGGTTGTTAAAATAAAGCTTTTTGAAATGAGTGGTCCATATTTAATCTGAAAAAAGTCAAAAAAACATGTGGATGAGATTTGTTTAAGGGCATTTTAGACATTTGGTGAGGGTGTACTTGATTTCTTTTTTAAAAAAAGTTTACCCCCCAATTTTTTGAACACTCATAACTTTTATATACATTATTATTATTTTATAAAAATTTCACCCTTAAATTTGTCACTTTTTTATCTTTAATTCAAGTATAATTTTTTCAAATTTTTTTAAAATTTTCGTAATTTGCACTGATGCAGCGACATTTTACACTAATGCAACGATGTTTTACACTGATGTAACGAAATGCATTTTTTTACACTGATTTGACATTTGATGGGTGTACTTGATTTCTTTTTTAAAAAAAGTTTACCCCACAATTTTTTAAACACTCATAACTTTTATATACATTATTATTTTTTTATAAAAATTTCACCATTAAATTTGTCACTTTTTTATCTTTAATTCAAGTATAATTTTGTCAAATTTTTTTAAAATTTTCGTAATTTACACTGATGTAACAACGTTTTACACTGATGCAACGACGTTTTACACTGATGCCACTGATGTAATCACAATGATGTAACGAGCTGAATTTTTACAAAGTTTTCGTAATTACACTGATGTAAGGATCTGGATTTTTTCAAAGTGTTCTTAATTTTTTAAAATATTAATGAACTAATTTTTGTAGTAAAAAATAATTTGTAACAAGATGAAAAGATTTTACGTTGGTATAATTGCAAACGCTCGAAAAAAAGAGATAAAATTACGAACGCTTGAAAAAATATGTTAAACAAAAAAATGAGAGAAAATTACGAACGCTCGAAAACATTTTAAAGATGTTAAACATGTTAAACGAGATTTTGAAACATTTTAAATGAAAAAATGAGATAAAATTACGAACGCTCGAAAAAACATGTTAAACGAAAAAATGAGAGAAAATTACGAACGCTCGAAAACATTTTAAAGATGGAAAGATTTTGAAAAAACGAGAGAAAATTATTATATTTATCGTTCGTTATGTTGGTGTAATTACAAACGCTCGAAAAAAATTCAAAAAAAAATTGGCATGACTATTATGGAATTAACGAGAAAAATATAACGAGTTTAATGATGTAATTTTTATAAAAAAATAACAAAGTATAAAAAAGTTATAAGTGTATAAAAATCAAGGGGGAAACTTTGATTTAAAAAAAGGAAAATAGATATTATATTTATAATGTGGGTGAATCTGATTGGCTTAAATGAGTTAATAAAATGTCCATAATACCCTCATAAACTCAAAAAGGAATCTATGATGTGTATGAATCTGATTGGCTCAAATGGGTTAATAGGTTACCACAAAAATGGTGGGTTCTTATTTGAACCAAATCCTATATATATATATATATATATATAGGGGGAGGTTCCATTAAAAACCTTCATATTTGAGAAAACTAAGAAAACTAATCACAATTGTTATTAATCAATTTTGTTTTTCGTTTTTTATTTTACATTTTGTTTTCTTATAAGGTTATATTTGTTAACAAAAAGAAAAAAATAAAAAAATATATGTAATTTATGTTATTACATATATGTAACTCATTGATTACGTATATGTAACTTTTAAACTACATATATGAGTTACATATACGTAACTTTATTGGTTACATATACGTAATTTCGTAATCTACATATTTTTATTAAAATTTTTTGTTTGTTTATCACATTTCTAAGCTAATAATAAAAAATCATGAAAATTTTTTTTTAAAAATTGATTGGTTAGTAGGAGTTTTTTTGGTTTTCTCCAAAGTGAGGAGTTTTTATTTGAACCCTCCTCTATATATGTGGTCCACATTAAACCTGAATAAAAAATTGGGTTTTGAATAAACAAATCATTTTTAATGTGGGTTAATGTGGACCACATATTTATTTTCAAGATTACAAATGAGTGGCTCACATAGGGTTTAAGGATTTTCTCTCTAACGTTGGGTTTTCATTGGATTCAAGTCCTATATATATATATATGTAATTTGTTGCGAACCCGAAAGTCATGTAATTTTCATGAACCCCAATATTTTTTGAACTTTTTTCTTTGTGCACTAAATTTTGAGTTAAAAAGTTTAGAACTAAAATAATAAAAACGCATTTAATAAAATTACTAACGTCCCATCGGAATTCCGAAGTCTAATTCATAACCAGTCACATTTAACAAACGAATCACAGAAAATTGCAGCAATCGAGTTACCTTTCCGATGAGGATTTCGTTGGTGTAGGGTCCGTAAACGTCGGAGGTGTCGAGGTGAGTGACGCCGGAGTTAATGGCGTGGTGGATAACTCCGATCATCTCTTCTTCGGGTTTGGCTGGGCCGTAGGCGTAAGACATGCCCATGCATCCTAATCCGATAGCTGATACCTCTAGCCCCTGTGATCCGAGCTTGATCTTCTTCACATTCGACATTTTCTGTATGGTTTCTTCTTGATTCAAACCCTAGCTAGAAAATGGTTTTGATTCACGGTGGGTGATGCGATTGATCGAAGATCGTACGATTGCAATTGCATGCTCAATTCGATGATTTTATAGGAGGATTTCAAATTTAGTGTCATGCAGTTTTGATTTGACTTTGTATTGCAAATGTCAAAATTCGAAGCCAAGTGGCAACAATGAATGTCTTCAGTACTGGCGGTGGATGACAGAGGACACGTAACAATGTTTTCAGAACTGGACCAAGTCGAAATGGACGCCTGGTTACTACTGGTCGGTCTTGTCGAACAGGTTGGATCGGATTTAAAAACTGGACGATATAAGATAAAAGTTTACAAAAAAATTATAAACAAATTTAGACAAACATAATTAATTTTCAAACAAAAATAATGATGTTAATAAAAATAGAATGTTTGATTTTAATGTTTAATTTCTTTGGATTTTAGTTAAAAAAAAACTGAAATCCGGTCCAACCAGTGAACCGACTCAACCGACCGGTTTCCTTGAGGGTAGTACGAATGTTGTTTTGGGGCTGGTAGACCCCCTGGTTCCCGATTTGACCATTCGACCGACTGGTTTGGTTCGGTTTTCAAAACATTGCCAATAACCATTTCAAAAGTATATTTTATAAGAAAAAAAATAATTGTTTTAATAATAAAATCATAATAAAAAAATACGATATCGATTTTGTTATAATCCGAATAGTTCAAGATGATTATTTTATCAAAACGTGTAGAACTTTATACGTAAAACAACGCACATGTTGCAATGAGTAGGATTAAAAATTAGCACGTCTCAACAGTGCCTTAAAATATTAGAAAATTGTTACCATGTTAAAATTAACATTGAGAATCATAAAGCGAATTTAAAAAGTAGGGTTCAGCGGTATGTTTTTTTCATAGCCCAAATAAATCATCCGATCCAATAACTTATGTGTTATGATCACAGTTCACTACCAACTCTCTAATATCCAGCACCCTAGTGTTGGCAAGCGTTGATCCAAGCAAATGCACTGCCTCTTGGTTGTGATTTGCTTATAACTTTGAATAGAGGTGGCCAAACCGGTTTTTTTGGAACTGGAACCGGTTTCGGTCAACAAAGTCAAGAACCAGTTCCGGTTTTTGACCGGTTCCAACTGGTTTTTTGCCGGTTCCGGTTTTGGCCGGTTTCGGTTCGTGTTTGACCGGTTTAAAGGTGGAACCGGTTCCGCTTTTTCCGGTTCGGTTCCTCGGTTCCTGTTTCGGGTACGTTGGCCACCTCTAACTTAGAAAGAAAATCCTCATTGTCAGACTTAATTTACAAGATGTAACGTTAACATGTTACTCCTGTTAAATTGAATAAAGGGTCCTCTCAACACAATTGACAGAGAAAAATCTTTGTAACTAATATTTGTGGATTCAAACTATCCATCATAAATATACTATTTTATTCGACTCATTTTGTGTCAGATTGTTGAACCCATGCAACCTAAACTTGTGAGATGGAGGTCTGGTTTCTTTAAAAAAATTAAAGAGAAGTGAAATTAGATTTACTTACAGCTGGCAAGATGGATGGGCCGGGTTAGATAACGGGTCAGGATTGATTCAAGTCAAGATGGGTCACTCCAGAAAAATGATCATTATGATTCGGGTCAAAACGTGTTTTCACAAAAAAAAAAGACACAGTTCAAAATGGGTCGTGTTAAAAATGACCAAACTAAACAATCCAAATTGTTGATTATAATATGCAAGTGGCTTAGAAACGACACAAAATAAACAATTGTTCATAACAATTGCTTTAGTTTTTCCAATTCATCCATGATATACCAAAAGACTATTGATAAGAATGAAATATGTTTCAATTTAATATTCTTTAAAAACAATTGGAGAAACATCACACCTCCATCTGCAAACTTCCAAATAAAAAAACCTTAATTTAAACGATATGAAACCATAAAACAATATTCATGTTTCTAAAACATGAAGCAAGATAAAATGGAAACACACCACCAGGCACACGAAACAAAACGATCGAGTTTGAGAGCAAATAGGAACGTGAAGCATAAGAGAGCACTAAGTTTCAAAATTTCAGTATATATTCCATTGATGCACTAAAAAAAGCTAGTAATTATTTCAAAATCTCAAAAACCTAGTCAAATTAATCAAACATGATACAATATTGTGATTAAATCAATTAGTTAACTCCTAAAACCATAGGCTGCTGTACAAATTAAAGATCGATACCGCACAAATTGAAGATCGATATGAGGTTATACTCAGTAAAAAAGAATTGTGAAGTTGAAGAATGTGAATATGAAGAACTTACATGATGGATTAAAGAACTTACGACTTCTTTGATGAACAACAAGTTCTATAGAATTCAATTAAAAATTCTTTCTTCAAACCAACAATTAGGGATTTAAAGAACAACAATCAATCATTACCCATCCATGAGCACATCATGATCGATGAAGAACTTACATGATGGATTAAAGAACTTACGACTTCTTTGATGAACAACAAGTTCTATAGAATTCAATTAAAAATTCTTTCTTCAAACCAACAATTAGGGATTTAAAGAACAACAATCAATCATTACCCATCCATGAGCACATCATGATCGATGATTCTCCTCTTATGATCGATCAAGAATGGTAATGTAGTGTACATGATCCTTTTTTTTGCCCAAACGGATGCGTCTCTAAATTTCAACCCATATTGACCTGCTAGGGACATTTTTTTAAATTTCAAGTCTATCCACTTTGATCCCTTAGTAATAGTAATTAACCCATAATAACCCATGTTTTTAAATATAATGTCCATATTAGCCCAAGTTAATACACCTGGGCTAAGATTGTCGGGTATAGATTTAACTATATGAATTTTATAGAGAAATTAAAATAATTGTGAGAGTTTTAGGCCCCATACTGAACCAAAATCGAAA
Source organism: Mikania micrantha (assembly GCA_009363875.1). Classification (NCBI taxonomy): domain Eukaryota; kingdom Viridiplantae; phylum Streptophyta; class Magnoliopsida; order Asterales; family Asteraceae; genus Mikania; species Mikania micrantha. The sequence continues at coordinate 58,442,002 of CM018687.1, read as the reverse complement.
TTGATATTTCTGTTTTAAGAAACCAATTTTAAGACAAACTAACTTTTTCATTTTTATTTTTTAGACAAAGCTTAATCACTTACCAACCTTGGTTTATGGGACCGGGACGTGCTCACGTGCCCATGAGCCCATCATTCATCATTCTGTGTGATTTCATAAAGATTAACCATAGATATAACAAATAGATATTGGAGTTAGAACTTATAATAACTCATTTTATCTCGCTAACTCGAAATAAATCATCATGATCAATCCAAATTTTTGGTTTTTCTTCGAATATCATTATTACACATGTATGACACTTTATTTGATGCTTATGAGTAAATTCACATACGTTTAGAATTTTACACTAGTGTAAGTTTTTTTCACGTGTCGCTACAATTTCTAAAAATTTAATTTGATATCCTTACAGTAATCAAGACACGTGATTGTTCTACGAGAAAAATATGAAGCCCAAACTCTTTGGTTATGTTGATGCATGAGATACTTATCAAACACACAAAGCTTAATATCAATCCGTGTAACGAATCAACATATTCACAAAGATAGCACATTGGAGTCAATTTAAAAGAGTATGTCTGCACTATATATACGAAGACATTACAACTGGCATCATTAAGATCATAGAAGACCATCAAAGATTAATTCGATCCCGCTGAAGTTATCGTATATGTTGGACTCTGCAAGCAGAAAGAAATATGTGTAATAAATTAAGGAGAGCATTATATACGTTGTACTATTTTTCTTTGTAACCAAGTTTTTTTATCCACTGAATTTTCTTAGTAAGATTTAAATGAATAATTTGTCTCTCTATAAGTTTCTCTTAATTCACAATAGTTGGCACCTAATTATATAATAATTTGTAAAAATGGTTGCATAATAGGACCTACCCGATTTGTGAAGATTAAGCAGAATATGAACAAAGAAAGCATTGAAGATGGGTGAAGATGTTAAAGAACACAACCAAGAACGAATCTGAGATGTAATGAAATGACTAAAAATGTAAAGCAAATAAGATTCATTAGTCAACAAGATTATTTTACATACCCCTCACATGCTCTCAAACTCCATGGATAAAGAATCCATGGAGTTCATGGGGAGAGCTCTCTTGAGATTACATTTGAAGTTCACCCTCACCACTCTCTTATCTGGTTATTTTGCTACAAATTTGAATAATCTCTATTTATAGTGTCTGTGACAGTTGCATACGAGAATTACGTCATCAATGATGTGAGCACATTTGATCGTTCTAGAAATTCACGTTGATTTAACAATCGTAATTATTACAGGTTGATAGTAGGTGAAAAATGATGAACGTGGGCGAAAACCGTGCACAAAACGGAGTTCTGGATTTCCCGAAATCGAAAAACGAAGAAAAATCTCTAAGTGTTGGACGAATGGGCTTGTCGCGGTACGCGGAGGTGGGCTTAAGGGTCCTCCGCGGTACGCGATGCTTGGAAAATATCTAAGATTCCTCCGGATTTCTTCGCGGTACGCGAAGCCTTTTTGGGCCCTTGGTCGCGGTACGCGACGGATGAGGCGGTGGAATGAGTTGGTTATCTTCATCGGATTTCATGCAAGAAGAATTATTTCTTCTTCTTCTTCTTCTTCTTCTTCTTCTCGTTTCTGCTTCAATCTCAGGCGAAAACACACACACTTACACCATCTAAATTCATATCTGAAGCCCTCTGAACGTAAGGATCGCACCAGGGATCATATCTACGAATCCTGATCGTTGTTTTGAAGCCAGAAATCCGTCAGATTAGGTAATGATCCGTTTAAACTTTCTGGTTTGATTTTGATTGATTAGATCTTGATTTTGAACGTAATGAGATAGTTAGGAGTGTTGATTATTGCCTAGATGATGTCTAGGATTGATTATAAATGAAGAACACGAAGTTTTAACGGTTAAATCCTTGTTTTGATCCGTTGTAATGCCCGATTTGTATGAAACCATACCCATGATTATAATGGTTTAACCCATTTGATTATGACAATGTAGGTGATTAGTTGGATTAATTCTTGAAATGCAAGGTTAAATCCAAGTGTTGCAAATTAATCACAATCATTAACATACTCATTGAAATGATTATCTGATGTTTATGATAACAGTCAGATTAGTATGTTAAACATGGTTATTACACCTATTTTGATGCTACATTGTTATATTTCATGATATTTGGGTAATCAAAAACAAGGATTGGTCATTCCTAAGCCATTAAATTATCTAGAAATTGTTACAGTATCATAATCAACAACATTAACTATCTGGTTAATCAGAGATTGTTCTGATTAATCAAGAGTGTCATCAACATTGAATTAGGAATCTAATGCCATGAAGGTTCCTACATTATCATACATTGTATGATATAATATTAAATTAACTAATTACATAACTAATATCGAGTTGATGATTTGCTAAACAATGTCTTTGACATTGAACGTTCAGAAAGATCTAATCAGTAAACTAGAACATAAATAACTCATTAAATATAACTAAATGCAGAATCATCTCTGTACTATCAGTTTGGTGATACTCTGCTACATCTATACTACCAAGTGAGTTTTGTACAACCCCTTTTCTCTTTATTGTTTTATAAACATCGGGGTAATTCTGCAAACTATTTCTAAACATATGATATGCATCACTGATATCTGTGTGATTTCATGTGACTTTTGGGTGATTTCATGAGATTTTGCCGTTAGTATCTCTATCACATTATCAAAAGTCCTCATCTCTTGAACTGTACCTAGTGAACCCATGTGGGGCCGAACATGAATCATTGATAGTACTATTGTCTGACAAACCATTTGCTGGGAGGATTGCATCTCCCCTTGTGTGAATGTTTTGTACCTGTTTCCAAAACACTTCTTAATGTTAGTGACAGACATTAAGATAATGAGGCATTAAGATATTTACCGACGGGTAGTATCTTCGTGAACGAACAACTGTTCGAAAGGAATTAGTTACGGGTCCCATGGTTATCCAGAACTGAACTTTTTGTGAACATATTTATCATATCATATTGTTATAAATGAACTGTCGAACTCACCAGCTTTGTGCTGACGTTTCAAACTTAACATTTTTGCAGGTCAACGGTGACAACACGGTGAGGATGCACGTCACACTTGTGTAATTAAGAAGTTAAGATTGTGTAATGAACCTAGTTGTTAAGTTGATGTATTAACGAAACCCTTGTAATATATTTAATTTAAGTGAATCTGTGTGCTGTGATATCGGTTCAAGTAAGTCACACCTCATCTCTGAGACATCACCACTATGCTTCCGCAACCAATAGAATGAGACTTATGACATCATCTCAGGTGACAAGAGGTGGGGGTGTGACAGGGTGGTATCAGAGACACAGGTTATAGAGAATTAGGCTGACTTAGAGACCTAGACTATAACCATAGGCTCGTATAGTGACACAGAGAGCACCGAACATGGTTAATGAACAAAACTTGTTTTGAATTAAGATAGGATAATCAGGTGGTACGAATCTCAGTTATGAGTGGCCAGCATAACTGAAATCCATAACACGTGTGCATTCTAGTTTGATTTGATTCAAGCGGAACATTAATAACAGAAGGAACGAATAGTTGGGTTAGGATAGGGAAACGTCGGATATCATGTGTATGTTGAATGTTATTATTCAATATATTTTTTCATGGTAATGATTCGAGTATTCTGTTTATACAACACTGGCAGACCAAGGGGAAAGATACATCTATCAGCGGTTTCCTTACGTGATACTAGACGATACACCTAGCTCGAGTTCGGGGTCTGATTCCGATCCGTCTGAAGTATCTGCGGATGCATCACAGGCTGCTACACCTGTACCACAGACACCACCAGCACCAGTACCAGCACCTATGCCATCTCCACCGAGAGCTCCAGCATGGGATGGACTTAGACGGAAGCGAGGCCAAGCTCGCAAAACGACAGGTCTTCCTCCTACACGTCAGATGGCGCCTAGAGATGAGCCTGACACCATACATGAGGTAGGAGAGTCCTCACAGCAGGCGGAGTTTAGGGCGCAGCTTCGTCAGGTGACTCTAGATCTTCAGGGGACTCGACTAGAGTTACAGGAGTCTCGTGCTACTGGGGAGGACACACGTACTACTGTGTTGGATATACTCACCTCTCATCTGATGTTGATGGAGCAGGTGAATGCACTGGATGCTGGCACGCAAGCTTGGCGGGTTATGATCGAGGAGAGGATGAGGAGAACAGTGATTCATGTGATGATAGATGCATTTTGGCAGCGAGTGATGGTGATGAGAGGAGTGGTGATGGAAACATTTGAGATGATGAGCCTAGAGGCTAGGCTACTATGTGTGGCTATAGTGTTGGTCATTATAGCTATGGTGTTGGATGGTTTATGGTATTTCATGCGGTGAGGGGTGATCCTGGGACTGAGCAGTTGTAATCTTATTGTACATATCATGTGACATAGGTGATCAATATTTGTGAGTGCGGGATTCTTTGGATGTATACAGATCCCGAGTTTGTGAAAGGTAGGGTATGATGCTGTTGGTTTGGGGTATCATGACTTTTGGGTTGTATCAAAACTTTTTATGTATAAAACTATGGTAATGCTAATAAACTGGTTGTGTTATGTATTTACCTGTGTAATGAGTGATGGGTGTGTTGTGTATGACTTGTGTGTTACTATCAAACTTATATGACCAATTACTAGATAACGAAAAAGAGCTGTGAGAACATTCATGTGTGACAAACATATCAAAGTCCCTTGTGGCAACGTATCAAAGTCCCTTGTGGCAACGTATCAAAGTCCCTTGTGGCAACTTATCAAAGTCCCTTGTGTGACAATCTTTCAATTGTCTGTGTGACAACGTTTCAATTGTTTGTGTGACAACGTTTCAATTGTATGTGTGACAACATTTCAAAGTCCTGTGGGGCAACATTTCAAGGTCCTGAGTGATCGTATATCAAAAACATGGTTAATAACATATCTAAGTCACAGTAATGTGAGCTGTAAAATATTTTAACATGTTTTTGAATTAACAGGACTGAGTATAACTACAAATATCTGTATGATCTGTGTGTATCGAAAACATGTATGGACTAAACTCATGTAGTTATACTGTATTTCTTTTAATCACATTTCAATATAAACTTTCATTGTAACTGAATGTGATTGAATTTATGTGATATAACGGGTTATATCTTTAATGTTCTTAAACTTACCTGAGTTTGTCTGCATGTTAGCAGAATAATGGCTCCCAAACGAGGTCGACCTGCTAAGAGATCTATCAAGAACATCACTAACCCGGAGCCGAATCAAGTTCCACCAGTAAATACTGAATCAAATCCAGATCCACAGGTTAATCTGGAAACAAATACTGTTCCACCTTTGAATCCGGGAGTGAACACTGCTCCACCTGCAGATGCAAGTGGATCTGAAACGAATGAGGCAATGATAGCGCGAATCGTGCGGGAACAGTTAACTGCTTGTGGTGTTTTGGTACAACACCAACCTCATGTTACTACGGGTTCGGGTGGGGGCCATAATATCAACGAACATACTGTTACTGGTGGCAATGCGGAAACTCATCATACCACTGGTACAACTACAACTGCTCCTGATCCACCACGACAGGGATGTACATATAAGTATTTTGCTTCTTGTAACCCTCCTACTTTTACTGGCAAGGAAGGAGCGGTTGGATTATTGAGGTGGATCGAGGAAATGGAAAACAAATTGAAAATCAGCCAGTGTTTAGAGGAGCATAAAATGTATTATGCTGCCTGTTCTTTCAAAGAATCAGCTTTGACCTGGTGGAATACCCAGGTAAAAACGTTGGGATCAGCTACAATCGATTTGATGGGCTGGAGTGAATTTTAAACTCTGGTTAGATCAGAGTACTGCCCATTCACTGAAATTCAAAAGCTCCAGGAGGAATTCTGGAATCACTCGATGATTGGGGCTGATTGTTTAGCGTATACCCATCGTTTCCACGAACTTACTTGCTTACTTCCCGACATGTTTCCTACAGAAGCAGCGTTGATCGAGAAGTACATTAAGGGACTGGTTCCCAGATTCGGGGAATGGTAACTGCAGCTGAACCAACGACTCTTAAACGTGCAATTCTTTTGACCACTAAGCTTACCGATGAGGCGGTAAGGAGTGGTACGTTGTCAACAAAAACTCAGACGGCCACGGGCCGTAGTGATGTTGGTACCTCGAATGTTTCTAAAGGTACCAAACGAAAGTGGTTTGGTAAAACCAAGGTCAAGGTTCCGGCTGAAACTAGCAACCCAGTCGGGAGAAATTATGGTGCAGTGGTTTCTGAGAGGAAAGGTTACACTGGACAGGCACCTAAATGTACTCGGTGTTCATTTCATCATTCTGGACCGTGTCCAACTTGTGCCAACTGTAATAGGGTTGGGCACTACACCAAGTATTGCAACTTCCCTGCTCGTCAACCGAACCAAGCACCTCGACAAACCACTCCAATGAACCGGTCATGTTATAAGTGCGGGAAAACTGATCACTTGATTAAAAACTGCCCAAACAATAATAACACCAATCCGGGAAATAAAGCTAGGGGAAGAGCTTTTCAAATTGGTGCAACCGATGCGAGGAATGATGCAAACATTGTCATTGGTACGTTTTTACTCAATAATCTTTACGTATCAGTTCTTTTTGATACGGGAGCAGATAAGAGCTTTATCTCTCCTGAATTTGCATCATTACTTTCATTGCCTGTGGTAGATCTAGAAACTCCCTATGTTATTGAACTTGCTAATGGCAAGTTGATTAAAACCAACAGTGTTATTCAAGGATGTTCCTTGAATCTAAATGATCATCTTTTCGATATCGATTTACTTCCTATTGAGCTTGGGAGCTTTGATGTGGTAGTCGGTATGGACTGGCTTTCGGTTAACCAAGCTGAAGTAATATGTCAGAATAAGGTGATTCGTATTCCCTTACTTGAAGGTAACACACTGTTAGTTCAATGTGAACGAGCTGGTAGAAAACTGGGTATTATTTCTTCTATGCAAACTCATAAATGTTTACGGAAAGGGTGTCCGGCTTTTCTAGCATATGTGATCAATAGCAGTTCTTCACAAAAACGGATCGAGAATATTCCAGTGGTCAAGGATTTTCCTGAAGTTTTTTCTGAAGATATATCAGGATTACCCCCAGTGAGACATGTTGAATTTCATATTGACTTGATTCCAGGCGCAACACCTGTTGCTAAAGCCCCGTATCGGCTTGCGCCATCAGAAATGCAAGAACTTTCAGGTCAACTACAAGAATTGTTAGACAAAGGTTTTATCAGACCTAGTTTCTCACCTTGGGGAGCACCTATTCTTTTTGTGAAAAAGAAGGATGGTTCATTCAGGATGTGTATTGACTACAGAGAGCTCAATAAACTAACAATCAAAAACCGTTATCCATTACCACGTATAGATGATCTGTTTGATCAACTTCAAAGCGCTACCTACTTTTCAAAAATCGATTTAAGATCCGGATATCATCAATTACGAGTGCATGAGGATGATGTTCCTAAAACTGCATTCAGAACTCGATATGGGCATTATGAATTTTTAGTAATGCCGTTTGGATTAACTAATGCACCAGCAGTTTTCTTGGATCTGATGAATCGAGTATGTAGACCGTATCTGGATAAGTTTGTGATTGTGTTTATTGATGATATTCTCATTTATTCTCGAAGCCAACAAGAACATGCTCAACACTTGAAACTAATCTTAGAACTGTTGTCACATGAGAAATTATATGCCAAGTTCTCTAAGTGTGAGTTCTGGTTACGAGAAGTGCAATTTCTTGGGCATGTAGTGAATCAAAGCGGTATTCAGGTGGATCCTAGTAAGATTAAAGCTGTGGAACAATGGGAAACTCCGCAAACCCCAACAGAAATACGTCAATTCTTAGGGCTGGCAGGTTATTATCGCCGATTCATCAAGAACTTCTCAAAAATAGCCTTGCCACTGACCACATTGACACAGAAAAATCAACCGTTTATATGGGATTCTCAACAGGAGGAGGCTTTCCAACTGTTGAAACACAAACTCTGCAATGCACCTATCTTGGCTTTACTGAAAGGTACTGATAATTTCACAGGATACTGTGATGCTTCTCGCCAAGGTCTCGGGTGTGTTTTAATGCAGAACGAAAAGGTGATTGCTTACGCTTCTCGGCAGTTGAAAGTACACGAGAAGAACTATACCGCTCATGATCTAGAACTTGGTGCAGTGGTGTTTGCACTCAAGATCTGGAGACATTATTTATACGAAACCAAGTGTACGATATACACTGATCACAAAAGTCTCAGGCATATTCTAGATCAGAAAATGCTGAATATGCGACAAAGGCGTTGGGTTGAATTGTTGAATGACTACGACTGTGAAATTCGTTATCACCCAGGTAAAGCGAATGTCGTAGCCGATGCCTTAAGTCGTAAGGAACGAGTCAAACCTTTACGTGTGAAAGCGTTGGGTATGACTATTCAAACCAGTTTAATTCCTCAAATCAAAGACGCTCAGCAACAAGCTTTACAAGCAACGAACTATTCTGCTGAGGAACTGAGGGGATTAGACAAGAAACTCGATATCAAAAATGATGGATTACTGTATTTCAAAGACCGAATGTGGATTCCTTTATTCGGTAACTCTAGAACAATTGTCTTGGATGAGGCGCACAAATCCATGTATTCTATTCATCCAGGTTGTAACGACCCGTTTTCAATAAATCAAATACAATTGAAGTAATCGTAAGTAGAATGGTTTTGGTTATTAAAAATTGAAAATATGTAAGAAATGATGAACTTGGGAGAAAACTGAGCGCGAAATGGAGTTCCAGATTGTCCGGAATCACGAAACGAAAATAAAAATCGAAAAACGAAGAAAATGGTCTGGGGCGGTACGCCCCGAGCCACACGCCGACGATAGGCGATACGCGCGGGACCCCAAAAATATCTGGGGGTTCCCTGGCTCGCGCGGTACGCCTGAGACCAATGCCTCTCGTGGGGCGATGCGCCTGGGATGCGCAGAGGCGGCAGAAAGCTTATCTTCAAAGCATTTCAACCACAAACACACATTTATCTCTTTTTCTCGATCTCTTGCACCATTAACACACACACAAATGAATTTTAAGCTCCCAACATCAATTTTGAAGCCACCAGAACGTTCAGGTTGAGCCGGGGATCATTTCTACGCGTCCAGATCGTTGTTTTTCAACCAGGAATCCGTTTGAAGGGTAACGATTCGTTTTATCTCATCTATTTTGATAATATACGAATTAAATATAGTTTTGAGTATTGTATAATGATCTGGGATGATTAGGAACGAAGTACTAGGTGTTTTAACGGTGAAAATTTGATTTTGATCCGTTATAATGCCCGTTTGTTATGAAACTCATATTATTGAGTATGGTTATTAGAGGGGTGATTAAAGAGTAGTTGTGATGGTTTTGGATCATTATTTAGAATGATAAATTAGCGTGTAAAGTTGAAAGTTAATGATTTTAGCGTAAAACGAAGTTATGAGGATTTAAATATGATAACGAACATGTGTACATTAATTTATACACATGGGTTATTGATAAAAGCCTCAAGGAGGTTTTGATTGAAAATAAAGAATGAAACAAGTCAAATGAATTAGATTATATAAATAACACAAGTTGTGTGTTCAGGTTGTTAAATCCTGTTATATGTAAATATATAATAGAAAGTGGAGGTGAATCTAGTTCTAGAAGGCCTGGAAAAGAGTTGGTGATTTTTGATAACTCTTCAAATTAAGGTAAGTTACCTATTTGATAGAACTTGTACTTAGGGACTGGGTGAGTCCATACTACAAGTGATGGTGTTATATGTGATTGTGGTTAATGTTGCTGCATGAGTCACAAGGTGTGTGAATACGCCGTTATCGTTATTGTAGTTATTGTGGCTGCATGATTCACAAGGTGTGTGAACATGCCGTTATCGTTATTGTGGTTATTGTGGCTGCATGATTCACAGGGTGTGTGAATATGCCGTTATCATAATTGTAGTTATTGTTGCTGCATGAGTCACAAGGTGTGTGAACATGCCGTTATCGTTATTGTGGCTATTGTTGCTGCATGATTCACAAGGTGTGTGAACATGCCGTTATCACAAATGCAGTTATGGTTGCTGCATGAGTCACAAGGTGTGTGAACATGCCGTTATTGTTATTGTGGTTATTGTTGCTGCATGATTCACATGGTGTGTGAATATGCCGTTATCGTAATTGTAGTTATTGTTGCTGCATGAGTCACAAGGAGTGTGAACATGCCGTTATCGTTATTGTGGTTATTGTTGCTGCATGATTCACAAGGTGTGTGAACATGCCGTTATCACAATTGTAGTTATGGTTGCTGCATGAGTCACAAGGTGTGTGAACATGCCGTTATCGTTATTGTGGTTATTGTTGCTGCATGATTCACAAGATGTGTGAACATGCCGTAATCTACGAATGCGTAGATGTTGGATGGGTAAGGTTTATGTTTTGGTGTTGACATTTGAAATTCAAGTGTCAAATTTGTGAATTACGATTTTTGTGAAATATGATGCACAATTGGTGTGTTGGGTATTAATAAATGTGTTATATTAAATTATAACAATTGCGCAGGAATGGGAGATATATTGAGGTTTTGGTTGAAAACGAACCGTTAGTAAATCGTTTTAAATGTGGTTAAATGTTGTTGTCAACATTTTATGTGAAACCTCAGTAGTGTATCCATATGGTGTTATGAAATACACTTGGTGAATGATGGGGTAATCTTACTTAGTTCTAACGAACTAATGGTGACTTTAAATGTGGTGTTACAGGTACAAAAGAGCAGGGTGGGCGGTGATGGTGATCGGGAATCGAACATGGAGGCTCGTATGGTGGTTTAATATTTAAATAATCGAACTTGTGTGACGTTTTTGTGTAATAAATGTTTGGTGGAGTTTGTAAACATACTTAAACTTGTTTTTTTTAACAGGTGTTGGTAATAGTATGTTTAAAAGTTTGTAAAACACAAAAGTTGTTTTTATGTTTGACTGGGACCTAACGTAAGTTATTAAATAATGTTGTAAAATGTCCGGAGGGGACATGTAAGTGACTGGGGTGTCGCACAGGTGCTGATAAAATGTATAAAGATCTCAAAGACTTTTACTGGTGGCCTGGAATGAAGAAACACATAGCTGAATACGTGGATCGATGTTTAACATGTCTTAAAGTTAAGGCTGAACATCAACGACCTTCTGGGTTATTGCAACAACTTGAGATTCCCATGTGGAAATGGGATCAGATCTCTATGGATTTCATTACTAAATTACCCAGAACATCACGTAATCATGATTCTATATGGGTTATCGTTGATCGCCTTACAAAATCTGCGCATTTCTTACCCATCCGAGAAGATTATTCTATGGATCGACTCTCTAAACTATATGTTAATGAGATTGTGTCTCGACATGGAGTACCGATCTCTATCATTTCTGACAGAGATAGTCGATTTATGTCACGATTTTGGCAAGCTCTTCAGAATGCTCTGGGCACTCAAATCAATATGAGCACAGCTTATCATCCACAAACCGACGGGCAGACTGAACGAACGAATCAAACTCTTGAAGACATGCTCAGAAGCTGTGTGATTGATTTTGGAGGTAGCTGGGATATTCATCTTCCACTTGTTGAATTCTCATACAATAACAGCTACCATACTAGTATTCAATGCGCTCCATTTGAAGCACTTTATGGACGCAAGTGTAGATCACCTATCTGTTGGTTAGAGGTAGGTGAAATTCAAATCATAGGCTCAGAATTCATTCAAGAAACAACTGATAAGATCGCACTCATTCAGGAACGAATCAAAGCTGCTCGCGATCGTCAAAAGAGTTATGCTGATAATCGCCGTAGACCACTCGAATTCCAAGTAGGTGATCGGGTAATGTTGAAAGTGTCACCTTGGAAAGGCATTTTTAGATTCGGAAAGAGAGGTAAACTTTCACCAAGATTTGTAGGACCATTCAAAATCCTTGAACGAATCGGATCAGTAGCCTACAGACTTGAGTTACCTCTTGAACTCAGTAACATTCACGATGTCTTTCATGTATCTAATCTGAAGAAATGCTTAACTGATGAATCATTGATCGTACCTCTCTAAGAGATTCATATTGATGAAAAACTTCAGTTCAGCGAAGAACCAGTAGAGGTAATGGATCGAGAAATAAAAGTGCTAAAACGTAGTCGCATACCAATTGTTAAAGTGCGTTGGAATTCGCAACGTGGACCCGAATATACTTGGGAACATGAAGATCAAATGAAATTAAAATATCCACATCTATTCTCATAAACGATTGTCATAATGTAAGTCTTCACTAAATTTCGGGACGGAATTTCTCTAACAGGAGGAGACTGTGACAGTTGCATACGAGAATTACGTCATCAATGATGTGAGCACATTTGATCGTTCTAGAAATTCACGTTGATTTAACAATCGTAATTATTACAGGTTGATAGTAGGTGAAAAATGATGAACGTGGGCGAAAACCGTGCACAAAACGGAGTTATGGATTGCCCGAAATCGAAAAACGAAGAAAAATCTCTAAGTGTTGGACGAATGGGCTTGTCGCGGTACGCGGAGGTGGGCTTAAGGGTCCTCCGCGGTATGCGATGCTTTGAAAATATCTAAGATTCCTCCGGATTTCTTCGCGGTACGCGAAGCTTTTTTGGGCCCTTGGTCGCGGTACGCGACGGATGAGGCGGTGGAATGAGTTGGTTATCTTCATCCGATTTCATGCAAGAAGAATTATTTCTTCTTCTTCTTCTTCTTCTTCTTCTTCTTCTCGTTTCTGCTTCAATCTCAGGCGAAGACACACACACTTACACCATCTAAATTCATATCTGAAGCCCTCTGAACGCAAGGATCGCACCAGGGATCATATCTACGAATCCTGATCGTTGTTTTGAAGGCAGAAATCCGTCAGATTAGGTAATGATCCGTTTAAACTTTTTGGTTTGATTTTGATTGATTAGATCTTGATTTTGAACGTAATGAGATAGTTAGGATTGTTAATTATTGCCTAGATGATGGCTAGGATTGATTATAAATGAAGAACACGAAGTTTTAACGGTTAAATCCTTGTTTTGATCCGTTGTAATACCCGATTTGCATGAAACCATACCCATGATTATAATGGTTTAACCCATTTGATTATGACAATGTAGGTGATTAGTTGGATTAATTCTTGAAATGCAAGGTTAAATCCAAGTGTTGCAAATTAATCACAATCATTAACATACTCATTGAAATGATTATCTGATGTTTATGATAACAGTCAGATTAGTATGTTAAACATGGTTATTACACCTATTTTGATGCTACATTGTTATATTTCATGATATCTGGGTAATCAAAAACAAGGATTGATCATTCCTAAGCCATTAAATTATCTAGAAATTGTTACAGTATCATAATCAACAACATTAACTATCAAGTTAATCAGAGATTGTTCTGATTAATCAAGAGTGTCATCAAAATTGAATTAGGAATCTAATGCCATGAAGGTTCCTACATTATCATACATTGTATGATATAATATTAAATTAACTAATTACATAACTAATATCGAGTTGATGATTTGCTAAACAATGTCTTTGACATTGAACGTTCAGAAAGATCTAATCAGTAAACTAGAACATAAATAACTCATTAAATATAACTAAATGCAGAATCATCTCTGTACTATCAGTTTGGTGATACTCTCCTACATCTATACTACGAAGTGAGTTTTGTACAACCCCTTTTCTCTTTATTGTTTTATAAACATCGGGGTAATTCTACAAACTATTTCTGAACATATGATATGCATCACTGATATCTGTGTGATTTCATGTGACTTTTGTGTGATTTCATGGGATTTTGCCGTTAGTATCTCTATCACAGTATCAAAAGTTCTCATCTCTTGAACTGTATCTAGTGAACCCATGTGGGGCCGAACAGGTGTCACACCTCCCCCAATTTTCAACTAACGGAATCATACCGTTTGGGACGTGACAAACCAGGATCTCAGATCATTAGACATAACGAAGACCTCTATATGCTTTTCAAACATAACTTTGGTCTTAATTGAAAAATTCAGAGTTTAAAACATTGCGGAAGCGTTTGTAAAAAGTAAAACAATCCCATGTTTGCAAAATATAAATTACATTACTAATGTCTCAAATGTTCAAATCAAAAACAACTATGATGTAAGATATGCATGAGACTCGATCTTCTAGTCCATGCTTGCTTATTCTTGTACGTTAACATCCTGAGAAAACATGTAAATCAAGTAAACACAAAGGTTGGTGCATACACAGTGTGACAATCCGACTTTTCGGATTAACCTTGTTAACTGAAGATGGTGAGATCACAGGCCCAACAGAGCCAATGTAGGCCCAATAAGCCAAGGGAGGCTCAGTAAGGCCCAATAGGGTCAAGTGAGGCCCAATGAAAACAAAGTAGGCCCAGGGAAGGCCCAATAAGGCCAAGGAAGGCCCAATGAGGCCCAATTGTATTTGAGAAACCCAATTAGTGACAATTCGGGATTTTCGGCTCAATTTTGTTAATCGAAATGTTAAGTTATTGATCTAGAATAATTTATAAGGGTTAAAATGTATATAAAACTGTTATAAGGTAATTAGTTTACAAGAATTTGATTTGTAAAAAGGTTAGATAAGCAATTTTGACATTTAAAAGTCAAAATTCGTTCTAAATAATTAGGGGAATTCGAAATTATCACAAGTTGTGTTGTAACTGATCATTTAAATGTCTTTAATCATCCTATTGATGATTATCATCATTGAATATCGGTTATTATAGCCTAATCATGTCGAATTTAACTCAAGGGGTACCAAAGAGTTGAAACCGTAAGGTATCACAATCAAAACCATATAATTCGACATTATTCTTCACAATTGAACTTAGGGAGATCTTATTCGGCACATTTAGAACGGGTGAAGCAAATCAATTCGATTCAAGAAGCAGCAGACAGTCGAAGTCGATCGATGGGTGGTCGAAGAACAACCTAGAATTTGATTTCGTTCAATTGAGCATCAAATCAAGTAAGTAATCACTTCAAAACCTTCTAACATGGCCGACTAAGGTTTATTCTAAATCAATTTCAACTGATAACATCGATTTGTTAGAGTTCAAGTAATTAGGGTTCATATCAAAGTTGTTTTGGGGGTTTTGATCTTAAAGAGTTTAAAAATAAAATTAAACTATATGGGTAGTTTCAGACACCTCCGATAAAACTAAACCACAATTCAATTTCATTAATCGTACATGAATTGTTGGAGTTCGATCCTAGGGTTCCTGATGTAAAAAGATTTTGGGGGTTTTCACCTTAATGAGTATTAAAATCAAATTGATGTACATGGGTAATTTTAGAAGGGTTAGATTAAGCTGTAACATGCATCAATTTTATTTAGTAGCATCGAATGGATTGAATTCTAGTTTCTAGGGCTTGTAATAAGAATGAAATTAGGACTTTGATTCTGAAGAGTTAAGAATGAAATTAATAGTTACAATTAGCTTCAGAAAATCTCGATGATGAATAGACATATGTTAATTTCATCAAATAGCAAAGAATTGAATGATATTGGATCTAGGATTCTTCGGTTAGGACGAAATTGGGGAATCTGAACTAGATGAGCTTTATAATCAAATTAATTAGTGCAGAAGGATTCGAAAATACCCACTAAATGAAAACCCCATGGTTTCGGGGACTCACATTAGCAGATTGAACGACTTTGAATTGGAATTTAAGAACTTGGGTTCGAAACTGGTAATATTCAATTAATCTGGTTATAGGGGTTTATTTTTTCGAATTAAAACCATCAGCAGGGTCGTTTATATCAGTGGGACAAAAGCCCCATGGTTAGGAGATCAATGGGATTCGAACTAGAGCCCAATTGTATGTTGTTAGTTCGGTTAAGCTTAAACAAAGGGAATGAAATCGATGCATGTTTAAAAGAATTAAGGATCAGATTCTAACACAAATGTGTAGTTGGTTGGATGGGTAGTTGGTGGGAAATTGATTCATGAGGTCAAGGGTTCGAACCCTTCCTCTTATGGTTTTGAGATTTTAAACCAAAATGTGGTTTTTAGCCGTAACTTCTTCGTTTAAACTCCGTTTTAACCCGTTTGAGTTGCGTTGTAATCGTAACGGGAATATGAACACATTGGGATGTTAAAATTCATATTTTAATCCGAAAACGAAATCGCGTATAATTACGGTTATTTAAATAAAATCAAATATGATTTTATTTAAACGATTTCAAAGGCACGCGTATATACATATGCACATTCTTAACAAATCGAACATATGTATGTTGACGCATATGTGATTTCAAGCACAAAACGACATTTCGAATAACATTAAGTTATTGTTTAAACACAGATTCTTCGTAAAGGATCTTTTACGCGAGTTCACGAGTATTTGATCATTCTGCAACTACCAAAGGTGCGTACACGGCCCCTTACTTATTTTAAACTGTTTTGGGGGAGAAAACATGTGCAACAAGCTCTTTTTAGATACAAATCACTTGCATGAGTTAGCTGTTTACATTATGTGACAACATAGCAACTGAAAGTCCTTACACACCTCGAACCGTTTAGTTTGCCGTAGCGCAAAGCGTGGTAGTTGGAAATAGATCTATTAGGTTTGACAAACCTCACCTGGTAGATGGGATCTACGCAGGTGTTTGACTGACCAAACACATTTTACTATTGTTGTGCTAGACAATAGTGACAAGGCAAAAACATGATATAGCATGGCAATTCGTCAGCTTCTGTGTCGACCACTTATGTAAATAGTTTATATGACTAGCTATCATGACTGTGCATGTGTGATTATGTTTCTACAACTTGATATTCAAACTGTTGTTTTAAACATTGTGAATGCTTAAAACCTGTGTAATGCACCAACCTTTGTGTTGACTTGATTTACATGTTTTCTCAGGACGCTAAGGCGCGCAATAAAGACTGGCATGGACTAGGAGATAGAGTCGCATGCATGTTTAAACATTTTGGATATTTGAATTTGAACATTTGAGTATTTTGTTTTGTAATTTTTATATTACAACAGTTATTGGTTTTTAAACGCTTCCGCAAAACTTTGAAAACTCTGATGTTATGTTTTAAAGACCAAAGTATGTTTTGAAATTCATATAGAGGTCTTCGTTATGTCTAATAATCTGAGATCCTGGTTTGTCACGTTCCCAAACGGTGTGATTCCGTTAGTTGAAAATTGGGGGTGTGACAGATTGGTATCAGAGACATTGGTTATAGCGAACTAGGTTTGCATTTGTAGACTTAGATTATGACTGTTAGACATTAGACAATTATGTTTACACATACTACTTAGAAATTACATATGACATTATGTAATTGACTTGTTTACACATTCCATGGCACTGCACTTACATATGGTATTATGTAACAGGCATGGCATCATCATCAGTACCTTACATCTATATTGATGATTCTGAGGACGAGGCACCGATAGTTCCGGCACCACCGTCATCACCACCACCACCTATTCCATCTCCTCCACCATATGAGAGGGATGACTCAGATCCGGAGGAGGACCCGGAGGAGGATCCAGACGAGGATCCCGAGGAGGACTCAGATGAGGACCCGGATGAGGATCCGGAGGAGGAGCCAGTGGAGGGCACTCAGCAGATCCCTGCTGAGGGACCTTCTACACATCCACCACCAGTATTGGATGCTCCTGAGCCTAAGAGGCAAAGGACGGACGCTGAGGAGATCGCCAAACTGCGCGAGGATTTGTACGAGGCAGAAGATAGGATCGCACAAAACTCTCAGGAACAATGGGATGCTAATGAGAGGCAAGAGGAACTTGCCCATCTGGTTCATGATATGCGGAATGAGATGATTAACTTGATTGATCGTCTTGAAGCTTCAGAGAACCGAGCTGAGATCTTGGAGGGCAGAATAGAAGCCTTGGAGGATTTAGTAGCATCAGACAATGATGAGGAGGATGAGGAGAATGGAGAGGAAGAAGGGGAGGAACCAGCACCAGTTGTTGATTCCGATCCTGAATCCACCGTTGAGGATGATTGATTGTTTTTCTTTCTCTTTGTTTGTTTTGTTTAAACTTATTAGGAACGGGTTGTGTTCCTATATTAGTAGTTTGAAAACTTGTATTTGATTTCAAAAGTATTGTACCCAAAGCAAATTTCTATCTATTGAAGAGCTATTATTTATTCCCAATAGTTGTGTTGATTTATATTATATGTTGTGTTTGTTGTTTTACTTACACATGTTACATTAGACTTTGCAAGCATGCTAACACTTCTTGTAAATAGGAAACTAATGGCTGAAGGAAACGTTCACATGACAGTCGCTGAGCTCAATGAGCTAATTAATAGCCGAGTCGCTGAGGCAATCGCATAATATGCTCAGACACACAACACAGGGCCACAGGGTCCAGCTGGGGGATTGGTTAACCCACAAGTCTGCACGTTCAAGATGTTCTTGGACTGTAAACCACATAATTTCAAAGGGTCGGAGGGGGCCATAGGACTCCTTCGGTGGATTGAAAAGGCGGAGTCTGTGTTTGAAATGTGCAACTGCCCTGACGAGAGCAAAGTGAAGTTTGCAACGGGAACATTGGAGGGTCCAGCATTAACCTGGTGGAACTCGAATGTTCAGACTCTGGGGTTGGGTGAGGCAAATGCCTTAACATGGAATGACTTCAAAACTTTACTGCAAGAGGAGTATTGTCCTCGCAGTGAAATGCAGAAGTTAGAGGAGGAATATTGGCACCTCAAGATGGAGGGGTCAAATATTGAAGAGTACACGACCAGGTCACATGAGTTGGCCAGACTTCTACCACACATGGCTACTCCAGCCAGTAAGTGGATTGAAAGATACATTGGAGGACTAGTGCCTCAGATTCAGGGATTGGTTACTTCAGCAAATCCCACCACCATTCAACAAGCTGTTCGTTTAGCGCATCAGCTTACTGATCAGGCAGTGTTACAGGGGACTCTGCCTAAACGAACATCTGCTACCAAGGTGGGAGATCATAAAAGAAAGTGGGAAGGTAACAACTCAAAGAGTCACAACCAACTATCATATCAGCAAAACCGGAGGCAAGACTCAAACAAGTCTTATCATAACTCAAGCAGTGGTCAGCAATCGTCATCATCGGGGGGTTATATTGGCAAACACCCCAAGTGCAACAGGTGTGGGTATCATCATGCAGGTAATCAGTGTGATAAAGCTAAGTGCCAGAGGTGTGGCAAGATTGGACATGCGGCTAAGGATTGTCGCGGAGAGCTGCAGAATAACCACAACAACCAGAATAATAACCAGAACAACGCACAGAAGGGTTGTTTTGAGTGCGGCAAGATGGGGCATTTTAAGAAAGATTGCCCACAACTCAAGAAAGGCGGGGACAATAATGTCAATGGCAATGGTAATGGCAACGGTAACGGTAATGGCACCAACAACAACAACAATAACAACAACAACAATGGTGCTAGGGGCAGGGCGTTTGTGATTGGAGGACGTCAAGCACGGGAGGATCCCAACATTGTTACGGGTACGTTCCTCTTAAATAATCACTATGCCTCTATGTTATTTGACACTGGTGCCGATCGGAGTTTTGTATCTAGTTCACTTGCTAAGTTGCTAAATGTTAGTCCCACTGCCTTAGATAGCCCATACACTGTGGAATTAGCTGATGGTAAGTTAATAGTAGTTGAACAAATCTTTAAGGGATGTATGCTTGATTTGATGGGTCAGACATTGGAAATTGATCTTATGCCTATTACTTTAGGTAGTTTTGATGTAGTCATTGGCATGGACTGGTTATCCAAACACCAGGCTGAAATCGTATGCCATGAAAAGATTGTTCGTATACCTCTTCCGCAGGGAGAGACATTATATGTACAAGGCGAGAAGAGCAGTACGCCACTGCGTCTCATATCTTGTATGAAGGCACACAAATGTCTGCGGAAAGGTCATACGGCAGTTATAGCACTTATAAATGAAAAGCCAGTAGCTGAGAAGAAGATTGAAGATATACCTGTAGTTTGTGAATTTACGGAGGTGTTTCCAGAAGACTTACCGGGATTACCGCCTATCAGACAGGTGGAATTCCGAATCGACCTTACACCAGATGCAGCACCGATAGCTAGGGTGCCTTATCGACTTGCACCGTCAGAAATGCAAGAGTTATCTACACAATTGCAAGAGTTGTTGGATAAGGGTTTCATACGACCTAGTTTTTCACCGTGGGGAGCTCCAGTTTTGTTTGTAAAGAAGAAGGACGGGACTTTCCGTATGTGTATCGATTACCGGGAATTGAACAAGGTTACTATCAAGAACCGGTATCCGTTACCCAGGATTGACGATCTGTTCGATCAGTTGCAAGGTTCGAGTTACTACTCGAAGATTGATCTCAGGTCTGGTTATCATCAACTAAGAGTCCAGGAGGAGGATATCCCGAAGACAGCATTCAGGACACGTTATGGCCATTATGAGTTCTTGGTCACGCCATTTGGATTGACAAACGCTCCAGCTGTATTCATGGATCTCATGAATCGTGTTTGTAAACCTTATCTTGATAAGTTTGTCATTGTTTTCATCGATGACATTCTCATTTATTCACAATCTGAGGAGGAACACGCTGAACATCTTCGATTACTATTGGAATTATTGAAACAGGAACAACTGTACGCTAAGTTCTCGAAATGTGATTTCTGGATGCGAGAAGTACAATTCTTGGGGCATATAGTTAATGGAAAGGGTATACATGTTGATCCAGTGAAGATTGAAGCAATTAAGAATTGGGAAGCACCAAAGACCCCTACCGAGGTACGACAATTCCTTGGTTTGGCGGGTTACTACCGACGATTCATTGAGGGATTCTCGAAGATCGCTCAACCACTTACAGCTCTTACGCACAAGGGAACGAAGTATAACTGGACGGATAAACAGGAAGCTGCATTCCAGTTATTGAAACAGAAACTTTGCAGCGCACCGATTTTGTCTTTACCGGAAGGGACGGAAGACTTTGTGGTGTATTGTGATGCATCTGCACAAGGTTTGGGATGTGTGTTGATGCAACGTGAGAAAGTGATTGCTTATGCTTCCAGGCAACTACGAACACACAAAAAGAATTATACTACTCATGACTTGGAGTTAGGAGCAGTGGTTTTTGCTTTGAAGATTTGGAGGCATTATTTGTATGGAACTAAGTGTACTATTTACACTGATCATAAGAGTTTGCAACATATCTTTGATCAGAAGGAGCTTAATATGAGGCAACGACGATGGGTTGAGTTGTTGAACGATTATGAGTGTGCGATTAAGTATCACCTGGGAAAAGCTAATGTGGTAGCTGATGCTTTGAGCAGAAAAGACACAACAGGAACAAGACGGGTTCGTGCACTTATGATGACAATCCATACTGACTTACCTGACAAGGTACGCAGTGCTCAGATCGAGGCTTTGAAAAAGGAAAACTTGGTACAGGAATCTTTACGGGGAATGGAAGAACAACTGGATGTTAAGTCTGATGGAATTCGTTATTTCATTAATCGACTTTGGATACCTTTGTATGGAGGTTTGAGGGAACTCGTGATGGATGAAGCACACAAGTCCAGATATTCAGTCCATCCGGGGTCAGACAAGATGTATCATGACTTGAAGGCACAGTATTGGTGGCCTCACATGAAAGCTGATATTGCTAAGTACGTTAGAAAATGTTTGACTTGTTTGAAAGTCAAAGTCGAATACCAGAAGCCATCTGGTTTACTGCAACAACCAGAGATACCGATGTGGAAATGGGAACAGATTTCGATGGACTTCATTACTAAGTTACCCCGTACACCGAGTGGTTGTGATACGATATGGGTAATTGTTGATCGATTAACGAAATCTGCACACTTCTTAGCAATCAAGGAAACTGATAAGATGGACAAACTGACTCGCATTTACATCAAGGAAGTGGTAGCACGGCATGGCGTGCCAATCTCTATCATATCAGATCGGGATGCTCGATTTACTTCCAACTTTTGGAAATCACTTCATAAGTCATTGGGGACTCGCTTGGATATGAGTACCGCTTATCATCCACAGACCGACGGTCAAAGTGAACGTACGATTCAAACGCTGGAGGATATGTTACGAGCTTGTGTAATTGACTTTGGTGATAGCTGGGAAAATCACTTACCGTTAGTGGAATTCTCTTACAACAACAGCTATCATACAAGTATTCAAGCAGCACCATTTGAAGCTTTGTATGGTCGCAAATGTCGTTCACCAGTTTGCTGGGCTGAAATTGGTGACAGTCAGATAACAGGTCCTGAACTGGTGCACGAGACGACAGAGAAGATAGTTCAAATCCGGAACCGTATGGCAGCGGCCCGGGATCGACAAAAGAGTTATGCGGACAAACGTCGCAAGCCGTTGGAGTTTCAAGTAGGAGACCGAGTTCTTCTAAAAGTATCACCTTGGAAAGGTGTGATACGATTCGGCAAGCGCGGAAAGCTTAGTCCACGTTACGTAGGACCTTTTGAGATCCTGAAAAGGATTGGTCCGGTTGCGTATCAACTCAAATTACCAGATGAACTCAGTGGAGTTCATGATGTTTTTCACGTATCGAACTTAAAGAAATGTCTTTCTGATGAGACATTGATTGTACCGTTGGAAGAAATACAAGTAGATGAACAGTTACGATTCATTGAAGAACCAGCAGAAATCATGGATCGGGAGGTCAAACAACTTAAGCAAAGCAAGATTCCGATAGTCAAAGTTCGATGGAATTCAAGACGTGGTCCTGAATTCACATGGGAACGGGAAGATCAAATGATGAAGAAGTATCCTCATTTGTTCAAAACAACTACTACAAACACTGAGAGCGCACGTTAAATTTCGGGACGAAATTTCCTTCAACAAGGGGATGACGTGATGCTTCACACATCAACACTGCAAAATTTCAAACTGTAAGCACAAACACTTTATTCAATTGGTTTTGTTATAAACATTTGTGTTACGTTTTATACATTTTATGTGCTACATGTCATATGTTACATGTTATGGTAGTACATACATGGTTAGTTACATACATTTTGCTATGTGCGGGGTTGCATAGTACAAACAGTTATAGACACTCACTATGTGTGAGGTTACACAACACAGTATGATCAAACACAAACAGTCACAGTTAGGTGAACTAACTAGTGTACACGCAAACAGTCACATTGAACGATCACATTTGAGTTGTGATGTTGCAAGCATTAGACTTTGTGTGTGAGTACACACAAGCACACAGAATGATCAAATCACACTAACACGCACAATCTGAACTTGTAAGTAGTTTCTTAATTACTCCTAACACTTACTAATTTTCGGGACGAAAATTCCTTCAACAAGGGGATGATGTGACAATCCGACTTTTCGGATTAACCTTGTTAACTGAAGATGGTGAGATCACAGGCCCAACAGAGCCAATGTAGGCCCAATAAGCCAAGGGAGGCTCAGTAAGGCCCAATAGGGTCAAGTGAGGCCCAATGAAAACAAAGTAGGCCCAGGGAAGGCCCAATAAGGCCAAGGAAGGCCCAATGAGGCCCAATTGTATTTGAGAAACCCAATTGGGTTAATTTAGCCCAACAAGGAGTTAAAGGACCCAATTAGTGACAATTCGGGATTTTCGGCTCAATTTTGTTAATCGAAATGTTAAGTTATTGATCTAGAATAATTTATAAGGGTTAAAATGTATATAAAACTGTTATAAGGTAATTAGTTTACAAGAATTTGATTTGTAAAAAGGTTAGATAAGCAATTTTGACATTTAAAAGTCAAAATTCGTTCTAAATAATTAGGGGAATTCGAAATTATCACAAGTTGTGTTGTAACTGATCATTTAAATGTCTTTAATCATCCTATTGATGATTATCATCATTGAATATCGGTTATTATAGCCTAATCATGTCGAATTTAACTCAAGGGGTACCAAAGAGTTGAAACCGTAAGGTATCACAATCAAAACCATATAATTCGACATTATTCTTCACAATTGAACTTAGGGAGATCTTATTCGGCACATTTAGAACTGGTGAAGCAAATCAATTCGATTCAAGAAGCAGCAGACAGTCGAAGTCGATCGAAGGGTGGTCGAAGAACAACCTAGAATTTGATTTCGTTCAATTGAGCATCAAATCAAGTAAGTAATCACTTCAAACCGACTAAGGTTTATTCTAAATCAATTTCAACTGATAACATCGATTTGTTAGAGTTCAAGTAATTAGGGTTCATATCAAAGTTGTTTTGGGGGTTTTGATCTTAAAGAGTTTAAAAATAAAATTAAACTATATGGGTAGTTTCAGACACCTCCGATAAAACTAAACCACAATTCAATTTCATTAATCGTACATGAATTGTTGGAGTTCGATCCTAGGGTTCCTGATGTAAAAAGATTTTGGGGGTTTTCACCTTAATGAGTATTAAAATCAAATTGATGTACATGGGTAATTTTAGAAGGGTTAGATTAAGCTGTAACATGCATCAATTTTATTTAGTAGCATCGAATGGATTGAATTCTAGTTTCTAGGGCTTGTAATAAGAATGAAATTAGGACTTTGATTCTGAAGAGTTAAGAATGAAATTAATAGTTACAATTAGCTTCAGAAAATCTCGATGATGAATAGACATATGTTAATTTCATCAAATAGCAAAGAATTGAATGATATTGGATCTAGGATTCTTCGGTTAGGACGAAATTGGGGAATCTGAACTAGATGAGCTTTATAATCAAATTAATTAGTGCAGAAGGATTCGAAAATACCCACTAAATGAAAACCCCATGGTTTCGGGGACTCACATTAGCAGATTGAACGACTTTGAATTGGAATTTAAGAACTTGGGTTCGAAACTGGTAACATTCAATTAATCTGGTTATAGGGGTTTATTTTTTCGAATTAAAACCATCAGCAGGGTCGTTTATATCAGTGGGACAAAAGCCCCATGGTTAGGGGATCAATGGGATTCGAACTAGAGCCTAATTGTATGTTGTTAGTTCGGTTAAGCTTAAACAAAGGGAATGAAATCGATGCATGTTTAAAAGAATTAAGGATCAGATTCTAACACAAATGTGTAGTTGGTTGGATGGGTAGTTGGTGGGAAATTGATTCATGATGTCAAGGGTTCGAACCCTTCCTCTTATGGTTTTGAGATTTTAAACCAAAATGTGGTTTTTAGCCATAACTTCTTCGTTTAAACTCCGTTTTAACCCGTTCGAGTTGCGTTGTAACCGTAACGGGAATATGAACACATTGGGATGTTAAAATTCATATTTTAATCCGAAAACGAAATCGCGTATAATTACGGTTATTTAAATAAAATCAAATATGATTTTATTTAAACGATTTCAAAGGCACGCGTATATACATATGCACATTCTTAACAAATCGAACATATGTATGTTGACGCATATGTGATTTCAAGCACAAAACGACATTTCGAATAACATTAAGTTATTGTTTAAACACAGATTTTTCGTAAAGGATCTTTTACGCGAGTTCACGAGTATTTGATCATTCTGCAACTACCAAAGGTGCGTACACGGCCCCTTACTTATTTTAAACTGTTTTGGGGGAGAAAACATGTGCAACAAACTCTTTTTAGATACAAATCACTTGCATGAGTTAGCTGTTTACATTATGTGACAACATAGCAACTGAAAGTCCCTACACACCTCGAACCGTTTAGTTTGCCGTAGCGCAAAGCGTGGTAGTTGGAAATAGATCTATTAGGTTTGACAAACCTCACCTGGTAGATGGGATCTACGCAGGTGTTTGACTGACCAAACACATTTTACTATTGTTGTGCTAGACAATAGTGACAAGGCAAAAACATGATATAGCATGGCAATTCGTCAGCTTCGGTGTCGACCACTTATGTAAATAGTTTATATGACTAGCTATCATGACTGTGCATGTGTGATTATGTTATCTACAACTTGATATTCAAACTGTTGTTTTAAACATTGTGAATGCTTAAAACCTGTGTAATGCACCAACCTTTGTGTTGACTTGATTTACATGTTTTCTCAGGACGCTAAGGCGCGCAATAAAGACTGGCATGGACTAGGAGATAGAGTCGCATGCATGTTTAAACATTTTGGATATTTGAATTTGAACATTTGAGTATTTTGTTTTGTAATTTTTTATATTACAACTGTTATTGGTTTTTAAACGCTTCCGCAAAACTTTGAAAACTCTGATGTTATGTTTTAAAGACCAAAGTATGTTTTGAAATTCATATAGAGGTCTTCGTTATGTCTAATGATCTGAGATCCTGGTTTGTCACGTTTCCAAACACTACAAGAAAATTGGGTCTTTACCCACAGATATTATGTGTGGGTAATAGCCTATTATGTGTTAATAATTGTATTTATCTACACATAAATTAAATGTCATTATGTGTTGCCTCAGGACTGTAGAGATAGATCATTATCTACACATCACTCATGTGTAGGTATATAACATGCTATACCTACACATATATGTGTAGCTAAATCTTATTAATATGTGTAGTTATAAGTATAATGATTTGTTTATGTGCCCGCTTACGTGGCAAATGACATGGCAACTGACATGGACTATAATGATGACGTGTCATAAATTTATGTGTTGGTAAAAGTAACATTATGCGTAGGTATATGTGTTGTTATTGAGTTCAATAAGTAAAAAAGAAATATAAATGTGTTGGTAAAAATATATTTATGTGTGGACATTAACTAGAATACTTGTAGGTAATAATATTCATATACATACATTAAATAAAAAAATATACAAAATATACATGTGCAAATAGAAACATGTGACCAAAATCACCATTCTCAATTGAAAATGTTAAAACAACATCATTAAAACCACAAAAAATGTAATACTTACAGAAATTTAAATACTTAAACTAACAAAATATAAACTATACATAAGTCACTATGGGCTATGGAGATTACTAAAACTGCTTCACTCATCAATATTTACACCACACTCTCATGTATTCATATGATATGGTCCTGTTGTACTTGGTAAAGGTGACATGATCTTATTCTCAATCAATGTTTGTTTCATAATGGCACATGTACCTTTTAGTGTTTCAACTACATCGACAAGCTCATCGTAGGTAAAACGTTTTGATTTCCTAATGATACACTTGATGTTGCTACCAATAGCTGGAAAACGCTCCCATCCATGCAAACGAACATAGCTTTGTCCAAGTACCTTCTCAAGTATTGACTTATCGTTCATTGTTTCCATAAAATGCTTGTTTCTCAGTTTCATCATCTCTTCCTATTAGAGGAAAAAGTGTTAAAAAGTCTAACTCATTTACCAAACTTATGAATTGTCAATGATGTTGATCTTTTGAAGTTTGATATTGGGTTAGAGCTAATTCTATATTTCGCACATTTTTAATTGGATTATTTCTAATCTAAAAGAAGAACATCTTGAACGATTTAAAGTTTTCTCCTAATGTATTTAGTGGTAGAAATGAATTAAAGTTTTTGTCTGAATATAGGTTTATCCGAATTAGTAGAGAAAAATAGTAAATGCAATTAATGAATATTTAACGGTAGAACTGAACAAGTAAACTTACGTATGTTGTAGTGGTCGCTTTAGATATCCAATCATTTTCTTCATCCCAATATGTAAACTGCGAGGTTTTGATTTGACCCGAAACTAGAAGTGCTATCTGCTGATTGCCGATCAAAACTAGGAAGCCGACTACTGCCACTGATCTGAAGCCGGCCTCAACAATATTTTTTCATTATACCCTGCACACTTAAGTTAGCAACAGTGTACCCTCTCTCTTCGTAAACTTGTAGACATACCTGTCATTGAATGATGAAGCATTGTCTTTCTTATAGTTGCTCCATCGTCAACTACATACCCCTGGTAACCTTTTGACATTTCCTTTTCCTTGTCCAATCCAGACAATGTTAAAATGGGATTCATTACCTAGTTAAAAAACCAGAAAATAAGCAAACATTAATGGCCCATCTTAAGTAGTATTTTTTTTCCTTATATCTCTAATTCTCATGATCATGAGTTTTACACTCATGAAGTTGACCTGCACATATAGTTATAGGGATTTTTGTGTTTCTGTTGTGAAGATGACAATTCACAAACGGAATTTGGGTAGTTACAAGAAAATAAAATTTTATTCAATTGAACTGTGCCTAACATATAAGAACAAAAACACACAAAACTAAATAAAAATTAAATAGAAAATTACCACCTTAGTCGATTATGAATGTGAATTTTTAATTTAGATGAAACAACATGATAGAAGCAATATTCATGCCAACGTCTTTTACAACCATAATTCACTAGTAAGTGAAACAATATCATTTAGGAAAATTATAGCTCCCCCCAGATTGCCTTAGAATGAATTGAAATGCTAAAATATTTAGCATTGAATATCACTTGAACATATTGAAAAATAGATAAAAAAAACTTGTGAATATTTACTATGTAAGGAAGAGACATGTCACACAATGCTTTAAAAAAGGGTGGAATCATTGTGATTGAAAAGTAAAACAAATACACATGATTAGATTTGGTTAAATGTAAAAGAAAATGATAATTTTACAAGTTATAAGTGAATAATAATAATAGAACAAATTGATTTACATAAATGCAGTGCAATAGAAGTTTGAATCATGAAGTTAACATTTAGGTACTTACAAAATACTTTTATTAAACTTGTAGTTTTTTTAATTTGGTTGTAATGACAAAGTTTGAATCATTAAACAAAAAAAATTCAAAACAATTGCAAACCACACATGTCAAATAACATTTAGTAAGCACAAAACATATCAACAAAACGAATGGTGATTTAAACTAATTAAGAAGAATTTAAATGCAAAAAAAATGATATTAAAGGCTGTATGCTCTAGATAAATAGTTGAATCAGTTGTAATTATCAAAATAAATAAAAAAATGAAACTACATTTTTAACATAAAGCAAAAGATTAGATGGAACAGAGACAAAATAGATAATTGTATAAAACCAACAATTGGATCTATTAAATGAAGCTATGCCCGGTAAAATGGGTGGATTGAGTCGGGTCGGGTTGGGTAACGGGTCAGAACTAGTTCGGGTCAGGATGGGTACGGGTCAAGATGGGTTTTAAGCAAAATCAGTTGGGGTCTAAATGGATTGTTTTTAAAAAACATCAAATTAGTTTTACTTAAGATGTGTTATAAGTAAACAAATAGTCTATTTAGATAATTTTTAGTAATTTTATCATCAAATATGTTATTAAACATTCTTAAATGTTTAAATTAATTTCATTTACCTAGTTTTTGGTTACCCATCTTGACCGCATTGTGTTTAAGTGTTACTCATTTCAATTCATTCAATACTATGATGTTACCTATTTCAACCCATTATACCATAATTGTTTACCCAAATCAACTCATTTCCTTTGGGATGGGTAAAAATTGACGCCCCTAAATGAAACGGAATTAAAAAATTAAGAACCATGATTGAATGCAAAATAAACGAAGAAATTAAATGAAAGCATTTTGAGTTGCAACTACTGGAACTAAAAAAGAAGCAACAAATGAAATTGATTCCAACAACATAGGGACGATTAGGTTTTAAAAGATGAGAGGATTAGAAGTAATTTACCGACAAATTGTTGAAATGCACCAGCAATGACGAAAACAAAGGCTAATACTGTTAGAAAACTTCTTCAAAAACACGAAGATTTCCAAAAAATCACATCAAAATATGCAAATAATTTATTTGTAAAAGATGAAGAAAGGAATTAAAATCAATAACTTACATTGATGACGATTAAAGGGTTGAAGATCTTAATGATGGTGAGGGTGAAAGAATTTAGGGCTTGATGTTCGTGAATGAAGGAAAGTGAATGTGTTGAAAACTTGAAATTGGAAACTGATCGATAATGGGTTGTAAGGAGTTCGAGAATGGGTTGTGGGAGTTAAATGGGTCGGTTTTCAAGGTCCACGCGAATACGCGATAGCAAAATCAGGTCACAGTTTAAGCGGGAAGATGAAAAGTGAGAGGGCTAAAAAATTAACACTAGAAAATATAATTTTCGTTTATTATAAGAAGTATTTTTAAATATGTGTGGAAATTTATTTTTTCATATCATTTTTAAAAATAAAATAAAATTTTATTTAATAAATTTATCAACACATTTATCTTTAGATATTACGTGTTAGTAAATATACTCTGTCATTCACACGTATTTATTCTTTTTACATTTGTGTAAGTAATGTATTTACACATAACTAAAATTTATCACATGTGTAAGTTAATAATTTAACATTTAATTATTGTCAATTTGGGTGGGTGGGTGGGTGGGTGGGGGGGGATTTCTCTTCAATGTGAAGTGTAGCTAAAATGTATTATCAACACGTATTGAGTTTTAATAACTATAAAAAATATCATCAACTATTACCCACACATTTAAAAACATGTAACCAAGGGCTTCTAGCCTAATGGTTATCCCCTTGGCTTCCCTGTGAGAAGTCACGGGTTCAAATCCCTCCTAAGACAAAATAGGAGTCCTTAGAAGGTCAAGGGTTTTCCGGTGCGGTTTCCTCCTGGGGTGATGGTGGGGTCTCAACGAAGGTCATGGTAACTAGACCTTGGTGATGTAGCCTGGAAATCAGTGGTTCACACGTTGAGATCAAATGCCGTTCAAAAAAATAAATAAATTTATAAACATGTGTAGGTATTTACCCACACAATTACATGTATAGGTAATTTATGTGTGGGTAAGGAATTTCTCATCAATGTGAAGTGTAGCTAAAATGTATTATCAACACATATTAAGTGTTAATAACTATGAAAAAATATCATCAACTATTACCCACACATTTATAAACATGTGTAGGTAATTTACCCACACAATTACAAGTGTAGGTAATTTATGTGTGGGTAAATACTACAATTTCTTGTAGTGAAACGGTGTGATTCCGTTAGTTGAAAATTGGGGGTGTGACACACAGGTTTAAGCATTCACAATTGTTGAAACCACAGTTTGAATATAAAATTTGCAGATAACATAATCACACATGCATAGTCATGATAGCTAGTCATTTGTACCATTTACATAAGTGGTCGACACCGAAGCTGACAATTGCCATGCTATAGCATGTTTTTGCCTTGCCACTATTGTCTAGCACGAACAATAGTAATGTGTGTGTTTGGTCAGTCAAACACCTGCGTAGATCCCATCTACCAAGTGAGGTTTGTCAAACCTAATAGATCTATTTCCAACTACCACGCTTTGCGCTACGGCAAACTAAACGGTTCGAAATGAAGGCTGTGTAATGCTATGTTTGCACTTAATGTAAACAGCTAACTCATGCAAGTGATATGTATCTAAAAGCGTTTGTTGCACATGTTTTCTCCCCCAAAACAGTTAAAATAAGAAAAGGGGCCGTGTACGCACCTTTGAATGCAGTAGAATGATCAAACACACGTGAAATCACGTAAACAGTCTTCTACGAGAAATCTGTGTTTTAACAATAATGTTGTGTTACTTGAAATATTCAAGTCTTGATTGTGATTACATACATGTCAACACACGTATGTTAGATTGTGTGAAATGTTCATACGAAATCGTGTACGAATCTAAGTTCGTTCGGCTAAATCGTATAAACATATACGATTTCATTTTACAACCCGTAATTATACACGGTTTGACTTTTTGTTCAAAATATAAATTTTATTATTTCATCATGTTCGGGATTCAACTCTGGTTCCAAAGGATTTCGAACGGACTAAATCGGAGTTAGAACGATCGAATTACGGTTTAAAAATCTAAATGGTTTTTATTTTCAAAAACCGTCAGAGGCAGGGTTCGAACCCCATACCTCCTGAACCAGACACCCACCATCTACCAATTCAGTTAGCTAAACATTCGAAATGAAACTTGGATTTAATTGTTTTAATCACAACTAACCCGGCTCCCCTTTGTTTGTTCATCCGAAATCCATACCATTCAAGACCCAAAATTTGAATTCGATTAATCTCTGAACCATAGGGGTTTTGTTTATGAGTTTTAACCAAGTCCATGGCTGGTCTTAATTCCATAGTTTCATCAAAACCATATAGTTTTTGATTAAACCCCGTTAGTTCGAACCTTAGTTCAATCCTCAACTTTAGATTCATTCAATCGTTAGTGATAGTCTGAAAAATCATATGGTTAATCTAAATCGAAACCTTCTGAAGCTTAAGGTACCATTTAATTTGATTCTCAAACTCATTTTCATGAAAACCCCAAATGCATTCTTATCAAGAACCCTAGAATTAGGAATCTATCAATTCGTTGTTTTTAATTGAAATTGTCATAGTGTCTTCTTTAAAATGATGATTCCGAACCTCTCTGAAAAGTTTGATTTTATTTTTACACCCGTTTGATCAAAAACCCCCAATCTCGTTTTTGATATGAACCCTAGAATCAGACTCCATACAATTTGATGTTGTTTCATAAAATTGATAGGTATTTATCATTAGTCGCATCCTTCTGAAACTAAGGATGATAATTAATTTGATTTTCAACATCGTTTGTACCGGAATCCCCAAATCGTTCATGATGATGAACCCTAGAATTAGAATTCTTATAATTCGATGTTTTTAACCGAAAATAGCATAGGGGTTTGCTTAATCGACCTGTTTAGGGTGTGTAGGAGTGATTACTTACTTGCTTTTGTTTTGATTTGATGTAGTTCAACTTGTGGCTCAAACTCGGTCGACCCAAAATCAAATTCTTCAATCCAAGGCTTCTGCGATCGAATTGGTGTATGATAGAACTTCTAAAAGTGCCGACTAGAATGTTGGAATGTTGAATTGTGCGACATTTGATCGAATTGTATGGTTTCTTAGTCACTTAGTAACGGTTTTGTGTTAATGGGTTGTTAAATGCCTTGATTTCAACTTAATGA
The DNA here is from genome assembly GCA_009363875.1 of Mikania micrantha. NCBI lineage: Eukaryota > Viridiplantae > Streptophyta > Magnoliopsida > Asterales > Asteraceae > Mikania > Mikania micrantha. The sequence continues at coordinate 58,408,986 of CM018687.1, read as the reverse complement.
TTGCAATTACTCATGGAATTTATGATGAGACATCAATGTGACCGTTTTTTTTTATTCAATTCGGTTGTAGCCATTTATTAACATAAATTTTCGGTTTCAATTGAGTTTCTAGATCGAATTTTGACCTAAGAAGTCAAAATTAATTGCTTCATGAAATTACAAGTTTAATCCTTGTAATTTTATTGTTTCTATACTTGTTTTGTTAGATTATAATCCTTTTTGTTTTATATTGTTTGATTTCGTATCGTTTCTGATAGTTTCTGGTTAACGGAGTTAACCGCGAATTGCCGGATTTTCACCAATCGAATCAATTGAAACATTATTGGGCTCGGTTAACCCAATTGGGCCTCATAAATACAATTGGGCCTACATTGGGCCTACCTTGGTCTTATTGGGCCTTCCTTGGTTTCATTGGGCCTAACTTGGCCTTATTGGGCCTTCCTATTTGTGACTTCGTTATTTTCAGTTAACGAGGTTAATTCGAAAAGTCGGATTGTCACAACAGGAATCATTGATAGTACTATTTTCTGACAAACCATTTGCTTGGAGGATTGCATCTCCCCTTGTGTGAATATTTTGTACCTGTTTCCAAAACACTTCTTAATGTTAGTGACAGACATTAAGATAATGAGGCATTAAGATATTTACCGACGGGTAGTATCTTCGTGAACGAACAACTGTCCGAAAGGAACTAGTTACGGGTCCCATGGTTATCCAGAACTGAACTTTTTGTGAACATATTTATCATATCATATTGTTATAAATGAACTGTCGAACTCACCAGCTTTGTGCTGACGTTTCAAACTTAACATTTTTGCAAGTCAACGGTGACAACACGGTGAGGATGCACGTCACACTTGTGTAATTAAGAAGTTAAGATTGTGTAATGAACCTAGTTGTTAAGTTGATGTATTAACGAAACCCTTGTAATGTATTTAATTTAAGTGAATCTGTGTGCTGTGATATCGGTTCAAGTAAGTCACACCTCATCTCTGAGACATCACCACTATGCTTCCGCAACCAATAGAATGAGACTTATGACATCATCTCAGGTGACGAGAGGTGGGGGTGTGACCTATATATTTTTTGGACCTTTGTAATTATACAAGTCACTAATTTCAGAGAATTTGGTATATCATGAAATTTTGTAATGGGTTATCCTATATATTTTTTGGACCTTTGTAATTATACAAGTCACTAACTTCAAACAATAACCACTATAGAAAACTGACATCAAAAAATTATTTATAGATATGCAAACTTGTAATATTATAATCAATTGACAAGAAAAACATCTTCTTACATCACATCTTATAGTACCATGCTAGCAGTTATGCATTAAAAAATACCCTTAAAACATTGAAAATAAAAAAGAAACACAAAAGACAACTATCGACCTGTAACACGCTGCAATTTTGAGATAAACACCATCACTTTTACATAAATCCAACTTTCCAAGGTATTCATAAAGTGAAAGAAAGCACGTCTTCCAGGATTGTAGACTAGTAACACAATACACACCGTCCAAAATCCAATAGCAAAACCAATAGCCCCACCGATATAAAACCATATGTTTTCCTTATCATCATCTCCATTATTTTCACCAAGGATGGGTGGAATTTGTAGCTCTTTATCTCCGGGACAATATTTGGACACGGGAAGTCCACATAAACCTGCATTTCCGATATACCTTGTAGAGGTGGCAATTTTTACCCATGTTAAAGGAAATGAGTTGGTTTGGGTAAACAATTGTAGTATAATGGGTTGAAATGGATAACATCATAATATGGAATGGGTTGGGATGAGTAGCACTTAAACACAATGCGGGTCAAGACTAGTAACCAAAAAAGTATGTAAATGCATTGGATTTAAACATTTAAGAATGATTAATAACATATTTGATGAGAAAATCACTAATAATTATCCAAATGGACTATTTGTTTACTTATAACACATTTTAAGTTAAACTAAAATTAATGTTTTTTTAATAACAATCCATTTAGACCCGAAATGATTTTGCTTAAAACCCGTTCTAACTCGCACCCATCTTAACCCGAACCCGTTCTGACCCGTTACCCAACCCGACCTATCCATTTTGCCAGGTATAATACCTTGATGGGTCAAACGACTGTAGTTGAGTGCTGGATGGTATTCTCCCGGACAGATTATTATATGACACGTCTAGATAGTTTAATAATGTCATCTGAGACATGCTTGATGGTATTGCTCCCGTAATCTTGTTTCTAGATAGATCCAGAATTTGAAGTTTTTTCATCTGACCAATTTTCCCTGGAATCTTTCCAACTAGTGCATTGTTTGACAAGTTTAGTGTAACGAGCTGGTAAAGATTGGCAATTTGATATGGGATCTTTCCTGTAAGGTTGTTGCTTGATAAATCAATGGATATCATAAGTAGTAGAGTTTTGCTAAATTCATGGGCATTTCCTTGCCACTGGATCATCACATGATCAATAACATTTGGGAGATATCCAATTTGCCTTTGTAAAACCACATGTGCTTGATGATATGATAACTGTTCTTGTGCCATTGCAGTGAGATTACCGATGCACGCGGGGATGGTTCCATATAGCTTGTTCTTTGACAGATCTAGAAGGCGTAGGTATGGTAACTGGCATATCTGTGAAGGGATTGTTCCAGAGAAGTTGTTTGATGTTAGGCTAAAAGCATATAACAATGATAATTTTTCTCCGATCCAAAAGGGCACGCTACCAGAAAATCCATTAGCCCCCAAATCTATAAGAATTAATTTAGTGCAACTACTTAAAGACAAAGGGAGTTGTCCTGAAAAGTTGTTATTGTTTAAATACAGCTCCTGGAGATTCTTTAATAACTGAACAGAGGTAGGAATCTTTCCGAAGAGTTTGTTATATCCCAGGTTAAGTATTTGTAGTTCTTTAAAATGCCATAAACAATCTGGGATTTTTCCGGTTAGTGAATTGTTGGAGAGGTCAAGAAAGGATAAATACGGGTTAACAACATGGCCACACAAAAAGGACAACCCTCCATACAATCTGTTTTTTGAAAGGTCTAACCAAACCACGGTGGAAGAAATATTTGGTATGGTACCATAAATGTTGTTAGAGCTCATGTCAATCATTGTAACTTTGGACATGTAAACTTCTGAATCAACTTCTTGGAGTGAATTATTTGAAACATCTATATCCCAAATCTTAGAGTTTCTAATGTTTTTAGAGACACCACCTTGAAGGGAATTGGAAGAAATGTATAGAGTTCCAAGCTTAGGTAGTTGCCACACCTTTTCACTTATAGTTCCATTTAAGCGATTATTATATAAATCCAAATAATTGAGGGAAGAAAAATTTTGGATATCACTGGACAACGACCCTGTGAATTGGCTACTATAAAGATATAGGTCCGTTAAATTAAACAACGTGCATCCAGATAAGTTTTTCAAAAAATTAGGGAAACTGATAGGCATTGTGTTTGAAGAAAAATAAAAAGATGTCAAACTACAAAGATTTCCAAAATATTTAGGAATCCTATCTAACTTGTTGCCGTTGAGATCAAGGGTTTCAAGCTTATTGCTAGTTAACGGAAATAACCAATTGTACAATGATGAGTTAAGATTGTTGTTCCCAAGATCAAGGTCAAAAATAGACGATGATGAAGAAGAGTTGACCTGCGAATATGGATGCATGACGTGTGAGAGGCCACAATTCCATAAACTTAACATTGACAGTTTTTGAAGACTTAAAATTACATTTACCCAGTTATCTGCTTTGCCCATAAAAACATCGTTCATTCGAAGTTCCTCCAACTTAGCCATTCGAGACAACCAATCTAGATTTTCAACTGTACAACTAGAGATGTATGTGATAACTGTGTACGAGGAATTACGTCAGCAACCAATTGAGCACAGTTGATCGTGTTTAGAATTCACGTGGAGTTGACAATCGAAGTTATTATGGGATGAAAGTATGTGAGAAATGATGAACATGGGCGAAAACCGCGTACAAAACGGAGTTACGGATTGCCCAGAATCACGAAATGAAGTTTCCGTCGAAAAATGGGAAAAATGGCCTTCGCGGTACGCAGGGGAGGAGCTAAGGTCTCTACGCGGTACGCGATGATTGAAAATATCTGAGATTTCTCCGGATTCCTCCGCGGTACGCGAAGAATACTTTTTGTTTCTCCGCGGTACGCGACGAATGGGGATGTCGCCAACTTGCTTAAAAAGATCAGATTTCATCAATCATCATCATCCTCATCTTCTTGTGCTTCCAGTCGACGACACCACCACCACCTTCGACATTTTCATCATCCAACCTCTCAAATCTTTGTTTTGAAGCCTCTGGAACGTTTAGATCGCATCCGGGAACGTTTATACGAGTCCAGATCATTTTTCTAACCGCAGAACTTCTCCAGATTAGGTAATGGTTCATTCTAACCCTCTATTTTGATAATGAATGATTAAATCTTGTTTTTGAACGTAAAGATATAGTTAGGGTTGTTGATTATTGCCTAGATAATGGCTAGGATTGATTTTGAATGATAAACTCGAACTGTTAACGGGTAAATCCTTGTTTTGAGCCGTTGTAATGCCCGGTTTGCATGGAATCATAACAATGGTTGTAATGGTTTAAACTATTTGGTTGTGACTATGTATGTGATTAGTTTGATTAATCTTTAACATGCAACGTGAAAGTTGGGTGTTTTAAACTAATCACAATTATTAACATACTCATTAGAACGATTATCTAATGTTTCTGATAACAGTCAGTTTAGTATGTTAAACATGGTTATTAAACCTATTCTAATACTACATTGTGATATTCCATGATATTCGGGTCATCAATAACAAGGATTGGTTATTCCTAAGCCATTAAACTGTCTAGAAACTGCTTAAGCATTATAATCAACAACATTAACTATTTGATTAGTCTGAGATCATACTGATTAATCAAGGAGTGTCATCAACCTACTATTGGGAATCTGAATTAGTATAGGTTCCTACATTATCATACATTGTATGATATTACATTAAAATATGTAATTAAATACTAAACATCGGGTTGATGACTGTTAAAGCAATGTCTTGGACATTGGAGGTTCAAAATGATTTAATCAGCGAGTTATATCATTAATAACATATTAAACATAAACTAAATGCAGAATTATCATATTATCATTGATTTGTGTGATATTCTGCTACTACTGAATTATCAGGTGAGTTTCGTACAACCCCTTTTCTTTTTCCTCTTTTATAAACATCGGGGTAGAACTGCTAACGATCCCAAAATAACCATCTGAACATACTCATCGTATGAAATACGATAAACAAGAAAATATAATGATCTATGTGTCTGAACTATTATTAATTTTTTTTTTTCTGTGTGAGAACATGACTGTGTACGAATGTATCTATATGAGAACATGTCGAACTAAAAATATATATTTCGCTGAAATACAGTACGGGAGCAATACTGTATGCGAATGTATTGAACTAAAAATATATATTTCGCTGAAATACAGTACGGGAGCAATACTGTATGCGAATATATTGAACTGAAAATATATATTTCGCTGAAATACAGTACGGGAGCAATACTGTATGCGAATATATCGAACTAAAATATATATTTTGCTGAAATACAGTACGGGAGCAATACTGTATGCGAATATATCGAACTGAAAATATATATTTTGCTGAAATACAGTACGGGAGCAATACTGTATGCAAATATATTTGTAACTAAAGTACAGTACGAGAGCCATACTGTACGAGAACATGTCTGAACTGAGAACGTGTTTACTTGTGAATGTGTCTGTAACTAAAGTACAGTACGAGAGCCATACTGTACGAGAACATGTCTGAACTGAGAACGTGTCTACTTGTGAATGTGTCTGTAACTAAAGTACAGTACGAGAGCCATACTGTACGAGAACATGTCTATTGTTTGTATGGGAACTTAGTGCATGAACTGTGAACATATCAGAGAACTTGTGGGTGAACATATCCTAGTCCTGTATGATCATATATCTAAAAACATGTGTTGCAATGCAAGGAGCTGGGTAAGATTCTAACATGTTTTTGAGATAACAGGATTAAGTATAACTACGAACATTTGTGTGATCTGTGTGTAATGCGAACATGTCTGGACAGAATCCATGTAGTTATACTATGTTCTCTATAATCATATTTTAATACAAATTTTCAGTGTAACTGAATATGATTGAAATTATGGGATCGAACGGGTTATATATTTAATGTTCTTGACTGACCTGAGTTTATCTGCTTGTGAGCAGAATAATGGCTCCCAAAAGAGGTCGACCGACTAAGAGATCTATCAGGAACATCACTAACCCAGAGCCTGATCAAGTTCCACCAGTAAATACAGAAACGAATCCAGATCCACAGATAAATCGGGACACAGGTACTGCTCCACCAGTGAACCCGGGAGCAAACCCTATTTCACTTGCTGGTGCCAGTGGATCCGAATCGAATGAGGCAATGATAGCACGAATCGTGCGCGAACAGTTAACCGCTTGTGGTGTTTTGGTACAACACCAGCCTCATGTTACTACGGGTTCGGGTGGGGGTCCCAATACTAACGAACATACTGTTACTGGTGGCAACGCAGAAACGCATCATACCACTGGTACGGCTATAATTGCTCCTGATCCACCACGACAGGGATGTACATATAAGTATTTTGCTTCCTGTAACCCTCCTACTTTTACTGGCAAAGAAGGAGCGGCTGGTCTATTAAGGTGGATCGAGGGGATGGAAACCAAACTCAAAATTAGTCAGTGCTTGGAGGAGCATAAGGTGTCTTATGCTACCTGTTCTTTGAAAGACTCAGCTTTGACCTGGTGGAATACCCAGGCCAAGACTTTGGGTTCAGCCACAGTTGATTTGATGGGCTGGAATGATTTCAAAACTCTGATTAGATCAGAGTACTGTCCCATCACTGAAATTCAAAAACTCTAGGAGGAATTCTGGAATCATTCTATGATTGGTGCTGATTGTCTGGCTTACACCGATCGTTTCCATGAACTTACTTGTTTACTTCCCGATATGTTTCCAACGAAAGCAGCTTTAATCGAGAAGTACATTAAGGGTCTGATTCCTCAGATACGAGGAATGGTGACTGCTGCTGAACCTACAACTCTGAAACACACGATTCTTTTGACCACAAAGCTTACCAATGAGGCGGTAAGGAGTGGTACTTTGTCTTTGAAGCCTCAGACGGTCCATAGTAGTAGTGATGTCGGCACCTCGAATGTGTCAAAAGGTACCAAACGAAAGTGGTTCGGTAAGAACAAAACAAGGGCTCCGGCTGAAATCAGTCAGAATAAACCAACGGTGAAGAACTATGGTGCAAATGTTCCTGAGAGGAAAGCTTATACTGGACAGGCGCCCAAATGCAATAAGTGTCCACTCCATCACACGGGACCATGTCCTGTTTGTCTGAACTGTAACAGAGTTGGACATTATGCTAAATATTGCAACTTTCCTGCTCAACCTCGAAATCAAGCACCACGACAAACCACTCAAACCAACCGGTCATGTTACAAATGTGGAAGTCTTGATCATTTCATGCGGAACTGTCCAAACAATAACACCAATCCGGGAACTGAAGCTAGGGGAGAGCTTTTCAGATTGGTGCTACCGAGGCGAGACATGATGCTAACATTGTGACTGGTACGTTCCTACTCAATAATTTATATGCATCAGTTCTCTTTGATACGGGGGCAGATAAGAGTTTTATCTCTTCTGAATTTGCATCATTACTTGCATTGCCTGCGGTAGATCTAGAAACTCCTTACGTTATTGAACTTGCTAACGGCAAGTTGATCAAAACTAACAGTGTTATTCAAGGATGTTCCTTGAATCTGAATGATCATCTTTTTAATATTGATTTACTTCCTATTGAGCTTGGGAGCTTTGATGTCGTTGTGGGCATGGATTGGCTTTCTGATAACCAAGCGGAAGTTGTCTGTCAAAACAAGGTGATCCGTATTCCATTACCTAACGGTAATACACTGATAGTTCAAGGAGAACGAGCTGGTAGAAAACTTGGTATCATATCTTGTATGCGAGCTCAGAAATTTTTAAGAAAAGGCTGTTATGCTTTCCTGGCACATGTGACTGAGCATAATTCTTCACCCAAACAAATCACAGATATTCCAGTAGTCAAGGATTTTCCTGAAGTTTTTCCTGAGGACATATCAGGATTACCCCCAGTGAGACAAGTTGAATTTCGGATTGACTTGATTCCAGGTGCAGCACCTGTTGCTAAAGCCCCGTATCGGCTTGCACCATCCGAAATGCAAGAACTTTCAGGTCAATTGCAAGAACTGTTGGACAAAGGTTTTATCAGACCTAGTTTCTCACCCTGGGGAGCACCAGTCCTTTTTGTGAAAAAGAAGGATGGATCATTCAGGATGTGTATTGACTATCGGGAGCTCAATAAATTAACAATCAAAAATCGTTATCCACTACCACGTATAGATGATCTGTTTGATCAACTTCAAGGCGCTACTTACTTTTCAAAAATTGATTTGAGATCCGGATATCATCAGTTACGAGTATATGAAGATGATGTTCCTAAAACTGCATTTCGAACTCGATATGGGCATTATGAATTTCTAGTAATGCCGTTTGGATTAACGAATGCACCTGCAGTTTTCATGGATCTAATGAATCGGGTATGTAGGCCTTACTTGGATAAGTTTGTGATTGTATTTATTGATGATATTCTTATCTATTCTCGAAGCCAACAAGAACATGCTCAACACTTGAAACTGATCTTAGAACTTTTGGCACGTGAAAAATTATACGCCAAGTTCTCCAAGTGTGAGTTTTGGTTACGAGAAGTGCAATTCCTTGGGCATGTGGTGAATCAAGATGGCATTCAGGTGGATCCCAGTAAGATTAAAGCTGTAGAACAATGGGAAACACCACGAACCCCAACCGAAATCCGTCAATTCTTGGGACTGGCAGGTTATTATCGCAGATTTATCAAGAACTTTTCAAAGATAGCCCTGCCACTAACCACATTGACACAGAAAAATCAACAGTTTATATGGGGTTCTCAACAGGAGGAGGCGTTCCAACTGTTGAAACACAAACTTTGCAACGCACCTATCTTGGCATTACCGGAAGGTATTGATAATTTCACAGTGTACTGTGATGCTTCACGCCAAGGTCTCGGGTGTGTTTTAATGCAGAACGATAAGGTGATTGCTTACGCTTCTCGGCAGTTGAAAGTACACGAGAAGAACTATACCACTCATGATCTAGAACTTGGTGCAGTGGTGTTTGCACTCAAGATTTGGAGACACTATTTGTATGGAACTAAGTGTATTATATACACTGATCACAAAAGTCTTCAACACATTCTAGATCAGAAGATGTTAAACATGCGACAAAGGCGATGGGTAGAACTATTGAACGATTATGATTGTGAAATTCGTTATCACCCAGGCAAGGCGAATGTTGTAGCCGATGCCTTAAGTCGCAAGGAAAGAGTCAAACCTTTACGAGTGAAAGCGTTAGGTATGACTATTCAAACTAGTCTAATTCCTCAAATTAAAGAAGCTCAGCAACAAGCTTTACAAGCAATAAACTATTCTGCTGAGGGACTGAGAGGATTAGATAAGAAACTCGATACCAAATACGATGGACTGTTGTATTTCAAAGACCGAATTTGGGTTCCTTTATTCGGTAACACAAGATCGATCATCTTGGATGAGGCGCACAAATCCAGGTATTCTATTCATCCAGGTGCTGACAAAATGTATAAAGATCTTAAAGACTTTTACTGGTGGCCTAGAATGAAGAAACATATCGCTGAATACGTGGGTCGATGTTTAACGTGTTTAAAAGTTAAGGCTGAACATCAACGTCCTTCTGGGTTATTACAACAACCGGAGATTCCCATGTGGAAATGGGATCAGATCTCTATGGATTTCATTACTAAACTACCCAGAACATCGCATAGTCATGACTCTATATGGGTTATTGTTGATCGCCTTACTAAATCTGCGCATTTTATTCCCATCCGAGAAGATTACTCGATGGATCGACTTGCTAAACTCTATATTAACGAGATTGTATCTCGTCATGGAGTACCAATCTCTATTATTTCTGACAGAGATAGTCGATTCACATCACGATTTTGGCAAACTCTTCAGAATGCTCTGGGCACGCAAATCAATATGAGCACAGCTTATCATCCACAAACTGACGGGCAAACGGAACGAACAAATCAAACTCTTGAGGACATGCTCAGAAGCTGTGTGATTGATTTTGGTGGTAGCTGGGATGTTCATCTTCCCCTTGTTGAATTTTCATATAATAACAGTTACCATACCAGTATTAAATGTGCTCCATTTGAAGCACTTTACGGGCGCAAATGTAGATCACCTATCTGTTGGTCTGAGGTAGGCGAAAGTCAGGTCATAGGCCCAGAACTTATTCAAGAAACAACCGATAAGATCGCATTGATTCAAGAACGAATTAAAGCTGCTCGTGATCGACAAAAGAGTTATGCTGATAATCGTCGTAGACCGTTAGAATTTCAAATCGGTGATCTAGTAATGTTGAAAGTTTCACCGTGGAAGGGTATATTCAGATTTGGGAAGAGAGGTAAACTTTCACCAAGATTTGTAGGACCATTTAAAATTCTTGAACGAATTGGATCAGTAGCCTACAGACTTGAATTACCTCCTGAACTCGGTAATATTCATGATGTTTTTCATGTCTCAAATCTAAAGAAGTGCTTAGTTGATGAATCTTTGATCGTACCTCTGAAAGAAATCCAAATTGATGAGAAACTTCAATTCAGAGAAGAACCAGTTGAAGTGATGGATCGAGAGGTGAAGGTATTAAAACGCAGTCGAATACCTATCGTCAAGATTCGATGGAACTCAAAGCGTGGACCTGAATATACGTGGGAACGTGAAGATCAGATGAAATAGAAATACCCACACCTATTCTCATGATCAATTATTATCAAGTCAGTCTTTCCTTAAATTTCGGGACGAAATTTTTATAACAGGAGGAGACTGTGATAACTGTGTACGAGGAATTACGTCAGCAACCAATTGAGCACAGTTGATCGTGTTTAGAATTCACGTGGAGTTGACAATCGAAGTTATTATGGGATGAAAGTATGTGAGAAATGATGAACATGGGCGAAAACCGCGTACAAAACGGAGTTACGGATTGCCCAGAATCACGAAATGAAGTTTCCGTCGAAAATGGGAAAAATGGCCTTCGCGGTACGCAGGGGAGGAGCTAAGGTCTCTACGCGGTACGCGATGATTGAAAATATCTGAGATTTCTCCGGATTCCTCCGCGGTACGCGAAGAATACTTTTTGTTTCTCCGCGGTACGCGACGAATGGAGATGTCGCCAACTTGCTTAAAAAGATCAGATTTCATCAATCATCATCATCCTCATCTTCTTGTGCTTCCAGTCGACGACACCACCACCACCTTCGACATTTTCATCATCCAACCTCTCAAATCTTTGTTTTGAAGCCTCTGGAACGTTTAGATCGCATCCGGGAACGTTTATACGAGTCCAGATCATTTTTCTAACCGCAGAACTTCTCCAGATTAGGTAATGGTTCATTCTAACCCTCTATTTTGATAATGAATGATTAAATCTTGTTTTTGAACGTAAAGATATAGTTAGGGTTGTTGATTATTGCCTAGATAATGGCTAGGATTGATTTTGAATGATAAACTCGAACTGTTAACGGGTAAATCCTTGTTTTGAGCCGTTGTAATGCCCGGTTTGCATGGAATCATAACAATGGTTGTAATGGTTTAAACTATTTGGTTGTGACTATGTATGTGATTAGTTTGATTAATCTTTAACATGCAACGTGAAAGTTGGGTGTTTTAAACTAATCACAATTATTAACATACTCATTAGAACGATTATCTAATGTTTCTGATAACAGTCAGTTTAGTATGTTAAACATGGTTATTAAACCTATTCTAATACTACATTGTGATATTCCATGATATTCGGGTCATCAATAACAAGGATTGGTTATTCCTAAGCCATTAAACTGTCTAGAAACTGCTTAAGCATTATAATCAACAACATTAACTATTTGATTAGTCTGAGATCATACTGATTAATCAAGGAGTGTCATCAACCTACTATTGGGAATCTGAATTAGTATAGGTTCCTACATTATCATACATTGTATGATATTACATTAAAATATGTAATTAAATACTAAACATCGGGTTGATGACTGTTAAAGCAATGTCTTGGACATTGGAGGTTCAAAATGATTTAATCAGCGAGTTATATCATTAATAACATATTAAACATAAACTAAATGCAGAATCATCATATTATCATTGATTTGTGTGATATTCTGCTACTACTGAATTATCAGGTGAGTTTCGTACAACCCCTTTTATTTTTAATCTTTTATAAACTTCGGGGAAACTCTGCAAATTGTTGTCTGAACATATGATATGCATCAATGATATCTGTGTGATTTCATGTGATTTTGTGGGATTTCATGGGATTTTGCCTGTAGACTGAACTCTATCATGGAACTGAAAGTCCTCATTTTTGAACTGTATCTAGTGAACCCATGTGTGGCCGAGCAGAAAACATTGATAGTACTATTGGTTGACACTCCATTCGCTGGGAGGATTGCATCTCCCCTTGTGTGAATGTTTGTTATCTGTTTCTTGAATTTCTTAATGGTATGATGGACATTAAGATAATGAGGCACTAAGATATGTACCGACGGGTAATATCTTGAGACAGACTAGACGTCATAAAGGAACTAGATACAGGTCCCATGGTTATCCGGAACTGAACTTTTGAGAACTTGTTTATCATATCATATTGTTTTGAATTGAACTGTCGAACTCACCAGCTTTGTGCTGACGTTTCAAACTCAAACCTTTTTGCAGGTAAACAGTAATAGGCGGAGAGGATGCACCTTTGGAATACTTGTATTAGAATAACTGTTATTGTAATTAAGCAAATGTAGTTGTAATGTAATTATGGTTGCGACATCCTTTAAATGTATGTACTTTAAGTTAATCTGTGTGCTTATGATATTGGTTCAAGTAAGTCACCCCTCACCTCGGAGACATCACCACTATGCTTCCGCAACCAGTTTAGTGACGTCAGACCAGATATGAGGTGACGAGGGGTGGGGGTGTGACAATGTAACTAAGTGAAAGCACTTGCAAGTTGGTGAGGTTTCCAAGCTCCGGAGGAATAGTTCCAGTAAAATCATTTTCATCAAGGCTAAGGTACCTTAACTGAGTTAGAGAACCAATGAACTTCGGAATGGTTCCAGTAAAATCATTTTCATTAAGGCTAAGGTACCTTAACTGAGTTAGAGAACCAATGAACTTCGGAATGGTTCCAGTAAAATCATTTTCATTAAGGCTAAGGTACCTTAACTGAGTTAGAGAACCAATGAACTTCGGAATGGTTCCCGTAAAATGATTGACGCTAAGGTCAAGATAACTCAAGTGGCTTAAATTAAGCAAAGAAGGACTAATCTTACCTTGAAGATGTCCAATGCTTAAGTCTAGGCTTATGATATGACCTGTTTGGTTGTTGCATGTGACCCCGAACCATTCACAGCAATCACTGGTCGCTTCTTCACGTGTACTCCATGTAGAGAGAAGTCCTTCCGGGTCATGATCAATGGAAGCTTTGAAATCAAGAAGAGCATGTCTCTCATTATCGATGCACTTAGCAACTCCTCGTGTTGTTGGTGCCGGTGGTAGGTAAAAGGCAGTGGTAGATGTGAAGTATACCACCAAAAGTAACGAAATAAACAAAACAACATACAAGAGTCTGTGTGAAATATTGTTTCTCATTGTACTCATCTATTGACTATTATTAATTTTTTTGATGTATATATCAACTACATATAAGCCCTTATGAGATTTATATAACCTCAAGTTTTTGGAAGGGGGTGGGGGTGTTCTTTTGTATGCAATGATGAACGGTTTAGATCATTTTTATTAATATGTATCAACCAAGTTGAAATCACTTCTAGTTTCTATCTTGTAATTAAATGAAACAATTCTATGTGTTGACAGTACCTTTTTGCAATTCATCATTAAGTGGTCTCAGGTTCAAGTCTAACCTAGATTGTCAAACAATTAATATAAGAATTTATTTTTATTTATCGTTTTCCATAGCTTGTGGCATCTTCCTGGAAATAGGGGTTTTGTTGATAAAAGACTGCACTGAATTTGTGGGGAAATGTATCGTTGACTTGGTCGTCTTAGCAATTTGTGGGGAAATGTATCGTGGAGGGCCCTAATTTCGATTTGGGATTTTAATTTTTGAGTGGCAGCGTGGGTGGGAAATCAAAATAAACGGGGTGGGGCACTTGTGGGGTTGGAATTTAATTTTAAACATTAATTTCTAATTTTACAATTACAAAAACATAAATAATTAAAATAAAAATTTTTAAAATCGGCTTGAAAAATTAGTTGGGTATAAAAAAATTGAAAATAGATCCATTTTTATACAATTTGGTCCCTCTTTGAAATGCGTTTACAAACTTGTATTTATTTAGTTTTTTATTATATATATATATATTTAAAATTGTGCCCCTCAAGAAAATGGGCCCGGGACGGAGGTTGGGTTTGCCCCTCCTCCAGGCTGCCCCTGCTTATTATAAAACAAAGTAAATTATATTATTTTAAACTAGTTTATGGTAAAATACCATAATTCTGTGTTATTTAATTGTAAATTTTGTTTTATGTTAAAACTAATCAATAACATTAGAATAAAGCAAATGGATTAAACTATTATTCTTCTTAAATTTTCTTTGTTACGAAAGAGTCACCAACTCTAAGTAGTCGTTTGAATTTAGTTATCCCAACACTTTTAACGCTATTTCATAAAATAAGTAAAATAACGTTAAAATTAATGTAAGTTTACTTTGGCCTCTTGAGGGCCCACAAATATATACATTATATGTATGCATCGCAAATTGGGCAGTGAGAATATATCGGGTATGTTTCTTTGTTTGTTACTCGCTTATTCGTTTTTAGTCTTCTTAAAAAAATCACTTTGAATTAAAACCTCATGCACACATATATATGTGTACATTCTTGAATATCATTATCCGAACCCGATTAATATGGAACCTGAATCCGAAGATAGTATTTGGTTTGGTAAATATGTTAAAAAAAATTAATGGGTTAATCCAAATATATATAAAAAATTGTCAATTACACATTTACATAAATAATAAACAAAAAATTCCAATTTTCCTCTCATGTTCTATTTTTGTTATGAACATAATACTTCGTTGACATATTTTAGTTAATATGATTTAACGTTTTCTCTTTGGTTTTTTATGATTGTTTAATATAATTTGGTTTCGTGCTAATTTTATTGACAATCTTTAGTAAATATATGTGTTTATTGCATAGATTTGAACGGAATATTAAACTAAAAGTGTTGTATATTATGATATAGGCTAAAACCCATGTATTACATGGGTTTAATTTATATAATTTGTTAAAATTGTTAATTTTATCTCCTATTATATAGATTGAATAAATATTAGTTTTTAACTTTTCCGTTTAATTTTTTTACTTTTGATCATATTTTATTTTAACTTTAGGTTTCACTTATTTATTGGCAGACAATTTTATTACTATAAATATATTATTCGATTTTCATTTACCTATTCTAATAAAAAACTATATTTTGAAGACACGTGTCGTATCCTGGTGATATCTGAGATTTGTTTTCCCGCCTCTCTCTTATAATTATTTTAGCAATTTTTAATAATTATACATTGAAAAATATATATCTTCTTATTTTAATAATTTACTACTTTACTAAAACTTGGTAAAGTATAATAAGATTTAAATTATATATCATCTTAAAATATAATTATATAATTATTGAATATATTTATTATTTGTTTTAAATAAAGACATTACTGGAATAGAGAGAGGCGGAAAATTCATAAATTGACTCAACCAAATGTTGACAAGTGGCAAAAGAAACTTTTATTTATTATAATACATAGATTTTGTTCATGTTATTTAAAGAATATCATGTTAAGTTAAATTGTAAAACATGTATTTCAATTTGTGCTTAGAAACCTGAAAACCGATTAAAACAACCTAAATAAACCTGAAACCGATTGACCCGAATAAACCCAAAACCGATTGACCCTAATAAACCCAAAACCGAATGACCCGAATTGATTAAACCGGATCTTGTTTGGATTGGTAAACGAGTAGGATTCTTATAACCGAATAACCTGAAACGCGGTTAAAAAACCCGAAGAACACCCTGAGGTAATATAAATGTAATATACATCCGTTGTGTCTGAATTCCAAATTCGGTTATCAGTTTCATATTTTTATAAAATTAAGTCTTTGATTTATGCGATTAACTGATTAAACAACATTTATATATAAATTTACAGTTTTTATAAATAATATTTAAGGTTAATTCGGTTGAATTTGGTTTATTCGGTTAGTTTTAATCGGTTTATTCGGATTTTAATCGGTTTACTTGGTTGAATTCGATTTGGTTAATGATCTTCCGAATTCGGCTTGATTTTAAGTTACGGGTAAAAAAAATTCAAACCGATTAAAATGAACCGAATAAATCAAACAAATCGATGAATACCTTGATACAAAATATGAAAATAGCAGTATGTATAATTTTATTATTTTAATAATTTATTTTTTTTTATCATTCTCCATAGCATGGTGGCATCTTCTTGGAAAAAGGGGTTTTGTTGGTAAAAGACCAAACGAAACCTGTGGGTAAATGTATCGTTGACGTGGTCATGTTAGCAATATTGTTTTCTTGGTGAAGAAGGGTTACACGTAAAATTATATCAATATGATTAGCTTGTTTGTAGAGTTTTACCACTTAAATTAATAAATAACAAGTTTAAACTCGACTAAAATGTAATTTAGATTAAAGTCTAAAATGTTAGATTTACTGTTAAAAAATTTGGAAGATGATTATGCCATCATCATAACACAATATTTTGATTATTAAAAATAAACTTTTTTTTAATGACTTTGGTATATTAGTACATATTATTATTGTAATTGGGTTTGTGGAAAAAAATTTTTAATGACATATGTGGGGTTGATATAACATGACTCATCAATGATTTTGTGGAAAATGGATTGTTGACATGGTCATGCTTACTTTTACTGTTTGGTATGTGGAAAATGGCTTTGTGAGGACATCATGATATGATCTCCAGCAAAATAATTTTCTTTCATTTTTAGTTTTTATCTTGAAAATCATATGAAAAATATTGAATAAGATGAGAGATTAAAATCAGTAGTTGGTATTCCTTCCTTGGATGATCAATCTTCTCATTTTAGACAAGACGAAACAGGAAAGGATACGAATCTGCAACCAAAGTGGATACACGCTCTTGGTTACCTTGTTGAGCGCGTGATAATCAATGCCCAAGGCTTCTGCTTTTCTAGAACAAAAAAAGGGCTTCACAATCTTTTCCTAGCAAAAGAGGGGGAAAAACGAGCTTTAGAGGCTAAAAATAGAAACATAAAACCAATTATTTCTTTAAGTTATTTTTTTTGTGTTCAACCAAGCCTTTTAACTAAGTGCAGGCACATAATCGGAATAAAACTTTCGCATGTAAGATTTCGTGAGTGACTAACTCATTAAGTAAAAATTGCTAGAATTTGTAACTCCCCTATAACTTATTATTCATTTTAAACGTTTTATCATAGTTTGTTCATACATTTCTCTTACAACTTCTAAAATATGCATCACAAATTAACCTTCAAAGAAGTGGTGTAGCGTGGTTAAAATGAAGGAGAAACAATCTAGAGGTATCAAGTTCAATTCTCACTTAGGGCGATTTTCCTTGAAGACCACCGAACCGGTCACTTGCGGTCGCGTTTTTCCCGTTCCTCTCGGTTAGTCGGGTATTGGGGGGACCCTGGGGTTTGTCACGTAAGCGAGTTCCTACAGTGATAAAAAACAAAAGAAAAGGAGTTGGGTTTAGAGCTTGATATATGAGTAGGGATAACAATGAGTCGGGCTTGAGTAATCACAACCCCATACCTGACTATAAAAGTTTGGCTCATACGTGTACCAAAACCCAACGGGTATCTATCGGGTATTTACCCGTCAGGTATCGGGTATCCCAACGGGTATCAGGTATGTTAGCTAAATATATCCGTTGATTATAACTGACTTAAAACCCGCCGTAGATATATCGGGTAACTAATAATGAATTTATATTTTTCAAATCAAAAAATATAATCAAAAAAGGCCAAGAACAAATTATTGGTTATATTATGAAAATTCAAAGGTGAAAATTAGAAATCAATTATATAATAAAAATAAATATATCTGAAAAAAATAAGATATGCCTATCTAGTAAATGAGTATTTTTAATCTGGTACACGGGGCGGGTAAACGAGAAGGGTAAACGGGTATATATGATCGGGTAAATGGGTTTATGAACGAATCTTATTGCTGCATGTCCCACACCCGCAAAAAATTTAAAAATTAATCTCATACCTGATCATGTACACATCGGGTTCGAGATTGTCCATCCCATATGTTGTGGGTTTCAGGTAAACCCTTTGGGCTTGGGTTTTTTGCCATCCCTATATTTCAGCCTTCATGGAGGTAGAGGTGCACACATTGTGTTTTTTTGGAACCGGTTCCGGTTCGGGTTTTGGCCAGTATAGGTGGAACCAGTTCCGGTTTTTCCTGTTCCGGTTTCGGTTCCGGTTCTAATTTGTTTGAAAAACCGAACTCGTTTGTACCCACCGGTTCGGGTTCGGGTTGTCGGTTCCGGTTCCGGTCCAGTTTTTTTTTCCCACCTCTACATGGAGGGATGTTGTAATCCTAGGATCTCGTCCAAACCAAAGAGATCATCGCATACCCTAGATCTTTTTCTCGATGGGGTCTTGAGAGATAAGCTACAGGATCAGGTCTAGAGCTTAGGGGAAGGGTTTCCCGAGCTTGACATTACACAAGACCCTGATTTCTCTCCGATTGCATATGGGAGTATGGGACGGTGTCTCGAGTAGGGCTTTGCTGGTCTTGCAAGCATTCGTCTACGTTTGCTCGCACCCAAGATCATCATTGGCCCATAGTTTACAGACTTATCCTAAATTGGGCCAGAACCAATCAAAATGGGTTGAATTGTCTTCCCTCAATGCTCAAGAAGCCGATTGTCTGCGCACCTCACTAGAGGGCTTAAACCGGTATTTTTTCTCAAAGCGAATCGGTTTTCAAACCGGACCGGTTTGGTCAACACGTGGTGAAAACCGGTTCGGTTTGGAAACCGGTTTGGGAGATTGAAGATGTCAAACCTATAAAATCGATTTGACCGGTTTGAAACCGGTTTGGAGGGTTGAAACCGGTTTGGAAACCGGTTTGTGAGATGAGGATGTCAAACCTATCCCAAACCTACGGTTCGGACCGGTTTGGGTGAAACCGGTTTGGGAGACGAGTAATACCGGTTTGGAAACCGGTTTGGAAACCCAAACCGGTTTTTTTGCCCACGTCTACATCTGACTGATTTGAAATTTGAATTGTTGAGCTTCCATTCACCATCAATTTGTGAAAGTTCGTTCTCCTTAGTATATCGGCTTCAAAATTTTAAAAACATAACAAACGGTTTGGTTTATGGTTTTCACAAAAACCAGTCGTAAAAAATCGGACTCGACTGTATGTGTGCGCGTGTAAATATAAATATACGTATGGTACCCCAATGAGGCATTGCCTCAATGGTACCCCAAGATTCTTCTAAATATGAGGTCTTGGGTTCAAATCCCACCCGTAGCTAAAAAAGGGTCTGAAGGGGGTCGGGGGTTTTCCCAGTAGGGTTTCCTCCTATGGTGGTTGTGGTGGCTCATGGGAGGTCCAGGTAACTAGACCTTGGTGACATGGCCTGTAAACTGTGAGTTCACACGATTGAGGCCTTTGCCGTTCAAGAAAAAGATATACGTACACACACAGATTTATATATATATAGGGGAAGGATCACAAGAAATGGGATCTTAAAGATCTTAAAGACTTTTACTGGTATTCTATTCATCCAGGTGCTGATAAAATGTATAAAGATCTTAAAGACTTTTACCGGTGGCCTGGAATGAAGAAACACATCGCAGAATATGTGGGTCGATGCTTAACGTGTCTAAAGGTTAAGACTGAACATCAACGTCCTTCTGGGTTATTACAACAACCGGAGATTCCCATGTGGAAATGGGATCAGATCTCTATGGATTTTATCACTAAACTACCCAGAACATAGCATAATCATGATTCTATATGGGTTATCATTGATCGCCTTACTAAATCTGCGCATTTTATTCCCATCCGAGAAGATTACTCTATGGATCGACTTGCTAAACTCTACATTAACGAGATTGTATCTCGCCATGGAGTACCAATCTCTATCATTTCTGACAGAGATATTCGATTCACATCACGATTTTGGCAAACTCTTCAGAATGCTCTAGGCACGCAAATCAATATGAGCACAGCTTATCATCCACAAACTGACGGGCAAACGGAACGAACAAATCAAACTCTTGAGGACATGCTCAGAAGCTGTGTGGTTGATTTTGGTGCTAGCTGGGATGTTCATCTTCCACTTGTTGAATTCTAATATAATAACAGCTACCATACCAGTATTAAATGTGCTCCATTTGAAGCACTTTATGGGCGCAAATGTACATCACCTATATGTTGGTCAGAGGTAGGTGAAAGTCAGATCATAGGCCCAGAACTTATTCAAGAAACAACTGATAAGATCGCACTGATTCAAGAAAGAATTAAAGCTGCTCGCGATCGACAAAAGAGTTATGCTGATAATCGTCGCAGACCTTTAGAATTTCAAATCGGTGATTTAGTAATGTTGAAAGTTTCACCATGGAAGGGCATCTTCAAATTTGGAAAGAGAGGTAAACTTTCACCAAGATTTGTAGGACCATTCAAAATCCTTGAACGAATCGGATCAGTATCCTACAGACTTGAATTACCTCCTGAACTCGGTAACATTCATGATGTTTTCCATGTATCAAATTTGAAGAAGTGCTTAGTTAATGAATCTTTGATCGTACCTCTGAAGGAAATCCAAATTGATGAGAAACTTCAATTCCGGGAAGAACCAGTTGAAGTAATGGAACGAGAGGTGAAGGTACTTAAACGTAGTCGCATACCTATTGTCAAAATTCGGTGGAATTCACAGCGTGGACCAGAATATACGTGAGAACGCGAAGATCAGATGAAACAGAAATACCCACACCTATTCTCGTGATCAATTATTATCAAGTCAGTCTTCCCTAAATTTCGGGACGAAATTTTTCTAACAGGAGGAGACTGTGATAATTGTGTACGAAGAATTACGTCAGCAACGAATTGAGCACAATTGATCGTGTTTAAAATCCACGTTGAATTGGCAGCCGAAATTAATATGGGATGATAGTATGCGAAAAATGATGAACATGGGAGAAAACCGTGCGCGAAACGGAGTTACGGATTGCTCGGAGTTGCGAAATGAAGTTTCCGTCGAAAAATGGGAAAAATGGCCTTCGCGGTACGCAGAGGAGCTAAGGTCTCTTCGCGGTACGCGATGATTGAAAATATCTGAGATTTCTCCGGATTCCTCCGCGGTACGCGAAGACTACTTTTTGTTTCTCCGCGGTACGCGACGAATGGGGATGTCGCCAACTTGCTTAAAAAGATCAGATTTCATCAATCATCATCATCATCTTCTTGTTGCTTCCAGTCGACGACACCACCACCACCTTCGACATTTTCTTCATCCAACTCACAAAATCTCTGTTTTAAAGCCTCTGGAACGTTTAGATCGCATCCGGGAACGTTTATGAGTTCAGATAATCTTTCTACCCGCAGAAATTCGTCAGAAGAGGTAATGGTTCATTTTAAACCTTCTGGTTTGATTTTGAATGATTAAACCTTAGTTTTGACAGTAATGATATAGTTAGGGTTGTTGATTATTGCCTAGATGATGGCTAGGATCGATTTTGAATGACAAACTCGAATTGTTAACAGGTAAATCCTTGTTTTGAGCCGTTGTGATGCCCGGTTTTCATGGAATCATAACAATGGTTATAATGGTTTAAACCATTTGGTTGTGACGATGTATGTGATTAGTTTGATTAATCGTTAACATGCAACGTGAAAGTTGAGTGTTTTAAACTAATCACAATCATTAACATACTCATTGGAACGATTATCTGATGTCTCTGATAACAGTCAGATTAGTATGTTAAACATGGTTATTAAACCTATTCTAATTCTATATTGTGATAATCCATGATATTTGGGTAATCAATTACAAGGATTAATCATTCCTAAGCCATTAAACTGTCTAGAGACTATCTTAGCAATTATAATCAACAACATGAACTATTTGGTTAATCTGAGATTATACTGATTAATCAAGTGAGTCATCAACTTAGTATTAGGAACCTGAATCAGTATAGGTTCCTACATTATCATACATTGTATGATATTACATTAAAATATGTAATTAAATACTAAACATCGTGTTGATGACTGTTAAGGCAATGTCTTGGACATTGGACGTTCAAAACGATTTAATCAGCAAGTTAAAACATAAATAACATATCAAACATAAACTAAATACAGAATCATCATATTATCATCAATTTGTGTGATATTCTGCTACTACTGAATTATTAGGTGAGTTTCGTACAACCCCTTTTCTTTTTACTCTTTTATAAACATCGGGGTAGAACTGCTAAACTTTTGTGAACTATATGATATGCATCAATGATATATGTGTGATTTCATTTGACTTTTGTGGGATTTCATGGGATTTTGCCTGTAGAACTGAACTCTATCATGGAACTAAAAGTCCTCATTCCTGAACTGTATCTAGTGAGCCATGTGGGGCCGAACAGAAAACATTGATAGTACTATTGGTTGACACCCCATTCGCTGGGAGGGTTGCATCTCCCCTTGTGTGAATGTTTGTTATCTGTTTCCTGAACTTCTTAATGGTATGATAGACATTAAGATAATGAGACACTAAGATATGTACCGACGGGTAATATCTTGAGAACTGAACTAGACGTCCGAAAGGAACTAGATACAGGTCCCATGGTTATCCGGAACTGAACTTTTGAGAACATGCTTATCATATCATATTGTTTTAAATTGAACTGTCGAACTCACCAGCTTTGTGCTGACGTTTCAAACTCAAACCTTTTTGCAGGTAAACAGTAATAGCCGGTGAGGATGCACTTTTGGGATATTTGCACTTGTATAATTAATATTGTAATTAAATAAATATAGTTGTAATGTAATTATGATTGCGACATACTTGTAATGAGTTTACTTTAAGTTAATCTGTGTGCTTATGATATCGGTTCAAGTAAGTCACCCCTCACCTCGGAGACATCACCACTATGCTTCCGCAACTGGTTCAGTGACGTCAGACCAGACACGAGGTGACGAGGGGTGGGGGTGTGACATAGATGTTAATCATGTCTCGATTTATGTTTTATATATATGTTTTGTTGTTACATATATGTAAGATCATGGTCTCGGTTGATTTGATACATATATGAGTAATATCGTTACATATATTGTTACATTTTAATTACATGTGTGTAATTAAATGATGTATAAAAACATGCAAGCTATTTACATGCATGCTGATTACATATGTGTAATCATGGAAAATCAAAAATATATAATTTAGTTACGTAACTTTGACTCGTGTATATTTGTAAACTTAATCTATATTTTATGATCAATTGATTACATTTACTTAACTTGGCCGTTTGGTTTAAGAATTAAGATATCAAGTGTTATAATTTCTTCAATGATAGATTTTATTGTATATATGTAACCCATTATAAGATTACATATATGTACTCAACAAATGAATAAGTTACCCATATGTAATCAACTGATGAATTGGTTTTACAATATATCTTTACATATATGTAACAATCGATAATCCTGTATAAGTTACATATATGTAATCAGTTTATAAATTGGTTTTACAATAAAAGTTAGGTATCGTTTTTATGTCTGTTTTATTTCTGTAAATGTATTTGTTATTGTTACATATATGTAATCAAATGATATAAGTTTTTTTTATTTTGTTGATATTGATTGGTCACATAAATGTAATCAGATGATATGCATGAAAATCCGCAAAAATTATGTAAAATCAAAAATATATAATTTAGATTGGTTTATTATGATTGTAACTTGATTGATGTATATGATCGGTTGATTACATATACGTAAATTGGTCGTTCGGTTAAAAATCCAAATATTTTAGTTTAGTTTTTGTAATAAAAACATATATTTTTTTAATATATTTAATTGATTGATTACATATACGATAATACGATCTCGTTGTGGAATTCTAGTTCCTAATTTTTGATTAATCTCATGTAATTTATTGCTTATGGATTCAAATTTTGTTTTCTGGATTTTAGGCGTAAACTCCAAGTACATGTGATCTGATTTTAAATTTTTTGATATTTCAATGCAAATCTTTATGTTAAAACAACGAATCTGAAGACGATTTATGTTTGTTCTTCATGGTTCTCATTGCTAAGACCATTTTAGTTTGTTATTCACTGTCCTCATTGATGATTTTTGGTGTAGAATTTTAACCAAAAAGGAAGGAAATCAAGTATATAAAATAATGTCTTCAAGAGCATTTTCAAAAACCTATTTTTAGGTTCAAATAACTGAGAGAGTAAGGATAAGTTACGAAGATTGGGGGATTTCCTTTTTTTAAATATTTTTTTACCAATTATGCCCTTGCATTGCATAAACATAATATTTATTCATTAATTATTTACAAATTTGCCATTAATTAATTTTAACCATTGATCAATTAAATCAATGGTTAGATCTAGGTTTTCTTAGTTTTCTTTAAAAGGGGGTTTTCTTAGGAGCCCTCCCCTATATATATATCTATACTTTATAATAAAAGAAGATTTTTTTGCTTACATATCGTCACCATATCAATTCTCTCTTTAAATTTGACACTTGTCAATACTACATCAATTCTAAAATTAAGTTTGCCACATGGCAATCACCTATTAAATCTAATTTAAAATTCAAAATATCTAAATTTAATTTGGATTAGTACGATCCTATTTTTTCGTTTAATCAAACCGCCTATCAACCTTAATTTGTTTCTCTCCTTCTCGATCTTTCGGCTGGTTCACTTCGACTACCAGACTCCAAATGCTAACAGGTTTTTTTTATCAAACCGATCCTATACTTCATAATTGTAACTTACCCTTTTCATCATCAGGGTTTTTTATTTCAATCGGAATTGTTCATTGGTTCAATGAATCAAATCAAATATCAAAGATTAGGGTTTATTTGATCGAGGGATACAACAATTATCAGATCATAAGATAAGCTTTCAAGATCTTGATTCTTGAAGCAGGTCGTCTGCTCAATACAAGGCTATGAGGAGTAGGATACACCAATGGATTTATGAAACAAGATCCGACCCAATCTATTGCTTCTGGAATCTCCCAGATTAATACCTATGTCTCTATGTTTTAGCAGCCCCTAAATACTCTCAGGCTCTTGGAATCCCTAAAGATACCCCTGAACTTCGAGATATACTGTACGTTTTGTTCTCTAATTTTTGATTAAATATTGGTTGTTCTAGGGTTGATAATTGGATTTGATTTAATGTTGTAATCATTTGCTTTGATTTGTGCATTATATGATTTTATGGTGCATGTTGTAAGCCATGATTTACGTTGGAAGTTTTCAGTTACCTGCAAAAATGTAACCAATGCATCAAAAAGGCCACTTTTGAAATTTAGGTACATCAAAATGAAAAGGTTGTGACATAAAATAGCTCTTTTTGCCAACTTTAATACATTTTGGTATGGTGAAACCATTTTAGTATTGAAATCTGCTTGGTCAGTCTCATATTGATACTTATAACCATATGCATGGTTGTAGGACAAACAACCTCATAAACATGGAAAAATGTCTCAAGTTGAACTTTTGGTGTTTGATGAAAATGCAGCTATTCCACTACCAGTTGTCAAGTTCATATTTGGGCCTTACATAGTTTTCCTTTCTTATATTGTTAACAGGTATGAATCCACATACACAAACACACACACATACATTTTTGTTACAACTTCTCATATTTGCATAAACTTTAACTATTGAATATCATTCCTAACACTACACCATTCGTGGCCTGTCCCGACGAAATTTACACGCCCTGTCCCGACGACTTGTCGTCGCTATAGGTCATTTTGACCTGTCCCGACGACTTTTCGTCGCCATAGTGTTCGTCGGTATAGATCCGTACCAATAGATAAAAAAGTCGTCGGCATAGGGTTCGTCGGGAAAAACTAGCTCTGTCCCGACGACGTTTAGTCGGCATAGGTTGATCGAAAATTTTTCTGAATAGCCCTATAGCGACGACTTTTAGTCGGGACAGATCAATTAAAAAAAATCCTTAAATAGCCCTATAGCGACGACTTTTGGTCGGGACAGATTAATTAAAAAAAATCCTTAAATAACCCTATAGCGACGACTTGTGGTCGGGACAGGTAAATTAAAAAATTTCTGAAACAACCCTGTAGCGACGACTTGTGGTCGGGACAGGGTAAGTAAAAAAAATTCTGAAGGAAACCTATAGCGACGAGATGTCGTCGGGACAGGTCAAATTCATTTTTGACAGCTTCTTCCTGTTTTTCCTATTTTCCCATATATAACAATTGTAGAACCTGAAACCTGTATTTTACCAATAATCTAGACACACTTTCCAAATCCAAAATTTACAAATCCAAAGTTTAAAAATCCAAAGTTAACAAATTCAAAGTTTAGCAAACATAACTACAACATTTAAGTTTTAACAAAATGCAACTAAATTGTTCAAGTTAAACACCATATTTAAACAAATGCAACTACGGATCATGACGATTTTGTCGCTCCCATAGGCGACGCATTTCTTCCATTTGACGGCTCATCTCCTCCATGACGCGATCCCTTTCTCTATCACGTTCTTGTTGTTGTTGTAGTTGTTGTTGAAGTTGTTCAACACGTTCATCCATTTGATTTTGCCATTCTCCTTGTTGAGATGGGTAGGAACTAGACACGTCTGGTGTGGGATGCCTAACGACGCGACCGACACCTCTTATGTGTCCCCGTCTTTGCCCTAAAGCACGCTCCATGCACTCAAGTTGATTAACCGATTCTGAATCACCGGACTCTTGGGTACATCTTTTAAGTTCCTCTTGCATAATATCCTAAGTTAAACAATACCAAAAATATACAATCAAGTTTACTAAAATTCAATATGTTACAAAATGAATAACCAAGATATTTGCAATTTTCAACAAACCTTATATTAAACACAACAAATCATAACAATTCTAGAAAACATTAAACCATAACTAAAGGTCTTAAAGCTTTTATAGACTAACAACATTCTAAAGCATACAACTAATGGTTTTAAGACTTTTATAGACTAACAACATGTTAAACCATACAATTAAAGACTAACAATATACAATCAAGTTTACTAAAATTCAATATGTTACAAAATGAATAACCAAGATATTTGCAATTTTCAACAAACCTTATATTAAACACAACAAATTATAACAATTCTAGAAACATTAAACCATAACTAAAGGTCTTAAGGCTTTTATAGAGTAACATTCTAAAGCATACAACTAATGATTTTAAGACTTTTAGAGACTAACAACATGCTAAACCATACAATTAAAGACTAACAATATACAATCAAGTTTACTAAAATTCAATATGTTACAAAATGAATAACCAAGATATTTGCAATTTTCAACAAACCTTATATTAAACACAACAAATTATAACAATTCTAGAAAACATTAAACCATAACTAAAGGTCTTAAGGCTTTTATAGACTAACATTCTAAAGCATACAACTAATGGTTTTAAGACTTTTAGAGACTAACAACATGCTAAACCATACAATTAAAGACTAACAATATACAATCAAGTTTACTAAAATTCAATATGTTACAAAATGAATAACCAAGATATTTGCAATTTTCAACAAACCTTATATTAAACACAACAAATTATAACAATTCTAGAAAACATTAAACCATAACTAAAGGTCTTAAGGCTTTTATAGACTAACATTCTAAAGCATACAACTAATGGTTTTAAGACTTTTAGAGACTAACAACATGCTAAACCATACAATTAAAGACTAACAATATACAATCAAGTTTACTAAAATTCAATATGTTACAAAATGAATAACCAAGATATTTGCAATTTTCAACAAACCTTATATTAAACACAACAAATTATAACAATTCTAGAAACATTAAACCATAACTAAAGGTCTTAAGGCTTTTATAGACTAACATTCTAAAGCATACAACTAATGGTTTTAAGACTTTTAGAGACTAACAACATGCTAAACCATACAATTAAAGACTAATGGTTTTACTTACATAGTCCGATTCTGCAATCTCGTTTACCCATCCTTCTCCGGCCTTGTAATGGGTCTCTTTAAACACTTCAATGCCACCAGTCCCCTACGAACAAAAAAATTATTATTATTTATCTTTTAATATAATAGTTAATACATCTATTTATAATCATAAAATTATATCTCTTACTTCCATATGGCGTCTCTGCGCATACGATTTACTTCCATGAAAGCTTGTATAGCGTTGCTTAGATCTATTCAATTTATTCTTCTCGGATCGTTTTCTAAAATCTGGATTTAGGAATAACTGATTAATGAGTTGTTCCCATGCATGCCGATCCATTTCTTCTGGGGGTTTTGTTCTTGCCTTCTCAACATCTTCATAACCTCCAACAGAATCAAAATGTTTTTTAAATTCTTGCTTCCGGTCTTTATAAGCTCTTTGGCACTCGGCATGTATTCCGAGTCTTATGCCCTCCCACTGATCTGTGTTTCTCAAACTATCAAGATCAAAATATTCCTACAAACAAATAATTATTGTAAAACATCTAATCTAATAAAGTTAAATACAAATAAAACAATACATTATATACTTACAAAAAGCGTAGGGAATATAGCTTTTTTAAACTTATCGGGAACATTTTGCCAACTGGTGTAATGAAATGGAGCAACCTTTCCAACCTCGTTGGAAATCAATCTTATAAAGTCTGAACAATTTTCTCCAACAAATTTGTATTGTCCACCTTCATCTTCAACCTCAATGGATAATGGCATATAATTGTTCTTTTCAAATTTTTTTAGGAGTTTGATGTTTTTTCCTTTTGAACGTCTTTTCGGTTGCGCTACAATGGCACATGACATTGAAAAGTTAACAATTAAAAATATATTTAATATAAGGATATACATATTTAACACGAACAACTAACTTACAAGACTCGCAACCCATAAGAAGCCTCTTGGGATCGCCGTGAGGAGGTTGATCACCACCATCTCCACCATGTCCTCTAGCAATATATGTTGTCATTCCTTCAATAAGAATAAATTAGTGTCTAGATATGATAAACATACATAATAACATTTAACAATTTTAATAAAAACAAATAATAAAACATACAATCAGCAGAATCATCACTTGAATAACAAGTGTCTACAATGTCATCATCTTCATCATCATCGACATCAATTTCGTTTTCCTCATCTGAATTGCTTGCATTTTCATCATCATCTTCTGTATCATCATCATTAATGAAACTATCATCTAAAGTCGTGCGCATGGGCAAGTAACCTAAGTCGACAACCAAATTTCCAAAACTTGGTTGAGTGTCTTGTACACTTGATTCACCAACTTCACATACTGGGTCAACAACCAAGTTATAGTCAGATGATTGAGCGTCGTGTAATACATCTACCTCATTAACAACATTCATACTTGGATGATCCCAAAGTTTCCGATGGTGAACATTTTCTACAACCCTCCAATTACCAGTAGTACGTGAAGGATCTTGGAGATAGAACACTTGTTTAGCCTGTGTGGCTAGAATATATTGTACATCATCGTACCATTCTTTACCAACATACCATTCACGACTGATGTCAATAATAATATTATTGTTTTGTTTAATTAATCTTTTACCCATCGTGTTGAACCATTTACAACGAAATAGTACAACCGAGTAACCATCTATATACTTCAACTCTATAATCTCCTCTAGTTGACCATAAAATGAAGTACCGTCTTCTCCAATTGTAAGCACACCACTGTTCTGAGTAGTGCGTCGGGAATCACGACCGTGTACCACAAATCTAACACCATTGACTATGCAAGCGGTGTAAGAATATGCATTTAATGGACCATGTGCCAATGCCCTTACTTCACTTGTATATGATGATGAAGATGAAGATGCAGATGGAGATGGAGATGTATTTGCTTCATATTTGAACCATGAGGAAAATTTTGTTTTCATATTGATTGCAGTAAATTTAGATTCAAATTCAATATATGAGAGACAAAAAATTCAAATTAGTTTATCATAATAGCTAAAATGAAAATAAGAAAACAAAGAAAACTTACGATTTATAGTCTTTAATTTCATCACAATTGTTCAACACAAACCATTCCAATGATTTTTTGGCCTCTTCAGAAAGCGGTATGATTTTTTTCTTTGAAATTGGTCGACACTGTGATGAAAACACTTGCAACTGTCTCTTAGGAATGCCAGAATCTGCATTTCTATCAGGTCGATTGAATTTAGTTTGCATACCCTCAAGATACATAGAACAAAATGTCAATGCTTCATCTGCAACATAACCCTCCGCTATTGAGCCTTCAGGTCTAGCTTTATTTCTAACATATGCTTTCAACTTTTTCATGTATCTTTCAAAAGGATACATCCATCGCATATACACAGGCCCACCAAGAATAGCTTCTTCTGCTAAATGAAGGATTAGATGAACCATTATATCAAAAAATGCTGGAGGATATATCAATTCTAAATTGCATAAGATCTTAACAACTTCCTTATTTGCTTTTTCCATGTCTTTCACATCTAATGATCGTGCACATATTTTTTGAAAGAAGGTGCAAATGTCAGTGATTGTTGTAGAAACATTTTTTGGTAAACCTATTTGGACACCTATTGGTAGCAGTCGTTGCATTAGGATGTGATAATCATGAGATTTTAACCCAATTAAATTTGAATCATTAGAAAGTATCTTATTTTTGAAGTTGGATCCAAAACCATCAGGTAGTCTCACTCCTCTAATAAACTTACAAAAACGTTCTCGATCGCTAGGTATGAAAGAGTAAGGAGCATGTGGTTGATAAACCTTGCTGTTATTCTTTGTTAACCATAAATTATGTCTAATACCCATCTTTTCCAAGTCTTGTCTTGCTTTAGGTGTGTCTTTTGATTTATCATTCATAAGCAACGTACCCAACAAGCTCTCGCAAACGTTCTTCTCCACGTGCATAACATCAAGATTATGTTTTAAAAGGAGAGAAGACCAATATTCTAGCTCAAAAAATATACTTTTTTTGGTCCAATTCAATTCTGTCAGCTCACGTTTTCTTTTCACACCTCCATGGTTTGGATGTTTTCCTGGAACACGATATGGAAGACTTTGTAGTTGTTTTAAGATTTGTGTGTTACTTAATGGTTTAGGAGGATCTCTGGTCTCTTTCTTACCATTAAACAACAAATCTTCCCTCCATTTATGATTTTTAGGTAAGAATCGTCTATGACCAACAAAAGCTATCTTATTGGTAATTGGGCAAGATGGTGTGTCTGCGTTACAAGTGGGACATGCTTTATAACCTTGACCACTCCATCCAGACAGGCTGCTACGTGCAGGATAATCATTAATAGTCCACAATAGTGCCGCATGCATTCTGAATACAGTATTAGTTGATGCATCTCTCATTTGGACACCATCAGCCCATAATATTTTCAACTCATCTACCAAAGGCCTTAAGAAAATATCAATGTCCTTTCCAGGTGATTTAGGGCCAGGAATTAGTAAAGTCAACATGAAAGACGACTCTTTCATACATAACCACGGTGGTGTATTATATGTTGTCAACACCACTGGCCACATACTGTAAGCCTGACTCATGTTACCAAATGGATTAAAACCATCTGCAGCCAAACCCAACCGTACATTTCTAGGTTCTTTAGCAAAATGAGGATATTTTTTATCAAATTCTTTCCACGCCTTTCCATCAACCGGGTGTCGCATCAGACCATCTGTTGAGTGTCCAGTTTTATGCCAAATCATATCTTTTGCCATAAATCGAGAACTATACCTTCGTCGAAGCCGGGAAGTTAATGGAAAGTAACGCAACACTTTTTTTGGTACTTTTTTCCCTTTTGTTTGTCTATCAACCCATCGGCTCTCATTACAAATTGGACAGTTGTGCATGTCTTTGTTTTCTTTCCAAAAAAGAGCACAATCATTAATGCAGACATGGATAGATTGATATCCTAACCCAATTTTTCTTAGCTTCTTTTTAGCTTCATAGTGAGACGATGGGATCCGGTTTTCTTTTGGGAATGAAGCTCTTAGAAAGTCTAAAAGTTGGTCAAATGAACTATCCGTCCATTTGTTGATTACTTTAATATGCATCAATTTTGCTAAGAAGTTTAGTGAAGACATCCAGCTACAACCAGGGTATAACTCTGTATTAAGCTCTTTAAACAATGCATCAAATTCTGGGTCTAAATTGGCTACATCTTCATCTACACTTTCTTCATTTGTATTCATTTCTGCCATAACATCATCAATTATGTTAAACATCTCATCATTTGTTGTTGTAGTACGTGTTTTTGGAGCAAAAAGGGCTTCTATATCATCAGCATTATGATATTTCTCGCCATGATAATTCCAAGTCTTATATGATAGTAGAAACCCATGGTCATGTATGTGTGCATAAATAATGCTCAAATCTTGTCGACACCCATTGTAACATCGTCTACATGGGCAACACGCTTTTCCTCGACCATCGACATGATTCTTGGCAATCTCTATGAAGTTGCGAAGACCGTTTATGAAATCCGGAGAATTCCGGTTTTCTAATGTAATCCAACTCTTATCAATTATCATATCTATAAAGATACAATTTTAAGGTTACAATGTGGTTGCAAACATACAATTTTAAACATACTATCTAGTTGCAAACATACAATTTTAAACATACAATCTAGTTGCAAATATACAATTATAAAGTTTAAATGTAGATGGAAACATATAATTTTAAATTTACAATCTAGTTTCAAACATACAATTTTAAAGTGGCAATCTACTTAATTGAACCCTAATAAAATATTAAACTAATCAAACCTAAACCTTAAACTAATCAAACCTTAAACTATTAATTAATAAAAACCTAATAAAACCTTAAACTAATAAAACCTACACCTTAAACTAATCAAACCTTAAACTATTAATTAAATTAATAAAACATTATACTAATAAAACCTAAACCTAAAACTAATCAAATCTTAAACTAATAATTAATAAACTAACCTAAACCTTAAACTAATCAAACCTAAAACTAATAAAGATTAAATTCAAGAAAAATAAAATAAAAATACGAATACTTGTTTTAAGGTTTAAATCATCACAAAATTTAAGGTTTAAATTAAATCATTTTTTTTAACAGCATCATTTAAATCCGAATGCTTGCAATTGTTGTTTATGTCTTCAAACCTTAAATTTAATCTTTATTTTCACAAAATTCAAGGTTTAAATTAAATACTTAGTTCGTATTTTTATTTTATTTTCTTTAAATTTAATCTTTATTTTCAAACTAGAGTTTATTAATTATTAGTTTAAGGTTTATGTTTTATTAGTTTAAGGTTTTATTAGGGTTTTATTAAATAATAGTTTAAGGTTTATGTTTTATTAGTTTAAGGTTTTATTAAATAATAGTTTTAAGGTTTGATTAGTTTAAGGTTTAATTAGTGTTTTATTAAATAATAGTTTAAGATTTGATTAGTTTAAGGTTTATGTTTTATTAGTTTAAGGTTTTATTAAATAATAGTTTTAATATTTGATTAGTTTAAGGTTTTATTAGGGTTTTATTAAATAATAGTTTAAGGTTTATGTTTTATTAGTTTAAGGTTTTATTAAATAATAGTTTTAAGGTTTGATTAGTTTAAGGTTTAATTAGGGTTTATTAAATAATAGTTTAAGGTTTGATTAGTTTAAGGTTTATGTTTTATTAGTTTAAGGTTTTATTAAATAATAGTTTTAAGGTTTGATTAGTTTAAGGTTTAATTAGGGTTTATTAAATAATAGTTTAAGGTTTGATTAGTTTAAGGTTTATGTTTTATTAGTTTAAGGTTTTATTAAATAATAGTTTTAATATTTGATTAGTTTAAGGTTTTATTAGGGTTTTATTAAATAATAGTTTAAGGTTTATGTATTATTAGTTTAAGGTTTTATTAAATAATAGTTTTAAGGTTTGATTAGTTTAAGGTTTAATTAGGGTTTTATTAAATAATAGTTTAAGGTTTGATTAGTTTAAGGTTTTATTAAATAATAGTTTAAGGCAAGTTACCCTTCTTCGTTACTAAAATAAAATAACATAAAATAAAAAAGGCAAGTTAAAGGTTACAATTTAACCAAGTTAAAGGTTACAATTTTGATCATTAACCATTTCATTTATAATAAACTAACTCGAAAGCCCAATACAACTTAATTCCCATATCTATAAATATATACTATTTATATTAGTTATTTCATTCTATAAATGCATTTAATACTTGTACCAAGTCGCAAGAAAGAGTGGGACAAGCATACACCATAAATGTGGTGAGAAAAAATCAATCTTTTTACATGAATCAAAATTGCTAGCTTAAGACACATCTAATTGCTAGCTAACATATATGCTTATATTATAAACATACAAACCAACTACATGACCAATAAATATGCATTTATTTACATGAATCAAAATCCTAATTAAGTTTCATGCTATATGAATTGAATCAAACTTCAAAAAAAAACAAATTATATTACCTTCAAATTGCCTACTTGAATTTGTTCAAACTTCAAAATTCCCAAATAAACTTCAAATTTTCTTCCTTTGTTTCTTGTAAACATACAAACATACATACAATCATAAATAAACACTAATCATTTACAAAAAAACATGAATATATATATATTTAAATAAATATTTAGCAAGAAAAATGATTATTTTACCTTAAGAATCCAAAAATGAAACAACAAGTTCTTAAACACCCATCTAACTTCAAAAACCTAAAAGACATGAAGAACATAAGTGAAAATTGGCATAATGGGTATCAAAACTTCAAAACCAACAACAATCTAAACTCAAAATCACTTTAAAAATGGAAATTACCTTTGAAAACCATCAAGAACTCGAAAGATACGAACCAATCGCGAAAGGGCAGCAAGATGAACAACCTAAATATGAAAGAAGTTCTTATACATCCATCCAATCTTCAAAAACCTAGAAAAATATGAAGAACATAGGCAAAAATTAGTTCAAAACTTGAATCCATAACAATCTAATCTCCAAATACAAGTTCTTACCTTCAAAATGGCGAAATTTTAGCATCAAAAACTCGAGATGGAGCTGGGAAACGAGAGAAAAGAGAATGAGTGAAATGGGGGAGAAAAGGAGAAGCTGAAAATATTAGTTCACGCTTTAACCTGTCCCGACGACTTGTAGTCGGGATAGGGTTACCCGGTTTTTTTTTAATTAACCTATGCCGACGACTTATCGGTGGGAAAACCATTTCGGGAAAAAAAATTCCATTTAACGCGCGCTTGAAATAGAGGCAAAAAAAAAAAAAATTTTTTACCCTATACCGACCACGAGTCGTCGGTATAGATAATAGGAAAAGGCGCCAGAATGCCCGCCATTTACATTTGAGCTTTGCCGACCGAATGTCGTCGGGATAGGCTCGCAAACAAAAAAAATTTCGGGGAATCTGTGCCGACTACAAGTCGTCGGCACAGCCTGACCTATACCAGCGACTTTGTTGGTCGGTACAGGGTTAGACGGGATAGGATTAGTTTCTTGTAGTGTAAAGCTATGAAGACACATGATGATCTTTATAATTTTATTTGTTGAAGTAGTTAGAAGACCAAAGTATAGGTTCTATGAAAAAAACACAGATATTCCTTCGGTATGATACATCTTTACTTATGTTCCGATTGAGTTTGCTGATATTTTGTCTTATAATTTAGTATGATTTCATTTGCTTCATTGCATGGCACTTATTTAGAAAGATTCGAGTGAAAGTATTAGATATGCATATGGTGATCCAATTGAGTCATGGCTTAACAATTTACTTAGTCTGTACATAACAAATTCCATCCCTAGCATTAACAGGTTAAAAAAACTGAAAATACCACATGAATTGTCAATATTTTGTGTGCATTACCTTATATCCTATTGGTGCAAGTAGGTTATCTCCTCCCAGTTAGTGTGATATTTGTTATGTTAATCGAGATACACTTTTCACATATCACAAAGAAAGCGACTTGTTTTTGCAGGTAGTTATCGGTCCATTTGATTATTGTTACCAGTATGCCGTTGAAAGTGCAAGTAAAAGTGAAGATAAAGTTGCACCACTTGTAAATGTGCAGAAAATGTTATATTATATAACATGTTATTCCCTATAAAAGTAATAATGATTTCTTCAATTCATGAGTACTTTCTATTATATGCATTTTCTAATTGATTTATTAACAAAATGTTACTTTTTTGGAATATATTAATTTATCTTTTTTTTTTTTATGTTTTTTTAATATATAATCATTTAATGCCTTCCTATTATTAACAAAATACATCATTGGTATTGAATTATATTATTTATCAAAAAAATAAAAAATTAATTTACCAACTGACATGATAAAATTGTTTCAATATTTTAAATACAATTTTATAATAATTGCGAACATTATAAATTAAATTTCATTTAGTATTTTTTTGTATTTATATAAATAACATCCGATTTAAAATTATCTTATCAAATACACTTAAAAGTAAAAAATATTAAATTTAAAAAATTTCAAAACCGTATTACTTTTTTTATTCCTATTATTACTCAACTAATTCATATTTGAATTACCTTATTTTACTCCTATTACTCCTATATATATGGGTATGATAAAAGAAGATAATTTTGTTTATATGTCACTATTATAAACTTCTTTTTAAAATTGATATGTGTCATTACCATTAAATTTCTCTATTTAATTTGCCACATGTCATTCAAATATTAAATCTAAACCAATAATTCACACAAGCCAACTTATATTTTGAAAAATAAAAACTTTTTATTTCTATTTTCTCTTAACTAATTAGTTGTGTCCACTTTTAAATCCAAGGTGTTTTTTCGACTATAATTTAATAATTCGAAGTAGTTTACTTTTTTAGCACAAACATTTAAAACGAATTCAAATACTTTTTCGGATATTAGATTTTATAAATTTATAATCCAACAAAATTAAATTAATTTTATTTAACAAAAATACTTCTTTTCATTTCCATGTAACAAAATATTTAACCAAATTTCAGAAAATTCATGATAATGAATTGTAAATTTATCTTTATTAAAAACTGTGATATATTAAAATTATGTATTTAAAAGTTATTTATCATATAATAAGTCCATAATTTCTCAACCTTATCTTTAATAAAACCTAATTCAATTTAAATTTATCAAAAACGAATACAATTTAGTAATTTTTTTACCCAAACCCATGTAACACATGGGTTTATAACCTAGTATATGTATATATAGATATATAGATATATATATAGGGAAATGTTCCCCTAAAAAGTCTATTTTGCCTAAGAAGGCTAAGAAGGATTTTAAAAAACTTGAAAACCGACTTAAACAATCCCCGATTAAATTAATTTTTACATCATTGGAACCGGCTTGTTGAACCCTAAAACCCAAACCTTAAATCGTAAACAATAAACCCTAATACTAAAACCAAAACCTTAAAAACAAATCTTTAACATAAAGATACAACTTAAAAGCTAAAAACCAAGCCCTAAAACCCAAAATCTAAATCTAGTTGTTAAAATGAAAACTTAAAATATAATATTGTAGGGTTCAATGAGACGGTTCCAATGTCATCGAAATGAGTTCAATCGGAGTTCGTTTGGGTCGATTTTGGAGATTTTAAAAATCCTTCTTAGCCTTCTTAGGCAAAATATACTTTTTATTTGATCTTTCCCCTATATATATATATATATATATATATAAATGTGTCTATATATGTATATATACATGTCTATATGTGTGTGTATAGATAAAGTTCATGATTTATTCACTACTAGGTTAGAAATCCATATATTACATGGGTTGAATAAATATAATCTAGTAAATTGTACTTTTGGTCCTTTATGTTTACATGAATATTTAAAAATAATAAATTACAAATAATAAAAATTTAAGAATCATAACACTATATTTTAAAATATTATATAACTAGATTATTACCCCTGTATTACACGGGGTTTAATATAAAATAAGTAATAATACAAATTAATTATAAAACTATATTTTAATATGAAAAGACTAAATTAGGTATTATTAAGTATATTAAATAATGAAAAAAAAAACAACTAAAAACTTTAATAATTAAAGAATTGATGCTCGACTTTCTTAAATTGTATAAGTTGAAATTTTTAAACTAATTAACATTAAAAACTATTAGTTTTAAAATCAAAAAGGTAAGGTACCTATTTTTTAATTATTAAAGCTAAGTGACTTAATTTGTAAATATTATTAAACAAAATGTCCAAAACTGGAATTTTCCCTATCATTTTTATAACTTTAAGTTTTTAAAGTAATTATTTTTTAAGCATTTCGTGTTAAAAATGTTATTTGTTTATAAAAATAATTTTGTTTAAAATCTTTGTTTTATAGTTTATTTCATTTTTTTTAAAAATGTTTTTTTAGAAAACTTGTTTTGCAGAAAAAAACAATATTTTAGAAACTTTTTTTAAGTGTTTTAATTTTTTAATTGATTTTTAATTTTTTTAAAAATCATTTTAATATTAAAAAAGTAAATAATATCATTAATGTTTTAGTTATTTAATAAGAGAGTTAATAAAATTATTTTATATGAAAGAAAGTTGAGTTAGATGGTAAAATGAGACATGTGACAATATCAGTTTTAAAAGATGACAAGTGTCAAAAATAATTTTTGTTTATTATAATAGTAAGATTGAAATTTTCTTATAATTTGTTAACTTTAATAATTTTTATAATAAGAACCACATGTTTAATATTTAATTGTATAATTTAATTATTTAAAATCAATAATATTTAATATAAAATATAATTAGTATTTAATATAAGAGAGATGTGAGAAAAAAGTTTTTTAGAGTTAACCAAAAGATGACATATGTCTAATCCAGCTATTTTTTTTATTAGATTAAAGATTTAAAAAAATACATTTCGACTTCGTGTAATTAGTTCGTCTTGAACTAAAGGTTTGGTTTGATTCGACTTTATTTTTAAGGTTTGGTTCGCCTTGGTTTGGTTTTTATTTCAAACGGTTTGGTTTTGGTTTTCATTGTTCAAAAACCGTTGTTAACAATTAGTTTTTTAAGGTTCCACTTAAAAGTATAAAAACCAGATAGCAAACACCCGTACTCAGGGGCGAAGGTCTTTAGGGACGGGAGGGGGCGATCTTCCCCCTCTTTAGCTTTAGACTTTCGGAGTTTGAGCTTTTGATGGACTCCAATTTAATTTTAGTGTTTAACCTTAGACTACCCACAGTGGGTGTCCCGCCCAGCCAGCGGCTCCCCTTCCCGCCGCGGTGCCCAGCGGGAACACCGCCCCCAGGCCAGTGATGCCCCACCCAGCTAGGTCGAACGGCTCCCGCTCCCCGTTTGGATGTCTTGAACGTGATTGGGTGGTTTCAAAATGGTGGGCCCATGTTAATGTTAACGGCTACAATTAAAATAATAATAATAATAATAAAATCAATCTTTATATAAACCACTCATTTCAACCATTTTACACGCTCATTTTCATTCAAAACTCTCTTAAATTTTATACATTTTTTTATAAAAATGTCATCATCCTCTACTGTGTTCTCATCTTCTGATAGCGAGGGTATTGATCTTTTTATCTCGGCTTTGTCTACGATGGCTCAAGAAAACGCTTCTCAGATTCGTCGGCCTATAATTAGAAGAATTCAAATTAATCGAGACAGGGAAGCGGGGCATGATTTGTTGATGCGTCATTATTTTGGGCCCGAACCGTTGTATAATGAGACGTTGTTCAAGAGGCGTTTCAGGATGCAACGACCTCTAATTGAACGTATCGTGAACGATCTGGAGGTTGCGGATACTTATTTTCAATTGAGATGGGATGCTCGCGGCAAGCGAGGATTTACACCGTTACAAAAGTGTACGTCGGCTATTCGACAATTGGCATACGGGAGTACGACAGACTTAATGGATGACTATTTATAGATGCCAGACAGCACTTCCAGAGAGTGCCTTTATAATTTCTGTAAGAATATCCGTCGACTCTATGGTCCTAAATATTTGCGCAAACCAAATTATAATGATGTTATGAATTTGTATGAACACCATGAAAATTATCATGGGTTTCCCGGTATGCTTGGTAGTATTTATTGTATGCACTGGGATTGGAAAAATTGTCCGGTTGCATGGAGAGGATAATTTATGTGAGGCGATCACGGATGCCCCTCGATTATTCTTGAAGCAGTTGCTTCACATGATTTATGGATTTGGCATGCATATTTTGGCATGCCCAGTGCGAATAACGACCTAAACGTTCTAAACTCGTCGTCGTTACTCAATGATATGGAAAACGATGTGTTTCCACAATCATCGTTTTTTTGTAACGATAACGAGTACGCTCACGGTTACTATCTTGCTGACGGGATTTACCCAGAATGGCCGGTTTTTATGCAAACAATAACATGTCCAACAACCTTTAAACGAAAAGGTTTCAAGTAGCACAAGAGGGTGCAAGGAAGGATATTGAGCGGACTTTTGGTGTTTTTAAAAAAAGATTTCATATTATAAAAAATCCGGCTAGAGCATGGCATCTTAAAAAAATTAGATCCGTTATGTATGGATGTATCATAATACACAATATGATACTTGAATGTGAGGGCAAGTCGATTAGCCCGTTTGTTCCCGATGAAGACGAACCGCCATCTCCTTTTGACATTGATGACCCGCGTAGAGATAACCAAATGTTGGCGTTGCGAAACAAAAGCATTTACGAGTCGTTAAAAGCCGATTTGGTCGAACATATCGAAAGGGTTCGCACCGATATTGTCGTTCGTAGCATCTAAACCGACTAGTATATTTTTAATATGTTATTGTTTTTTTTAATGTAATGTGTGTTTTTTTGTAAAATATTGAATTATTTTAAATTAGAGTAATGTTTTTTATTTAATTTTAATTGTTGATGACGTGGAATAGTGGGGAAGGGTTTTCAGTGGGGTGACCATTGTGGGTGTTAAAGGTTTTCAATGGGGTGATAACGTGACAGGAAATTTCAGTAGGGAAGGATTTTCAGTGGGGTGACCGCTGTGGATAGTCTTAGTTTTGGAGTTTGAATTGTTGATGAATTCCTATTTAACCTTAGTTTTGAAGACTTGCATATTTAACCTTTGTTTTGGAGTTTGAACTTTTGATGAGTTTCTATTTGAATGCGTAACCTTAGTGTTTATATTGGTAATTTGGTGCTTAACTTGTGATTTGTGAAAATATAATCCTTAGATGTTTGGCCTGTTTACCTTGATGAGTCGTGCTCTTAACTTGTGCTTTGTGAAAATATAATCCTTGGATGCTTAATCTTAGTGTTTATATTGGTAATTTGGTGCATAATTTTGCATTAACATATCATGGACGTCGAGCTAAATTGTAATTTTTTGTCAGGTACTCGCTTTTTTTACGTATAATGATAATTATTAAATACTTATATTTTTATTGTTTGACCTGAATTGACCCGAATCACTGAACAAGACATATCGATCGATTGGGAAAAAAATTTATCTACCGAAAAACTATAGTAGCCCGCTTCTGGCTCGCATTAAAATAAGGAGATACAAGGCTCTGAACAAATATAGGGGCGTTAATCATATGAACACCAAGATTGGATATCGAAAAGCATGATTCATCATGATGAAAGACACTCTCGGGTAGAATGAAATCGTCTGGTGTTCTCAAGTAGTGTATAACATCATACTTACTGATCTCATGATCCTTTGATAGCAATTGCCATGACTGTTTTACTTTGTACTCTTTCATTAACCATATGGAATCTTGAGATCTTTGAAATATGCACAAACATTCGTCGATTACGCCGAGCGGTAGCTACTAAACTTACATTCGTATCTTGCATCATCAGGTTGAGGGATCTCTGTAACTTTTTCATTGGATAAATCAAAAGAAATGATCATCAGTTTCTTCATGTTTCGATCTTTTACAATCCAATGAAGTGCACCATTGATTAGAACACCATTTTTATGAATGAATGCAAACCAAACCATTGGAAGAACCTACAAGATGATGATGATGATGCTGATATCCATTATGCTCATAAACTCCAGGCAGTTCATGTGATAGAATAATTCTTCGATGGCCATGTTCAGTATCGTCGCGATCGTTGTTATAACTACGATTGAGATGACGGTTAATGAAACCTGGATTTGTGATTACAGAATGCCATGATTTGCAGACGCGCTTGCAACTGATCAGATCATTCAGATCTAATCGGATCATTCCCATCTAATCGGATCAGTATGTGTTAGACAACATCGTAATGAACAACCTCTGCCATTAAGATTTCAAACCCTAATTAACAAGTGTTACAAATACTCACGATAACATTAAGAAGAAGAAGACGATCAAAGCAGTAAAGGCTGATCACGCGTCTAAACCTAAGAATCAATCATGAACCCTAGTTTTGTGTAGTTAGAAATTCAGTTCGTATTTTAATTTGATACACATCTTCACCCGCATGTGCTTTCTTTCTTCATTTCAAGTCCCTCTTCAACATATAAATTCGCAATTTAGTCCTTTAACTATCAGCCATCATCATAAACTTCCTGATAACAAAATCTGGGTACGTTTATGTAAACTAAGTTATAGCATAAATCAGTTGACTCATTTACCATAGAACTTGTTAAACAATGATCAGCCAACCGTTAACTAAAACATAATAGGGGTAAACGATACACAGTGGCGAACCTAGAAAATTTTTTCATGGGGGGCGAAAATTTTTTATGGTCATTTGAGGGTCGCTATATAATAATTTTTTTTTTCTCTTTATTCAGATCGGGTTAGGTTGAATCGGGTCGGACCATGTTAAAAAAACAAACTTAATTTCATATATAAAAACATAATAAAAATACACTATATTTAAAGTTGCTC
Organism: Mikania micrantha; assembly: GCA_009363875.1. NCBI lineage: Eukaryota > Viridiplantae > Streptophyta > Magnoliopsida > Asterales > Asteraceae > Mikania > Mikania micrantha. The sequence goes on along the minus strand of CM018687.1, from coordinate 58,365,582 downwards.
TTATGCCTGGTAAAGTATGAGGCTTTGGTTGTGTTAGGTAGCAGGTCAGAACGGATGCGGGCCAGGATGGGTGCAGATTAGGATGAGTTTTAAGGAAAATTAGTTTGGGTTTCAAAGGATCATTTTAAAAAACTTCAATTTTGTTCTAGTTAAAGTGAACTGTAACTAAACAAATTGTTTAATTGAATAATTTTTAGTGATTTTCTAATCAAATATAATACTGATCATTCTTATCCGTTTAAATCCATTATATTTACATAATTTTAAAGTTATCCATCTTATCACGCGTTGTGTTAAGGTGTTAGTCATATCAACCATTTGAAGTTATGATTTATGTTATATGGTTACCTATTTCAACCCAATATACAATAATTGTTAACAAAATGTTCGCATTTATCTTGTTATGAGTTAAGATTGTTAGACATAGTTGTTCCAATTGAGTTTTATTTTTAAAAGTATATCCAAAACAACATCTATGAAGACTTTTTTAAGTATCTCTTTATCAAAAAAAGAAGTATACCTATCACTTAAATTCTCAACATAAGTCCAATTATTCAAAGTTAAGGGGGGCAATTGCAAAATATTAAGGGGGTCGATCAGGATTTTAACATATATATACTACTGGAAAAAAAAATTCAGGGAGGGCGGCTGCCCCCCCAAAGCTTGGGGTGGGTACGCCACTGACGATACATAAAGCTATGTGTTATGCATCACCCCCATCATTCCACATAGGTGCCATATAGGCGCCACATAATCAACCAACACCATCACCCCCTTATCACTTCACATCATCTTTACATATGTTATCATCACTCTCACATGACTCCCCTACCACTCCACGCCATCACCACCTTTATTCAATATTTTATTATTTTATTTTTTTTTAATTATAAAATAAATTAAAAAACACATCACGCAGCCTCTCACCCGTGACCACCATCACGCAGCCCCTCACCACGCCCCGGTCACGCCCCTATGTATTGGGGGAGGGCGCCAAGGGGGCGTGACCGGCCCCTCTTACGCCCCACTCACCTACAATAACACATAGCCTAAGCACTAAATTCCAAGGATGCATATATTTTTTTCATAATTATTTACATTTTTTAATTGTTAAATGCAAGTTAATTAATTATGTAAGGAATTTATGGTTTTGACCCCTATGATTTAAGTGTTTTAGTTATTTCAACTCAAAATAAACACTTGTATCAATACATTATACACAACCATTTGGTTTAAACAAATAACGGTTTTTGTGCCTCAAACTTAACTATTCTAATGGTTAGGGGTGTTCAAAAAAACCGTAAATCGTTTAAAACCGTTATCCGAACCGTATCCATAACCGAAAAAAACCGAATCAAATTGCAAATTCAGTTTACGGTTCGGTTCTAAGCCATAACCGTTTTACAAATTCGGGTTTCGGGTCCGTTTGCGGTTCTGTTTTTTTTGGAATTCGGTTATTCGGGTTAAACCGTTTAAACCGAATTAATATTTAAAAATACATTTTTTATTTTTTCTCTTGTGTGTCTTATACCCTAGTTGAATAACAAAAGAAGAGGAAAAGAGAAAGAAGCGCTGTCGACCTCACAAACCTTTTCTTCACTCTCGTCTCTCGGTCGCCACTCGCCAAAGAAGAGGACTTGCAACCTGCAACTGATCTCCACCTTCAACCTCCCGGCCGATCTCCACCTGCAACCGATCTCCACCTTCAACCTATAATGAAAGATTGATTATATCATTATAATCTAGTACTGTGATAGTTCTTTTGTTTATTTTTTCTGCACTTGTGTGGGTATAACTTCTATATCTGTGTTGTCCGGTGTAGTTTAATATTGTGTGATTAGCTGGCTTGATATTTACTTGTGAATAGGTCATTACTGTTCTTGATATTACTTGATATATCTGTGTTGTCTAGCATAGCTTAATATTGTGTGTAAAGTGTCTTGATAGTCACCTGTGAATAGTTCTTGAGTTGTGTTGGATCTCTATTAATTTTTTTTTAAAAAAAATATTAAAATAAACAAGCTAAGCATGGCAGAGTCTGGTCCAGTTGTTACAACTGAGACTCTAGTGAGTAAGTTGGATATAAGTATCCATAGAGGAACTAACAGTTCAGCTAAGAGTCAAAACATGGGTTTTGTATCAAAATGAAACCAAGGTTTTGAAAACAAAAAGAAAGGGTACAAACATCTGAGCAGGGAAATAAATCTTCCATGTCATATAATACTAAAGAAGGTAAGAATGAAACTATCCAAATCCCTAGTCTTACATGTGACCAAGTCGCCAAACTTCTTGGTCTTCTCAATGAAAAACAAACAGAAGAAGAAAAGAATACTTCTAATTTTGGAGGTAACCTTAACAATCTGTTTGCTGCAAGCATGTTTACTAAACCTGTGTTTAGTTTATCAATAACAACTGGTTGGATTGTAGACTTAGGAGCTAATCAACACATGGTTAGCACAGACAAAAATATATTTAATACAATCGATCTATCAAATCTAAATATAACTATAAACACCCAAATGGTACAAATACTTTGGTAACCAAAATTGGATGTTTAAAACTAACAGAAAATGTAATCCTAACAGATGTGTTTGTAGTACCTGAGTATTATGTGAATTTGATGTTAGTTTATAAACTAGCTAAAGACAACAAATTGTGTGTGTTATTTGATGAACATAAGTGCTACATTTAGGATTTGCGTAAAGGAGAACCTTGGTGACTGGTAGAGAATTAGATGGTCTATATATATGTGGTGATAGTTCTGAAAAGGTGTGCTTTAATAGTGTTAATAACAAAAATCTGTGGCACTCTAGATTAGGACATCTAGCTGATCAAGTTCTAAAAATCTTACAAAAAAACTTTAACATAGAAAATGAGCAGGTGCCTTGTGAGGTGTGTTTAAAATCCAAACAACATAGAGAACCCTTTCCATTGAGTGATCATAAATCAACTTCTTTGGGATAGCTCATACACCTAGACGCATGGGGCCCATACAAAGTTCCTAGTAAGAAAGGATACAAGTTCTTTCTCACAATATTGAAACATTTTTTCAGATGATTAAAAATCAATTTAACAAGACTATAAAAGTGTTTCAAAGTGATAATGGATCAGAATTTGTAAACAATAAATTTACAACATTTTGTGAAAAATATGGAATTCTTCATCAAACTACTTGTGCCTAGACACCCCAACAAAATGAAATAGTTGAGAGAACATAGTTTTTAGATATTACACTAAAATATACAAGTAATCGATCCGGTCTATTGGATGTATAAATGTTAAACACCTATTCTTTTATTTTTCTACTATTAGATTAAAGACCCTGATTACTAATAGTTGAAAATTCAAATTTCTAAAAAAAAGTAAAGTTGAATACCCTGAATACTAATAGTTGAAAATTCAAATTTCTAAAAGAAGTAAAGTTGAATACTAGGATTGTATCATGTGAGACTCAATTTTTAATAGAAACTTTAAAATCATATCTGAACTCTTTATTTGGGATCTTAAAAATAAATGTATGGTTCACATTAAAATTGAATGAAAAAAGCGTTTGAATAAAAAAATCAACTTTAAAGTGCTTTAACGTGGGTTATATATTTATTTTTAAAAGTTCAAATAGAAAATCCAGACAGGATTTAAGGTTTTTTAAGATTAAATTTTCACACATGTCACGTTGAGTAAATATCAAGAAAAGGATGACGTAAAATCCCAAATCGAGTTTCCAGATGGTTGAAACTTAACATAATCTGTCTCATTGTGACATCCAACATTTAACGAATGATGACTCGTAAAAGGTTAGTGTACTAAACTTAATTTATTTGATGCAATAGTAATTTAATATTAATTATTAAATTAAATTTGTGATTACCTGTCTAGCACAGAGTGTGTTTAAATGCATTGATTTGCATTTGGTGAAATTTTGAGATTTCGGTACCGTTCGGCGGTGTTTAAACGAGCGTTGGTGACGACTCGGTTAACGGATTTAGTGTAATGCTTGGTTTAGCATAAAATGATAAATCATAAATGAATAAATTAAGTTAACGATGAAAACCGTGAATTTTGGTGTTAACTGTTGATTTTACTGACAACCGACTTTATCTGCGTTTTAGCCGGGCTAAAAGGAATTAATTATCTAAATAATATTTAAGGTCATTTTTTTTAACTAAAATTTGATCGGTTTAGTACGATTAAATATTTTATTAATTTTAGAATAAAAATCAGATTTTTAACAAAATCCCGGTACAAAGTTTATACACCGTAGGATTCAGATTATGCGTGTTTTTACCTGCTTTAATCAAAGAGAGGCTATGTGAGGACAAGTGGATGTCCACATGTCACAAGGAGATCACTTCAAGATTTTTTTTAAATCTTCCAAATCACCAAAATCTTCACACTCATCATTTTACCCATTATCTCAAGCAAACTCTTCCTACTCTCTCTCTCACCATCGTCCTACTCTCTCTCTCTCTCTACATACATCTTCATTTTTGATTTTTACAAGCTTCATATTCTTGAATCATTGGAGTTTTCTTTTGGTGTTGAAAGAAGTTTTGATCAAGAAATCATATTGTCAAGCATTTAAGGTAAACTCTTGATCACACTACATGGGTTTTTTATTAAAAGTTTGTTCACCCAAAGAAAGATTTTGAATCAAGTGGGTTTTTAGCATAAAAGATGAAAATGTGTGTGTATGTGTGTCGTGAGTGTGTATGAATGTGTGTGTGTGGGTCATAAAAACATACATACATAGATACATACATACATACATGCATACATACATACATACATATATGTATGTGTGTGACGTGATGTATATACACACACAAGGATGTGTATGTTGCAATGTATGTATATATGGGTGGCTATGTGTCTTTCAAAATATACATACATACATGAATGATTTTACTTGGATGGTGATTTTAACTACATGCATGTACATATACATAAATAAATATGTATGTACATGTGAGATGGTTACATGCATGCATGAATATGTGTATATGTACATTTTAAATACATGCATGAATATATGTATGAATGTATATGGATATGTATGGCTTTGTCATACATGCATGCATGTTTATGTACATGGTATATTGATATATGAATGCATGTATGTTTTGATGTCATGTATGCATGTGTATGTATTATACCCATGAATACATGTATATAATATATACACATAAGTATAGGTATAAAAAGTTTGATGTACATGCATGATGATTATATAAGTATGCATGCATGAGTATGCATGCATGAGTATGCATGTAACTATTTAAATAATTATTGAATTTTAGTAATAATACTTATTGATATTTTATGAAATATATCAAATCTGATTTTAAAGTCATAAAATATATATAAATATAAATATTTTTGTTGTAAAATGAATAAATAATGGTTTGATAACTTGGCCATAACTTTATTACTTTAAAGTGGATGTCTTGATAAGATAAAAATTATAAAAATAGAGTTTTCTATGAAATAAATTTTTAACAGATTTTAATCAGTAAATTATGGGAATTTATAACATATTTAAAGTATAAAATCAAGTGGTTTTAGAAATGTAATGATATAACGGTTATTGAGTACCGAAAATACGCGTTTTTCGACTATTTTTAACATATAAAAAGAGTCTTTTTATGAATCTGATCTTGATCAGAAAATTTATAAGTTTTTATGATAAAAATTTGTAATTTATAATGTATAAGTTTTGTAAGAAAAATATAAAATGAAATATTTGAAAACTATGTCTAAAAACGTCGTTTTAACGCATAATTTTGACATAATTTTGTGGCTGATTTTAATCAGCAAATTTAATATAAAAATAAGTATGAGATACTTATTTTGAAGTTTTAAAATTACTTAGGCCATAATACATGTTGACGTGCTTGTGTGTTACATTGTCGGTTTTGTCGGTAAATACGGTTAAATTGTCATTTTTGACAAAATGTTAAAAATAATTAAGTTTGGAGTTAAAATGAATTTTTAACAAAGATAACTTAATTCTTTGAAGATAATATGACTTGAAAACATTAACTTATGATTTATGATAAAAGACTAAATTCGAGTCACCAACGTGTCGTTTGTGTGAAATATGGTTCCCTTAGTGGAATGTGTTTAAGTCTAGTTAAGTTGGGTGAACAACTTAAATAAAGGACTTTTATTTAAACTGTTAATGTGTCCCTTGGGTTTTAGGGCGCTAGTGAGAACAGTCGAGTTATTTGGGAATCTCTGTTGCTAGCAGGAACGCATTGAGGTGAGTTTCACGGCCCCTTTTTAATAATGTTTTTGGTTTTTGATAAACCGGGGGAGAAACATACCGGGAAAAGGAAAATTTGAAATTGTAATGTATGGTTTGGAGTGATATGTGACTTTGATAGCTCTTGAGTAAGTGCAGCCATTTGTATATGTGTTCTCTGTGTATTCGCTCCAGAGGGGATTCGTTCCCGCAGTCATAATCATTAGTCTCGGGGGAGGGACCGCAGGATATATTGGTAGATCTATCGGGTTTGACAACCTACTCCCCGACCAGCTGTCATGGTCCATGTGTAACGGGATCAATATATGTTGAGGGGTGTTCGCACCTTGGTTTTGGTTTGATTATGGGCTCATGGTATCTATCGTATTGTAGTACCTAGCTAGTCTACGATGAGTTCTCTATCACGATGTTTTTGTACATTACGTTCTTTTCCCTTGATTAACTGTTTTTATATGAAAACCTGTGAACTCACCAACCCGTTTGGTTGACACTTGCTTTTAAATTTGATATGTTTCTCAGGTAAGTAGCATGAGGATGGGAAAGGAAAACCGGTTCTTGAAAGCGAGCGTACATGGGATAATTATATTGGGACCAGTTATCGAAATGTTAAAAATAGTTGTTTTGAAAACAAGAATGCTGAACTTATGTTAACAATTATCGATGACTTTTATATATAATTATCCATGTTTTATTCAAATCGTTCGCTAAGCTTTTGCTTTTGGTATTTACTGTTGACACCAAGACTCTGTTAAGTCTTCCGCTGCGGGTCGGGGTGTGACACTCATAAATAAGATTGAATGTTCAATTCTAGCATATTAAAAGCAACTGACTTCATAATAAGGTTATGTGTTATTCACCGTGACCCAGGCGTGATGCCCCAGGGTCGCGCCCCACCCTCATTACACAGGGGCGTGAGGGAGGGGACAAGGTGGTGATGACATGGAGTGATGGAGGAGTAATGGATAACATATGTAAAGATGATGTAGAGTGATAAAGGGGTGATGGTATTGGTTGATTGGATAACATATGTAAAGATGATGTAGAGTGATAAGGGGGTGATGGAATTAGTTGATTATGTGACGCCTACGTGGTGTGAGGAGGAGTGATGGATAACACATAGTCTAATAAAAAATGGAAACAACATTTTTAAACTTCAAGATATTACTAGGATTTCCTTGAGGACAAAGGTGGAGAATCCACGTTCTTGTAACAAGTAGCCAAAATCTTTGCAGGCATTCGAGAACCCTTGAATGAAGCCAAAGATTCAAGTTCAACCATGTCTTGAGCCGTGAGTTTAACCGTCAGGGCTCCAAGGTTCTGATTTAGGTTTACAATCCTGGTGTAGGACCCAAGCCAGTGCCAATTGAGCCGGGGTGCATCCCTTTCTATGTGCCATTTCACTGACTTGCTTAAATACGTGTTTATTGTGATCAAAGTTCTCTCCATGCAGCCTTGGTAGAACCCAAGAGCCATGATACCTAAATTGTTAAATTCAAAAGCGATTTATTATCGTTAAAGTTACACTTACCGTTACCGTTTAATCGTTAATTTAATCATTAAAAAAATTATATTCGTATGCTAATCCGCAATATAATATAAGCCAATAACCTTTCTATAGTCGTCATCAGTCAAATTGTTCATAACCTTTGGACCAGATGCAAAGAACCCACTACCCAGTGGAGCGAATGGTACGATCCCAATTCCTAATTCTTTGCAAAAAAGTAAAGAGTTAACATATAAACGTACGCTCTTAACATCATAATCGCTTGTTTCATCTCATTCGGGCATGTTATGTTATTCAGTTTGGGCTATCTGGGCTTCCACCAACAAAAAATTGACCCATGGCCCAAACCAAAAAATGGGCTATCCAACTTGAAGCCTAAAAAACCATAACCGAATCACCGTGTCCAGGTAACAAAAAGGTGTACCCGTTGTTTGACTTATCTCCCGCTTTGCAAAGGAGTCGGGGAGAGGTCAGATCTCTTTGCGACCTCATGTATAATGTCTTACCCTACATATTTGTACAAGAGGCTGTTTTCACGGCTTGAACCCATGACCTTAAGGCCACAAGGTAACAACCTCACCAGTTTCTCAAAGATTCGCCCTCGCCCTTTACATGTAAACATGATACTAAATGGATTGGTCCGGCAATTCGGTCAACTAGAATAATGTTGGTAAAACAAAGCATAACATGTACCCTTGGTTATTTCATAACAATGTTAATAACTATAGCTGATTTTGGGTTACCTGCAAGTAGGAATAACCTCTTCTTCTACATCTCTAAACCACAAAGACCACTCCAGCTGTGATTGGATGGATAGCATGTGCTCTTCTAATGGTTGCTGGACTAGCCTCAGATAGACCAATGTATTTTATTTTACCTTCTTCAACAAGTTTTTGAGCTCCCCCATCTACATTTAATATATATAATTTGAATAAATGTCACCTTGAAATCTTATATGTTCATTTAAATGCTACTTGTTTATGAGATCCAATTTCTATACGAAGAAGAAGTGAAATTATAGGGCTGCATTTTAAACAGATTTACAATTTTTCTTGAATATTAAAAATTTTCTACTCTTGGGCCAAGTTGGACCGAGTGCTTTTTAGGGATTTGGTTTTGCATCACAACCCGAATCTAAAATGAAATTTAGAGTTTCAAGTTTAATCTAAACATGTTCAGGTTAGTTTCTGATCACACATTAATATGTTTAGCTACACGAGTCATGTTGACGTTCACATGTTTAAAAGTTTATATTTATCTTTTAAAAGTTAATATTTAAAAACCATTTAAGATTAGGGGTGTTCAAAATATCCAAAACTCGAAAAAATTAGAAATCCGAATCGTATCCGAAACCCGAAAAACTTATCCGGATTCTAATTCGGGTTTTTTGGGTCGGATAATATGATTTTAGATTCGGGTCGGGTTTCGGATAGAAAAAAGTATTTTCGGGTCGAATATCTGAATAAACCCCGATTTGTTCGGGTTATTCGGATGTAAAAGTCACAGTTTTCGGGTTGTTCGGGTCGTGTTTAGGCTAGGTTGCACTGGTACGGGTACGGGACTGGGGTACGGGTACGGCACGGAAACGGGAAACGCCAAAATTAAAAAATTCAAGAAACGGGTACGGCAATGGTACGGCAAAAAAATGTTAAAAAAATATAAATACATACAACAAATTCCAAAGTCGATATATATTGAAGTAAAGTCTAAATCTCAAAAGTAACAAATATCTCAAAGATAATTAATTATCAGTAATCAAATCATAAAATTATTTGTGTTCTCATAAATTAATTTTTTAATATTTGTTAAATGATTTAATGGAAAAGCCAAAGTATACCTTTTGTCTGGATCTCTAGAAGTGAAAATTGGAAGGCTTTCAAGTTAAAATATAAAGCAGACAAAATTGATTGCTTATTTGCTTCACCCGCCGTTCAAAAAAAAAATTGCTTCACCCGATGCTCCATTCCGATTGCTCCACCCGATGCTCCAATCTGATTGCTCCACTCCGGTCTACAGCACGGCGGCACTCCTCCACCGCTCCACGAGACCACGATTGCTCCACCATAATTAAACCCTAAAATTGACGGAAACGCCCCAGAATCGTTCTGGAAGCTTAATCGGAAACGTTTCCAACTCAAAGGGACGTTTCACTGCCGTTTCCATCCCCTAGACGTTTCGAAACGGGTACTTCAGCCTTTCCCCGCTTCCGTGCTTCCGAGTGTTTAGGATAGACCAAAAAAAGTTTTAAACCTGAGTAACTCGTTATTTGACCCGATGAACACCCCTAGTTAAGATTTTGAACAAGGTGTTGCATCCACGATGACGGGTCATGATATCCAGATCTCAAATGCTCTTTTAACACAACGCGTGCCAAAATGGGTAACCTAAAAACTATGAGAATTGAATAGATTCAAACGATTAAATATTATCAATAATATTTTGATGATAAAATTACTAAAGATAATGCAAATAAATATTTGTTTTCTTACAATCCATTATAAGTTGAACTAAATTAATGTTTTTAAAAACGACCCATTTATACCCAAACTGATTTTACTTAAAACTCATCATGACCTGAACCCCTTCTGACTCATTATTCAACCTAACCCAATCCGTCTATTTTTCCAAGTTTAGTTATTCTGATGATTTCACTTGATTTTAAGTTTTTAACATATGGAGGGAAGCAAAATGGATGATCAAACATGATTTCGATGGGGATCTTCGGATCGATTCGATGAGCATAGTAAAGATCAATGTAATCAACACCAAGCCGCTTCATACTGGCTTCACAACAAGCCCTCACGTACTCAGGTTCCCCATGGATTTCCAATTCACCAAAACACTCTCCAAATCGGAGCCCAAATTTCGTAGCTACTTGAACGTTCTCTCTACTCACCCCTTTCAATGTCTGCATCAATCATCAATTTACACAAATTGAATCGAAATAAGGATGCTAAACGGGTCATGTTGGTAGGTTTGTTGGTCCAAACCGACCACCACCCAAAAATTAACTACTTTTTTATACCCGTCCACGGGTTGTATGCCTGTGATCCTAGCTTCACCTTCTTCACGTTCGACATTTTCTGTATGGTTTCTTTCAGGAGTGGCCCAACCAATTTGATGGCCCTAAGCGAAACATAAAATTGAGGCCCTATATTTATTTTATGTTAAAAATATTAACCCTCCTTTACCGGGGATTGGGACCGGCAATAACAAACAATAAGTTTATAGTTGCCATAGTAAGCAACTAATAAGCAGTCAACCAATGCCTAGGGCACTAAGCAAGTAAGCAACAAGGAGTCAACAACCTACTAAGGCAACAATCAATACGCTTAATAAGCAACAATCAGTCAACAACTCATCAATCAATAAACAACAAGCAATTTCTCGACACAAGGTTTTAACCTTGTGAAAGTACTAAGTAATTGACAACTCCTGTTGATTGACAGACAACAACTCATTCTCGAATAACTGCAACTTCGTGTCATTTTTCTTAGAGAAAAGCACTTCTAAAATCTCCCAAACCTCCTTTGGATTAGTTGAATCACGAATGTGTTCCAACATTTCGTCTTCGATCGTTATTTTCCAGATGAACATCGCCTTGCCTGCTTTGATTTTCCACTTCCGTAGATTCCCTTGAGTGTCTTCCTCCGGTTGTATCGTCTCAGCCCCATTTACAACCTCCCATAGATCTTGTCCCTGCAAGTACGAACTTATGCAGGTCACCCAAGTATTGTAATTCTGATGGTTGAGTTTCTTTAAACCGCCGACTAACAGAAGATCACCCATTGTGGCTCTAATACCACTTGTTAAATTGGTAATCAAGCAACACACACAAGAACACACACAAATGCTCAACAACGATTAGAGCTTTTCTGAGATTACTTCTTGGAATGAAAAATTACAAAAAGACTTGAAACATAAACTTCTAAAATGAACGTGAACACCCTCAACGTTCCACAACTGCTAAAATAAAGGAATAAACCAACTACTACTCAACATCCATTAACCCACTAACCAAAGACTCATTACTCCTAATATTACTTAAGTAAACAAAGTAATACGTAACATGAAATAAACATACGATAAAAGACAAAATAACTTAAGTCTGGCAATGTATTTCAACATAGGGCACTAAGCAAGTAAGCAACAAGGAGTCAACAACCAACAAGCAGATTAATTAAGCACCAAGGCAACAATCAATACGCTTAATAAGCAACAAACAGTCAACAACTCATCAATCAATAAACAAGAAGCATACAACTAACAAGTAGTTAACAACTTAACATACAGATTAATTAAAGATAGTAAGATGCCTGAAGGGTTGAATTAATGATATTTTGATAAAATTTTTATCATAAAGTGACAAGTGAAATAGGGCCACAAGGTTCAGCACAACGACACTCAGTCAGTGATCAGTAGAAGTGTAGAACAAGTCAACATGGCCACTGGTCTCGACACTGGAAAGTGAACAGTAGACAGCGGGTGACCGCCTGATCCGTCGGCCGTCGACACACTGTGACACCGCACACCAGTGAACAAGGGTCAGCCAGCCAGGACTAGGGGTGACAGCCGCGAACAGTGAACAGGGGCATAGGGAGTCACATATCACTAGCAATCGAACAAGCAGGTTAGGCGGCAATCAATCAATCGGACTTTAGAGAATCAAAGGACGGGAATTCGTGACTGAATACACAAGAGTGAATCCCGCCCCTAGTTGCCCTAAGTCACAGATAACCAACCGACCTTGCCCCTTCGTCAAATGCCCTCTGCTCCTCTCCCGAGTCCCTATTAGACCCTTCATCTCTCTGAGTAGTGAGTCGCACGGTCCAGCCCTGGTTCAGGCGATTCGGATTCCCCATCCCACTTTAAAACATTTGGGTGTTTGGGACTTTAGGCGGTGCAGCCCAACATATTAAATGACAGAATTTAGTGTTCAGGGCCCAATTAACACATATATGTATATATATAAATTCAAAAACTATAGCCCTGTGTCTTCAAGCCCTAGCTTGGCCCACTTACCTTATTGGGCTGGTTCTGGTTTCTTCTTGATTCAAACCCTAGCTAGAAAATGGTTTTGATTCACAGTGGGTGATGCAATTGATCGAAGATCGTACGATTGCAATTCATGCTCAATTAATTCAATGATTTTATAGGACGAATTCAAATTTAGTGTCATGACTCATGAAGTTTTGATTTGACTTTGTTTGGCAAATGTCAAAATTCGAAGCCAAGTGGCAACAATGAAGTCTTCATTACAGGCGGTGAGGACACCTGCACCAACAACCAATGTTTTCAGAACCACACCGAAAGTTGAACTGGACGCCTGGTTACTGGTTGGACTAGCTGAACAAGTTGGATCGAATTCAAGAACCGAACGACATCATAAATATAAAAAAATTCCAAAAAAATTATAGAATTATATACAAATTTAAACAAAAATAATTAATTTTCTAACAAACATAATCATGTTAAAAAATACAAAGTTTGATTTTAATGTTTAATTATTTGGATTTTAGTTAAAAAAAAACTAAAATCCGGTCCAACCATTGAATCGGCTCAACCGGTCGGTTCCCTTGAGGGCAGTTCGCATGTTGTTTATGGGTCAGCCGACCCCTTGGTTCCCGGTCTGAACGTTCAACCGACAGGTCCGGTTCGGTTTTCAAAAGATTGCCAACAATCATTTCAAAAGTATATTTTAAAAGAAAAAAAATATATTTTTTTAATAATAAAACCATAAGCAAAATACACGATATCGATTTTGTTATAATCTGAATATTTCAAGATGATTATTTTATCAAAACGTGTGCAACTTTATACGTAAAACAACGCACGTGTTGTAATGAGTTGGATTAAAGATCAGCACGTCTCAACAGTGCATTAAAATATTAGAAAAATGTTACCCTGTTAAAATTAACATTGAGAATCATAAAAGCAAATTTAAAAGGTAGCGTTCGGGAGTATGCTTTTTTCATAGCCTAAATAAAGCATCGGACCCAATAACTTACGTGATATGATCACAGTCCAATATCAATTAACTCTCTAATATCTAATATCCTGGTGTTGGCAATCGTTGATCCAAGCAAATGCACCGGCTCTTGGTTGTGATTTGTTTATAACTTTGAAAGAAAACCCTCACCGCCAGACTTGATTTACAAGATGTAATGTTAACATGTTACTCCTGTCAAAACATTTGACAGAGAAAAATCTTTGTAACTAAATTACTGGATTCAAATCTTGTAGGATACAAATTAATATTTTGTAATTAAAATTATCCAGCATAAATATAATATTTTATCTGATTGTTGAACCCATGCAACCTAAGCCTGTTAGATCAAGGTCTGGTTTCTTTAACAAAATTAAAGAGAAGTGAAACTAGATTTAATTGCAGCTAGCAAGATGGGCGGGTCAGGTCGGGTTAGATAACAGGTCAGGATGGATTCAGTTCAAGACGGGTCACTCTAGAAAAATGATCATCATGATTCGGATCAGAACAAGTTTTCACAAAAAAAAGACACGGTTCCAAATGAGTCGTGTTAAAAATAACCAAACTAAAAAACAAATTGTTGATCAATCTCCAAGCGACTTAAAAATGACACAAAATAAACAATTGTTCATAACAATTGCTTTAATTTTTCTAATTTATCCATGATATATCAAAAGACTAATGATAAGAATGAAATATGTTTCAATTTAATATTCTTTAAAAACAATTGGAGAAACATCACACTTCAGCAAACTTGCACATAAAAAAACCCTAATTTAAACGATATGAAAACCATAAAACAAAATTTATGTTTCTAAAACATGAAGCAAGATAAGATGGAAACACACCACCAGGAACATGAAACAAGATGATCGAGTTTGAGAACAAGTAGGAGCGAGAAGCATAAGAGAGCACTAAGTTTCAAAATTTCAGTCTATATTCCATTGATGCACTAAAAAAGCTAGAAATTCTTTCAAAATCTCAAAAACCTAGTCAAATTAATCAAACATGATACAATATTGTGATTAAATTAATTAGTTAACTTCTAGAACCATAAGCTACTGTATAAATTAAAGATCAATACCGCACAAATTAAAGATCGATATGAGGTTATACTCGGTAAAAAAGAATTGTGAAGATGAAGAACTTACATGACGGATTAAAGAAACTTACGACTTCTTTGACGAGCAACAAGATATGTAGAATTCAATCAAGAATTCTTTCTTCAAACCAACAATTAGGGATTTAGGGTTTCAAATAACAACAATCAATCATTACCCATCCAAGAGCAAATCATGATTGATGATTCTCCACTTATTATCGATCAAGAATGGCAATGAAGTAGTGTACATGACACTTTTTTTTTGCCCAAACGGATGCGTCTCTAAATTTCAACCCATCTTGATCTGCTAAGATCATTTTTAAAATTCAAGTCTACCCACTTTGACCCCTTAGTAATAGTAAGTAACCCATAATAACCCATGTTTTTAAATATAATGTCCATATTAGCTCAAGTTAATACACATGGGCTAAGATTGCCGGGTATAGATTTAACTGTGTGAATTTTAAGGAGAAATTAAAATAAATTGTGAGAGTTTTAGGCCCATACCGAACCAAAATCGAAATTGATATTTCTATTTTAAAAACCAATTTTAAGACAAACTAACTTTTTCGTTTTTATTTTTCAGATAAAGATCAATCACTTACCAACCTTGGTCCATGTGACCTAGACGTGCCCATCATTCATCATTCTCTATGATTTCATAAAGATTAACCATACACGTAACAAATAGATGTAGGATTTACAAATTATAATGACCTATTTTATCTCGCTAACTTGAGATAAATCATCAAGATCAATCCAAACTAACGATATACCCGTCCGGTGGTCGGGTATGTTAGTATTATAATGAAATCACTATACTAAACCGCATATAAAAAAACGTTTTATTTAATAGCAAATCACAAAGTTGTTTAAGTAATTAATCAATAAGTTCCGAATTACATTAACAAAACAAAAAACAATGTTAAGAAGTAATTGTTAAACAACTTAAACATAACAACATAAACGGTCACATAGATTGAAAATGTAACTTAATGTTCATTAAAAGAAGCTAACTGACAAGATACGTGGAATTGTTTGTTAATCATTGATGTTTGTCACACATAAAACACTTTGGCTTATGAATCGTTCTCTTAGGTCTTATGTTTTTTTTGCTGGTCCTTATTGTATTCAACACTTGATGCCATCGGAATTGATGCATCGTCACTACACAAATCTTGTGTAGATGTGATGATATTCATTCCCAGTTGATTATATACTTTTTCCTTAATTTATTACAACATCATTAAATATACACTGCATTTAACTTTTGTAGTATAAAATTAAAAACAAAATTAAAATAAGAAGAATCAAAGATAGAGAGAGAATAAAAAATACGAACGGTGTTATTTAATCTTCTTGTGTTATTTCAAAGAATCAATGTGTTATTTTCCAAAAAAAAAAAAAAAAAAAAAAAAACTTTTCACCACTGATGAAAAATTAAAAGGTTGTATTTATGTAACCCCATTTCATATCATATAATCATAGCCTTTTCATTGCATATATAGATTATAGGGGAAAGATCAAATAAGAAGGGATTTTTGCCTAAGAAGAGTAAGAACCAATAGACGTTTGACACATGGCATGCCTAAGAAGAGATTTTTGTACTGATTTTTTTTTGTTCTGTATTTTTTTGTAATAGATTTTTTTGTACTGGATTTTTATGTTTTTTTTACTGTATTTTTGTTTTTTGTACTTTTTTTGTACTGCATTTTTGTATTTTTGTACTGTATTTTTGTTTTTTGTACTGGATTTTTTAATTTTTGTACTGCATTTTTTATTTTTTGTACTATATTATTTTGATTTTTTTGTACTGAATTTTGTTTTTTATACTGTATTTTGTTTTTCGTACTGGATTTTTGTTTTTATGTTTTTAACATGCCACGTGTCAAATTCTTAATGGTTCTTACTCTTCTTAGGCAAAAACCTCTTCTTACTGGATCCAACCCCATATATTATATATTTGACGTAGCAGGTTTTTGTGTATAAGAGAGATTTGGATAAGGATAAGACTATCCAAGGATAAGTCTCACACGTGTTTTACCAAGGAAATTTGCATGAGCCATGTATTAATCTTGGATTGTTAATATAAAAAAACTCTATATTTCATCTGGGCTCACGAATACAAGTATTGTACACAGGCCCAAAGAATTAAGATGGGACAAATTATTCATGTAAACCCTAGATCATATATGCATAACTATACTAGGTTGGTTCCCGTATATTACACGGATTAAATAAAAAATATAACGAATAATTATCAATAAAAATTTAGAAAAAATTTAAGATTATTTTTAATATAAAATACGATTACAATTTGACTAAAACTGTCATGAACTGCTGCTTCTAGAAGCTTTTTAAACACTTTGTATGGCTAAGATTTAATCTTGATGACTTTAAAGGGTCGAGATTTACCTAAAAGTTGGTTATTTAATGGTGTCATATTAATATATAATTGTTGGTTTTTCTTCGAATATCATTATCACACATGTATAACACTTTCTTCTTTGATGTGTACAAGTAAATTCAAATGCGTTTAGAATTTAAAACTATTGTAAGTTTTTTTTACGTGTCGCTACAATTTCTAAAAATTTAATTTGATGTCCTTACAAGAATCGAGACAAGTGATTGTTTTATGAGAAAAATATAAAGCCCAAACTGTCTAGTTATGTTGACGCCTGACTGCCTGAGATACTTAAGAGACACTTAAGAGACACACAAAGCTCGATATAAATTCGCGTAATGAATCAACATATTCACAAAGAGAGCACATTGGAGTCGATTTAAAAAATATGTGTGCACTATGCCACTATATATACAAAGACATTACAACTTGCATCACTAAGATGAAAGAAGACCATCAAAGATTAACTCTAGAAGTTATCGTATACATTGGACTATGCAAGCAGAAAGAAATATGTGTAATAAATTAAGAGAGTGTTATACACGTTGTACTCTTTTTCTTTGTAACCAAGTTTTTTTATCCACTGAATTTTCTTAGTATGGTTTAAATGAATATTTGAAACTGGATTTATATAATGAGATAAAAATACAAAGAATTTAATAGAAAATGATATTTTGTAACGGTTTATCCTATATATTTTTAGGACCTTTGTAATTATGCAACTCACTAATTCCAAATAATAACCACAGAAAAAACTTAACATCAAAAAATTAATTACAAATATGCAAACTTGTAATATTATAATCAATTGACAAGAAAAACATCTTCTTTTATCACATCTTACAGTACTATGCTTGTAGTTAAGCATTAAACAAACACACTTAAAACATAAAAAAAAAAGCACAAAAGACAACTATCGACGTGTAATACGTTGCAATTTTGAGATGAACACCATTACTTTTACACAAATCCAATTTTCCAAGGTGTTCATAAAGTGAAAGAAAGCATGTCTTCTAGGATTGTAGACTAGTAACACAATACACACTGTCCAAAATCCAATAGCAAAACCAATAGCCCCACCGATATAAAACCATACGTTTTCCTTATCATCATCTCCATTATTTTCACCAAGGATGGGTGGAAGTTGTAGCTCTTTATCTCCAGGACAATATTTGGTCAAGGGAAGTCCACATAATCCTGCATTTCCGGCATACCTTGATGGGTCAAATGACCGTAGTTGAGTGCTGGATGGTATTCTCCCGGACAGGTTACTATGTGACACGTCTAGATAGTTTAATAATGTCATCTGAGACATGCTTGATGGCATTGTTCCTGTAATATTGTTTCTAGATAGATCCAAAATTTGAAGTTTTTTCATTCGACCGATTTCCCCTGGAATCTTTCCAACTAGCGCGTTGTTTGACAAGTTTAGTGTAATGAGCTGGTAAAGATTGGCAATTTGATATGGGATCTTTCCGGTAAGTTTGTTGCTTGATAAATCAATGGATCTCATAAGTGGTAGAGTTTTGCTAAATTCATGGGCTTTTTCTTGCCACTGGATCATCACATGATCAACAATTTCTGTGGAAAAGTTAGACATAAAAAACAAAACTACAAAATTATGTTGTTTTATCCTAAAACAAAATAGTTACAGGTTTTACAAATTACAAAAAAATAACACAATAAAAAAAGACTGTGGATTTATGGAACTCTATTGTCTAACTGTTGAACAAACTAAACTATATTGTTTTTAATTTTCTAATAAGTTATGTCTCACTCTTTTATTCCTTTTTAGTTTTCTTAAAAAAATTACTTTGTATCTAAACCTCATACACATATGCATGTGTCTGTATTCTTGAATGGTAATATACATGTAACATACATCAACTGTGTCTAAATTCAAAATTTGGCTATCAGTTTGATATATTTTTTGAAACCCGTTTATTCGGTTAATTGGATAACGATTAAACTGAGTTTATATGCAAATTTATTATTTTTATTAATACTATATAAGGTTGAATTCAGATTATCCGGTTAGTTTTAATCGGTTTATTCGGGTTTTAACCACTTTATTTGGTTTTATTCGGTTGAATTCGCTTCGGTTAATGGTCTTTCGAATTCGGTTTGATTTTTGGTTACAGATAAAAAAATTTCATACAGATTAAACCAAACAGAATAAATCAAACAAACTGATAACCTAACCGATTAACACACCAATTACAAATTGGTAGCATGGATAATTTTATTATGAGTAAAATTTCATTTTAGTCCCTGTGGTTTGACAACTTTTGTCATTTTAGTTCAATAGTTTAAATTTTGTCATTTTAGTAATTATAGTTTTTTTATTGTCATTTTAGTCATTTTATTGCTCGTGGTTTGATTTTTTTAATTAAAAATTAAATTAAAAAAGACATAATTTTAATAAAAAATAAAAAATTACAAAATAAAACTAAAAAAAATTACATAATAAAAAAATACATAAAAAATTAATCCATATTATACCGCTTCATAATCCGCTCATTCGTCTTCTCGACAATTTCACGAGCGTGAC
Source organism: Mikania micrantha (assembly GCA_009363875.1). NCBI lineage: Eukaryota > Viridiplantae > Streptophyta > Magnoliopsida > Asterales > Asteraceae > Mikania > Mikania micrantha. Next base: position 58,345,773 of record CM018687.1, on the reverse strand, counting down.
CTGTTAACTGTGTTTTTGTTTTGAGTAAGCAGAGTCTTTTTTTTTTTTGTCTTCAGTCTTCTAACTTTGGATGTTTTTGCACGGCATAATGACATGTGTGGGGTTGGTCTCACAAGACTCATCTTCTTTTGGTTTTTAAGAAATATTATGTGGAAAATGGATTGTTGACATGGTCGTGTTTATTTTTTCTACGCTTCACAATCTTTTCCTAGCAAGAGAGGGAAAACGAGCTTTAGAGAGAGTAAGGGTGTTGGATCTCAACTTTGAGGTCATGGGTTCTAGTCATGGGGTGACATTTTCTCCACAAGGCCACCGACCTGGGTGCTTGCGCCCCCGCTTTACCCGTTCTCCCTGTTAGTCGGGTATTGGGGGGACCCGGGGCTTACCACGCAAGTGGGTTCCCCGGTCATCAAAAAAAAAATGCAGCCAACTAAGGTCTTGTTTGAGATTGTTTATTTAACCTTAAAAGAACTTTTTGTCAAAAGTGTTCATTGACTTTTGATGTTTTGAAATTAAGTTTTTAAAATTGTATTTGGATTAGCGTTTTCAAAATGACCAAAAAAGGACATTCTTATATTGGCAATCCTTTTAAGGCTATAGGTATCGATGATAGGTTGCGAAAATGGTGGTGGGTGGCGGCGATGGCGGTGGGTAGTGATAGTAGCGGGTGGCGGATCCAGGATTTTTTTTAAATGATGTACTGATGTCACTAAATTTGTATGCTTTAGTCTCATTGTATCGAGCTCAAATTTTCCAGGTCGGTTTTACTATTCGGTTGGGGTAATGCTCATCGCATAATTAAAAACTATCAAATAAAAATAGTGAATAGAAATTAAAAAACACACAGTATAAATTCAATAAACTTTACAAATTAAAAAATACTTAGATTTGTTCTCTACGAGTTTCCAACTTTTGGAAACGTTACATTATATTTTCGACCGAAACTTGTTGGAATAATTATTTTTCAACATAACAAATACAAAAATCATTCAGGTTTTCATTTCCCTTCCTCTTACATAATTTTGTCTACACATCTTTAATTGAAAAAAAAATGCTTTCAACATTAGCCGTTACAACATGTGTTGCCACTTGTCAAAAAAGTCAAAAACCGATGTTGTCACTTGAAAACACTGTTCTTAAATGTTCATATACACTGAAAAATTAACATTGTCTCGGTACATCATTGCCTTATTAATACTCCCGCCCCTATTCGCGGTGGGGGGGTGGTATTCGCGGAGGGTGGTGGGTTCGCAATGGGTGGCAACTTTGGTGGTGGTGACGGGCTAGCAGTGTCAATTGGTGGTAGACCGGGTAAATAGTAAAGAGTGAGGGTAGATTTGTAATTTTATGGCAGTAGATCATAAATAATTTTGAAAGTTAAAGTTTTTAACTTTTAAAAAACAACCTATTACCCTTTTACAAAAAAATCATTTTACGTTTGCCAAACAATTTTATAACTTATTATCTTTTTAAAAAAGCTAATAAGTAACATAAGTCATTTTAAAATTAAATCCCAGACCGACCTAAATGCCACATAAATTGGAATAAAACTTTAACACATGAGATTCCATGTGTGTCTAACTCCTTAAAGTAAAAATTGTTAGAATTTGTAACACTCTAAAACTTATTATTCATTTTAAATAGCTTATCATAGTTTGTTCACACATTTCTTTTAAAACTTCTCAAACATGTAACACAAGAAAAATATTTGGGGTTAGAGCTTGATATTTCAGCCTTCATGGAGGGGTTTCGTAAACCTAAGATCTCATCCAAACCAAACAGATCATCACATACCCTACATATTTTTCTCAAACGGATTTTGAGAGATAAGTTAAAGGATCGGGTATATAGCCTAGGGGAAGGGCTTCCCGAGCTTGACCGTTGACGACCATGCTTTTCATGAGATTGAGAAAGAGACATGATTGTAGAAGTTGATAGGCGTTAGTCGGGCGGCGATGTACCGCCTGGTATTAATCAGCGTTAGGCGGAGTGTAATTTTTATATGTAATTTTACAAATATATATTATATACACACACACATCAATATCAATAGTTTAATATAATACTTTAAATAATTTAAAAAATAAACTTAAACATACTAAGTCAAGTACTTCAAAGTTCAAACTTAAACACCGATTGCAAAGTTTAGAGATGCATTTTGATGCTAAGTGGTTGGATTTGATGTTTCAAAGACTTACTAAGGATTATGTGTTAAAAAATGTCTAAATAATCATGAAATTAGTCCCTTTTTACCAGGAAAAAAGTCAAAAATAAAAATAAAAATCTAACTACACCGCCTATCGCCGAGGCACCACTTAGGCCAAAATCGAGACAGTTAAGGGGCACGTGCTGCCTATGCGGCCGCCTAAACCAATTTTTACAACAAGGGAAAGAGGGGTTGAGAATTTAAACACGAGTGACGAGTCCCTGATTTCTCTCCGATTGCATATGGGTGTCTAGTGCCCAATATCACCATTGGCCCAAATTTTATAGAGTTATCCTAAATTGGGCCAGAACCAATGAAAAATGAGTTGAATTGTCTTCCCTTAAGGCTCAAGAAGCTAATTGTCTCTTCACCCGACTAATTTGAATTGTTGAGCTACCATTTGCCATCAATTTGTGACTGTTCGTTCCCCTTAGCCGGACTAAAAAAATGGTGAACGTCACCATTAAGCGTCTCTCACCGACCGCCTTTGTCGGACTATTGATCTTCTTCTGGCAATGTAACAGGTTGAGTGGCCGGTTCACGATCTTTTAATCTATCAAGATATGATTTCTGTGGTTCATATCTGTCTGATTCTTCATATCCTCGATGAATTTAGGATCCTAGAAACCTGTATGGAAAACTGGATCAGTGAAAATATCCAGGTTAACTAGAAGTAATGTATACATGTTTTGAGGCAAAATTATTACGCCAATGCATACAACTATGTATGGAAAAATGAGCGGGTTGGGTTGGGTAACGGATGAGAACGGTTGCGGGTCAGGATTGCTATAAAGCAAAATCAGTTTGGGTTTAAATGAGTTGTTTTTTAGGATATTAATTTTGTTCAATTTAAAATGAGTTATAATTAAACGAATGGTTTGTTAAAATAATTGTTAGTGATTTTATCATCCAATATATTTTATCCGTTTGAAATTATTATAATTACCTAGCTTTTAAGTTACCTATATTGATCCGCATTGTGTTAAGATGTTACTCATCTCAACCCAAAATACAATAATTGTATACCCAAATACATTCATTTATCTTGTTATGGGTCAAGATTGTTGGTTATACATGCAACTTCTAGAAATATTCTTTTATGCCGGAATCAATTTTCATCAATGCATGTGCTTTTGAGTGTTTGTATAACACTAGGGGTTTACCCGCGCGTTGTGGCGGTAATCTTGTATTAAACATAGAAAATGATATATGTCAAATTAAAATTATAACAAAATGAATATTGAGTCCTACTACTCTGTCAATATGGTATCTAATTATGACGATGGTGACAACATCACGCATCAAATGCAATAAAAAAAACATCGCAACAACTATTAATCTGTTAAAAATTTGGTATGCCGATATAGGTATTTAATCACGATGACAGTTACAACAGAATGAATATTATTAATACAAAGACGAAAAAACAGGTTACAACTATTAATCTGTTTTAAAATAAAAAATTGAGCTATCACAAAAGCAAATATCAATTGTAAGGAATTCGAAACTAAATGTAAGATGACAATGTTATAAATCATATAATTAAAACAAAATGAAAAGACGTTTGCGATCGTAAAATTTACAATCAAGAAATACGAAAATAAAGTAAACAAATGTATAATTATTATTGTTTTCGTAGTTGGTATCATTATTTAATTGATTAAGTTAATGTTTAATTTAAGAATCATTATTTAATTAGTATGTTTACTTAAGTATAAATGTGGGAGAAAATTACCTAAATACATGTGACTGAGAAAAAAAAAGAAAATAAATAAAAGATGCCACCACTCGCTAGGATTCGAACATGGGATTGCCGCTCGATGTTTTGCCATTTCGTCTGCATAACAAATATTGACTTCGTCCAATGTCAGTTAGTTATTTAAAAACAAAAGTGAATAAAAAAGTAGTATTATTGTTCGTAAGCAATCATTACAGTTGATAATTTACGGTTGATAATTGTATATATATAAATTGTGAATTTGTATCACACATTAGATTAGATTAGTACGTTTAGACATTTATGAGATTTCAAATATAAACTAGCAGGTAGCTTTGCCATTGTATCGGCTCGATTTTAAAAATATATTCATACGTAAAAAAAAAGAATGTTGTGACTAATATAAACAGAATTAGAATTATACCCAAAGATATAAAAGTAAACCAAATTTTGATCCGGTTCAATTCCAATTGTATATAAAATTACGTGGTACGTAATAGGTTTGTGATTTTTAACATGATCATCTAAACAATGATGACGTCTGATGTATATATGTATGAGCCCTCAAAGAACAAAACTAAAATTGCACTAATTTTAATGTTATTTTACTTATTTTGTAAAAATAACGTTTAAAGCGTTGGGATGATTAACTTCAAACGATAACTTTGAAATTAATGTTTAAACCCTACTCCTTTATCCGGGCTTGAGACCGGCAATAACAAACGAAAATGTTTATAGTTGGCGTAGTTAAAAAAAATTCATTGTAATGTAAAAAAATAATTATAAATTTTATATAAAGTTTATTTTTCTAGTTTTCAATGATTCACTTAGAGCTTCTTTTTTAAGATTTTTTGCTCTTTTAGATGCACCGGATTCATACTTTTGGTTTTGGTTTCGGTTAGACATTTAACAAGCTACGAGTTAAACTAACAAAAGAAAACCAATAACCTAACAAAACCAATAAACTAACTAACTAACAATACAATAAATTGCCTACCAAATAGTCAAATACCAATGTTCAATTAACAAAACAAGCAAGCTGCAAGCCTAATTAACAAGACAGAAAAATTAACAATTAGTTTAATTACTAGCCCAAATACCTAGTATATATATATATGGGAAAAGTGAATATGGGGCTTGTAAGCACCTAACTTATGTGTAAAACTCATCAAAACGACGTAGTTTTGATAAAATACCATTAATTATGGTAATTTTATTTGTTCATATTTTCACTCCATAAATTTTGCACATACCATAATTAATGGTATTTTATCAAAACTAGGTCGTTTTGATGAGTTTCACATCTAAGTTAGGTGCTTAACAACCCTATATTCACTTTTCCCTATATATATATACATATATATATATATAGGGCATGGAATTTTTGATAACCCTTAAATAATGTTACAACCCATTAACCATCATCCAATGGTTAGTTGAAAAAGAAAAGTGTGTAGGATCGTGACACGTGTCAGATTCTTTTTTTTTTCTTTTTTTTAATATAAAGGGTATTTAAGACATTTGTTATTTAAGTAAGTTTACCCCCCTTTTTTTTAAACATTCATAACTTTTTAATACTATATTATTTTAAAAAAAAAATTGCACCATTATACTCGTCTCATTTTTCTCTTTAATTTCGTTATAGTCTCGACTAGTTTTTTTTTTTTTTTTATGTCATATATTTACATCATTGTAAAGAGCTTAAATATAGCAAATTAATTAAAAAAAATTATAGCAATGGTATATTACACTAATGTAACAAAAAATGAAGTAATGTAACACAAAATGAAGTAATTTACAATGACATAATTAACGGTGACGTAACACATTATTTTATTTTTCTCTAACAATGATAATTACAATGATAAATTACAGTGATGTAATTAAACACATTATTTCGATTTTTTTTCTCTCACAATGATAATTATAGTGATGTAATTTTTCATTGTTCGAAAAAAATTTAAACTAATTTGTTGTCAATGTAAATTACATCACTGTAATTTAAACCAAATTCACCGAAAAAAACCGAAACCGAATTTTACGTCAATGTAAATTAGATCACGATAAACTACGTCAATGTAACTTACAACACTGTAATTTATCATTTTAAAAAAAAATTCAAATAAATTTGTTATATTTAAGCTCGTTACAATGATGTAAATATAGGGCATTTAAAAAAAGAAGAAAAAATTAGTCGAGACTATAACGGAATTAAAGAGAAAAATGAGACGAATATAATGGTGTAATTTTTTTTTAAAAATAATATATCAAAAAAAAGTTATTAATGTTTAAAAAAGAGAGGGGGGAAAACTTATAAAATTAAAATGACTATAATGCCCTTTTTAATATTTTAATGAAAACCTTATGTGTAAGTTTTTTATTGGTTGAAATGGGTTATGTAGTTGTAGCAAAAAAAGAGGGTTATTTTTTATACCCTTCCATATATATATATATATATATGTATAGGGAAGGGTATAAAAAATAACCCTCTTTTTTTGCTACAACTACATAACCCATTTTAGCCAATCATAAGCTTACACATATACATTTCATTAAAATATTAAAAAGGGCATTATAGTCATTTTAATTTTATAAGTTTCCCCCACTCTTTTTTAAACATTAATAACTTTTTTATAATATATTATTTTTTAAAAAAAATTGCACCATTATATTCGTTTCATTTTTCTCTTTAATTCCGTTATACTCTCGACTAATTTTTTTTACCTTTTTTAGATACCGTATATTTACATCATTGTAACGAGCTTAAAATATAACAAATTTATTTGAAATTTTTTCTAACAATGATAAATTACAGTGATGGAATTTTACATTGGCGTAATTTACCGTGATGTAATTTACATTGATGCAAAATTCGGTTTCGGTTTTTTCGGTTAATTTGGTTACGGTTCGGTTTTTTCGGTTAATTTGGGTCCGGTTTGGTTTTTCGGTAAATTCGGTTTCGGTTCGGTTTTTTTTGGTTTTTTGTTCATCCTAATTTGTAACGAGCCTAAATACAACAAATTAGTTTAAATTTTTTTCGAACAATGATAAATTACATCACTATAATTATCATTGTTAGAGAAAAAAATCAAAATAATGTGTTCTATTACATCACTGTAGTTTATCATTGTAATTATCATTGTTACAATAAAAAAAAATAAAATAATGTGTTATATTACATCACTGTAATTTATCATTGTTAGAAAAATTCAAAATAATGTGATATATTTATGCTCGTTACATCAATGTAAATAATGGACAATGAGAAGAAAAAAAATAAAAAAAGGTAGTCAACATTATAATGGGCAATAAAGAGAAACTTACATCACTGTAAATAATGTGTTACGTCACCGTTAATTATGTTATTGTAAATTACTTCATTTTGTGTTACATTACTTCATTTTTTGTTACATTACTGTAATTTACCATTGTTAGAAAAAAATTCTAATTAATTTGCTATCTTTAAGCTCGTTACAATGATGTAAATACATGACATCAAAAAAATAAAAAAAAACTAGTCGAGACTATAGTTAAATTAAAGAGAAAAATGAGACGAGTATAATGGTGCAATTTTTTTAAAAAATAATATAGTATATAAAAGTTATGAATGTTTAAAAATAATGGGATAAACTTTACTTATATAACAAATGTCCTAAATGCCCTTTATATTAAAAAAATGAAAAAAAAAAGAATCTGACACGTGTCACGATCCTATACACTTTTCTTTTTAAAGTAACCATTGGATGATGGTTATGTAGTTGTAACAATATTTAAGGGTTATAAAAAATTTCATGCCCTATATATATATATATATATAAAATTTTAGAAATTGGGGGCCCTAATTTTTTGGTGGCCCAAAGCCCTAACTTGGCCCACTTAGCTTAATGGGCCGGCCCTGGGTACTTCTTCGGATCAACATCTCTAGGTCTATCACAAATGGGATAAGAAATTAAGAATAAGATTTGTTTTCATCCTTCCATCCGAACCCTATTGGAGAGTGATAATATACCGGGTAAACAATGATGATGATCATAAAACTGTTTTCAAACTATTAAATAATCCGAAGGTCACAAGCCGGTAGCAAAGATTCGTGATAGAAAAAAGTAGTCGTTGAATTAGAACACAAAATAACTCTATCAAAAACATATGGCAAAATGAGATTATCTCTCCAAAGGTTTTGCCACCATATTTCAGTTCATAAAAGGCCTTTTTACGTCTTTTGCGACCGAAATTGGGCTCATAGATACATTTTTTTTTGTTTTCAGTAGTGATGCAATAAATTTAATAATTGACATGTAAACTTGTTCGTTGTCAATTTCTTTCTTTCTATTATTTGCATATGTCACATGATGGGTTAACCAAACACATTTTTTTCATTACAACGTAATTGTAATGACTCATTTTATTACACCATTCACTAATGCATATCAATGCTACGGTTAATATACTCTCCTTCCCTTAAAAAATAATATTTTTTAACAAAAATTTAATATAGTTTTAGTTTTACATAATTGTCTCCAGCTTTTTTTATTGTAAAATTAAACTATAAAAAGTTACTTATATATTTATTAAATCATATGATTGTAAATGATTTTTTTATTCTTTTTAACAGTTTATTAAAGGTGGTGTTATTACACCCATATACGGTCAACGTACGGCCCGTGTAGCACACTCAATTCGGCCAACACATGGGCATACAGCCATGTACGGCTCGTACTTACCTATACGGCCCGTATAGGTTGATTAGGGTGTATAAATAAAAAGTGGTGTGTCTAAATAAAATAGACCTTTATTAAATCTTATTTAAATGCGTGTGTATGAGTTTATTTCTTAAATAGAATGCACAAGTGCTACTTTGATAGCAAGTTCAATCATACAAAGAAAAATTAAGTCAATAATCAAGCTCATGTCTTTAACCTAAAAGGTGTTCATCGGATCAGATAACGGTTTATTTGGATTGAGTTATTCGTATTTGAAAATTTTGAAGCCCTATCCGAAACCCGACCCTAATAAAAAATATGCTTATCCAATCTAAATTTATCCAAATAACCCGAATGAACTTGATTTTTCATCTGAACAACTAGGGTTACTTTCGGGTTGTATTTGGATATCCGATCCAGATAAGTAAGATTTTGGATATTTGATATCCAATCTAATCCAAAAAAGAAAAATATATATTCGACCTGATCTATCCAAACAACCCAAAGAAGAATTTGGATCGATTTTTTCAGGTTTCAGATAAGATTTGGATTTTTTCAGATTTTAGATTTTTTGAACACCCCTAGTTAACGACAAGAAAGTTCCCATTATAAAACATCATCGTCCATATGTTAAACCGCTTCATGTAAACTTAATTTTGGGTGATCCCAGATGATCGAATGTTTGTTGTTTAACAATAATAATTTTCATGAAGAATTCAATATAAACAAAGAATTGAAGAAACAATTGGAACAAAAAAGTTCAGATAAAAGCTAGTCCATATAATCATTCACTTTATTCATCAAATCTCAAAGTGATCATTCGCAAGAATTGAACCTAAAGGCTACTGGAAGATAAATTCATACCCAACATGCAAGCATGCTGATCCAGGTATCTGTCATGGCTGCCACAAACATGAACTGGCATTCAGTCTTTCGAATATCTGCCGAAAAACTATACCAGCCTGCTTCTGGCTCGCATTAAAATAAGGAGACACAAGGCTCTGAACAAATATAGGGGCGTTAATCATATGAACTCCAAGATTGGATATCGAAAAGCATGATTCATCATGACGAAAGACACTCTCGGGTAGAATGAAATCGTCTGGTGTTCTTAAGTAGTGTATAACATCATACTTATTGATCTCATGATCATTTGATAGCAATTGCCATGACTGTTTTACCTTATACTCAATCAACCATATGGAATCTTGAGATTTTTGAAATATGCACAAACATTCGTTGATAACGCCAAGGTAGCTCCTAAAGTTGCACTCATATCTTGCATCATCAGGTTGAGGAATCTCTGTAACTTCCTCTTTGGATAAATCAAAAGAAATGATGAGTTTCTTCATGTTCCGATCTTTTACAATCCAATGAAGTGCACCATTAATTAGAACACCATTTTTACGAATAAATGCATAATTTAATTCCCCAATAACAACTTTCCAAGTATTTGATTTCAAACTAAAAACCTGAAAGTTCATGCCTTTCCATGATCCTAAGATAACCTTGTAATCATCGTTGGATGAATCATAACCAAAGCCCCAACATAACGGTGTACCGATCCGAGGCGGAAGGCTCAGTTTTCGAACCTCTTTGATCAATGGATTGCCTTCCTAAAACTCCGAAAATAATGAAAGAAGAGATGCAAACCAAACCATAGGAAGAACCAACAAGATGATGATGATGCTGATATCCATTATGCTCATAAACTACAGGCAGCTCATGTGATAGAATAATTCTTCGATGGCCATGTTCAGTATCGTCGCGATCATTGTTATAACTAAGATTGAGATGACGGTTAATGAAATCGGGATTTGTGATTACAGAATGCCATGATTTGCAGATGCGCTTGCAATTTATCAGACCATTCACGTCTAATCAGATCAGTATGTGTTCGACAACATCGTAATGAACAATCTCTGCCATTACGATTTGAAACCCTAATTTACAGTGTTACATATACTCACGATAACATTAAGAAGAAGAAGAAGACGATAACAGTAAGGGCAGATCACGCATCAGAACCTAAGAACCAATCATGAACCCTAGTTTTGTGCAGTTAGAAATTCGTATATTAACTAGATGTCGCTTTGCGCGCGTTGCTGCGCCACCCAACCTCTTTGTACAATGGACAAATTTCAAGGGAATCATGGACATTCATAATACCGATATACACTATTAAATACACGAAAACATAATTATACTAATTTATTGGAAAAACACAAACGAAACTGCAACATACACAAAAATCAATATAAATTCTTTGAAATTAAACTAATCAGGAAGAGAAAAACATGCAAGGTTTAAAGAAATCACAGCAGGTAAAGCTCGCAAACATGGCAGACGAACGTAAAAATGGGTACTAACTTGCAGTCAGGCAATCAACATGGTAGGGCAATCTGTTTAGGATTTGAGGACCTTTATATGAAAGGAAAGAACAACCATTAAATCAAAACAAAAAGAAACACATACCAACAAAAAGGAGCTCCCACCAACAAATACATATACCTCGGCAACAATGTGGCCTAAACTCTGCAAAGTTATGTAAAAAAACAAAGAGAGAGAGGGAAATAATCACCAATCTTAGATTTCTTACAAAACTATGATTGATTTCAACTTAATTACTCAAATCATACAGTATAAGAAAATTGCTACTTATAGTGTCTCCATTCATAAAATCTTCATAGATGGCTTCATTTTCATAAACTGGATCACGAATCAGAGAAGGAAACAAAAAGAACCAAAATGCAAAATCAAAATAAAAAGTACATACCAACAAAGAACACGGGTGACAAGTATGTCCCTAATTGAAGGAGATATACTGGTTCAAAGTCAAGATTGATTACTTAATAAGTTTTGGATTACATATGAATGTGTAAACCAATACGAAAGAGATATTATGCTATTGTAAAATTAAAATCAATCAATAAGAAAGAGATGTTGAAGAATCAAGATATGCAACATAAACATGAAACAGTAAGAAAAGTACCTAATATCACTATTCGTAATTCCATCTCTCGTCTCAGATTGAATATGCAAAACTACAAGAACACTTACCATGGAGTGAATCAGATGTGTGATTCTCTCAAAAAGCAGCAAAAACATACTCAATGCTGATTTCACCTCAAATTAGTGTTCCGAATTGGAGCAATAGGACGAAGCAAAAGCCGTACAGTTCCCAAGAAGATGCATCACCAAGATGTGTGAATTAGGGTTCCAAGAACGAAGAAGGGGAAGGCACAGAGAGATCTTCACTCGCCTGTGCTTTCTTTCTTCACTTCAAGTCCCTCTTCAACATATAAATTTGCAATTTAGTCCTTTAACTATCAACCATCATCATAAACTTCCTGATAACAAAAACTGGGTAGTTTATGTAAACTAAGTTATAGCATAAATCAGTTGAGTCATTTACCATAGAACTAATATTTTTAAACGAGGGTCAGCCAACCGTTAACTAAAACTTAGTAGGGGTAGACGATACATAAGTAGTAGATTCGAAGGATGTAACTCTATTTTTTTCATAATTATTTACATTTTTTAATTGTTAAATGCAAGATAATTATTAGAAGAATTCATGGTTGTGACCCTTATGGTTTAAGTATTTTAATTTACTGGTGCCGGTTTTCATTATTGGGTGCGGTAGGTTAAAAATAGCCATTCTTTAGTTTCATAATTAGAGCAGGAACGAGTCGGGGCAACAAGTGTAGTGTACATTAATTATGGGTTGTTGTGTTACAATCAACTTGAAATTGTTTAAATATTTGTATGAAATCACTTTCTAAAATTAATATTTCTACCCGTCTAAGTAAATATTTCTACCTTTCAAAGTATCAAGAAAATTGAATTTGTGATAATCCAAAGAAATATACTGCGTATAATGATTTTTTCATGTTTGGATCTATCGAATAAGTTTCTTATATCATGCCAAGAAAATGGCGGTTATCAGCGGGGTGTTGCCCCTTGACCGCCACTATAGGCTTTGCTCCTATGACCCTGCTTAGTCAATAGACCTCAGTTTGCCTTGGGGCTCAGAAATATTAAACGATCGTGCATTCTGAATCTCAAACATTTTAAGATTTCTTTGCATTCATATTGTTCGAAAATATACAACATTAATCATGTCTATTGGAAGTATAAATGTTACACGTACACACCTATTCTTGTATTTTTGTACTACTGGATTAAAGACATTGATTACTAATAGTTGAAAATTCAAATTTCTAATAAAAGTAAAGTTGAGTACAAGGATTGTATTACGTGAATACTCAATTTTTAAGAAAAAAAACCTTTAAATCCTATTTGGAATCTTAAAAATAAATGTATGGTTAATGTGACTTACATATCTATTTTCAAAAGTTCAAATAAAAATGATTTAAGGCTTTTTAAAATTAAGTTTTCAATTCACATAAGCCAAGTTGAGTAATTATCAAGGATAAGATGACATAAAATCCCAAATCAAGTTTCAAGATGGTTGAAACACAACATTATCTGCCTCATAAATAAGTTTGAAAGTTCAATTCTAGCAAATTAAAAGCAACCGACTTCATAATAACAAAAAATGGAAACAACATATATAAACTTCAAGATATTACTGGGATTTCCATGAGGACAAAGGTGGAGTATCCACATTCTTGTAACAAGCAGCCAAAATCTTTTCAGGCATTCTGGCACCCTTGAATGAAGCCGTATATTCAAGCTCAACCATGTCACGGGCCGTGAGTTTAACCGAGAGGGCTCCAAGGATTTGGTTCAGGTTTACAATCTTGGTTGTGCCAGGATGGACCGGTTCGACCAAAAGACAAAATAAATATATAAAAAATTGCAAAAAAATTATAGAATTATAAACACATTTAGATAAACATAATTAATTTTCAAACAAACATAATATGTTAAAAAAATATAAGGTTTGATTTTAATTTTTAATTCTTTGGATTTTAGTTAAGAAAACTAAAATCCGGTTTGATTAGTGTTCAGACTCAGTCAGCGGTTCCCTTGAGGGTGGTTCGCATGTTGTTTTTAGGCCAGCCGACCCCCGGTTCCTGGTTTGACCGGTTCTACGGACTGGTCCGGTTTAGTTTTCAAAATGTTGCCAACACTCATTTCAAAAGTATATTTTAAAAGAAAAAAATAATTTTTAATAATAAAAGCATAACCAAAATATACGATATCGATTTTGTTATAATCCGAATGTTACAAGATTATTTTATTAAACGTGTGCAACTTTATACGTAAAACAACGCACGTATTGTAATGAGTTGGATTAAAAAAAGCACGTCTCAACAGTGCATAAATAATAGAAAAATGTTACCCTGTTAAAATTAACATTGAGAATCATAAAAGCGAATTAAAAATTTAGGGTTCGGGAGTATGCTTTTTTATAGCCCAAATAAATCATCAGACCCAATAACTCACGTGTTACTATAACAGTCTACTACTAGCTGTAACAACCCATTTTAGTGAGATATTATAAATTAAACATAATTGGTGTATGATTGTGTTTATTTTAATTGATGGGTGTTTCATAAGATTTAATTATCTTAAACATTATTTGATGGGTGTTTTTAAAGTATTTGTTAATTATAACTATATGGTGGGTGATAACTAGCTTAAATTAGTTAGTTATAACTAGTAATAATTAACTAGTGATAGAGGGACCAAAGTTGTCAATAGCTTAAAGTTGTTTAATGGAGAGTTAAAGTGTTGACTTGGTCAAAATTACACACTTTATGTGTGTGTGTGGCTGGATACGTGAAAGAGAAGGGGAGGAGGAGAAAAGCTTAACAACTTCAGTTTTTGATCAAATTGGTGCATGATCCATGGCTTGATCTTGAATGCAACTGAAGATTTGAGTTCTCCTTGCATCAAGCTACATCTAGGTATGAAATTTTGGGGGTTTTGATGGGATTTTCGTGGGTCTCCATTGGGGGTGTGAGTAGGATGGTTAAAATCCGAAATTAGGAGTTTATATGGTGTTAGTTGTTAATGGTTTTCATATTTATAACATCTAAGAACACATTTTTGATGATTTCATGATTTTGATATCATGGTGTTGATGGGGGTGTTGCAAGGTTCTTGGAGGATAAGAACTTGGGGATATAAATCAATGTGTAAACATGAAATAGATGTTAATATGAAATTGTGATTTATAAATATGTGATAATGTTGAATCTAAATGATCTTGAATCAAGATATGGAGTTTTATGGAGTTTGTATAGAGGATATACATATGTGCATAAGATTTACTGCACAAAAGGTGCTTGATGAAATGCCAAGTAAGGCATTAAACTTAAAATATGTTTAAAACTAATGGTGATATGAAGTATGTGGGTGTATAAACTTAACAAAGGTGAATTGTTATGGTTAAGGGTCAATTGGAAGTAATTAAGTTAAAATGGTGACAATGGGGGAATGGGTGTATTTTGACTAATTGTGGTCAAACTTTATATTAAACCTATTAGTTGTGATAATAGGAATTGATAGTGAAGGTGTAAGTGCCACCAAACGACCCGAGAAGGAAGTTGTTATAGAGGATAACACGTTGGAACAAGGTAAGTCACCTAAATCTTCTACTTATTATGTGTAAAGGTGTGTACATGTATGAATGTTGTTGAAGATTTGACTTTACGGTGGATAGGTGAACTAGTACTTGTTGTTACACAATGATAAGCAATAGGTGATATATGTTGCTTGATTATTGTAAACATGGTGTTTCAATACTAGTTCATGATTGATTTGGTGTTTAATTGTATATGTGTTGAATGATTTGAATTAATTCACAAGGTGTGTGAATTGTAATTGAAATCAACTCAAATTGGTGTTTTGAATCACAAGTGGTGTGATCATGACATTGGATTATTCACATGGTGTGTGAATGTCCTTTGTTGGGTGTAATCAAGTTAGTAAAACACAAGTGGTGTGGGTTACTTAACTTGAGAAATCTTGTGGAATAAGATTTCAAAGGAGTTTTGGGTGCAAACGACCCGTTAGTAAATCGTTTGATATTATGACCATGATGGTCATAAATTGGTGAATTATGGTGTTCAATATGATTATATGGTGTTATATAATGTTTATGGGGGTATTGGAATGGTCGGAATCGAGTGGAATGGGTCGAGATGGTGTAAAACAGAAAAATTGGTTGTTCAGGTGGTGCTGGAGTATCATACGCCAGTGGATACGCCTATGGATACGCCCACCACACAAATTTTCTGTGATACGCCCCAGATACGCCCAAACCATACGCCCAGTGTAGAATTTGACCAAAATTGACTTTTTGGGTCATGTAAGCTCGTGTGGGCGGGCATGGTGATCTTACTTAGTTCTAATGAACTAACGGTGACTTAATTAACATGTTTTCAGGTGAACGGAAGTGTTGAACACGGTTGTGATCGGATTGCCTCGCAAGGATTCGGATCAAACATCTTTTGTGGTTTTTCTTTGTTGGTTTAAAACAAAGGTTTTTGGTGAATAACTCAAATGTAATTTTTGTTATTGAATGTTTAAATAACATCATTCATTTTGTAAAGTCGCATGTAAGTGGAATGTTTAAGGTGTTTAATACACTTGTCGGTTTGAAAAATCTGGGACCTAAACTTTGATGTCGTTTTAAAACACGTGTCATGTGTTGGTGGGTTTTGGGGCTTACAATTTGGCATCAGAGCCATTGGTTTGAGGGATTCAAGTGAGTCGCGAACACTTGAACTCAAATCCTTGTGCTTTTGATTTGGGGAGTAATGTTTGATCCGAGATCCGATCACGGAAGCCGGGGGTTAAGGTAACAAGTTTGTGTATTGTTTACCTTAGTTATATATGTTTATTGGTGATTGGTGTGAATTTGTTGTTAAACCAAAATTCTTAGTTATAATATGATGAGAAGGAGTCAAGGTAACATTAGCGATATGATTACCTTAATATTTTTGTATATTGGTGTTTTGTTGTGATTATTTGGTGTGAATAGCATTCTTGGTCATGATGTGGATTGATGAAGTTATGGAAATGAGCATGGGATGATTGTATTATTATACCTGGCCAGTATAATATTACCCTCATTACATGAACATGACTTTAACAGAGTCAACTCAAATCTGGCTATGGAATAGGAGGTAAGTGAGTAGTAAATTGTTTACTAATTAACCAGAGAATGTATAAGTATGTTGTAGATACTTATAATGGTCTCTGAAATTTATTAGTTGAGATATGTGGTATGAAATATGTTGTGTGAAATTTTCATATAAGTCCACAGGTGTGTGGCATTGGGAGGAGTTCACCTTCGGGTGAAATTTTCATGTAAGTCCACGGGTGTGTGGCATTGGAAGACTTTCACTTCGGGTGAAAATTCTTGTAAGTCCACTGGTGTGTGGCATTGGTGAAAATTTACCTTCGGGTGAAAATTCTTGTAAGTCCACGGGTGTGTGGCATTAGGAGACTTTCACTTTGGGTGAAAATTCTTGTAAGTCCACGGATGTGTGGCATTGGGAGACTTCACCTTCGGGTGAAAATTCATGCAAGTCCACTGGTGTGTGGCATTGGTGAAAATTCATCTTCGGGTGAAAATTATTGTAAGTCCACGGGTGTGTGGCATTGGGAGACTTTCACTTCGGGTGAAAATTCTTGTAAGTCCACGGGTGTGTGGCATTGGGAGACTTTCACTTCGGGTGAAAATTCTTGTAAGTCCACAGGTGTGTGGCATTGGGCGACTTCACCTTCGGGTGAAAATTTATGTAAGTCCACATGTATGTGGCATTGGTGATAATTCACCTTCGAGTGAAAACTTATGAAAGTCCACAGGTGTGTGGCATTGGGGAGAATTCACTTATGGGTGAAAAATTATAAGTTCATGGTTATGTGGTGTGGGATTGTCATGTAAGTCACCCACCTATTATACTTGATATGATTATTTGGTTTTATGCATATATGTGTATGTAATGTATGTGGAATGTACATTAGATATTGAAATCCGGTGAATTGGTGTTTGCATATTAGGTGTGTGACAATAACATGCAATAAGTGTTATATTTGCCTAGTTATTGTACAGGAGTTAGTATACAAGTGGTGTGGTGAAATAAGAATGATTCACAAGTGATGTGAACTTCTTATTAGAAGTTTGACTAAAAATGGTCAAACAATTCGAAATTGGTGTTTGTGTATTTGTTGTTTGTCAATAACGTGCAATAGGTGTTATATTTTGCTTAGTTATTGTAAATTGGTATGTTTTCCATTGGTGCGAAGAAATAAGAATGATTCACAAGTGATGTGAACTTCTTATTTGAAGTTTGACTAAGATTAGTCAAACAATTCACAAGGGGTGTGAATTTGGAGATGGGTTGATTCACAAGTGGTGTGAACTTCCCATGGTGAATTTTATGGTGTTTAGGTAAATCACAAGTGGTGTGATTACCTACCTTGAGAATCTTTGGAGAAAAAGGAGGTCTCAAAGAAATCGGGTTAAATTTGACTTTTACTTGGTGAGTTTATGCTCTAACACTTTATTGGTGTTTTAAAGAGCTATGAATATAATTTTCATGTGTTGTGGTAGTTTATTGTTATGTGTTGTATGCATAACTAGAATTAGTGTCCTTGTATGTTAATTGACAGCTGACAGTAGAATAGGGGTGAATCCACAGATGTGTGGAATTACATGTAAGTCCACAGCTGTGTGGCATTGGGGGAAAAATCCACATTCGCATGGAATATCATGTAAGATCATTGGTGAAGGGCATTGAAATTATCGTGTAAGACCATAGATTTGTGAGTCTTGGTAGTAATGATATGGAGTAAATGGTGTTAAAACATGGTAGTTGTTATTACGCATGTGGAATATGCATTATTATGCGAATTTGAGTGTGGCATGTAAGTCCATTTGGAATGGCATTGGACATTCATGTGGCATAAGGGGTAATTCACATGCGGGTGAGAGCTAATTTTGGGTGAAACTATAAAATTTGGGTGGTTTTATATGTTGGCAATGGTTTTTTGTATAAACCTTGTAAAACTAAATTCTGATTTAGATGATCTACAAGTGGTGTAGACATTTTTAAATGAATGTGGTGTTAAAATGTGTAGTTAATCAAGTTAATACTAGGTGGAATTAGTATATTGATTGACAATAGGAGAATGTATGTACCACACATGTGTATGTAATACCGAGCCATAAAGACATGTTTGGTGTTTGGTGTGGTGTTAAAAACCGTATGTAGTGCGAATTTGGTGGTCGTAAATTGAAACACATATGTGTGAAGACTTGTTGAAAATACGAGTCACATGTTATTTGGTGTAAATAATGAAAGATAGGAGTAATAGGATATGTTGATTATCCTTAATTAAACTGTTAAGAAAGTGTACACTCTACAAGTATGTATTGTATGATGTGTCAGAATTTCTTATATGCGTGTACTATGGGTGTGAAGTACATGGGGTGGAGTTTTGTCCTAAGTTAATGAATATGTTTCATGTGAGTGAAAACTTTGGACAAATTGTATGGTTAGGTGGAATATATTTGTCTAAAACCAAGAAACTAACAACGCCACGATCATACTGTACTGAAGAGGTGTTGGGTTGACAACTGGGCTATACCCTATATATAAGCTTCTTCGATGCAATAAGAAAGTGACGGTGTATAGACTTGGGCAAAGGACGGGGGACGGTGAGGAAAGAATTGTAAACAATTTGGCATGAATGCCATGGGGAGAATAAAACTTGGTAATGACAAGTTGTCATTTATGAAAGTTAAATGTTTTAGACATGATGTCTAGGGTTTTGACACATAATGTCGTTATGAAATGTTAAAGGTTATGACAAGATTGTCTTAACTAGGGAGTGGTGACTATAAACATTTGATTATGTTAATTGGCGTGCCTGTTTGAAATATGTGGTAAAAAATATATGTTTATAGATTGGTGTGAACATCTATGATTATATATAGATGTGTAGGTGTTGTAATATTTGAATGGAAAGAGGTAGAAATGACTTGTATACGTGTGTTGACGTTACAGGTGGTTGAGTTTATCTTTTAAAAGATGAAAATGCTTGAGGATGATCCATAAGATTATGGACATTATTTAGGACTTCATGGTTGGGAGAAATGAATCTGTAAGTTTGTAAACATGATTCAAACATAAATTATGGTTATTGTCGAGTGTAAATTGATGTAGATAATTCCCAAACGGTGTGAACCTCTATAGCATTTTTGTGCTAATAGATAAAGTACAAGGGCGTGTAATATCTAAATGGCAAAGGTGTTTGTGATAATTATAGGTAAGAGGAGTTTGGGTGCAAATGAACCGATAACCATATCTAGACTTGATTGTTAAAATGTTAACTTATGGTGGGTGGATTTATGTTGGTAATAACAAGTAGTGTGATTTCTTGAGGTGAGAATTTTGGTGAAAGAAATGGGTTATTAGCATGTTTAGTTGATTAAATAGGAAGGACGATTTGATGAGGATTCACATGTGGTGTGAACCTTATCAAAGCTTAATGGTACTATTTGGAATTATTTGGTCATCATGGGCAGGTTGACTAATAACGTTCGTTTCGTGGTTACCCATGAATTCTATTCTGTTAAGAAGGGACACGAAACTGTTGTTGTGCATGACGTATCATCTTCACACTGATGGTCAAAGATAAAGAACCATTCAGGCCTGTGAGGATATGTTACGGGTGTGCATAGTTGGTGATTGGGGGTAGTTGCGATGACTGTCTACCATAGGAGGAGTTCTTGTTTAAGAACGGTTATCATTCCAGGTGTGGAATGATTCTGTAAGAAATACTATATGGAGTAGATAGTGTAATCCAGGAGTTGGGAAGAGGGTGGATAACAAGAACATGTAGTTAAGTAAGTGGTTAAAATGTTAAATGAATGGATTGATGTAATCCAAATTCATTTGAAGGCGGTGCAAGACCTTCAGAAATGGGATGTGTACGTGCGAAAGAGACAGATCGAATTCCAAGTGGGAGACTTTGTGTTACTAAAGGTTTCTCGTTGGAAGGGCTTGATTCGTTTTCGAAAGCGGTGGAAATTTAATCCATGGTTTATTGGACCATTCAAGATTATAGCTCGTATTGGCAAGGTTGCCTATCGTTTAGAGCTACCAGAGGAGCTGAGTGGGATTCACAGTACATTCCACGTGTCTTATCTTTGAAAGTGCATGGTGGACGAATCGGCTTATGTGCCAATGGAGGATTTGGTGATTGATGTTAAACTCAATTATATTGAGAAACCGATGGCTATCTTGGATAGAAAAGTCAAGCAAATTCGAAATAAGACGATCAACCAAGCAATGGTGCAATGGAAGAACAGACGGGGTTCGGATGCTACGTGGGAGTCCGAGGATGAAATGCGGAAATTTTATCCTTTTCTTTTTGAGATGTAACAAGGTTTCGGGGACGAAACCTTTATAAGGAGGGGAGAATTTGTAACAACCCATTTTAGTGAGATATTATAAATTAAACATAATTGGTGTATGATTGTGTTTATTTTAATTGATGGGTGTTTCATAAGATTTAATTATCTTAAACATTATTTGATGGGTGTTTTTAAAGTATTTGTTAATTATAACTATATGGTGGGTGATAACTAGCTTAAATTAGTTAGTTATAACTAGTAATAATTAACTAGTGATAGAGGGACCAAAGTTGTCAATAGCTTAAAGTTGTTTAATGGAGAGTTAAAGTGTTGACTTGGTCAAAATTACACACTTTATGTGTGTGTGTGGCTGGATACGTGAAAGAGAAGGGGAGGAGGAAAAAAGCTTAACAACTTCAGTTTTTGATCAAATTGGTGCATGATCCATGGCTTGATCTTGAATGCAACTGAAGATTTGAGTTCTCCTTGCATCAAGCTACATCTAGGTATGAAATTTTGGGGGTTTTGATGGGATTTTCGTGGGTCTCCATTGGGGGTGTGAGTAGGATGGTTAAAATCCGAAATTAGGAGTTTATATGGTGTTAGTTGTTAATGGTTTTCATATTTATAACATCTAAGAACACATTTTTGATGATTTCATGATTTTGATATCATGGTGTTGATGGGGGTGTTGCAAGGTTCTTGGAGGATAAGAACTTGGGGATATAAATCAATGTGTAAACATGAAATAGATGTTAATATGAAATTGTGATTTATAAATATGTGATAATGTTGAATCTAAATGATCTTGAATCAAGATATGGAGTTTTATGGAGTTTGTATAGAGGATATACATATGTGCATAAGATTTACTGCACAAAAGGTGCTTGATGAAATGCCAAGTAAGGCATTAAACTTAAAATATGTTTAAAACTAATGGTGATATGAAGTATGTGGGTGTATAAACTTAACAAAGGTGAATTGTTATGGTTAAGGGTCAATTGGAAGTAATTAAGTTAAAATGGTGACAATGGGGGAATGGGTGTATTTTGACTAATTGTGGTCAAACTTTATATTAAACCTATTAGTTGTGATAATAGGAATTGATAGTGAAGGTGTAAGTGCCACCAAACGACCCGAGAAGGAAGTTGTTATAGAGGATAACACGTTGGAACAAGGTAAGTCACCTAAATCTTCTACTTATTATGTGTAAAGGTGTGTACATGTATGAATGTTGTTGAAGATTTGACTTTACGGTGGATAGGTGAACTAGTACTTGTTGTTACACAATGATAAGCAATAGGTGATATATGTTGCTTGATTATTGTAAACATGGTGTTTCAATACTAGTTCATGATTGATTTGGTGTTTAATTGTATATGTGTTGAATGATTTGAATTAATTCACAAGGTGTGTGAATTGTAATTGAAATCAACTCAAATTGGTGTTTTGAATCACAAGTGGTGTGATCATGACATTGGATTATTCACATGGTGTGTGAATGTCCTTTGTTGGGTGTAATCAAGTTAGTAAAACACAAGTGGTGTGGGTTACTTAACTTGAGAAATCTTGTGGAATAAGATTTCAAAGGAGTTTTGGGTGCAAACGACCCGTTAGTAAATCGTTTGATATTATGACCATGATGGTCATAAATTGGTGAATTATGGTGTTCAATATGATTATATGGTGTTATATAATGTTTATGGGGGTATTGGAATGGTCGGAATCGAGTGGAATGGGTCGAGATGGCGTAAAACAGAAAAATTGGTTGTTCAGGTGGTGCTGGAGTATCATACGCCAGTGGATACGCCTATGGATACGCCCACCACACAAATTTTCTGTGATACGCCCCAGATACGCCCAAACCATACGCCCAGTGTAGAATTTGACCAAAATTGACTTTTTGGGTCATGTAAGCTCGTGTGGGCGGGCATGGTGATCTTACTTAGTTCTAATGAACTAACGGTGACTTAATTAACATGTTTTCAGGTGAACGGAAGTGTTGAACACGGTTGTGATCGGATTGCCTCGCAAGGATTCGGATCAAACATCTTTTGTGGTTTTTCTTTGTTGGTTTAAAACAAAGGTTTTTGGTGAATAATTCAAATGTAATTTTTGTTATTGAATGTTTAAATAACATCATTCATTTTGTAAAGTCGCATGTAAGTGGAATGTTTAAGGTGTTTAATACACTTGTCGGTTTGAAAAATCTGGGACCTAAACTTTGATGTCATTTTAAAACACGTGTCATGTGTTGGTGGGTTTTGGGGCTTACACTAGCTCTCTAATATCTAACACTCTGGTGTTGGCAAACGATGATCCAAGCAAATGCCCGGTCTCTTGGTTGTGATTTGTTTATAACTTTGAAAGAAAATCCTCATTGTCAGACTTAATTTACAAGATGTAACGTTAACATGTTACTCCTGTTAAAAGAATAAAGGCTCCTCTCAAAACAACTGACACAGAAAAATCTTTGTAACTAAATTTTGTGGATTCAAATCTTGTAGGATACAAATTAATAATTGAAATTATCAAGCATAAATATACTATTTTATCCGATTCATTTTGTGTCAGGTCGTTATACACCAAAAAAACTGGTTAATCGAACCAGTACTGTTTCGTAGCCGGTTATAAACCGATTATTTGAACCGGTTTTAGGTTTTTGAAAGAACTGACAGTTTAGGACAGGTTTAAAGTTTCAAGAGACCAAACCGATTATTAATCGGTTTTTCAAACGCGTTAACAGGTCCAACTTATGAAAAAAATGGTTATTTGACGGTTAACTCGTTCGATTAACCGGTTTCGGTTTTAGATTTTTAAAAACCGGTTATTAACCGAACCAGTTACTGGAAAAAACCGGTTACCAAACTTTGACCGGTTAATTCTTCCTCTCTCTCTCTCTCACAGACACACACATAAATATTTCTTTCTCTCTCTCTCACAGACACACACATGTATATATATAAAGGAATGATGACGTAGAGTGAGTGGGTAATTGGGCATTTCCACCAAAATGGTGGGGTGAGTGATTGTGATGAGTGCTTATGTCGCGCCTACGTGGCGCCTACGTGGAGTGAGTGGGTCACTTGGCATACCCACTAGTCTAATATTAGCTTATGTATTTCATTTATCTTTATCTGAATACTATGCCGTCATTGCTTAATGAATAGGCTAGATACAAATTTTGCTCCGGCTGTATCTTGATTAGCATCATGTGTCTTAGGAAGGTAACATAACTCCAGGTTCAGTTTACGTATAAAAAGGTTTCTGTTTCTACATCGATTCATGGTCAGTGATAGTATTATATTTCGTATAAATTGGGCAATTAAGATTTTAAACATTTATTTTGGATTCGTAGTTAACCTTTTAAATCACTGTAATCATGGTATGAATATTTACTCTGTTAAAAAGTTTACTATTCTAACATAAACTTATGGTGTTCATTATATGTAAACTAAACATTTTTAGTATTATCATACTAAGAAAACTCATTTGCTAGTTTCACCAACTATAAAAGAACTTATCTTTTGTTTTTTCAATTACAATTATAGAGTTGCAAGATATTTGTGCAATACAATATCGTTTGATGTTTGATAATGTCCAATAAAACTTGGTTTGATTTTGAAATTGGCGAGTCGCCATCTCGGCTTATAAAATGGTTCAATTATTTCTATACTTGCTAATTTTAATTTTAATTTTGATTTTGTGGATTTTTAGCCTTTTATCTGCCTTAAAACTTCAAGTCACTCATATGCATGTTTCTTTTTGTATCTCTAATTTGTTTTCTTATTTCACCTTTTTGTATCGCACATTGCGTTTTGGGTAAAGTTAAATGCAGGATTGATTAAATTGATTTTTGTGTTTAGTTCTTTTTTATAGTTCTTACTGTTGTAACCTGCTAAATTTAATTATCACAAGGTTATTCTTTCAGCAACGCCACATAAATCAAGGCGTGACGCTCAGGCTCATGAGATCACAAAGAAAGGGATGCAAGTGTTGTTATGCCATGTTAGAAGTTAATTCCCAAACAATGTTTTTCCTATGTAAATACCATGTTATGCAAACATTATAGATCCCTATATATGTAATCAGCACGCATATGTCATATCCCAAAAATTTTCCGCCGCAACGTGCGGCTGGTATAATGCTAGTTAAAATAAATTGTAACAGTTTTAGGCTCATACTGAACCAAAATCGAAATTGATATTTCTGTTTTAAGAAACCAATTTTAAGACAAATAAACTTTTCATTTTTATTTTTCAGAACAAACTCAGTCACTTACCAAGCTTGGTCCATGGGACCGGGACGTGCCCATCATTCACCATTCTGTGTGATTTCATAAAGATTAACCATACACGTAACAAAAAGATATAGGAGTTAGAACTTATAATAACTCATTTTATCTCCCTAACTCGAGATAAATCATCAAGATCGATCCAAAATATTGGTTTTTTTTCGAATATTATCATTACACATGTATGATACTTTTTTTATGCATATGTGTAAATTCATTTGTGAATAGAATTTTACACTAGTGTAAGTTTTTTTTATAAATCACTACAATTTCTAAAAATTTAATTTGATATCCTTACAGGAACCGAGACATGTGATTGTTTTATGAGAAAAATTTGAAGCCCAAACTGTTTGGTTATGTTGATACATGAGATACTTATTAAACGCACAAAGCTCGATATCAATCCGTGTCATGAATCAACATATTCACAAAGAGAGCACATTGGAGTCGATTTAAAAGAGTATGTCTTCACTATGCCACTATATATACGGAGACATTACAAGTTGCATCACTAAGATGAAAGAAGATCATCAAAGATTAATTCTAAAAGTTATTGTATACGTTGCACTCTGCAAGCAGAAAAAAGTATGTATAATAAATTAAAAGAGAGTATTATACACTTTGTACTCTTTTTCTTTGTAACCAAGTTTTTTTATCCATTGAATTTTCTTAGTAAGGTTTAAATGAATAATTGTAACTAGATTTACATAATGAAATAAAAATACAGAGAATTTGGGAGACAATGATATTTTGTAACGGGTTATCCTAAATATTTTTTGGACCTTTGTAATTAGATAAGTCACTAATTCCAAACAATAACCACAGAAAAAACTAACATTAAAAATTATTTATAAGTATGCAAACTTGTAATATTATAATCAAAAGACAAGAAAAACATCTTCTTACATTACATCTTACAGTACTATGCTTGCAGTTAAGCATTTAAAAATACGCTTAAAACATAGAAAATAAATAAAAAAAGAAACACAAAAGACAACTATCGACATGTAATTCTTTGCAGTTTTGAGATGAACACCATCACTTTTACAAAAATCCAACTTTCCAAAGTATTCATAAAGTGAAAGAAAGCATGTCTTCCAATATTGTAGACTAGTAACACAATACACACTGTCCAAAATCCAATAGCAAAACCAATAGCCCCACCGATATAAAACCATATGTTTTCCTTATCATCATCTCCATTATTTTCACCGAGGATGGGTGGAAGTTGTAGCTCTTTATCTCCAGGACAATATTTGGACACGGGAAGTCCACATAATTCTGCATTTCCGGCATACCTTGATGGGTCAAACGACTGTAGTTGAGTGTTGGATGGTATTCTCCCGGACAGGTTATTATGTGACACGTCTGGATAGTTTAATAATGTCATCTGAGACATGCTTGATGGTATTTTTCCCGTAATAATGTTTCTAGACAGATCCAAAATTTGAAGTTTTTTCATCTGACCAATTCCCCCCGGAATCTTTCCAACTAGCGCGTTGTTTGACAAGTTTAGTGTAATGAGCTGGTAAAGATTGGCAATTTGATATGGGATCTGTCCTGTTAGGTTGTTGCTTGATAAATCAATGCACATCACAAGTCCTAGAGTGTTGCTAAATTCATGGGCATTTCCTTGCCACTGGATCATCACATGATCAACAATCTTTAGAGTGTAGCTAAAGTTAGTCACATGATATAAAAGCATATTTGGTTGAAGAGATGACAACCCTTCTTGAACCATAGCAGTGAGATTACCGAGACACGGAGGGATGGTTCCGTGTAGGTTGTTCTTTGACAGATCTAGAAGTTGTAGGTTTGCTAATTGGCATAACTGTGAAGGGATTGTTCCAGAGAAGTTGTTTGATGTTAGGATAAAAGCATATAACGATGATAATTTTTCTCCGATCCAAAAGGGCACGCTACCAGAAAATCCATTAGCCCCCAAATCTATAAGAATTAATTCAGTGCAACTACCTAAAGACAAAGGGAGTTGTCCTGAAAAGTTGTTATTGTTTAAATACAACTCCTTGAGATTCTTTAATAACTGAACAGAGCTAGGAATCTTTCCGAAGAGTTTGTTGTATCCTAGATTAAGGTGGTGTTTGTTTTTTCAGAGGCAAAACGTCTGCGGTCTGCGGACCACATCTGCAGACATCTTTTGCAGAAGAGGTGGACCAAACCCCTGTAAGAAGAGCTTTTGGGGGTGTTTGTTTTCTGATTAACTTAAAACCTCTTCCCAACCCCACCCACCCAACCCCACCGTCGAACTCCTCTAATCTGATCGACCATCTCCGATCGACCACCAACCCCACCGTCCCAACCCCACCGTCGACCTCAGCCCCTCCACCTACCGCCGCTCACCTCCGATCCTCCACCAACCACCGTCCCAACCCTAGGGTTCGTTTTCGTCACAGCGGCGGCAGAAACCCTACGGCGGTGGCGAAGAGGTGGAGAAACCCTAGGGTTCGATCGAACGACCTAGATGATGGAACCTTCACGATCGCGGTGGAGGAGAAACAGTCGGCAGTGGGTTCCGACCAAACCCCTCGATCGAACCCTCGTTCTAAAACCCTAACGATCGCGGTAGTGAAGTTTCTGTGACGACGGCGGCGGTGGAGTAGGTCTGCGACGACGACGGCGTTGGAGTAGGTCTGAGACGACGAAGACGGTGGAGCAGGGCGGCGACGGCGACTATGGCGGTGGAGGAGTTCGGTCGGTCGAAGGGCTGAACATGGAAGAGTGGATTGGAAGAGGTTGGAAGACCTCAAGAAGAGCTTGGTCCACGTCTGCGCCAAGAAGAGGCCGCACAGACGTTTTTTAATGAAACGTCTGCGAGAAAACAAACGATCTGCGAACATCTAACCTCTTCCCGCGTCTGCGTGGCGCAGACAAAAGAGGTTAGAAGAGGTTAGAAGAGCTTTTTTTTAAAAAACAAACACCCCCTAAGTATTTGTAGTTCTTTAAAATTCCATAAACAATCTGGGATTTTTCCGGTCAGTGAATTGTTGGAGAGGTCAAGATAGGATAAATACGGGTTAACAACATGGCCACACAAAAAGGACAACCCTCCATAAAATCTGTTTTTTGAAAGGTCTAACCAATTCACGGTGGAAGAAATATTTGGTATGGTACCATAAATGTTGTTAGAGCTCATGTCAATCATTGTAACTTTGGACATGTAAGCTTCTGAATCAACTTCTTGGAGTGAATTATTTGAAACATCTATATCCCAAATCTTAGAGTTTCTAATGTTTTAAGAGATGCCACCTTGAAGAGAATTGGAAGAAATGTATAGATATCAAAGCTTAGGTAGTTGCCACACCTTTTCACTTATGGTTCCATTTAAGCGATTATTAGATAAATCCAAATAAAAGAGGGAAGAAAAATTTTGGATATCATTGGACAACGACCCTATGAATTGGCTATTAGTGAGATCCAGGTCTATTAAATTAAACAACGTGCATCCAGATAAGTTTTTCAAAAAATTAGGGAAACTGATAGGCATTGTGTTGTAAGAAAAATAAAACTCTGTCAAACTACAAAGATTTCCAAAATATTTAGGAATCCTATCTAACTTGTTGCCGCCGAGATAAAGAGCTTGAAGCCTATTGCTAGTTAACGGAAATAACCAATTGTACAATGACGAGTTAAGATTGTTGTACCCAAGATCAAGGCTAACAATAGACGATGAAAAAGAAGAGTTGACATTAGAATATGGATGCATGACGTGTGAGAGGCCACAATTCCATATACTTAACATTGACAGTTTTTGAAGACTTAAAATCACATTTACCCAGTTATCTGCTTTGCCCATAAAAACATCGTTCATTCGAAGTTCCTCCAACTTAGACATATGAGACAACCAATCAAGATTTTCAACTGTACAACTAAAGAGGAATCTAAGTGAAAGCTCTTGCAAGTTGGTGAGGTTTCCAAGCTCAGCAGGAATGGTTCCAGTAAAATTATTTCTGGCAAGGCTAAGGTACCTTAACTGAGTTAGAGAACCAATGAACTTCGGAATGGTTCCAGTAAAATCATTTTCGGCAAGGCTAAGGTACCTTAACTGAGTTAGAGAACCAATGAACTTCGGAATGGTTCCCGTAAAATGATTGACGCTAAGGTCAAGATGACTCAAGTGGCTTAAATTAAGCAAAGAAGGACTAATCTTACCTTGAAGATATCCAAAGCTTAAGTCAAGGCTTATGATATGACCTGTTTGGTTGCTGCATGTAACCCTGAACCATTCACAGCAATCACTGGTCGCTTCTTCACGTGTATTCCATGCAGAGAGAAACCCATTCGGGTCATGATCAATGGAAGCTTTGAAATCAAGAAGAGCATGTCTCTCATTATCGATGCACTTACCAACTCCTGGTAGGTAAAAGGCAGTGGTACATGTGAAGTATACCACCAAAAGTAACGAAATAAACAAAACAACATACAAGAGTCTGTTTGAAATCATGTTATTTCTCATTATACTCATCTGTTGACTATTCTTAATTTTTTGATGTATATATCAACTACATATAAGCCCTTATGAGATTTATATAACCCTCAAGTTTTTGGAAGGGGGTGGGGGCGTTCTTTTCTATGCAATGATGAACGGTTTAGATCATTTTTAATTAATATGTATCAACCAAGTTGAAATCACTTCTCATTTCTATCTTGTAATTAAATGAGACAATTATATGTGTTGACACCTTTTTGCATTTCATTTGAGAGCTCATAGGTTTGAATTCATGTCACGGTAATGTAGAGGGTTTTTTTTTCTAGGTTTCCTCGTTAAGTGGTCTCAGGTTTAAGTCTAACATAGATTGTCAAACAATTGAAACGGATGAAATCACATCACAAAAAGAACTCGAACTTAGTAATAGTAAAAAAATGGTGAACACCAACATAATTAGGTGCCCCTTACCGACATATCTCACGGCTAACATGAGGGTGGTAAATCGTGTGACCCAGGGAAAATTGGGTGGTGCCAGACTTTGAACCATAGACCCTATTATAGATTCTCACCTCATTACCACTAGACCAATATCATGGAGACGAACTTAGTAATAGTAGGGAACCAAAAAAACAACGTTAAAAGTCTTGGCTATTTAGATATAACAAAGTACAGGCCCAATCAAAAGCAACAACTCTCGTGATAAGATATGTGTGGTGTTTACAATTTGTGAAGTATTAACTTGACTTACAAAGACTTATAATGTGATAGATTGATTGTCCCCAATCACACGTCCGATCCAAAGACTTTCAAGTCTTCAAATTTTGATTTATTATGTGTTTTCCTAGGTTTTTTTTTTTTTTTTTTTTTTTGTATTTTTTAATCTAATGAGATAAAAAAGAAAACATGATGCACAACATATTTATGACGATATTAATTGTTATTATGTATAAATCAAATGCGTTGATGTTTTTTTTGAAAATTATATTATATTTTCAACTCCTAAATACCACTTCATCCAACAGAACTGGAATACAAACTATCATAATAATATACATGTAACATACGTCAACTGTGTCTAAATTCCAAATTTGGTAATGAGTTTAATATATTTTTCTAAATCCGTTAGTTCGGTTAATTGGATAACGATTAAACTGAATTTATATACAAATTTATTATTTTTGTTAATACTGTATAAGGTTGAATTCAGTTTATTCGGTTAGTTTTAATCGGTTTATTCAGGTTTTAACCAGTTTATTTGGTTTTATTCGGTTGAATTCGGTTCGGTTAATGGTATTCTGAATTCAGTTTGATTTTTGGTTACAGATAAAAAAATATAAACAGATTAAATCCAACCGAATAAATTAAACAAGCCGATCATGAACACCCTAAATACAAAATGATAGTATGGATAATTTTATTATTTTCAGAATTTAAATTTTATTATAGTTTTCTATAGCTTGGCGGCATCATGCCTATGCGCAATGTTTTAATTATTAAAAATAAACGCTTTTTTTTAATGATTTAGTATATTAGTACATATGGTTACTTTAAACTAAATAGCTTCCTTATCTTAAAAAGCTTAAGAAGAATCTTAAGAGATTAGATAATTAATCAATAACTATGATTAAATCAAGTTGTTTGATGATATTTAGTAATAACCATTTTTGTTAACCTTTTATCAGGTTCCCCCCACCTTCTTTAAACGTTCATAACTTTTACGTACGAGCATTTTCCTCGTCAAAATTAGTATAGTGTTGTTATAGAAAAAAATTATTTTTTTAATTTATTGTGTCTTTTGTACATGTAATTGTGTCTTTTGTGTTTTATGCTCAATGTTGTGTTTTCTTGAAAAATTCAGGACACAATGATGTTGCATAATACATAATGTCAAGTAAGGATGACACAATGACGAGCATGAATGACACAATGAACTTTAAAAAAACACAATTACATGTAAATTAAATAAGACACGATTAATTGAAAAAAATCAAAAAAGATAATTATACACAAATGTTTAAAAAAGACACAATGACGATAATTAGACACCATGAGTTGAAAAAGTTTTGTTTTTTATAGTAACACGATACTTATTTTAAAGATAAATAATGATCGTTTTTATGGTATATATATTTTTAAAAAATATAACATAAAAACAAGCATTTTTTTATTTACAAAATTAGTATTGTGTTGCTATAAAAAAATTGTTTTTTTAGTTCATTGTGTGATTTGTGCAGTTCATTGTGTGTTTAGTATTTTCTGAACAATTCAAGACATAATAATGTTGTACAATGCATATATAATGTCAAGCAAGAATGATACAATGACGAATATGAATGACATAATGATCTTTATAAATTTCAATGACCAGTAAAAATGATACAATTACCTGTAAGAAAACAAAAAAATAATTATACACAAACGTTTAAAAAAGGCACAATGACGATAATTATAAACAATAAACTTTAAAATTTTTATTTTTTATATCAACACGATATTCATTTTAAAGATAAAAAGAGTGTTTGTTTTTATGATATGCTTTTTAAAAAAAAATATCGTGTGTAAAAGCCATGAACGCTTAAAAAATGTTGGGGTAAAGTGATCATGAATAAATTACCCTCAAACAACTTTTCTCTTCATAATTTTGAATTTCCCTTTCAAATTTAATCTTATGATCTAAAAGTTAATAATCCTTCTTATACTTTTTAAGTTAAGAACACTATTTAGTTAAACCTAACCCTTAGTACAAGACATATTGTTATTGTAATTGGGGATTTGGAGTTGCAAAATAATGAAAAGTTAAGTTATAATGCATGTGGGTAATACAAACACTAATCATCTGCTTATGGTCTTGTAGTCTAGTATGGATTTAAATTTCCGAAAAAACTAATCCAAAAACCGAAAAATCCAACCCGAAAAAACCAAACCTAAATATAAACCGACGGGTTTGGTATAAGTTTTCAAAAAACCGAAAGTTTAGGTTTGGTTTTACCTTAAAGAAAAACCGAATACATGCGTCTGTGTGTGTATATAGAGCATGTATAAAACGAAAACTCACATGAGTTGAAAAAACCTTAAAAACCCTATGTGACAAAAAAAATTTTGAATTTTTTTTATAGTTTTGTAACATTATTAGGGTCATTTTTATGAAAAATATAAAAAAGCGCCGACCCAATTTTTTTAAAAAAAATTAATTAAACGAAAATGTAACACTAACGTAACTCCTTCTTTAAGTCCTGTACATCGATGTTACGTCTGTGTTACATCGGTTTTTTATTAATTTTTTAAAAAAAAAACTAGTCAGCACTTTTTTTATTTTTTTATAAAAATGACCATAATGATGTAACCTAACCGTAAAAAAATTGAAAAAAAAAATTGATGGTTTCTTTCGTTGTTTTCAAAGTTCCCTCAACTCAACTAGGTTTTCAAAATAACCCTCCCCTATATACATAGGGTTTGAATCCTTTGAAAACCCGATCTTAAAGAGAAAACCGTTAAACCCTGTGTGAACCGTTAGATCAAACTTTTATTAGATTTTAATTAATTAAACAGAAAAAAGATGTGGTCTATAATTAAAGTTGAATATTTTAATGGGGTTTTTGAAAAAAAATTGTCTCTATTACCCTTTAAGGGGTATAAGTGACTTTTTTTCACTATATATCCTCTCTTTTCATTAATTAACCAGATTCTCTCTTCTCTCTCATCTTTCCTCTCTCCTCTTTTTCTCCTCTCTTCTCTCTCTCCTCTCTCTTAATTCGTTTTCTCTCTCCTCTTTCCTCTCTTCTCTTTCCTCTCTCTTTTATATATAAATGACTATTAAAATAAAAAAAACAAAAAATATACACATGTGTATCAGACATAAATTTCGCTACACAAACACAAATATTACATATTTTCAACCGTAATAAATATTACACATGTGTATTTTACATATGAAACAAAAAATTACACATGTGTAAATTTATAAAAAAATATCAAATAAATCAAAAAATCAAAAACTACACATGTGTAGATGTAATATTTTATAAATCTCAAATATATAAAATATACACATGCATATTTTTATTTTCTACGCATGTGTAGTATTTCGAGTAAAATATACTTTGTGTATTAAAACTTTTACATTTTTATTTATACGCATGTGTAATTTTTTACATTTTCTTTTAAAAATACGTTTTTTTTAATTTTGTATAAAAAATATACATTTTTGTTGTTGAGAATTTTAAAAAAAATAATTTTTAATTGATGTAGAGAGAAGAGATAGATGAGAGAGAAATTTGATATTAATAATTTATTATATATTTGGGTGATTTTAAATGAGAGAGAAAGAGATAAATTATTATATATATGGGTAAGTGGTTAAAGACTATTATACTTTTTTCATATTAATAAATTAGAAATAGAAGAAAGTTGATCTAATAGTTGATATATGGTTTAAGGGTTTTCTCTTTAAGATCGAGTTTTCATTTGATTCAAATCCTATATATATATATATATATATATATATTAACTTTCAACAATTTATAAACATTCTATTTTTATTTTCTTAGTTATTGATATTAAAAGTCAAATAAAAATAGTATATTTTATTATTATTATTGTCTTAAGATATTAAAAACACGTATGATTTTTACTAAATTTAAATACTTTTGTATATATTTTTAAATATTAAGTAGTGTTGTAATTAAAATTGAAATAACCCCACCAATGGCGGAATCATCGGGGCGTACACGAAGTGTAGATTGTACAAAAACACAATGTGTTTATTGTAAAAAATTCAAACCATTTATTATAATAAATTCAAACTTAACATTCAAACATTCATTACATCACAAAAGGAAATAATAATTCAAACATTTAAATTCTAAACATAATACGAAAACTAAATTCAATCTCTTTGCATGCCTAAGTAGCGTTTCCACCTAAAACATATTTAAATAAAAATGTCAACTATAAAGTTGGTGAGTTTCACAGGTTTAAGCACACACACCAAAATAGTTGAATAAATGTTTATAAATGTTATAAGTAATATGTGTAACCAAGAAATATGAACATACAATATTGAATTAGTAAATAAAGCACATCAACTAATGTTAACATAATAATGTTTGACTATGGTAAGCATCACAATGCTTGAACTAGTAACTATCACTGCGGGCTTCCCCCGAAGGGTAAATCAAACACAGTGGAATAGTCGGTCAATAGATCTATCATAGTAACTAAGGGTGATCAATGCTCATTGTTAACTAAATCCAATATGTAATATGTTATCAAACTAGATTCACATGATAAGAGTTTAAAACGAGTTTACATGTTTCACCCCAAAAATAAAAGCATAAAAAGAGGCTATGAAACTCACCTTGATAAGTGAGATATCCTTTGAAATTAAATGATGCCAAATGTGAAATTCAATAGTATCCAACACCAAAGTAATCAACCTAGAATACAAAACCCCATGTATATTAATGTAACTATAAATCCTATGAAATTCTTAATACAACAAGAATTATATTATTCGAATTTATATGTAAATGTTTGTAAATTGTTATGTTAAAAAGATTTTGTGGGTATAACCACCTTTAAACTTTTATGTTCCAACTTGAATAATCATTAAAAGAAATAAATCATCATTAAAAAATAATTAAGTTAAAATGATAATAATAATTTGATAAATAAGTTGGTAAAATTATTTATAGTTTAACACATTTATGCTCAAATAATAGTGTAGTAGTTCATCTATAATATTATATATTTATATGCAAAATAAGTTTGATAAAATTTGCATTTAATAAATAACTAAAATAATGGATGTAATATGTAAAAGTTCGTAAATACTAACATAATTTTATACATAAATATTTAAATATACAATTTAACAATAAAACTTTAATTAAAAGTTTAAATATCCTCAATATATATTTTGTAAAATCGAAATTGAATATTCAAAAATAACGCTTAATATGAAACACAATTTGTATTTATCTTTATGTATTATTTATTTATTTATTATTATTATTTTTATTATTATTATATTGTTTCTAACAGAATGTTCTGTGAATCTAAAATTTACAAAAGTAGTTTAAATAAAAGGATAAAAATAATTGCCCAATAACCAGGTTGGAACACGCAACCCCAGGCTTCCGAACCTAGAATTTTAGATTCAAAATTCGTGTTTTCCCCAAT
Source organism: Mikania micrantha (assembly GCA_009363875.1). Taxonomy (NCBI): domain Eukaryota; kingdom Viridiplantae; phylum Streptophyta; class Magnoliopsida; order Asterales; family Asteraceae; genus Mikania; species Mikania micrantha. Next base: position 58,309,883 of record CM018687.1, on the reverse strand, counting down.
TCTTTTATAAAGAACCCGAAAACCCTAGAATTTTAGATTCAAAATTCGTTCGAACTACGACATTATCGAATCAGGAACGATAGGGCTTTTGTTTAGGGCTGTAAAACGAATCGAAGGACATATAGAACACTTACAATAGTTTGCGTTTGGGTTGGTTTCGAGCTCAGGTACAGAAAACGATCGGCCGAAAGCTTCTTGCTCCTAATTCACGATTTAGAATGCTGATGTGTGTTGTTTGACTTCACATAAAGGCTCGCAAGGTGTAGATGCACGAGTGGTTTAGTTAAATTTTGATTTTTACATCTATCTTCTATATACTCTAATAAAATAGTATTTTTAGGAAACACATGACATATCTTCCTAATAAAGGAGTATTAATAGGAGACACATGTCACATTCTCATTAAATCTGACAATATTTTTCCCGCCTCTCTCTTAACAAATACAATTAACTTTTAGTAAGTAAATATTAAAAAAAATATTTTTTCTTATTTTATTAATTTACTAATTTATTACAAGTTAATAAATAATAATTCAATTATATTTTATCCTAAATATAATTATATAATTATTAAATATTTACTAATATTTAGTGTTAATAAAGTATAATGTTTACTATTCAACCCGTGTAATACACGGGTTTTCTAGGCTAGTTATTATATATATTAAAAACCAAAGTTTTTGTGTGAGGCAAAATTACTGTTTCTTTTTTACAAGTCTTGAAGCACACTTTACAACCTTTTACTTCTGACTTCAAAGGAAGCAGATGGCGACTGAGAGAGAGAGAGACGGAATATGGATTGTTTGTTCCCAAACAAAGAGAAAATACCATTAAAGAGGGAGAAGAACATGGAAGCGCAGGGCGTGCAATAGCCATGGATGTTGAGCGCACAATCACAGCCACGACGGAGCTCCGCCGCCGCCTCCGTCGTTACCCTACCACCAGCCGATGTCTCACGAAGAAATCCGTACGCTATGGATAAGTGATTTACCCTTCTGGGCCGACGAGTCCTATCTTCATTCATGGTTCGCCCCCACTAATGAGGTCTTTAATTCACAATCCTAACATTCTCATACACATTTTACGAATTCCTGTTTTTGTTCATGTTTGTTACGGCCTTTAGGCTTTCGTGATTACAGAAATTACTGTGGAAACATGATACTGAACCTGTTAAAACTCTAAACATCAAATTTATTGCAAATAAGGTTTTCAAACCGAACGAACTTATTTTTAATTTTGATTTTGTTTGTTTGAGAAGAGTTAATTACTAGGAGTTCATACTTAGCATTGTAAGTTAATGCATTTACAGGTGCTTTCAATAAAGGTGATTCGTAACAAAGCAACAGGCCTTCCAGAAGGTTATGGATTTGTGGAGTTTGCTTCACATGCTACAGCGGAAACCGTTCTTCAAACATACAATGGGACACAATGAAAGGCCCCGTTCCCCGGGAGTCTCTCGGTTGGTTATACATCAACAACATAGCACATAAACCGTACAATAGTTGTATACTATGGCAGCGGAATTCATTACGTAGTATTTAGTCTCTTTAGGAATGCCAGTTCTTGGGTAGGTAGTCCTCATGCCATGCCACGAGCCATCATATCTTCATCATAACCTGCTCAACCTGACATGCATGCTAAAACAAGTCAGCTTTCGCTGGTGAGTTCTAAGTTAATTTTTCATAAAAATAAAAAATCTTTACAGTACATAAAACATCCGCATTCACTATTGACCGAAGTCAACAGTCTCAAAACTTTATATAACATAACATAATTCACAGGTATAACATACATGTCATCATAACATCCATCATACTATACATAAAACATTAGCCTCAACTGTTGACCTGAAGTCAACAGGCTTGTGCAGCACAAGACACCTCAACTGACGACCCGAAGTCGACCGGCTTGTATAAATACAAGACACCTCAACTGACGACCCGAAGTCGACCGGCTTGTATAAATACAAGACACCTCAACTGCCAACCCGAAGTTGACAGGCTCATACATGTATAAGACTTCCTCAACTGGCGACACACAGTCGATATGCATGTTCTTTCACAGGACTTCTGTCTGTTCTTTAACAGGACTTCTGCCTGTTCTTTCACAGGACTTCTTAAACCATCAACCGAAATTGACGGCTCATACTGGTACAAGACTTCTTAACATACATCATTCATACATAACATGGTTTAAAACATTTAAACCATCATAATCATAACAGATTCGCACCGCAGTGCTCAGGTTTTGCCCAACCGCAGCTGGGATTTCAAAACCCCATTTCCTTCTCGACCTCGGTCGATGTCTTTCAAAAATCATTTACTTCTCAACCACAGTTGAGACTTAAAACATTCTTTACATCTCAGCTGAGACTCTTTAAATCATTTACTCCTCAACCGCAGTTGAGGCTTATAACATTCTTTACATCTCAGCTGAGACTCTTAAAATCATTTCCTTCTCAACCTCGGTTGAGAATTCAAACATTCTTTATACTCTCAACCGCAGTTGAGACTTAAAACATTATTTACTTTAAAACATTCTTTACTTGAAAACATTCTTTACCTGACCTTAATCAGGTTAGCGTCACTTTCATATAATAACTTTACAACATGAAACATTCTTTACTTTAACATATTCTTTTATCTGATCGTAGCCAGATAAAACAATCATTTACATAAAATAACTTCACAATATGCATATCAGCCCAAAATGATAAAACATTTAAAATAGGGCTATAAGAACTCACAATCATTTCAAATATATTTATCATGCATGCACATCAGCCCTAAAACTTTAAAATAGTAAAAGAGGGCTAATAGAACTCACCTGAGCTAAAACACAATTTGCTAGCTCATCTTCCTTTCCTTTCCTTACTTTCTCACTTCACAATGATATCCTATTAACATGAACATATCATCATGATTATAACCTTATCATGAAGGTTCTCAATTTACGATCACCGCTCAAAACTTCGGCATATCGTAACTTTCATTCGGAACTTTATTTCAAAATTCCGTTTACACTCATTTTGATCATTCTTATCTCTACAATCTTGTTATGATTAAAGATTGCTTATTCGCTCGGCTTAAATAAGCGTATTCTCTTATTTACTTAATTCGTCTTAGGCGTTGTTAACTTACTGATTGAATCTTTCAGAACGTTCAATGTCAAAAACATTACCTTGATAGTCATTAAATAGTTAATGTTGTTGATTATCTCACTAGACAGGTTCCTAGATAGATTAATGGCTTAGAAATGATAATCCTTATTATTGATTACCCAGACATCATGAAATATCACAAGGTAGTATTAGAATAGGTTTACTAACCATGTTCAACATACTGATCTGCCTGTTATCATAAACATCAGATACTCGTTCCAGTTAGTATGTTAATAACTGTGATTAGTTTAACACACTTAGAATTAACCTTGCATATCAAAATTAATCAAACTAATCACCTAGCTTGTCATACCCAAATGGTTTAAACCACTATAACCATTGTTATGATTTCATGCAAAACGGGCATTACAACGGTTCAAAACAAGGATTTACCCATTAACAGTTCGAGTTTTTCGTTTATAATCAATCCTAGCCATCATCCAGGCAATAATCAACAACCCTAACTATATCATTACGTTCAAAAACAAGATTTAATCAATCATTACCAATCTAGAAGGTTAAAGTGAACCGTTACCTATTCAGGCGGAGTTCTGCGGGTAAAAAGATGATCAGGACTTGTATTAACGATCCTTGGTGCGATCCGCGTGATCCAGAGGCTTAAAAATTTGAGGTTTTGATGGATTGAAAGTGATTTTGTTCGTCTGGCTCACCGAAACGTCGAAGGGAAGCAAGAAACTTGGATTCTAGATGAAAATCTGACTTTTTAAGCCAATATCGCGTTATGCTTACGTCAGGTGTACCGCCCCAAGCCGAACAGGGAGCTAGGGTGTACCGCGCGAGGAGAGGCGGCCAGATTCTTTATTTGCTTCCGCGCGTACCGCCTGTGTCCGGAGTGTGGATCGCGGTACGGTCCTTTTTGTCCACTTTTCGATTTTTTTCTTCATTTCGCGATTCCGGACAATCCGTAACTCCGTTTCGCGCACGGTTTTCGCCCACGTTCACCATTTCTAGCATACTATCACCCTGTAGTAATTTCGTTTGCCAATTCCACGTGGATTTCAAGCACGATCCATCTAGCTTCACTAATCGATTTATTCCCGCCCCAAATGCATATAACCTAATTAGTCTCGGTTCCCCAATTCTATCACCGAAACCCGAAGAACCCTAATCCTAAATGGGTTCCAATGCATTTGATTCGAAAATTATTAGCCCATGTAATGATAGGGCTTTTAATCCTCAATGAATGACGAGTAGATTGATATAAGAATTACCTGATTTAGTATTTGATTGTGTATGGTTCAAGTGTTCGAGATGGTCCGGTCGTTCTTGAGTTCGTTCTTGATTTGATCGCCTTTTAATGTGTTTGTTTGTTTGATATCTGTTCACAAACCCTTTCGAAATGATCCCAGGAGTATAATGGTTCAAGGAATTTGATTTTTATATATGTTTACACATGATTTCCAGCAATGAAAGTGTATTATCTGCCTAGCTAATTTCAAGGATGATTCAAGCCCTATTGGTGAGAATGTAAGGTGCATTCATGGTGGTAATTTATTTGATCTTTAATTTTTATTTTCAATGTGGTCTACTAAAATTTTACGGGTTATTTGGTTAAAATGTTCTACAAACGCGACAACTTGGATCTATTAAAATTTTACAGCCAGTAAATTTGAGTCTACTTAAATTATAGAACAGGTTAATAGGCACATCTATATTCTTTTTTCTTGCCTATTTTCAGTTTTGTCACCCTTTCCTCCTAATTTTGACATATGTGTTCTATCATTTGGTTACACCTATGATTAGAGTTAAAAATAAAACGTATTGGCTAAGTTAACTATTACTTTCAAATAATAATACATATGTTAAGATTTAGACATCTACAGCCAATGTATTTCACAAGTTTGATGGTTAGTTCTTTAAGAGACTACAACTTTTTATTATGATGAATCGTGCTTGATTACGATGAATCCAGTAATTTTGAATACGACTAAAATTAAAAATTTAGTGATAAAAAGAATAGTTTTCTTCTTCTTCTTTGACATGCTACAAAGTTAGCCTTATTGTAGAGCTTTAGTATCTATATTTATTTATTATGGATGTTCAATTGTAACATGTTACTATTATTTCCCATTGAAATTAGTCGTGTTGAAATTCTAAACAGCGTAATATATGAACAATATTTTAATTGATTCGTTTGTAATACAATGAGGTTGAAAGCTAAAAAATTGATTACTAAGTCAATATGTTCACATTCGCCTAAATGATAGAGAATATTGCTCACAACAATGGATATTATAACATTTTATTTATTATTACAATTTTGATCTTTTTAGCAGGTTTTGATAGTAACGTGTAGTTTACGTTCATCAGTATAAACGAAACTAGATGTTTCATGTCAGTTTAAGGAACCCGACGCAACGCGCGGGTCGTATATCCTAGTTTTTATAAATTTGTAAAATTTATTTAGATTTCTTAAAACTAATAATAGTAAAATAGTTATAATTTTGTGTATATTTTATCATTGTTTTAATTTTTATATATTTAAAACAAAATTATTATTATTATTTTCACATAAATGAAATTGATGTATATTTAAACTTTAAATTAAATTAAATTTTTTATTTTATTTTTTTTAAATATAACTTATTTTAAACTTACAAATAAGTTTATGAATGTGCTTTTTTTTTTGCTTTTATTTTATTAAATTATAAAATTTTAAACTAATTGTCCATACCTAGTTACATGCATACATGTGTGTATGTTTAATTTGTCTTAGTGTACGTGTATGTATCTATGTACATATCTAAAGTTTATAAAAAAAAAATTATGACATATTTTTAGCGTTATATCCTTATAAAACTTGGGATTTACCCAAGCCTATCAATGATCAATCAATTTTTTTTAAACTCGTTACGAAAAACTCTAGAGGTTACACATTACAACTTGTATCACTAAGATGAAAGAAGACCATCAAAGATTAATTCTAGAAGTTATCGTATACGTTGGACTCTGCAAGCAGAAAGAAATATGTGTAATAAATTCAGGGAGAGTATTATACACGTTGTACTCTTTTTCTTTGTAACCAAGTTTTTTTATCCACCGAATTTTCTTAGTAAGGTTTAAATGAATAATCTATTTCTCTATAATTTTCTCTTAATTCACAATAGTTAGTAACTAATTATATAATAATTGTAACTGGATTTACATAATGAGATAAAAATATAGAGAATTTGATAGACAATGATATTTTGTAACGGGTTACCTATATATTTTTTGGACCTTTATAGTTATACAAGTCACGAATTTCAAACAATAATCACAGAAAAAACTTAACATTAAAAAATTATTTATAAATATGCAAACTTGTAATATTATAATCAATTGACAAGAAAAACATCTTCTTACATCACATCTTACGGTACTATGCTTGCAGTTAAGCATTTAAAAATACCCTTAAAACATAGAAAATAAAAAAAAAAACACAAAAGACAACTATCGACGACTAATATGTTGCAATTTTGAGATGAACACCATCACTTTTACATAAATCCGACTTTCCAAGGTATTCATAAAGTGAAAGAAAGCACGTTTTACAGGATTGTAGACTAGTAACACAATACACACTGTCCAAAATCCAATAGCAAAACCAATAGCCCCACCGATATGAAACCATATGTTTTCCTCATCATCATCTTCATTATTTTCACCAAGTATGGGTGGAAGTTGTAGCTCTTTATCTCCGAGACAATATTTGGACAGGGGAAATCCACACAATCCTGCATTTCCGGCATACCTTGATGGGTCGAACGACTGTACTTGAGTGCTGGATGGTATTCTCCCGGACAGGTTATTATGTGACACGTCTAGATAGTTTAATAATGTCATCTGAGACATGCTTGATGGTATTGTTCCCGTAATATTGTTTCTAGATAGATCCAGAATTTGAAGGTTTTTCATCTGACCAATTTTCCCCGGAATCTTTCCAACTAGTGCATTGTTTGACAAGTTTAGTGTAACGAGCTGGTAAAGATTGGCAATTTGATATGGGATCTTTCCTGTTAGATTGTTGCTTGATAAATCAATGCACATCACAAGTCCTAGTGTGTTGCTAAATTCTTGGACATTTCCTTGCCACTGGATCTTCACATGATCAATAATATGTGTGGGAAAACTAGGCACAAGATATGAATGCACATTTGGTTGAGGAGATGACAACCCTTGTTGAACCATAACGGTTAGATTACAAAGACATGTAGGGATGGTTCCATTTAGGTTGTTCTTTGACAGATCTAGAAGTTGTAGGTATGCTAATTGGCAAAACTGTGAAGGGATTGTTCCAAAGAAGTTGTTTGATGTTAGGCTAAGAGCATATAACAATGATAATTTTTCTCCAATCCAAATGGGCACGCTACCAGAAAATACATTAGACCCCAAATCTAAAAGACTTAATTTGGTGCAACTATTTAAAGACAAAGGGATTTGTCCAGAAAAGTCGTTATTGTTTAAATACAACGTCTGAATATTCTTTAAGAACTGAACAGATGTAGGAATCCTTCCAAAGAGTTCGTTGTGTCCAAGATTAAGAAATTGTAATTCTTGAAAATGACCTAAACAGTTTGGAATTTTTCCGGTCAATGAATTGTTTGACAGGTCAAGAAAGGATAAAGACCAGTTAACAATATGGCCACACAAAAAGGACAGTCCTCCGTATAATTTGTTTTTTGAAAGGTCTAACCATTTCACGGTGGAAAAAATGTTTGGTATGGTACCAAAAATGTTGTTAGAGCTCAAGACAATCTTGGCTATGTTGGGCATTTGAGCTAGAGAATTAACTCCTTTGAGTGAATTATTTGAAACATCTATATTCACAATCTTAGAGTTTTCAATGTTTTTAGATATGTCACCTTGAAGAGAATTGGAAGAAACACTTAGAGTTCGAAGCTTAGGTAGTTGCCACACCTTTTCACTTATGGTTCCACTTAACTGATTATTAGATAATTGCAAATAATAAAGGGAAGAAAATTTTGAATATCATTGGAAAATGACCCTATGAATTGGCTATTAGAAAGCATTGTTGAAATAAATTGATTTCTATTTGATATACAGAAACTTTGTTTGAAGATTCTCTATGTGAGAATTCCAAATTTCATACGTACATATTGTCGAATACATGTGTATATACATAATTACAAATCAGTTAATTAACTGCTAATACAGTTTATTATAAATAACTATAATAACCGTCAATTTGACTTTCGAGCGTTGACCTTCATTTACCGATAGCTTATCTTCCAACATTCCCCCATAAGCTATAGGGAACAAACACCAAGCCTTGCCTTTAATTTGTTAAAATCTCCAACCTGCAAGGATTTGGTGAAAATGTCTGCAACTTGCTCCTTGCTTCCACAAAACTCCACTGTAACATCTTTATTGTTAACAAGCTCCCTTATGAAATGATACTTGATTCTGATGTGCTTGCTTTTGTTATGAAATACTGGATTTTTAGCCAAAGCAATGGCTGACTTGTTATCACAGAAGATTGTTGTAGTTTCTTGTGAATCCGAACCCACCTGTAGTTCATCCAAAATGCCTTTTAACCACAAAGCTTGGCACCCAGCCATTGAAACTGCCATATATTCTGCTTCTGCAGATGAGAGTGCAACCACTTTTTGTTTTCTGGATTGCCAAGAGATAGCACCAGTACCGAAATGAAACATGAATCCAGAAGTACTCTTACTATCATCTATATTTCCCCCATAATCGCTATCACTAAAACCAGTTAAGGATGGTCTGTCACATTTTGAATAAAGAATTCCATTATCCATGGTACCTTTTACATATTTTAAAATTCTTTGTGCAGCCTCCCAATGACATTGTTTGGGTTTTTCCATGAACCTACTTAGGATACTTACAGAGAAAGCAATGTCTGGCCTTGTCCCTGTTAAATACATCAAGCTTCCAATAAGGCTACGGTATGTGCTGGCATCTACGTCTTTATCCATGGTGTTTTTGGATAACTTCAACCCATATTCCATTGGTGTAACAGAGGTTGTACTATTTTGCATATTAAATCTTTTTAGCAGATCTGTAGCATACCTTTGTTGGGATAAGAAAACCAAGTTTTGTCCTTGTTTGACTTCTATGCCTAAGAAATAGTGCAATAGCCCCAAGTCTGTCATTTCAAACTCTTTTTTCATGGAATCTTTAAACTTTGTGATCAAAGACAAACTGCTACTTGAAATTACTAGATCATCAACATAAAGGCATATTACCAAAATGTGCTCATCTTCCTTTTTAATAAAGAGAGTATGTTCAAAGGTACATTTCTTGAATTTGTTCTTTGTGAAATACTCTTCAATCCTGCTGTACCAAGCCCTTGGTGCCTGTTTAAGACCATAAAGTGCCTTTTTTAACAAACACACTTTATTTTCTTCCCCTCTCTTTATATATCCTTGTGGTTGTTCAATAAATACTCTTTCCTTTAAATAGCCATTTAAGAACGCTGATTTAACATCCAACTGATGTAAATGCCAACCAAATTGAGCAGCAATAGCTAAAATCAACCTAATAGTCTCCAATCGTATTACAGGTGCAAATACCTCTTGATAATCTATACCATGCTTTTGTTTGTACCCTTTTACCACCAATCTTGCTTTATACTTATCTACCTCTCCTTTCTCATTCAACTTAGTTTTGTATATCCATTTTACACCAATAGGTTTTTGTGTTTCTGATCTGTCAACCAGTTCCCATGTATTATTCTTTATAATAGCACCCATTTCACTATCCATGGCCTCTTTCCATTTCTGATCTTTAATGGCTTCTTCGAATGAAATAGGATCAGCATCAGCAAACATAGCAAAGTCAACTTGAGGAGGATCAATTCTTCTAGTATTTGCGTATATATCACTTACTGTCCTTTCTTTAACCATTCCCCTTATATTTCTTGGATCTAAGTCATCATCAGATGATTCATTACTTGAATAATTTTCATTTGTATTCACATACTCATCTCTCTGATCTTCATTTTGATTTACAGTATCAATTGTCTGAGTAGAGTTTAGTCTTGTATTATCCAAAGAATTTGTAATAGATTCAGAGATTGGGTCATCTTCGTTTAGGTTATTATTTTCAAACCAACTTTTATTTTCCTCAAACAACACATCTCTACTAATGATTACTTTTCTTGTTTCTGGATTGAACAATTTGTAAGCCTTGCTATGTTCACTATATCCAATGAATATGCACCTTTCTGATTTTTCATCTAACTTACTTCTTTTCTGGTCTGGTATGTGTGCAAATGCAATGCTACCAAACACCCTAAAGTGTGCAACACTTGGTTTGAAACCTGTCCAAGTTTCTTGTGGTGTAGAGTTATGAAGACTCTTTGTAACAGATCTATTTAAAATATAAGCTGCACATGCAACAGCTTCACCCCAAAATTCATTTGGCATTCCTTTATTTTTTAACATGCTCCTAGCCAGTTCTAGTAAGCTTCTGTTTTTCCTCTCTGCTACCCCATTTTGTTGGGGAGTATAGCTTGTAGTTAATTGATGCAAGATCCCATTTTTCTTTAAGAAATTTTCGAAATCATGACCACAGTATTCACCACCTCTGTCAGATCTAATACATTTGATCTGTTGTCCAGTTTGGTTTTCAACATAAGCTTTAAATGTCTTAAAACATTCGAAAGCTTCTCCTTTTTCTTTGATAAAATATAGCCATATCTTCCTACTAAAATCATCAATGAAAGTAATGAAATACTTATTCTTGTTGATAGTAGGAGTTCTCATTGATCCACAAATGTCACTATGGATTAATGCTAATGGTTTTTCAGCCCTCCAAGTTGCATTATGTGAAAAGGCCTTCCTAGATTGTTTTCCAAATGCACAGCTATCACACACTCCTTCAATTTTCTTAATTTCAGGAAGTCCTTTAACTAAGCCTTTCTTACCCATACTAATTAATGAATCATAATTGATATGCCCAAATCTTGAATGCCATAACTTGGAGTTTCCATTTTCTGTGATATTTAAAGCAAGTATATTTTCTTGAAAGTTTAAGGGAAACATTTTGTTTTCAGTCATAGTAACTTTTCCAACCAAAGATCCTTGGGCATTTCTTATTAAGCACACGCCATTTCTTTTGAAATGAATGTCATATCCTTTTTGAATCATTTGTCCTATACTTAGTAAATTATGTTTCAAACCTGAGAAATAGTATACATCTGAAATTTTCTTCTTTTTATCCTTGAGTTCTACCGAGATTTCTCCACTTCCCAAAACAGATAAAACTTTGTCATCACCAGTTCTTACTTCTTTCTTTTTACTTTCATCAAGAGAATCAAACAAACTTCTAACACCAGTCATGTGATTACTACACCCACTATCCAAATACCATAGATTTTTGTTGATATTTTCTTGAACATTTAAAATCATAAACATAGAATCAGAATCGTCCTCATCATCCTTTTGTATGTCAGAACATCCTTCTTCTTTATGCATGAATGTTGACCCATCTTTTCCATTATATAATTTCTTTCTACAGAATTTACTCGTGTGACCAATCTTGTTACAATGATAGCATTTTAATTGGGACCAGGGTTTCTTTCCTTTACTTGATTCTGGTTGATCTTCCTTATTTCGAAAATCCTTTGTTTTATTTTGTAAAACATTCTGAAATGCATTGTCCAAACTTGGTGCTTCAAATTGTTTTATCCTTAATTCGTGAGACTGTAAGATTCCCAATAGGCTTTCTAAAGAAAGAGTTGAAATATCCCTAGATTCCTCAATGGCTACCACGATATATTCAAATTTTCTGGTCAAACTTCTTAAAATCTTCTCAACTACTCGTTGATCATTTATAGTTTCCCCATTTACTCTTAGTTGATTTAACAAAATGATAGTTCTGTTATAGAATTCTTCAATGGACTCAGATTCTTTCATTTTAAGTCCATCAAATTCACATCTAAGAGTTTGTAATCGTACCGTTTTAACTCTTTCTTCTCCTCTATATGCTTTATGCAAGAGATCCCACGCTTCCTTTGCGGTTGATGCAGTAGAAATCCTTTCAAAGACGAATTCGTTAACAGCCTGATATAATAAAAACAACGCCTTCTTATCCTTCTTTTTATTTTCACGAAATTCATTGACCTGCGCCGATGTTCCTTCTGCCGGTTCTCTATACCCTTCTTCTATCAGTCCCCATAGATCTTGTGATTCGAACAAAACCCGCATTTGAATGCTCCAGTGATTGTAGTTTTGCCCTGTTAATTTGGGTAATTGTGCCGACACACCAGTGTTTATGTTGTTGAGTGCCATAACAGTGATTTTGTGAATGAGTTTTGCCGAGTAATCTTGCCTGCTCTGATGCCAATTTGTTGAAATAAATTGATTTCTATTTGATATACAGAAACTTTGTTTGAAGATTCTCTATGTGAGAATTCCAAATTTCATACGTACATATTGTCGAATACATGTGTATATACATAATTACAAATCAGTTAATTAACTGCTAATACAGTTTATTATAAATAACTATAATAACCGTCAATTTGACTTTCGAGCGTTGACCTTCATTTACCGATAGCTTATCTTCCAACAAGCATAAGCTCTTCTAACTTAAACAACGTGCATCCATATAAGTTTCTCAAAAAATCTGGAAAATTGATAGGTGTTGTGTTGTTAACAAAAACAAAATACGTCAAACTACAAAGATTTCCAAAATATGTAGGAATCCTATCTAACTTGTTGCCATCGAGATAAAGACCTTCAAGCCTACTGCTAGTTAACGGAGATAACCAGTTGTACAATGATGAGTTATGATTGTTGTTCCCAAGATCAAGGATAACAATAGACGAAGATGAAGAAGAGTTGACATAAGAATAAGGATGCATGACCTGTGAGAGGCCACAACTCCATAAACTTAACATTGATAGTTTTTGAAGTCTTGAAATCACATTTAACCAACTATCTGCTTTGCCCATAAAGACATCATTCATTTGAAGTTCCTCCAACTTAGACATACGAGACAACAAGTCTAGATTTTCAACTGTACAACTAAAAAGTAACCCAAGTGAAAGAACTTGCAGATTAGTGAGGTTTCCAAGCTCCGGAGGAATGGTTCCAGTAAAATCATTTCCATCAAGTCTAAGGCATCTTAACTGAGTTAGAGAGCCAATGAACCTCGGAATAGTTCCCGTTAAATGATTGAAATCAAGAATAAGATAACTCAAGTGGCTTAAATTAAGCAAATAAGGACTAATCTTACCTCGAAGATTTCCAGAGTTTAAGTCAAGACCTATGATATGACCTGTTTGGTTGTTGCATGTGACCCCGAACCATTCACAACAATCATTGGTCGCTTCTTCACGTGTCTTCCATGTGGACAGAATGCCTTTCAGGTCTCGATCAATGGATGCTTTGAAATCGAGAAGAGCATGTCTCTCCTTATCGATGCACTTACCAACTCCTCGTGTTTTTGGTACCGGTTGTAGGTAAATGGCAGTGGTACTTATGAAGCATACCAAGAAAAGTGACGAAATAAACAAAACAATATACTAAGAGTCTATGTGAAATCATGTTATTTCTCATTATACTCATCTATTCTTAATTTTTTGATGTATATATCAACTACATATATGCCCTTAATTATCGAGATTTATATAACCTCAAGTTTACTACGTACAGTGTGTTTAGGAAGGGGGTGGGGGGTTACTTTCCTATTCTATGCAATGATGAACGGTTTAGATTATTTTTAATTAATATGTATCTGTTGGAAATCAGAGATCTAAACTATAATCGACAGATACACACACACAATATTCTGGGCAAACGTTTTCTTCTCATTAACTTCAACTACTGAATTACAAAATACATATAAAGAAAATTGACAAAAACAAACTACCAGTTACCACTACTTGCGAAAACAAAGAAACCAAAAACCCACGTAATACTATCATGCAATACCCACGACATGCATGAAAATAAATAAACTAAATTACAAAATTGCCCTTTCTCAAGTCTCATTAAACTATCATTCTCCCCCTTAACGAGTACTTGTGTTTCCTCCCATATCCTCGACTCCAAGCAAACTCCTCATCTTGGCAAATTTGATCCTTGGTAAAGCCTTAGTGAGTATATCCGCCTTTTGCTTATCACCACTCACATGTTCCACCAAAATTTGACCCCTCTCAACACATTCAAGGATGAAATGATGTTTAGTATCGATATGCTTGCTTCTACCATGAAAAACCGGATTTTTCATCAACACGATAGCCGACATGTTATCAACCAGTAGTGTTACTTGCTGCGGTACTTGCCCATTTAGCTCACTTACCAGATTTCGCAATCATAAAGCTTGACACGAAGCAGTAGTCGCAGCCATGAACTCTGCTTCACAAGAACTTAACGCCACCGTTTTTTGTTTCTGAGAGACCCATGTAATCAAGCTCTGCGAATAGTAGAACACCACACCAGATGTACCTCTTCGATCATCTACATCCATTCCGTGACTACTATCACTATTGCCAATTAGTTTTCCATCACCTCCTTTTTTGTAAATCAACCCCATGTTCATAGTCCCTCTTATATAACGTAAGATTTGCTTTACTGCCCATAAATGACTTTCTCGTGGCTTCTCCATATACCGACTCACAACCCCAACCAAATAACCCAAATCAGGGCGTGTATTAGTTAAATACCGCAGACTTCCAATGATACGCCGGTACTCAGTCGCATCCACCAATTTCCCATCTCCATTTTTCGAAAGTTGCTTCTTCGGATCCATAGGCCACTTAGACTCGTTACATTCCAACATACCTGTTGCCTTCAATATCTTTCTTGCATAAGACTCTTGCTTCAGCACAACTCTATTCTCCTTTTGCTCCATCCATTCCTAAATAAAAGGACAACCGGCCTAAGTCGCTCATATCAAACTCCCTTTTCATTTGTTCTTTGAAATTGTTTACTTCCTTTTCACATGATCCCATCATGATAAGATCATCTACATAAACACCAACAATCAGTACCGAACTTCTTTTATGTTGTCTATACACCGCCTGTTCATGCACGCTCTTGACAAAACCGAATCCTTTCAACGATTTATCAAGACGAGCATTCCATGCTCTCGGGGCTTATCGCAGCCCATACAACGCCTTGTGCAACTTATACACGAGGTTCTCTCTTCCCTTTTCTTCAAAACCTTTCGGCTGAGACACGTATACTTCCTCCAATAAATCACCATTCAAGAAGGCAGACTTAACGTCTTGGTGGTGAACAATCCACCCTTTGTTCGCTGCCATTGCCATTCCATGCGTGCAACTGGAGCGAAGACCTCTTCAAAATCCACACCTTTTTCTTGTACATATCCCTTCGCGACTAACCGGGCCTTGTACTTGATGATGGCTCCTGTTGCATCCCTTTTCACTTTATACACCCACTTCAGGCCAATCACTTTGTGTCCTTCAGGCAATGGAACTAAGGTCCATGTTCGGTTTCTTTTGATGGACAATAGTTCAGCTTTCATGGCATCCATCCAACCTTCCTCAACTACAGCTTCAGAGAAAGTTTGAGGTTCATCATCCACCAAGAGAAGCTCCTGATTTCTGATTGGTACAGTTCGATCATAGACATCTTGTAATGTCGTGAAGCCTCGAACTGGTGTATCATCAGTATTCGAATCATTTGTCATCTCACCACTTGAATTCGAATGCGCTGGAGAGGTGACTGGACTGTCTTCTTGTTGATCTTGTTGCTGAAAGCCATGTGACCCCGTTGAAGAAGTTACATTAGCGGTTACAGGTGTTGCGGGTGTGGGGTTATCATCTTCTTGTACTACCGACCTCTGATCTCCATTCTGTGCACTTACATGAATACTGTTCTGACCAGTCATTCACAAAGTCACTTACAACTTATCTTTTGTTATCCCACGCCCATTTCTTCTGTTCATCAAACACTGCATCTCGTCCAACTACCACCTTTCAACATTGGGATTGAAAAATCTATAAGCCTTGCTACCTTCCTTAACCCCCAAGTATACCATTGCTGTGCTTCGATTATCTAGCTTTGTGATGCTGTTGGACGTGTTCTTTACATACACCAAACACCCAAACACTTTCAAATGGCTTAAGTTCGGCTTCCTGCCCTTCCAAACTTCATACGGTGTCAGCTCCTTTAATGCCTTTGTGGTAATTCAGTTCAACAGATAAATTGAGTGTCGAACCGCCTCCCCCCAAAGACTATCTGGTAGGTTCATAGACTTAAGTAAGGATCTGTTCATGTTAAGAATTGTTCTGTTTCGTCTTTCCACAACACCATTTTGCTGCGGAGTATACGGTGCTGTTAGTTGCCTTTGTATCCCGTTGTCCGAACAAAACCCATTGAACTGATGAGAATTGAATTCACCTCCTCGATCAGTTCGCATTGTCTTAAGGACAAGACCACTTTCCTTTTCAACTTGTGCTTTGAAACGTTTGAAGCATGCCAATGCCTCATCTTTTGTCTTCAACAGATACACCCACATGTACCTACAACAATCTTCAACTATCAATAAGAAGTACTGATTACCTCCAATAGTTTGTGGTGTGATCGGCCTGCACAAGTCAGCATGAACAAGTTCCAAAGGAGATTTAGCCCGCCAATTAGCTTCGACCGGGAATGAGTGCCTCGTTTGCTTTGCCACAAGACAATTTTCACAGATTTGGGGTTTGTGAGTTATTTGGGGTAATCCAACTGCTACACCTTTCTCAGCCATCATTTCAATTGTTTTAAAACTTGCATGACCTAACCTGGCGTGCCACAGCCAGGCCAAATCCTCCAATCTGCTCATCAAACACACGAGTTTTGAGGTTTGGAGTGATGCCTTGTAAAGCCGGTTCTTCTCTCGCTGAACCTTCAACACCAATCTTCCATCCGCATCACTAAGTCGGAGGTACTCTCCTTTCATTGACACTTCATATCCCTTCTCCGTAAGCTGACCCAAACTCATTATGTTACTTCCAAGAGCAGGTATAAAATACACATCTGGGATTAGTAATTGCTCACCATTCTTGCACTCAAACAACAGTGAACCTTTTCCTTTGATTGGAACTCTAGAATCATCTCCGAATTTCACCTGCCCAAACACACGTTCATCAAGTTCTGCAAATAATTCTTTGAGGCCAGTCATGTGATTACTCGCCCCGTTATCCAAATACCATAGGCTTGGATCCCTATTTGCAGGCACTTTCGAAGTATTCGGAATCACCTTCTCTTCTTTCAGTAGTACCATGGTATGAGTGTCCTCGCCATGTACACTAAGCAAAAGAGTGGGTTCATCCGCTTCCTTTTGAGTCAAGTGGGCCTCATCTCCTAATTTTCTTTCTCTAGTGCACACGTAAGCCAAGTGCCCTAATTGATTGCATTTGTAGCATCTCATATCCTTCTTTTCCCTTGGTTTCCGGCTGTTGTATGAATCAGTGTGTACGTGCTACTTCCACGACCACCACGTCCACGATACAAGCCCCTGCCACGTGAACTTCCACTACCACCTCTATCATAACTAACTCCGCGTCCACGACCTCTCGAACCAAACTTCCCAGCCGGTTTATGATCGGAGTAACTTTCAGACTTAGCGAGGAGCAAACTCCCCTCACTACCCATGGTTGTTTGTCTGGACTTTAAACGATCCTCATAGGCCTTTAGCCTGCCCACAGCCTCCTCAAAAGGCATGGCATCCAGATCTGTGGTCTGTTCGATGGAAGTAACTAATTGTAGATACTTGCCAGGCACCGTATCCAACAATTTTCGAACCACAACACTATCCTCAAGCGTCGTACCCAAACTGCTGTGTTTTGAAATCATCCCCGATAATTTCCCAGCATACTCATCGATCGACTCGTTCTCCCTCATCCGAAGTGAATCGAATTCACTTTTGAGTGTGTTCAACCGCGCCTTCTGGACTCTATCAGCCCCTAAATACCTCAGCTTCAAGGATTCCCAAACCTCCTTTTCTGTCTTCTTCTTAGCAACTTGAAGAAGAACGTCTTCTGGTATTGCCTGGAATAAGAAGGCCCTAGCCGTCTTACTTTTCTTCTCGTCCACCGCTGCTCCCACTGGTGTTTCTATGGACTCCCATAATCCCTGGGCATCCATTATCGCCTCCATATTTATCGACCAGGTAGTATAGTTTGTTGCTGTCAACAACGGCAACTGCAAGGACACCGAACTCCCTTCTTTTGGTGCTGGCGCTGGATTCACAACCGACATCGTATTGAACCGAGGATACTTGGGCATACACTACACCTTGAACGCTCTGATACCAAGTGTTGGAAATCAGAGATCTAAACTATAATCGACAGATACACACACACAATATTCTGGGCAAACGTTTTCTTCTCATTAACTTCAACTACTGAATTACAAAATACATATAAAGAAAATTGACAAAAACAAACTACCAGTTACCACTACATGCGAAAACAAAGAAACCAAAAACCCACGTAATACTACCATGCAATACCCACGACATGCATGAAAATAAATAAACCAAATTACGAAATTGCCCTTTCTCAAGTCTCATTAAACTATCAGTATCAACCAAGTTGAAATCACTTCTAATGAATTAGTTATATGGGTTCACAGACTAACTAAGGTGTTGTTTGTTTTTTAAGAGGTAAAATGTCTGTAGTCTGTGGATCAAATCTGTAGACATATGTAGAAGAAGATGTGGATCAAATGTCTGCAGTATGCAAGAAGAAGAACGTTTGTTTTCTAACGTTTGTTGACTGTTAAAATAAATTGGTGGTGGTGTACGGACGGTGGTGGTGGGAGTGGGGGTGACTAACGGTGCTGGCGGTGATGGCCGCCGATGTTGGTGGTGTCCATGGTGGTGGGTGCTTTTGCAGACCTTAGAAGATCATAGAAGTGACTGGGTCACATCTGCACCAAAAAGAGCACGCACAAACGTTTTTTATGAGACATCTTCTAAAAAACAAATAGTCTGCAGATAACAATGTCTGCGCGGCACGGAAGAAGCTCAAAAGCTTTAGAAGACTAATCTATTTCAGAAGATAACCTTGTTCTTAAGAATAGCACAACCAAAATAAAGACTTCCGAATACACAGGCTTCCGAATACAAAAGACCTTTATGAAAATATCTAGAGATGCTTTCTATCATCAAGACCAACTCAGAAGACATTTTCTATGATATTCAGCAACAAGAAAGATTTGTTAGATTTACATAGATACGATACATTAAATGCCTTTTGTAGTTTAGACATTTATTGTAAAAGTCAATGAATATATTTGTATTGATTGTAATTAATAGCTTGGCCTGTCAAGCTTTAACAATATACTTTTTTTAGCATTAGTTTGATTCTACTGTCTTGTCCAGCTATTGTATTCCTACGAGAATACTGATGTAGGTTTTAGTATAAATATGTTCACTTGTATATTGAGCAGAGTACGAATGTGTGCTTGAGCTTTAGTGTCTTGTTTACTTTGCATTTGAATGAAATATACATTAACCTTGAAATCTACTTTATTTGTGTATTATATTTGTTCTGCAAGTGTGAGTGAATTGAGTTGATAGAATCTTCCGCATCTATTAATCTTAGTAGAAGATTGCTTGTGAAAGTGTTGTCTTGAATTACATAACTCCATCCAACAAGTGGTATAAGGGTCTTGGCTCTCTAACTTAAGCAACTAATCATTATTAAGTTATCAGTTGTTCATCTTCTACTACTCATTGCTCCAAGTTTTCTCTAAGACAAAATGACTACTATAAGTAAGCATTATACCGGGAATTTCACTCTCAACACACCTCCCATGTTCACACCTTAGGACTACGATACATGGAAGGTTTGAATGGAAGGTTTTATCAGGAACCAGGATTTCAAACTCTGAAAGTCAGTTCTTGAAGGACCATTCGTCCACATCTTTGAATTATTTTTTCATGGCCTTAATTATACATAAATAAGGGTTCTTTTTTGTGTTTTTTAAGAACCAGATAAAAGATGCAGGTGACCGATTATTGGTCATGATCCAGCAACTTCCGGTTGTCGTTTTCCCAGCATGTTAACTTCATTTATTTTTGGGTTAAGATGACCAAAGATAAGAAAATACAATATGCTGGCTACAAAGATTACGACTAATAAAAGTAAATCCATTACGTACTATACAGTCTTTTTAGAACATTAGAAATTAATTAGATCGGGACGATAATTTATAACAAGGAATTTCCAGTTTTGAGGATTCTAGATTTTGCTTTTCGTTAGTCAATAATTTATAACAAGGGGCTTCTAGTAGTGGTACTCCCTTGATTTAAGAGGTCTTGGGTAACACAAGGTTTTCTTGAAGATATATATAGTTTTTAATGTTTTTAAAATTATAGCTTTAATATTTTTTATAATATTTACATAGAGTTCTTAATGTAAAAAATGTTGTACAAGCTATTCATTCATACAAACTAAAATTAATTAAAAGAAAATATTTTTTCACCACTAGCATGAAGTGGTCATTGCACAGAGGTTGCACCTCCATAGACATGTGGGCTTTGAGTCTAGCTCTGACCCATCCCCCTTCGCACAAGTGTGTCGACATAAGCCAACGGCAAGAGTTTTTTTTTTTTTATCAAATAGATGTAGTTGAAAAACTATTTATCAAAATGTGTAGTTGAAACTTATTTACCAAAATCGGTGTTTTTCTTTATAATTATTATTTTTAGATTAGTTAAAAAAATGAAATAAAGGAAAACGCTAATTTTGGAAAATAAGTTTTCAACTACACCTATTTGAGAAATATTTTTTTCAACAACACTCATTTAGAAAAAAACTCCCAAAGGCAATTGCATGGCCTTGCGAGCAAAGAGTTATCCACGAGCGAATAGCCCAAATATTAATACATCATACCAAAAATCTCACTTTTAAAAAAACTTAAACAAAAATAGACTCTCGCCATTGACGGATGTTCGTCTGAAATTCACACGTGAAGGTGGGTTTGGTCAGTCTAAAAACAAGACGTAGGTGTCGTGTGTTTTTAGATGGAAGTAATTATTTGTGAAATCTCTAAGATCATAAAAGATGGGAGGTTAACAAAATATTATCTCCCTTGATCAATTCTATCTCCCACAATTCCAAGAGTCATAAGATGGAAATACAATCATCCTTTGGAAGTCTTCAGCCTTCGAAAGGAGCAATTAACTTTTGAAAGATTGAATACTTCTGAAGAATAAATTGTCCTTCTCATGGCTAGACAAGAGACAGAGTGTAACATTTAGGGTTTTTGCAATTAAATTTAAAAATAAAAATCATGTCAAAGTTGTTACAAACAAAAGTTAAGGAATATTTTAAAAGTTTAGACATAGCAATTTATATACAAGAATATATATATATATATATGTATGTATGTATGTATGTATGTATGTATGTATGTATGTATGTATGTATGTATGTATGTATGTATGTATGTATGTATGTATGTATGTATGTATGTATGTATGTATGTATGTATGTATGTATGTATGTATGTATGTATGTATGTATGTATGTATGTATGTATGTATGTATGTATGTATGTATGTATGTATACACTCATTGTTCAACATTTACAATGACGTTTTCAACTGGAGGAGAGGTATGGATGCGACTTCTAGGAATAACATCCAACTGAGAGCTTAAATCCAGAGTGCTTCACTCAAGATTTGGGAGTACAACCTCAAGATGTATTTCAGGCAGATTTTGAATTCTTTAATGTTGGACTGTTGTGGATGGATTCTCTATGGGTTGTGAGGTTTCAAATGTGATTACTTCGTCAGTAGGGATGCAAAATACCTCTTGACTTTGTGTACAAAAGTGGAGTCGCTTAGAGGAGTAGCTTGAGATATGATGATGCTTTTTGATTGTGAGACTGTTTTGAGTGTTGAAGTAGATTCTGCCAAGGTTTGTCTTGAAGCTATTGGCAGTTCAACATGAAAATCATCCTCCCTACAGAGCTGATTTGAGACTGAGGTAGTTTCCTAAGGTCTTGTAACATACTCTTTTGGAAGGTTAAAAGAATATGTAAATCCATTAAGATCAAATAGCCAATCAGGGCCAATTCCAGGCTTATTGACAATATGTTCATTGAACTGAACATTTTCAGACTCTTCAATAATCCTGGAACCTTTGATGTATACTCTATATGCCTTAGCATGAGAAGAGTATCCAACAAAGAAATCCTCTGTTGGCTTCTCACATAATTTTGCTAAGTGATCTTTGGTATTCAAGATGGTGCATTGACATCCAAATGGTTTAAGAAATCCAATGAAAAGTTTTCTTCTATGCCAGATCTCATATGGAGTCATACCATGTTATTTGACTATCAATATTCTATTTTGGACATAACAGACAGTATTGACTGCTTCTGCTTAAAAAGTTATTGGTAGTTTGGTAGTTTGGCATCAGATAACGTGGTTCTAGCATCCTCAATCGGTGTCCTATTCCTTCTCTCAGCCACACCATTCTGTTGTGGAGTCCTAGGAGCACTGAACTGTCTTGTAATACCCTTGGATTCACAAAAAGAGTTCAAAGTATGCTTCTTAAATTCTGTACCTTGGTCAGACCTAATGATTTTCACATTATGATCACTTTCATTCTCAACCCTGAGAATGAATGACTTCAAGATTTCAACAGTCTCATCTTTGGTAGTAAAAAAGAATACCCAGGTGTACCTTGAAAGTCATAAGTGACCACCCGACAATAAGATTTTCTACCTAGACTTTTCACACTTGTAGGTCCAAACAAGTCCATGTGAAGCAAGTGTAGGACTGTTGTGATTGAATTTATCTCTCTGTCATGATGAGAGGATTTGTGTTGCTTCCCTTTAAGGCAGGCAACATATTTATCAACACAAATAAA
This sequence comes from Mikania micrantha, assembly GCA_009363875.1. Classification (NCBI taxonomy): domain Eukaryota; kingdom Viridiplantae; phylum Streptophyta; class Magnoliopsida; order Asterales; family Asteraceae; genus Mikania; species Mikania micrantha. Next base: position 58,286,889 of record CM018687.1, on the reverse strand, counting down.
CTCCTTTGTTAGTAAATCTGTAACTAAGTTATTTTTAACCAATTTATTCATGTTTTTCAGGTTTACATGACAAAGTCTTCTATGCCAAAGAGATGATTCATCAAGTGAGGCTTTGGAAACAAAGAAGTTTATATTGCTAAATGGAGAAGTTGTGCTCATATCTAGCATATGCATGTTGTTCCTTCTTGGAGCTTTGAGCAGAATTTGGTTAATTGGAAACACCAACCTTGGTTTTAGGACAATGCATTCACGCTTAGTGAACAACATGTTATGTCACACATGTGAGACACTTAGCAGATTGTAAATTAACTCCTTAACAAAATGTACATTCTCGAAACTTACCTTGTCGTTTGTTATTGTTCCCCTACTTGTGATGTACCCATCTACTGGATCACTTCCAAAAGCAACCGATCCCCCAAAAAATGGTTCATATTTATGCAAGTGTGCCTTGTTTCCTGTCATGTGCCGGGAACAGCCGCTGTCAATTATCCACAAGTTGCTCTTAGATTCTTGTTGTCCCTGCACATAAGGAAGTGGAATCCGTTTCTGATGGGAACCCAAGCCCATGTGGTCTTGGGTTTGCCATCTGCATCATTGTAAGTGAATTTCTTTGATAGCATCTTAGGTGGTACAGATGATGAACTTGTTGGTGGGAACATTGATTCAGTGGAGTCTTTCTTCTTCCTGACTTGGTTGAACTTTGGAGTTTATTGATAATGTTCTTTTCTTTCTTTTGGTACCCATTGGAAGCAGTTCCTGCTTTGCCTTATGATGGTTTGGAATTGGTCTAGAACTGTTTTCTTTCTTCTGCTTGTCTTATTCCGAAGTAGGAGGGTTTCTTGTTTTTGTCAGAAGCAGATCTGATTTTTGCTTCCGATGGATTCCTTACTTCGAATGACTTCTTGTTCTTTCTGTTCATGTTGTCAGAAGTTGACACTTATGATGGTTTCTTCTGTTGCTTGCTAGACCTTTTTCTCTCGGAAGCATATTGTTGACTCTCCGAAAACTGAGATGTACTACTCCAAATTCCCTTGTTGTTTTCTCTCCTGCATGGTTTGGAATTATTTTGCTTATTGGATTTAAGAAACAATCAGCAACATAGTGATCAGTATCCCAACAAACTAGACACGTTGTTTGAACTTTGGATGATTTTTGAAAGTTCCTTCTTGCTGATGAATTTGAATTGTGTTTCACTGAACTAGACGAGCTTGACTTTAACTTGGAAGTACTAAAATGACTTTTGTTGGAGTGGTTTACCAGAACTTTTGTTGTACTAGCATTCCTGTTACCTGGTCTTGCCCTATGTAACTTGTCAGATGGACAAGTAACACATTCACTTGATGATGTACTCCCCGTTTATACATATTTAGCTTTCACAAAATATGTTATGTTATTCTTGCTTCTTTTCTTGTGTTTTGGGGTTGATTTTTGCTTTACAAGAGAAACGGGGGTATCATCTTTATATGAATAGAGTGACTGAGTAGGGCTGATGTCAGACGGATCATTTTTTGTTGAATCTTATGTATGTCAAGTTTTTCATCATACACAAGACTTGTTTCAGGTTTGCATTTAATCTCCACTTTTGGAGTGTATGTAGATGGAGGTTCCATTTTGTTATAACCCACCCCGGAACCTTTCTTCTTCTTCACCAAATCATGTATCTCAGTCATTTTGAGAAGTTTCTCAAACTTCTCTCTCTGACTAAGAAATCTGTCTATGTACGACTCAGCCAATACAATATCTGTTTTAGCAGTTGTCAGTCTTTTCAAAAGATTGTTTATTTGACACTGTTTGTTAATGTCATCATGTTTTAAACTGGAGATTGTCTTTTCCATCTCCTCAATCTTTTCCTTATAATTTCTTTTAGCTTCAAAAAACTTGTTTAAAAACTTGTATTGAATCAAGTTCAACACAGACTTAAGCATTGAATCTTTTATATGTATTTAATTTTTCAAGGCATTTAAGAGTACACATGTCATCTATTACCTTGAATGTGGAGGTGGAGTCATTTGCCATTAGTGCATTATTTGAGGTATATGATTTCTCTACTTGAAAGCTCCAGTCAGAGAAGTCATGCTGCTATGCAATGTTTGCATTGTTTGACTGGCTTGATGTTTTGGATGTTTGGTAGTTTGGCTGAGCTAAGGTTGATGGCTGAGAGCTTGGAGACTTGCATTCTCTTGAGAAATGGCCCAGTTGCTGACAGTTATAACATTTGAGCATGGATTTATCCATACCAAACCCAATCTTCATGTTGTGCTTCTTGAACTGTCTTTCGGTTCTTTGGTAAAACTTCTTTGCTCGGTAGGAGATCATGGCCATCAATATCCATTTGGTATGCACTCAGTATACCAAAGAGTTCTCCTAACTTCAAGGTTCTGAAATTTTATGTTCCTCTAATGGTAAGAGAATAAATGTTCCATGCATGTGGAAGAGATCTTAAAAACTTTCTTATCACGTCTTGGTTCTCCATCTTTACACTTGCAGCTGTCAGCTCATCAACAAGTCAACATACCTTAGATATTGAGAAGCCATCTTTTCATTGTTCTTGTAAAGACTAATAAAGGCTGATGCTCACCAAACTTCTTATTTTGTCTAAGTATGGGACTCTACAGAGAAGAACATCCTTCAGAAGAAAGGAGTTACTCTTCGGAAGCAACACTGCTTCCGAAGGGTAACCAATTACTGCCAAGGATGTACAAGACAAACTACTTCGGAAGACAAACACTTAGAAGAATTCAGAGCTTGAGAACTTCCGAATAAACTAAAGCTTCCGAAGAACTCACAGGTTCCGAATAACTAAAGCTTCCGAAGACACTACTCAGCTGCTTCCAAAGACGAAGACTTTTTGAAGATTATGCTCTGACAAAGACTGTAGCTAAACACTTTTAAAGTACAAAAGGGACTGACACAAGACATGCTGGTCTGACTAAGGGCAAAGACAACATGCCGAGAGTCAGATAAAACACCTTACTTCTCCCTTACTGCAATAAATGCAAAAGATCATCTTAAGCATTGAAGATCAATTACATTAAATGTCTTTTGTATTTATCTAGTCTTTTGTTAAAGTCAATGTCTATGTTTGTAATTATTACAATGGAGTGTCTTAGCCGGTTAAGACACTCAACATACTAGAATAAGCTTTACTTTATGTATTGTCTAGTATACCCAACTAGTATTCCTAAGAGTATACGGTTGTAGCCTCGGCTATATAACCTCTCATTGTAAACCGATTAAGTGTGTGAGTCAGTACTGGTATGGTGTAATGCTTTGAGAGAAATATATATTTGAGCTTGAATTTATTTCTTGTGTTCTTATTGTTATTCAAAGATTATTTGATCACCATTGAGTGTTTGTGAGATCCTTCTAATAGATATTCCGCAGCTGTTAGATTGAAAGTGACAAATACTTGTGAAGTGTTGTTTAGGTTAAACAACCCGATCCAACAGTTCTCTTGACAAAAGTTCTCAAACTTCTGTTTCAGCATGCCTTTCTTGTTTTCCTTCACTTCATCATACCCTTCATACATCTGTTGTAACGAGTTTCACAACTCTTTAGCAGATTTGAATTTCTTGAATACATGTATGATAGTGTTCGGAATGGACATTTGAATCAGCCATAGCGCCTTTGATTCGACTTCCCTCTTCTTGTAGTCTTTATCTGAGTATAGAGATGGACATTTTGGAACAGATGCTCCACCAGCTCCAGCAGCAGCAACCGTTGGAATGAATGGTCCTTCAAGAACTGACTTTCAGAATTTGAAATCCTGGTTCCTGATAAAACCTTCCATTCAAACCTTCCATGTATCGTAGTCCTCAGGTGTGAACATGGGAGGTGTGTTGAGAGTGCAATTCCCGGTATAATGCTTACTTAGAGTAGTCATTTTGTCTTAGAGAAAACTTGGAGCAATGAGTAGTAGAAGATGAACAACTGATAACTTAATAATGATTAGTTGCTTAAGTTAGAAAGCCAAGACCCTTATACCACTTGTTGGATGGGGTTATGTAATTCAAGACAATACTTTCACAAGCAATCTTCTACTAAGATTAATAGATGCGGAAGATTCTATCAACTCAATTCACTCACACTTGCAGAACAAATATAATACACAAATAAAGTAGATTTCAAGGTTAATGTATATTTCATTCAAATGCAAAGTAAACAAGACACTAAAGCTCAAGCACACATTCGTACTCTGCTCAATATACAAGTGAACATATTTATACTAAAACCTACATCAGTATTCTCGTAGGAATACAAGGCTGGACAAGACAGTAGAATCAAACTAATGCTAAAAATAGTATACTGTTAAAGCTTGACAGGCCAAGCTATTAATTACAATCAATACAAATATATTCATTGACTTTTACAATAAATGTCTAAACTACAAAAAGCATTTAATGTATCGTATCTATGTAAATCTAACAAATCTTTCTTGTTGCTGAATATCATAGAAAATGTCTTCTGAGTTGGTCTTGATGATAGAAAGCATCTCTAGATATTTTCATAAAGGTCTTTTGTATTCGGAAGCCTGTGTATTCGGAAGTCTTTATTTTGGTTGTGCTATTCTTAAGAACAATGTTATCTTCTGAAATAGATTAGTCTTCTAAAGCTTTTGAGCTTCTTCCGAAGATTGGTTTCTTCCGGAAGATAACTCTGTTCTTCCTAGGCTAGTATGGACTTCTTGTGTAGAGTCAAGGACTTAGAAGATTTAGAGAGCTTCAGCCTTTATGTTCTTACACATCTATTTGATGAAAAAAACTCTTTACTTTGGCCTATGTCGACACACTTGTGCGAAAGGGGATGGGTCAGAGACTCAAAGCCCCCATGTCTATCGAGGTGCAACCTGTGTACAATGACCGCTCCATGCCTGTGGTGAAAAAATATTTTCTTTTAATTTTAGTTTGTATGAATGAATAGCTTGTACAAACTTTTTTGCATCAAGAACTCTATGTAAATATTTTATTTTAAAATATATGGTAAAATATATATATATATATATATATATATTAATGTTATAATTTTAAAAACTATATATGTCTTCAAGAACACCTCATGTTACCCAAGACCTCTTAAATCAAGGGAGTACCACTACTAGAAGCCCCTTGTTATAAATTATTGACTAACGAAAAGCAAAATCTAGAATCCTCAAAACTGGAAATTCCTTGTTATAAATTATCGTCTCGATCTAATTTCTAATGTTCTAAAAAGACTGTATGGTACGTAATGGATTTACTTTTATTAGTCGTAATCCTTGTAGCCAGCATATTGTATTTTCTTATCTTTGGTCATCTTAACCCAAAAAGAAATGAAGTTAAGAGAATCAACAACGTGCTGGTAAAACGACCACCGGAAGTTGCTGGATCATGGCCAATAATCGGTCACCTGCATCTTTTATCTGGTTCTCAACTTCCTCAACAAGTATTGGGCTCTATGGCTGACAAGTTTGGCCCAATTTTCACCATCAAACTTGGTGTCCATCGTGTTTTAGTTGTGTGCAGTGCTGAGATGGCTAAAGAGTGTTTAACCACCAACGATAGAGCCTTCGCTAGCCGACCAAAAGCCATGGCATCTGAGCTGATGGGCTACAACTATGCTAGTGTCGGCTTAGCACCACATGGACCGTACTGGCGTATGATTCGCAAGTTAATCGTGACTGAACTCACGTCTCAACATCGCCTTAAAATGATTGCACGTATCAAAGTTTCTGAAGTGAAGTCATCCATGATGGACATCTATAGAACGTGGGAAACAGCTGAAGGCTCTTCTAAAAGGGCAATTGTTGACATGAATGAATGGTCTGAAAAATTAATTGTCAACATGGTTGTCAAGATGCTGTTTGGCAATCATTTCTCCCGTGGTGAGCAAAGCGGAGAAAAGTTTTTGAAGACCATTAGGCGAATTGGTGAGCTTTATGGTGAGTTTGTGCCATCAGATTTCATTCCATGGATAAGGTGGTTAGATTTAGGTGGGTATGGGACGGAGATGAAGAAGATTGCACTACAAATGGATGCTGCAATCAATAAATGGTTAGAAGACCACAAAAAGAACATGAACAATCAGTCCTCCACACCGCAGGTTGATGAAAGCAAGGATCAAGAGAACTTCATGGCTGCATTGTTACGCCGTGTTGAACAAGCACCTAAAGAGGAACTTTATGGGTTCAACGCTAATGATGTTGTCAAATCTACCTGCTTGGTACATATATATATATATGCTTTCTGTTAATTACTTACTTTTTTAATTTATTACACAAAATTACTACGTACAGTTTAATTAATTTGGTAATTGCACCTCTAATCTTCATCAATTACTATACACACAAATTAATTAAACGTAAACGTACTTGCAGAATTTTTTATTCAGAATTTTTGTTTTAATTTAGTCTAGTAATTTATAGCATATTTCAACAAAGATCATCCTTTGAAGGTGATATTTCTATCACATGATGGATGTAATCTTTAAATATCCCGTAAAGTGTTCCATCACAAACCCTTTAATTTTTAGATGATAAAGAAATTGGAAGAAATATCTAATTTTAATTGAATTAAAGACGAAAAAAATAACTTTGTTAAGATTCATATACCTTTCTGATTTTTTTTTTCTTTTCTTTTACAGGTACTATTTGCAGGTGGTACTGATACAACAGATGCAACTCTAACATGGGCTTTAGCTTTACTAGTCAACAACCCTATGGTGTTAAAGAAAGCCCAACAAGAGATTGAAAACCATGTTGGAAAAGATAGAAAAGTTGAACAATCAGACATGAGCAAATTGGTGTACCTTCAAGCCATTATCAAAGAGGTGATGCGTCTTTATCCGGTTGTGCCCCTTTCGGTTCCTCATGAGTCCACAGAAGACTGCATTGTAAACGGTTACATGGTCCCTAAAGGGACCCGCCTTTTAATAAACATTTGGAAGATTAATCATGATCCACAAATATGGACCAATCCATTCGAGTTCCAGCCTGAGAGGTTCTTGACAAGTAAAAAAGAAGTTGATGTGAAGGGTCGGCATTTCGAGTTGATTCCGTTCGGGAGTGGTAGAAGAATGTGCTTGGGAATGTCATTTGCTCTAGAATCATTGCATTTGATACTCGCGAGCATGATACATGCATTTGAGTTTCAAAATCCATCAAATGAGAAGATCAACATGACTGAAAATAATGGAATAGTTAACCATAAAGCTGGTTCACTTGAGCTTCTAGTTGCACCTCGACTACCGCCACATGTTTATGGATTATTGGACTAGGCACTTACAAGAGCCCTATATTTGAGTGCCATGTATGTGGTTCGTTTGCTACACTAAAAATAAGAAATGTATGTGTTCGAAATGCCAAATACTTGTGTGTTGGTGTTTAATATGTAACTATCTTGATGTATTTATCAAAACATTGGTGGTAGATCCACAAAATCATTGTGTTTGTTATTACTTTGATCTACTTATTTCCATTAATTGGTATCAGATTAAAACGATTAACCTGTGGAAATAGTGGAGAACAAAGCGAGTTTTGAGAATCAACAACTGAATGAAGACTTGTTCTAACAGCACACCGGATTTGAGTTAATTCTGATCCAAAGAGTTGTGAAATTTGTAATTTAATCAAGGAGGGATCGAATCCAACAAGATCAATCACACATTGGCTGATATTTTGTGAAGTTTCTATTAATATAAAAACCCATTACCATAACAATTTATTCCGAAAATCAAGGAGAAGTTCATAGTTGAAAAAGAGTGAATCAACCCAAGTAGTGTGTTCATTCGACTCAGATTTAATCACTACATGTGTGAGGTGTGAGAAGATGTCCGAAAAGTAGACGTTCCCGATAGGAGTAGTGAATGAAAATACGTGAATCTTTTTACTACTACGTGTGAAGGAGCCAAAATCCCACCGTGCGCAGTAAGAACTCGGGCTGCATCATGAAAAGGGGCAGTCATCCGGCTCGAATCCGTATATCGTCATTGCCATCACTGCTCCTCTTGCACGTGTGTGCAAACAATGCAAGGGGTTTTGTTAAAAATATATTTTTGGTGAGGGAAGAAGTTAAAGATGTATTTCTTCGAGAGAGTGAAGGAGAGTTATTCCTTACACATGCAGATGCCCCCTTATTTTGATAAGAAGGTTAATTATTTATACAGAGGTATTGGGCCTTTGCCAGATGGAGTTGATGGAATTGGACTTATCTCATTCAAGACAACACTTTCATAAGCAATATTCTACTGAGCTTGATAGATGCGGAAGATTCTATCAACTCAACTCACTCACACTTGTAGAACAAATATAATACACAAATAAAGTTGATTTCAAGGTTAAAGTATATTTCATTAAAATGCAAAGTGAACAAGACTCTAAAGCTCAAGCACACACTCGTACTCTGCTCAATATACAAGTGAACATATTAATACTAAAACCTACGGTTGTATTCTCGTAGGAATACAAGGCTGGATAAGATACTAGAAACAAACTAATGCTAAAACTAGTATACAGTTAAAGCTTGACAGGCCAAGCTGTATCAATTACAATCAATACAAATATCTTCATTGACTTTTACAATAAATTCCTACACTACCAAAGGCATTTAATGTATCATATTTATGTAAGTCTGACAAATCATTCTTGTTGCCGAATATCATCGGAATGTCTTCTGAGTTGGTCTTGATGATAGAAAGCGCCTCTGGATATTTACATAAAGGTTGAGGATCTTGTAAGACTAAAATCTTCTAAAGCTTTTGTATTCGGAAGCTTGTGTATTCGAAAGTCTTTATTTTGTTGTGTTATTCTGAAGAACAAGGTTATCTTCTTAGAGAAATTAGTCTTCTGAAGCTTTTGAGCTTCTTCTCAAGACTGGTTTCTTTCGGAAGATAACTCTGTTCTTTAGAGTCTAGTATGGACTTCTTGTGAAGAGTCAAGGACTTGGAAAATTTCAAGAACTTCAGCCTTTATGTTCTTACAGTCTCCCCTGATGCTTCCAAAACATCATCTTTCTCCTTAGAGAACTTGTGCCCTTCCCTTGACCCATTTTATGGCAATCATGTCATCAGCACCATTATTGGGTTGCGTAGAGGGAGTCTTTCTAAGTCGAAGACAATGAGATCATGAACAACTATGAGTTCATGTATGTTTTTCACCATCATGCCTCCTCCTTCTTGTCTGAGAGTGAACAATTTTTGCCTGGCATTGATGCTCCACTCAACTATTGGAATATATGATCTGATAGGCTCCGGTGTTCTAATAGGCTCGCACTCAAAGTCAGAAGAGCTTACATGCTTCTTTTTTCCTTCTGGCCATTGTTTTTCTCCTTTTTGACTTCTTTTTACCTGCATATATTACGAAGCACCTCTTATATCTGACCTTTTGTTCCTCTTTTGCTCCCTCTTTCCTTGTGGCTTCCTCAGCTGCAACATTGGCATGTGTTTTTTCAGTTTTCCTCTCATCCTCCTTTGTACAGGATCAGGAGCTGTGGATGTTTTCTTTGTAGCACATTTTTTTATTTTGATCACCGAGGATATAGACGTGTTATCATACTAGGGACTGGATGGAGGAGAGGGAGACTTTTGCTTTGGGAAGAATGCATTTGTTGCAGCATCACACATTACCTACAATATTTCTCTGAGTGCTGCATTAGAGAGGGGTTTGTCAAAAAGTGTTTTCCCTTAAACCCTGGGTCAGTATTATTTTCCCTTTATCCATGATGTTTATCCCAAATGAGACAGATTTTGTGGCCTCACTTGCTGGTTCATTGGCTAGTTGTTCTTCTGAGGAAGACACCTCAAGTATGACTGGGCCTTCGGAAGTAGCTGCCGCTTCATAATTAACCTTAGCATTCACTACCTCCTCTAGTTGACCAACCAACTTGGAAGTTTCTGTAGTAGTGTCCTCAGTGAACACAGGAGGTGAGGAGAGGTCTTCAGCAACAATATCAACAGTTGCTTCAGTCTCAATAAGAGACTTGTGTGTCTCAACAGAAGACTGGTGGGTCTCAACAGGAGACCTAGGCTCTATGAAGATAGGAGATGTTTGTTGTGTCATCTCCATGGATGCCTCTGCAGCTTCAAAAGAGGAGGAGGATGATGAAATTGAATGGAAGTATGTTTCCAGGAACTCATCTCATTCACTGTCTAATATGGACCTGAATGGAGTGGGTTCCTGAAACTTGCCCTTCTCTTTTGTAGCTAGAGTCTATGTCACCTTAGAGAGTGTCTTATCCCCTTTTTGGAAGCATAAGGTGAAAGAAGAGTGTTAATATCAGGATGGAAGGGTGAATAGGCAATGGGTGGTCTACACCAAATATCCAAGATGGTGTCATCTTTCTCTTGAACTTGCAGCCTCAGGGTAGTGATCTCAGCCTCTAGGTTAGTTACCTTGGCTTGTAAGGTGAAAATGATGTCCGTCAATTCTTGAATATTTGGGCCCTCATCCGCCAGCGTGGAGTCATTGGGCGATGGAGTCCTGAGCCTTGCTCCTGCATCTCCATCACCAGATGCGGTTTCTTGACACCATGGATTCCTCTCATTGAAGATGACCTCAAAGAAGTCATCAGTAGTGTGAGTTGTCATAGAGGAGGTTCTATTGCGTGTACCACTATCCTCATGAATCAGATAGGGTTTATCAGTAGTGGCAATCTCCACTGTATTATTTCCTTCAACACTGGTGGGGTTAACCTCTGTTGATGTAAGCTCTGGGTCAGGGAACCTCTCTTGCAACTCTGTCACCACTCTCAGTATAGTCTGGAAAGTAGGAGAGAGTGGGTCATAGTAGCTGAGGAGGCACCTTGAGCTTGGGTATCTAAATTAGTGGGGGCTTTGATGGGGGTAGAGAAAGCTATGGACCTGGGAGACAGTGCTTGTTCTAGAGGAGCGACTTAGAAAGAAACACTTCCCCTGACACTCTACCCTTCAAATAATTAGTTGAAGGAAGAGGACCTTCGTACCCCATTGATCGAAAGGTCATTTCTACTTCATCCCTTGTGAAAGAAACATTTTCCCCGACATCATGGAGACTAAGATGTCGACAGATTGTTTCAACAATAATAGAAATTTGATGAGAGTTAATGGTAGCCAAGAGATCTACCATTTGGAGAGTCAACAATGTAACAAGAACCCCAAAACTGTTGGTGATAAGATTCATACACCACAGGGTTAAGCGCTGTAAAATACCTGCTTCATCTAAGGAACGAGATGATAGGTGGAAAATCAACATCGTGATCTGCAAAAAATTCTGCAGCGAGATTGTGAGCAGGTTTGAAAGCAAGGAGAGCCATTTGATGATTGACGGTTAGCGTTTAGTCGGAGAGAAACTGGCGATTGAAAAAGAAAGGAATGATAATTACAATGGGTGGGATTCCTTTTATACCTTCGGATGTCAACATTTAATATAGAGACACATCAAATTTTAAGATCCGGAATGGCAGAAGATGAAAAGGCCTTCCGTGACATCTGTGTAGCACAATAAACTTCGGAAGATGAAAGGAAGCATTTATTTTGAAAAAGAGAGGCTTCCAATAAATAATTATCAAGAATTTGTTGTGTAGTATCGGAAGAGTTTTCTTTTTGTAGGATCAGAATATCTGTAACAGAGAAGTGCATGCTTTGGAAGACAATTTCTTCTGATGAAGAGTACACTCAAAATGAATCAAGTAATCAGGAGAAAATGGTTTCAGAAGCATATAATTTATATCGGAAGAGAAATACTTGCAAAAGAATAGATCTTTAGAGGTGTGACTTCTTCCGACTTTCTGTATAGTTAAGACTTCCGAAGATTTAAATTTTCTTCTAGATGAATCATCACTGAGAGATCAAATTTAAATGTATCTTCTGAGGACTTAAGTATACCTAAATAACAATTCTATTTATTCAAAGTTGATCATACCTATGGCAGTTATTAAATATCTGAATCTTTCTTCATCAAATGCTTTGGTAAAGAGATCCGCAAGATTATGTTCGGTATCAACTTTGAATAAATGAATTAATTTCTTTTCTGCACAATCTCTGATGAAATGATATCTGATGTCAATGTGCTTGGTCTTGGAATGGTTGACATGATTGTTGGTGATAGAGATTGTGCTGGAGTTGTGTATATGTATAGGAGTATTGAAAAGTAGATAATCTTTCATTTGATTATGAATCCAGATAACTTGAGCACAGCAACTAGAGGAAACAATCTATTCAGCTTTTGCAGTGGAAGTATAAACACAGGTCTGCTTCTTACATTGCCATGAAACCATTCTGGATCCAAGAAATTGACATCCTCCTGATGTGGACTTCTTGTTGATGTTGCAACCTCCATAATCACTGTTAGTATAAGCCATGAACTGAAAATCTGTATTCCTTGGATACCACAATGTAGGCTTGGTGCTCCTTTGAGGTACCTAAAGATTCTTCTCACAGTAAACATGTGTGAACTCTTGGGATTGGCCTATAATCTTGCACATAAGCAAGCTGCAAACATGATATCAGGCCTACTTGTTATGAGATGCATCAAAGAGCCAATCATAGCTCTGTATTAGTGTTGATCAACATCCTCCCCCTCAAGGTCAGGTCCTAAGGATGTTGTTTTGGACCTTGGGGTCCCTAGAGCTTTGCAGTCAGTAAAGTTAAACCTTTCAAGAATATCATTGACATATTTTGATTGGTTAATAAAAATCCCTGTAAGAGTTTGGTTCTCTTGAAGTCCAAGAAAGAAAGTGAGCTCTCCCATTGAGCTCATTTCAAATTTGGACTTCATTAGTGATTCAAAGTCCTTGCAGAGAGATTCATTAGTAGAACCAAAAATAATATTATCAACATAAATCTGAACAGCATAAGATGTTGATTGGATTTCTTGAAGAAAAGAGTTTTGTCAATGGTTTCTCTCTTGAAGTTGTTTGACAATAGAAATGAGGATAAAGTTTCACACCATTTTAGGGGAGCTTGATGCAATCCATATAGAGATTTATCAAGCTTACAGACATGATCAGGAAACTTTAGATCCTCAAATCCATGTGGTTGACAAACATATACTTCTACATCAATTTTTCCATGAAGAAAGGCACTTTTGACATCCGTTTTTCCTCATCAATACTTTGAAGTTCTTAGCCGCTGCAAAGGCTAGAAATATTATGATGGCCTCAATTCTTGCAACTGGAGCAAATACTTCATCATAGTCGATTCCTTCCTCTTGTGTGTACCCTGTACAACCAATCTTTCCTTGTTTTTTTATGACAACACATTTGTCATCCTTTTTGTTTCTAAACACCCACTTAGTTCCAATGGCAATTTTCCCTTAGGTAAAGGGCAGACCTTCCAAACTCCTCGCCCTTCAAATTGAAGGAGTTCTTCCTATATTGCTTCTACCCAAATGCTATCTTTCAATGCTTCTGAAACTTTCTTTGGTTCAATTTAGGATAGAAAGCAAGAAAACAAACAGATGTTTGCTTCATGCAAGGAGCCTCTTGTTCTTACTCCTTGTTCAACATTTCCAATGACGTTTTCAGCTGGATGAGAGGTATGGATGCGACTTCTAGGAATAACATCCAATTGAGAGCTTAAATCCAGAGTGGTTGACTCAAGATTTGGGAGTACAACCTCAAGATGTATTTGAGGCAGATCTTAAATTCTTTGATGTTGGACTGCTGTGGATGGATTCTCTATGGATTGTGAGGTTTCAAATGTGATTACTTCGTCAGTAGGGATGCAAAATTCCTCTTGACTTTGTGTACAAAAGTGGAGTCTCTTAGAGGAGCAACTTGAGATATGATGATGGTTTTTGATTGTGAGACTGTTTTGGGTGTTGAAGTAGATTCTACCAAGGTTTGTCTTGAAGCTATTGGCAGTTCAACATGAAAATCATCCTCCCTTCAGAGCTGATTTGAGACTGAGGTAGTTTCTAGAGGTCCTGTAACATACTCTTTTGAAAGGTTAAAAGAATATGTAAATCCATCAAGATCAAATAGCCAATCAGGGCCAATTCCAGGCTTATTGACATTATGTTCATTGAACTGAACATTTTCAGACTCTTCAATAATCCTGGAACCTTTGATGTATACTCTATATGCCTTAGCATGAGAAGAGTATCCAACAAAAAAAAAACCCTTTGTTGGTTTCTCAGGAAATTTTACTAAGTGATCTTTGGTATTCAAGATGGTGCATTGACATCCAAATAGTTTAATTGTGATTTGACCATCAATATTCTATTTTGGACATAACAGGCAGTATTGACTGCTTGAGCTCAAAAAGTTATTGGAAACACAAACCCTGGTTTTAGGACAATGCATTCATGCTTAGTGAACAACATGTTATATCACACCTGTGAGACAGTTAACAGATTGTAAATTAACTCCTTAACAAAATGTACATTCTCGAAACTTACCTTGTCGTTTGTTATTGTTCCCCTACTTGTGATGTACCAATCTACTGGATCACTTCCAAAAGCAACCAATCCCCCAAAAAATGGTTCATATTTATGCAAGTGTGCCTTGTTTCCTGTCATGTGCCGGGAACAGCCGCTATCAACTATCCACAAGTTGCTCTTAGATTCTTGTTGTCCCTGCACATAAGGAAGTGGAATCCGTTTCTGATGGGAACCCAAGCCCATGTGGTCTTGGGTTTGCCATCTGCATCATTGTAAGTGAATTTCTTTAATAGCATCTTAGGTGGTACAGATGATGAACTTGTTAGTGGGAACATTGATTCAGTGGAGTCTTTCTTATTCCAGACTTGGTTGCCCTTTGGAGTTGATTGATAATGTTCTTTTCTTTCTTTTGGTACCCATTGGAAGCAGTTCCTGCTTTGCCTTATGATGGTTTGGACTTGGTCTAGAACTGTTTTCTTTCTTCTGCTTGTCTTATTCCGAAGTAGGAGGGTTTCTTGTTTTTGTCAGAAGCAGATCTGATTTTTGCTTCCGATGGATTCCTTACTTCGAAAGACTTCTTGTTCTTTCTGTTCATGTTGTCAGAAGTTGACACTTCTGATGGTTTCTTATGTTGCTTGCCAGACCTTTTTCTCTCGGAAGCATATTGTTGACTCTCTGAAAACTGAGATGTACTACTCCAAATTCCCTTGTTGTTTTCTCTCTTACATGGTTTGGAATGCAATTTGCTTATTGGATTTAAGAAACAATCAGCAACATAGTGATCAGTGTCCCAACAAACTAGACACGTTGTTTGAACTTTGGATGATTTTTGAAAGTTCCTTCTTGCTGATGAATTTGAGTTGTTTTTCACTGAACTAGACGGGCTTGACTTTAACTTGGAAGTACTAAAATGACTTTTGTTGGAGTGGTTTACCTGAACTTTTGCTGTACTAGCATTCCTGTTACCTGGTCTTGTCCTATGTAACTTGTCAGATGGACAACTAACACATTCACTTGATGATGTACTCCCCGTTTATACATATTTAGCTTTCACAAAAGATGTTATGTTATTCTTGCTTCTTTTCTTGTGTTTTGGGGTTGATTTTTGCTTTTCAAGAGAAACGGGGGTATCATCTTTATATGAATAGAGTGATTGAGTAGGGCTGATGTCAGACGAATCATTTTTTGTTGAATCTTATGTATTCCAAGTTTTTCATCATACACAAGACTTGTTTCAGGTTTGCATTTAATCTCCACTTTTGGAGTGTATGTAGATGGAGGTTCCATTTTGTTATAACCCACCCCGGCACCTTTCTTCTTCACTAAATCAGGTATCTCAGTCATTTTGAGAAGTTTCTCAAACTTTTCTCTCTGAATGAGAAATCTGTCTATGTACGACTCAACCAATACAAGTTCTATTTTAGCAGTTGTCAGTCTTTTCAAAAGCTTGTTTATTTGACATTGTTTGTTAATGTCATCATGTTTTAAACTGGAGATTGTCTTTTCCATCTCCTCAATCTTTTCCTTATAATTTCTTTTAGCTTCAAAAAAATTGTTTAACAACTTGTATTGAATCAAGTTCATCACAGACTTAAGCATTGAATCGTTTATATGTATTTAATTTTTGAAGGCATTTAAGAGTACACATGTCATCTATTACCTTGAATGTGGAGGTGGAGTTTTTTGCCATTAGTGCATTATTTAAGGTATATCCTTTCTCTACTTGAAAGCTCCAGTCAAAGAAGTCATGCTGCTATGCAATGTTTGCATTGTTTGACTGGCTTGATGTTTTGGATGTTTGGTAGTTTGGCTGAGCTGAGGTTGATGGCTGAGAGCTTGGAGACTTGCATTCTCTGGCGAAATGGCCCAGTTGCTGACAGTTATAACATTTGAGCATGGATTTATCCAGACCAAACCCAGTCTTCATGTTGTGCTTCTTGAACTGTCTTTTGGTTCTTTGGTAAAACTTCTTTTCTCGGTAGGAGATCATGGCCATCAATCTCCATTTGGTATGCACTCAGTATACCAAAGAGTTCTCCTAACTTCAAGGTTCTGAGATTTTATGTTCTTCTAATGGTAAGAGAATAAATGTTCCATGCATGTGGAAGAGATCTTAAAAACTTCCTTATCACGTCTTGGTTCTCCATCTTTACACATGTAGCTGTCAGCTCATAAACAAGTTAACATACCTTAGATATTGGGAAGCCATCTTTTCATTGTTCTTGTATAGACTAATAAAGGTTGATGCTCACCAAACTTCTTATTTTGTCTAAGTATGGGACTCTACAGAGAAGAACATCCTTCGGAAGAAAGGAGTTACTCTTCGGAAGCAACAATGCTTCCGAAGGGTAACCAATTCCTGCCCAAGGATGTACAAGACAAACTACTTCGGAAGACAAACACTTAGAAGAATTCAGAGCTTCAGAACTTCCGAAGAAACTAAAGCTTCCGAAGAACTCAAAGCTTCCGAATAACTAAAGCTTCCGAAGACGCTACTCAGCTGCTTCCATAGACGAAGACTTTTTGAAGATTATGCTCTGACAAAGACTGTAGCTAAACACTTTTAAAGTACAAAAGGGACTGACTCAAGACATGCTGGTCTGAGTGAGGACAAAGACAACATGCCGAGAGTCAGATAAAACACCTTACTTCTCCCTTACTGCAATAAATGCAAAAGATCATCTTAAGCATTGAAGATCAATTACATTAAATGTCTTTTGTATTTATCTAGTCTTTTGTTAAAGTCAATGTCTATGTTTGTAATTATTACAATGGAGTGTCTTAGCCTGTTAAGACACTCAACATACTAGAATAAGCTTTACTTTATGTATTGTCTAGTATACCCAACTAGTATTCCTAAGAGTATACGGTTGTAGCCTTGGCTATATAACCTCTCATTGTAAACCGATTAAGTGTATGAGTCAGTACTGGTATGGTGTAATACTTTGAGAGAAATATATCTTTGAGCTTGAATTTATTTCTTGTGTTCTTATGTTATTCAAAGATCATTTGATCACCATTGAGTGTTTGTGAGATCCTTCTAATAGATATTTCGCATCTGTTAGATTTAAAGTGAGAAATACTTGCGAAGTGTTGTTTAGGTTAAACAACCTGATCCAACAAGGGGTATCAGAGCCTTGGCTCTCAAACTTAAGTGATTAATCATCCTTAAGTTAAACGTTCTATTTCTTCTAATATCTCACTGCTTCTGAACTCATACTCTGTGTGTTTGATAAAATGGCTGCTCTAAACAAACATGATACAAAGAATGGTACTCTCAACAAGCCACCGATGTTCACTCATGATGACTTTGATACTTGGAAAGTCAGAATGGAAGGATTCATCAGGAACCAAGACTTCAAACTTTGGAAGTCTGTTCTTGAAGGTCCTTACATTCCTACAGTTGCTGCTGCTGGAGCTGGTGGAGCTGCAGTACCAAAAGAACCATCTATGTACTCAGATGAAGACTACAAGAAGATGGAAGTTGATTGTAAAGCTCTTTGGCTCATTCAGATGTCAATACCGAACTCCATTATACATGCATTCAAGAAATGCAAGTCTGCTCTAGAACTGTGGAACTCCTTGAAGCAGATGTATGAAGGTTCAGATGATGTCAAAGAAAACAAGAAGGATATGCTGAAACAGAAGCATGAAAACTTTTGTCAACAACATAATGAGAACATGTCCTCTTAGTATCTAAGGTATGTCCAACTTGTGGATGAATTAACAACTGCAGCTGTGAAACTGGATAATCAAGATGTGCTCAGAAAATTTTTGAGATCTCTTCCAAAGGCTTGGAACATTTATTCAGTCACCATCAGAAGAATTACCAGATGGAATTAGATGCACAAGAATCTAAAACTTCTCATATATCATTTGGTTCAGCAGCCCTTTATGCACCCATCAACAATCCTCCATACCAGAGTTATCAACCCATCTACCATCATATCTCCACACCCACTGTCACCTTTCCTGAAACCCCAACTCCATCAAACACACACTCAAACCCTTTCTCTAACCCAACTCCACTACTAACCTCTGGGAAAGGAGATTTTATGGCTGAGGAAACCAACAACTTCCATTTGTGCCAGGAAGACTGATGTGTTGTAAAACACATCTATTTTTCCATTTGTTTTTATTAACTTTCAGTACCGTTTTATTCAGTTTTAGAGTCGATTTAAGCTGGTGCTTCACATTTCTGTAATTTGATGCTTGCAGGTAATAAACACGTATATTCGGTGATAAAGTACAAAGAAACGAGCTCACGGTTGGGTAAGGACGGACCCGGAAACAAGAAAAGAAGAAAACTGGATTCTGGATTCTCTCGCGCTACGCGACAACAATGTGAAACCCTGTCGCGCTACGCTAGAGGTGGAAAAGACAAAAATACCCTCTGATATCTCTCGCGCTATGCGACGGATTTGGTGTATCTGTCGCGCTACGCCACAGACTTAAAATCGCAGAAAATCAGTTTTAAGCCAAAAAGTCGAAAACCCTAGGAGGATATACGTTTTTGAACGGCTGGAGGCAACTAGGAGGACGAAGAAAGGCTATTCTAAGGGGATTAGAAGGTTGGGAAAGCGTTGGATTGAAGATTGAAGGCTTGGGATCGAAGATATCGGGTGTTCTTCATTCGGTTTTCTTTGTTTCTTTGTTTTCTTTGAATTCCATGTTTCTCTTTGGCTTTAATCAGATTATGGATTGTATTCATATGATGTTTCTTGGCTAAACCTTAAGAACTACCTAGGTTTTGATGATTGCACATGTTTAACATTGGTTTTTATTGGTTTTGGATTATGTTTATGTGATGAACTCATGATGTAACAAACTTGGATTGGATTATTGGATGTTTATGTGTGTCTATGATCGTTTATGGATTGATGATTTAATCCTTGTGTGCCTTGGTGAATGTCTTTCATGTAATAGGTGCATGCTAGGTCAATTACTGTGTGTTTTTGATTATTGGATGGTTTACTACGTACGAGTTTACCATAGGAGTTATTATCCTGATATAGATATATTAGATGTGCAACCAATCTTGATAGCCGTGAGGTGAGAGATTGTCGGTTTGTCTATGGTGTTAGATTGACCAGTTTAGAGACTTTGTGAGAAGATCTTTCTAGTTAGTCATATATCTGTGTTTATCGAATCTAATAGGAAAACCCAAGTTATCCCTAGCATTTAAGAAAACTGTGACTTTCGCGCTGTGAGGTAGATTGTTCAACAGTTACTTCTTAAGTGTTTTGAGATTATCGTGCCGTGAGGTAGATTGTCTAGCGGATACATTTTGAGTATAATTGGATAACCTGTGAGGGAAATCCATTCAACCGGTGGTTTCACGGCTTTTAGGAATCTTAGTTGACAATCCTTGAGAAGGGTCGAGGGTGCTCTAGGTTTCCTTAGAGTTTAGTATTCTAAGATCCCGGCATCACATAGTTTCCATTTACCGATAGATCCTTTGTTGATAATGTGTAGGATTCATGCCTAGGTAGTGTTCTTTCCTCGTCTGATATTCGTTTCAGTTTAGAGTCTTCTCTTTAGTCTTTATTTAAGTTATTCTTAGTTTTGTTAGAAAACCCCCTTCCTTAATATTATTTTATTTAAGTACAAATTTTGTATAGATAAGTCATAGAGTCTAGTTAGTATAGTCTGTAGAAGTCTGTGGGTTCGATATCCAGACTTGCTTTGCTCTGCTACATACGATAGGTACACTTGCCTGTCGGTAGCTTAAGCTTTAGAGAGTCTAGATTTATTACTTTGTGTCTATTTTAGAGTCGGTTTTTAGTTAGTTTATTAGCTAAGCTCCGTCGACATCAAAGACTTAGATGGCATTCGTGCAGATGACCTTGAGGAGATGGACATAAAATATCAAATGGCCATGATCTCGAGCAAAGAAGTTTTATCAAAGAACTGGCAGACAGTTCAAAAGGCACAACATGAAGACTGGGTTTGGGCTTGACAAATCTAAGCTCAAATGCTTCAACTGCCCTCAGTTAGGGTATTTTGCCGGGGAATGCAAGTCTTCAAGCACTCAGCCATCAACTTCTGGGCAACCACAACAAAGGCCATCAAGCTCAAAAAACAGTGCAAACATTGCAGAGCAAGACTTTGCAGATTGGAGCTTTCAAGCTGAGGATGCTTCCTTTTCAGTGCTTTGATGGCAAATGACACAACTTCCTCATTTAAGGTAATTAATGACATGTGCACACCTTAATGCTTAGAAAAGTTAACTGTTTATAAAAAGATAAATTCTCAACTATGTAATGAGCTTGAGTCTTTACAAGTTGTCTAGGCAAATTTCTTTGAATCTGAAAGAAATTATAAAAAAAAGAATGAGGAAATGGAAAAGACCATTTCGAGTTTAAAACATGAAGACACTAACAAACAGTGTCAAATCAAAAATCTTTTAGAAAGACTAACCACTGCCAAGACGGAACTTGTATTGGCTGAGTCTTACAGAGACAAATTTCTAAGCCAAGGTGAAAAGTATGAAAAACTTTTCAGAATGAGTGATACATCTGAGCTTGTAAGAAAGATGGGAGCTGGTTTGCGTTATAACAAAATGGAGCCTCCATCTGCTTATACTCCTATGGTAGATATCAGATGTAAACTAGTAACAAATCTTGTGTATGATGAAGAGTTAGACATACACAAAGTAGATCAAAGTGATGATCTCTCTGATGCAGACCCAAGTAACTCACCATGCTCAGATGAGAATGATACTCCTATCAAACCAGAAATAACAAAATCAACTTTGAGAAATAAGAAAAGAACTAAGAAAACTAAGAAACGCTCATCAGTTTTTATTAAAGCTAAGAACATACAGACAGGGAGTATCTCCTCAGATGACTATGTGACTTGTCCATCTGACAAGTCAAAAAGAGGTAGATCAAAGGAGAGAAAGGTCAATTTTTCAGGAAAACAAGCAAATCCTAAAGCGAAAAAGTATGTTGGAACATCCAAATCATCATCCTATATGCATAAAGGCTCAGCTTTCATCAAAAAGATTCAGCAGCTGCAATCCCTCAATAATCAGATTATGTGTATGATGTGTGGAGAGATGAATCACTTTGCTGCTGAGTGCTTCTATAATCCAATTAAAAGAAGTGTCCTTAAAAAGGAGGAAAGAGAAAGAAAGAAGAGCTGGAGTAAGTCATCTACTTCTTCGGAAGAACAAGGAAGAAATCCATTTAAGAAGGTATCGGAAGCTAGTACTTCTGATAGTCAAAAGAAACAAAACAAGAAGGCTTCCAAAGGTAAGAAAGCATCATGTTCAAGTGCTTCCGATAGACCAAAGAAAACTCATACCTTCAGAAGAAAATCCTCGAAAGAAAAACATCAGAAGAAAAACCCTACTGCCAAGCCATCGGAAGCAAAGGCCAAAAATTCTTCTGATGGTTGTCAAAAGAAGAAAGAAATTCCGAAAATAGTCAAGAAAAGTTGGAAGAAGAAAGAAACAAATAAACCAATTGTTCAGTCACCCATTCCACCAACAGCAAGCACATCATCTGTCCCACCCAGGATGATGTCAAAGAAATTTACTTATAATGATGCAAATGGCAAACCCAAGACCACATGGGCTTGGGTTCCCATCAGAAACTAACTCACTTCTGGTCATGTGCAGGGACAGCAGGAATCAAAAGGCAACTTGTGGATAGTTGACAGTGGCTGTTCCAGGAACATGACAGGCAACAAGACTCACCTTCACAAATATGAACCATTCTTTGGAGGGTCTGTTGCTTTTGGAAGTGATCTAGTGTGAGGTTACATAACAGGTAGGGGCACTATCACAAATGGCAAGGTAAGCTTTAAGAATGTGCACTTTGTAAAAGAACTAATTATAATTTACTGAGTGTATCACAGGTGTATGATCAAAAGCACAACATGTTGTTTACTTAGCATGAATGCATTGTTCTGAAGCCAGGATTTGTTGTTCCAAATAATCAAATTTTGCTCAGGGCTCCAAGAAGAAATAACATGTACATGCTTGATATGAGCACAGCTACACCACTTAGTAACATAAGTTGCTTTGTCTCAAAAGCTTCACTTGATGAATCATCTCTTTGGCATAGGAGACTTTGTCATGTAAACATTAAAAATATGAATAAACTTGTCAAAAATAACTTAGTAATTGGTTTACCAACAAAGGAATTCATATGTGTTGATAAATGTGTTGCTTGTCTAAAAGGTAAGCAACACAAATCATCTCACCATGCCAAAGAGATAAACTCTATTACAACAATCCTGCATTTACATCATATGGACTTGTTTGGCCCCACAAGTGTTAAAAGTCTTGGTAGAAAATCATATTGCTTGGTGATCACTGATGATTTCTCTCTGTATACCTTGGTATTTTTCTTAAATACCAAGGATGAAACTGCTAAGATCCTAAAGTCATTTATACTTAGGGTGGAGAATGAAAGTGACCACCATGTAAAAATAATTAGGTCAGATCAAGGAACATAATTCAAGAATCATGCTTTAAATTCTTTTTGTGAATCTAAAGGTATCACAAGACAATTTAGTGCTCCTAGGACTTCACAACAAAATGGTGCTGCTGAGAGAAGGAATATGACACTAATTGAGGCTGCAAGAACCATGTTGTCTGATGCCAAACTTCCAATAACTTTTTGGGCAGAAGTAGTCAACATTGACTTTTATGTCCAAAACAGAGTATTGGTGGTTAAGACATATGGTATGACTCCTTATGAAATTTGGCATAAGAGAAAGGCATTTATTGGATTTCTCAAACCATTTGGATATCAATGCACCATCTTGAATACTAAAGATCGTTTAGCCAAGTTCGTTGAGAAATTAGCAGAGGGCTACTTTGTTGGCCGGGTACTCTACTCATGCTAAGGCTTATAGAGTATACATCAAAGACTCAGAGTTATTGAAGAGTCTGCAAATGTTTAGTTCAATGAACTTACTATCAATAAACCTGGAATAGGTCCTGATTGGCTGTTTGATCTTGATAGCTTTGCATCTACATTTTATCTTGTGAAAGAGTATGTTCCAGGATCACATTCAACTACCACAGACTCCTCCCAGTCTACAAGAGAAAAGAATTTTCGTGTTGAACTGTCAATAGCTTCAAGACAAATTTTGGTAGAATCCACTTCAGCACAAAATGATGTTGCACAGTCCAAAACAACAAAAACATCTCATGGTGTTCCTCTAAGTGAGTCTACTTCAGCTCTAACAAATCCAGAACAAGTAGCAAGTCCTTCAGCAGAGACAACCACTGTGGAAACTTCAATTCACAGAGAAAACCATCCCACTACAGTCCAAACTCAGAATCTACAAGATCTGCCAGAAATCCAGCTTGAGGTAGTACTTCCTAACCTTGAGTCAATCAATCTGGATGTGGCTTCTCAACTGGATGTGATTCCAAGAACTCGAATTCACAACACTCATCCAGTTGAAAACATTATTGGTAATGTTGAAGAAGGAGTAAGAACTAGAGGTTCTATGCATGAAGCAAACATTTGTTTGTTTTCATGCTTTCTATACCAATTAGAACCTAAGAAGGTTGATGAGGCATTGAAAGACAATAGTTGGGTGGAAGCCATGCAAGAGGAACTTCTTCAGTTTGAAAGACAGGGAGTATGAAAGACTTGTCCTTTACCTAAGGGTAAGTATGCTATTGGAACCAAATGGGTGTTCAGAAATAAGAAGGATGACAAAGGTGTTGTCATTAATAACAAGGCAAGATTAGTTGTTCAAGGTTACACCCAGGAAGAAGGCATAGACTATGATGAAGTCTTTGCTCCGGTTGCAAGAATTGAAGCAATCAGAATATTTTTAGCCTTTGCAGCTGCCAAGAACTTCAAAGTCTTTCAAATGGATGTGAAAAGTGTCTTCTTATATGGAAAAATAGATGAGGAGGTGTATGTGTGTCAGCCTCCTAGATTTGAAGATCCAAAGTTTCCTGATCATGTCTGTAAGCTTGATAAGGATCTATATGGGCTACATCAAGCTCCCAGAAAATGGTATGAAACTTTATCTTCTTTTCTACTGGCTAACAACTTCAAGAGAGAAGCAATTGATAAAACTCTATTTTTCAAGAAGTCCAATCAACATATCATGCTAGTACAGATCTATGTTGATGATATTATCTTTGGTTCCACTAATGAATCTCTCTGCAAGGACTTTGAATCACTGATGAAGTCCAAGTTTGAAATGAGTTCAATGGGAGAACTCGCCTTCTTTCTTGGACTACAGGTGAAACAAACTCCTACAGGGATTTTTATTAATCAATCAAAATATGTTAAGGACATTCTTGAAAGATTCAAGCATTCTGATTGCAAAGCACTGGGAACTCCTATGTCCAAGACAACATCTCTTAGCCCTGATCTTGAGGGGGAGGAAGTTGATCAACACCAGTACAGGGCAATGATAGGCTCTTTGATATATCTCACAGCAAGCAGGCCAGATATCATGTTTGCAACTTGTGTGTGTGCAAGATTTCAGGCCAATCCCAAAGTCTCACATATGCTGGCTGTGAAAAGAATTTTTAGATATCTCAAAGGAGCATCAAGTCTAGGATTATGGTATCCTAGAAATGAAGATTTCCAGTTCATGGCTTATACTGACAGTGATTATGGGGGTTGCAACATCAACAAGAAATCCACATCAGGAGGATGTTAATTCCTTGGATCCAAGATTGTGTCTTGGCAATGCAAGAAACAGTCATGTGTATCTACCTCTACTGTAGAAGCAGAATACATAGCTGCTTCTAGCTGCTGTGCACAAGTTATCTGGATTCAAAATAAGATGAAAGATTATGGAGTAGACCTGTTCAATACTCCTATTCAGATAGACAACTCAAGTGAAATCTCCATCACCAACAATCCTGTCAAGCATTCCAAGACCAAGCACATTGATATCAGATATCACTTCATCAAAGATTGTGCAGAGAAGAAGTTGATTCATCTAGTCAAATTTGATTCAGAACACAATTTGGCTGATCTTTTCACCAATGCATTTGATAAAGGAAGATTCATGTATTTAATAACAGCCATTGGTATGATTAACTTTGAATAAATAAGGAATGAGTATGTCTTCGGAAGATAAACTTAACTTATCTTCTGATGAGTAAATACTCAGCAGAAGATAGGTTAAGTCTTCGGAAGCATTATTTCTTCCTTAGTCGGAAGTTCTCACACTTCAGAAGCTAAATTACCTTCTGAAGTAATACTCTTCCGATATATTAACTTCGGAAGCTTAGTCTTCTGAAGGTACTCTTCAGAAGAAGGTGTCTTCCGAATAACATTTTGTCTGATGAATTTATCTAATATTTCAGAAGCAGTGCTTCCGATGGTATAAATTTTATACTTCGGAAGCAAATCTCTTCTGAAATACTTTTTGGTCTCATGAACTTCTTCCAAAAGCCACATCTTCGGAAGCAACTTAGCCCTTAGCAAATATTTGGACATTCATTGTGAAAACAGTTGTCATCGGAAGACCTTTTTCTGACATACGGATCTCAAATTTAATGTGTGTATATATTAAATGCTGACATCCGAAGGTATAAAAGGTCTCCCGCTCATTCATCTTCTCTCACCGTTTCACTTCAAATTGATTTTCACTTTTCTCTCCAATCGTAACCTAAAAACCTCCGATCGAAATGGCTCTTCTTACATTCAAACCTGCCCACAACCTTCCCACGGAGTTGTCAGCAGACAATGATGCTGATTTTGCTCCGATCATCTCCTTTCTTCAAAGGAGCATGTATTCCTTTGCACTCACTGTTCAGCCCATGGTGTATGAATCTCATCACCAACAATTTTGGGCATCTTTTTCTGTTTCTTCCTCTTCCAATGGTCGGACTCTTAATGCCACCATTGATGCTCATCCTACTTTTCTATCAATGTGGAGACCATCTGTTGGCATCTTAAACTCAATCATGCCGGTGGAAAAGTCTCATTCACAAAGGATGCGGTAGCATCGACCTTTAGGTAACTTGTCTTGCCCTATGTAACTTGTCAAATGGACAAGTAACACATTCACTTGATGATGTACTCCCCGTTTATACATATTTAGCTTTCAGAAAAGATGTTATGTTATTCTTGCTTCTTTTCTTATGTTTTGGGGTTGATTTTTTCTTTTCAAGAGAAACGGGGGTATCATCTTTATATGAATAGAGTGATTGAGTAGGATTTATCCAGACCAAACCCAGTCTTCATGTTGTGCTTCTTGAACTGTCTTTCGGTTCTTTGGTAAAACTTTTTGCTCGGTAGGAGATCATGGCCATCAATCTCCATTTGGTATGCACTCGGTATACCAAAGAGTTATGCTAACTTCAAGGTTCTGAAATTTTTTGTTCTTCTAATGGTAAGAGAATAAATGTTCCATGCATGTGGAAGAGATCTTAAAAACTCCCTTATCACATCTTGGTTCTTCATCTTTACACATGCAGCTGTCAGCTCATCAACAAGTCAACATACCTTAGATATTGAGAAGCCATCTTTTCATTGTTCTCTTGACAGAAGTTCTCAAACTTCTGTTTCAGCATGCCTTTCTTGTTTTCCTTCACTTCTTCAGACCCTTCATGCATCTGTTGTAACGAGTTCCACAACTCTTTAGCAGATTTGAATTTCTTGAATGCATGTATGATAGAGTTCGGAATGGACATTGGAATCAGCCATAGCGCCTTTGAGTTGACTTCCATCTTCTTGTAGTCTTCATCTGAATATAGAGATGGGTATTTTGGAACAGATGCTCCACCAGCTCCAGTAGCAGCAACCGTTGGAATGAATGGTCCTTTAAGAGCTGACTTTCTGAGTTTGAAGTCCTGATTCCTAATGAAACCTTCCATTCAAACCTTCCATGTATCGTAGTCATCAGGTGCGAACATGGGAAGTTTGTTGAGAGTGCAATTCCCGGTATCATGCTTACTTATAGTAGTCATTTGTCTTAGAGAAAACTTGGAGCAATGAGCAATAGAAGATGAACAACTGATAACTTAATAATGATTAGTTGCTTAAGTTAGAGAGCCAAGGCCCTTATACCACTTGTTGGATGGGGTTATGTAATTCAAGACAATACTTTCACAAGCAATCTTCTACTAAGCTTAATAGATGCGGAAGATTCTATCAACTCAACTCACTCACACTTGCAGAACAAATATGTAGGATCGGGTTGTCAAATCTCAACAACACTAGAACAAGTATTTCTTACTAAGTTCTAACAGATGCGGAAAGTTCTGTTAGAATTATCTCACAATCACACTCAAGATGACATGGAAATAATCGTTGAACAATAACAGATAATAACACAAGAGTAGTTTCAAGCTCAAGGATATATTTCTCTCAAAGTAGAAGTGTACAAGCACATGCACAAGCACACAAAGTAAGTTTACAATGGGAGGTTATATAGCCGAGGCTACAACCGTATACACTTAGGAATACAAGTTGGGTATACTAGACAAGTACATAAAGTAAAGCTTATTCTAGTATATTGAGTGTCTTTACAGGCTAAGACACTCAGTCATAATCATTATACAAATAGACATTGACTTTTACAAAGACTACTAAATACAAAAGACATTTAATTTTGATGATCTTCAAGGCTTCATATAATCTTTTGTATTTAATGCAGCATGGGAGAAGTAAGGTAACTTATCTGACTCATTACATGTTGTCTCTATCTGTCATCAGACCAGCATGTCTTGTGTCAGTACCTTTTGTACTTTGAGAGTGTTCAGCTACAGTCTTTGAAGAAGGAATCTCTTCAGAAGTCTTTGTCTATTGAGGAAGTTGCTGAGAAGAGTCTTCGGAAGCACTTGATGATTGGAAGCTCTGAAATCTTTTAAGTGTTGGTCTTCCGAAGCCTTTGTCTTGTACAACCTTTGGCAGGAATAGGTTATCCTTCGGAAGCAATGTTGCTTCCGAAGAATAACTTCTTCCTTCCGAAGGATGTTATTCTTTGCGGCATTTGTACTTGGACAATCATAGGAGGTTTGGTGAGCATCAGCCTTTATTAGTCTTTACAGTCTCCCCCTAGGCTGATGCTACCAAAACTTCTAAGGAAGGAACCTTGGCTTCCAAGTACCTCTCAGTACCTGTGCCCTTTTTCTTATCAATCTTAAGCCTGACCTCCCATCTGATCCATTGTCAGGATTATTGAGAGGGAGCTTATCTAGATCAAGGATATAGGGTTTGGCCAACATTATCAGATGCATAAGATCCTCCAGTTTTATTTCTCCATTGTAGTCGGTGAGGATGAATGTCTTTTCTTGTGCATTGAAACTCCAATTTACTAAGGGGATGTATGAATGCTCATGCATTAGTCTACTGATATCCCTCATGTCTTCTCGGGATTATGTAGTTTCTGGAGCTACATCTGGTGTGGCTTCAGGTACTGAGATTATTGCTTCAGACTCAGAGTCAGAGGAGATGGCTGATGTTCTTCTTTTCCTTCTGGCCATGCTCTTTCTTCTTACTAGTCTTGGTTTGTTTTGAGCAGTGGCCTGACTCCTCAGACCTCTGGCCTGTTGGGACTCCTCAGCAACCGAGGGTTCTGTTCTCCTCTCACCAGCTTGTGTCTGTCTCTCAGGATCAGGGTTTTGTGATGGTTGTTTTCTTGTAGTCTTCTTACCCTTTTTGATCTTGATCACTGAAGAGATTGGCATATTATCCATAGAAGGACTTGATGAAGGAGATGGTTGTTCTTCTTTAGGATTTGGTAGCTTCCCCACACATAGCCTCTTCTCCATCTCTGATTCCTACACCAGAGAGGGGAAACTCTATTCTTGCTCCTCCCCCTAAACCTAAGCCTATCATTAGGCTTGCTTTTTGAGCCCTTATTTGTTCAATTGAAGGTAACTCACCTCTGGCAATTTTGGCCTTGATATCTCCGATATGCGAATCCATGGTTGAGTTCTTCATTGGGCCAAGCTGCCGAGCATGGAAGCCATACTCCAGAAGAAAGGCTTTGCACTTGTCTCTGTAGGCCTTGTTCTTCTGTGTCATTGTTAGAGCAATCTGGACTTTGGATGCAGCAGCTTCCTGTTCCTGCTGCTGCACTTTGTCCAGCTCGGCAGCCATCTGAGTTACCGACCAGAGCCATACTTCATCAAAGTCATAGCCTCTCTCTTCGAGCAGAGCAGAGAGTCTAACTCTTTCTTCATCCATAGAAGTATCTGGTCGGCCCTTCATTTTCTTTGGTACTCTCTCTTCCTGTTCAGCCTCCTCCTGGGGTTAGTTTCCTTTTACCTTTGTCATCAAAAGTTATCTTTACCCCAGAGGAGCCTTGTCCTGTAGCCTCACCAATTGGTTCATCGGCATGTAGCTCATCTGTGGAGGAATCATCAAGAATGACTGGGCCTTCGGAAGCATCTGCAACTTCGGAATTAACCTCAGCATTCACTGTCTCCTCCAGTTGACCAATCCCCTTAGATGATTCCTTATTAGTCTCCACAATGGGCTCAGGAGAGGAAGAGAGAGCTTCAACAGCTTCTGTCCCAGAAGGGGACACAGGTTCCATGGAAATTGGTTCTTCTTGTGTAGGTTCTTTCATGATAACCTGAGCTGCAGTCTCGGAAGGAGACTTAGTCCCAAGAGAGGACTGAGGTTCCAAAGAGAAATTTGATGTTTGTTGTTCAGTCTCTTTGGCAACCTCCCTTGTATCCTCAAAAGAAGAGGAAGAGGAACTAGAGGAGGGAGAATTAGTCCCAGAAGTGGACTGATGTTCCAAAGAGACATTTGAAGTTTGATGTTCTGTCTCTTTGGTAACCTCCTGTGTATCCTCAGAAGCAGAAGAAGAGGAAATAAAGGATACTTGAAAGTAAGTACCCAAGTAGTCAACCCATTCAGCAGTCAAGGTGACTATGGATGGGTGAGCTTCTTGTGCACCCTCCTCTTCTCTTGCTTCTGATCCTGACCCTGCAATGGATGCAGTCTCC
Organism: Mikania micrantha; assembly: GCA_009363875.1. NCBI lineage: Eukaryota > Viridiplantae > Streptophyta > Magnoliopsida > Asterales > Asteraceae > Mikania > Mikania micrantha. Next base: position 58,256,653 of record CM018687.1, on the reverse strand, counting down.
CCCTTTTTGGTAGCATCAGGGGAAGTGGAGATGGTAACATCAGGATCAGGAAGAAAAGGATGTAGAACAACGGGTGGACGCCTCCTGAGATCCAGAATAGTTGCATCTTTTGTCTGGATCTCAAGCCGCAGGGTAGTCACCTCAGCTTCCAAATGAGCTACCCTGGCTTGGAGGGAATTTATTGTGGCCGTCAATTCTTGTGTGTGTGCCCTCATCCACAGGAGTGGAATCCTTGGGCGATGGAGTACTGAGCCTAGCTCCTGCACCTCCACCACCAGAAGTGGTTTCTCGGCTCCCTGAATTCCCATCATTGAGAAGAGATTCAAAGAAGTCCTCCCCAACATAGGTTGCCGCAGGTGAGGTCCTATTGCCTGTACCACTGTCCTGTGGATCTTTATTAAGATCGACAGTAGTGGCAGCCTCACCTGCATTGACCCCTTCAGAACTACTAGGGCCAACCTCTGATTGAAAAGGCTCTGGGTCAGGAAACCTTGCATGTAACTGTGTCACCACTCTCATTAAGGTTTGGGTAGTGGGAGAGAGTGGTTCATCCACAGGTACTGCAGAAGTTCCTTGAGTCTGGGTAATAGTGTGGGTGGGGGGCATTTCTGGATGATAAGAACCTGGAGACTTGGGAGACAGTCTCTGATCTAATGAAGTTGCTTCATGAGAAGCAGACTCAATTACGGGTGCATCCCTTTGAATATTCTCAGTTATGTATTGTGACATAAGCTGAGGGCTTTCAGGTTGGGTTAGGGCAGCCACAGGTTCCAGAGGAAGAACCTGTGGATCAACATGAGGTGTGGTTGACACCTGAGGTGGGACTGTGCCCTTAGCAGTCCTTTTCACCTTTTTCTTTGTGGGCTCAGAAGAAGGAGCCTATACAACTGTAGAGAGTTGCACAGGGGTTCGTTTGCGTTTGTAGGTTATCTTTATAGGATGAGGAACAGAAATGGAAGGTGTGGGTTCAGCAGCTGTGGGGTTAACAGAGCTGTCACCTTCAGGAGTAGTTGACTCCATAGAAGGAAGAAGAGGAGTGAATGTCCCAGAGAACTGAGCACTCGTCTTCTTCAATTGAACAAAAACCTTGGAAGAAACCAAGGGCATTTTATATGTATTCCCAGTTAGAGAAAGGGAAGTTCCCAACTCTTCATTGAAAATTTGTTGCAAAAACCTGGGATACATGCAAAACTTCTTTGGTGACGTGATATTGTCAACCAAATTATTGAAGATGAAAGCAGAAAAATTAAATAAGTGATTAGAGACCAAACCATGAATAGCCGAAGCCAAGTCAGAGGGAATTTGGTCCCAACCACCAGATTTATTGGAAAGACAGTGTAAAAACAAATGTATGAGGTACTTGTAATTATAGGACACTCTACCCTTCAAATAGGTTGCTGAAGGAAGAGGACCTTCGTACCCCATCGACTGAAAAGTCGATGCTACCTCATCCTTTGTGAAAGAAACCCTTCCACCGGCATCATTGAGTTTAAGATGCCAACAGATGGTTTCCAAAGTGATAGCAATGGGATGAGCATCAATGGTGGCAAGAAGAGAGCGACCATTGGAAGATGATGAAACAGAACAAGATGCCCAAAACTGTTGGTGATGAGATTCATACACCAAGGGCTGAACGGTTAGTGCAAAGAAATACCTGCTCCTTTGAAGAAAGGAGATGATCGGTGCGAAGTCGTTATCATGCTCTGCCGATAACTCCGCAGGTACATTGTGAGCAGGTTTGAAAGCAAGAAGATCCATGGCAGTTTGTGAATTTAGGGCACGATTTAGGAGATCAAAGAAAAAGAAGATTTCAAAGTGAAACGGTTTGTGAGAATTCGAATGAGCGGGAGACCTTTATATACCTTCGGATTTCATCATTTAATATATAGACACATTAAATTTGAGATCCGGATGTCAGATAAAGGACTTCCGATGACAGCTGGTTTCTCAATAAATGTAGGAATTTCCATTAAGTTCTGAACTGCTTCCGAAGATGTATCTTTCGGAAGGAGTGAATTAGACCAAAAAGTTTTCTGAAGAGATTTGCTTCCGAAGTATTATTAAGTCGGAAGCAATGCTTGAGATGATCATTAGACAAAATGTTCTTCGGAAGTCACCTTCTTCTAAAGAGTACCTTTAGAAGCTTATGCTTTCGAAGTTAATGTATCGGAAGACTAATGCTTCAGAAGATAATTTAGCTTCTGAAGTGTGAGATCTTCCGAATTAGGAAGAAATAATGCTTCCGAAGACTGAACCTATCTTCTGCTGAGTATGTACTCATCAGAAGATAAGTTGAGTTTATCTTCCGAAGAATGATTTATTCCCTATTTATTCAATTTATTCAAAGTTAATCATACCAATTGCTGTTATTAAATACCTGAATCTTCCCTCATCAAATGCCTTGGTGAAAAGATCAGCCAAATTGTGTTCTGAATCAACTTTGACTAGATGGATTAACTTCTTCTCTGCACAGTCTCTGATGAAATGATACCTGATATCAATGTGCTTGGTCTTGGAATGTTTGACAGGATTATTGGTAATGGAGATGGCACTGGAATTGTCTATCTTAATTGGAGTATTGAAAAGATCTATTCCATAATCCTTCACCTGATTTTGAATCCAAATGACTTGTGCACAGCAGCTTGAAGCAGCTTTGTATTCAGCTTCTGCAGTAGAGGTTGAAACACATGACTGTTTCTTGCACTGTCAAGACACAATTCTGGATCCAAGAAATTGACATCCTCCTGATGTGGATTTCTTGCTGATGTTGCAACCTCCATAATCACTGTCAGTGTAAGCCATCTAGGATACCATAATCCCAGACTTGATGCTCCTTTAATATATCTAAAGATTCTTTTCACAGCCAGCAGATGTGAGACTTTGGGATTAGCCTGAAATCTTGCACACACACAAGTTGCAAACATGATATCTGGCCTGCTTGCTGTGAGATACATCAAAGAACCTATCATAGCTCTATACTGGTGTTGATCAACATCCTCCCCCTCAAGGTCAGGGCTAAGAGATGTAGTTTTGGACATGGGAGTTCCCAGTGCTTTGCAATCAGAGAGATTGAATCTTTCAAGAATGTCCTTGACATATTTTGATTGACTAATGAATATACCTGTAGAAGTTTGTTTCACTTGTAGTCCAAGAAAGAAGGTAAGTTCTCCCATTGAACTCATCTCAAATTTGGACTTCATTAGTGATTCAAAATCCTTGCAGAGAGATTCATTAGTAGAACCAAAAATAATGTCATCAACATAGATTTGAACTAGCATGATATGTTGATTTGACTTCTTGAAAAAGAGAGTTTTGTCAATTGTTCCTCTCTTGAAGTTGTTGGCCAGTAGAAAAGAGGATAAGGTTTCATACCATTTTCGGGGAGCTTGATGTAGTCCATAGAGAGCTTTATCAAGCTTACAGACATGATCAGGAAACTTTGGATCCTCAAAACCCGGAGGCTGGCACACATACACTTCTTCATCTATTTTTCCATATAGGAAGGCACTCTTAACATCCATTTGAAATACTTTGAAATCTTTTGCAGCTGCAAATGCCAAAAAGATTCTGATAGCTTCAATTCTGGCAACAGGTGCAAAGACTTCGTCATAGTCTATGCCTTCCTCTTGAGTGTATCCCTCAACAACCAATCTTGCTTTGTTTTTTATGACAACACCTTTGTCATCCTTCTTGTTTCTGAACACCCATTTGGTTCCAATGGCATACTTTCCCTTAGGCAAAGGGCAAGTCTTCCAAACTCCTTGTCTTTGAAATTGAAGAAGCTCCTCTTGCATAGCTTCTACCCAACTGTTATCTTTTAATGCTTCTGCAACCTTCTTAGGTTCTATTTGGGATAGAAAACAGGAGAACAAGCAAACATTTGCTTCATGCATAGCGCTTCTAGTTCTTACACCTTCTTCTACATTTCCAATGATGTTCTAACTGGATGAGTGTTGTGAATTCGAGTTCTTGGAATCACATCCAGTTGAGAAGCTTCATCCATGTTGAGTGACTCAAGATTAGGCAATACTACCTCAAGCTGGATCTCTGGCAGATCTTTTGGATTCTGAGTTTGGACTGTGATGGGTTGGTTCTCTCGGGGAAAAGTGGCTTCCAGATTAATTGCTTCTGCTGTAGGACTTCCTACTTCTTCTTGATGTCTCAAACCAGAAGAACATTCAATTGAAGGACCTGCCTGAGATGTGTTTATTGTCTTAGACTGTGACACACCTTCTTGTGCTGAAGTGGATTCTGCCAAGATTTGTCTTGAAGCTATTGGCAGTTCAACACGAAAGTCATCTTCTTTTATTCCTTTTGAGATGTCTATGGTAGTTAACTGTGAAGCTGGAACATACTCTTTCACCGGATTAAATACAGATGTAAAGCTATCAAGATCAAATAGCCAATGAGGGCTTGTTCCAGGTTTATTGAGAGTGTGTTCATTGAACTGAACATTTGCAGACTCTTCAATAATTCTAGAAGCTTTGATGTATACTCTATAAGCCTTAGCATGTGAAAAGTACCCAACAAAGTAGCCCTCTGCTGATTTCTCAGCAAACTTGGCTAGATGATCTTTGGTATTCAAGATAGTGCATTGACATCCAAATGGTTTAAGAAATCCAATGAATGGCTTTCTCTTATGCCAAATTTCATATGGAGTCATACCATGTGTCTTAACTACCAATATTCTGTTTTGGACATAACAGGCAGTGTTGACTGCTTCTGCCCAAAAAGTTATTGGAAGTTTGGCATCAAACAACATAGTCCTAGCAGCCTCAATTAGTGTCCTATTCCTTCTCTCAGCAACACCATTTTGTTGTGGAGTCCTAGGAGCACTAAATTGTCTTGCAATACCCTTAGATTCACAAAAAGAATTTAAAATCTGATTCTTGAATTCTGTTCCTTGATCTGATCTGATTGTTTTTACATGATGATCACTTTCATTCTCCACTCTAAGTATAAATGACTTTAGAATCTCAGCAGTTTCATCCTTGGTATTTAAGAAAAATACCCAAGTATACCGAGAGAAATCATCAGTGATCACCAAACAATATGACTTTCTACCAAGACTTTTAACACTTGTGGGACCAAACAAATCCATATGTAGTAAATGCAGGACTATGGTAATTGAATTTATCTCTTTGGCATGATGAGATGACTTGTGCTGCTTACCTTTTAAGCATGCAACACATTTATCAACACATATGGATTCCTTTGTTGGTAACCCAGTTACTAAATTATTTTTGACAAGTTTATTCATATTTTTGAGGTTTACATGACAAAGTCTTCTATGCCAAAGAGATGATTCATCAAGTGAAGCTTTTGAAATAAAGCAACTTATATTACTGAGAGATGCAGCTGTGCTCATATCTAACATATACATGTTGTTTCTTCTAGGGGCTCTAAGCAGAATTTGATCATTGGGCACTACAAATCCTGGTTTTAGAACAATGCATTCATGCTCAGTAAACAACATGTTGTGCTTTTGATCACACACCTGAGATACACTCAGTAAATTGTAATTAAGTTCTTTTACAAAATGCACATTTTCAAAGCTTACCTTGCCATTAGTGATTGTCCCCCTACCTGTTATGTAACCTCCCACTGGATCACTCCCAAAAGCAACAGACCCTCCAAAGAATGGTTCATATTTGTGCAAATGAGTCTTGTTGCCTGTCATGTGCCTGGAACAGCCACTGTCAACTATCCACAAGTTGCCTTTTGATTCCTGTTGTTCCTGCACATGACCAGAAGTAGGTTAGTTTCTGATGGGAACCCAAGCCCATGTGGTCTTGGGTTTGCCATTTGCATCATTGTAAGTAAATTTCTTAGAAATCATCTTAGATGGGACAGATGATGTGCTCGCTACTGATGGCTTATCAGCTGATTCCTTCTTCTTCCATTATTGCTTTATCTTTTAAGTTGTCGGAAGATTCTTTTTCCTTTGAAAGTCATCGGAAGCAACTTTTACCTTTCCTTCCGATGGTCTTCTTCTAAAGTAACAAGATTTCTTTGGTTTGTCGGAAGTCTTTATTTCATGAGCTTCAGACGTTCCCTTTTTATCGGAAGCTTCCTTTTTCTTTGCTTTTGATGTTCTCTTTCTAGAAACCATTTGATTCGGTTTCTTCCGACAATCCTTTGCTTCCGATGCTTTCTTGAATGGACTTCTTCTTTGTTCTTCCGAGGAGGTGGATTACTTACTCCAACTATTCTTTCTTTCTCTTCCCAGAATTTTTAAGGAAATCCTGCTTCTTGGATTATAGAAGCAATCCGCAGCAAGGTGATTTTCTTCACCACATATCAAACATACTGTTTGATCCTTCTTTATGAAATCTGAACCTTGTTCCATAAAGAGTACTGATTTGGATGTTCCAACAAACTTGTTGGTCTTTTTATCTACTTGTTTTCCTGAAGAGTTGACCTTTCTCTCCATTGATCTACCTCTCTTTGACTTGTCAGATAGGCAAGTCACATATTCATCTGAGGAGCTATTTCCTGTAGTGTTAGCTTTGACAAAAACTGTTGAATGTTTCTTAGTTTTCTTATTTTGTTTCTTAATTTTCAAAGCTTGTTTTTCTTTTATTTGTTTCATGGTAATAGCATCCTCATCTAAGCATGCTGAGGTAGATGGATCAGAAAGATCATCGATTTGAACTACCTTGTGTATATCCAATTCTTCATTATACACAAGGTCAACAAGTGGTTTGCACCTAACATCTACTATGGAAGTATAAGCAGATGGCGGTTCAACATTGTTATATCCCAAACCAGCCCCATGTTTATTTACTAATTCAGTTGTACTGCACATTCTGAAAAGTTTCTCATACTTTTCACCTTGACTTAAGAATTTGTCTCTGTAAGACTCAGCCATTACAAGTTCAGTTTTAGCAGTTGTTAGTCTTTCTAAAAGATTTTTGATTTGACACTGTTTGTTAGTATCTTCATGTTTTAGACTTGAAATAGTCTTTTCCATTTCATCAATCTTATCTTTATAATTTCTTTCGGCCTCAAAGAAGTTTGCCTTGATTACTTGTAAGGACTTGAGTTCATTACAGAGTTGAGAATTTATCTTCTTATAAACAGATAATGTTTCTAAACATTCAGGGGTACACATGTTATCATTTACCTTGTTTGAAGAAGATGAATCATTTGCCATCAAAGCACTGTTTGAAATGAAAGCATCCTCAGCCTGAAAGCTCCAATCTGCAAAGTCTTGTTCTGCAATATTTGCATTGTTTGTTGAGCTTGATGGTCTTTGTTGTGGTTGACCAGAAGTTGTTGGCTGAGTTCCTGTGGTCTTGCATTCTCTAGCGAAGTGGCCCAATTGTTGACAGTTGAAGCATTTAAGCTTAGACTTGTCAAGACCAAATCCAGTTTTCATATTGTGTTTCTTAAACTGCCTTCCAGTTCTCTGATAGAACTTCTTTGCTCGATAGGAAATCATTGCCATTTGATAATTTATGTCCATTTCCTCTAAATCACCTGCAGGAATACCATCCAAATCCTCCTGACACAAATGAAAGTAATTGGTTTCTTCAGCCAGAAAAGCTCCTTGCCCAGTTGTTGGTAATGTGTTTGGGTGTGAATTTGATGGAATTGAGGTTTCAGGAAAGGTGACATTGGGTATGGAAGAAGGATGATAGATGGGTTGGTAGTTTTGATAAGAAGGATTATTGATGGGTGCATAAAGGGCAGCTGAACCAGAAGATGAATGATAGGCACTGAGAATACAAAACAATTCTCCTAGAGTTAGAGTCTTCAGGTTTTCTGTTCTCCTGATAGTAACAGAATAGATGTTCCATGCCTTCGGAAGGGATCTCAGAAATTTTCTGAGCATATCCTGATTATCCAGAATTACACCTGCAGTTGTTAACTCATCCACAAGTTGGACATACCTTAGGTATTGTGAAGACATATTTTCATTGTTCAGTTGACAAAAGTTCTCAACCTTTTGTTTCAGCATGTCCTTCTTGTTTTCTTTGACATCATCTGAACCTTCATACATCTGCTTCAATGAGTTCCACAATTCTTGAGCAGACTTGCATTTCTTGAATGCATGTATAATAGAGTTCGGTATTGACATCTGAATAAGCCAAAGAGCTTTAGAGTCAACTTCCATCTTCTTGTAGTCTTCATCTGAGTACATAGATGGATCTTTTGGTACAACAGCACCTCCAACTCCAGCAGCAGCAACAGTAGGAATGTAAGGACCTTCAAGAACAGACTTCCAAAGTTTGAAGTCTTGATTCCTGATGAATCCTTCCATTCTGACCTTCCAGGTGTCAAAATCTTCAGGTGTGAACATTGGTGGCTTGTTGAGAGTGTCATTTTCTGTATCATGTTTGTTTAGAGTAGTCATCTTATACAAACACAGAAAAATATGAGTAAAGAAACGATGAGATGTTAGAAGAAATAGAACTGGTAACTTAAGGATAATTAGTCGCTTAAGTTCAAGAGCCAAAGCTCTGATACCACTTGTAGGATCAGGTTGTCAAATCTCAACAACACTAGAACAAGTATTTCTTACTAAGTTCTAACAGATGCGGAAAGTTCTGTTAGAATTATCTCACAATCACACTCAAGATGACAAGGAAATAATCGTTGAACAATAACAGATACTAACACAAGAGTAGTTTCAAGCTCAAGGATATATTTCTCTCAAAGTAGAAGTGTACAAGCACATGCACAAGCACACAAAGTAAGTTTACAATAGGAGGTTATATAGCCGAGGCTACAACCGTATACACTTAGGAATACAAGTTGGGTATACTAGACAAGTACATAAAGTAAAGCTTATTCTAGTATATTGAGTGTCTTAACAGGCTAAGACACTCAGTCATAATCATTATACAAATAGACATTGACTTTTACAAAGACTACTAAGTACAAAAGACATTTAATGTTGATGATCTTCAAGGCTTCAGATAATCTTTTGTATTTAATGCAGCATGGGAGAAGTAAGGTAACTTATCTGACTCATTACATGTTGTCTCTATCTGTCATCAGACCAGCATGTCTTGTGTCAGTACCTTTTGTACTTTGAGAGTGTTCAGCTACAGTCTTTGAAGAAGGAATCTCTTCGGAAGTCTTTGTCTATTGAGGAAGTTGCTGAGAAGAGTCTTTGGAAGCACTTGATGATTGGAAGCTCTGAAATCCTTTAAGTGTTGGTCTTCCGAAGCCTTTGTCTTGTACAACCTTTGGCAGGAATAGGTTATCCTTCGGAAGCAATGTTGCTTCCGAAGAATAACTTCTTCCTTCCGAAGGATGTTATTCTTTGCGGCATTTGTACTTGGACAATCATAGGAGGTTTGGTGAGCATCAGCCTTTATTAGTCTTTACAAAATATAATACACAAATAAAGTTGATTTCAAGGTTAAAGTATATTTCATTCAAATGCAAAGTGAACAAGACACTAAAGCTTAAGCACACATTCGTACTCTGCTCAATATACAAGTGAACATATTTATACTAAAACCTACAGCAGTATTCTCATAGGAATACAAGGCTGGACAAGATAGTAGAATCAAACTAATGCCAAAACTAGTATATTGTTATAGCTTGACAGGCCAAGCTATTAATTACAACCAATACAAATATATTCATTGACTTTTACAATAAATGCCTAAACTACAAAAGGCATTTAATGTATCATATCTATGTAAATATAACAAATCTTTCTTGTTGCTGAATATCATAGAAAATGTCTTCTGAGTTGGTCTTGATGATATAAAGCATCTCTAGATATTTCCATAAAGTTCTTGGATCTTGTCAGACTAAAGTTTTATGAAGCTTTTGTATTCGGAAGCATGTGTATTCGGAAGTCTTTATTTTGGTTGTGCTATTCTTAAGAACAAGGTTATCTTCTGAAATAAATTAGTCTTCTGAAGCTTTTGAGCTTCTTCCGAAGACTGGTTTCTTCCAGAAGATAACTCTGTTCTTCCCAGGCTAGTATGGACTTCTTGTGTAGAGTCAAGGACTTAGAAGATTTAGAGAGCTTCAGCCTTTATGTTCTTACACATCTATTTGATAAAAAAAACTCTTATACTTTGGCTTATGTCGACACACTTGTGCGAAAGGGGATGGGTCAGAGACTCAAAGCCCCCATGTCTATGGAGGTGCAACCTGTGTACAATGACCACTTCATGACTGTGGTGAAAAAATATTTTCTTTTAATTTTAGTTTGTATGAATGAATAGCTTGTACAAAATTTTTTGCAACAAGAACTCTATGTAAATATTTAATTTTATATATATATATATAGGGAAAAGATAAAATGAAAACCACATCTCAACGAGAAAACCGCGAAAACCATTCAAAAATCACGTAAAACGAACGTATTTTTTTTTGAAATTTTTTTTACATGTTTGTAACACTATTGGACACATTTTTATAAAAAATATTTTATAAACCCACGTAAAACTTACGTAACAAAACTAAAATTTTTTCAGCTTTGTTACGTATGTTTTACGTGGGTTTATAAAATATTTTTTCTAAAAATATCTAGTCGGCGCTTTTTTTATATTTTTTATAAAAATGTGTCCAATAGTGTTACAAACATGTAAAAAAATTTCAAAAAAAATACGTTCGTTTTACGTGATTTTTGCATGGTTTTCGCGGTTTCTCATTGAGATGTGGTTTTCATTTTAACCATACCCTATATATATATATATATATATATATATATATATATATATATATATATATATATATATATATATATATAGGGGAAAGATCAAATAAAAAGTCTTTTTTGCCTAAGAAGGCTAAAAAGGATTTTTAAAACCTTCAAAACCGACCCAAACGAACTCCGATTGAACTCATTTTGATGACATTGGAATCGTCTCATCGAACCCTACAATATTAGCTTTTAGGTTTTAGCTTTAACAAGTAGTTTTAGAATTTAGATTTTAGGGCTTGATTTTTAGCTTTTATGTTTTATCTTTATGTTTAAGGTTTGTTTTTAAAGTTTTGATTTTAGTATTTGGGTTTATTGTTTATGATTTAAGGTTTGGGTTTTAGGGTTAGATAAAACAGTTCCAATGGATCAAAAATGAATTCAATCGGAGTGCGTTTGGTTTGGTTTTTGAGTTTTTAAAAATCCTTCTTAGCCTTCTTAGGCAAAATAGACTTTTTAGAGGAACATTTCCCTATATATATATATATATATATATATATATATATATATATATATATGTTATAATTTAAAAATTATACATGTCTTCAAGAAAACCTCGTGTTACCTAAGACCTCTTAAATCAAGGGAGTACCACTACTAGAAGCCCCTTGTTATAAATTATTGACTAAGGAAAAGCAAAATCTAGAATCCTCAAAACTAGAAATTTCTTGTTATAAATTATCGTCTCGATCTAATTAATTTCTAATGTTCTAAAAAGACTGTATAGTACGTAATGGATTTACTTTTATTAGTCGTAATCTTTGTAGCCAGCATATTGTATTTTCTTATCTTTGGTCATCTTAACCCAAAAATAAATGAAGTTAACATGCTGGGAAAACTACAACCGGAAGTTGCTGGATCATGACCAATAATCGGTCACCTGCATCTTTTATCTGGTTCTCAAAAAAAAAACAAAAAAGAACCTCTATTTATGTATAATAAAGGCCATGAAAAAATAATTCAAAGATGTGGACGAATTTTGCTAAGGTTAATGGGTTACCTAAATTAAGGTGGTTCTTATTTGAGCCCAATCCTATATATATATATATATATATATATATATATATATATATATAGGGGTTGATCCAACGAGAAAAGATTTTTGCCTAAGAAGAGTAAGAAGCAATAGAAATTTGATATGTGGCATGCTAATAGTATAAAAACAAAATTCGAGTACGGAAGAAAAAATCTAGTACAAAAAAAAATTAAAATCGAGTACAAAAAATAAAAAATCCAGTACAAAAAATTAAAATTTAGTACAAAAAATCAAAAATCTAGTCCGAAAAATCAAAAATCCAGTAAAAAAAATCAAAAATCCAGTACAAAAAAACAAAAATCTAGTTAAAAAACAAAAATCCAGTACAAAAAAACAAAAATTCAATACAAAAAAATCTAGTACAAAAAATACAGAACAAAAAAGAATCCAGTACAAAAAATTTTTCTTAGGTATTGACACATGTCAAACTTTTATTAGTTCTTACTCTTCTTAGGCAATAATCTCTTCTTATTTGATCTTTTCTCTATATATATATATACACATATATATAGGGGATGGTTCGAATGTTAACCATTCCTTATTACGATAACCGAATAACTACATTTTATTACTTTGTGGCCCACATTAAAGTAAATATAATGATGTAGGTTTTTTCTTATTTTTTTGTTAATGTAAGTGGACCCTACATTAATTAAAAAAAAACAAACACCTTTAGATTTACTTTAGTGTGAGCCATAAAGTACTAAAATGTAGTTATTCGGTTAGCGCAATAAACATGACTTAACATTTGATCCTCTCCCTATATATATACACACACATATATATACACATATATATATATATATATATACATACACACACACACACACATATATATATATATATATATATATATTCTTGTATATAAATTGCTATGTCTAAACTTTTAAAATATTCCTTAACTTTTGTTTGTAACAACTTTGACACGATTTTTATTTTTAAATTTAATTGCAAAAACCCTAAATGTTACACTCTGTCTCTTGTCTAGCCATGAGAAGGACAAGTTATTCTTCGAAAGTATTCAATCTTTCAAAAGTCAATTGCTCCTTTCGAAGGCTGAAGACTTCCAAAGGATAATTGTATTTCCATCTTATGACTCTTGGAATTGTGGGAGATAGGATTAATCAAGGGAGATAATATTTTGTTAACCTCCCGTCTTTTATGATCTTAGAGATTTCATAAATAATTACTTCCATCTAAAAACACACGACATCTACGTCTTGTTTTTAGACAGACCAAACCCACCTTCACCTGTGAATTTCAGACGAACATCCGTCAATGGTGAGAGTCTATTTTTGTTTAAGTTTTTTTAAAAGTGAGAATTTTGGTATGATGTATTAATATTTGGGCTATTCGCTCATGAATAACTCTTTGCTCGCAAGGCCATGCAATTGCCTTTAGGAGTTTTTTTCTAAATGAGTGTTGTTGAAAAAAAATATTTCTTAAATAGGTGTAGTTGAAAACTTATTTACCAAAATTAGCGTTTTCCTTTATTTCATTTTTTTAACTAATCTAAAAAAAATAATTATAAAGAAAAACACCGATTTTGGTAAATAAGTTTTCAACTACACATTTTGATAAATAGTTTTTCAACTACATCTATTTGATAAAAAAAAAAAAAAAAAAAAAAAAAAAAAAAAAACACACACTTGTGTGAAAGGGGATGGGTCAGAGACTCAAAGCCCCCATGTCTATCGAGGTGCAACCTCTGTGCAATGACCACTTCATGCTAGTGGTGAAAAAATATTTTCTTTTAATTAATTTTAGTTTGTATGAATGAATAGCTTGTACAACATTTTTTACATTAAGAACTCTATGTAAATATTATAAAAAATATTAAAGCTATAATTTTAAAAACATTAAAAACTATATATGTCTTCAAGAACACCTCATGTTACCCAAGACCTCTTAAATCAAGGGAGTACCACTACTAGAAGCCCCTTGTTATAAATTATTGACTAACGAAAAGCAAAATCTAGAATCCTCAAAACTGGAAATTCCTTGTTATAAATTATCGTCTCGATCTAATTTCTAATGTTCTAAAAAGACTGTATGGTACGTAATGGATTTACTTTTATTAGTCGTAATCCTTGTAGCCAGCATATTGTATTTTCTTATCTTTGGTCATCTTAACCCAAAAAGAAATGAAGTTAAGAGAATCAACAACGTGCTGGTAAAACGACCACCGGAAGTTGCTGGATCATGGCCAATAATCGGTCACCTGCATCTTTTATCTGGTTCTCAACTTCCTCAACAAGTATTGGGCTCTATGGCTGACAAGTTTGGCCCAATTTTCACCATCAAACTTGGTGTCCATCGTGTTTTAGTTGTGTGCAGTGCTGAGATGGCTAAAGAGTGTTTAACCACCAACGATAGAGCCTTCGCTAGCCGACCAAAAGCCATGGCATCTGAGCTGATGGGCTACAACTATGCTAGTGTCGGCTTAGCACCACATGGACCGTACTGGCGTATGATTCGCAAGTTAATCGTGACTGAACTCACGTCTCAACATCGCCTTAAAATGATTGCACGTATCAAAGTTTCTGAAGTGAAGTCATCCATGATGGACATCTATAGAACGTGGGAAACAGCTGAAGGCTCTTCTAAAAGGGCAATTGTTGACATGAATGAATGGTCTGAAAAATTAATTGTCAACATGGTTGTCAAGATGCTGTTTGGCAATCATTTCTCCCGTGGTGAGCAAAGCGGAGAAAAGTTTTTGAAGACCATTAGGCGAATTGGTGAGCTTTATGGTGAGTTTGTGCCATCAGATTTCATTCCATGGATAAGGTGGTTAGATTTAGGTGGGTATGGGACGGAGATGAAGAAGATTGCACTACAAATGGATGCTGCAATCAATAAATGGTTAGAAGACCACAAAAAGAACATGAACAATCAGTCCTCCACACCGCAGGTTGATGAAAGCAAGGATCAAGAGAACTTCATGGCTGCATTGTTACGCCGTGTTGAACAAGCACCTAAAGAGGAACTTTATGGGTTCAACGCTAATGATGTTGTCAAATCTACCTGCTTGGTACATATATATATATATATGCTTTCTGTTAATTACTTACTTTTTTAATTTATTACACAAAATTACTACGTACAGTTTAATTAATTTGGTAATTGCACCTCTAATCTTCATCAATTACTATACACACAAATTAATTAAACGTAAACGTACTTGCAGAATTTTTTATTCAGAATTTTTGTTTTAATTTAGTCTAGTAATTTATAGCATATTTCAACAAAGATCATCCTTTGAAGGTGATATTTCTATCACATGATGGATGTAATCTTTAAATATCCCGTAAAGTGTTCCATCACAAACCCTTTAATTTTTAGATGATAAAGAAATTGGAAGAAATATCTAATTTTAATTGAATTAAAGACGAAAAAAATAACTTTGTTAAGATTCATATACCTTTCTGATTTTTTTTTTCTTTTCTTTTACAGGTACTATTTGCAGGTGGTACTGATACAACAGATGCAACTCTAACATGGGCTTTAGCTTTACTAGTCAACAACCCTATGGTGTTAAAGAAAGCCCAACAAGAGATTGAAAACCATGTTGGAAAAGATAGAAAAGTTGAACAATCAGACATGAGCAAATTGGTGTACCTTCAAGCCATTATCAAAGAGGTGATGCGTCTTTATCCGGTTGTACCCCTTTCGGTTCCTCATGAGTCCACAGAAGACTGCATTGTAAACGGTTACATGGTCCCTAAAGGGACCCGCCTTTTAATAAACATTTGGAAGATTAATCATGATCCACAAATATGGACCAATCCATTCGAGTTCCAGCCTGAGAGGTTCTTGACAAGTAAAAAAGAAGTTGATGTGAAGGGTCGGCATTTCGAGTTGATTCCGTTCGGGAGTGGTAGAAGAATGTGCTTGGGAATGTCATTTGCTCTAGAATCATTGCATTTGATACTCGCGAGCATGATACATGCATTTGCGTTTCAAAATCCATCAAATGAGAAGATCAACATGACTGAAAATAATGGAATAGTTAACCATAAAGCTGGTTCACTTGAGCTTCTAGTTGCACCTCGACTACCGCCACATGTTTATGGATTATTGGACTAGGCACTTACAAGAGCCCTATATTTGAGTGCCATGTATGTGGTTCGTTTGCTACACTAAAAATAAGAAATGTATGTGTTTGAAATGCCTAATACTTGTGTGTTGGTGTTTAAGATGTAACTATCTTGATGTATTTATCAAAACATTGGTGGTAGATCCACAAAATCATTGTGTTTGTTATTACTTTGATCTACTTATTTCCATTAATTGGTATCAGATTAAAACGATTAACCTGTGGAAATAGTGGAGAACAAAGCGAGTTTTGAGAATCAACAACTGAATGAAGACTTGTTCTAACAGCACACCGGATTTGAGTTAATTCTGATCCAAAGAGTTGTGAAATTTGTAATTTAATCAAGGAGGGATCGAATCCAACAAGATCAATCACACATTGGTTGATATTTTGTGAAGTTTCTATTAATATGAAAACCCATTACCATAACAATTTATTCCGAAAATCAAGGAGGAGTTCATAGTTGAAAAAGAGTGAATCAACCCAAGTAGTTTGTTCCTTCAATTCGACTCAGATTTAATCACTACATGTGTGAGGTGTGAGAAGATGTCCGAAAAGTAGACGTTCCCGATCGGAGTAGTGAATGAAAATACGTAAATCTCTTACTACAACGTGTGAAGGAGCCAAAATCATGAAAAGGGGCGGTCATCCGACTCAGATCCGTATATCGTCATTGCCATCACTGCTCCTCTTGCACATGTGTGCAAACAATGCAAGGGGTTTTGTTAAAAAGAGATTTTTGGTGAGGGAAGAAGTTAAAGATGTGTTTCTTCTTTAATTTTATTAATAATTATTTATTATATCTTTTTTGTTCATCCATTGTAATACACCGGGTACTAACCTAGTAGAATATTAAATAGCTTGAACACATGTCATATTCTTTCTAACTCTATAAATTTTTCCCCACCTCTCTTTCCTATTAAATACCAATTATCTTTTATATTAAATATGAATATTAAATAATTAAATTATATAATTAAATATCAAACACATAGATATTCTTATCTTATACAGCTTAATAAATTATAAGAAAATTTCGATTAGATAATATCTTAAATTTTATAATTTTTTAATTTCATCATTTGTAATTTGTTATTTTTAAACATTCATTAGTTATTATATTATCAACAATTAATAATATAAAAAAAATACAAATCTTTATAATAATATTGTTTACAACATATTAGATTTATTTAATCTATGTAATACTAGTTTAACATAAAGAACATAAATAAAGTATATAAAATAAATTGCAGGTCATTTCTTGAAATTTTAATTTTTAAACGGACTTAATAGTCACAAAAATTAAAAGATATAAAGACAATATTCCCCACCATCAAAAAATGTGAAGGTTAAGAGTTCTATACTCACTTGAGTCACTTTGATGGATACAAAGTGACGGAAGGAATATTGAGCTTAATTTCGGGTTCTGAACCGATGGGGGCGCTGTTTTTACAGCAAAAATAATCTCGGGTTCTGGCGTGCTACATATGCCACGACGTTACGCTCGGTTGTTGCTGTTTAAAAAAAATCAAAAAATCTATATTTGAATATTTGATAGTAAATACACAATCAAGATTTTACCGTTACAAGATATATTCTTTAAATACCAAATAAATAAATAAATAAATCTTACTTCTCTAATAAATCAAGGTTTTCTAGGGACACATGACGCATCCCTAGAGCATCCTTGTCTAATTTTCCCGCCTAACACATATGGGTTAAAACCTTTGTATATGGGATCAAATATGAATATGGGTAACCCGAAATCCAATTTCTTTCCCCGCTATTCAAAACGCAAAAACCCTAATTGATCAATTCTCCCTCCCTCGCACAATTTCCTCATAGAAAGAAAAATGGGATTCCAGATGCTTCTTCTAATCCACGTTGCATCCTTCTTCTCTCTCACTTCTTTTGATCTTAACATCTGTCTCAATTAGGGTTTTTTTGCTTCATCTTAGTCACATCCATGCTTCTTTCACCATAGACATCCCTCTCGATCCTTATTCACGATGAGATCGCGTTCCATCTGATTTATGGTTAGGATTTTCTTATAAATTAACATTTCATTTTTGGTTTGGGTTTTGTTGGTTCTTGAAGGTGCGTTTTACTCCATCTTATTCGCATCTTCGCTTCTGTCAGCACATAATAGTTCGTGTAGAACTTTCTTCACGATTAGATCTCATTTCTGATTAGAGTATTCTTAGATCAGACGGTTCTTCATGGTTCGTTTTTCTCAATCATTGTTCAGAAGACGAATCAGAAAGAAGGTTGAATCGGTAAACCATCAATCGTTAACTTGATGTTTAACTTTTTGTTTATTTTTGATTTGTAGATGAATCTCATTTAATATTTACAGCTAAGTTATAGATTTATGAGAATATGATGATATGTCTCTAAGATTCGTATCTTTTGTGTATTTCATACGAATGTTCATATGTTTTTTTTATGGAAAGGGTTATATATTTGGTGTGTTTTCTTATCGTGTATTTGTTTAGTTCGGTAAATCTTTTCTATATTTTCTATACATAGGATAGTGTTGTGATTTAAGAATTTCTGTTATTTTTTAGACTATATGAATGCTTCCATCAATTATTTATCCTTCAAATTTATGAATTCAATAATCTGTAGTTGCAAAATGATTATTGATCTGTATAACTTAAACTTTGGAAGTCTGTTCTTGAAGGTCCTTACATTCCTACAGTTGCTGCTGCTGGAGCTGGTGGAGCTGCAGTACCAAAAGAACCATCTATGTACTCAGATGAAGACTACAAGAAGATGGAAGTTGATTGTAAAGCTCTTTGGCTCATTCAGATGTCAATACCGAACTCAGTTATACATGCATTCAAGAATTGCAAGTCTGCTCAAGAACTGTGGAACTTCTTGAAGCAGATGTATGAAGGTTCAGATGATGTCAAAGAAAACAAGAAGGATATGATGAAACAGAAGCATGAAAACTTTTGTCAACAACACAATGAGAACATGTCCTCTTAGTATCTAAGGTATGTCCAACTTGTGGATGAATTAACAACTGCAGTTGTGAAACTGGATAATCAAGATGTGCTCAGAAAATTTCTGAGATCTCTTCCAAAGGCTTGGAACATTTATTAAGTCACCATCAGAAGAATTACCAGATGGAATTAGATGATCAAGAATCTAAAACTTCTCATATATCATTTGGTTTAGCAACCCTTTATGCACCCATCAACAATCCTCCATACCAGAGTTATCAACCCATCTACCATCCTATCTCCACACCCACTGTCACCTTTCCTGAAACCCCAACTCCATCAAACACACACTCAAACCCTTTCTCTAACCCAACTCCACTACTAACCTCTGGGCAAGGAGCTTTTATGGCTGAGGAAACCAACTACTTCCATTTGTGCCAGGAAGACTTAGATGGCATTCGTGCAGATGACCTTGAGGAAATGGACATAAAATATCAAATGGCCATGATCTCGAGCAAAGAAGTTTTATCAAAGAACTGGCAGACAGTTCAAAAGGCACAACATGAAGACTGGGTTTGGGCTTGACAAATCTAAGCTCAAATGCTTCAACTGCCAACAGTTAGGGCATTTTGCCGGGGAATGCAAGTCTTCAAGCACTCAGCCATCAAATTCTGGGAAACCACAACAAAGGCCATCAAGCTCAAAAAACAGTGCAAACATTGCAGAGCAAGACTTTGCAGATTGGAGCTTTCAAGCTGAGGATGCTTCCATTTCAGTGCTTTGATGGCAAATGACTCAACTTCCTCATTTAAGGTAATTAATGACATGTGCACACCTTAATGCTTAGAAAAGTTAACTGTTTATAAAAAGATAAATTCTCAACTCTGTAATGAGCTTGAGTCTTTACAAGTTGTCAAGGCAAATTTCTTTGAATCTGAAAGAAATTATAAAAAAAAGATTGGGGAAATGGAAAAGACCATTTCGAGTTTAAAACATGAAGACACTAACAAACAGTGTCAAATCAAAAATCTTTTAGAAAGACTAACCACTGCCAAGACGGAACTTGTATTGGCTGAGTCTTACAGACAAATTTTCTAAGCCAAGGTGAAAAGTATGAAAAACTTTTCAGAATGAGTGATACATATGAGCTTGTAAGAAAGATGGGAGCTGGTTTGGGTTATAACAAATTAAAATGGAGCCTCTATCTGCTTATACTCCTATGGTAGATATCGGATGTAAACCAGTAACAAATCTTGTGTATGATGAAGAGTTAGACATACACAAAGTAGATCAAAGTGATGATCTCTCTGATCCAGACCCAAGTAACTCACCATGCTCAGATGAGAATGATACTCCTATCAAACCAGAAATAACAAAATCAACTTTGAGAAATAAGAAAAGAACTAAGAAAACTAAGAAACGCTCGTCAGTTTTTATTAAAGCTAAGAACATACAGACAGGGAGTATCTCCTCATATGACTATGTGACTTGTCCATCTAACAAGTCAAAAAGGGGTAGATCAAAGGAGAGAAAGGTCAATTTTTCAGGAAAACAGGAAAATCCTAAAGCAAAAAAGTCTGTTGGAACATCCAAATCATCATCCTATATGCATAAAGGCTCAGCTTTCATCAAAAGGATTCAGCAGCTGCAATCCCTCAATAATCAGATTATGTGTATGATGTGTGGAGAGATGAATCACTTTGCTGCTGAGTGCTTCTATAATCCAATTAAAAGAAGTGTCCTTAAAAAGGAGGAAAGAGAAAGAAAGAAGAGCTGGAGTAATTCATCTACTTCTTCGGAAGAACAAGGAAGAAATCCATTTAAGAAGGTATCGGAAGCTAGTACTTCTGATAGTCAAAAGAAACAAAACAAGAAGGCTTCCGAAGGTAAGAAAGCATCATGTTCAAGTGTTTCCGATAGACCAAAGAAAACTCATACCTTCAGAAGAAAATCCTCGAAAGAAAAACATCAGAAGAAAAACCCTACTGCCAAGCCATCGGAAGCAAAGGCCAAAAGTTCTTCCGATGGTTGTCAAAAGAAGAAAGAAATTCCGAAAATAGTCAAGAAAAGTTGGAAGAAGAAAGAAACAAATAAACCAACTGTTCAGTCACCCATTCCACCAACAGCAAGCACATCATCTGTCCCACCCAGGATGATGTCAAAGAAATTTACTTATAATGATGCAAATGGCAAACTCAAGACCACATGTGCTTGGGTTCCCATCAGAAACTAACTCACTTCTGGTCATGTGCAGGGACAGCAGGAATCAAAAGGCAACTTGTGGATAGTTGACAGTGGCTGTTCCAGGAACATGACAGACAACAAGACTCACCTTCATAAATATGAACCATTCTTTGGAGGGTCTGTTGCTTTTGGAAGTCATCCAGTGTGAGGTTACATAACAGGTATGGGCACTATCACAAATGGCAAGGTAAGCTTTAAGAATGTGCACTTTGTAAAAGAACTAAATTATAATTTACTGAGTGTATCACAGGTGTGTGATCAAAAGCACAACATGTTGTTTACTGAGCATGAATGCATTGTTCTGAAGCCAGGATTTGTTGTTCCAAATAATCAAATTTTGCTCAGGGCTCCAAGAAGAAATAACATGTACATGCTTGATATGAGCACAGCTACACCACTCAGTAACATAAGTTGCTTTGTCTCAAAAGCTTCGCTTGATGAATCATCTCTTTGGCATAGGAGACTTTGTCATGTAAACATTAAAAATATGAATAAACTTGTCAAAAATAACTTAGTAATTGGTTTACCAACAAAGGAATTCATATGTGTTGATAAATGTGTTGCTTGTCTAAAAGGTAAGCAAAACAAATCATCTCACCATGCCAAAGAGATAAACTCTATTACAACAATCCTGCATTTACTTCATATGGACTTGTTTGGCCCCACAAGTGTTAAAAGTCTTGGTAGAAAATCATATTGCTTGGTGATCACTGATGATTTCTCTCGGTATACCTGGGTATTTTTCTTAAATACCAAGGATGAAACTGCTGAGATCCTAAAGTCATTTATACTTAGGGTGGAGAATGAAAGTGACCACCATGTAAAAATAATTAGGTCAGATCAAGGAACATAATTCAAGAATCATGTTTTAAATTCTTTTTGTGAATCTAAAGGTATCACAAGACAATTTAGTGCTCCTAGGACTTCACAACAAAATGGTGCTGCTAAGAGAAGGAATATGACACTAGTTGAGGCTGCAAGAACCATGTTGTCTGATGCCAAACTTTCAATAACTTTTTGGGCAGAAGCAGTCAACACTGCCTGTTATGTCCAAAACAGAGTATTGGTGGTTAAGACACATGGTATGACTCCTTATGAAATTTGGCATAAGAGAAAGGCATTTATTGGATTTCTCAAACCATTTGGATGTCAATGCACCATCTTGAATACTAAAGATCATTTAGCCAAGTTCGTTGAGAAATAAGCAGAGGGCTACTTTGTTGGGTACTCTACTCATGCTAAGGCTTATAGAGTATACATCAAAGACTCCAGAGTTATTGAAGAGTCTGCGAATGTTCAGTTCAATGAACTTACTATCAATAAACCTGGAATAGGTCTTGATTGGGTGTTTGATCTTGATAGCTTTGCATCTACATTTTATCTTGTGAAAGAGTATGTTCCAGGATCACATTCAACTACCACAGACTCCTCCCAGTCTACAAGAGAAGAGGATTTTCGTGTTGAACCGTCAATAGCTTCAAGACAAATTTTGGTAGAATCCACTTCAGCACAAAATGATGTTGCACAGTCCGAAACAACAAAAACATCTCATGGTGTTCCTCTAAGTGAGTCTACTTCAGCTCTAACAAATCCAGAACAAGTAGCAAGTCCTTCAGCAGAGACAACCACTGTGGAAACTTCAATTCACAGAGAAAATCATCCCACTACAGTCCAAACTCAGAATCTACAAGAAATCCAGCTTAAGGTAGTACTTCCTAACCTTGAGTCAATCAATCTGGATGTGGCTTCTCAACTGGATGTGATTCCAAGAACTCGAATTCACAACACTCATCCAGTTGAAAACATTATTGGTAATGTTGAAGAAGGAGTAAGAACTAGAGGTTCTATGCATGAAGCAAACATTTGTTTGTTTTCATGCTTTCTATCCCAATTAGAACCTAAGAAGGTTGCTGAGGCATTGAAAGACAATAGTTGGGTAGAAGCCATGCAAGAGGAACTTCTTCAGTTTGAAAGACAGGGAGTATGGAAGACTTGTCCTTTACTTAAAGGTAAGTATGCTATTGGAACCAAATGGGTGTTCAGAAATAAGAAGGATGACAAAGGTGTTGTCGTTAAGAACAAGGCAAGATTAGTTGTTCAAGGTTACACCCAGGAAGAAGGCATAGACTATGATGAAGTCCTTGCTCCAGTTGCAAGAATTGAAGCAATCAGAATATTTTTAGCCTTTGCAGCTGCCAAGAACTTCAAAGTCTTTCAAATGGATGTGAAAAGTGTCTTCTTATATGGAAAAATAGATGAGGAGGTGTATGTGTGTTAGCCTCCTAGATTTGAAGATTCAAAGTTTCCTGATCATGTCTGTAAGCTTGATAAGGCTCTATAT
This sequence comes from Mikania micrantha, assembly GCA_009363875.1. NCBI lineage: Eukaryota > Viridiplantae > Streptophyta > Magnoliopsida > Asterales > Asteraceae > Mikania > Mikania micrantha. Next base: position 58,233,307 of record CM018687.1, on the reverse strand, counting down.
GGGCTACATCAAGCTCCTAGAAAATGGTATGAAACTTTATCTTCTTTTCTACTAGCTAAAAACTTCAAGAGAGGAGCAATTGATAAAACTCTCTTTTTCAAGAAGTCCAATCAACATATCATGCTAGTACAGATCTATGTTGATGATATTATCTTTGGTTCCACTAATGAATCTCTCTGCAAGGACTTTGAATCACTAATGAAGTCCAAGTTTGAAATGAGTTCAATGGGAGAACTCACCTTCTTTCTTGGACTACAGGTGAAACAAACTCCTACAGGGATTTTTATTAATCAATCAAAATATGTCAAGGACATTCTTAAAAGATTCAAGCTTTCTGATTGCAAAGCACTAGGAACTCCTATGTCCAAGACAACATCTCTTAGCCCTGATCTTGAGGGGGAGGATGTTGATCAACACCAGTACAGGGCAATGATAGGCTCTTTGATATATCTCACAGCAAGCAGGCCAGATATCATGTTTGCAACTTGTGTGTGTGCAATATTTCAGGCCAATCCCAAAGTCTCACATATGTTGGCTGTGAAAAGAATTTTTAGATACCTCAAAGGAGCATCAAGTCTAGGATTATGGTATCCTAGAAATGAAGATTTCCAGTTCATGGCTTACACTGACAGTGATTATAGGGGTTGTAACATCAGCAAGAAATCCACATCAGGAGGATGTTAATTCCTTGGATCCAAGATTGTGTCTTGGCAATGCAAGAAACAGTCATGTGTATCTACCTCTACTGCAGAAGCAGAATACATAGCTGCTTCTAGCTGCTCTACACAAGTTATCTGGATTCAAAATAAGATGAAAGATTATGGAGTAGACCTGTTCAATACTCCTATTCAGATAGACAACTCAAGTGCAATCTCCATCACCAACAATCCTGTCAAGCATTCCAAGACCAAGCACATTGATATCAGATATCACTTCATCAGAGATTGTGCAGAGAAGAAGTTAATTCATCTAGTCAAAGTTGATTCAGAACACAATTTGGCTAATCTTTTCACCAAGGCATTTGATAAAGGAAGATTCATGTATTTAATAACAGCCATTGGTATGATTAACTTTGAATAAATAAGGAATGGGTATGTCTTCGGAAGATAAACTTAACTTATCTTCTAATGAGTAAATACTCAGCAGAAGATAGGTTACTCAGCAGAAGATAGGTTAAGTCTTCAGAAGCATTATTTCTTCCTTAGTCGGAAGTTCTCACACTTCAGAAGCTAAATTACCTTCTACATTATACTCTTCCGATATATTAACTTCGGAAGCTTAGTCTTCTGAAGGTACTCTTCAGAAGAAGGTGTCTTTCGAAGAACATTTTGTCTGATGAATTTATCTAATATTTCAGAAGCAGTGCTTCTGATGGTATAAATTTTATACTTCGGAAGCAAATCTCTTCTAAAATACTTTTTGGTCTCATGAACTCCTTCCAAAAGCCACATCTTCGGAAGCAACTTAGCCCTTAGCAAATATTTGGACATTCATTGTGAAAACAGTTGTCATCGGAAGACCTTTTTCTGACATACGGATCTCAAATTTAATGTGTCTATATGTTAAATGCTGACATCCGAAGGTATAAAAGGTCTCCCACTCATTCATCTTCTCTCACCGTTTCACTTCAAATTGATTTTCACTTTTCTCTCCAATCGTAACCTAAAAACCTCCGATCGAAATGGCTCTTCTTGCATTCAAACCTGCCCACAACCTTCCCACGGAGTTGTCAGCAGACAATGATGCTGATTTTGCTCCGATCATCTCCTTTCTTCAAAGGAGCAGGTATTCCTTTGCACTCACTGTTTAGCCCATGGTGTATGAATCTCATCACCAACAATTTTGGGCATCTTGTTCTGTTTCTTCCTCTTCCAATGGTCGGACTCTTAATGCGACCACTGATGCTCATCCTACTTCTATCAATGTGGAGACCATCTGTTGGCATCTTAAACTCAATGATGCCGGTGGAAAAGTCTCATTCACAAAGGATGCGGTAGCATCGACCTTTAGGTAACTTGTCTTGCCCTATGTAACTTGTCAAATGGACAAGTAACACATTCACTTGATGATGTACTCCCCGTTTATACATATTTAGCTTTCACAAAAGATGTTATGTTATTCTTGCTTCTTTTCTTGTGTTTTGGGGTTGATTTTTGCTTTTTAAGAGAAACGGGGGTATCATCTTTATATGAATAGAGTGATTGAGTAGGATTTATCAGACCAAACCCAGTCTTCATGTTGTGCTTCTTGAACTGTCTTTCGGTTCTTTGGTAAAACTTTTTTGCTCAGTAGGAGATCATGGCCATCAATCTCCATTTGGTATGCACTCAGTATACCAAAGAGTTATGCTAACTTCAAGGTTCTGAGATTTTTTGTTGTTCTAATGGTAAGAGAATAAATGTTCCATGCATGTGGAAGAGATCTTAAAAACTCCCTTATCACATCTTGGTTCTTCATCTTTACACCTGCAGCTGTCAGCTCATCAACAAGTCAACATACCTTAGATATTGAGAAGCCATCTTTTCATTGTTCTCTTGATAGAAGTTCTCAAACTTCTGTTTCAGCATGCCTTTCTTGTTTTCCTTCACTTCGTCAGACCCTTCATGCATCTGTTGTAACGAGTTCCACAACTCTTTAGCAGATTTGAATTTCTTGAATGCATGTATGATAGAGTTCGGAATGGACATTGGAATCAGCCATAGCGCCTTTGAGTTGACTTCCATCTTCTTGTAGTCTTTATCTGAGTATAGAGATGGGTATTTTGGAACAGATGCTCCACCAGCTCCAGTAGCAGCAACTGTTGGAATGAATGGTCCTTTAAGAGCTGACTTTCTGAGTTTGAAGTCCTTTTTTCTAATGAAACCTTCCATTCAAACCTTCCATGTATCGTAGTCATCAGGTGTGAACATGGGAAGTTTGTTGAGAGTGTAATTCCCGGTATCATGCTTACTTATAGTAGTCATTTGTCTTAGAGAAAACTTGGAGCAATGAGCAATAGAAGATGAACAACTGATAACTTAATAATGATTAGTTGCTTAAGTTAGAGAGCCAAGGCCCTTATACCACTTGTTGGATGGGGTTATGTAATTCAAGACAATACTTTCACAAGCAATCTTCTACTAAGCTTAATAGATGCGGAAGATTCTATCAACTCAACTCACTCACACTTGCAGAACAAATATAATACACAAATAAAGTTGATTTCAAGGTTAAAATATATTTCATTCAAATGCAAAATGAACAAGACACTAAAGCTTAAGCACACATTCGTACTCTGCTCAATATACAAGTGAACATATTTATACTAAAACCTACAGCAATATTCTCATAGGAATACAAGGCTGGACAAGATAGTAGAATCAAACTAATGCCAAAACTAGTATACTGTTAAAGCTTGACAGGCCAAGCTATTAATTACAACCAATACAAATATATTCATTGACTTTTACAATAAATTCCTAAACTACAAAAGGCATTTAATGTATAATATCTATGTAAATATAACAAATCTTTCCTGTTGCTGAATATCATAGAAAATGTCTTCTGAGTTGGTCTTGATGATAGAAAGCATCTCTAGATATTTCCATAAAGGTCTTGGATCTTGTCAGACTAAAGTTTTATGAAGCTTTTGTATTCGGAAGCATGTGTATTCGGAAGTCTTTATTTTGGTTGTGCTATTCTTAAGAACAAGGTTATCTTCTGAAATAAATTAGTCTTCTGAAGCTTTTGAGCTTCTTCCGAAGACTGGTTTCTTCCGGAAGATAACTTTGTTCTTCCCAGGCTAGTATGGACTTCTTGTGTAGAGTCAAGGACTTAGAAGATTTAGAGAGCTTCGGCCTTTATGTTCTTACACATCTATTTGATAAAAAAAAACTCTTATACTTTGGCTTATGTCGACACACTTGTGCGAAAGGGGATGGGTCAGAGACTCAAAGCTCCCATGTCTATGGAGGTGCAACCTGTGTACAATGACCACTTCATGACTGTGGTGAAAAAATATTTTCTTTTAATTTTAGTTTGTATGAATGAATAGCTTGTACAAAATTTTTTGCATCAAGAACTCTATGTAAATATTTTATTTTAAAATATATGGTAATATATATATATATAGGGCATGGAATTTTTAATAACCTACTATTCCCGCGCTAACCCAAATAACTTTGGGAAGATGAAGCCGAATCTTGGATTTTTTTTAAACATCATTGTAACACATTTTGAACACCATGTTCTTTTATGAGTTTGACCTAATTCATCACCGTTTTAAAACTTACAGTACTGTAGCACCAAACTTACAATGATGATATTTTTTAAACGGTGATGAATTAGCCCAAACTCATAAAAGAACATGGTGTTCAAAATGTGTTACAATGATGTTCAAAAAAAATTCCAAGATTTGACTTCATCTTGCCAAAGTTATTTGGGTTAGCACGGGAATAGTGGGTTATTTTTTATGCCCAGCCCTATATATATATATATATATATATGGGGAGGTTCCATAGAAAACCGTCATATTTGAGAAAACTTAGAAAACTAATCACAATTGTTATTAATCAATTTCTTTTTTCGTTTTTTATTTTAAATTTTATTTATTATAAGGTTATATTTGTTAACAAAAAGAAAAAAATAAAAAAACATATGTAATTCATGTTATTACATATATGTAACTCATTGATTACATATATGTAACTTGTAAACTACATATATGAGTTACATATACATAACTTTATTGGTTACATATATGTAATTTCGTGATATACATATTTTTTTGTTTATAACATTTTTAAGCTAATAATAAAAAAATCATGAAAATTTTTTTGTAAAAATTGATTGGTTAGTAGGAGTTTTCTTGGTTTTCTCCAAAGTGAGGAGTTTTCTTTTGAACCTATATTAATGTTATAATTTTAAAAACTAAACATGTCTTCAAGAAAACCTCGTGTTACCTAAGACCTCTTAAATCAAGGGAGTACCACTACTAGAAGCCCCTTGTTATAAATTATTGACTAAGGAAAAGCAAAATCTAGAATCCTCAAAACTAGAAATTCCTTGTTATAAATTATCGTCTCGATCTAATTAATTTCTAATGTTCTAAAAAGACTGTATAGTACGTAATGGATTTACTTTTATTAGTCGTAATCTTTGTAGCCATCATATTGTATTTTCTTATCTTTGGTCATCTTAACCCAAAAAGAATTGAAGTTAACATGCTGGGAAAACGACCGCCGGAAGTTGCTGGATCATGGCCAATAATCGGTCACCTGCATCTTTTATCTGGTTCTTAAAAAACACAAAAAAGAACACCTATTTATGTATAATAAAGGCCATGAAAAAATAATTCAAAGATGTGGACGAACTTTGCTTGGGTTAATGGGTTACCTAAATTAAGGTGGTTCTTATTTGAGTCTAATCCTATATATATACAGGGGATGGTTTGAATGTTAACCGTTCCTTATTGCGACAACTGAATAACTACATATTACTTTGTGGCACAATTTAAAATAAATCTAATGGTGTAGGTTTTTCTTATTTTTTTTTATTAATGTAACTGGACCCTACATTAATTGAAAAAAAAGAAAAAACATACACCTTTAAATTTACTTTAGTGTGAGCCATAAAGTAATAAGATGTAATTATTCGGTTAACGCAATAAACATGGGTTAACATTTGATCTTCTCCATATATATATATATATATATATATATATATATATATATATATATATATTCTTGTATATAAATTGCTATGTCGAAACTTTTAAAATATTCCTTAACTTTTGTTTGTAACAACTTTAACACGATTTTTATTTTCAAATTTAATTGCAAAAACCCTAAATGTTACACTCTGTCTCTTGTCTAGCCATGAGAAGGACAAGTTATTCTTCGGAAATATTCAATCTTTCAAAAGTTAATTGCTCCTTTCGAAGGCTGAAGACTTCCAAACGATAATTATATTTCCTTCTTATGACTCTTGGAATTGTGGGAGATAGGATTGATCAAGGGATTATGATCTTAAAGATTTCACAAATAATTAGTTCCATCTAAAAACACACGACACCTACGTCTTGTTTTTAGACAGACCAAACCCACCTTCACCTGTGAATTTCAGACGAACATCCGTCAATGGCGAGAGTCTATTTTTGTTTAAGTTTTTTTAAAAGTGAGAATTTTGGTATGATGTATTAATATTTGGGCTATTCGCTCATGGATAACTCTTTGCTCGCAAGGCCATGCAATTGCCTTTGGGAGTTTTTTATTTCTAAATGAGTGTTGTTGAAAAAAATATTTTTTAAATAGGTGTAGTTGAAAACTTATTTACCAAAATTAGCGTTTTCCTTTATTTCATTTTTTTAACTAATCTAAAAAAAATAATTATAAAGAAAAACACCGATTTTGGTAAATAAGTTTTCAACTACACATTTTGATAAATAGTTTTTCAACTACATCTATTTGATAAAAAAAAAAAACTCTTGCCGTTGGCTTATGTCGACACACTTGTGCGAAGGGGGATGGGTCAGAGACTCAAAGCCCCCATGTCTATGGAGGTGCAACCTCTGTGCAATGACCACTTCATGCTAGTGGTGAAAAAATATTTTCTTTTAATTAATTTTAGTTTGTATGAATGAATAGCTTGTACAACATTTTTTACATTAAGAACTCTATGTAAATATTATAAAAAATATTAAAGCTATAATTTTAAAAACATTAAAAACTATATATGTCTTCAAGAAAACCTCATGTTAATTACCCAAGACCTCTTAAATCAAGGGAGTACCACTACTAGAAGCCCCTTGTTATAAATTATTGACTAACGAAAAGCAAAATCTAGAATCCTCAAAACTGGAAATTCCTTGTTATAAATTATCGTCTCGATCTAATTTCTAATGTTCTAAAAAGACTGTATGGTACGTAATGGATTTACTTTTATTAGTCGTAATCCTTGTAGCCAGCATATTGTATTTTCTTATCTTTGGTCATCTTAACCCAAAAAGAAATGAAGTTAAGAGAATCAACAACGTGCTGGTAAAACGACCACCGGAAGTTGCTGGATCATGGCCAATAATCGGTCACCTGCATCTTTTATCTGGTTCTCAACTTCCTCAACAAGTATTGGGCTCTATGGCTGACAAGTTTGGCCCAATTTTCACCATCAAACTTGGTGTCCATCGTGTTTTAGTTGTGTGCAGTGCTGAGATGGCTAAAGAGTGTTTAACCACCAACGATAGAGCCTTCGCTAGCCGACCAAAAGCCATGGCATCTGAGCTGATGGGCTACAACTATGCTAGTGTCGGCTTAGCACCACATGGACCGTACTGGCGTATGATTCGCAAGTTAATCGTGACTGAACTCACGTCTCAACATCGCCTTAAAATGATTGCACGTATCAAAGTTTCTGAAGTGAAGTCATCCATGATGGACATCTATAGAACGTGGGAAACAGCTGAAGGCTCTTCTAAAAGGGCAATTGTTGACATGAATGAATGGTCTGAAAAATTAATTGTCAACATGGTTGTCAAGATGCTGTTTGGCAATCATTTCTCCCGTGGTGAGCAAAGCGGAGAAAAGTTTTTGAAGACCATTAGGCGAATTGGTGAGCTTTATGGTGAGTTTGTGCCATCAGATTTCATTCCATGGATAAGGTGGTTAGATTTAGGTGGGTATGGGACGGAGATGAAGAAGATTGCACTACAAATGGATGCTGCAATCAATAAATGGTTAGAAGACCACAAAAAGAACATGAACAATCAGTCCTCCACACCGCAGGTTGATGAAAGCAAGGATCAAGAGAACTTCATGGCTGCATTGTTACGCCGTGTTGAACAAGCACCTAAAGAGGAACTTTATGGGTTCAACGCTAATGATGTTGTCAAATCTACCTGCTTGGTACATATATATATATATATGCTTTCTGTTAATTACTTACTTTTTTAATTTATTACACAAAATTACTACGTACAGTTTAATTAATTTGGTAATTGCACCTCTAATCTTCATCAATTACTATACACACAAATTAATTAATTAAACGTAAACGTACTTGCAGAATTTTTTATTCAGAATTTTTGTTTTAATTTAGTCTAGTAATTTATAGCATATTTCAACAAAGATCATCCTTTGAAGGTGATATTTCTATCACATGATGGATGTAATCTTTAAATATCCCGTAAAGTGTTCCATCACAAACCCTTTAATTTTTAGATGATAAAGAAATTGGAAGAAATATCTAATTTTAATTGAATTAAAGACGAAAAAAATAACTTTGTTAAGATTCATATACCTTTCTGATTTTTTTTTTCTTTTCTTTTACAGGTACTATTTGCAGGTGGTACTGATACAACAGATGCAACTCTAACATGGGCTTTAGCTTTACTAGTCAACAACCCTATGGTGTTAAAGAAAGCCCAACAAGAGATTGAAAACCATGTTGGAAAAGATAGAAAAGTTGAACAATCAGACATGAGCAAATTGGTGTACCTTCAAGCCATTATCAAAGAGGTGATGCGTCTTTATCCGGTTGTACCCCTTTCGGTTCCTCATGAGTCCACAGAAGACTGCATTGTAAACGGTTACATGGTCCCTAAAGGGACCCGCCTTTTAATAAACATTTGGAAGATTAATCATGATCCACAAATATGGACCAATCCATTCGAGTTCCAGCCTGAGAGGTTCTTGACAAGTAAAAAAGAAGTTGATGTGAAGGGTCGGCATTTCGAGTTGATTCCGTTCGGGAGTGGTAGAAGAATGTGCTTGGGAATGTCATTTGCTCTAGAATCATTGCATTTGATACTCGCGAGCATGATACATGCATTTGAGTTTCAAAATCCATCAAATGAGAAGATCAACATGACTGAAAATAATGGAATAGTTAACCATAAAGCTGGTTCACTTGAGCTTCTAGTTGCACCTCGACTACCGCCACATGTTTATGGATTATTGGACTAGGCACTTACAAGAGCCCTATATTTGAGTGCCATGTATGTGGTTCGTTTGCTACACTAAAAATAAGAAATGTATGTGTTTGAAATGCCTAATACTTGTGTGTTGGTGTTTAAGATGTAACTATCTTGATGTATTTATCAAAACATTGGTGGTAGATCCACAAAATCATTGTGTTTGTTATTACTTTGATCTACTTATTTCCATTAATTGGTATCAGATTAAAACGATTAACCTGTGGAAATAGTGGAGAACAAAGCGAGTTTTGAGAATCAACAACTGAATGAAGACTTGTTCTAACAGCACACCGGATTTGAGTTAATTCTGATCCAAAGAGTTGTGAAATTTGTAATTTAATCAAGGAGGGATCGAATCCAACAAGATCAATCACACATTGGTTGATATTTTGTGAAGTTTCTATTAATATGAAAACCCATTACCATAACAATTTATTCCGAAAATCAAGGAGGAGTTCATAGTTGAAAAAGAGTGAATCAACCCAAGTAGTTTGTTCCTTCAATTCGACTCAGATTTAATCACTACATGTGTGAGGTGTGAGAAGATGTCCAAAAAGTAGACGTTCCCGATCGGAGTAGTGAATGAAAATACGTAAATCTTTTACTACTACGTGTGAAGGAGCCAAAATCCCACCGTGCGCAGTAAGGACTCGGGCTGCATCATGAAAAGGGGTAGTCATCCGGCTCAGATCCGTATATCGTCATTGCCATCACTGCTCCTCTTGCACGTGTGTGCAAACAATGCAAGGGGCCGGGTTTTGTTAAAACTAGATTTTTGGTGAGGGAAGAAGTTAAAGATGTGTTTCTTTGAGAGAGTGAAGGAGAGTTATTCCTTACACAGATGCCCCCTTCTTTTGGTAAGAAGGCTAATAATATATACAGAGGTATTGCGCCTTTTCCAGATGGAGTTGTGGAATTGGACTTATCTCATTCAAGAGGTTAGCCCATCATGTCCTCCAGTCTTGTACAATATAGTTCATACTATGTTATGAATGACTATTCACTCCATTGTTCGTGAGGTGTCCTCTTATTTAGCATTTTAACAACATTATTTAATGTTAAATGATGCATGGTTTTAATGAGTTCATATTTCCTCTTCTTCTCCAATATTAGGTAAGTGACATGATGATCTACCATTAGTTTCTCACGCCCATCATGTGTGTTAATTCATATAGTTGCCAGGATTTGACAGTTCCTTAAATCCTGTGAGAATAATGTATAGTGAACTTGTTCATTCGACGGTGATCATCTTACTCGAATGAATCCATCAGCAACTCTTTTCATGCGTGTTTATGAGGGAGTGTTTACTATGAGTGATAAAAGGGTTTCGATACCTCAAGCGATATTATATGTGTACTTGAGTCCTAGGGTCACAATTCCATCTTGTAGATATATGATTTATGGGATTGCTTATCCATTAATCATCAATAGGGCATTTGTCTATTTTGTGACAATATCCGCATTTTCCCAACGCGTAGAACATAGGCATTCGTTCATAGTTCAGACTCGTCTACAAATAGAGCGATAAAAAAATCTGTTGAACTTTATCCCTATGTTTATTGTGAAACGTATATTTTGAACTTTTCCTTTTGATGAAGATCCTTTTGTTTTATCGGGACCTTTGATAGAGCTTGTTTCTTTAAAATTTGGTCGCTTTTAACTTGAACAACATAGACAGCGACATATGTAGTTACTCCTGGTGAACAATTAAATCTAGCGATTGTGATGATCGTTGGTTGGTACGAGTCATCCTCGACAAATGTAATGAAGTTTCTAAAACCCCATATTCCTGAAGTGTTTTCCTGATTTATAAAAGTGTTTCGGATGTGTTGCCAATATTTTGTTAGCCTCAAAATACAACAGTGCTCGAGGGCATAAGCCTATTATCATGGTGTTACTCAATGCGAGCCCCCTAGCTAGTATAATGTTGTTACATAAATTCAATTCATATATGAACAACAAAAAAATAGATGACCACAGAATACCGAATGCCGAACCGTATTTGTAACTGAAAAGAACCTAACCAAATATAAATTCGGTTTTGGGTTCAAAGTTTTTTTTTAATTCAGTTTGTTCGAAAACCAATTAAACCGAAATTAGTTTGAAATTTATTTTCTTGTTAGCAATATTTAAGGTTATATTCGGATCAGTTTATTGAGATTTTAACCGGTTTATTTGGTTTTTAGTCGATTTATTCGATTGAATTCGGTTTATTTAGTTTTTAAACGATTTACTTGGTTTTTAATCTGTTTATTCGGTTTTAACCGAAACCGAACCACTTATCGAATTAAGTTCGGTTTTCAAATAAAGAAAAAAACGAAAACCGATTAAACTGAATAAACCAGTAACTGAACCGAATAGCACCCTTAGTTTAAAGGGCATAAAAGTAAATTACTTTATGTATCCCTTAAATCATGTGTATATAAATGTTTTCTTTTAGTTCTTTCTAACTTGTTTTGTTATTATTTAAATGAATTTCTATATATACGTATATATGAAACATTTTGTGCCTCCTAAGAAAATGAGTCCAGGACGGAGCTCGAGTTTACCCCTCCCTATGCCGCCAATGTAACTTAAGCACTAATAGGTCATATGCTAACTCCTACTAGTTATTTAGATGACTGTCTCTTAAAATGTTTCTTTTTAACAACTGGACTATGTTAAATCAACATATATCAATCATATCATTGTTCTAATAATAAAATAAATAGCTTGATCACATGTAATATTCTCATGAACTCTTTAAATTTGTTTCCCATATCTCTTTTATATTAAATACTAATTATCTTTTATATTAAATATAAATATTAAATAATTCAATTATATAATTAAATATCAAACACATAGATATACTTATTATATACAACCTCAATATATCATAAGAAAATTTCAATTAGAAAATATCTTAAATTTTATAATTCTTTAATTTCATCATTTGTAATTTATTATTTTTAAACATTCATTAGTTATTATTTTATCAACAATTAATAATATCAAAAAATATAAATATTTATAATAATGTTGTTTATAATATATTAGATTTATCAAACCTATGTAATACTAGTTTAACATAATGTCATAAATAAAGTTTATATAATAAATTGGTGGTCATTTCTTGAAATTTTAATTTTTAAACGAACTATATTCAATAAAGTTAAAAGATACATAATATTCGCCACTCTCAAAAAATCTATTGTTGGATCGGGTTATGTAATCTACACAACACTTACACAAGTTATCTTCTACAAAGTTGATAGATGCATTAGCACTTGGACATCATCCAAATTAATACTTAGAAAGAAGACAATACATATCAAAAGATGATGTTACTTAAGAAACATTTGGTTAAGTTCAAAGGTGCCAATTTACAGATGCATTATTTGAGGTAGATGCTTCCTCTACTTGAAAACTCCGGTCAGAGAAATCATGATGCTTTGCAATATTTGCAATGTTGGACTGGCTTGATCCTTTAGATGATTGATAGTTCGACTGAGCTGAGGTAGATGGCTGAGAACATTTGGTTAAGTTCAAAGGTGCCAATTTACAGATGCATTATTTGAGGTAGATGCTTCCTCTGCTTGAAAACTCCAGTCAGAGAAATCATGATGCTTTGCAATATTTGCAATGTTGGACTGGCTTGATCCTTTAGATGATTGATAGTTCGACTGAGCTGAGGTAGATGGCTGAGAACTTGGAGACTTGCATTCTCAAACAAAATGGCCTAGCTGCTGACAGTTAAAGCATTTGAGCTTGGATTTATCCTGACCAAACCCAGTCTTCATGTTGTGTTTCTTGAACTGTCTTTCGGTTCTTTGGTAAAACTTTTTTGCTCAATAGGAGATCATAGCCATCTGGTAATTTATGTCTATTTCTTCCGGATCATCTGCAAGAATTCCATCAAGATCTTCTTGACACAGATGGAAATAGTTTGTTTCTTCAGCCATGAATGCTCCCTGACCAGAGGTGAGCAGTGAGGTTGTATTTGAAAAAGGATTTGAGTGTGATGAAGTTGGTGTTGGTGTCTCAAGGAAAGTGATAATTGGTGAGGAATTTGAGTGGTATATGGGTTGATAATTTTGAAAAGGTGAATTGTGGATGGGAGCATACAAGGCAGCAAAACCTACAGGTACGGTAGTAGTTTGTTTTGGTTCTTGAGCATCTATTTTCATTTGGTATGCACTTTGTATACCAAAAAGTTCTCCCAGCTTCAGTGTTTTAAGATTTTATGTTCTTCTGATATTAACAGAATAAATATTCCACGCGTGTGGAAGAGATCTTAGAAACTTCCTTATCACATCTTGGTTCTCCATCTTTACACCTGCAGCTGTGAGTTCATCAACAAGTTGAACATACCTTAGATATTGGGAAGTCATCTTCTCATTGTTCTCTTGACATAATTTCTCAAACTTCTGTTTCAGCATTTCTTTCTTGTTTTCCTTCACATATCAGAACCTTCATACATCGATTGTAAATGGTTCCACAACTCTTTGACAGATTTGCATTTCTTGAATGCACGTATGAGTTCGGAATGGACATTTGGATCAGCCATAGTGCCTTTGAGTCGACTTCCATTATCTTGTAGTCTTCATCTGAATATAGAGATGGATCTTTTGGAACAGGTGCTCCACCAGCTCCAGCAGCAGCAACCGTTGAAATGAATGGTCCTTCAAGAACTAACTTTCCATAGTTTAAAGTCCTGGTTACTGATAAAACCTTCCATTCTAACCTTCCATGTATCGTAGTCGTCATGTGTGAACATGGGAGGTTTATTAAGAGTGTCATTCTCGGTTTCATGCTTACTGATAGTAGTCATTTTGACTTAGAGAAAACTTGGAGCAATGAGTAGTAGAAGATGAACAACTGGTAAACTTAAGAACGGTTGGTTGCTTAAGTTAAAGAGCCAAGGATCTGATACCAATTGTTAAAACGGTTACGGAATAGGACCTACCTCATTTGTGAAGATTGAGCAAATTAAGAACAGAGAAAGTCTTAAAGATGGGTGAAGATGTTGAAGAACATAGTCAAGAACGAATCTGAGATGTAATGTAACGACTAACAATGTAAAGCAAATAAGATTCATTAGTCAACAAGATTACATTACCTACCCCTCACATGCTCAAACTCCATGGATAAAGAATCCATGGAGTTCATGGGGAAGAGCTCTCAAGACTACATTGAAGCACACTCTCACCACTCTCTTGTGTTTCTTACAAATGAGAATAATCTCTATTTATAGTGTCACATGACCTAAAACCCTGAAAACAACAAATACAACAAAATGATAATAAATAATAAATTAAGCTCTTTCATTTGTTGTGGTCTTCAGGTCTTTTGGTCATCAAGTGTCTTCTTAATCTCGAGTCTTTAGTGACTCGTGCGGTGACTCGTTGCTCCCTAATCAACAAATCCATAATACTTCTTGTTTACATTCTATCTATCCAAATTAACCGTTGGTCTTGACTTTTCTAGACCCAACAAAATCATAATGAAATTAAAAAAGGACAAAAAAGTATTGGTGCATCAACTCAACCTCACATGGAACCAAACCCACCCATTTTGGCACTTTAGCACTAAATGTGGTTTTTCAAAAGCATTACATGCGCGCACATACGTTCGCATACATAGTGTGTTTGTGTGCACAGATAGAGAGAGGGGTACCGCTCCAGACGACCAATGAATGGATTTGAGTTCCTCTCGCTCAAGCTCGCTTCTATCAAACCATTGAAGGCCATACAATAACAATACATTGGCAATTATGCAATGGACTACAATTTTGGCATTAAACAAACAAGGTGAAAGTATGCTTAGTGAAATTGAATGAGAAAGTTGCAAATAAATAATGTGTCCAGTAGTTATGTAAATATTAAATGATTACAAGAGTTGTTAAAGATGCACATAAAATTGTGCAGATGGATACATTTGAATACCACCAACAATGGCACCAAAGAGGCCCCAACATTGCCAAGAGTTCAACTTGATCAGCCGTTTTCATGAAAAACTCCTGCAAAAAAACAAACAAAAAAAATCCCGATTCACTTAAGTAACATTTTCTAATTTTAGTTTCTTTCACATTGCAACAGAATATGCAAAAAAAAAAAAAAAAAAAAAAATCAGTGTATGCTTGTTCATACCAAACGTAACACATAACTTCGCCTAGATGTTTGAATCTTGATCTTTACTAGTACAAATGGATAAAATAAAAAATGAAGCTAAAAAAGAAAACAGGTTCATATGCTGACCAAGTGTATTTTGATTCATACAACCTTTTAATGAATTGTAACTGGTATGCCTTCACCACTGTTCAAGGATCCACATAAAAACTCAAAAGTTTAATAATAGAGGCAATAAAATGGGTGGGTCAAGCAATGGGTCAAAAGGGTATGGATGGGTTTGGTTGACCCAATACACTTATTTATCCTAATTTTTTTTATCTATAAACAATTAGTGTGTCAAACATTATATTTGTAAGTCAAATACTAGAAGTTATCACCTTTAGATCATATGTCATGCTTAGATTTAAAAAGCGTGAGGCACTTTGAGGCGTGAGACAAGAGCCTCACGTATGCATTTGCCTACAGCCAAAACAAAGTAAGCTTTCTCTAAAACCAAAAACTGCAATTGTCTCATCAATTTTGACCTAAGATGTGCATGAGCCGCCGCCTTAGAGCTCTGAGGCGTTTTCGTACATGTGCCTCACGCCTCATACCTCATCCGTTATTTTCAAACCAAAATGTCATGATAAATTTTGGGTATGGAGGCTAGGGCTAACTGAAAACAACTTTTGTTTTAAAACTTGAAAAAAATTCAATATAACAATTTGTAAGGTTTTATGCACTAAAATACACTTTAAGCAACTTCTAATCCATTTGACCCTTTGCACCAAAATCATTTTACTTGCATTGTAATTAGGTGTAGCATACTAAAATCATTTTTTCTTAACAGTCAAGAGCTTGAAATTTTAGCAATTATTATTAGAGCTGAAACCGGTAAATTGCTTATGTAGCACCATGAATAAAATGTAATGAATTTCACACCTATTGTATTTGTGGGTATCCAAGTTCTTATTTTACAAAAGCAAAAACTAAAAATAATTTATATTAATGTTATTTATAATAGTTATATTACTTTTAGATAACTCGAGCAAAAAAATACAAAATAAAAACAAATGACACCACTAGTACAAGTCACTGTCAACCAGGTAAAAGTTTACGAATTTGGTATATTTAAAGATTATGAATTTATTATGCTACACACAATTAAAATATTTGTCACCTTTAATATACTTTCGTGTAGTTAACTCTTTAAAAAAATAATCCAAATCAACACATGAGTATGTAGATGGGTTAATATTGTTGTCTCTAGATAATATTCAGTGCTAACATTGGTAATAGTAGAAAACTTACCAAGATTTTTTTTTTGAACGGCAAATGTCTTAATCGTGTGAACCCACTGTTTTCAGACAATGTCACCAAGGTCTAGTTACATGGACCTCCCATGAGCCACCATAACCACCCCAGAAGGAAACCCTACTGGGAAAACCCCCTGACCCCCCTCAGGCCCCTATTTCGATGCGGGAGGGTTTTGAACCCAAGACCTCCCATTTGGAAGAATAATGGGGTACCATTGAGGCAATGCCTCATTAGTGAAAACTTACCAAGATAATTTGCCTCAACATCTGCAATCCCAAGAAGTAAATAAGAGTACCATTTTACCTGCAAATGTTAACATAAAACAAATTGGTCATTTATCGAATGGTGACAGAATTATGTGGGGATGTATGGATATGAGTATTAATATGATTATTATGACTCGAAATATCACATAATTGGTAACTTAGACAAAGGGACAATTCATGTAATTTTACATTAATTTTAGTAGGTCAATTTTCTTTGAGCACCTCATTATCCAAATATGATGATTTTGACCTTACAATTAATTTACCCATACACTCTTTGAACTAGTTATTGTCACATCAAGATCACAATAATTAGTTTACATCTCAAAATCACAAAGAATCAAAGAATAAGAACAGGCTTCAAGGAGACAAAGGATTTCATTTGAAATTAATACGAGGTAGCTGAATTTTTACGCCATTATACTAGTATATTTGTTGCAGTTAGGGTGTTACATCAGCAAGTCGAGTTCGAGCACTTGTGACTTTGTGAGCCATGCAGTCAACGGCTGGAGCTCAACTCAAGCTTGACTGGACTACTCGAATTTGAATTGAAATCAAGCCAAATATGAATAGTATCATTATGTAATCGATTCGAGCTTGAGTGTCAAATTTTTAGCTCAACTTGATGATATTAAAAACTTTCACAGAGAATCAAACTTGATAATAAAACTGTAAAAAGTAAAAAAGAAAATAAAATTGTCAAGATTGAAAGCATAAAATATATAAAAGAACGCTCTTTAAGAAAAAAGTAGAATATTTTCTGAATTAGAATATCTAATTTCCATAGGTATTGTCAAATCTTTAGGAAATGAAAATGACAGCCTAAATTAATATTAGATGACTAAATAAAAGAATGAATTAACATAATCTATGATTCACACATTTATACAATCAAAACAAAATCAATTTTGGGAAAACCCTTAAAAGTCAAAATGGGGGATCCATCCGATGGAAATTGAGTCTTAAAGTAAGGCAAACCACCAACCGCAGCTCGCTAAAAATTTAGTGAGTCGAATTCAAGTTAGAATTTTTGTACTCATTGAGTTTGAGTCAAGCATACCACTACTCGGGCTTGTGATACAATAGAACTATTGAAAGAGAGAATTTGAGAGAAAGAGAGACTAATTTCTTTATTGCATACTCAATCTCAACTTACAAACAGAATATAACGACTAAACAAAAGTCGTTACATTATTTACAAAACAACCCTCACTATTACAACAATTAACATTCTAGTCCCTAAACTATTATTACGTAACAATACCCTCCTGTTGAGAACTTTCTTGACCCCAAGAAAGAAATTCAGGAAAACGTATTTGCATATCATCCAAATACTCCCAAGTAGCATCAGCAACCGGCAAATTAGACCATTGCACCAAAACTTGAACAGCAGCTCTATTTCTTCTCTTCACCATACGACGATCCAACTCAGCTACTGGATAATGATGAAATCTTGAATCAGAAGGTATTGGAATTAGCTTTGTAGGAGGACCATTCGCAGCTTTCAAAAGTGATACATGAAAAGTAGAATGAATCTGAACATCATTAGGGAGATCTAAACGATAAGCTACTGAACCCACTTTTTCCAAGATTAAAAACGGACCAAAATACTTGGGTGTTAGCTTAGAATGCTTGTGTACACGAGCTGTATTCTGCATATAAGGTCTTAAACGCAGATAAACCCAAGTTCCTACTTCAAATTGTCTTTCTGAACGGTGTCTATCAGCTTGTTGTTTCATGCGATTTTGGGCTTTTAAAATATTAAACTTTAGCAACTGAATAGTATCTTCTCTGTTCCTCATAAAAATATCAACCGAAACATCTTGAGCATCCTTTGGAACGTAAGGAACATGTATAGGTGGATCATACCCATACAATGCTCTAAAAGGAGACATTTGAATTGAAGAATGAAAAGAAGTATTGTACCACCACTCTGCTAAAGGCACCCAGCTAGCCCAAGTTAGCGGTCGTTCCATTACCATGCATCTCAAATATCCTTCAATACACCTGTTAACCACTTCCGTCTGCCCATCACTTTGCGGATGAAAAGCAGTAGATAAAGCCAAAGAAACCCCTTGTAATGACATGAATTCTTGCCAAAACTTACTCAAAAAAATAGGATCTCTGTCCGACACTATTGAAACTGGACATCCGTGCAACTTATAAACCTGATCCATAAAAGTTTGCGCTACATCTCTGGCAGAAAAAGGATGACATAGGAGCATCAAATGACAATACTTCGTTAGCCTATCAACCACAACAAAAATGGTATCTTTACCCTTCGATTTGGGTAAACCCCCAATAAAATCCATTGAAATGTCAGCAAATATCGCAGAAGGAACTGGTAAAGGCTGAAGCAAGCCTGGAGCAGCAACATTCTCACTTTTTGCTCGCTTACAAGTATCACAATTACGAACAAAATTTCTAACATCTTTAGCCATTCCTTTCCAATAAAAAACACTACGAATTCTTTGCAAAGTAGCATGCATTCCCGAATGACCACCCATTGGTGAATTATGAAATAAAAACAAAATATCAGTTCTCAAATTTGAATTATTTCCCACCACCAACTTTGAATTCTTTCGCAAATTATCATTATTCCAAGAATACTTTTTTGAATTCTTCCCTTGCAAACAAATTTGAATAATCTTCATCATCTGATCATCCTGGAAACAACTCTCTTGTATTCTCAACAGCAACACCGGATCTATTGAGGAAATATTCAGATTGAATAATGTTCCCCCTTGAACTCTTGATAACGCATCCGCTACTACATTATCCTTGCCTTTCTTGTACACAATCTCATAATCATAATTCATGAGCTTAGCTAACCATGTGTGCTGTAAAGGGGTTGTAACTTTTTGTCCCAACAAATATTTTAAACTTTGTTGGTCAGTACGAATGATAAAATGAGCTGCAATCAAATAATAATGCCAATGCTTAACAGCCATTAAAATTGCTAACAATTCTTTTTCATAAACCGAAAGAGTTTGTTGTTTTGGGGACAAAGCCTTGCTAATGAATGCAATAGGATGGTTGTCTTGCATTAATACAGCTCCCAAACCCAAATTTGAAGCGTCTGTCTCTACTACAAACTTCTTTGAAAAATCTGGCAAACTTAAAACAGGGGCTGAAGACAAAGCCTGTTTCAGATTATCAAAAGAGTTATGAGCTAACTCATTCCATTGAAATGAATCTTTCTTTAAAAGTTCATTTAATGGTTTAGCAATAATCCCAAAACTCTTTATAAATCTTCTATAATATCCAGCCAACCCCAAAAAACCCCGTAACTGTTTAATATTACTAGGAATAGGCCAACTCCTAATAGCTTCTATTTTCTTTGGATCAGTATGAACACCCTGACCTGATATTACATACCCCAAATACTCAATAGCTGAACCCCCAAAAACACACTTCGATTGCTTTGCAAATAACTGATTGGTTCTCAGCAACTCTAAAACTTGCTGCAAATGAATCACATGGTCAGCCACATCTTTGCTAAAAACCAGTATATCATCAAAAAATACCAGCACACTTTTCCTCAATAAAGGCTTAAAAACATGATTCATTAATGCTTGAAAAGTTGCAGGAGCATTAGTAAGGCCAAACGGCATCACTAAGAACTCAAAGTGACCTTCATGAGTACGGAATGCAGTTTTATGAATGTCATCAGCACACATTCGAACCTGATGATAACCAGACCTTAAGTCCAACTTAGAAAAAACAGTTGCTTGACCCAATTCATCTAATAATTCCTCAATCAAAGGAATGGGAAACTTATTCTTCACTGTGATATCATTGAGACGCCTATAATCCATACACATTCTCCATTGGCCATCTTTTTTCTTAACCAATACAACTGGAGCAGCAAAATCACTTTGACTATCACGAATTACTCCTGTTTCTTTAAGTTCTGCAGTCATTTTTTCTATCACATCTTTCTGCCCAGCCGGATAACGATATGGCTTCTGATTAACAGGATTTGCTCCTTCCTTTAACACTATTTTATGATCAAATAACCTGGATGGTGGAAGACCTTTAGGAACAGCAAACACATCTTTATAAAGACTCAATAAAGCATTAATGACTTCTACTGGTTGTTCATTTAAAACTCTTGATCCATAAGCAACATTCTCATTTCCTTCTAACAATTGAATGTTACACAAATGCACAAAAGTATGCACTTGTTTGTCAATAATCTTTTGTACCTTCTCAATGGAACACATAGAAAGCTTATTGTCAACCATACCTTTCAACTCAAAAGGTTCTCCATTAATCGCAAACTTCATTGTCATTTTACTAAAATTCCAGACTATATCATTCAATGGTAATAACCATTGTACCCCAAGTATCATATCATAATTTTCTAACGGAATTAATAATACTTCCGCCGAAAACCATTTGCCTTGCATACTCCATTGGAACTGTGAACATGCTTTAGTGCATACTAACTGTTTTCCGTCAGCTACACTTATCTTTAAGGGCTTAATATCCTTAATATCACACTTCAAATGAGTTGCCAATTTACAATTAATAAAATTGTGTAGATCCTGAATCAATTAAAATATGCAATTGACGTGTTCCTCTAGAACCTTGTACTCTCATTGTAGCAAAAGAGTGCACTCCCAACATAGCATTAACTGATAATTGTGGGTCAGGATCATCTTCCGTAATACTGAATTCTAATTCATTATCCTCCTCTTCAACTTCAATTAAAAATACTTGTTTCTTTCGACAATTATGGCCAGGTGTATACTTCTCAGGACACCAAAAACATTCACCTTTGGCCCTCTTAACATCCATATCTTTGCTATTAATTTTCTTAATTCCATTACCACTATTAAAACTTGAACTAGTATTAGTTGAAGAACTAGTCACAGATGTTTTTGGTGCTGGTAATAGTGGTAATTTATAAGCATTGGAAGGAGGGACTACTTTAGAATTATAATTTCCATTTTTTAACAAGTTCACAGAAGTTGAAGTTGAGACATTAGTTAACTTGCTTAACAGATTCTTGTGAGTACGATCTTGAATTTTGGCCAACCCAAAAGCTTCATGCAAAGTTTTAGGTTTAAACATTTTTACTGGTCCTTTAATTTCTTCCTTAATTCCTTTTACAAATAAGCTAATAGCATAATTCTCAGGAATGTTGAGTTTATTTAAAAGACAATCAAATTTCTTACAAAATGCATCCAATTCATCGAATTCACCTGTTTGCGAAAGCGAAGCCAATTCCTCCATAGGATCTTCATACAGATTGTTTGAAAAACGGTCTGTTATTGCTCGAACGTAATCAACCCATTGTAATTCCGCAATCGTAACATTCCTGGATTTCATAAACGATTGATGCCATTGAAGTGCATCATCTTCCAAATGAATAACTGCATAACGCAGCTTCATATTCTCCGGCGTTTCGTCAACACTGAAGAATTGTTCACATTTGTAAAGCCAGCCATCCAATTCCTTTCCATTAAACTTAGGAAAGTCAATTTTTCCCAATCTTGTCATTCGATTCTGATTTGTGACCACTCCCATCGTTGAATTAGAATTAACAGTATCATGTCTTCCATTGCTTGCAAATTGACTGACTAAGGTTAGTATTTCTGCTCGTAAATCTACAATTGATTGATTCGTCTCCGCAGAAGATTGCCGCAATTCTGCAAATGCTCGATCATGATCTTTTAGTACCTTATCGATCTCCTGGTTTCTTGTATTATTCGCCATAGAATCAATTCCACAATTGAGCTATCCGAGGATCATAGCTCTGATACCAATTGATACAATAGAACTATTGAAAGAGAGAATTTGAGAGAAAGAGAGACTAATTTCTTTATTGCATACTCAATCTCAACTTACAAACAGAATATAACGACTAAACAAAAGTCGTTACATTATTTACAAAACAACCCTCACTATTACAACAATTAACATTCTAGTCCCTAAACTATTATTACGTAACAGCTTGACTGGAAATCTGGAATACATTCCTTATTGCAGTCTAAGCATCATTGTTAAAAAAACGCAAAAACACCACAGTTTGAAAGAATCAATTGTTTCTACAAATTGTCAAACTATAAATTCCACGAAAGAAAACACCTACTTAGAAAGCATGGCATTCCTTTTCTATAATTGCCTTTTTTGCATCTTTTTTACATGAGATTTCTTTCAAACGAAAAACAGGAATATAGTTGCTGAAAAACAACACTCATATGATTATCAATAATCACAATGCACGAAATATAACAATATGAAATATAGATTGAAGGTTACTAACCTTCATACCGTTTCTTCTGCGTCTCAAAATTCCGCCATAAAAGATCGATTGCCAACAACATGTAGTTTGCTAAAGATTGCAATGTTGGTGCATTGATTCCTATGTTACACAACATGACATAAATTACAGCATCATTGCATCAAAATAAAAATTATAGAGTTTCTTGATTTGTGCCCAATATAAACAAAATTATTTCTGTTCACATTTCAAGATTAAACAGCCAGATTTCAAGAACAATAATCTGATCTTTTTCAATAAGATTAAAAAAACAATAATATTAATATATATGAAAGTAAAATACTGAAAATGGCAACCTCTTCTAGCAAGGTCTGATGATGAAAATCCAGTTGAAGTGATAAAAAGAGAGAGAATCTGTCCCAAAAAGAGGCCAATCAATGTTTTCTTTGTAAAGAAACCCTGAAAACTCGTCATGGTTCACTACCAAAACCCTTACTTCTTACAAGAATTGAGAACAAGAAACCCTAAATGCCCAAATCACAAAAACCGAATTCTTGATCTTTTGAGACCCAACATTGAAAATTGAAATGGGTTTGAACGATTTTTGACTACAAATTATGAAGAAAATAAGAAGGGTTTATCGATGGTTTGATCGATGAATCCTAATGACTTATTTCTGTTTTCTTGACTACAAATCAAGAAACAGGGGTTTTTGAAGAGGTTAAGGATCAGGACTGTTTGTTGAATCCTAATGACTTATTTCTGTTTTGTATGCTCACAATTTATTTATTTATTTATTTAGTATTTAAAGAATATATATCTTGTAACGGCTAAATCTTGATTGTGTATTTATTATCAAATATTCGAATATAGATTTTTTGATGGTGTCGAATACTATGTCTTTATATCTTTTAACTTTTTATGATTGTTAAGTTCGTTTAAAAATTATAATTTCAAGAACTGACCAGCAATTTATTTATGACTTTATGTTAAACTAGTATTACAACATTATTATTAAGATTTGTATTTTTTTGATATTATTAATTGTTGATAAGTATAAAACTAATGAACGTTTAAAAATAACAAATTACTAATGATGAAATTAAAGAATTATAAAATTTAAGATATTATCTAATTCTTATAATTTATAAAGTTGTGTATGATCAGAATATCTCTGTGTTTGATATTTAATTATATAATTTAATTATTTAATATTTATATTTAATAGAAAAGATAATTGGTATTTAATAGAAAAGGGAGGTGGGAAAAATTTATATAGAAGGTGACCTGTGTTCAAGCTATTTATTATTCTGCTAGAATAAGGATATGATTGATATGTGTAAGATCATAAAAGGTTAATGCTTTCTAAATATTCTAAGTCTTTGGCCTCACTCCCAGAAGTCCAAACAAGCTTCTGAAGACTAAGTACCTTCGGATTAAGTTCCTTCGAAAGATAACCATGTTCTTCAGAATCCTCCAAGGAAGACAAAGGCTTCTAAAACAAAAGCTTCTGAAATAAAAGACAAGTAGCTTTCGAATACAATAGCTTCCGAAGACTTTCTTCTGACATGATCCAGTACACTTAAAGAAATATTCAGAGATGCTTTCTATCATCAAGACCAACACATAAGACCTTCCAATGATAGTCAGCAACAAAAAAGATCTGTCAGACTTGCAGAGATATCTTTACATTAATGATGTATGTAGATTAGGCATTTATTGTAAAAGTCAATGAAGTTATTTGTATTAATTGTAATTAACATAGCTTGGCATGTCAAGCTATAACAGTAAAATAGTTTTAGCATTAGTTTGTTTCTAGTATTTTGTCCAGTCTTGTATTCCTACGAGAATACAGCTATAAGTTTTAATATAAATATGTTAACTTGTAATTCAGCTAAGAGTGTGCTTATGCTTGAGCTAAGAGTCTTGTTTACTTTACATTTGAATGAAATATACTAGCCCGAAAAATTCATTTCGGTACAAATTCGCTTGCTGCAAAGCCTTTCTTTCTCGCCCCAAACACTTGTGTATTTCAATCTGTTTTTTGTAAGCGTGTTTGAGTTGAGTTGATAGAACTTTTCGCATCTATCAAGCTCAGTAGAAGATACCTTGTGAAAGTGTTGTGTATATTACATAACCCGATCCAACAAGTGGTATCAGAGCCTTGGCTCTTTAACTTAAGCAACTAACCATTTTTAAATTACCGGTTGTTCATCTTCTACTACTCATTGCTCTAAGTTTTCTCTTGTTATAATGACTACTATTAGTAAGCATGATACCGAGAATGTCACTCTCAACAAACCTCCCATATTCACACCTGATGACTATGATACATGGAAGGTTTCATCAGGGACCAAGACTTCAAACTCTGGAAGCCAGTTCTTGAAGGACCGTTGTTGCTGCTTGAGTTGGTGGAGCAGCTGTGCCAAAAGATCAATCTCTCTATTCAGACGACAATTACAAAGAAGATGGAAGTTGATTCAAAAGCACTCTGGTTAATTCAAATGTCCATCCCTAACTCTATCATACATGCATTCAAGAAATGCAAATCTGCTAAAGAGCTGTGGAACTTTTTACAACAGATGTATGAAAGTTCTGATAATGTGAAAAAGAATAAGAAGGACACGCTCAAGCTGAAGTTCAAGAACTTCTGTCAAGAGAACAATGAGAATATGGCTTCTCAATATCTGAGGTATGTTCAACTTGTTGATGAACTAGTAAGACGTCCGGTCCGGTTCTAAAAACATTGGTATTTTTGCAAATTTTTTAAAAGACAAGGTGTTTTTTGTAAATTATGATCTCTCACTTGTCGCATGTCACTGCCATATTCAATGGAATTACCATTCCAACGGTCAAACAGGTCAGCCCAATAATAACCCTTACGGCAGTTTATCGCCTCAGGGTCAACCTACTCCAGCCCCAATACCACAAGTTGTCTCAATTTCAAGCTTCTATCAACGGTCACAGCTACAATAAAATACTTCCTTGGCCAAATCCACTGTTTGGGCTCGTTAATTTGAACATATCAGCTGGATGCGAGTCATTTCATGCTCTAGTTATGTACTTTTTTTTGTAGCAAATCTTATTCACAATGATTGATTATTTTTGAATGTACAGCTAAAACAACCCCGTTATCTGATATCATCTTTGATTTCAAGGCTATAAACCGTAAAGAAAAGAGAATGGAAAAACCAAGCAAGAACCCAGTAACTTCAAATGTAGCCATAGGTAAGGCCATCGGTTCGGGTTGTGGCATTGGACGTGCTGGCGCGGGTGCTCTAAAACCTGCACCCAATCTCTGTTAGAAAATATTAATCTTGACTATAGTATTTGTTTTGTTTATTAATGGGTACTTTAGTTAGTTTATTTAGAAATAAAGTGGGTAGTTGAAAGTCATAGTTTGACCGAATATTATGGATATACGTTGGGTAGAAATAGTCACCAATGTACCATAATAATAGCTAGTTTATGTTGTTTTGAAGTAACCTGTGTAAAGCTATATATAGCTCTTTCTTTAATGAATAAAAAGTTAATTTCTCGTGACATACCGAAGAAGACCGGCCGTAAGTCTGTTTCCGGTGTAAGAAAGAAGAACGTACGTAGCCGGAAAATATTCCGGTGAAGAGGCTGTCGACTTGCGGAATCAGCGACAGAGAAAAGAACGGTGAGAAAAGAAAAATCTAGACCGAGACGACCAACCATTTCCTGCCACAAAGAAAGTTCAAGATTTGTTCGTTATCGAAAGAAAGCTCAGATTGAAAATGGTTGAAGCTTAAGACCGAAAGAAAGAATAAAAAATAAGAATCTTAATAGTGAAGTGGTGTTTCATCAGTAAAAAAATAGTAAGGAAGTATGGCGATGGTGCAACCAAAAGAAGCAAGATCGATGTCTTACCAAGTTCCTACTTTAACCGCAACCAACTATCTGAAATTGGCTATCAAAGTTAAGTCCATTTTGGATGCACATGGTTTATTAGAGACCTAATGCTCTTGGGGAAGAACTTGATGCTAAGAAGTCAAAACAAGCTCTACCTTTCTTGTCTCAAGTAATACCGGAAGAGATAGTGTTGCAAATGTCGAGTCACACGGACCCGAAGAAGATGTGGGATGGCTTAAAAATTTGATACTTGGGTGTAGATCGGGTGAGGACAGCTCGAATTGCAACATTGAAAGAGAGCTTGAAGGTTTGAGAATGAAAGAAGGAGAACTCGATGATTATACTACTAAATTGAGCGGTTTGGTTTCAAAGTTGAGGAGTCTTGGGCATGAAGTTGAGGAGGAAGAAATGGTGGAGAAGGATACTTGATTCAATGCCAAAATCGTTTCTTCAAATTGTGGCTTCAATCGAACAATGTTTCGAGTTGGATACAATGTTTTTTATGAAGTGATTGGAAGACTTAAGGCGTATGAAGAAAGACTCAAAAGCCATGGAGAAAAAGAGGTCGTGGAAAGAATTATGAAAGAGGTGGAAGAGACTGAGGTAGAGGAATGGGTCAGGGTGATAATAGTGGAATGTGGTGCTATGATTATGGAGTTTTCGGGCACTTAAGCTACGGGTGCATAAAGTGGAAAAACAAAGACAATTAATGAAGCCAATTTGATCCAAGAGGATGAACCGACTTTGCTTTGATAAAAAGAGTCAACATTAAAGGGGTGATTGTTAGAAACTATAAATCTTGACTATAGTATTGGGTTTGTTTATTAATTGGTATTTTAGTTAGTTTATTTAGAAATAAAATGGGTAGTTGAAAGTCATAGTTTGACCGAATATTATTGGTCCATAGGAATGAACGGTATGGCTCAAAATATGGACATTGGAATGAACAGTGGCCAAGGGTTTCAGATGCAACCAACACCCCCAATGGATATCTGCAGCCAAGAAGCTATAATCCAATGATGGTTAGAGGTGGTGGTGGATATGGTTAGCAACCTTATGGTGGCTACAGATAAAGAATTGCAGCATAACCATAGTTATTGTGATATAAAAAATATTATAATTTTTTTTATGATACTTTTGTAATCCTTTTTTATTTCTATAGCTTTCTGTACAACTAATATCAAGTTCGTTAATTTCTGTATGTTCAAAGTATTTTTGTCTCTTGTTGATTTCTGAAGCATGTAATGACTAGTTGCAAACAATAAACACTAGAATTTAAATCAATTGATATCTATATTATATATAGAGAGATATTATATGAAACCCGATCTTAGAAAGATAATTCTTAAATCCAATCTGGGTCTTTTATCTGAAATCTTGAAAACAAATATGCGGTATATATTAAAATTGAATAAAAAAATTAAGGTAATAAACAAATTAATTTTAATGTGATTTAATGTGGATTATATATTTATTTATAAGGATTATATCCTATGAAAATTCAATCTTATAAAGAAAACTTTTAAATCACATCTGAGTCATCTGTTTAAAATCTTGAAAATAAATATGTGGTTTACATTAAAATTGTTAAAAAATCGAGTTGTAAAAGAAAAATCAATTTCAATATAGTTTAATATGAACCACATATGATCTTTGTGAATTTGGCTTAAAACAATTCATGTTTTTTTATGTTTGATCAAAATCAGAATCTAACCAATAAAAACCGGTAAAGCTCGGTCAAAACCCCACTTAAATATTATCCATTGATAATGCTTTTAACGTGTAATATAAGTTTCGTGATAGTTGTCTCGCATTTCAACTAACTAAGCCACTTGACACATGACACATATTACTATTTATATATTTCCAAATGCAATTATGAGTTAATAGTAAAAATATTTGTTTATTGAATCAGAGGACAAATACGATTCTTTATTGCTTAACTATTCTTCAAGGACACTTTTATTTGGACACCCTACTTTTATAGTTTTACACCCCTGAGGTTCAATACGGGCCGTACTGGCCCGTCTTCCGTACAGACAAACATTTCATAGAATTCTTTGAAATCGGTGAAACATTCTGTGGGACGGGCCGTGCTGACCAGTACGGCCCGTCTTGAACCAAGCTTATTTTTCCAAGCCATTTTTGGGTGTTAACCAATTTTTTCAAGTCAAAACGGGCCGTACTGACCAGTACGGGCCGTCTTGAATTAATTTATTTTTTTTAAACTTTATTTGTGTTTTTAAATAATTTTTAATGATTTACGTTTAATACGTGAATTATTTGAACGAGATGAATTATTTATTTTATTTAAACTTAAATTACATAATTAAATTTAATTTTTAATAATATACGTTTATTACGTAAGTTATTTGAACGATATACGGATATTATGTTAATTAAACGTTATAATGTCGTTGTAACTAAATATTTCATTTTATAATTAGTTTGTTTACGTTAATTTAAATATTTAAACGATATAAAGTTTGTCGCGCAAATGTTAAACAACACAAACAGAAACAATACAAATGCAGAAAGAAACATACGTATATACACTGTACGGTTTTATATACAAGGAAACAAAATACAAAAATACAAAAGTAACTACGATCCGGATGGTCCAGCTTCCGGTCCGTCGTCTGCGTAGACGCGTGGCTTCGGGAACGGTGGAAGCTGTGTCCCATCCCGTCGCGCATGCTCTGACGCGACCGTCCACTGGACCAGATCCTCGTAACGATCGAGCCGTCGCTCGATCCGTGCCATCCGCTGAGCCGTCTCGTCGCACCGGGCGGCAATCTGGTGCAACAACGCCTCGAGTGGCTCGGTCAGGCGCACCGCACGGTAAACGTGCAGTGAATGCTAAGGAGGCTCCTCCTTGCGTGGCGGTGACAGGATCGGCTCCTCCCGAATCGGCTTGGGCTCCGGCATCTGGTCAACGTCCAGCCCAATAAACCGCAACCCAAGACCCGGGATGTCGGCGGCAAGTTTCATGTTAGATGACCGTCCGCCGATCGAGCTTGCGAGGCTCGATCGCCGGCAGATCAAGCATGTCAACCATGCCTCTGGTGCGGGCGATGTGGGTGACAAAGGCGTCACCCCACAATGTACCGCGCTCCTGTCGGTGGTAGAAGGAGGCGTGGTACAACGCAAAACACTGTGCCAGGTTGCACGGCCTACCAGCAATGAGTGAGTGCAGATAAAACAGATATGTCGTCGTCACCCACTCCTGGCTCTGACCGCGACCTGAAATGGTCATCACGATGCAGCGGTGGATGTAACGGATCAGAGGAATTCTGATCGTCGTCGCCCGTAATCGATGGCCGGTGAACGGCATATCAGATATCTGGGCCCACCAGGCCCTCATAACCCCCTCCTCCCCTTGCGTCAACCCCTGTACGAAGTCCTCACGAACGGTCTCCGGCTCGTAGTAGAGGCCTAACTGCACGGTGAACAGCTCGATCGACATCGCGTGGTGCTGTCCGCCTAGCGAGAACTCAATATCCGGAAGCTCCTCGCCTCATCCTCCCTAACTGCTGGCTGGTGAGCTCTATATCTAAATGTAGATAG
Source organism: Mikania micrantha (assembly GCA_009363875.1). Classification (NCBI taxonomy): domain Eukaryota; kingdom Viridiplantae; phylum Streptophyta; class Magnoliopsida; order Asterales; family Asteraceae; genus Mikania; species Mikania micrantha. Next base: position 58,203,010 of record CM018687.1, on the reverse strand, counting down.
AAACTCAACAGTGATCAAGCGGTATGTGGGCAGGTCCGCGATATCGAACAGGCGAGTCCACAGCGTGTGCTCATCGAGGATGGCCCTCGCACGAACCGCCTCCCCGGTATCAGCTAGAAGACCCCAATCTATACAACAGGGCGTCACCACGCTCATCCAAAGTATCCGACGGCACCTCATCAATGCCGCTGACTCCTCCTCGAACTGGAGCCACTCGTGCTGCGATAGCGCAAGCGACTCGGGATCTAACGGCGGCCCCTACTGGTGTGGCATCTGGGTGACGCCCTCCTAGTGTGGCATGTCGGCGTCCATGTCAGCTACAAAAAAGTATAAGCTGAAAAACGAAAAACAATCAAACGTTAAAAAAAACTTTTGTCTAAGACAGCCCGTACTAGACAGGACGGCCCGAACCTAGTTTGCCCATCTCAAGCAAAACCAGACCGTCTTGGACCAAGACGGCTCGTCTTGCCTAAGACAGCCCGTCTTGCCAATATCAGGACAAAACTAGGCCGTGTGTCCAAGACGGCCCGTCTTGGCCATACCACGCCAAAACTAGGTCGTCTGTCCAAGACGGCCCGTCTTGGCCATACCAGGCCAACACTAGGTCGTCTGTCCACTACGGCCCGTCTTGCCAACACCAGGCCAAAACTAGGCCATGTGTCCAAGACGGCCCGTCTTGGTCATAGCAGGCCAAAACTAGGCCGTGTGTCCAAGACGGCCCGTCTTGGCCATACAAGGCCAAAACTAGGTCGTCTGTCCAAGACGGCCCGTCTTGGCCATACCAGCCCAAAGGTCACCTTCTTCATTTGGTGAACAAGACGGGACGTACTGGTCAAGACAGCCCGTCTTGTTCTTGATTGATTTAAATTTTGAATGAGGAAAACAGGCCGTACCAGTCAAGACGGCCCGTCTTGTTCATATTTCGAAAACTTTAAAACGCCCTAAGCAGGTCCTATTTCGATCAAAAACCTAATCTAAACACATATTCATGATCTACGGGCGAAAATACATACATGATATCGAAAGTTTGAAGCACCAAGACGGGGTGTATAGACCAAGACGAGAGGAAAATGTGAGCGTTTGTGTGTGGAAAAGTAAAAAATGAAACTCAGATTTGAATTTAATCTAGAACAGTACGGGTCGTACCGGGCAGTACGAGCGGTACTGTTCTAACTTTTTTTTTAAATTAAAAAAAATTGACTTTTATTATATTTCATTAAAGAATGATTTGACACTGATTTGTTTATTACATTTAAACGTCTATGTAGTCGACCAACTTATTTTCATCTAAAAATCTTTTGTATTCTTGCAGCCTGTCATGATATACGAACTCCCAGTCGGATGCGGCATCATTTCGGTAACGTTTCCAGATAGGATTTACCGTTGGCATTGGATAACATCCTTGTAAGGTAACATTAATGAAATGGACGCCAAGATGAACTACTGATACGACGTTATGTCTGGGCAAACTGGCAGCAGATGTCCATAAAGGAAAAATGGTTTAAGGACCTCCTCTACTAAAAACCTGAACGATTATGCCAAATCTTTGAGCAATTACTAAACCTGTGTGAGGCATAAACATCCAATGTTCGGCAGAAGCAGGTACAATCTGTTGCCAATTTATTGTGTTGCATAGTACACCATAAGATCCTGGGTCGTAGGAGTTAAACACATATATGTACAGATCTGCGTTGAAATCCAACTCTTGCAAGAGTTGTTGTCAAATAAATGCCCAGTGACTTTCGATGAATCCTAAACCCATGGCTACAGAACGAAAACCACAGTTACCATCTGGCTCGACATCTTGTATGTTTATCACGTAAGGTTGAAGTAGAGGAAAGATGTGATGACCGAAGCGATAAACATTGTTTAATCAATCTGGCTTCATGTTACGTGGAAAACGGAATTCGTTTTGACTTAGCGAGTCCGATGGTGGCATTGCTTTTGATACCGATGTGGAACGACTGCGCCAAAATACGGGTTACTGACTTTTCACGGTCACAGCTGTAAACGAACTATGCCTCGAAAGTTCAAATGTACTTTCTTGGGATGCTAAATTATCTTTAATAACGTCTTGCTCTTTTTGTTTCCGAGCCTTTAAATTTGGACGACTACGTGTATCTTTTTGAACTGAAGGCGCCTTTTTGTCGCTTTTATTTGGAAATACCTGTGCCAAGACCTTCTTTATTAGACTCTTTTTTATTTCAAGAGGTTTGGAATTTATTTTCTTCTGTAACCAAACCCATTTGTCCTATAACATCTATTTCTTCTTCTTCTAACAGTGTTGGGTTAGCTGAGTTAAGTTTTGTCCAAAAAATATCTATATCTGAGAGCGGTATCTTTTTATCTGCATAATTTATAATCAGAATTAATATAACAGTAACTACGTGCGAAACATATAAGATTTACATTTAATATTATGAACCTGTGTTGTAATATTTTGATATATTACAAGCGCAGGGCAACCCACAACTCGTCCAAATCTGGTGACCACACGTCATATTTTTGTCGCGCATTACTATTATTTTGTCTTTTTCCTCGATCAACAAATCCAGAGCTTTATGGGACACCTTTCCTCGAAGGTTATCAAATATTGGTAGTTTATGATCACCCATAGTTTTAATCAAGCTCGTTTCAAAATCGTGTTTCATTTTTACCTCCTGTGCTTGCACGATTTCATTTACGAAACCGACAAGCGAGGCAAGCGTGCCGTTTGGTGATCTAAGGAATCGTTTTAGGTTCGAGTGCTGAATTTCCACCCGGTTTGTTGTATGTTGACCAAAGTTGTGCGTTCTATTGGTCCATGCTGTTACAAACATATCTCTGTAACTGTTTAACCAGGTGTGTGTCAGATACTCCAGAACCCCTGAAATGAAACAAAAAACTGTCACACCCCCAAATTCCCACTCGTGGCGTATGTCCACGTGGATGTGACGTGTCCAGAATCACAGCTCAAGGTCATATAGAACGACTCTATATGCGGTTACAATTCCAAGTTTGACACATACACACAATAAAACAGTTTGCAGCAGAAAAGTATTTCATAGCATGTTGTAGCGGAAAATCAATTGTTTGACAAATTGCAGCGGAAATAAATATGTTTGAATACATAAAGCAAAAGTAATTGTTTTCAAGAGTTAAACATAAACAGAAATGCATGAATGTCCCTATGCTCGGTTCCTTAAATATGCATTCCTGGATGTCCATCATCATGTAAGTTACCTGAGAATACAAGTTTAAAAAGTGTCAACACAATGTTTGGTGAGTTCACAGGTTTTGATATACGTATAATAATAAAAGTGTGTCATGCTATTTATCAAATGTTAGTACCGAGCCCTAGGCCCAAAGTGTCAGTGCGTCACTACCGAACTAGACTTGTTTGTTCTTGCCTCCGCTATGCCTCGTATGCATAGCAAGTTAGGTCAGAGATTGCACGGATTATGACATCCAGTCAACATAGTGCCCCGTGGGGTTAGTCATTCCCTAATGGATCCATCCAAATCTACCACGTTGTTCGTACATTAACGGTAAGACTTTGTGAGAGCTTAAACCGAGTTCAACACTTAATGTTTGTCCAATAAACCAGCATACACAAAAATGTTTGTACAGTAATAATTGTTTGACTCGATGCCACTAGTATTCTCCCCATATTTAAAGCGTTTGAAAAGAGTAAACAGGGGCCGTAAACTCACCTTAGTGAAGAAAGTAGTAAATCAAGCGTAAGCTCCTGAATTGTCAAGTAGCACGTCAGTCACCGGCAACCTATATCGTATACCGTACGTGAGTTCGTGTAAGTGACCGTGCTAGTGTTTGTGTTAGTGCTCGTGTTTGTGACCAACAACCCTTGGTTGTTCATGTTTGTCCATGTCGGTCCACAATGACCGTGTTTGCTCGTGTTGGTCCACATTGACCGTGTTTGCTCGTGTTGGTCCACGTTGACCGTGTTTGACCATGTTTGACCGTGTTTGACCCAAGTTGACCGTGTCAAGTCAACGACCCGTTGGTGAACCGTGTGACGGTTTGTGAATCGTGTAGCAATTGTGTAAGTGTTTGTCGTGTGTAAAACGCGCAAGTCGTGTCTATGGACAACTTACTATCTGTAGTAAGCTTCCATTTATGGAAAGTTCACAAAGCATAACGGTTTTATAGTTCTAGCATATTCAATAGTCCTACGGGATCATGTTAACACATAGCACATTATCATACAAGGTCATATAAGTCGTTTACAACATGTTTGCACATAAAAGTTTCCTAAAATGGAAAGTTTCCATTTATAACATACGTGATATCGGAAACCATCTAACTTAGCATCTAAACATCATATTATAACATAATAAGTCATTTAGCATGCTCAAATCATACAACACGTGTACAAATCGGTTTTTGTAACAATAAAGTTACTATAAATAGTAACTTTATGGTTTCTCATGAAAACAACCATTCTAACATTTCTAATCCTATTTTCTCATCATCAATCATCATAATAATCAATCTAGCATCATTTTAAACATACCAATATGGCCAATCTTATCATCTATTAACATTTTAACTAGAAAAGTTACTAAAAATAGTATCCATGCCAAAAATGATCATTTTCAACATCAAGATCACATTCTAAGTATCAACATCATCCTAATAACATCCTAGTAGTAAATCCATATTCATGCATGTTGCTAATATCAACCATAACATCATTTTATAAATAAAAAGTTACCATAAATAGAAAGTTTCATCAAAAATCTTCATCTTAACCATTTTAATCAAATCTAACCATGAGTAATCCTTCTAATATCATTAAGAAACATTTCTACATACTCAAAATCATTCTAATACTCATGGATCATACATGCATGCATCTATATCCTCATAAATCATCATTTTAAGCAACAAGACATGTACCCATCATCATAGATCATCACAATACATCATATAATCATGGTAGATCATCAAATACAGTAGGTTTATCAACAAACCCAGAAACAAAATTCGTGTACATGCATCCTAAGTGCTTGCATGTGATATTTATCACTTGCATGTGAGTGTAGGAGTGAAAAGATTGTGTGTAAACATGTAGGGGATACCTCACAAGCTTTAAATCGTCAAGAGAGTGTTGGAGCAGCTCTGGAGACTCCTGGACAACTTGTTTTCAACAGTAGTGAAGTGATGATGGTGGATTCGAGCTCCAAAGGTAGATGTCGAGCCTTCTAACCTTCACCCCCAAGCTTTCAAGAGTGCATCAATGGCTTCCAGAGGCTTGATAATGATTTACAGGTGAAAGAGACGAGTTTAGATGGTCTGGGACTCGAGAAATACAGAATAGGGTGGCCGGAAATGATGGTGTCTTGGTTTTATAAAGATTTTCCGTCTGACACTCGTCGCGTACCGCGGAGAAGGTTCAAAAATGTGCTTCGCGCTACGCGAAGAAATCCGGGAGTCAACTCTTCGCGATGTCTGTCGCGTATCGCGACAATTCTCCTTGTTGGGCCATCGTGTACCGCGATGGGCCCCTGGACAGCCCAATAAGCCTGTTTCAAAGGGTTTGATCCGTTCGTCGCCGTTTTCACGTCTACGAACCATCGTATGCCTCATTTGAACTTCCAAGTTCAGTGTGTGAGTGTTTCGTGAGGCTTCGTGTGTTGTGCTACACAATGTGCTAGATGTTCACCAACGTTCGTGTGTTTTGACACATGTGTGTTGTTTGCCGATAATTCTACGAATTATCTAGTCATGTGTCAATGTTCGTATTGTCATGCCACGTGTCACACTAAATTAATCTAATTCTAGTGTCACGTGTACATAATGCATTTAAATAAACATTTAAATAAATAAGTTGCTGACCTGGAAATTACGGGGTGTCACAAAAAGCAATTATGATATGATGATAATAATGATGGTATATGATGCTTACTTTTTTTGTCGTCTTTGATAAGTCTTTCGTACAAACGGTTGTAGTTGTAGTCGTATAACTCTGTTGTCGGAGAGTTACACAAATTCGCCCATCGACATTTGAATTTCTTCCTGTCTGCGTCCGAAAAGCTTGCCTTGCAGTGTTTGGCAATATTTTCGTCTATGTGCCATCTGCAGAGATATTTTGTAGAATCTGGAAACACTTTACGGCACGCATTCATAACAGCAAGGTCTCGATCTGTTATGATCACACGTGGCTCCATACACTTATTCAACATACTCTTAGCCAATTCCAAGACCCAGACGTAGTTCTCCTCACGCTCTTTGCTTACGAACGCGTGAGCAATACTAAACGTTTGGTGTGTGGAAGTCACGCCAACAATTTGAATAAATGGAAGCCTGTACTGCTTCGTTTTGTATGTCGCGTCCATCATCAGTACGTGCGGAAATGCACGCCACCAACAATACGATTTTGGATGACAGAAGAAAATGTCTTCCATGACGTTTGTTTCAGGATCCTCCCGGGTATAGTAAACGTACCGCTGACTGTGAAGCACGGTCAAGGATTGCGATGTTATTGTGCTCGCCACCACAGTCACACGTGAGCCAGACTTTGATTACACTGCCTGTTGTCTTTGATTTTTTCATTCTTCTCCTACAATGTAACCATTGTCTAGTGCTCTACTTTTCACCCACCCTACGAGCGCTTTCTCAAAAATAAATTCCTGACATATAAAAACAATAATAAATACCGTAAATGGATAGCGATAATATACAATCATTAACATTTACGTTTCATTTAAGTTACCTATTTGGTTTCCCAGTTAACGTTTGAAGCCCCCGACTTTTCTTCATAACCCTCCTCCGGGTTACTTTGTTTACTGTCGTCATACACAAACCCATACGATTCTTGACTGTCAAAACCGACATCAGCGTTAGGTTCAGCATTCAGATCTATCGTGCCGTATGAATACTCGACAGGAGGCTCTTCGTTCAACTCTGGAACGGAATAGTTGAAAAAACTCCCATCCCAGAACGACATCGTTACATATATGAATTATCTTGAAATATATTCGAATTCGAAAGTTACGCGTTCGTTTGAAACGATTCAAGCTTATATACAAATTTGAAAATGTTCAATACGGCCCGTACTGGCCTATACGGCCCATACTTGGTCAAATCAGTGTCCTTTTGTCAGAATTGAAAAAGCAAAACTGGCCGTACTGGCCAGTACGGGCCGTCTTGCTGTCAAATCATTGTACTAGGTCGCAGGGAATGTCTGTACGATGATCGAGACCGTCCTGGCCAGTACGGCCCGTCTTTCTCCCAATCATTGACGCAGGTTGTCAGGAGAGAATGTTTGACCGAGGACTGAGACGGGCCGTACTGGGCAGTACGGGCCGTCTCAGGGGTGTATTTTTAAGAAAAAGGGGTGTGAGAATAACAACGCCCTTCTTCAATTCTTGCTTCTAGAAGTATGAATTAATTTCAGCCTTAAACTTTAAACTTTTATTTTTAAATGTTCTTCTCACTTTACACACATTTTTAATATTCACATCTTTTAAAATGTTCTTACATTATCGGATTATAATTATGATTATATTAATTTGATTGCAATTACCTTACGAACGTTTATATTAATTCCTAACCCAAATGGTCGTAGAAATTTTCCGCGTTATTCACAGGGGTATAATGCGTCAGTATATTATCGTTTATTTGTATCATTTATATAATTTTAAAAGTTTTAATTGCGTTTTGTGATAATCTTTTGGTATTTTAAGCAAGGTTTTAGCCATGGTTTGTGATAATTTTTTGACACGGTTTTCAGATGTGACTTTTAGTCTTGATTTGTGATCTTTTTTATGCGGTTTGGGCATCATTTGTAGTCGTGGGAATTACGCGTTTTGATTTTCATGATGAAATATATAATATGAAAAATTAATTAAATGATAATAATAATACAATGTAATTTGTTTTTAAAAACTTTTACAGTGGTTCGATTTATTGTTTTAAGATGGATTAATTGTTACCACGCCAAGGTAGCATGACTCAACTTTTTTGTGAGACGCAAGTTTTCGACTATTTGTGGCTGACTGTTTTTATTTTTTACTTTTATTTTTAAATTTTTGTGTTTTACGACAAAATGACGACTTTCATTTGATCCGAGTTTTGATATTTGAAATTATGTTTGATCCTATTCAATGTGGGGTTACTGTCGCAACACGGCAGGTAAACACCTAGTTAAATTCAAACATAATAAGTCTATAATATAATAGCAGCTTATAGTATTGAAAATTTACAATATAAAATTTTTTAAAATGTTAACAGGGAGTTAGTCATGGAAAAGAAATTTTTAAAAATTTATGTTAAATAAGAAATATCGTTGTTTTTTACCTTACAATTTCTTTTACAAAAGATAGATCGATAAAAGTACTATTAATAATTAGACTGGAATTATACTTAACTATGTGACGACAACTAAAAATTCTAAAGGTGAAAAGTTGTATACATTTTATGCATATTGTCAAATTTAAAATTATATGTATTAACTAGAGTAAAGGTGTACAAATCGGGTTTTTTTGGAACCGGTTACGGTTCTAGAACCGGTTCCAGTTTCAATCGGTTCCGGTATCAGTCAACAAAGTCAATACCCGGTTCCGGTTTCAGTTCCGGGTTTTAACCGGTTCCAACCGGTTTTTGACCGGTCCCGGTTCCGATTCGGGTTTTGGCCGGTTCCGGTTCGGGTTTTGGCGGGTTCAGGTGGAACCAGTTCCGGTTATAATTTGTCTGAAAAACCGCACCCGTTCGTACCCACCGGTTCGGATATGACCGGTTCCGGTTCCGGTTCCAGTTCGGGTTGTCAGTTCCAGTTCCGGGTCCAATTTTTTTGCCCACCTCTAAACTAGAGGGGTTCTCACAGCTAGAAACATAGACACCGGTAAAACATGAACGACTAATAGGTGAACTTTCATACAGATTTAATTTCAAGGTTCAATAAGTATATATAAGATCATATAATTAATCTATCTATACTAATAAATAAAAATAATTGTGAACACTTGTCATCTTTCTATGCCATCTAAATTTTGTTTTTCTCGCTTCTCTCTTCATTAATTATCTATATTTATTATTTAATTAGAAATAATAATTAATATATTATTAATTAATTGTATAAAGATGAAATTATTTATGAAGCTTTTAAATAAACATATATTTTTATTTAACAACTTATTTTTAATTCTTCAAGTATATTCATATTCAAATTATATTTATTAAATTATTTGAAAATAAATATTAATGATACTAATTGTTTTTATGAGTGATTTTAAAATATTTGAAAATTTTAATATGAATGAATGATTTGAATGATAAAAATATACTATGCTGAAATAATAAAAAGTAAGTAATTTGAAAAAAAAACAAGTTATATGTATTAATATAACTTTAAGTCAAGTTAATTTCAGTGTGCTAAAGAAGAATACGCATCTTTTAATTAGATTTAAGTTTATATTATATTTTATTCAACTTTTATAAAATTTGAGTTTAGTTTAATTATGTAATATACGGACTTTTTAGTCATATAAGTGTTTGTTAACATATATGTATATGTAATTTTTTTTGCAACCCGTGTAATACACGGGATTCTAACCTAGTATATGATATATATATAAACATTATATTCACTTACATTTATCCTATTTTAATAACATAATTTAAGCTTATAAAAGATAATTTTGCACCGTGAAACTTTTAATATTAATATAAAAAAAGACAAATTTGTAATCTCTAATTATATGATAATACTAAGTTAAATCGCGTGTGTTACACGGTTTGAAAACTAAACTTTAATATACTTTATAAAAACCTTTAATTTAAATATACTAATAAATCAAGATAAAAGTGTCACATGTTGTAAAGACTAATAAAGGCTGATGTTCACCAAACTTCTTATTTTGTCTAAGTATGGGACCCTACAGAGAAGAACATCTTTCGAAAGAAAGGAGTTACTCTTCGGAAGCAATACTGCTTCCAAAGGGTAACCAATTTCTGCCTAAGGATGTACAAGACAAACACTTAGAAGAATTCAGAGCATCAGAACTTCCGAAGAAACTAAAGCTTCCGAATAACTCAAAACTTCCGAATAACTAAAGCTTCCGAAGACACTACTCAGCTGCTTCCAAAGACGAAGACTTTTTGAAGATTATGCTCTGACAAAGACTGTAGCTAAACACTTTTAAAGTACAAAAGGGACTGACACAATACATGCTGGTCTGAGTAAGGACAAAGACAACATGCCGAGAGTCAGATAAAACACCTTACTTCTCCCTTACTGCAATAAATGCAAAAGATCATCTGAAGCATTGAAGATCAATTACATTAAATGTCTTTTGTATTTATCTAGTCTTTTGTTAAAGTCAATGTCTTTGTTTGTAATTATTACAATGGAGTGTCTTAGCCTGTTAAGACACTCAACATACTAGAATAAGTTTTACTTTATGTATTGTCTAGTATACCCAACTAATATTCCTAAGAGTATACGGTTGTAGCCTTGGCTATATAACCTCTCATTGTAAACCGATTAAGTAAGAGAGTTAGTGCTTGTATGGTGTAATACTTTGAGAGAAATATATCTTTGAGCTTGAATTTATTTCTTGTGTTCTTATTGTTATTCAAAGATTATTTGATCACCATTAAGTGTTTGTGAGATCCTTCTAATAGATATTCCGCATCAGTTAGATTGAAAGTGAGAAATACTTGTGAAGTGTTGTTTAGGTTGAACAACCCGATCCAACACATGTCACTTTTCTAGATTATTGTTATAAAAAATTTCCCGTCTCTCTCATATTAAATGCACCCATATTAAATACTAATAATATCAAATATACTTTTATACATTTTTAAATTAAAAAAGGTTTTTAAATAAATAAAAATATTTTAATTTTAAAAGAATACATTGTTTTAAAATCCAAATTATTATGAAATATAAAATATTCAATAATTGTTTTTTAAAACGAAATATTCAAAAAACAAACTTTAATAAACTTAGTGTTTAAATAAATAATATTATTATTTTATTATTTATGCATTAAACTATATAAACTATTATTCATATTATTATTGACGATTTATTATTTGTTTATTTAACTCGTGTAATACACGAGATTTTGACCTAGTTTATGATATATATAAGGGAATTGGGATAACTTTGCAAAAAATGTAACCCACTTTTCATTTTATTCCAATCAAATCATTCAAAAAAAATTTTTATCCCAATTAATACATATAGGCTTGAGTGAATAATTTTTTGTAAAAAAATGTCTGACGTAAATAAATAATTATTGATTATTATTTTTTTGTTCTTTGTCAGATATTAATTAAAATTAATAATTATTAAACAAAGTCAGTCATTTTTTTAAAAAAGTATTCACTAAAACTTATAACAACATGTATTACCCACTATTCAGGTTAAAATATAAAACTAAAAGTTAAAACACCAAAATAACTTGAATGACTTAATTAAGACAAAAAAATGTTTAAGTGACTTGATTGGAAAAAATGAAAATTTTGTTACATTTTTACGAAGTTTTTCCTATATATAAACATTATATCACTTACATTTATCCTATTTCAATAACATAATTTAAACTTATAAAAGATAATTTTGCCCTGTGGAACTTTTAATATTAATATAAAAAAAGACAAAATTGTAATCTCTAAATATATGATAATAGTAAGTTAAATCACGTGTGTTACTCGATTTGAGAACTAAAACTTAATATACTTTATAAAAAACCTTATTTTAAATAAAAAATCGTTTTGTAAGTAAATTTATTTTTTTATAAAACTTTTGTTTTTCTTTTCTAAAACAACAGGCTTAAAATATTTCTTGTTTTTTTTTTAAATTGTTTTTTTGAAAAACTTCTTACTTTATAAACTTTTTGTAAGCGCGTTTGTTGATAAAAAGGATTTTATTTTTAATATTAAAAGCTATCTTTTAATGTGAAAAATGTATATAATATCATTAGTAATTAGATTTAGAATGATTTGACAAAATAAAGAATATAACACTACACAAATAAAGGCATATAGGGACGACGGCTACAACGACGATCAAAGTTGTTCCTACTGGTTAGGCTATAGCGACGACTGGTCCCTCTGAAATTTTCTAAGCTACATATGTAGCGACGGGATGTCATCGCTAAATTGAAAATCAGAGTTTAAATTTTTTTTTAAAAATATAAGAAAAACAAAATTTTAAATAGGACCTATCGCTACAGATGATTCTATGGCGACGACATTAACAGCGACGACAAGTCCTCGCTATAGCCTATAGCGACGAAAAAAGTGACCTATTGCGACGACTTTTGTCGTCGCTATTCGCCTTTATCCTTGTAGTGTAATTATCATTTAATATAAGAGATAATTGATTGAGAAAATAAAAAAAAAATGGCATGTGACAATAATGAGTTAAGAAATTGACACATAACAATGGTACTATAAGAAAGTGAAATGTGGCACAAAAAATATTTGTTTTTTATAATATTAAGATAATATATATAAGTTTAATATTATCAAATTATACATAATTATATCCACTACTGACTACATAATTATGCTCCACATACTATATCCACTACAAGAAAGAAATTCCTGGAAACAGAATTTTGGAAAAGGATATGATGAAAAAATATCTAAGAGTAAATTACAGTTTTTATCCCTGTGATTATCTTTTAACATATTCAATACAAAACAAGATCTTCTAACAATGAAAGCCCTGTCATTTAAACAATTAACAATTTTGACCCCTTCTCATCAGGTCCTTGTCCAAACTTGCTGTAGGGTGTGAGCCTTTATCTCAAACTGCACAATCATTTATGCCAGAACTTGTATATGGTACCAAACAAAGTATGTTAAAATTTTCACATATGTTGATTAACGTATATTCTCCACCGGTCAACACAATTTTATAACACATAGATGGACATCAAAGTTAAAAATAAACCAACTTATTTGAAAAATGAAAAGGTATTTAGTTCATATATAGGTGGACTATAGTCATCCAATTCGAGGTTGTCTACTTCATACTTCAAGTCTATATAAAGAAGTGCATACATGTTGATCCTTCAAAGGTTAAGGAAAAAATCAACACAAATTTATACAAAATAATGAGAAAAAACACTTGCCACACACATTTTGTGCCTTCTATATTCCTCTTTATTATTATTGCTTTAGCAGTTGTGTTTGTAAGTTTTGAAGCTACAAATGCCACTTCACTACACCACCTCGGTAGTAACTATAAGTGCATCGATAACGAAAAACACGCTCTTCTTCATTTCAAATCATTTGTTCAACATGATCCTGACAGACTTCTCTCCACATGGACACATGATGATGAAGAAGAAGCAACCAATGATTGCTGTGAATGGTTTGGAATCACATGCAACCACCAGACAGGTCATGTCACAAGACTTGACTTGAGCTTTGGATTTCTTGAAGGTAAGATTAGCCCTTCATTGCTCAACTTAAGCTATTTGAATCATCTTGATCTTAACAGCAATTATTTTTATGGTGCCATTCCCATGTTCATTGGTTCCATGACTCGGTTAAGGTATCTAGACCTTGGCTTCAATAGTTTTACCGGAGCCGTTCCTCTAGAACTTGGAAACCTCACAAACTTGAAAGTGCTTTCACTTGGAGATCTTCAAGGATGTAGAATTGAAACCCTAGAATGGTTGTCTCATTTGTCTTTGTTGGAGGACCTTGATATGTCAAGTATTTCTCTAAGCAAAGTAGATAATTGGGTAAATGTCATTCTAAGTCTTCAAAAACTATCAACATTAAGGTTAGATGGATGTGACCTCTCACATGTCATGCATCCATATTCTTATTCATCTGTCAACTCCTCTTCGTCATCGATTGTCAGCATACATCTTAGAAACAACAATCTTAACTCATCCATGTATCATTGGTTGTTCCCTTTAACAAGCAATATACTTGTAAATCTGGATCTCTCTATGAACAAGTTGGATGGAATTCCAAAGTACGTTGGAAATCTCTGTAGTCTGGAAACTTTACATTTTTATTTCAACTCAATGCCTGTGTATTTTCCAGTTTTCCTAAACAACTTATCAGGCTGCACTTCGTTTACATTACAAAATTTGGTTGCTTCAAGTAGCCAGTTAACAGGGTCATTTTCTGATGATATCCAAAAGTTTTCATCCCTAGTGCATTTATCCCTTTCTGACAATCAGTTAAATGGAACCATCAGTGAAAAAGTATGGCTTCTACCCAGTCTTCAAAGACTAGACATATCCATCAATTCTCTTGAAGGTGCCATTTCTAAATACATCGGAAATGCAAAGATTTTTGTTATAGATCTTTCAAACAACCCGCTTGAAGGGGTTCCTTCCGAAGATCACATGTCAAATCTTTCCTATGTAGAAGAGATTGACTTGAGCTCTTGCAAGCTAGGCCCTAGTTTCCCTAAATGGATTCAAAGATTAAAAAATCTATCCCACATTGATATTTCTAATTCTGGGATTTCAGACACAATTCCAGAGGATTTTTGGAACATGTGGCCTTCTCAATTAACATATTTGAATCTCTCTTCCAACAACATCACGGGGAAAGTAACTGATTTGTTATCAAACTTTGACGTCGAATCTTCAACATTAGATTTGAGTTCCAACAAGTTTTATGGTCCTATACCAAATGTTTCATCTGCCTTGCAATGGCTAGATCTTTCCAAAAACAAGTTCAGTGGAGAAATCAACTTTTTGTGCCAAATTGTTGATGAGTCTCTCTTCTTTCTTGATCTCTCACACAACTCGTTCACAGGACTAATTCCAAACTGTTTATGGCATTTCAAAGAGCTAAAACTTCTTAGTTTGGGACATAACAATCTGTTTGGAAGGCTTCCTGCTTCTATAAAGTATTTGGTCAATCTTGAGGTTTTGTTTCTATACAACAATAGCTTCTCAGGAGAGTTACCTTTATCGTTAAAGAACTGCACCAGCTTAACCTTTCTGGAATTAGGGGCCAACTACTTCTTTGGGTACGTGCCTGATTGGATAGGGAAAGATTTACCAGGGTTGTATGCTCTTAGCCTAACATCAAATAATTTCTTTGGGACCATCCCTTCACAACTATGTCAGCTGGTAAATCTACAAATTCTAGACTTGTCAATAAACAACCTATATGGAACCATCCCCTCATGTCTTAATAATATCACCTCCATGGTTCAAAATGGGTTCATATCTCACCAAAATGAGCATTATTTTAACGATACTGGTGGGAGTGAGTATGTTGACCATGCCATGATCAAGTGGCAAGGAATTGTGCGTGAATTTGGTATCAATCTAGGATTAGTGAAGATCATCAATTTATCAAGCAACAATCTAACAGGAAAAATCCCAGATGAATTAACCGATCTTCACAAGTTGATTGCACTGGACTTGTCAAACAACACTTTATTTGGAGAGATTCCACCAAATATTGGCCAAATGAAAGAACTTCAAATTTTGGATCTATCTAGAAACAGTCTTTCAGGAGGAATACCACCAGGCATGTCTGAGATGACCTTGCTAAATTATCTAGATGTGTCGTATAATAACTTGACAGGGAGAATTCCTTCTGGCACTCAACTACAGTCTTTTAATTCTTCAAGTTACACTGGAAATGTAGGACTATGTGGACTTCCAATCACAAAATATTGTCCTGGAGATAAACAAATACAAGCCCCGACCCTCGTCGATAAAAGTGAGGATGATGGCGAAGACATAGATGATCTTAAGAGATGGTTTTATATAGGTGGAGCCACTGGTTTTGCTGTTGGGTTTTGGATGGCGTGTATTGCTTTACTCGTCATCCGTCGTTGGAAGCATGCCTTTTTCCATCTGCTGAATATCTTGGAAAATTGGATTTATGTGAAGGTGATGGTGCTCATTGCAAAAGTTTAAACATCCATAGTTTTATGTTGTTTTTCGTTTTGATCTTTTTGTCTGTTGCATGTTCTTCTTCTTGTTCTTGTTTAGTAATTAAATATTAATGGTCGTTTTCTTTTGTTATGTGAAATGGGACATTATTCTTGTAGTGTAAAAGCATAATTTTTAATTCTAAATGTTTGCATGATTTCATAACAAAATGCTTAACCTAACTTTTAATAAAATGAGATGCGAAATGCCCTAAATGTACCCTATCATTACTTCCCGCCGGGTAAAACGACTTGTCCTCAAGTCGGAAGGATGGAAACTGGTTTGTTAACAAGTCATAATTTTCCCAAGTAGCTTCTTCCATTGGACGTTGGTGCCAGGATACAAGTAGTTCCAACACATCTTGACCTGCCTCTGAAACCCACCTGTGTGCCAAGACCAAATGAGGTTGAACATCGATTTCCCAATCTTTGGTGATCGGCAAAGAGGCGATAGGTGTTGCAGGTAACAGCCCTCTAGCAGGTTTTAACATGGAAATGTGAAAAACAGGGTGAATACGAGAGTCGGGAGGAAGTTCTAACTCATAAGCTACCGTGCCTATTTTTCGAAGGATACAACAGGGGCCAAAGAACCGAGGAGCTAACTTCTCATATCTTCGTTTGGCAAGGCTTTTCTGACGATAGGGTTGAATTTTGAGGAAAGTGCATCACCTTCATTGAAAGATAATTCCCGTTGTTTAGAATCAGCTTGTGCCTTCATCCTTTCTTGAGCTTTCTGTAAGTTGCTTTTTCTTAACTTCAACATATCGTCCCGGTTGATTAGTTGATTTTCTAGCTCTGCGTTCTTTGTCTCACCTGCGATATAGAGCTGAAAAGAAGGGGGTTCACGGCCATACACAGCTTTAAATGGAGTCGTACGAGCTGCTGTATGGAATCCAGTGTTGTAGGAGTATTCTGCCCAGGGGAGATATGAGCTCCATTTGGTCGGTTGCTCGTGAGCAAAGCAATGAAGGTAAGCCTCCAAACACCTGTTAACCACCACTGTCTGCCCATCCGTTTGTGGGTGATAGCTCGTACTCATTTTTAGTTTAGTTTAACACAAACGGAATAATTCCTTAGGAGTCACATCACGGTCCGGTATGATAGAGCTGGGAAAACTGTGGAGACGAACCACTTTTTTGCTAAACAGGGCAGCCACCCTTTGGCAGTAAACGGGTGAGATAGAGCAAGGAAAAGAGCATACTTGCTTAATCTGTCCACGACGACTAAAATAGTATCGTTCTTGTTGGATGACGGTAGACCTGTGATAAAATCAAGTGAAATGTCTTCCCAAATTTGGTTGGGAATCGGCAATGGTTGGAGCAGCCCGGCCGGAGAAAGTGTCTCATATTTATGTTGCTGGCAAGTTAGGCAATTCTGAACAAAGGTACTGATGTCCTGTTTCATTTGAGGCCAAAAATAGTACGATGATGCTCTTTTAAGTGTTTTTAAGAATCCACCATGACCAGCCATTGGGGTGAATTGAGCCTCATGTAAGATCCTATTCTTTAAATTAGTATTGTCAGGGATCACCATCCTACCTTTATAAAACAAAACCTGTCCAACCATAGAAAAATCAGGAAATGAAGTGGGGTCATTAGCAAGCTCTTGCATAATATTGTTTGTGTAAGGGTCAATTTTTAACCCTTCTTGTTATTCTTCGTAAGTAATGTTTCTTCCGAAGAGTAACTCCTTCCTTTTGAAGGCTGTTAGGCTTTAGAGTGTTCAGGACGTAGTCAAGAGAAGAGTTTGGTGAGCATCAGCCTTTATAGATCTTACAGTGGTGGACTCGTGGTAGGAAAATTTTTTGATGGCGGTTGTGTGTGGTGATTGCGGTGGTGGTGTTGGGTGGTGAAAGACGGTGGTGGTGAGCAGATGGGTAGAATGGTGGTTGGAGGTGGTGGCAGGTGTGGTGGTGGTGACGGTGGCAGTGTGCAGTGGTGGTGGTGAGTGGTCATAGTGGTTGGTGGATGGCTGTGTCAGTGGTGGTGGTGGCGGCTACGGGCGACGGTAGTGGGTTTGTGGTGATGCAAGGGGAAGGGGGAATGGAATGAAAAGAAAAAAAAAATCAAGGAGGGTGGATGGAATGAATTTTGTTTGTTTTGTAGTGAATTAAATGGACTTAGTAATGGATGATTCCATTCCATTGACTAACCAAACACACTTTTTTTCATTCTCTCATAATGGTTCATTTCATTCAACCTGCATGCAAACAGCCAAACACTACCATCGAGTTTGGGATTTTGCTGAACCTGGAATGGGTGTAGACACCAAGAAGAACAACATGAACATTGGCAATTTGTTTCAGTTATTACCCGAAGAGCAACAAGTTGGTAACGTTCTGACAGCAAAAAAAACGATTTTGGATGTCATTAAAGCTTGACATCTATGTGCCAATCAGATGAGCTAAACAAGACTTCAAACCCTAATGACAGAATTTGAATTCTAAAGATGAGGGATCCAAGTTCAATAGATCGTTTTGCCAGGAAGATATCAAATATTGCTTCGAATTCTACCACCATTGGTTCTGCCATGGAAGAATGAAGAATCTATCTTGCGAAAAAGATCCTCACCGAGTTACCAAGACGCTTCAGCACATAATAGCATCAATCGAGCAAGTGGTAGGCCTATAGACTATTGGTTTCGAAGATGTCATGGGTCACCTTAAATCCCACAAAGAAGGACGAATGACGAATGTAGGTGGACATGCCAAACTACTACACAAGTAATACATTCCAAGTTGTCTGATAAACAAGTTGTGTACATGCTGGCATATCTAATCAGCATAAGAACTGATATTTGTTTGGGTTGTATTAAAATTAATTGGGTTCATTCAGCCAACTTGTTTACAATAAGTTAAAGATTTGTATAATTCTTTTACGACCAATTTTACTTGTTTACAAATTGGTTACAAATCATTTAACATGTTGTGATGTGCCAAACTACCACACAAGTCATGTTTACATGCTTTATATGTGTTTGGGTTAGGGTTAATTTATTTATCACAAATAAGTATATCGGTTATGTGTGGGTTCTCACCAATTACAGACAGGACCTGTTAATCTGACTCCAATGTCATCCTAACATTTTATTTGTGATTTTTTCCCAAGCAACCAAGTTTCTAACATCAACAAATGTTTATTAGTTTCAAAAGTTTTGTGAAGTCTAACTGAAATTGACTAAGAACCACTGATTTAAAAATGCATTTTTTTATTGATGTTAGAAAAAAAGCATTTTGATAAATAAGCTTTAAGATATTATTAGTTAATTTGTAGAATTATTTATTGTCAATATTTATATTGAACGAATGGAATTATATTAAAGGATGTTAACCTTAAATTTGGACGACAACCTGTTATTTCATCTTGCTCCTATATATGCTGTCGATAATGCTTCTGGATTACTTCAACCAACAAGCTGTCTCTAACATCAGACGGTATCTAGAATGAGATAATGACATGTAAATGCTAGACAAAGGCGTCTATGTTAGAAACCATTTTTGATTTATTTATTTATTTTTCAAAATTGATCACTAACTTAAAAAACATTGGCTCCAAACAGATTTCAAGATCACTCGACTAAACGAGTGTTTCTTTTCTTAAATGCTATTTTCACTTACTTGAGTCACCAGCATTTGAGCTCCGAGCCAGTATGTTTAACTTAACCGAACCAGCCATATCCGCTTCCTCGTCAAAATGCCTACTTTTTTCCAGCTCATCAGTATCATCATTTTGTTCATTCACTTCTTTGTCAAATCTGGGAAAAACATTATGATTTATGTGATGAGTACATTTTAAAGTGAAGCCTTTTTCCTAAACTTTGCTTCTTCAAATCATGATCTTTGTTTCTTATTTGAGCTGATTGGCTTTCGGGTATAACGTTTTTTTATGGTGTGTCAGTTACTCAGTTTTAACTCTTATGGATAAACCACCTAAAATGAAACCAGTCAAATAAGTCAAAAGTCAATAGAAGTGTAATCAATTACTAGTAAATCATTTTATTTTTAAAGTATGTCTTTATAAATCAATCCGACCTTTTCGCCCGAGTCCATTCTTTTTCAGTTACCCAACCAGCACAGGTGAAATACAAAAAAAGAGGGGGGGAAACATACGCTGTATAAACAATTAGGCCAACAGCAACAGCAGCAAATGCCACATAGTACATCCAATCAACCTGATGATACATGCAAAATTGCAGATGTAACCTTTTTTCTTAATCAACCTTTAAGATCTATATTTGTTAACTGTGTTACTAACCTTTTCATGGTATACAAATATGCGTATTAAAACCGACCACATGTCTGATGTCAGCAAAGACAGATTTAGCATCGTGGATCCACTAATCTGCATTTTACATTGACATGATGAAACTTCAAAAAAAAAACAAAAAAAAAAACAGTTCATTAACAAGCTCTCACCTTTAGCAGCAGTGGCACACCTGAGTAAAATAGAAACATTGCTGCTGCAAATCCAGCATATGGAAGCACCTAAGACGAACAAAAATCTTACTTTAATGGTATACGTTTTCTAGAAAAAATAAATCTGATTGTGTTTGTTTACACCCATTACTTAAAATGGGTCAACTTGGATTATATGCTATCTCAAATAGGTCAAATAAAAAATTAGCTAAAAATGGATGGTGTTAAACGAGTGCCATATGCATCGAAGTGATTTCAGATTAGAAAAACATAAATTGTTTATTTAAAAAGTTGAGATATCATTCCAGTTGTATTTTTTTTCCTTCGAATCATATTGAAACTAAAAAAGGGCAAAAAAGTATTGGTGCATCAACTCAACCTCACATGGTACCCAACCCACCCATTTTGGCACTTTAGCACTGAATGTGGTTCTTCAAAAGCTTTACATGCACACACATGTTTGCATATATAGTTTGTGTGTGTACAGATAGAGAGAGGGGTACCGCTCCAGACAACCAATGAATGGATTTGAGTTCCTCTCGCTCAAGCACGCATCTATCAAACCATTGAAGGCCATACAATGACAATACATTGGCAATTATGCAATGGACTACAATTTTGATATTAAACAAACAAGATGAAAGTGTGTGTAATGAAACTGAATGAGAAAGATGCAAATAATGAAGATTTTTTAGTAATTTAGAAGTTTTCTACTAATAATTACAATAAAAATTTAAAACCTTATCATATCATAATGTAAGGATTGTATGAAGCAAAGGCAATACGTTGCATTACCATTTTCAGCCAAGAAATTGGTCCAGTTGTTATGTAAATATAATAAATGATTACACGAGTTATTATAGATGCACATAAAACTGTGCAGAAGGATACATTTGAATACCACCAACAATGGCACCAAAGAGCCCTAACATTGCCAAGAGTTCAACTTTATCAGCCGTTTTCATAAAAAACTCCTGCAAAAAACAAACAAAAGTAACACACAACTTTGCCTAGATGTTAGAATCTTGATCTTTAACAATACAAATGGATAAAATAAAAAATATATTAGACTCATTATATTAATTAGATTAGAGATTGTAAATCTTGTATAGAATAGGGTTGACTTTGAAACTATGTAACCTATATATGTTTACGTGAATGAGAAATAACTCAAGGGATTATTCACAAATCAATTCTATCATGGTATCATTGCAAACCTAATTCTGCCGGCCCTACCATTCTCACGCTTTTCTGGTCATCATCGTCCTGCTGCGTACCCTGCGTCACCAGCTTCTTCTGTCTGGCCGATCCTCTGCCTGCGTCAACAGCTGCGTCACCAGCATCTTCTATTTGGCCGATCTTCTGCCTGTGTCAACAGCACCTTCTTCTCCTCCCCATGCGATTCTCCTCCCCTTCATCATGTCTACAATCCACCCAGCCATTACAGTCACCAACATCAGAAATTTCATCCCTATCACTCTCGAAATGGATAATTCCCAGTACACCTCATGGTCAGAGCTTTTCAAAATTCACTGCACTGCGTTTCAGGTTATGGATCACATACTCCCTTCAACAGAAAAACCTTCTGCCTCCTCAGTCAAAGATGCTGCTGATGCCTCCGTTGTTGCTCCTGACCCCTCACTCTGGTCTCGTCTGGATGCCATCGTATTACAGTGGATTTATGGTACCATATCCAATGATCTATTACACACCATTCTCAAACCAAAAGCAACAGCCGCACAAGCCTGGGAAGCCTTGGAGAATATTTTTCATGACAACAAAAGCTCTAGGGCACTCTATCTCCAAAGCCGCTTCTCCAACCTTACCCTTCAATCCTTTCCTACTGCCTCTGCCTACTGTCAAGAACTCAAGGTTTTAGCCGATCAGTTGGCCAATGTTGATGCTCCTGTTTCAGCCTCTCAATTAGTTCTTCAACTTATCAATGGTCTCACCGGAACCAAGCTTGATGCAGTTGGCATGATGCTACAGCAAACCAAGCCCCTTCCTGATTTCTATGAAGCCCATTCCCGCTTAATTTTGGAGGAAACACGCCAATCCCAACAGCCGCCTACTGATTCTGCTCTCCATGTAGCTGCCTCCCCTCCAGCACCCAAGTCCGCAGCTCCTGTTACAACACCCTCACCCCCTCCACCTGCTCATCTTGGCTCTTCACAGTATCATGACTCCCATAGGCAGTATCAAGGACACCAACGTGGCCATGGTCGTTCTGGTCGTGGTCGAGGTCGAGGGCGACGTGGTCGTGGCATCTTCAACTACACCAACAACCCATCTTCATACCCTACATGGCAGCCTCCTTACCAACAATGGTGGAATTCTCCACCTTGGATTGCCCCACCAGTTCCTTACCCAACATTGCCCAACCCATCTCCACGTCCTCCTACTAACCGTGGACATTCTGCCGGGATACTTGGACCACCACCCTCACAGTTCTATGCATCCAGTGAAGCATCATATACTCCAACCAATATTGAGCAGGCCTTGCACACCATGACCTTGAATCCTGATCAATCGTGGTACCTTGACACTGGAGCAACAAATCATATGTCTCACTCGACATGTACACTTTCACATTATTTCAATAATAGCATACAAAATTCTATTGTCGTTGGCAACGGACACCGAATCCCAACACTTGGTACAGGTTACACCACACTTCAACCGTCGTACCCACCCCTTCACCTCAATAACATACTTATTGCACCCAAACTTATCAAAAACCTGTTATCTGTGCGTCGGTTGACCACCGGCAATAACATCTCAATAGAATTTGATCGATTTGGTTTTCTTGTGAAGGATTACCAGACGCGGATTCCTATCCTCCGATGTGATAGCACTGGGGATCTCTACCCACTTACTCCATCATCTACTTCTGCTACCACTCCTACTTTTGCTGCTCTCTCTCAAGATCTCTGGTATCGCCGACTTGGCCACCCAGGATCCGATTTACTTCATATTTTAAATAAACAGAATGTTATTTCTTTTCGCAATAATGTTAGCAAACGATTATGTCAATCATGTGTTTTTGGGAAACAAGTTAAATTACCTTTTCATGCTTCTAATTCTGTTACTTGTTTACCATTTGATATTGTTCATAGTGATTTATGGACCTCCCCGACTATTAGCTCGGGTGGTCACCGTTATTATATTGTCTTTCTTGATGATTACACAAACTATGTTTGGACTTTTCCTCTTGCAAACAAATCGTCTGTGTACTCCATTTTTCTTAAATTTCATTCTTATCTTACAACTCAATTTGAACGTGGCATTAAATCGTTTCAATGTGACAATGGAACAGAGTACAATAATAAATTGTTCCATGATTTTTGTTCCCAACATGGCATGGTTTTATGTTTTTCGTGTCCTTATACTTCCTCTCAGAATGGGAAAGCCGAACGCAAAATCCGTTCGCTCAACAACATTATTTGGACTCTCTTGACACATGCTTCTCTGCCAACTAATTTTTGGCATCACGCATTACAAATGGCCACATATCTTCTAAACATCCTCCCCTCGAAAACAAAACAACATCACACACCTACATTTCTTCTTTATCACAAGCATCCCTCTTATTCTCACCTTCGTACGTTTGGTTGTCTTTGTTATCCTCTTCTCCCTTCCTCATCCCTCAACAAACTTCAACCCCGTTCTTCCTCGTGTGTTTTCATCGGCTACCCCTCAAATCATAGGGGGTACAAATGCTTTGACATGACCACTCACAAAGTTTTCATTTCTCGTCATGTCGTTTTTGATGAAACAGTTTTTCCTTTCTCAACCGCTCATTCTACTCCTCTCAACTATGATTTTCTACATTCCACCGCATCCGCAGATCCCCATCCTTCGATCTGGCTCCATACGTCAGGTCCACCGGCACACAGTACACCATCATCCCCTACCCCAGAACCCTCTTCTCCTGTTCCTACCAGCCCAACAGCCCTCCTCCTCCTCCCAACACACGGCTGCACCTACACCCGTTCAATCTCAGCCTTCCCAATCTCCCTTGCAAGTCTATACCTGCCGACCCAAACCCACTACTACAGGCCCAGCTCATCACCCACCCTCTCCAACACCACCCCCACCCCCACCGCCCCCACCCACCTCCCTACGGACAATGACAACCCGTAGCATGTCTGGCCTATCAAAGCCCAAAACCCCATTCAATCTCCACACCACAACTACTTTTGAACCTATCCCTCGCAATCCAACCGAAGCCCTTACCACACCCGTTTGGTTCCGTGCCATGACAGATGAATTTAATGCTCTTATTGAAAATAACACGTGGGAGTTAGTACCACGTCGACCAGACATGAATCTAATTCCATGCATGTGGATTTTTAAACACAAGACAAAGTCAGACGGGTCCTTAGAACGTTACAAAGCCCGACTGGTTTGTGATGGTCGATCACAACAAGTTGGAATCGATTGCCATGACACTTTCAGTCCTGTAGTTAAACCGGCTACCATCAGGACGGTCTTAAGTCAATTAGATGTCAAAAATGCCTTTCTTCATGGCAACTTGCTGGAAACAGTTTACATGCATCAACCGATGGGATTTCGACATCCGGATTACCCTCACCATAATTTGTCGTCTGCGAAAATCCTTATATGGTCTTAAACAGGCACCCCGTGCTTGGTACCAAAGGTTTACTGGCTATGTCTCCACCTTGGGATTTCAGCATAGCGTATGTGATCACTCACTTTTCATTTACAACCGTGGTCTGGATACTGCATATATGTTGTTATATGTTGATGACATCATTCTCACCACCTCTTCTCCAGCCCTTAAACAACATCTTTTAGGCAAGCTCTCATCTGAATTCGCCATGAAAGATCTCGGACCTCTTAGTTACTTTATTGGCATTTCAGTTACACGGGATCCCAACGGTATGTTCTTGTCTCAACAGAAGTATGCCCAGGATATTCTCGCTCGTGCCAAAATGACTGCTTGCAATCCGGTACAAACACCGGTTGACACTTCTAGTAAACTGGGTGCTCATGATGGCGATCCTATTGCTGATCCGACTCATCGTCGTAGCCTCGCAGGAGCTCTTCAGTATTTGAATTTTACTCGCCCCGACATTTCATATGCGGTCCAGCAGGTTTGCACCTAGATCCTCCCATCTTAATGCACTTAAAAGGATCCTAAGATATGTGAAAGGTACAATGGCTATGGGTCTTTATCTTCGACGCAGTCCCATCTCGTCTCTTATTGCCTACACCGATGCTGATTGGGCTGGATGCCCCGACACTCGTCGTTCCACCTCGGGTTACTGTGTGTTCCTTGGCGACAATCTTGTGTCCTGGTCCTCTAAAAGACAGACTACTATTTCTCGTTCCAATGCTGAAGCCGAGTACCGAGGGGTTGCCAACGCCGTCACTGAACTCTGTTGGATCCGTAATTTACTGCTTGAACTATGATGTCCCACCAAACGTGCATCCATTGTCTATTGCGACAATGTTATCACCATTTACATGTCTGAAAATCCCATCCAACATCAACGGACCAAACATATTGAGATTGACATCCACTTTGTTCGTGACAAAGTGCAAGCCGGTCAAATTCGAGTTTTACATTTTCCTTCTCGACATCAACTCGCAGATATTTTTACAAAAGGATTACCTCGTGTTTTATTTAATGACTTCAGATCCAGTCTAAGCATTCGTGATCCTACTCCTTAGACTGAGGGGGTATATTAGACTCATTATATTAATTAGATTAGAGATTGTAAATCTTGTATATAATAGGGTTGACTTTGAAACTATGTAACCTATATATGTTTACATGAATGAGAAATAACTCAAGGGATTATTCACAAATCAATTCTATCAAAAAGAAAACAGGTTCATTGCTGACCAAGTGTATTTTGTATCATACAACCTTTTACATCACAATATATAAAAAACATATTATTGTACCAGTATGGTTTCATTTAACTCATCAACTACGTATAGAATTGGTAAAAGAGATGGAAAAGAATTTTTACCCCTTCTACTCACCTCACTAACATTGCAGACAGCATAAACTGTAGCCCCAGTAATAGCCAGCAAATCTCCTTTAACAGGGTTGGTACCACTCTCTAAACATGCACACGTATTATTAAAGATATATGCATATGTAAACATTTATTAATGCTCAACTCGAATATAAACATAAAAACAAAATAGAAAACAAACATAATATGCTCACGTGAATGATCTGATGCATGTACATCTGAAAAAATAATAAGTACAATACCAGCAACACAAATTACAACACCCACAATTTTCTTGATCTGATATTTTGCCTTCACCACTGTTCAAGAGTTCACATACAAACTCGAAAATTTAATAAAAGAGGTAACAAAATGGGTGGGTCAAACGGGTATGGATGCGTTTGGTTGACCTAATACACTTCTTTATTCTAATTTTTGTATCTATAAACAATTAGTGTTTTAAACATTATAATAATTTATGTGCCTCACGCCTCATATCTCATCCATTTTCAAACCAAGATGTCATGATAAATTTTGGGTATGGAGGCTAGGGCTAACTGAAAACAACTTTTTAAAACTTGAAAAAAAAATTAATATAATAATTTTAAGGTTTTATGCACTAAAATACACTTTAAGCAACTTCTGATCCATTTGACCCTTTGCACCAAAATCATTTGACTTGCATTGTAAATGGGTGTAGCATACTAAAATCATTTTTTCTTAGATGTCGAGAGCTTGAAATTTTAGCGTTTATTGTTAGAGCTGAAACCAGTAAATTGCTTATGTAGCACCATGAATAAAATGTAATGAATTTGACCCCTATTGTATTTGTGGGTATCCAAGTTCTTATTTTACAAAAGCAAAAACTACAAAAAAAAAAATCTATATTATTGTTATTTATAATAGTTATATTCCTTTCAGATAACTCAAGCAAAAAACACAAAAATAAAAGCAAATGGCACCACTAGTTCAAGTCACTGTCAACCAGGTAAAAGTTAACAGGTTTGGTGTATTTAAAGATAATGTTTTTATTACACTACACAATTAAACTATTTGGCAACTTTGATACACTTTTGTGTAGTTAACTCGTTAGTTAAATAACCAAAATCAATGCACTTGAATGTAGATGGGTAAATATTGTCGTCTCTAGATAATATGCAGTGATAACATTAGTAATAGCAGAAAACTTGCCAAGATAATTTGCCTCAACATCTGCTATCCCAAGAAGTAAATAAGAGTACCATTTTACCTGCAAATGTTAACTTAGAACAAATTGGTCATTTATCGAATGGTGACAGAATTATGTGGGGGTGTATGGATATGAATATCAACATGATTATTATGACTTGAAATATCACATAATTGGTAACTTAGATAAAGGGAAAATTCATGTAGTTTTACATTAATTTTAGTAGGTCAATTTTCATTGAGCACCTCATTATCCAAATATGATGATTTTGACCTTATATAGTCAATTATAATAATATAATGAATTTACCCATACACTCTTTGAACGAGTTATTGTCACATCAAGATCACAATAATCAGTTTAAATGCATATCCAAACATCCCCTTTTACATCTCAAAATCACAAAGAATCAAAGAATAAGAACAGGCTTCAAGGAGACAAAGGATTTCATTTGAAATTGATACAAATTAGCTGAATTTTCAAGCCGTCATACTAGTCTATTTGTTGCAGTTAGAATGTTACATCAGCAAGTCGAGTTCGAGCACTTGTGACTTTGTGAGCCATGCAGTCAATGGATGGAGCTCAACTCAAGCTTGACATGACTACTTGAGTTTGAATCGAATTCGAGCCAAATATGATACTAGTCATAGATTGGAAGCATAAAAATATATAAAAGAACACTAAGAAAAAAGTTGAAAATATTCTGAATGAGAATATCTAGTACATAAAACCCCTTTTTTACAGAAAATCTAATTTCCATAGGTATTGTCAAATCTTTAGAAAATGAAAATGACAGCCTAAACTAATATTAGATGACTAAATAAAAGAATGAATTAACATAATCTATGATTCACACGTTTATACAATCAAAACAAAATCAATTTTGGGAAAACCCTTCAAAGTCAAAATGGGGTTTCTACCCGATGTAAATTGAGTCTGAAAGACTGAAAGTAAGGCAAACCACCAACCGTATCTACCTAAAAATTTAGAGAGTCGAATTCGAGTTAGAATTTTTGTACTCATTGAGTTTGAGTCAAGCATACCACTACTCGGGCTTGACTGGAAATCTGGGATACCTTCCTTTAAGCATCATTGTCATGAAAAAGCAAAAACACCACAGTTTGAAAGAACGAATTGTTAGAAAGCATGGCATTCCTTTTCTATCCTTGCCTTTTTTGCATCTTTTTTTAAATGATATTTCTTTTAAACGAAAAACAGGTTATAGTTGCTGAAAAACAACACTCATATGATTATCAATAATCACAATGCACGAATCTTATATAAACTAGTCAACTTCAAGAAAGCCTATAACAAGACGAAATATAGATTAAAGGTTACTAACCTTCATACCCTTTCTTCCACGTATCAAAATTCCGCCATAAAAGATCGCCAACAACATGTAGTTTGCTAAAGATTGTGATGTTGGTGCATTGATTCCTATATTACACAAAATGAAATAAAATTTGAGCATCTGATTGCTTCAAAATAAAAATTATAAAGTTTCTTGATTTGTCCCCAATATAAACAAAATTATTTCTGTAAACATTTCAAGATTAAACAGCCAGATTTCAAGAACAATAATCTGATCTCTTTCAATAAGATTAACAAAAAAAACAATAATATTAATATTTAAGAAAGTAAAATACTGAAAATGGCAACCTCTTCTAGCAAGCTCTGATGATGAAAATCCAGTTGTAGTGATAAAAAGATAGAGAATCTGTCCCAAAAAGAGGCCAATCAATGTTTTCTTTGTAAAGAAACCCTGAAAACTCACCGTACGTGGTTCACTACAAAAACCCTTCCTTCTTACAAGAATTCAAAACAAAAAACCCTGAATGCCCAAATCACAAAAACCGAATTCTTGATCTTTTGAGACCCAACATTGAAATGGGTCTGAACGATTTTCGACTACAGATGATGAAGGAAATAAGAAGGGTTTATCGATGGTTTGATCGATGAGTTGTAAATCAAGAAACAGGGGTTTTGAAAGAGGTTAAGGTTTAGGACTGTTTGTTAAATCCTAATGACTTAAACCGAGTTCCAAAACCTTTTCAAGTACACTGTACATATACATTTCCTCTTCTCTTGTTTTGTTTTGTTTGCTCGCAATTTATTTATTTATTTGGTATTTAAAGAATATCTTTTAACGGCTAAATATTGATTGTGTATTTACTAGTCTAGTACCCGTGCATTGCAGCGTAAAACACAACACTTAAGTTGAATGTTTTAAAGGTTTGCATGGTTCGTTCTTGAGTCATAACCATAACAAAAGCAGTTTTTTTAACTTGGTAGTTAAATAAAACCGACTTTAACTACTAACATAAAAGGTCAAATACACCAAAAATGTCAGAAGTGATTCATTTGTTTTGAAGTATTTTCTTTTATAATCACTCTATCTCATTAAAATTCTTAAAAGCTATCAATGTGGGACAAAGTGAGAACTCAAACAAACATTTAGATTAGAATTAAAAAGTTGTACCATATGCTATAAGAATTGTAAAACTCTTAATTTTAAGAAATTTAAGCAAATTACTATTTTGTTCTTCTTATATGTATTATATAGTAGTATAAATTATCAAATATTCAAATATAGATTTTCTGATAGTGCAAATATTACGTCTTTATGTGTTTGAACCTTTTATTATTTTTTAGTTTGTTAAAAAATAAAATTTTCAGACCAGCAATTTTTTCTATAAACTTTTTTTATGATTTATTAACTAGCTTAGAAACTAATGTATTACATAGGTTTAATAAATCTAACATGTTGTAAACAATATTTTTTATAAAGATTTGTATTTTTTGATATTATTAATTTTTGATAACATAATAACTAATAAATGTTTAAAAATAAAAAAAATAGAAATGATGAAATTTAAGAATTACAGAATTTAAGATATTATCTAATTTTACAAGTGATGAAATTTAAAAATTATAAAATTTAATATATTATCTAATTGAAATTTTCTTATTATTTATTAAGTTTTATATAATAAGATCTATACGTGTAACATCAAGTGCCAGATCTTACGGCAAGTCTGTACGGTATGTGTACTTTCACTTTATACTATGTGTAAATATATGTACATGAACAGTTATTGTATTAACAGAATTCAAAATACAATACACAGTTGTACGTATTTTTGTGTAAACTTAAATACAGTAAGTACAACATACATTTGAAACAATGGTTGTGTGTGTTTAAGTGAAAACTTAAATACAGTTAACACAACGAATCACGAGAAACAACAGTGTACAAGTAAACAACGAAAACATATCGGTTGCGATCTGATGTCCACAGATGACAGGAATCAGATGGCCGACAAGTCAGTACAAGAACAATGTGAAAACAGGATGTTTCGTTGAGTCCGTCAGTGAGGAAACACAATTCAAAAACACAAATGCAGTATTATTTCAGAATAACGAACTGACAGTGTGTTTGCGTGGGTGACGATTCACACAAACATATCTGTGAGTTTAGAGTTCTGAAATAATGACTGAAAAGTAGAAAACAAAAGTCAGAAAGCAAAACCATCGTCGTATTCGTTCGGGTGACAATTCGAACAAATACGCGCGAAGGTGACGCGTGTCACACCCCCACCTCCGCGTCACCAGACGACGTCATTTTTAAAGGTAGCGGAAGCATAGCGGCGAAGTCTCGAAGGTGAGGGGTGACTTACTTGATCCGGTATCATAACACACATAGTTAAGAAAAGCACTAATTACAAATCACGACAAATATTTATTACATGTCCTGAATATCCGTTTACAACTTAAGTTCCTTCTATTGCATCCCAAGTCCTAACTACATGGTGCGTGCACAGGTGTTTCCTCACCGTTGGTACTGATTACCTGTAAAAGATTTAAAGTTTAAAAATATCAGTATAAAACTGGTGAGTTCATAAATAAGACTCGATACAATATGATATGATAGTAAAGTCAATGGTACACATTAACATAAGTGAATAATCATGTGACCCGTATCCAGATCCTTTCTGACAGTCCAGTCTAGAAAATAACCGAAGTTAAAATCCGTGCCTCTAACTCAATGTCTCACTACATCAAGTCGATACCAGGAATGGTGACAAGCATTCA
The DNA here is from genome assembly GCA_009363875.1 of Mikania micrantha. NCBI lineage: Eukaryota > Viridiplantae > Streptophyta > Magnoliopsida > Asterales > Asteraceae > Mikania > Mikania micrantha. Next base: position 58,171,445 of record CM018687.1, on the reverse strand, counting down.
CACAAGGGTAGACGCTATCTATCCATGAATGGGGTTGTCAGCCCGATAGTACTATCTTTGTCCACACATTCGGCCCCACATGGGTTAACCAGATACAGTTGGTTTTGAGGACTTTTGTTGTACACAGAAAATAGTCATAATCCCATGACACCCACATGCAAGCCGGTATTGCAATTGTTACTAAACATATCACACGTTTGATAAAGATTTCATAATAGTCACCCCGATGTTAAGAAAACAGTAAAAGAAAAGGGGTTGTATGAAACTCACCTGAAGTTTATGAAAAGATAAAATCACACGAACGGTGGCTAAAAATGCTAATCTGCATTAGTTTATTTATAATTAATTATTTGTGTTTTAACTTGCTGATTAGATCTGTTTGAACGTTCAATGTCACCGACATTGTAATGAAAAGTCATCAAACTAACATTAGATGTTTAATTAATTATTTAGTCTAATATCATACAATGTACTATAATGTAGGTACCTATACCCGTTTAGGTACCTTGTGTTAAGTTGATGACTCATTGGATTAGCCGGAATAATCTCCGACTAATTTGTTAGGTAATGCTGTTGATTATATTACTTAAACAGTCCCTAGATGAAATCTCGGCTTAGGAATGATTAATTCTTGTCACTAATTATCCATGTATCACAAAACATAACAATATGACATTTGAATAGGTTAAACAATCATGTTTAACATATTAATCCGACTGTTATCATAAAACCAGACAGTTATTCCAATTGGTAGGGTAATAACTGTGATTAGTTTGAAACACTTGGGATTAACCTTGCATTTCAAAGATTAACCAAAATAATCACCTACATTGTCATAATCCAATGGTTTAAACCATTAGAAGTATTGTTATGGTTTGGTGAAAACCGGGCATTATAACGGATCAAAACAGGCATTTACCCGTTAACAAGACAAGTTATCCGTCAAAAATCATTCCTAGCTATCATCTAAGCAATAATCAACAACCCTAACTATATCATTACGTTCAAAAACACGATCTAATCAATGAAGATCAAGTCAGAAGATTAAAAAGGATAGTTACCCAAATCAGACGATTCTACGGACAAAATCACGATCAGGACGTGTATACACGTTCACCGGTTCGAGCTGGACGTTCTGGTGGTGTCAAATATGAGTTTTGGTGGGAGATTGGTCAAGATCTTGAGTTACAGAGGGTTTAAAGTCGAGAGGAAAGAAAATAGAATTTTCTGCATGCTTCTGCGATATAACAAGCTGGTTCACCAGACCGACCTACTCGTCGCGTAACGCGACAAGTGGCCCACATGTCGTCGCGTACCGCGAGGGATTCCGGATAAAATTTGATATCGTGACTTGTCGCGTACCGCGACAAGACTCCAAGGAGTCGTCGCGTATCGCGAGGGATCCAATTTCAAGATTTTTCTTCGTTTCGCGATTCCGGACAATCCGTAACTCGGTTTCACGCACGGTTTTCTCCCATGTTCCCAATTTCTCGCACACTTTAAACCTGTAATGATTAAAATCATCAATTTAACACAGATTCCTAGAACGACCAAACGTGCTCGTGTTATTGATGACGTAATGTTTACCTGCAATTGTCACAGTCTCCTCCTGTTACAGAAATTTCGTCCAGAAATTTGCTTTAACTCCTACAGTTTGATCGCCTATGTAAAAAAATGAGGATACTTCTGTTTCATGCGGTCTTCACGTTCCCAAGTGTACTCTGGCCCTCGTTTAGAATTCCATTTGACTTTTACAATTGGTATTCGACTTCGTTTGAGGGTCTTTTCATCTCGATCCATTACTTCGACTGGTTCTTCCGTGAACTGTAGGTTTTCGGCAATGTGTATCTCATCAAGAGGTATGACTAGTGACTCGTCCAATAGGCACTTTTTCAGATTCGAGACATGAAACACATCATGTATGTTACTAAGTTCTGAGGGTAACTCTAATCTGTATGCTACCATTCCAATCCTTTCAAGAATTGTAAATGGTCCTACAAATCTTGGTGAGAGTTTTCCTCGTTTACCGAATCTGAAAATACCTTTCCAGGGAGAGACTTTTAGCATCACTTTATCACCAATCTGGAATTCGAGTGGTCTACGTCGATTATCAGCATAACTCTTCTGTCGATCGCATGCTGCTTTAATTCGTTCCTGAATGAGCGCGATCTTATCAGTCGTTTCCTGGATCAGTTCCGGGCCAACAATCTGACTTTCGCCTACTTCTGACCAACACACAGGAGATCGGCATTTGCGCCCGTACAAAGCTTCAAATGGAGCACATTGGATACTAGTATGATAGCTGTTATTATAAGAAAATTCAACCAATGGCAGATGAGTATCCCAGCTACCTCCAAAATCAATTACACAGCTTCGAAGCATGTCTTCTAATGTTTGATTTGTACGTTCAGTCTGCCCATCCGTTTGTGGATGATAAGCTGTGCTCATGTTGATCTGTGTACCCAAGGCATGTTGAAGAGTTTGCCAAAAACGTGACATAAATCGACTATCTCTATCAGAAATAATAGAGATTGGCACTCCGTGTCGCATTACGATTTCGTTGATGTAGAGTTTAGCTAAACGGTCCATGGAATAGTCTTCCCGAATTGGTAAGAAATGTGCTGATTTGGTAAGGCGATCTACGATGACCCAAATAGCATCATGGTTATGCGCCGTTCTGGGTAATTTAGTGATGAAATCCATGGAAATTTGTTCCCATTTCCACATAGGGATTTCTGGTTGTTGCAATAGCCCAGATGGTCTTTGATGTTCTGCCTTAACCTTAAGGCACGTTAAGCATTTATTCACATATTCTGCTATTTGTTTCTTCATACCAGGCCACCAGTAGAAGTCTTTGAGATCTTTATACATCTTGTCAGTACCTGGATGAATAGAATATTTGGATTTGTGAGCTTCGTCCAAGATAATTGGTCTGATATTACCAAGTACTGGGATCCATGCTCGGTTTTTGAAATATAATATTCCATCCGTTTTGGTTTCAAGTTGTTTATCTAACCCTCGTAATTTCTCAACGGTGTAATTTGTTGTTTGCAAGGCCTGCCGTTGAGTTTCACGTATTTGAGGGTTTAGACTAGTTTGAATCGTCATTTCCAGCGCTTTCACACGTATGGGTTTGACTCTCTCTTTGCGACTTAAAGCATCGGCTACAACATTTGCTTTACCTGGGTGGTAACGGATTTCGCAGTCATAGTCGTTCAGAAGTTCCACCCATCGCCTTTGTCGCATATTTAGCATTTTCTGATCTAGAATGTGTTGAAGACTTTTGTGATCTGTATAGACCGTACACTTCGTCCCGTACAAATAATGTCTCCATATCTTGAGTGCAAACACTACTGCACCAAGTTCTAGATCATGAGTGGTGTAATTCTTCTCGTGCACTTTTAACTGCCGAGAAGCATAGGCAATCACCTTGTTGTTCTGCATCAGCACACACCCGAGTCCTTGACGTGAGGCATCACAGAAGACTATGAAATTCTCTGTGCCTTCTGGTAGTGCCAGAATAGGTGCATTGCAGAGTTTATGCTTCAACAGTTGAAATGCCTCCTCCTGTTGAGAGTCCCATATGAACTTTTGATCTTTCTGGGTTAGAGTAGTTAAAGGCAAGGCTATCTTTGAAAAGTTCTTGATGAATCTTCTGTAATAGCCCGCTAACCCTAAGAATTGACGAATCTCTGTTGGGGTTTTCGGTGTCTCCCATTGCTTTACCGCTTCAATCTTGCTGGGATCCACTTGTATACCATTTTCATTTACTACATGCCCAAGAAACTGGACTTCCCGTAACCAGAACTCACATTTGGAAAATTTGGCATAAAGTTTCTCATGTGCTAAAAGTTCCAAGATCAGTTTTAAGTGTTGCACATGTTCTTGTTGACTGCGGGAGTAAATGAGAATGTCATCAATAAAAACAATCACGAATTTATCCAAGTAAGGTCTACACACACGATTCATCAGATCCATAAACACTGCAGGCGCATTAGTCAGCCCGAAGGGCATTACTAAAAACTCATAATGCCCGTATCGAGTTCGAAAAGCTGTTTTAGAAACATCATCATCATGGATTCGTAGTTGATGATATCCAGATCTGAGATCGATTTTTGAAAAATAGATAGCACCTTGCAATTGATCAAATAGATCATCTATACGGGGTAGTGGATAACGATTTTTGATTGTCAATTTATTGAGTTCTCGATAGTCGATACACATCCTGAGAGTACCGTCCTTCTTTTTCACAAAAAGGATAGGTGCGCCCCAAGGTGAGTAACTCGGTCTAATGAAACCTTTGTCTAAAAGTTCCTGTAATTGACTCGATAGTTCTTGCATTTCCGATGGAGCCAATCGGTAAGGAGCTTTAGCTATAGGTGCTGCTCCTGGTACTAAGTCAATACGAAACTCAACTTGTCTCACTGGGGGTAATCCTGATATATCGTCAGGAAAAACTTCAGGATATTCTCGAACTACAAGAATGTCTTCAATACGTTTTTGATGTGGTTTGTTTTCAGTCACGTAAGCTAAAAAGGCTTGACAGCCCTTTCTTAAGCACTTTCGAGCTTGCATACATGATATGATACTCAGTTTCCTGCCAGCCCTTTCACCTTGTATCATAAGTGTATCACCATTTGGTAATGAAATACGAATCATCTTATTTTGACATATGACTTCCACTCGATTTTCTGAAAGCCGGTCCATACCAATAACAACATCAAAGCTTCCCAATTCAATAGGAAGAAGATCAATATTAAAAAGATGATCGTTTAGATTCAATAAACACCCTTGAATCACATTGTTAGTCATAATTGACTTGCCATTAGCAAGTTCAATGACGTAAGGGTTTGTTAGGTTATCAACGGCCAATCCGAGTATTGAAGCAAAATCAGAGGAAACAAAACTTTTGTCCGCTCCGGTGTCAAAAAGAACAGATACATAGTGATTGTTAAGAAGAAACGTACCGGTAACGGTGTTGTTATCACGTCGAGCCTCTTCCGCCCCTATCTGGAAGGCTCTTCCTCTTGCTTCATTGCCCTGGTTGGTGTTGTTGGTAGGGCAGTTTTTCATGAAGTGATCCGGGCTTCCACATCTGAAACACGACCAGTTGTTTTGTTGTGGTTGTTGTTGTTGAGTTCCTTGGTTTGATCGGCGAACAGGGAGATTGCAATATTTGGAGAAATGCCCGACCTTGTTACAATTGTTACAAACAGGGCAGGGTCCCACATGATGAAATGGGCACTTAAGACATTTAGGTGCTTGCCCTACATAGGCTTTTCTCTCCAAAGTTGTGGCAATGTATCCCTTTGCCATTTGCACATTCCGGCTGGGTTCCACCGGAGCCCCTGGTTTGCCTTTCCCAACACATTTTCGTTTCACCCCTTTAACAGTGCTGGGGGTAGTGGTTGCCAGACTGCTGCTTGACTCACCTTTCACTGTCAATGTACCACTTCTTACTGCAACATCGGTAAGCCTGGTGGTTAAGGTGATAGCATGTTTCAAAGTACGTGGTTCAGCTGCCGTGACCATTCCCTTGATTTGAGGTACCAGACCTTTGATATATTTTTCTATCAAAGCCTGCTCAGTTGGAAACATGTTTGGCAGCAGACATGTTAATTCGTGAAATCGATCGGTATATTTCAAACAATCAGCACCGATCATAGAATGGTTCCAAAATTCCTCTTGGAGCTTTTGGATTTCAGTGATGGGACAATATTCTGACAGAATCAAAGTTTTAAACTCGTCCCAAGTCATAGCATCCACAACAGCCGTGGTCAAGGTTTTTGCCTGGGTATTCCACCAGGTCAATGCTGAGTCTGTCAGTGAACAAGCTGCATAAGACACTTTGTGTTCAGCCAAACACTGGCTGATCTTGAGCTTAGTCTCCATGCTTTCAATCCATTTCAAAAGTCCTGACGCTCCTTCCTTCCCCGTAAAAGTAGGGGGATTGCAAGAAGCGAAGTACTTATAAGTGCATCCTCGTTGTGGAGGATCCGGATTGATTGTGTTGGTACTAGTCGTATGGCGGGTTTCAACATGTCCGCCTGTAGCATTATGCTCCGTATGGACTCTACCCGAGCCAGAAGCACGATTTGTTTGATATTGGGCCAACATGCCCGTAAGAACAGCGGATAATTGGTCACCTGCTATACGAGCAACGTCCGCTTCATTTAGACTAGGTCCATTCACAGGTGGATCCTGAATGGATTCTTGAGTTTGAGGATTTTTAGCAGAACGACCTCTTCTAGGGGCCATAGTCTAATCACACACAGATAAAGTAAAGTCAGAACAAGAATCCATAGTCGTAATAAAGACAAATGTTGTATAACTACTTCGAGTTTTTCACAGTTATATTGTACACCACTAAGTCATGTTCATAGTTGCAGTTATACTAGTACGTCTGTTTGTCTTGCCAAGCGTATACTAGTATCATTTTATAGTTTACCAAAATGACACCGATTTAGACATGTTACTACACTGATATGTACTAGTATTACATTATTTCACTATAATGTAGTACCGATATTAATATGTTTCTACACGTGTTTGTTATGTACTAGTATTACATTATTTCACTATAATGTAACACCGATATTGATATGACCTTTTCACAAATTTTGTTACGTACTAGTATTACATTACTTCACCGCAATGTAACACCGATATTGTTATGACTCCACATGAGTCTTGTTATGTACTAGTATTACATTACTTCACCGCAATGTAACACCGATATTGTTATGTTTTCGCACAATTTTTCTTTTTATATGACTTGAAAAGTTAGCACCGGCTATAATGTAAAGACACAATGTTGCACATACAATGTTAAAAGAAAACTTTTATTATAACTGTCACAGTTGTACATTAGGATTAGTACATATGCAAGAAAATATCCTAATGCAGTTGTACCCACTATTACAACCTAACCGTCCGAGGCCTATTTTACAAGTCAAAACTTCCTCGGAGTAGTACAGTCCAGCCTATTCGATTCCTTTACCGTAGTAAATACAGTAAACATGTGATAATGATGGCCACCGCTGCCATCACTATTGCTGCGTCCAACAGTCGTAGCTCCATCCTCATATTGCCTAACCCTACCATCCATCCCCTAACTCTCTCTACCCCACTCCTACACATACCACCCAAAGTCCACTGAAGTCTACCCTCAATCACCTCCCTCCATGCCCTGGCACCTGCCTCCAGGACAGCAACATGTTCAGCTAAACTCTCATAGGCCGTGCGAGTTTCCCACAGAGTGTCACGTGTTTCCTGCAATGAAACACGCGATAACTGAAGATCCAATGTAACCCGTCGCAGCTGAACTCTCATCTCAGCCTGCTGAGATGACTCGCCTTCCTCATGTATGGAATGAGGTACATCCCGGGGTGCTAGTGGTCCTCTCGGAATAGGACCTGTCGAGATGCGGGCTCGTCCCCGCCTTCCTCCAAACCCTGTAAATACTGGTACTTGCTGTGGTGGTGTAGGGCTTTGTGCCCTCCCGATAGCTGGTGAGTCAGCATCTAACAGATGCTGAGGTATAGGTGGTGTAGGTGGTATTGATGGTAAAGTCTGGTGGGACATTTGAGATGACGGCACTGTCTGTGTTGATCCTGAACTTGTTTCCGTGCCAAATGAATCACTTTCTGAGTCTGACATTGCTGTATCGACACACAAGTTCGTATTAGTAACATAAAATAAATAAATAACAACAACATTTATTTGAGTGTTTATATTTGTTAACTATGTTCGGTGCTCTCAGTGTAACTATTCGAGCCTATGGTTATAATCTAGGTTTCTAAGTCCGCCTAAATTCTATAACCTGTGGCTCTGATACCACCCTGTCACACCCCCACCTCCGCGTCACCAGACGACGTCATTTTTAAAGGTAGCGGAAGCATAGCGGCGAAGTCTCGAAGGTGAGGGGTGACTTACTTGATCCGGTATCATAACACACATAGTTAAGAAAAGCACTAATTACAAATCACGACAAATATTTATTACATGTCCTGAATATCCGTTTACAACTTAAGTTCCTTCTATTGCATCCCAAGTCCTAACTACATGGTGCGTGCACAGGTGTTTCCTCACCGTTGGTACTGATTACCTGTAAAAGATTTAAAGTTTAAAAATATCAGTATAAAACTGGTGAGTTCATAAATAAGACTCGATACAATATGATATGATAGTAAAGTCAATGGTACACATTAACATAAGTGAATAATCATGTGACCCGTATCCAGATCCTTTCTGACAGTCCAGTCTAGAAAATAACCGAAGTTAAAATCCGTGCCTCTAACTCAATGTCTCACTACATCAAGTCGATACCAGGAATGGTGACAAGCATTCACACAAGGGTAGACGCTATCTATCCATGAATGGGGTTGTCAGCCCGATAGTACTATCTTTGTCCACACATTCGGCCCCACATGGGTTAACCAGATACAGTTGGTTTTGAGGACTTTTGTTGTACACAGAAAATAGTCATAATCCCATGACACCCACATGCAAGCCGGTATTGCAATTGTTACTAAACATATCACACGTTTGATAAAGATTTCATAATAGTCACCCCGATGTTAAGAAAACAGTAAAAGAAAAGGGGTTGTATGAAACTCACCTGAAGTTTATGAAAAGATAAAATCACACGAACGGTGGCTAAAAATGCTAATCTGCATTAGTTTATTTATAATTAATTATTTGTGTTTTAACTTGCTGATTAGATCTGTTTGAACGTTCAATGTCACCGACATTGTAATGAAAAGTCATCGAACTAACATTAGATGTTTAATTAATTATTTAGTCTAATATCATACAATGTACTATAATGTAGGTACCTATACCCGTTTAGGTACCTTGTGTTAAGTTGATGACTCATTGGATTAGCCGGAATAATCTCCGACTAATTTGTTAGGTAATGCTGTTGATTATATTACTTAAACAGTCCCTAGATGAAATCTCGGCTTAGGAATGATTAATTCTTGTCACTAATTATCCATGTATCACAAAACATAACAATATGACATTTGAATAGGTTAAACAATCATGTTTAACATATTAATCCGACTGTTATCATAAAACCAGACAGTTATTCCAATTGGTAGGGTAATAACTGTGATTAGTTTGAAACACTTGGGATTAACCTTGCATTTCAAAGATTAACCAAAATAATCACCTACATTGTCATAATCCAATGGTTTAAACCATTAGAAGTATTGTTATGGTTTGGTGAAAACCGGGCATTATAACGGATCAAAACAGGCATTTACCCGTTAACAAGACAAGTTATCCGTCAAAAATCATTCCTAGCTATCATCTAAGCAATAATCAACAACCCTAACTATATCATTACGTTCAAAAACACGATCTAATCAATGAAGATCAAGTCAGAAGATTAAAAAGGATAGTTACCCAAATCAGACGATTCTACGGACAAAATCACGATCAGGACGTGTATACACGTTCACCGGTTCGAGCTGGACGTTCTGGTGGTGTCAAATATGAGTTTTGGTGGGAGATTGGTCAAGATCTTGAGTTACAGAGGGTTTAAAGTCGAGAGGAAAGAAAATAGAATTTTCTGCATGCTTCTGCGATATAACAAGCTGGTTCACCAGACCGACCTACTCGTCGCGTAACGCGACAAGTGGCCCACATGTCGTCGCGTACCGCGAGGGATTCCGGATAAAATTTGATATCGTGACTTGTCGCGTACCGCGACAAGACTCCAAGGAGTCGTCGCGTATCGCGAGGGATCCAATTTCAAGATTTTTCTTCGTTTCGCGATTCCGGACAATCCGTAACTCGGTTTCACGCACGGTTTTCTCCCATGTTCCCAATTTCTCGCACACTTTAAACCTGTAATGATTAAAATCATCAATTTAACACAGATTCCTAGAACGACCAAACGTGCTCGTGTTATTGATGACGTAATGTTTACCTGCAATTGTCACAACGCGATCTGGCGAAACGAAAACGAAAATACGACACGAACGAATTTAAATTAATAAAATAAAATAAATAACATTTTACAATTTTGAAACTCATCAAGTTAAATTGAATTAGCTTCTTTTATTTATTACAATTTATTTACGCGTTTAATTTCCGGAAACGTAACGAAAACGCGAACCGAGCAACAAAAACGAACCCGAACTCACTCGTGGTATAAATACCATGAATGAGTCCCTTTTTCTCATTTTCCCATCTCCTTCTTCCCCACAAAACCCTATTTCCGGATTTGAAGCCACCATCACCATCTACAACCTTCTCTCCTCCATATCTCCCTCATTTCTCCACCAAATCACCCCATCTTTGGAGCTACACGAAGCTCTCATCATCCTCTACACGAAAGTACAACCGATCTAGAGCAAAACCCACCGAAATTCAAGGTAATCAGTTACAAAGACCACGAAAAATAGGGTTTTCACCCTCTTGTGCGACCTCCAACTTTAACCGGTTCTCCAACTATTTTCTTTGACCCTTAAACCTCGAAACTCAGTCCTAACATTCACCAACAACTGAACCATCATAGATCTTGGCTAGGAACTCGGTTAGAACACCCTAGCTAACCCCCAAACCCTCGATCAGACGAATGAGGCCCCAACAGACCGGCGAATGGCTCTTGGCCGAAGGAGCTAGGCCGACTGAGACAACCGCCGCATGAGTGGCCGAATGGCCTCATGCGCAACTTCATTTGCCTAGCCAACCTCATCCTCATTCGGGGCCTCCCTTCATTCGGCCGAACCACCATGACCAAGACCCTATTCGGCTGTTTACATTCGTGGAATACCTAGACCTTCATTCGGCCAGCAACTTTCAACCTTCTTGTTCTTTTGGACCCGTTCAGCCATCCTAGGCCCACATCCATTCGACCAAAAGAGCTAGTCTAGTAGCAGACATGAGGCCCAACAGCATGCAATTCGGCCCAAAGCACTGCTGCTTCGGCCCATACAAGTTATTTGGCCCATATATGTCACACCCCCAATTTTCAACTAACGGAATCACACCGTTTGGGAACATGACAAACCAGGATCTCAGATCATTAGACATAACGAAGACCTCTATATGGATTTTCAAAACATACTTTGGTCTAAATATCAAAGTTTTCAAAGTTTGCGGAAGCGTTTTAAAACAATAACAATTGTAAAATGTAAATTACAATTCAAAAGTTTCAAATGTTCAAATTCAAATAACTAAAATGTAAAGACATGCATGCGACTCAATCTCCTAGTCCATGCTGGCTTTCTTGCGCATCTTAGCGTCCTGAGAAAACATGTAAATCAAGTCAACACAAAGGTTGGTGCATAACACAGGTTTAAGCATTCACAATGTTTAAAACAACAGTTTGAATATCAAGTTTGCAGATAACATAATCACGCATGCATAGTCATGATAGCTAGTCATTTGTACTATTTACATAAGTGGTCGACACCGAAGCTGACGATTGCCATGCTATAGCATGTTTTTGCCTTGCCACTATTTTCTAGCACAAACAATAGTAATGTGTGTTTGGTCAGTCAAACACCTGCGTAGATCCCATCTACCAAGTGAGGTTTGTCAAACCTAATAGATCTATTTCCAACTACCACGCTTTGCGCTACGGCAAACTAAACGGTTCGAAGTGTGTAAGGACTTTTAAATGCTATGTTGTCACATAATGTAAACAGCTAACTCATACAAGTGATATGTATCTAAAAATGTTTGTTGCACATGTTTTCTCCCCCAAAACAGTTAAAATAAGAAAGGGGCCGTGTACGCACCTTTGATTATTGCAGAATGATCAAATACGTGAACTTGCGTAGATAATCCTCTTACGAAGGATCTGTGTTTAAACAATAACGTAGTGTTATTCGGATTGTTGTTTTGTGCTTGAAATCACATACGTGTCAATACACGTATGTTATATGATTAGAAATGTGCATACGTAAGTACGCGTGTCATTAAAATCGTTTAAATAAAATCATATAACCATATATGATTTTTATTTAAATAACCGTAATTATACGCGATTACGTTTTCGGATTAAAATATGAATTTTATTATTTCAAGGTGTTCGTATTCCCGTTACGGTTCCAACGCAACTCGAACGGGCTAAATCGGACTTGAAACGAAGAAGTTATAAAATAAAAACCAATATTGGGTTTAAATCTCAAAAACCATAAGAGGCAGGGTTCGAACCCTTTACCTCATGGACCTAATTACCCATCAACTACCAATCCAACTAACTACACTTTTGTTTTAGAATCTGATTTGAAATTGTTTTAAACATGCACCGATTGATTTCCCTTTTCTTATGCTTAACCGAACCCAATTTGGTTCCAATTGACACACGATTCGACCATCATTGGACATGAAACCATAGGGTTATGTTTTCAATGATCAAGTCGAGTTCAAACCTGTTCCTAATTGTTCTAATTCATCGAATTCTTAGAGTTTTAAAACCCCAAATCGTTTTCAAACCCAAAATTATGTTCTTCAATTGAATTTCTCTAATTCGCTACTGTTTATCAACTAAATCATATGGTTTCTGCTACATAGGATATTTCGACCCTATCTGTAGTGTTCAATTTGAATTTCGTGCTCGTTTAACCCAAAATCCCCAATTCGTTTTCGTGTCAAGAACCCTAGAATTGAAAACATTAAATTCGCGATTGTGATATCAAATCAACATATGGTTCTCCTTTACACAAGCATTTCGAAACTTTCTGTGTGGGTTAATTGAACTATTGAACTCACTTGAATCAAAACCCCTAAATCGTTTTTAAGCATGAACCCTAGTTATAGAATTCAATCAATTCGATGTTACAACCAGCAATTGGTCTATGTCTTAGCTTAATCGGAACACTCTGAAACTACTAGTAACAATTAATTTGATTTTAAAGCTTGTTTGATTAAAAACCCCCAAACCGTTTCTTAGAACAAACCCTAGAATTCGAACCTATACAATTCGATGTTCTTTGATCAAACCAACTTAGGGATTTCTTTAAGCTGATGTTTTAGAAACTCACCATATAATTTAATTTGATTCTTACATCCATTTGTATCAATTCCCCCAAAACCGTTTTTACTTAGAACCCTAGAATCCAAATTCAAAGAATACGATATTATAAATCAAAATTGACTTAGGTTTAACTCTAGTCGGCCCTTTTAGGTGTTATAGGAATGATCACTTACTTGTTTTGATGTCGGATTGATGTGGTTCACTTGTAAGCCCTAGTTTCGGCCACCCCACGATCAATTCTTCAAACCGAAGCTTCCCTGATCGAATTGTTGCTTGAAATCACTTCTAAAGATGCCGAATGATATGAAGGAATGCTCAATTGTGAGAAATGTTGTCGAATTCTATGAATTTGATGACTAGGGGCTACGGTTACAACCTTTCTAGTTCTCTAAGGTTTAATGCGACCAATTAATGTATCAAGAACGTGTGTTAACTGTTACAAATCATCAAATTAATGATTACAACTGATTAATTTCAGTTATTACCTGATTTTAATGTCCAATTCGAATCCAATTGCCACTAAGTCCGAATTTTGACTCATAAAAGTCAAAATTTACACTTCTACTCCTTTACAAGTTAAAATCTCATAATTTAGGTATTCTAGACTTTATTTTACTTAATTCTAATCCCTTAGATCTGATTTTGTTCGATTACATAACATTTCGGTTTACAAAGTTGAACCGAAAATCCCGAATTGTCACTAATCGGGCTACTTAGAACATTGTTGGGCTTGATTAATCTTTTTGGGCCTCATAAAAACAATTGGGCCTACCTTGGGCCTCCCTTGGCCTTATTGGGCCTTCCTATTTGCAATTCGGCCTACTTCTATTCAATTGGTCCTTATAACTTACAATTGGGCTTCAATTGGGCTTCAATTGGGCCTCATAACATACAATTTGGTCTACGAGGGTAAACGAGGTTAATTCGAAAAGTCGGATTGTCACAATATAACCTTCAGGCCCAGCAGCACTTAATGTGGCTTAGTCCAATAGATTGGCCCACTAACCCCATTTCAGCCCACAACAATTGATGAGGCACAACAACATTTTTGGCCCATGGTGGCCCAAATTCGTTATTGTGGCCCGAGGCTTGATAATCGGCCCACAATTCATTAATTCGGCCCAAGTAGTTTAGATGTAAACAAAGGCAATTCACAAATAACCTATAATGGAGTCTTGCATGGGAAATGATAGTAATCAACTAATAATATAAAGGTGATGGGTGTTTAAGTTAATGAATCTAACAAATCTTAAAACAATATTGTTATAAAAATGGTGACATAATTATTTACTAATTAAGTAACAATGTTTCGAGGCTAATAAGAATGACAACTCTTTCGAGTAAACGATAGTGGGGTTTAAAACAAATTAAACTTTTGAGTACTATACTTAGAGACTCTTATGGGTTTAAATCCATCACAACTTACTATGGCAATGAATCAAGCGAAACGCTCGACCTAAAGGCATATAGTAATAACAATTTTTGCCAATTGAAACAAGGGCCGAATGACGACCGAGACTTACGCGTGTTAGCCAAGGTTTATGGCTAACACATACACCCACACATGAATCCCTACAAACTCGTATTTACAACTTACAAACAACGTGAAATCGATACAGGATCGTGAAAACAAACTCAAGTACCAACAAGAGCGCGTGCATTATCGTTTAAGCTAAGTCAACCCCCAACTACTACAAGGTGAGTTCATATGCCCCTTTTACTTTAATCTTAACTGATTTTAAACTCTCGGGGCTGAGAAACATGCTTAACTTTTATTTATTTAAAAGTTTTATGTTTAACATATTGCTTATACTTTGATTAGATAATATTTATTGAATCATTATCATTTATCATTGTATGCATGCGTGTATGATCATGATATGACATAGATAACTTAGATGAATGTGATAATATAATTTCATAACTCATCAACACAATAGAATAACCTAGTTGTAAGATTATATCTCACAACACTTAGTTATTCTTACAAGAACAAACATCGAGGTGAACATAGATGAACAAGATAATATATCTTATTAATTCATCAATACATTAGAATAATATAGTTATAAGATTTTATCTTATAACACTCAATTATTCTTACATAAACATACAATGGAACAATTACAAGTAAACATATGGATGTTATGAAGATATTACATATCTTTGTATTAACATTCGATACAAGAGTTAAGTAAGTGTAATAGGACAAGTCCTTTTAACACTTAGCTTTACAACTCAATACATATTACAAGAGTACAAGGAACAAGGAATGATAATCATGATAATGTAACTTCATGATAACAACATCATTCACTCAAATAATCAACATAACTTAATAAGACAAGTTCTTATTTAACTTTGTTAATATCACGGAAAACATATGACAATGAGAACAAGAATACAAGTGGATACAATTACAATTAGTTACTATTGACCTGTTGCATTATATCACTTCAATCATGTACCAAATTGTACAAGTAGATCATGTAAGCCCCTGTAATTCGCTGACCAGTTAGTTTGACGTGACTAAACCGACGATAGCATAGTGGTACCATAGGTTTGACAAACCTCTAGCTTGTAGGGCTAGTATGTTGATCGTATTGATTCATTTGGCCGGTAACGTATGACCGGTGACAGGGCTACCCCAAGTCAGGTTCTGGTAAGCGACACATGGTGATATTAATCCGCAGTGATAAGTAATTAATCCAGCGAAAGCCCTATTGACTAGTAGATTGAGAAAGTGATCTTCTCTCATGTTACACTACTAGTAATAGACTTCGTTGAGGACACTAGACATACAAGGTGGTAGAGGTAAATCGGATGCATTGAAATCTGATTACGTGAGGATTTCAATGGATTCCTTTTAGGCTCTATGCACTATGGTTCAAGAACAAGTTGCAAGTGGTTGACTAACACTCTTAATAATTAAAAGTGTAACAACAGTTAACCCCCCCCCCCAAATATAGAATAATACTAGGAACAGATTACATTAATCTAAACTCCTTAATACATGGAGGGTTTATCAATACTTCGGTTTGATAACTAAACCCCTCACATCATATTATTCTACAATTGATATCACAGACGAATACATATCAAACACGTTGAACAAATGGGAAATGGATATCTCTAGTTGTATCGCAAGTGGTGTGGAACTTGACTGAGTATGTGGTGGGATAGCGTCTGGGCTTGACCCTTTTGTGATTCCCTATATATAAGCATGCTTGATCAGGTGATACTCTACTTGTACATATAACTAGGGAAAGACCATTGGGTGGAACAGGTGAATCAATCATTACAAGTAACCAGTATGACATCGTGACTGTGTGCATGAACACTTCAAGGTTTTCAATTACTAAACTTATGAACTCACCAACCTAGTGTTGACTTTGTTTAAATGCATGTTTTCTCAGGTGACGAACAGGTGTAGTTACATATATGCAAGGACTAGCTAGTGGACTTTTAGAAGACCTAGCTTACTTTTGATTGCATACTTTTGGGATGACAACCGCGAATCACTTTTGTATATCTTGCATAGATACAAGATATAAACTCATTGATTCTTTTTTATTAGATTTACTTAGTTAAATTATGATGTACAATGTAATTTAACTTTGTAATTCTATTTCATGTCATGTTAGCATTTCTCATTTATATCTCATGTGCTATGTAAACAATCTGATCATTTGATTATCACTCAAGATATCGCGCCCCGAGAACCTTCCGCCCGACGGGAAAACACGATCCGTTCCCGCCGGCCTGGGGTGTGACAATACGTTTGATATTAAATTTTATAATTTAATTATTTAAAAGTATTTAATATTAATATTTAATATAAAAGACAGTCAGTATTTTATAGGAGATAGAGTTCATAAAAATATGACATATGTTCAAGCTAATTATTATTTTATTAGAATAAGAATATGTTGAATCTGAGTCGATTTAACATAGTCTAGCTATTAAAAAAAAACATTTTAAGAGCAGTCATCTAAATAACTAGTAGGAGTTAGCATTTGATCCATTAGTGTTTAAGTTAATATGATTTGAAATGTAAATCTTGTGAGATATAACAATAAAATGTTATAAAATTTTGAACATTTAGGTTATATGCTAGTATTATAAGTTATAAGTATTGCATTTGATAATTTTCAAATTTAAAGAGATATATCAATGTTATCAGTCTAATTGGAATCATCTCACACGGTAGTTTGGTGTCATCTTTTCACACCTTTATTGCTTCTATCACAAATATATCCATCAACTTTACACCACAATCTTTTTAGAAATCTACTAGAGCATGTCCAATGCATAGGAGTTATCCCTTGGTATACATTTATGGTGATGCCCAAAATTTAGAGACATGAAAAAAAGAGAAAATGGTGAAAATATGTGTTTGTATTTCCTATAATTTTGTTTTGGTTTCATGTGAATTGGGTTTGTAGCTTGTAACATGTACATTATCGACTTGTACATCATATACTTTTTATATTATATATTTTTAAAAATACTACTTTTAGGTAATTATGTGTTATGTGTAACGTTTTAAATATTAAAAAAATATGTATCTTTTTACAATATTTTTGTTGTTCATATATGAACTGAATTTATATAAATTAGTATACTAACTAAGTATTTGTTAATTTTAAGAAGTTAAATAAGTTTCTATAAAATTAACTTAACTTCTTGACAATATATATTAGTTAGGAAAAATAAAGGTAAAAAATTGGTGATGATCTGAAAATAAAAGTACTCAGACATAATACTGAACAAAAAAATGAGTATTTTTAAAGGATTATTGAAAATATAATGTGACATCTAATATAATATGTTTGCATTTGTTTAAAATATCAAGCATTATACATGCCCTTGGTGAAATAGTTAATTTTACGATCTTAATCGTGTATTAACTTCTTAGATCCTCTTTAATTGAATTGTTTTAATTTCATCAAGCTTTAATTCCTTTAAACATTCTAATTATATGATAAAAAAATTCTACTAATGAAACGCTTACATTCCTACATAATACATAACCATTGACCCACAACACACTCCCCTGTCACCTCTACACCTGCTCGAAAAGTTCGTATTTTGTCGTGTCAATATCACCCATTAGTGTCCTTATCGATGGAACCTGGGGTGATCAAGACAACTAATACATGGTATATATGGGGTAAGATTGGTTCTTGAAAGTAGGCTTAATTTTCAAGATTCAGATTTCATAACGATGTTTATCAAGTGTTTTTTTGGGCCTAATGAGCTTTTAATTTATTAGCATAAAAATATGTCAAAATAATCTTTGTCAGACTTTACTAATATATAGTGGCCTCCACCAAACAAATGTGATTTTCAAAGGCTCTAGCTAGCATTTCTTTTAGTTCTATAAAATTCATAAACTTTAGCTAAAAAAAAAATAATTTTTCATAAAAATAAATGCGACTAACATAATTACAAAAGTTATATCTTAAGTCACAAGCTACTTTGTATAAACACTATCCCCGTGATATGGTAAGGGTGTGAGAATCTATAATAGAGGTCTAGAGTTCAAAGCTTGACGCCACCCAATTTTTCCTGGGTCACGCGATTTACCTCACTCATGTTGTCCGTGAGACCGGTCGATAAGGATGCCTAATGGTGGCGTTCAACATTTTTTTTTATAAACACAACTCAAAGTTGGGTATGGGACAAAAGCATCCCACGTCAGCACAACTTGGCCATTTGTGACCCGAATCAAAAATTTTACCACATTTGACCCCCAATAAGAAGCTTGATTCCTTTATGACCCATATCAAAGAGCCTGTTTTGACCCCTTCAATTCCTCACAAACTAATACAGCTCTTCTGGTGTGTCTTGATACCCGGTGCAACATTGTTGACATATCCATTGAGAAAATAAATAATATTAACTATTATTTAGTAAGAGAGAAAATTGATTGAGAGAATAAAAAAAAATGACATGTAATAATAATGAGTTATGAAATCAACACACGACAATACTGGTATAAGAAACTGACATGTGACACAAAAATGTTTGTTTATTATAATAATAATATAAGATAATATACATAAAGTTTGATATTATCATATTATACATGGTTCCTATATTCTTTAGTGATCCTTGGACTAAATGGTTTTTTTTTAGTTTTGTGTAACGTAATTTAAGGGGGTAAAGACTAAGGTGCAGTTTGTTTTTGCCAAAAAGGTTTGCGTAGGCTCTTTTGTCTACGTGGCGCAGATGTTGGCTTCTGCAAACTGTTTGTTTTTGAAAAAATGTTTCATTAAAAAACATCTGCATGTGCTCTTCTTAGTGCATATGTGATCCGGCCACTTCTAGGACCTTCTAAGGTCTGTATAAACCACCCACCATTGTTGGCCACCATCGATCACCCCCACCACTACCACCACCGTCAGTCACCCCCCACCCCCACCACCATCGGTCACCCCCGCCGCCACCACCACCACAATCGTCGGTCACCCCCACCACCACAACCGTCGGTCACCCCCACCACCACCATCACCATCGACCACCCCATCACCCATCACCACCAATTTACTTTAACAGTCAACATACATTAAAAAAAAACAAACACTCTTCTAGTTGCAGAATGCATCATTTCGTTCACCCCTCTAGTTTTACATATGTCTGCAAATGTGGTCCGCATACTTTAGACATTTTACCTCTTAAAAAACTAACACCACCTAAGTCTTTAAATAGAACAACTGTTATATTCATTAACTAGGTAAAATCTCGTGTATTACACGGGTTGAAAACTGAAATGTTATATATACTTTGAAAGAAAACTTGTTTTAAAAAAATTGTTTTTTAAGAAAACTTATTTTTACAGAACTTTTGTTTTTCCTAAACCTACAAATTTAAAATAATTTTTTTTTTTAAAAAAAAAATTCATTTTTAGAAAATTTTCATATTTTGTAAACTTTGTTTAAGTGTTCTTTTTAATAAAAAAAGATTTCATTTTTCAGTTGTTAGAACTATTTTTTAATATGAAAAAATGTATATAAAGTCATTAGTCATTATATTTAAAATTCTTTAATAAATTAAAAAATATAATTATAATTATCATTTAATATGAGAGAGAATAATTATAAAGATTAAAAAATGACATGTGGCAATAATTCTTTTAAAAAAAATGACATGTGGCAATAATTCTATTAAAAAAATGACATGTGTCAATAATAGCCTAATAAATTGGCATGTGGCAAAATATTTACTTTTGTATTAGAGAGTATATATTAGTCTTTTTTTTTACGTTTTGTATACTCTGCATAATTACAACTACCACATGAAAGTTGAAAGAAATTGCTTGAAACATATTAAACTGAATTTTGGACACGGTGTGCGCATATAACATATATGTGTGTGTGTCTGTGTCTGTGTCGGGCGTCAAGGAGCAAAAGGAAAATTGTACTGATTTTAACGTTATTTTACTAATTTTCACGTTGTTTTGCTTAATTTTTATGAAAATAATGTGTAAAAGCATTAAGTTGGTTGGTTAATTAGGCATTACGAGCCAAGGGTCTCATTGTCATTGTAAGCAATTTCTCTATTCTAACATAATAAAGGTAAGACTACTGTTTATATGGAGTACGATGATGATGATATTAATTGAAAAGGATATGATGTAAAAAATATCTAATCCATACAAATTGCTAAGACCTAGAAAAGTCTTTAATTTGGATGTGTAATTTGTATATTAATTGGGACGAATAATTAAAGTATATTCTCCACCGGCCAACGCAATTTTATAACACATACATGGGCATTAAAGTTAAAAATAAACAAGCTTATTTAAAGAAGTGCATATATGTTGATGCTTCAAAGGTTATAGAAAAAATCAACACAAAAATAATGAGAAAAAACACTTGCCACACACATTTTGTGCCTTCTACATTCCTCTTTATTATTATTGCTTTAGCAGTTGTGTTTGTAAGTTTTGAAGCTACAAATGTCACTTCACTACACCACCTCAGTAGTAACCATAAGTGCATCGATAACGAAAAACATGCTCTTCTTCGTTTCAAATCATTTGTTCAACATGATCCTGAAAAACTTCTCTCCACATGGACACATGATGAAGATGAAGCAACCAATGATTGCTGTGAATGGTTTGGAATCACATGCAACAACCAGACAGGTCATGTCACAAGACTTGACTTGAGCTCTGGATCTCTTAAAGGTAGGATCAGCCCTTCATTGCTTAACTTAAGCTATTTGAATCATCTTGATCTTAAAAACAATTATTTTTATGGAGCCATTCCCATGTTCATTGGTTCCATGACTCGGTTAAGGTATCTAGACCTTGGCTTGAATAGTTTTACCAAAGCCGTTCCACTAGAACTTGGAAACCTCACAAACTTGAAAGTGCTTTCACTTAGAGGTCTTCAAGAATGTAGAATTGAAACCCTAGATTGGTTGTCTCATTTGTCTTTGTTGGAGGACCTTGATATGTCAAGTATTTCTCTAAGCAAAGTAGATAATTGGGTAAATGTCATTCTAAGTCTTGAAAAGCTATCAACCTTAAGGTTAGATGAATGTGACCTCTCACATGTCATGCATCCATATTCTAATTCATCTGTCAACTCATCTTCGTCATCGATTGTCAGCATATATCTTACAGACAACAATCTGAACTCATCCATGTATCATTGGTTGTTCCCTTTAACAAGCAATAGACTTGTAGATTTGGATCTCTCTTTCAACAAGTTGGATGGAATTCCAAAGTATGTTGGAAATCTATGTAGTCTGGAAACTTTAAGTTTTTATTTCAACTCAATGCCTGTTCATTTTCCAGTTTTTCTGAACAACTTATCAGGCTGCGCTTCATTTACATTACAAATTTTAGATGCTTCAAGTAGCCGGTTAACAGGGTCATTTTCTGATGATATCCAAAAGTTCTCATCCCTGGTGCATTTATCCCTTTCTGACAATCAGTTAAATGGAACCATCAGTGAAAAAGTATGGCATCTACCCAGGCTTCAAAGCCTCGACATATCTTTCAATTCTCTTGAAGGTGCCATTTCTAAATACATTGGAAATGCAAAGATTTTTTATATAGATCTTTCAAACAACCCACTTGAAGGGGTTCCTTCTGAAGATCACATGTCAAATCTTTCGTATGTAGAATATATTAACTTGAGCTCTTGCAAGCTAGGCCCTAGTTTCCCTAAATGGATTCAAACACTAAAAAATCTATCCCACATTGATATTTCTAATTCTGGGATTTCAGACACAATTCCAGAGGATTTTTGGAACATATGGCATTCTCAATTAACATATTTGAATCTCTCTTCCAACAACATCACGGGGAAACTAACTAATTCGTTATCAAACTTTGACATCAAAGCATTAGATTTGAGTTCCAACAACTTTTACGGTACTATACCAAATGTTTCATCCACTTTGCAATGGTTAGACCTTTCCAAAAACAAGTTCAGTGGAGAAATCAACTTTTTGTGCCAAATTGCTGACGGGTCTCTCTTATTTCTTGATCTCTCTCACAACTCATTCACAGGACTAATTCCAAACTGTTTATGGCATTTTAAAGAACTAAAAATTCTTAGTCTGGGACATAACAGTCTGTTTGGAAGGCTTCCTGGTTCTATTAAATATTTGGTCAATCTTGAGGCTTTGTTTTTATACAACAATAGCTTCTCAGGAGAGTTACCTTTATCGTTAAAGAACTGCACCAGCTTAACCTTTTTGGAATTAGGGGCCAACAACTTCTTTGGGTATGTACCTGATTGGATAGGGGAAGGTTTACCAGGGTTGTATGCTCTTAGCCTAACATCAAATAATTTCTTTGGGACCATCCCTTCACAACTATGTCAGCTGGTAAATCTACAAATTCTAGACTTATCAATAAACAACCTATATGGAACCATCCCCTCATGTCTTAATAATATCACCTCCATGGTTCAAAATGGGTTCTCACCTTACCAAAATGTGCATTATTTTAACTTTACTAGTGGGAGTGAGTATGTTGACCATGCCATGATCAAGTGGCAAGGAATTGTGCGTGAATTTGATATCAATCTAGGATTAGTGAAGATCATCAATTTATCAAGCAACAATCTAACAGGAAAAATTCCAGATGAATTAACCGATCTTCTTAAGTTGATTGCACTAGACTTGTCAAACAACACTTTATTTGGAGAGATTCCACCAAATATTGGCCAAATGAAAGAACTTCAAATTTTGGATGTATCTAGAAACAATATTTCAGGAGGAATACCACCAGGCATGTCTAAGATAACCTTGCTAAGCTATCTAGATGTGTCGTATAATAACTTGTCAGGGAGAATTCCTTCTGGCACTCAACTACAGTCTTTTAATCCTTCAAGTTACACTGGAAATATAGGACTATGTGGACTTCCAATCACAAAATATTGTCCTGGAGATAAACAAATACAAGCTCCAACCGTCGGTAAAAGTGAGGATGATGGCGAAGACATAGATGATCTTAAGAGATGGTTTTATATAGGTGGAGCCACTGGTTTTGCTATTGGATTTTGGATGGTGTGTATTTCCTTCTTGTCATTCGTCATTGGAGGCATGCCTTTTTCCATTTTCTGAATATCCTGGAAAATTGGATTTATGCGAAGGTGATGGTGTTCATTGCAAAAGATTAAACATCCATAGTTTTATGTTGTTTTTCGTTTTGATCTTTTTGTCTGTTGCATGTTCTTGTTGTTCTGTTTAGTAATTAAATATTAATGGTCGTTTTCTTTTGTTATGTGAAATGGGACATTATTTCATGTAGTGTATAAGCATATTTTTAATTCTAAATGTTTGCATGATTTCAAATTCGTAAGAAATGCTTAACCTAACTTTTAACGAAATGAGATGCAAAAAACCTAAATAAACCCCTAGTAACATTAAACATATACTAGAGCTAGCCTCAAACACGAATGCACAAGTGTATAGTATATCACAAAAAACAAACACGAATTTTACACCGGATGAATTGAAAGTTGTGGCTAACACTTTCAGATCAAACTATTTGTGGTTCACCTAAATATTTGATCTGATAAAATTTAATTCCAATTCGAAGAACAAGTATAAATTCGTCTATGATTTTTTCTCTTGAACCAATTTGATCGAATCAATGTTTCTAGAGATATGCAAGCCTTGAAAAACTGCCTCTTGGCAATCTCTAACCATTGGACCCCACTCCATTCGGGGGCATTGCCCCCTTGGAACCCCTATTGAATCATAAAACCTTAATCAAGCGTGCACCCCACACCCTACTTGTTTAATGAATTTCATGATTCACATTGATCAACAAAATTAATCTAATTACACTAAAATATCTAACAATTGGGCCAAATAATACGAAGGATTATAAGATTATAAACTAGTAATTAGGCTATAAATGTCAATATTCTGGATACTTGATTAATAATTTAATACGCGTCATGATTTCGATCCTATTATGGGTTTAATGAGAGCTTGTACAAACTGGATGATTGCAATGGAGATAGAACCCTCAATATATACAAGACAGAACCTTGAAAATAGTTTGAGATCCTTGGCTTAATTTATACAACTAATGATAAATGAAGACATATTGTAATACTGAGACATGACCAAGCATTGGAAACATGAAACATGGACACAGATTGCAAGAGGAAACCAGAAAAAGAACCAAAATAGGGATCCAACTTCAAGAACCTGACCTATAACTTAATCAAGAGTTGATGTCGAGTATCCAGTCAATTTTCAAGAAGAGAAGCATGAAAACGAAATTGACATAACACAAACACGAAAACACAACTGAAATCATAATGAATATAAACAAGTGTGCATTCCACACCTCCTGAAACAAAGAAATATAGGTTGTCATCAATTACTGGACATGTACAACTGGAAACATGAACTTGCTCTAAAACATAATTAGAAAATTCAAGAATAAAGATAGGAGCAAGTGCAAAGTGTGAACAACTTGGACGGTAAAACATGGGCGTTAATAAACCTGGACATAAACAATGAACTGAACATGTATCAAAAAATGGAATGGAATAACATACCTGGATCGCGACAGTTCTAAACAAAAAGGACGATCGATATAATAACTAAGACTTCCACATTAAGGAGAATTGTCTTCAACAAACTATATGATATGGGCTATGTGAATGAAGGCTATCTTCAAGAAGAACAGCATGACCGTTGCCCATTGGTATTTTGTTTCAGTTATTACCCGAAGAGCAGCAAGTTGGTAATGTTCTGAAAGCAAAAAAGAGGTTTTGGGATGTCATTAAAGCCCGACATATGTGTGCCAATCAGATAAGCTAAACAAGACTTCAAACCCTAATGACAGAATTTGAATTCTAAAGATGAGGGATTCAAGTTCAATAGATGGTTTTGCCAGGAAGATATCAAATATTGCCTCGAATTCTACCACCATCGGTTCTGTCATGGAAGATAGCTTGCTAAAAAAATCCTCAGCGAGTTATCAAGACGCTTCATTCACATGATAGCATCAATCGAACAAGTGGTAGGCCTAAAGACTATTGGTTTCGAAGATGTCTCGGGTAGCCTTAAATCCTACAATGAAAGATTATAGAACGAGGAGATTCAAACCGAGACCAAAGGTAAACTCTTATTCATGAATGTAGGTGGACGAGCCAAACTACTACACAAGTAATACATTCCAAGTTGTTTGATAAACAAGTTGTGTACATGTTGGCATATCTAATCAGCATAATAAATGGTATTTGTTTGGGTTGCATTAAAATTAATTGGGTTTGTTAATTGATTTTGGATAAGTCTTAAGTATATTTGTTTTGTTTTATTTATGTTTTATTTCCGATAAGGATGTTGCTTGGTTTTAGGAAAGTTTGTTTAGTTTTTGGTCTATAAATAGGGAGATGAATTCTAGCTATTTGGCACTCAATTTTATTCAGTTAATAAAAGGAAAAGAGTCATGGGCTGTTCCACAAAAGGTTCTTATTGTGTTCAGATTGTTTGCTTACAATCTGGTATCAGCGCCTGGTGTCGAACGATTGCAAGACTGCACTCAGAGGACTTTATTACCCGTCGGCTTGTCAGGAATCCAATGTCCTCTATTGTCTGCAACAAATTATACATCGTGGGCCATTAAGATGAATTCGTTCATGGATGCCCAAGGAATTTGGGATGCCATCGAACCACCCACAGGAGTTGAAGTGGATGTTAAAATCCGGAAAAAGCCAGAGCCTTCATCTTTCAGACATTTCCTGAAGAGATTTTGTTGCAGGTAGCTGGGCATAGGGATGCGAAGGCATATGAGGAACAATTTAAGCCTGTTGCCAAAACCTCGAACATGCCAGGAAAATTACTTCTAACAAAGGAAGAATGGCAAGAAAAACAAAAGGGACAATTCAAACAAGGAGGTAGAGGCCGTGGATCAGGTCAGACTATGTATACTGGTCAAGGCCGTGGAAGAGGCAGGTCCAATTATCGTGGAAGAGGAGGAAGACAACCACCGAATGGAGATCGCTGGACAAATCGCAATCAACAACAATCACAGCAAAACAAAGAGCAAAATAAAACTGAGTGAAGGTGTTACAATTGTGACAGAGTTGGTCACCTCGCATCAGATTGTTGGGCCCTGAAGAGACAAAATGAAGAAGCCAATCTGACAAAGTAAGATGATGAACCCACTCTGCTGATGATGAAGGCTTCACATGAACAAGTTCTGTTGAATGAAGAAAAAGCGTTCCCCAACACGTATGCCAATGATAAAAGTGATGGTGGAACTTGGTACTTGGATAATGGGGCGAGCAATCATATGACCGGGGAACAAAGCTACTTCAGTGAACTAGACGAAAAGTTGGTCAGAAAAGTGAAGTTCGGTGATGGCTCGGATGTGGAAATTAAAGGCAATGGATATATTCTCTTAAACAAAGGCTTGTTACAAATGTGTATTACATACCTGAGCTGTGTAATATCATATTAAGCCTAGGACAGTTAACAGTTTGATGAAACTGGGTGTAAAATCCACATGCAAGATGGCCTCTTGTGGCTGTATGATCAGCAGGGAGCTACTCTCATGAAGGTCAAGAAATCTCAGAACCATCTCTATAAAATCAAGCTTCAAGTTGTTCCACCAATCTGCCTGCTCTCAAGACTAGACGAAGAGGCATGGATGTGGCATGCCCGGCTGGGCCACCTGAACTTTGAAGCTATGAGAAGGATGTCCAAGGAAGATCTCACAAAAGGAGTACCAAGGATCGAACAAAAATCTCATATGTGTGAAGCATGCTTAGTTGGAAAACAGAAGCAACTTCCTCTTCCCTCACAAGCAAAATTCAGAGCACAACAGGCCCTGGAATTGATTCATGTTGACCTCTGTGGTCCAATCTCACCACCTATCTCGGCTGGGAACAGGAACTTCCTACTATTAGTTGATGACTATAGCATGTTTATGTGGATACAAATGCTGAAAACAAAGGATCAAGCACTTGATGCCTTTAAAGTATTCAAGCAAGCCGCAGAGTTAGAGAGCGGACTCAAGGTAAAATCCCTGAGAACCAATCGAGGTGGGGAGTTTACCTCTACAAAGTTTGAGCAAGTATATGAAGAAGGCATTAAAAGGTTTCTAACAGCCCCATCAGAATGGCGTGGTCGAGAGAAGAAACTAGACAATACTTGGAACCACAAGATCGATGTTAAAGGCACTGAAGCTACCGCAATGGATGTGGGGGAAGGAGTACGACATGTTGTGCACATCCTTAATAGAACTCCAACCAAGGCTATAGAGAAAAAGACTCCCTACGAAGCATTTAAAGGATGGAAGCCCAACCTAGAACACCTCAAAGTGTTCGGGTGTCTGCAACAAATTATACATCATGTGTTGGTTCAGGCCCACACAAAACACACTCTCAAACTAGTGTTCAGTGAATAAAAATAAACCACAGAATATAATTGTGTTTATGTGCGTGATATGCAAAGAAAAATGAACTCACTTTATTATCATCAGAATATGGCTTAATATAGCCTACAAAACACCCAAGACCCAACGGATATAAACCAACGGATTCCACCAAATGTGGAGTTAAGCAAAGAATAAATCAAAACTAGGACCTTTAATTCAGCTACTTATTCAAACCAAGTTGACTCAAACCAACATTACTTGACCCATAACCCACTCATTTTAAACTAAACTCCTAATGACCCATGACCCAACTTAAATTAACTCATCAAGATTAACCAACATTCACCCTCTTAATCTTGATATAAACTCGCTTCTTCATTAAAGTAATGCCGACTCATCATCTTCTCGAGTCAAATTAGCCACTTCCTCCTTCGGTTCTTGCTTGGGGCACTCAACCGCATAGTGACCATACTCTTGACAATTGTAACACTTAATATGCCTTTTGTCTCGATAAGTACCTTGTTCTCTCTGGTCTTCATTGGAGTGAAACCGGCCACCTCGACCTCTACCATAACCACGACCCCTTCCTTGACCACGACCTCTTCCTTGACCAAATTGGTTTTGATCAAACTCTCCTCGCTTTGATCTCTCTTGCCAATCCTCTTTTGTAAGCAACAACTTCCCTTGATCATTTTCCTCCTCATCAAGAACTTTGATTCTATCTTCATAAGCCTTCAATCTCCCAACGGCCTCCTCAAGTGACATATGCTCTATCTCCGAGTATTGCTCAATAGAAGCAACAATTTGCAAAAATTTCTTTGGAACCGAATTTAATAGCTTTCTCACCACAACCTCATCTTCCAAGTTGGATCCAAGACTCTTGATCTTTGTAGCAATTCCACTAAGTTTGCCCGAAAACTCATCAACCGTTTCACTCTCTTTCATTTTCAACATCTCTAACTCGGATCTAAGAGTTTGAATCCTTGCCTTTTGAACACGATCGGCTCCCAAATATCGCACACGAAGCGCTTCCCAAACATCTTTTGCATGTTTGTGCTTTGCAACTTGAAGCAACACATCTTCGGGTAAAGTTTGAAACACAAATGCCCGTGCTTGTAAATTTTTCTTAGCATCAACCGCACCCCCGGTTACCGGATCAATTGCTTCCCACAAACCGTATGCTTGTAGGATCGACTCCACCATAATTGACCAACTCGTGTAGTTCGTACTTGTTAATTTTGGACATTGCAAAGGAATATTTCCTTGATTGCTTGCTTGCACAATCGCACCACCACCTTCTGCCATTAGTTGAATATATAAAAAACAAAAGAAAACAGAAAAAAAAACAAAAGTTTCTCGTTTTTTTTTCTCGCTCCAACAACGGTCAAAATTAGTAATATTACAATTTTGACCTTTTAATGATAAAAATCACTTTTGACCCACCGCTTTAAACACCTTCCTGCTACCATCCAAATTAACACAGAATCCTTATTTTTCTTTCGCACAGCAACTCAATTTCTGCAAAAAAAACTTCAGTTACCTTCACCACACAGGTTTACATTCTCGAATACATAGATTCCTTTCTTGGTTCACAATCAACGTACAAGCTTCTTCTTCAAAGCCACACACGTTTTTCACTATTTGATCACACAGAGCTCTTTTTATATGAGTCACACAAATGCTTCTTCTTTCTCGTCTCTACCGGCTCACGCAGAACCGAACTTCTTCCGCAAGGCTGCGAAACCTCTTCCTAATCACACAGATTAGATCTTGCTTGGTTTCACACAGAAACCTTACTGGTTCATTTTCTCCCGACTCACCTGGAACTCTCGGTTCACACAGAACCTGATGCAACCTTCCTCTCTCAAAACCCGCGATACGAGCCCTAGGCTCTGATACCAAATGTTGGTTCAGGCCCCACACAAAACACACTCTCAAACTAGTGTTCAGTGAATAAAAATAAACCACAGAATATAATTGTGTTTATGTGCGTGATATGCAAAGAAAAATGAACTCACTTTATTATCATCAGAATATGGCTTAATATAGCCTACAAAACACCCAAGACCCAACGGATATAAACCAACGGATTCCACCAAATGTGGAGTTAAGCAAAGAATAAATCAAAACTAGGACCTTTAATTCAGCTACTTACTTATTCAAACCAAGTTGACTCAAACCAACATTACTTGACCCATAACCCACTCGTTTTAAACTAAACTCCTAATGACCCATGACCCAACTTAAATTAACTCATCAAGATTAACCAACATCATGGGCCATTAAGATGGAATCGTTCATGGATGCCCAAGGAATTTGGGATGCCATCAAACCACCCACAGGAGTTGAAGTGGATGTTAAAATCCAGAAAAAGGTGAGAGCCTTCATCCTTCAGACATTGCCTGAAAAGATTTTGTTACAGGTAATTGGGCATAGGGACTCGAAGACGTATGAGGAAAGATTTAAGCCCGTCGCCAAAACCTCGAACATGCCAGGAAAATTACTTCTAACAAAGGAAGAATGGCAAGAAAAACAAAAGGGAGAATTCAAACAAGGAGGTAGAGGCCGTGGAACAGGTCAGACTATGTTTACTGGTCTAGGCCATGGAAGAGGCAGGTCCAATTATCGTGGAAGAGGAGGAAGACGACCACCGAAAGGAGATCGCTGGACAAATCGCAATCAACAACAATAACAGCAAAACAAAGAGCAAAATAAAACTGAGCGAAGGTGTCACACAATTGTGACAGAGTTGGTCACCTCGCATCAGATTGTTGGGCCCCGAAGAGACAAAATGAAGAAGCCAATCTGACAAAGGAAGATGATGAACCCACTCTACTGATGATGAAGGCTTCACAAGAACAAGTTCTGCTGAATGAAGAAAAAGCGTTCCCCAACACGTATGCCAATGATAAAAGTGATGGAGGAACTTGGTACTAGGATAATGGGGCAAGCAATCATATGACAGGGGAACGAAGCTACTTCAGTGAACTAGACAAAAAGTTGGTCGGAAAAGTGAAGTTCGGTGATGGCTCGGATGTGGAAATTAAAGGCAAGGGATCTATTCTCTTCCAATGCAAGAATGGGGAACAAAGGCTTGTTACAAATGAGTATTACATACCTGAGCTGTATAATATCATATTAAGCCTAGGACAATTTGATGAAAGTATGAAACTGTGTGTAAAATCCGCATGCAAGATGGCCTCTTGTGGCTGTATGATCTGCAGGGAGCTACTCTCATGAAGGTCAAGAAATCTCATATTCATCTCTATAAAATCAAGCTTCAAGTTGTTCCACCAATCTGCCTGCTCTCAAGACTAGACGAAGAGGCATGGATGTGGCATGCCCGGCTGGGCCACCTGAACTTTGAAGCTATGAGAAGGATGTCCAAGGAAGATCTCACAAAAAGAGTACCAAGGATCGAACAAAAATCTCATATGTGTGAAACATGCTTAGTTGGAAAATAGAAGCAACTTCCTCTTCCCTCACAAGCAAAATTCAGAGCACAACAGGCCGTGGAATTGATTCATGTTGACCTCTGTGGTCCAATCTCACCACCTATCTCGGCTGGGAACAGGAACTTCCTACTATTAGTTGATGACTATAGCATGTTTATGTGGATACAAATGCTGAAAACAAAGGATCAAGCACTTGATGCCTTTAAAGTATTCAAGCAAGCCGCAGAGTTAGAGAGCGGACTCAAGGTAAAATCCCTGAGAACCGATCGAGGTGGGGAGTTTACCTCTACAAAGTTTGAGCAAGTATGCAATGAAGAAGGCATTAAAAGTTCCTAACAGCCCCATACACACCCCATCAGAATGGCGTGGTCGAGAGAAGAAACCAGAAAATACTTGGAACCACAAGATCGATGTTAAAGGCAATGAAGCTACCTCAATGGATGTGGGGGGAAGGAGTACGACACGCTGTGTACATCCTTAATAGAACTCCAACCAAGGTTGTAGAGAGAAAGACTCCCTACAAAGCATTTAAAGGATGGAAGCCCAACCTAGAACACCTCAAAGTGTTCGGGTGTCTGGCTCATGTAAAGGTCCCCTCAGTAAAACGTACAAAGTTGGCAGATAGGAGTGAACAAATTGTCAATCTTGGAACCAAACCAGGGAGTAAAGCATACAGGTTATACAACCCAAGAACAGGGAAGATAAATGTTAGCCGGGATGTTCGTTTTGAAGAGCAAAAACCATGGAATTGGTCAGAAGAAGATAATGAACAAGAGATGACAGAATTTTTAGTAGATAAGATGCGCAAAGCGATCAAAACCAGCAACTTCAAACAGACACCATAACACATATACAGGTGATACTCCAACAGCCCAATCGGAAACTACTACAACTCAAAACCCACCATCTCATGACAGGTACAATGATAACAGCCCATCAAGATTCCCGAATTAATCCTCATAATGAAAGTCCCAGCAGCTCAATATCAAGTTCGTATTATGATCACTGATGTGTTGCAAAACACACCTATTTATTTATTTATTTATTTGTTTTCTTTGGTTTTTGTAAATAATTGTTTAGTTTTTAATTGTTTTTAGCTGGTACTTCACAATTATGGAAATGGTTGCTTGCAGGTCACAAACATACACATTTGGTACAAGAATGCAAAGAAACGAGCTCTCGGTAGTGTGAGGACGGATCTGGAAATAGAGGGAACAAGAAATCAGGAATTTTGTGCCCCTCGCGCTACGCGAGGACCAAGAGAAGCCCTAACCCGCTATGCGACATGTGGAAAAGACCAAATTGCCCCTCAGTTAATCATTGGGTTGACCCGACTAAATTGTCGGATCTGAAAGACTTCGTGCTACGCGAAGGGTGGTGCTATAGCCGTCGCGGTACGCGACGCGGGGGAAATCCAGAAAAAATTGTTTGTTCGATTAAAAACGGTTGGGGGTTGATTTTTAGGGTTACAGAAGATCTGGGACGAAGGAAAGAGGCGACTAGGAGTGCTTGGAAGACAAGGAAGGCAAGAATCAACATTTGAAAGCCCTAGGATTGAAAATCAAAGGGTGTACAACAATCGGTTTTGGTTTCTTTCTTGTTTTGTTAATTGAATGATGTTTTCTATTAGGTTTTTGACAGGATCTTTCATTATGTTTGAAATGATTGTGGGCTATACCCTTAGAGCTACCTAGGTTATGATTATGCATGTTTAACATTTATTTTGGTGATTATGGAACACATGTTTGTGATGATTCAATGACATAACGATTTGGTTTTTATTCTTGGATGTGTATGAATGTTTAGATGTGTTTATGGTGTAATCAATTATTCCTCATGTGAGTTGATGAATGTCTTTCATAACATAGGTGCATATTAGATCAATTACTTTGTATTTTTGATTAGCAAATGGATTGCTAAACGTAGTAGTTCATAGGAATAATGGTTATGTTTTAACTATTTTAAAAGTTTATATAATCTCAAAAGCCGTGAGGTGAGAGGTTGTAGGTTTGTCTTGGATGTTTGGTTTCTAGTTAAAGTCTTTGTGAGAAGACTAATTTTAGTCAATTGAACATTTCTTTGCTTACCGAATCCAAGTTGAGATTCCTTGTTATCCCTTGCATCTTAGCGTGTTTGAGACTTTCGTTTCTGTGAGATAGATTGTCTTTAGGATATGTCATTGATGGGATTGGGTAACTTGTGAAAAAAACTCATAAAACCGGTAGTTTAACAACTTGTAGGTATCTTAGTTGACATCTTTGAGAAGAATCGAAGATGCTCTAGGTTGCTTGTAAGTTAGTATTTCAAGATCTCGGTTTCACAATAGTTCCATAATCATGTTTAAGAGGTGTTAAGCATGTATAGGATTCGACCCTAGGTAGTAACTTCATCATCATCACTTCCTGGTTAACTTTTGATATTTAGTCTTAAATCTTTTTAGTTCATTTATTTCTTTTAGTTTAATTCTAATTATCCAGCAAAAAAAACCCTTTTCAAATTATAATTTTTAATTAAACAAAGTTGTATAAATAAGTCATTGAGTCTAGTTAGTATTTTCTGTAGAAGTCTGTGGGTTCGATATCCGGACTTGCTTTTACTTACTAGTTCACTTGCGTGTCAGTAGCTTAGTTTTAGAGGGTCTAGAGTATTACTTAGTGCTTAGTTTAGTTGTAATTTTGTTTATTTTAATTGAACTGCTTTGTGCACATCAAGTTTTTGGCGCCGTTGCCGGAGATTTCTTAGTCGATTGTGCTTACTAGTTCTCTGTTCTTATCTGTGCATACTTGTTTCTTGTTTAGTTTTAGTTTTCTTTCAGTTTATTTTATTTTATTTTTGTTTCGTTTAATTTATTTCTAATTAATTTTTCTTTAATTGTAGGTTTGGTAGTGCATGCCACACTTACGCTCACAAGGACCGCCACCTGTGCTTTCATTGCCATCAAGGAGTGATTCACGGGAGTTTTCAGAAGGTTCTACTAGCGAGGTAAGTGGTTCTACACCCATTTCTACTGATCTTTCTGATTCCACACCATCATCATCTAGTTCTTCTACCCATTCTAGCCCCCTTTTTTCTTTAGACCCACCTATGGCAAACCGTCGCACCGTTCACCAGCAATCCACCAAGGGTTTCACGGGACTAAATAATCCCATCAGTGTGCCAAACATCAAAAATAAAAATTCATGGCACATACCCTCATACATCATGACTACCATCAACAATTCACAGTTTAATGGTCATGATGATGAGGATGCTCCGGCACACATAGATCGCCTCACTCGCATTTGTGGTACTTTCAATCTTCAAGGTGCCACTGAGGATGCAATTTTTCTGCAGCTATTCCCATTTTCGCTTGCAGGAAGGGCCGCCACTTGGCTTGACTCGCACTCACCTTGATCATTCACGACATGAGAAGTACTTTCTACCTGCCAAGGCAGCCCGCCTTCTTGATGATATCCATTCCTTTCGTATGGCACCTGATGAGCCATATTACCTTGCTTGGGAGAGATTCTAGAATTTGCTTAGTAGATGCTCCCAGCATGGTCTTTCTGATTGGGCTCTTGTAGAGAAATTCTACAATGGGATCACTTATGAGACTCGGGTCCGTTTTGATACATCTGCTAGAGGCTACCTCATGGGTAAGAGGGTTGTGGCTCAGTGTAATGACATGTTTGAGAGTTTTGCTCAGGCTAAGAATGAGCAGCGGCCTGCTAATAGGAATTTCACTCCTATTGCTAGTTCCTCCTCTTCAGTGAGGGGAGTTCACCACGTCAATGTGGACACTAGTGTGGCAACTGCTCTTGAGGCCTTGTCGAGAGATGTGAAGGAGTTGAAGATGAAGGTGGATAGGTGTGAGATTTGTAGGGGTGGCCACGCCACATCTGAGTGTTTAGTGGTCAATCAAGAGCAGGTTGACTATTTGGGAGGTCAAGGTCGGGGTAACACTAACCCTTTCAATAACTCTTATAACCAAAATTGGAGAAACCACCCGAATTTCAATTGGCGTTCTTCCGGTCATCCCCTGGTTTCCAATCTGGGTTAACTCATAACCAGGGGCAGTGTCATTCATCTGTTAGTAATCCGAGTTATACATCGGGAGGGGGTAGTAGTAGTGGCGGCGGTGGTGGTAACATGGGTAGGATTGAGGAGTTATTGACCCAGTTGGTTGCTAAGGATGCTACTACTCAGAAAACTCTTGCTGAGCATGACATCCTTTTGAAAAAGCCAACAATCTGCTTTTCTTGATCTTCATAGATTAGTTGGTGACATTGCTAACCAATTTTCAGGTAGTACCCATCCTAATCCAAATGCTCATGTCAAAGCAGTTACCATTAGGAGCGGTAAGGGAGGTCAGAGAGTTGTTCCACTGGTTAAGTTGGTCGAGGAGGAACCGGTGGATGAGGAGATAGAGATGGAGACTCTTAGAGGGGTGCACATGAGGCCATGCCCAGCAAGTACAGCACCGAACAATGAGTCTTCTGTGGTGGAGCCGGTTGAGAAGAGGCCGGTTGAGGTTAGACCTGATCCTAAGATTGATCATTCCCGTCTTCCATATCATCAGAATCATGCTAAGGAGTACGGTCATTTTCTTGACATGTTCAAACAGTTGAAGATCAATCTTCCTTTTATTGAGGCCCTTCAGCATATGCCTAAGTACGCCAAATTCTTGAAAGATTTGTTGAAGCGAAAGGATCGTTTAGGGGACCTTTCTAATGTTCCATTGAGTGGAGGATGTTCTGCAGTGATTATGAACAAACTACCGGAGAAATTGACAGATCCGGGGATTTTCACAATCCCATGTCTTTTTGGTAGTGACACTCATAGACACACGTTGGCAGATTCAGGTGCTAGCATCAATTTGATGCCCTATTCTTTATATGAGAAGCTGGCCCTTGGTGACCTACTTCCGACGCGCATGACACTTTCTCTTGTTGACCGGACGGTCAAATGTCCACGGGGGATTGTTGAGAACTTGCTAGTGAAGGTGGATAAATTCGTGTTCCCTGTGAATTTTGTGATTCTTGACATGGAGGCGATGAGACTGTTCCTATAATTTTAGGTCGTCCTTTCTTGCTGACTGCTAAGGCCATCATTGATGTTTTTGATGGTAAGCTCACTCTTAGAGTGGGTGATGAAACTGTCACATTTGAGGTTGTGAAGTCCATGAGACATCCAGGTGATCAAGATGATTTTAGTGGTCCGTGCCACTCTGTCTACTTCATAAATTCCTTCATGTCACACGTAGATATGTGTCTTGAGTACATGTGTGGGGATGATTTGGTAGTTGAGAGTAGTGAGGAGGAGGTAGAGATGATTGAGGAGAGCTTTTTTGTGATTTCTGAGGTTTTAGAGGTTGATAAGTTGAGAGAGGAGAGTAGTAAACCATCTGTAGAGTCACCACCTTCATTAGAGCTTAAGGTTTTACCCTCTCATTTGGAGTATGCATTTTTAGGTGAGGATTCCACTCTACCTGTTGTGATCTCTTCTAGGTTGACTGAAGAGGAGAAGAGTCGTTTGCTTGATGTGCTGAAGGTTCATAAGAGTGTTATTGCTTGGAGACTCTCAGATATCCAAGGCATTAGTTCTCCTTATTGCACACATTGGATACTCATGGAAGATGAGTACAAACCAGTGATACAACCTCAGAGGCGTTTAAATCCTAATATGCAAGAGGTTGTGAAGAAAGAAGTGTTGAAGTTGATGGATGCGGGCTTGATTTATCCCATTTCTGACTCAACATAGACTCACGTTGTCACTAAAAAGGGATGGATGACAGTCATCACGAATGAGAAGAATGAGCTCATTCCTATTCACACGATCACTGGGTGGCGAGTATGCATCGATTATAGGAAACTTAACGATGCCATCCGGAAGGATCGCTTTCCCTACCCTTCATTGACCAGATGTTGGAGCGTTTGGCAGGTCAGCAGTTTTACTGTTTCTTAGATGGCTTTTCTGGGTATTTCCAGATCCGCATTGCACTGGAGGATCAGGAAAAGACCACCTTCACGTACCCCTATGGCACTTATGCCTATCGTCGCATGCCATTCGGGTTATGCAACGCTCCAGCTACATTTCAGAGGTGTATGGTAGCTATCTTTCAGGATATGATAGAGTCATCTATGGAGGTTTTCATGGATGATTTCTCAGTTTATGGTAGCTCGTTTGATCAGTGTTTGTTGAACTTGGAGAGGATGCTCAAGAGATGTGTGGAGACCAAGTTGATGTTAAATTGGGAGAAGTGTCACTTCATGGTGACTAAGGGGATAGTGTTAGGACATAAGATCTCTAGAGCGGGTATTGAGGTGGATCAGGCTAAGATAGAGACCATTAGTAAACTCCCACCACCTTCTAGTGTGAGATCCATTAGGAGCTTTCTTGGTCATGCGGGTTTTTATAGGCGGTTCATTAAGGATTTCTCAAAAATCACTAGGCCTATGAACCATCATCTAGAGAAAGATGTCTCACTTGTGTTTGATGAGGAATGCATTAAAGCATTTGAGTTTTTGAAAGAGAAGTTAGTGAGTGTCCCAAGCAGTTGGAGTTGTTTTAGGGCAAAGGCGAGAGAAACACTTTTAACCCATCTATTATGCTAGTAAGACTCTTAATGATGCTCAAGAGAATTATACCACCACTGAGAAAGAGCTTCTAGCAATAGTGTTTGTCTTTAACAAATTCCGATCATATCTTGTGCTTTCTAAGACCACCGTTTTTACCGACCATCGAGCATTGAGATTTCTTTTCGCAAAGAAAGATGCCAAACCTCGTCTCATATGGTGGCTACAGGTAAAGAATTGCAGCATAACCATAGTTATTGTGATATAAAAATATTATAATTTTTTTTCTGATAATTTTGTAATTCTTTTTTATTTCTATAGCTTTTCTGTACAACCAATATCAAGTTCATTAATTTCTATATATTCAAAGTATTTTTGTCTCATGTTGATTTTTGAAGCATGTAATGACTAGTTGCAAACAATAAATACTAGAATTTAAATATTTATGTTATAGGGGAAGGATCATAAGAAAACCATCCATTTCAAAGAAAACCAAGAAAACTATTCTCAACCAATCACATAATTTATAATTATTTTGTTTTTTTGATTTTTTAAAGGGCAGTTTAGTAAAAATTTCATTCATTATTTTAGGA
The DNA here is from genome assembly GCA_009363875.1 of Mikania micrantha. Taxonomy (NCBI): domain Eukaryota; kingdom Viridiplantae; phylum Streptophyta; class Magnoliopsida; order Asterales; family Asteraceae; genus Mikania; species Mikania micrantha. Next base: position 58,132,974 of record CM018687.1, on the reverse strand, counting down.
AATTATTAATTTCAAATTAAATCTATATTTAAAACTAAAAGAGATAAAAAATGACAAATTAAAAACCCTAGCTTTCATTTTTCAACCCTTCTCTTCATCGACAACCGGCCACCTCCGGCGAGCTCCTTGGCTGGTCAGCCACCGCCCCACCACAGTAACTCCCTTTCGCGTGTCCGGGCAAACTTCGGCCTCAACGATGGTGTTTCCCTTGATCCAGCCTCACGCAACACACACTCGAGTGTGTGCGCTTCTGTTCGGGAAAGGAAGACGGGAACATAGCACCTGCGTACGACATCAGAGCTGCTTGCAGCGGTTTTTTATTACGATTAGTCACAGCTTCTTCTCATCCGGGGTAAAAAACTGACCGAAGAATATGATGACGGATGAAGAATATGACGACGGAAATGCGGTGGACACTGACAACGATTTCAAAGGGCACGATGAAGAATATGATGACGGATGCACAACGAATTCATTTACATGACTGAAGAATTACTCCGTAATACATAAATTTTTTCATTGTGAAGTGTGATATTAGTTTTGTTGAGTTCCAAGGTAAGCAGTAAGCATATGGGTTTATTAATGGATTTAATGTCTGTGTCATTTTTATATCAATCTATACTATATTTTTATATTTATTTATTTTTTTCATTTGTATTTGTTTTGAATGCTTACGTATATACAATTAAATTTACTTGTATGATTACATATGTGTAAGCATATTTATATAATCACAATCTTGTTTATTATTCTTTTTTGTTAAAAAAAGAATATTTGCTTACATGTATATTTTTTCTTGAATGATTACATATATGTAATCAAATTTGTTTGTATGATTATATATATATATATATATATGTAAGCATGTTAAATGTATGTAAATTGATAGAATGAATCCATTTGTATGATTACATATATGTAATCATGGTTACGTTTGTAAATAGTTATGCTGATTACATATATGTAATCAGATAGTCAGGTTTATTACATACATGTAATCAGATGGTTTTACTAAAAAAATCAGTTTGTTTGTATGAAATTCAAATTATTAGAATTTAGTTTTTTGAGTTAATTTTTTTTTTTGAATTCTATTTATTGTTTTATAAATTAAGAGAAAGAAGAGAGAAGAGATGAGAGAGAAGATTTATTTTAGGAGTTTTCATTAAATATGTGAGAGAGAAAAAAAATTGTGGACCATTATATCCTTATTATCTTATATTTAAATCCTTTAATTACTATTTATTTACAAAATTGTCATTTTTGATCTCAACCATAGATTGATGAGATCAATGGTGATAGAGTGGTTTTCTTAGTTTTCTAGAAAATGATGGTTTTCTTAGGAGCCCTCTCCTTATGTTATATTATATTATAGTATATATAGAAAGAGAGATTGTCTAAAGTGAAAATTGATATTAGAGAGAGAATTTTTAAACCATATCTAGGTCTTTCATTTGAAAAATTAAAAATACACATGTGGTCCATATTAAAATTATATAAAAAATTAAAGTAATAAACAAATTAATTTTAATGTCATTTAATGTGGATGATATATTTATTAATAGGGATTGTATCATATGAAAATCTAATCTTAGAAATGAAACTTTTAAATCATATCCGAACCCTTCATTTAAAATCTTGAAAATAAATATGTGGTTTACATTAAAGTTGAATAAAAATTTGAGTTTTAAATAAAAAATCGATTTTAATATAGTTTAATATGAACAACATATGATAAAACAAGTTGTGTTTTTTTTTTTATGTTTAATGTAAATTAGAATCTAACCAATCAAAAATCAGTAAAGCACGGTCAAAACCTCACTTAAATATTTTTATTGATAATGTTTTAAACGTGTAATATAAGTTTCGTGATAGTTGTCTCGCATTTTCAATTATCACATATTCACAGTTACTTTTACATTATTTACTAGTTTATCTTAGTATATGGCTATATGCCCATCTATGTTTATTAAGATTGAGAACTAGAAGCTGGCTCCTGATTATTAATTGTATCAAAATACATTGATGGATGTATTAATTTGCTAAATAAAGTTAACACAATGTCTACACTTGGCACAAGCCTCGTTTTATAGACGTATGATGTTGTTAGTGACAGACTGATAGTAAACATAAAGAGACTCGTGAAATGTTTGCTAAATTACCAAGGATGAATGAGATATGACGTATGAAGTTTCGTGGTGCATCATTGGTATTTTTTTAAATATAATATTTTTGAAATTTGTAATATTTTTAAAGTTGTGCAGCCCTTTGCATAATATATACACATTCATGTGTAATTTTAATAGAAATATAAGAATCAGACTAACATATGTTAACACAAGTACAACATATTATTTTAAATTTTTTTTTGACAGTATTAAATTATATCATTGTAATTAATAAATGATATAAGATGAGCATAACATGTTTGTTACAATACTATAATTAAATAAATGATACAATGTAACCCACATTTTGCTTTACAATAGTGTAAGCTAATATTCGTTACAGCTCGTTACAGCTTTAAGACAAACGTAATTTTTAGTTGATTTTGAACTCAAATTTGTTACGAGTCGTTAAATTAATGCAAATCGTCTTTTATATCATGTAAATGATACTAGGGGTGTTCAACGGTTCGGTTTACGGTTTAAACGGCTTATTCGGTTCAATTTAAAAAGCGCCGAGAAAATGTTTTAAAAATATTTTTATAAACCCACGTAAAATTGCGCCCAGATGTAACGTATGTTTTACATGGTTTTACAAAATATTTTTTAAAAAAATAACTACTCGGCATTTTTTTAATTTTTTTTATAAAAATGTAACAAATAATGTAACAAACCTGTAAAAAAATTCAAAAAAAAAAACGTTTTTTTACATGATTTTCACATGGTGTTCATAATTTTCACACTTAAAAGTGGTTTTCAAATTATATATTCCCTATATATATATATATATATATATATATATATATATATATATACACACACACACATGTTATTATTCGCTGACATTCTTCTTTTGGCTGTTGTGATTAAAACAATCATACTCTGTTTGAGATAATACGATTGGTAAAAATGGAAGACAATCTATTGCTTGTGAATAATACAACTATTAAAGTAATAATAATAATAATTATTATATAAATTACAATAATTAAATAGTAAATAATGTTACAACTAAATAAACATGGGGTCCTAATATTCATACACCACCCCATCTTTCATACACCATAATTAGGTTACATCAATCACATCATACTCACATAACTTTCACTTATACATATTTTTTTATATATTTTTAATATTAAAAAGTACAAAAAAATTATGTTATTTGTACACTGGTGTACCAATAACTATAATCAGAATAATTAAATAAATATTAATAATTAAATAATTATTTGTTTTATATTCGCATTTCTTGATTTGTTTTTGTGATAGTTCGATTTATTGTTTTCAGATGGATTAACAAATGTTGCGCCTGTTTTTTCGTCTACGTTTTGATATTTGTGATGTTGTTACCTTAGTTGTGATTGAATATACATATCAGAAAATCGGATCTTTAATATTATGCGCTTATATTTGTGTTCTTATTCCTTGCGATTGACAATTTATTTTACGACGGCTCGATTTATTGTTTTAAGATGAACTAATAACCATTACAAACAATTTTTTTGTTGGCGTTTGATAATCGGGTTGGTTTCATTGTCGTTGTGATCAGATAGTCATATCAATAGAGTGGTATGACTCAATATTTTTTCTAATAGAATTTTTGATAAGTAGACATCATGTTTTTTTTCTGTTCAATACGGGTTGCAACGCGCGGGTAAATCCCTATTTAATATAAAAAGACAATCTCGTAATCTCTAAATATATGAATATAATATACATAAAGTTTGACATTCTCATATTATACATGGTTCGTAGTTCTTTACTCTTGATTGATGCTTGGACTAATTGGTTTGTTTCTTAGTTTTGTGTAACGTAATTTCAGGGGTAAAAACTCTTAGATGGTGTTTGTTTTTTAAAAGGAAAAATGACTGCAGTCTGCGGACCACATTTGCAGATATATGTAAAAGATGAGGGAGACCAAAGTCTCTGTAGTTTGTAAGAAGAAAATTGTTTTTTAATGTCTGTTAACTATCAAAATAAACTTGTGGTAGTGTACCGACGATGGTGGTGGTGGTGATGGTGGTGACGGACAATGGTGACCAACAGTGGTGGTGGTGGACAGTGATGCTGGACGGTGTGGTGGAGGGTGGGTGGTCAGTGGTGGTGAGGGGGTGGTCTCTGCAGTCCTTAGAAGATCTTAGAAATAATTGCGCCAAATCTGCATAAAAAAGAGCTCGCGCACGTTTTATAATAAAACATATTAGAAGAAACAAACAGTCTACATATAACAATGTTTGCGCGTGGTCTGCGTAGCTGCACGGTGCAGACAGAAGAGCATGCGCGGATCTTTTGGAGAAAAAACAATCATAACCTAAATCCTTGAATAGAACAACTTTTGTATTCATTAATTAGTCTTTTTGACGCTTTGTATGCTCCACATAATTATACCCACTACATTAAAGTTGAAAGAAATTATTGGTAACATTATTAAACTGAATTTTAAAAAAGGATATGATGAAAAAAATATCTAATACTAAATTTAACTTTTTATCCCTGTGATTTAAGTATTTTAACACATTTAATGCAAAACAAAATCTATTTTACTTATTTTACTTATTTTTGTGAAAATAGCGTTAAAAACGTTGAGATGATTAACTTCAAACGATAACTTTGAGCTAAGGACTTCTTCGGAGCAGCCTCTCGGCCCTCTCTATCCCAACTTGGATAGGGATCAGGTTTGTTTTCATCCCCCCCCAAACCGTACTAAATAGTGAGAATATACTGGGTAATTTTGTTTATTTGTTAATACAAAACAAAATCTTCTTGCTTCTTTATCATTTAAACAACTAACAATTTTTGGCTTCTTTGGTTTAAGTTTTTCCATTAGATAGTATTTAACATCTTTAGTTAGAGATGAGCCAAAACTATTAATTGTTTAAATGGCAGGATTTTGTTGTTAAAAGATAATATTTTGGGTTGTATATGTTAAAGACTTAAACCACATAGTCAAAATCGTAATTTACTCAATATCAAAAAAATACAAATTGCCAAGACTTAGAAAAGTCTTTATTTCGGATGTGCAATTAAATAATTAATAGATTAACGTATATTCTCAGCCGGTCAACACAATTTTATAGGTTGACTATAGTCATCCAATTCGAGGTTGCCTACTTTATACTTCAAGTCTATATAAAGAAGTGCATACATGTTGATCCTTCAAAGGTTTAAGAAAAAATCAACACAAATTTATACAAAATAATGAGAAAAAACACTTGTCACACACATTTTGTGCCTTTTATATTCCTCTGTATTATTATTGCTTTAGCAGTTGTGTTTGTAAGTTTTGAAGCTACAAATGCCACTTCACTACACCACCTCAGTAGTAACTATAAGTGCATCGATAACGAAAAACAAGCTCTTCTTCATTTCAAATCATTTGTTCAACATGATCCTGACAGACTTCTCTCCACATGGACACATGATGATGAAGAAGAAGCAACCAACGACTGCTGTGAATGGTTTGGAATCACATGCAACAACCAGACAGGTCATGTCACAAGAATTGACTTGAGCTTTGGATTTCTTGAAGGTAAGATTAGCCCTTCATTGCTCAACTTAAGCTATTTGAATCATCTTGATCTTAACAGCAATTATTTTTATGGTGCCATTCCCATGTTCATTGGTTCCATGACTCGGTTAAGGTATCTAGACCTTGGCTTCAATAGTTTTACCGGAGCCGTTCCTCTAGAACTTGGAAACCTCACAAACTTGAAAGTGCTTTCACTTGGAGATCTTCAAGGATGTAGAATTGAAACCCTAGAATGGTTGTCTCATTTGTCTTTGTTGGAGGACCTTGATATGTCAAGTATTTCTCTAAGCAAAGTAGATAATTGGGTAAATGTCATTCTAAGTCTTCAAAAACTATCAACATTAAGGTTAGATGGATGTGACCTCTCACATGTCATGCATCCATATTCTTATTCATCTGTCAACTCCTCTTCGTCATCGATTGTCAGCATACATCTTAGAAACAACAATCTTAACTCATCCATGTATCATTGGTTGTTCCCTTTAACAAGCAATATACTTGTAGTTCTGGATCTCTCTATGAACAAGTTGGATGGAATTCCAAAGTATGTTGGAAATCTATGTAGTCTTGAAACTCTACATTTTTATTTCAACTCACTGCCTGTGCATTTTCCAGATTTCTTAAACAACTTATCTGGCTGCACTTCGTTTACATTACAAAATTTGGTTGCTTCAAGTAGCCAGTTAACAGGGTCATTTTCTGATGATATCCACAAGTTTTCATCCCTAGTGCATTTATCCCTTTCTGACAATCAGTTAAATGGAACCATCAGTGAAAAAGTATGGCATCTACCCAGTCTTCAAAGACTAGACATATCTATCAATTCTCTTGAAGGTGCCATTTCTAAATACATTGGAAATGCAAAGATTTTTGTTATAGATCTTTCAAACAACCCGCTTGAAGGGGTTCCTTCTGAAGATCACATGTCAAATCTTTCCTATGTAGAAGAGATTGACTTGTGCTCTTGCAAGCTAGGCCCTAGTTTCCCTAAATGGATTCAAAGATTAAAAAATCTATCCCACATTGATATTTCTAATTCTGGGATTTCAGACACAATTCCAGAGGATTTTTGGAACATGTGGCCTTCTCAATTAACATATTTGAATCTCTCTTCCAACAACATCACGGGGAAAGTAACTGATTTGTTATCAAACTTTGACGTCGAATCTTCAACATTAGATTTGGGTTCCAACAAGTTTTATGGTCCTATACCAAATGTTTCATCTGCCTTGCAATGGCTAGATCTTTCCAAAAACAAGTTCAGTGGAGAAATCAACTTTTTGTGCCAAATTGTTGATGGGTCTCTCTTCTTTCTTGATCTCTCACACAACTCGTTCACAGGACTAATTCCAAACTGTTTATGGCATTTCAAAGAGCTAAAACTTCTTAGTTTGGGACATAACAATCTGTTTGGAAGGCTTCCTGCTTCTATAAAGTATTTGGTCAATCTTGAGGTTTTGTTTCTATACAACAATAGCTTCTCAGGAGAGTTACCTTTATCGTTAAAGAACTGCACCAGCTTAACCTTTCTGGAATTAGGGGCCAACAACTTCTTTGGGTATGTGCCTGATTGGATAGGGGAAGATTTACCAGGGTTGTATGCTCTTAGCCTAACATCAAATAATTTCTTTGGGACCATCCCTTCACAACTATGTCAGCTGGTAAATCTACAAATTCTAGACTTGTCAATAAACAACCTATATGGAACCATCCCCTCATGTCTTAATAATATCACCTCCATGGTTCAAAATGGGTTCATATCTCACCAAAATGAGCATTATTTTAACGATACTGGTGGGAGTGAGTATGTTGACCGTGCCATGATCAAGTGGCAAGGAATTGTGCGTGAATTTGGTATCAATCTAGGATTAGTGAAGATCATCAATTTATCAAGCAACAATCTAACAGGAAAAATCCCAGATGAATTAACCGATCTTCACAAGTTGATTGCACTGGACTTGTCAAACAACACTTTATTTGGAGAGATTCCACCAAATATTGGCCAAATGAAAGAACTTCAAATTTTGGATCTATCTAGAAACAGTCTTTCAGGAGGAATACCACCAGGCATGTCTGAGATGACCTTGCTAAATTATCTAGATGTGTCGTATAATAACTTGACAGGGAGAATTCCTTCTGGCACTCAACTACAGTCTTTTAATCCTTCAAGTTACACTGGAAATGTAGGACTATGTGGACTTCCAATCACAAAATATTGTCCTGGAGATAAACAAATACAAGCCCCGACCCTCGTCGATAAAAGTGAGGATGATGGCGAAGACATAGATGATCTTAAGAGATGGTTTTATATAGGTGGAGCCACTGGTTTTGCTATTGGGTTTTGGATGGCGTGTATTGCTTTACTCGTCATCCGTCGTTGGAAGCATGGCTTTTTCCATTTTCTGAATATCTTGGAAAATTGGATTTATGTGAAGGTGATGGTGCTCATTGCAAAAGTTTAAACATCCATAGTTTTATGTTGTTTTTCGTTTTGATCTTTTTGTCTGTTGCATGTTCTTCTTCTTGTTCTTGTTTAGTAATTAAATATTAATGGTCGTTGTCTTTTGTTATGTGAAATGGGACATTATTCTTGTAGTGTAAAAGCATAATTTTTAATTCTAAATGTTTGCATGATTTCATAACAAAATGCTTAACCTAACTTTTAATAAAATGAGATGCGAAATGCCCTAAATGTACCCTATCATTACTTCCCGCCGGGTAACACGACTTGTCCTCAAGTCGGAAGGATGGAAACTGGTTTGTTAACAAGTCATAATTTTCCCAAGTAGCTTCTTCCATTGGACGTTGGTGCCAGGATACAAGTAGTTCCAACACATCTTGACCTGCCTCTGAAACCCACCTGTGTGCCAAGACCGAATGAGGTTGAACATCGATTTCCCAATCTTTGGTGATCGGCAAAGAGGCGATAGGTGTTGCAGGTAACTGTCCTCTAACAGGTTTTAACATGGAAATGTGAAAAACAAGGTGAATACGAGAGTCGGGAGGAAGTTCTAACTCATAAGCTACCGTGCCTATTTTTCGAAGGATACGACAGGGGCCAAAGAACCGAGGAGCTAACTTCTCATATCTTCGTTTGGCAAGGCTTTTCTGATGATAGGGTTGAATTTTGAGGAACAGTGCATCACCTTCATTGAAAGATAATCCCCGTTGTTTAGAATCAGCTTGTGCCTTCATCCTTTCTTGAGCTTTCTGTAAGTTGCTTTTTAGTAACTTCAACATATCGTCCCGGTTGATTAGTTGATTTTCTAGCTATGCGTTCTTTGTCTCACCTGCGATATAGGGCTGAAAAGAAGGGGGTTCACGGCCATACACAGCTTTGAATGGAGTCGTACGAGCTGCTGTATGGAATCCAGTGTTGTAGGAGTATTCTGCCCAGGGGAGATATGAGCTCCATTTGGTCGGTTGCTCGTGAACAAAGCAATGAAGGTAAGCCTCCAAACACCTGTTAACCACCTCTGTCAGCCCATCCGTTTGTGGGTGATAGCTCGTACTCATTTTTAGTTTAGTTTAACACAAACGGAATAATTCCTTAGGAAGATCTCATCACGGTCCGGTATGATAGAGCGGGGAAAACTGTGGAGACGAACCACTTTTTTGCTAAACAGGGCAGCCACCCCTTTGGCAGTAAACGGGTGAGACAGAGCAAGGAAAAGAGCATACTTGCTTAATCTGTCCACGACGACTAAAATAGTATCGTTCTTGTTGGATGGCGGTAGACCTGTGATAAAATCAAGTGAAATGTCTTCCCAAATTTGATTGGGAATCGGCAATGGTTGGAGCAGCCCGGCCGGAGAAAGTGTCTCATATTTATGTTGCTGGCAAGTTAGGCAATTCTGAACAAAGGTACTGATGTCCTGTTTCATTTGAGGCCAAAAATAGTACGATGATGCTCTTTTAAGTGTTTTTAAGAATCCACCATGACCAGCCATTGGGGTGAATTGAGCCTCATGTAAGATCCTATTTTTTAAATTAGTATTGTCAGGGATCACCATCCTACCTTTATAAAGCAACACGTGTCCAACCATAGAAAAATCAGGAAATGAAGTGGGGTCATTAGCAAGCTCTTGCATAATATTGTTTGTGTAAGGGTCAATTTTTAACCCTTCTTGTTATTCTTCGGAAGTAATGTTTCTTCCGAAGAGTAACTCCTTCCTTTTGAAGGCTGTTAGGCTTTAGAGTGTTCATGACTTAGTCAAGAGAAGAGTTTGGTGAGCATCAGCCTTTATAGATCTTACAGTGGTGGACTCGTGGTAGGAAATTTTTTTGATGGCGGTTGTGTGTGGTAGTTGCGGTGGTGGTGTTGGGTGGTGAAAGACGGTGGTGGTGAGCAGATGGGTAGAATGGTGGTTGGAGGTGGTGGCAGGTGTGGTGGTGGTGACGGTGGCAGTGTGCAGTGGTGGTGGTGAGTGGTCATAGTGGTTGGTGGATGGCTGTGTCAGTGGTGGTGGCGGGCGACGGTAGTGGGTTTGTGGTAATGCAAGGGGAAGGGGGAATGGAATGAAAAGAAAAAAAAATCAAGGAGGGTGGATGGAATGAATTTTGTTTGTTTTGTAGTGAATTAAATGGACTTAGTAATGGATGATTCCATTCCATTGACTAACCAAACACACTTTTTTTCATTCTCTCATAATGGTTCATTTCATTCAACCTACATGCAAACAGCCAAACACTACCATCGAGTTTGGGATTTTGCTGAACCTGGAATGGGTGTAGACACCAAGAAGAACAACATGAACATTGGCAATTTGTTTCAGTTATTACCCAAAGAGCAACAAGTTGGTAACGTTCTGACAGCAAAAAAAAAAGATTTTGGATGTCATTAAAGCTTGACATCTATGTGCCAATCAGACGAGCTAAACAAGACTTCAAACCCTAATGACAGAATTTGAATTCTAAAGATGAGGGATCCAAGTTCAATAGATCGTTTTTCCAGGAAGATATCAAATATTGCTTCGAATTCTACCACCATTGGTTCTGCCATGGAAGAATGAAGAATCTATCTTGCGAAAAAGATCCTCACCGAGTTACCAAGATGCTTCAGCACATAATAGCATCAATCGAGCAAGTGGTAGGCCTATAGACTATTGGTTTCGAAGATGTCATGGGTCACCTTAAATCCCACAAAGAAGGACGAATGACAAATGTAGGTGGACATGCCAAACTACTACACAAGTAATACATTCCAAGTTGTCTGATAAACAAGTTGTGTACATGCTGGCATATCTAATCAGCATAATAACTGATATTTGTTTGGGTTGTATTAAAATTAATTGGGTTCATTCAGCCAACTTGTTTATAATAAGTAAAAGATTTGTATAATTCTTTTACGACCAATTTTACTTGTTTACAAATTGGTTACAAATCATTTAACATGTTGTGATGTGCCAAACTACCACACAAGTCATGTTTACATGCTTTATATGTGTTTGGGTTAGGGTTAATTTATTTATCACAAATAAGTATATCGGTTATGTTTGGGTTCTCACCAATTACAGACAGGACCTGTTAATCTGACTCCAATGTCATCCTAACATTTTATTTGTGATTTTTTCCCAAGCAACCAAGTTTCTAACATCAACAAATGTTTATTAGTTTCAAAAGTTTTGTGAAGTCTAAATGAAATTGACTAAGAACCACTGATTTAAAAATGCATTTTTTTATTGATGTTAGAAAAAAAACATTTTGATAAATAAGCTTTAAGATATTATTAGTTAATTTGCAGAATTATTTATTGTCAATATTTACATTGAACGAATGGAATTATGTTAAAGGATGTTAACCTTAAATTTGGATGACAACCTGTTATTTCATCTTGCTCCTATATATGCTGTCGATAATGCTTCTGGATTACTTCAACCAACAAGCTGTCTCTAACATCAGACGGTATCTAGAATGAGAGAATGACATGTAAATGCTAGACAAAGGCGTCTATGTTAGAAACCATTTTTGATTTATTTATCTATTTATTTATTTTTCAAAATTGATCACTAACTGAAAAAACATTGGCTCCAAACAGATTTCAAGATCACTCGACTAAACGAGTGTTTCTTTTCTTAAATGCTATTTTCACTTACTTGAGTCACCAGCATTTGAGCTTCGAGCCAGTATGTTTAACTTAACCGAACCAGCCATATCCGCTTCCTCGTCAAAATGCCTACTTTTTTCCAGCTCATCAGTATCATCATTTTGTTCATTCACTTCTTTGTCAAACCTGGGAAAAACATTATGATTTATGTGATGAGTACATTTTAAAGTGAAGCCTTTTTCCTAAACTTTGCTTCTTCAAATCATGATCTTTGTTTCTTATTTGAGCTGATTGGCTTTCGGGTATAACGTTTTTTTATGGTGTGTCAGTTACTCAGTTTTAACTCTTATGGATAAACTACCTAAAATGAAACCAGTCAAATAAGTCAAAAATCAATAGAAGTGTAATCCATTACTAGTAAATCATTTTATTTTTAAAGTATGTCTTTATAAATCAATCCGACCTTTTCGCCCGAGTCCATTCTTTTTCAGTTACCCAACCAGCACAGGTGATATACAAAAAAAGAGGGGGGGAAACATACGCTGAATAAACAATTAGGCCAACAGCAACAGCAGCAAATCCCACATAGTACATCCAATCAACCTGATGATACATGCAAAATTGCAGATGTAACCTTTTTTCTTAATCAACCTTTAAGATCTATATTTGTTAACTGTGTTACTAACCTTTTCATGGTATACAAATATGCGTATTAAAACCGACCACATGTCTGATGTCAGCAAAGACAGATTTAGCATCGTGGATCCACTAATCTGCATTTTACATTGACATGATGAAACTTCAAAAAAAAAAACAGTTCATTAACAAGCTCTCACCTTTAGCAGCAGTGGCACACCTGAGTAAAATAGAAACATTGCTGCTGCAAATCCAGCATATGGAAGCACCTAAGATGAACAAAAAATCTTGCTTTAATGGTATACGTTTTCTAGAAAAAATAAATCTGATTGTGTTTGTTTATACCCATTACAACTTGGATTATACGCTATCTCAAATGGGTCAAATAAAAAATTAGCTAAAAATGGATGGAGTTAAACGAGTGCCATATGCATCGAAGTGATTTCAGATTAGAAAAACATAAATTGTTTATTTAAAAAGTTGAGATATCATTCCAGTTGTATTTTTTTTCCTTCGAATCATAGTGAAACTAAAAAAGGGCAAAAAAGTATTGGTGCATCAACTCAACCTGACATGGTACCCAACCCACCCATTTTGGCACTTTAGCACTGAATGTGGTTCTTCAAAAGCTTTACATGCACACACATGTTTGCATACATAGTTTGTGTGTGTACAGATAGAGAGAGGGGTACCGCTCCAGACGACCAATGAATGGATTTGAGTTCCTCTCGCTCAAGCACGCTTCTATCAAACCATTGAAGGCCATACAATGACAATACATTGGCAATTATGCAAAGGACTACAATTTTGATATTAGACAAACAAGATGAAAGTGTGTGTAGTGAAACTGAATGAGAAAGATGCAAATAATGAAGATTTTTTAGTAATTTAGAAGTTTTCTACTAATAATTACAGTAAAAAATTAAAACCTTATCATATCATAATGTAAGGATTGTATGAAGCAAAGGCAATACGTTGCATTACCATTTTCAGCCAAGAAATTGGTCCAGTAGTTATGTAAATATAATAAATGATTACACGAGTTATTATAGATGCACATAAAACTGTGCAGAAGGATACATTTGAATACCACCAACAATGGCACCAAAGAGCCCTAACATTGCCAAGAGTTCAACTTTATCAGCCGTTTTCATAAAAAAACTCCTGCAAAAAACAAACAGAAGTAACACACAACTTTGCCTAGATGTTAGAATCTTGATCTTTAACAATACAAATGGATAAAATAAAAAAATGAAGCTAAAAAGAAAACAGGTTCATTGCTGACCAAGTGTATTTTGATTCATACAACCTTTTACATCACAATATATAAAAAACATATTATTGTACCCCTTCTACTCACCTCACTAATATTGCAGACAGCATAAACTGTAGCCCCAGTAATAGCCAGCAAATCTCCTTTAACAGGAAACCCTAAATGCCCAAATCACAAAAACCGAATTCTTGATCTTTTGAGACCCAACATTGAAATGGGTTTGAACGATGATCGACTACAGATGATGAAGGAAATAAGAAGGGTTTATCGATGGTTTGATCGATGAGTTGTAAATCAAGAAACAGGGGTTTTTGAAGAGGTTAAGGATTAGGACTGTTTGTTGAATCCTAAGGACTTAAACCGAGTTCCTAAACCTTTTCAAGTACACTGTACATGTACATTTTCCTCTTCTCTTGTTTTGTTTTGTTTGCTCGCAATTTATTTATTTATTTGGTATTTAAAGAATATCTTTTAACGGCTAAATATTGATTGTGTGTTTACTAGTCTGATACTCGCGCGTTGCAGCGGAAAACATAACACTTAAGTTGGATGTTTTAAAGGTTTGCATGGTTCGTTCTTGAGTCATAACCATAACAAAAGCAGTTTTTTTAACTTGGTAGACTTTAACTACTAACATAAAAGGTCAAATGCACCAAAAATGTCAAGAAATGATTCATTTGTTTTGAAAGGTTTTCTTTTATAATCATTCTATCTCACTTATATTCTTAAAAGCTATCAATGTGGGACAAAGTGAGAACTCAAACAAACATTTAGATTAGAATTAAAAATTTGTACCATATGCTATAAGAGTTGTAAAATTCTTAATTTTAAGAAATTTAAGCAAATTATTATTTTGTCACTCTTATATGTATTATATACTATGTTAGTATCCCGTGTATTACACGGATTACATAAAGAAATATAACGAATAATTATCAATGAAAATTTAGAAAAAAATAAGAAGATTTTTTATATAAAATACGATTATAATTTCGTATAATTTAATATTTTAAGTATTAAAGTAATAATAGTATTTCTTTAAACATAAACTTTTTTTATAGTTTGTTTTTTTAAACAAAGTGTTTCAAATGATTGTTTTTGATAATTTTAGTTGAAGAAATCAAATGAAAAGTATTTCAAGTTCTTATTTTACTATGTTCAACTCTATATATAATCTATAATATTTTTATAAAAAAGTGTATCTTTAATATTAATCTGTTTTAATGTATTAAAAAATCTTTTTTTATTTCAAATACGTATTAAAAGTATATTTAACATTTAATATTATTAGTATTTAATATTAGATAGTTAATAGGAGAGAGAGGGGGAAAATGAAAGTTGAAAAACTCTAAAAAGATGACATGTGGCATAAAAACCTTTATTTATTAGTATAGGTAGATTAGTATAGATTATCAAATATTCAAATATAGATTTTCTGATAGTGCAAATATTGCGTCTTTATGTGTTTGAACCCTTTATTATTTTTAGTTCGTTAAAAAATAAAATTTTCAGACCGGCAATGTATTCTATAAACGTTTTTTATGATTTATTAACTAGCTTAGAAACTAATGTATTACATAGATTTAATAAATCTAACATGTTGTAAACAATATTTTTTATAAATATTTGTATTTTTTTATATTATTAATTTTTGATAACATAATAACTAATGAATGTTTAAAAATAAAAAAATTAGAAATGATGAAATTTAAGAATTATAGAATTTAAGATATTATCTAATTTTACAAGTGATGAAATTTAAAAATTATAAAATTTAAGATATTATCTAATTGAAATTTTCTTATTATTTATTAAGTTTTATATAATAAGAAGATCTATACGTTTGATATTAAATTTTATAATTTAATTATTTAAAAGTTGTCACACCCCCAAATTCTCACTCGTGGTGTGAGTCCACGTGGGTGTGGCGTGGCCAGAATCACAGCTCATGGTCATATAGTTCCACTGGATGAGTTGTCACACCGAACTCGACGGAGTGCACAACGTATTTCATGTCTCGAACCTGAAAAGTGCTTATCAGATGAGACACTTATAGTTCCACTGGATGAGATCCAAGTGGATGAACTGCCTAAGACGGCAAGTGGTTGCGATACCATCTGGGTTATCGTAGACCGACTGACAAAGTCTGCACATTTTCTACCCATCAAGGAGACTGACAAGTTGGACAAACTCACTCGTATTTATCTAAAGGAAGTGGTCACTCGGCATGGAGTGCCAATCTCGATAATCTCTGATCGCGACAGTCGCTTTACGTCGCATTTCTGGAAGTCTTTGCATAAGGCTTTGGGCACGAGATTGGACATGAGTACCGCTTACCACCCGCAGACGGACGGACAGAGTGAGCGAACCATACAAACACTGGAGGACATGCTCCGGGCATGTGTCATTGACTTTGGTAGTAGCTGGGAGACTCACCTACCGTTAGTTGAGTTCTCATATAACAATAGCTACCACACTAGCATCCAAGCTGCACCATTTGAGGCACTTTACGGACGTAAGTGTCGATCACCCATCTGTTGGGCGGAAGTTGGAGACAGCCAACTGACCGGTCCAGAACTTGTGCACGAGACGACTGAGAAGATCGTGCAAATACGCAACCGGATGGCAGCAGCTCGGGATAGACAGAAAAGCTATGCTGACAAGCGACGCAAACCGTTAGAGTTCCAGGTGGGAGACAGAGTGTTACTCAAGGTCTCGCCCTGGAAGGGAGTCATTCGTTTTGGCAAACGAGGAAAGTTAAACCCTCGTTACATTGGACCCTTCGAGATTACAAAACGAATAGGCCCTGTAGCCTACGAACTGAGCCTGCCAGTTGAACTGAGCAGTGTACACAACGTGTTCCACATCTCGAACCTCAAGAAGTTCCTATCTGATGAGACACTTGTTATTCCCCTCGAGGAAATACAAATCGACGAGCAATTGAACTTCGTTGAAGAACCGGTGGAAATTATGGACCGGGAAACCAAGAAGCTCAAACTCAGCAAGATCCCGATAGTGAAAGTGCGATGGAATTCGCGACGAGGACCGGAATTCACGTGGGAACGTGAATATCAGATGAAACAGAAATACCCACACATGTTCGCGGAACAGATAAACACTGGCAACACAAGTTGAATTTCGGGACGAAATTCTTTCTAACATGGGGAGGATGTGACACCCCGTAATTTCCAGGTTAGCATCTTATTTATTTAAATATTTATTTAATTGCTTTATGTACACGTGGCACTAGAATTAGTTTAATTTAGTATGACACGTGGCACGACAGTACGAACACTGACACATGACTAGATGATTCGTGGAATTATCGGCAAACGACACACACGTGTCAAAACACACGAACGTTGGTGAACGTCTAACACATTGTGTAACACAACACTCGAAACCTCACGAAACCCTCACACATTGAACTAGGAAGTTCAAACAAGGCCAAACGATAGTTCAGAAGCGTGAAAACGGTGACGAACGGATCAAATCCATTGAAATAGGCTTATTGGGCTCCCCAGAAACCCGTCGCGCTACGCGAAGGCCCACAAAGAACCTGTCGCGGTACGCGACAGGTGGGCGGGGGAAATTTGAACCCCGAACTCTCTCGCGCTACGCGAGAGACCTTCTTGAACATGTCGCGCTACGCGACAAGACCCAGTTCGCAGAATCTTTATTTAACCAAGATGTAATCATCACCAGCCACCCTAGCTTCTCATTTTCGATTCCAAGACACTCAAACTCGTCTCTTTCACCTGCAAATCACCATTTTCACCATTGGAAGCCATTGTTGAAGAGATTGAAGCTCAAGAACATTGAAGCAAGCCTTCTAGACCACCACCCCTCATCACCACCTTCTTGTTCTTGACCCAAGACCACGAACCAGAGATTTCAGGAGCATCTTGAAGCCTTCCAACTCGATTCTTTCATCATTTTGGTGTTCAAGGAGGTTTAGAAGGTAGTCTTGCATCCCTAATGGCTTAATATCACTACTACACTCACATACATGTGTTAGATCGCACATGCAAACACCTAGGACCCACATGCACGAGTTTATGATCTGGGTTTGGTGATTTTAATGTGATAAAGGATGATCTATGATGATTATATGGCACTTTATGACGATCCAAGATATTGGGTATAAGTCTTTTTGCTTAAAATGATGATTTGTCACAATATATTGCCATGCATGTATGATCCATGATGTTTAGGATGATTTTAAGTATATATAAATGTTCATAGATGATATTGATGATGATTTACATGATTAAATTTGGTTAAAATGGTTAAAAGGTTGATTTTTAGTAATCTTTCTATTAATAGAAACTTCACATTTGCAAAATGATGTTATGAATGATATGGTGAACATGCATGTATGTAAAATTGCTCTTAGAATGATAATATGATTTTTTGAACACTTGTAATGTGATCTTGATAATTGTTTATGGTCATTTCTAGCAATATTACCATATTTAGTAACTTTGGTGAATGAAATGTTGTTAAGTGATGATTTGGTTTAAGATGACATGATTAAATGGCGTTAAGTAGTTTATTATGATGATTGGTGACATGAAAATAGGATTAGAAATGTTAGAGTGGTTGTTTTCATGAAAAACCATAAAGTTACTATTTATAGTAACTTTATTTTTATAAAAACCGATTTGTCAACATGTAGAATAATTTGAGCATGCTAAATGATTTATTATGCGATAACATGATGATTAGATGCTAAGTTAGATGGTTTCCGATGTCACGTATGCTATAAATGGAAACTTTCCATTTTAGGAAATTTTTATGTGCTAACATGTTATAAACGACTTATGTGAACCCGTATGATGATGTGCTATGTGTTAACATGATCACGTAGGACTAATGAGCATGCTAGGACTCTAAAATCGATATGCTTTGTGAACTTTCCAAAAATGGAAACTTACTATAAATAGTAAGTTGTCCATAGACGCGACATGCGCGTCTTGCACACGACGAGCACTTACACACTTGCTACACGATTCACAACTGTCACACGGTTCACCAACGGGTCGTTGACTTGACACGGTCAAACTTGGTCAACTCTGGTCAAACTTTGTCAAACACGGTCATTGTGGACCAACACAGTCAAACACGGTCAATGTGGACCAACACGAGCAAACACGGTCATTGTGGACCGACACGGACAAACATGAACAACCAAGGGTTGTTGGACACAAACACGAGTACTAACACAAACACTAGCACGGTCACTTACACGAACTCACGTACGGTATACGATATAGGTTGCCGGTGACCGACACGTGCTACTACATCAGGAGCTTACGCTTACTTGCTACTCGTATCACTAAGGTGAGTTTACGGCCCCTCTTTACTCTTTTTCAAACGCTTTTAAATAGGGGGAGAATACTAGTTGCATCGAGTCAAACATTATTGCTATTACAAACATTTTTGTGTATGCTGGTTTATTGGACAAACATTAAGTGTTGAACTCGTATTAAGCCCTCACAAAGTCTTACCGTTAATGTACAAACAACGTGGTAGATTTGGATGGATCCATTAGGGAATGACTAACCCCACGGGGCACTATGTTGACTGGATGTCATAACCCGTGCAAACTCTGACCTAACTTGCTATGCATACGAGGCATAGCGGAGGCAAGGACAAACAAGTCTAGTTCGGTAGTGACGCACTGACACTTTGGGCCTAGGGCTCGGTACTAACATTTGATAAACAGCATGACACACTTTCTTACTATATGTATATCAAAACCTGTGAACTCACCAACCATTGTGTTGACACTTTTAAGGAACCGAGCATAGGGACATTCATGCATTTCTGTTTATGTTTAGCTTTTGAAAACAATTACATTTGATCTATGTATTTAAACATATTTATTTCCGCTGCATTTTGTCAAACAATTTATTTTCCGCTGCAACATGTTATGAAATACTTTTCCGCTGCAAACTGTTTTATTCTGTGTATGTGTCAAACTTTGGATTTGTGAACGCATATAGAGGTGTTCTATATGACCTTGAGCTGTGATTCTGGCCACGTCACACCCACGTGGACTGACACCACGAGAGGGAATTTGGGGGTGTGACAGACTGGTATCAGAGCCTTGGTTATAGGGAACTAGGTTTGCATGTAGTAAACTTAGACTATAGCCATTGCTCAACTTTAGACACTACACATAAAACTTGCACATTGATGATATTATTGCTTATGTTAAACTATTACCTACTAACTTGAGACTTACAGGATGGCCAACAACGAAGACGCCAGCAGGAACTCAGGGAGACGTCCGGCGACGGACGATGCGGTGGCAGAGAGTCGGCGACGAGTCGACGACATCGTAGCCCAGGTCGACGCAGAGATGGAGAGACGGGCTCGACATGCTGCGCGTACTCGATATTGGGGATGGCTCCCTATGGTCATACGGGACTGGATCATAGCGGAGAGGGTACCTACACCACGGTACCTTAGCGACGCACCGACAGACCACAGATTACCACCACTTGGGTGCCGCTGGAGCAGGCATTCGCTGCCCACGTAGCCTTCTCTCGACGCGAGGCCATGAGGAGTGGTGAGCTATCGGACGAGGTCCGAGTTCTTTGCGAGAAGAACGATCGCCTGGAAAGGCGAAATGACAGGCTGGAGGAGCAGGTGGAGACCCTACGTCTCCAGGTGTCCCAGCTTATGACACAGCATGGACAGATGGTCGACATCATGCAGGAGCATGATGGGCGCATCACTGAGAACCGGACAGACATAGCCAAGACTCAGGCGATGGTTCAGGCCAGTGACGCCATGCTTAACGCATGGGCTGCACAGTTTATAGAGGAACCACCACAGGATGATGGTCCCGAATTCGAGGTCAATGACCTCGGAGAAGAGGATTTCGATGAGGATCCCAATGAGGATCCAGAGGAGGATGATGACGACGGAGACGCTGCCAGTGACATTTCACATGTCTCCATGGACTCGGACTAGTGTACTATTTTATTTTGTATTTCTTTTTGTACTTGCCTAGACGAGCGTTGTATTTCCTTTTGAAAGTATTGTACTTCAAGCTTATTATTAATGAGAATTATGTTTTGTCTTACTTATTGCATTTTGACCATGATTGCTTGATAACATAACATCTGACGTGACAACTAACATGACTGATCAGCCCAAGCATTCTGAAGTGCCGCCTGGTTCTCTCCCGCAACATCCTCTACCGCGACCAGCCGCTCACCATGGTTCTGAACCACGGCAGCGACCTCCACGTGTCGCTCCTCTAACTGTGTCGTCCGGTTCCGGAGTTCCGCGATCTCGTCGACCACTTGCTCACGCATGTGGTCTAACTGTCCGCGGAGATGTTGATTCTCCTCTCGGAGAGCTCTGATCTCCTCGTCTCGCTCATGAGCCCTACGGGCTTCCCGAGACGTCCTGGAAACAAGGGTTGCGAAAGCCCGCTCAAGTGGTACTCCCAGTGCCGGTAGTCGGTGTGTCCGATCATCATCGGTGGTGAATCGCTCGAGGGGTACTTTCTCCTCGACAATCCAGTCCCATACCATGAACGGGTACCATGTCCATGACCTAGCGCGCTTAGCGATGCGCGCCTGCTCAGCCATCATCGCATCCACCTGGGACATAATGTCCCGCACGCGCTGCCGGCTCTCGTCAGTCAGCTCATCCTCTGCTGGTCGCTTCCCTGGGTTACGTTCGGGGTTCTCATTGTTATCGGCCATCCTGTAAGTCTCAGGTTAGTAAATAATTGTTCAATAATAGTCATAACAACATCAGTGTGCAAGTTTCTAAGTGTAGTGTCTAGTGTAGAGCAATGGCTATAGTCTAAGTTTACTACATGCAAACCTAGTTCCCTATAACCAAGGCTCTGATACCAGTCTGTCACACCCCCAAATTCCCACTCGTGGTGTCAGTCGACGTGGGTGTGACGTGGCCAGAATCACAGCTCATGGTCATATAGAACGACTCTATATGAGTTACACAATCACACAGATTTGTAAAATAACATAGTTTCATTTAATATGCAGCGGAAATGTTTTAACTAAAGCAGCGGAATTAAATAAGAACAAGTACAGCGGAAATGTAATTGTAGCAGACACTACATAGTTAAATTGTTTTCAAAACAAAACATATGCACACAACAGCCTAGGACACGAGTCTATATGCAAGCCAGACTTCTTATTGCTTCCTTGTGCGCGTCCTAGCGTGTGCTCCATTAGTTACCTGAGAATACATGCGAAAAGTGTCAACTAAAAAGTTGGTGAGTTCACAGGTTTAGACAGACATAAATAGTAAACAGACATATACTGGGTATGTTAAGTTTTGTTGTTGGATACTACGATCCGTGGAGTGTGTCAGTTCATCTTACCTAAACTCGACTGTTTCGGTTTGCCTCCGCGGGTCATCGCTGAACCCGACATCAACATCGAAATTACACTCGTTATGACCTCCGGTCAACATTGTTGCCGAGTGGGGCTAGTCAAACCCAGTAGTACTATGTAATTACGACTCGTTTGTTACACAACTAACGGTAAGGATAAGTGAGGACTTTATGCGATAATAGTTACACTCAAAAATGGTTTTCACAACATACCAGTCATATATCTAAAACAGTTGCATTGTATTCACACCCCAATAGTTTAGCAAAAGCAGTTAAAGAGTAAAAGTGGGGCCGTAAACTCACCTGAGTTTGTGTAATGCGTTCTTAACAGAAATCGAGTAGCTCGCCGGCTAGCAGTTACCTATATCACATAGGTGTTGTAAGTTTGTGTTCTCATATGTGGGTCTCACCGGAACGTGTTAGTGTTCAACAACACTAAGTGGGTATGTGGGTCGAGTTGACCGTGTTTGACCGTGTCGATCGTGTTTGACCTAATCATATTCCAATATCAAGAATCATGGAAATCATGCTAGATCATACATGCATGTTGTTAAAAGTACCTATTTCATGGTAAAATCAACAAATAGCCATCATAGACATTCAAAATCTTCATAGATCATCAACCATTCATAAAATCAGCAGCACAATCATCAAATAACAGATCTAGAATCATAACATTTCGTGATAAAGGTGGTGATGGTGATGCATGTGGGTATTTCCCCTTGCATGTGCGTGTATAGGCGATTTTAAGCTAGATTGAACATAGATTCTACCTCACAATGTCTTGGATCGTCGAGATGAAGCAAGAACAGGTCTGGAGCAGCTCTAGAAGGGGCTGGAGTTGTGGGTACAGCAGCTACAAGGTGAGGGTGATGATGGATGGTGCTTCTAGCTTCTCTTCTAGCCTTCCAAGCCTTCAATGGAGTTTCTTCAAGGTTGTTAATGGCTTCCAGAGGTTCTAGGATGAAGTTGCAGGTGAAAATGGCGAGCAAGAAGGTCTAGAGCTCGAGAAAAGAGTTATATAGTGGTTATGTAATGATTAATCTTGATTTAAACAAGATTTTGCGTGTTTAGCATCCAGGCGTATCGCCTGACGAGTGGAGGTGGCTTCCCGTCGTTACGCGCGGGTGAGTCCGGTGAGAGGCGCATCCCCCATTTCCGCGCGCATCGCCTGGGGTCAGGGTGCCGGGTCAGGCGTACCGCCTGGCCCATTTTTCAGGCCCAATAAGTCCAATTTCATAGTTTAAAAGCGAATTTCTCGTATTTCACAATTACGATTATCGTTTCTTGACATATGGACATCGTTCTACTAACTTAGGTTCCCCGGAACCTAATTGTGCAGTGGGAGTGTGCTGTGGTTTGATCCGTTCACCAACGTTCGTTATTCAAGACACGTGCGAGTGTTGTGCGATAACTCCTTGAATTATCGATGTGTTCAAATGGTTGTGCCACGTGTCACACTAAGTACAATTATTCTAGTGCCACGTATGAAATAATAATACACATTATTATTAAAATAAAGTTAATGCTGACCTGGAAATTGCGAGGTGTCACAAAAGTATTTATTATTAATATTTAATATAAAAGATAATCAGTATTTTATAGGAGATAGAGTTCATAAAAATATGACATATGTTCAAGCTAATTATTATTTTATTAGAATAAGAATATGTTGAATCTGAGTCAATTTAACATAGTCTAGCTATTAAAAAAAACATTTTAAGAGCAGTCATCTAAATAACTAGTAGGAGTTAGCATTTGATCCATTAGTGTTTAAGTTAATATGATTTGAAATGTAAATCTTGTGAGATATAACAATAAAATGTTATAAAATTTTGAACATTTAGGTTATATGCTAGTATTATAAGTTATAAGTATTGCGTTTGATAATTTTCAAATGCATAGAAATGAGCGTAACTGGACGCCGTTGTTACGTGTCTTTGCTATCATAGGAGTTATCTCTTGGTATACATTTATGGTGATGCCCAAAATTTCGAGACATGGAAAAAAGAGAAAATGGTGAAAATATGTGTTTGTATTTCCTATAATTTTGTTTTGGTTTTATGTGAATTGGGTTTGTAACTTGTAACATGATCATTATCGACTTGTACATCATATACTTTTTATATTATATATTTTTAAAAATACTATTTTTAGGTAATTATGTGTTATGTGTTATGTGTAACGTTTTAAATATTAAAAAAATATGTATCTTTTTACAATATTTTTTTTGTTCATATATGAACTGAATTTATATAAATTAGTATGCTAACTAAGTATTTGTTAATTTTAAGAAGTTAAATAAGTTTCTATAAAAGTAATTTAACTTCTTGACAATATTGTTGGATCGGGTTATGTAACTTACACAACACTTTCACAAGGTATCTTCTACTAAGTTGATAGATGCGGAAATTCTATCAACTTGATTTGCAAAACAGATTGAAACAGATACAGAAGACACGTATAAAATCAATGTTAAAGTATATTGCATTCAACTGTTGAGGTTACAAGTCTTAGCTCAAGCACAAGCACACTTGCTAAGTCACAGATGAGGGATTATATACTAAAACCTACAGTTGTATCCTCGTAGGGATACAAGGCTAGACAAAATACTAGAAACAAACTAATTCTAAAACTACTGGCCAAGCCATATTAATTATAATTAATACAAAAGACTCCATTGACTTTTACAATAAATGTCTATACTACAAAAGACATTAAATTCTTGATATCTCTGTAGTTCTGACAAATCTTCTTTGTTGCGAACTATCATAGGAATGTCTTCTTTGTTGGTCTTCATGAGAGAAAGCAGCTCTGATCATTTCTATAAGTATATGGAATCTTTGTCAGAGCCAAGTCTTTGGAAGTCTTTGTCTTTGGAAGCTGTTGAGCATACATTTGGAAGCAGTTGTGTTCGGAAGACTTTGTCTTCCTTGGAGAATCTCAAAGAACAAGGCTATCTTTCGAACGTACTTGGTCTTCTGAGGAACTTAGGTTCCTTGGTGAAATAGTTAATTTTGCGATCTTAATCGTGTATTAACTTCTTAGATCCTCTTTAATTGAATTGTTTTAATTTCATCAAGCTTTAATTCCTTTAAACATTCTAATTATATGATAAAAAAAAATTCTACTAATGAAACGCTTACATTCCTACATAATACATAACCATTGACCGACAAAACACTCCCATGTCACCTCTACACCTGCTCGAAAAGTTCGTATTTTGTCGTGTCAATATCACCCATTACTGTCCTTATCAAAATCTTGTTACCAAAAGACCTTTATTAAATGTTACATAGAGGGTACTCATCGCCACATAGATTCTCGGTGTCGATGGAATCTTGGGTGATCAAGACAACTAATACATGGTATGGGGTAAGATTGGTTCTTGAAAGTAGGCTTAATTTTCAAGATTCTGATTTCATAACGATGTTTATCAAGTGTTTTTTTTTGGGCCTAATGAGCTTTTAATTTATTAGTATAAAAATATGTCAAAATAATCTTTGTCAGACTTTACTAATAGTGGCCTCCACCAAACAAATGTGATTTTCAAAGGCTCTAGCTAGCATTTCTTTTAGTTCTATAAAATTCATAAACTTTAGCTAAAGAAATAATTTTTCATAAAAATAAACGCGACTAACATAATTACAAAAGTTATATCTTAAGTCACAAGCTACTTTGGATAAACACTGTCCTCGTGATATGGTAAGGAGTGAGAATCTACAATGGAGGTCTAGGATTCAAAGCCCGGCACCACCTAATTTTCCCTGAGTCACGCGATTTACCTCACTCATGTTTTCCGTAAGACCGGTCGGTAAGAACGCCTAATGGTCGCATTCACCAATTTTTTTTATAAACACAACTCAAAGTTGGGTATGGGACAAAAGTATCCCACGTCAGCACAACTTGACCATTTGTGACCCGAATCAAAAACTCACCACATTTGACCCCATTAATAAGCTTGATTCCTTTATGATCCATATCAAAGAGCCTGTTTTGACCCTTTCAATTCCTCACAAACTAATACAGCTCTTCTAGTGTATCTTGATACCCGGTGCAACAATATTGCTGACATATCCATTGAGAAAATAAATAATAAAACTATTATTTAATAAGAGAGAAAATTGATTGAGAGAATAAAAAAAATGACATGTAATAATAATGAATTATGAAATCAACACACGACAAGTCGACAATACTGGTATAAGAAACTGACATGTGACACAAAAATGTTTGTTTATTATAATAATAATATAAGATAATACACATAAAGTTTGATATTATCATATTATACATGGTTCCTATCTTCTTTAGTGATCCTTGGACTAAATGGTTTTTTTTTAGTTTTGTGTAACGTAATTTAAGGGGGTAAAGACTAAGGTGCAATTTGTTTTTGCCAAAAAGGTCTGCGTAGGCTCTTTTGTTTGCGTCGCGCAGATGTTGGCTTCTGCAGACCGTTTGTTTTTGGAAGATGTTTAATTAAAAAACATCGGCATGTGCTCTTCTTAGTGCAGATGTGGCCAGCTACTTCTAGGATCTTCTAAGGTCTTTAGAAACCACCCACCATCGTTGGCCACCATCGCCCGCCACCATCGATAACCCCCATCACCACCACCACCACCACCGTCAGTCACCCCCCCCCCCCACCAGCATCGGTCACCCCCACCCCCACCACAACCGTCGGTCACCCCCACCACAACCGTCCATCACCACCAATTTATTTTAACAGTCAACATATATTAAAAAAACAAACACTCTTCTACTTGCAGAATGCATCATTTAGTTCACCCCTCTTGTTTTACACATGTCTGCAGACGTGGTACACATACTTTAGACATTTTACTTTTTTAAAAAAACACCACCTAAGTCTTTAAATAGAACAACTGTTATATTCATTAATTAGTCTTTTTTTACGTTTTGTATACCCTGCATAATTATAACTACCACATGAAAGTTGAAAGAAATGACACGGTGTGCACATATAACATATATACATATATATATACATATATATATATATGCGTGTGTGTGTGTGTGTGCGCGCGTCAAGGAGCAAAAGGAAAATTGTACCAATTTTAACACTATTTTACTAATTTTCACGTTGTTTTGTTTAATTTTTATGGAAATGATGTTAAAAGCATTAAGTTAGTTGGTTAATTAGGCATTACGAGCCAAGGGTCACATTGTCATTGTAAGCATTTTCTCTCTTCCAACATAATAAAGGTAAGACTGCTTATATGGAGTACGATGATGATGATGATGATATTAATTGAAAAGAATATGATGAAAAAAATATCTAATCCATACAAATTGCTAAGACCTAGAAAAGTCTTTAATTTGGATGTGTAATTTGTATATTAACTAGTAGGTTTCCGCGCTCTACCGCGGGTATTCTACCACGATTACATATATCAAAACAAAAATATGTATTGTAACTCAAACGTAAAGCCTTAAAGAATAGATGTTGTAAACGTGTTCGCAAAGCATACATAAGTATTCGAACATGATAATATAGTCCAAAATTTATTATTTTTTTTAAATGTTTGAATAACACGCAAAATTATTGCGACCGTTTGGGTTCGAAATTTATATTAACATTCATAAGGTAATTGTGATCAAGTTAATATGATCATTACTATTATCCGATAATGTATGAACATGTTAAAAGATTTGAACATTAAAATACGTAAGTATAAGCGATAGGGGATTTAAAAATAAAAGTTCAAAGCTAAAGGTCATAAAACAAATTTTAAAATTAATTAATTTGTGAAAGAAGTCATCAAGTTTTTTAATTGAAGCGGTTCCTTGGGACTATCTTTGAGGCGGTTCCATTCTGACAATGGTTCATGCAATTTAAGTTGTAGCATAAGCAGCACCTTTTGTTATTTATGAACAGTACATCCTAATTGTACTATAAATATATGGGACGAATAATTAAAGTTAAAAATAAACAAGATTATTTAAAGAAGTGCATAAATGTTGATGCTTCAAAGGTTAAAGAAAAAATCAACACAAAAATAATGAGAAAAAACACTTGCCACACACATTTTGTGCCTTCTACATTCCTCTTTATTATTATTGCTTTAGCAGTTGTGTTTGTAAGTTTTGAAGCTACAAATGTCACTTCAGTAGTAACCATAAGTGCATCGATAACGAAAAACATGCTCTTCTTCGTTTCAAATCATTTGTTCAACATGATCCAGAAAGACTTCTCTCCACATGGACACATGATGAAGAAGAAGCAACCAATGATTGCTGTGAATGGTTTGGAATCACATGCAACAACCAGACAGGTCATGTCACAAGACTTGACTTGACCTCTGGATCTCTTAAAGGTAGGATCAGCCCTTCATTGCTTAACTTAAGCTATTTGAGTCATCTTGATCTTAGAAACAATTATTTTTATGGAGCCATTCCCATGTTCATTGGTTCCATGACTCGGTTAAGGTATCTAGACCTTGGCTTGAATAGTTTTACCGAAGCCGTTCCACTAGAACTTGGAAACCTCACAAACTTGAAAGTGCTTTCACTTAGAGGTCTTCAAGAATGTAGAATTGAAACCCTAGATTGGTTGTCTCATTTGTCTTTGTTGGAGGACCTTGATATGTCAAGTATTTCTCTAAGCAAAGTAGATAATTGGGTAAATGTCATTCTAAGTCTTGAAAAGCTATCAACCTTAAGGTTAGATGAATGTGACCTCTCACATGTCATGCATCCATATTCTAATTCATCTGTCAACTCATCTTCGTCATCGATTGTCAGCATATATCTTACAGACAACAATCTGAACTCATCCATGTATCATTGGTTGTTCCCTTTAACAAGCAATAGACTTGTAGATTTGGATCTCTCTTTCAACAAGTTGGATGGAATTCCAAAGTATGTTGGAAATCTATGTAGTCTGGAAACTTTAAGTTTTTATTTCAACTCAATGCCTGTTCATTTTCCAGTTTTTCTGAACAACTTATCAGGCTGCGCTTCATTTACATTACAAATTTTAGATGCTTCAAGTAGCCGGTTAACAGGGTCATTTTCTGATGATATCCAAAAGTTCTCATCCCTGGTGCATTTATCCCTTTCTGACAATCAGTTAAATGGAACCATCAGTGAAAAAGTATGGCATCTACCCAGGCTTCAAAGCCTCGACATATCTTTCAATTCTCTTGAAGGTGCCATTTCTAAATACATTGGAAATGCAAAGATTTTTTATATAGATCTTTCAAACAACCCACTTGAAGGGGTTCCTTCTGAAGATCACATGTCAAATCTTTCGTATGTAGAATATATTAACTTGAGCTCTTGCAAGCTAGGCCCTAGTTTCCCTAAATGGATTCAAACACTAAAAAATCTATCCCACATTGATATTTCTAATTCTGGGATTTCAGACACAATTCCAGAGGATTTTTGGAACATATGGCATTCTCAATTAACATATTTGAATCTCTCTTCCAACAACATCACGGGGAAACTAACTAATTCGTTATCAAACTTTGACATCAAAGCATTAGATTTGAGTTCCAACAACTTTTACGGTACTATACCAAATGTTTCATCCACTTTGCAATGGTTAGACCTTTCCAAAAACAAGTTCAGTGGAGAAATCAACTTTTTGTGCCAAATTGCTGACGGGTCTCTCTTATTTCTTGATCTCTCTCACAACTCATTCACAGGACTAATTCCAAACTGTTTATGGCATTTTAAAGAACTAAAAATTCTTAGTCTGGGACATAACAGTCTGTTTGGAAGGCTTCCTGGTTCTATTAAATATTTGGTCAATCTTGAGGCTTTGTTTTTATACAACAATAGCTTCTCAGGAGAGTTACCTTTATCGTTAAAGAACTGCACCAGCTTAACCTTTTTGGAATTAGGGGCCAACAACTTCTTTGGGTATGTACCTGATTGGATAGGGGAAGGTTTACCAGGGTTGTATGCTCTTAGCCTAACATCAAATAATTTCTTTGGGACCATCCCTTCACAACTATGTCAGCTGGTAAATCTACAAATTCTAGACTTATCAATAAACAACCTATATGGAACCATCCCCTCATGTCTTAATAATATCACCTCCATGGTTCAAAATGGGTTCTCACCTTACCAAAATGTGCATTATTTTAACTTTACTAGTGGGAGTGAGTATGTTGACCATGCCATGATCAAGTGGCAAGGAATTGTGCGTGAATTTGATATCAATCTAGGATTAGTGAAGATCATCAATTTATCAAGCAACAATCTAACAGGAAAAATTCCAGATGAATTAACCGATCTTCTTAAGTTGATTGCACTAGACTTGTCAAACAACACTTTATTTGGAGAGATTCCACCAAATATTGGCCAAATGAAAGAACTTCAAATTTTGGATGTATCTAGAAACAATATTTCAGGAGGAATACCACCAGGCATGTCTAAGATAACCTTGCTAAGCTATCTAGATGTGTCGTATAATAACTTGTCAGGGAGAATTCCTTCTGGCACTCAACTACAGTCTTTTAATCCTTCAAGTTACACTGGAAATATAGGACTATGTGGACTTCCAATCACAAAATATTGTCCTGGAGATAAACAAATACAAGCTCCAACCGTCGGTAAAAGTGAGGATGATGGCGAAGACATAGATGATCTTAAGAGATGGTTTTATATAGGTGGAGCCACTGGTTTTGCTATTGGATTTTGGATGGTGTGTATTTCCTTCTTGTCATTCGTCATTGGAGGCATGCCTTTTTCCATTTTCTGAATATCCTGGAAAATTGGATTTATGCGAAGGTGATGGTGTTCATTGCAAAAGATTAAACATCCATAGTTTTATGTTGTTATTTGTTTTGATCTTTTTGTCTGTTGCATTTCGTTCTTCTTGTTCTTGTTTAGTAATTTATAATTTCTGGTCGTTTTCTTTTGTTATGTGAAATGGGACATTATTTCATGTAGTGTAGAAGCATGGTTTTTCATTCTAAATGTTTGCATGATTTCACATGAATTCATAAGAAAACGCTTAACCTAACTTTTAACAAAATGAGATGCAGAAAACCCTAAATAAACCCCTAGTAACATTAAAAATATGTTAGAACCAGCCTCTAGGTTTAAAAAATAAACTTCTTAAATGCACAAGTACAATTGGGCCAAATAATATGAAGGATTATAAGAAAATAATCTAGTAATTAGGCTATAAATGTCAGTATTCTGGATACCATTAAATAATTTAACACGCGTCATGATCTCGACCCTTTTATGGGTTTAATGAGAACTTGTATAAACTGAATGATTGCAATAAAGGAGCTAGAACCCTCAATATATACAAGACAGAACCTTGAAAAGAGTTTGAGATCATTGGCTTAATTTATACAACTAATGATAAATGAACACAGATTGTAATACTGAGACATGACCAAGGGTTGGAAACATGAAACATGAAACATGGACAGAAATTGCAAGAGGAAACCAGAAGAAGAACCAAAATAGGGATCCAAATTCAAGAACTTGACCTAAAACTTAATCAACAAGAGAAGCATGAAAACGAAGTTGACATAACACAAACACGAAAACACAATTTAAATCATAATGAATTCAAACAAGTATGCACTCCGCACCTCCTGGCTTGTTTGAAGTTTAATATGATTACTTTGGTCAACAAGTCAATCAAATTATACTAAAATAGCAACATAAACAAAGTTAACATTACAGAAACATGAAAACACAACTAAAGCAAGGAAATATAGGTTGTCATCAATTACTGGACATGTACAACTGGAAACATGAACTTGATCTCAAACATAACTAACAAATTCAAGAATCAAGATAGAAGCAGGCCTAGACAAAAAGTGTCAAAAACTCGAACGGTAAAACATGGGCGTTAATAGACCTGGACATAAACATGTTGGTTTAGGAACTTTCAAAATCACGAAATAAGAGTTGTAATATATTTGTAGGTAGATAGCTTTGAAGAAGAAATGATATATATGAAATAAAAGAAAGTTGTACTTTTTATTCAATCAAACACATGATATAAATAGCCTTACATAGCAACTGCTTTCAACAACTAAAGCAAGAGACCCGGTACAAGGTTGACACTTTCTTTTATCCAACGGGTATTACTTGCAAGTTGCAACGTCCATATTCTAAAATTTTGGTCAAACCTTTGAATACCATTTCCCTTGCAACATTAACTAAACAAAACAAAACCTACTTAATCTTCTAAACAAACTAACTAAAATATCAATTAAATAATAAAGCTAAATCAAGATGAAAACTAACATTTGCCCCCTTAATCTTGATCCGTTTATTCATCAAAGCAATGTCAGTTCATCCTCTTGAATCAAGTTGGCTTCATTGTCTTTGTTTTTCCACTTTGTGCACTCGTAGCTTAAGTGACCAAAAACTCCACAATCATAACTTCGCATGCCACTTTTATCACCTCGACCCGTTCCTCTACCTCGGCCTCTTCCACCTCTTTCATGATTCTTTCCACGACCTCTTCCGCGCCCATTACTTTCACCATACTTTTGCTCACTAGCCATCAAGAGTTGCCCTTTCTCTTCCTCCTTTTCTCCATGACCTTTGAGTCTTTCTTCATATTGATAAACCACAGGATCCAATTCCACAGGATCATGAATCAGGAACAAAAGAGTTTGAAATACAAGAACAATCTAATTACAAAAAGTGGTGTTCGTCCATACAAAGATTACAGACTCAACAAACCTATATATAGGATTCTAGAATAACAAATTTACATAATGACCCTTTAACTAATCATTATTACATAATATCACTAAAACACACTTTTGACTAACAACATATTTTGACCCACTAACTTTTAATCAAACTTGGTTAACAATTAAGGCTAACAATCACCCCCCTAATTGTTGATCCAAGTTTGTGTCTTCTTTATTCTTAGTCTTTCATGCTTAGTGCGTCACAACGTCTTGAATCTTCAATTTTCAACAGTTGTTGCAGCCTTCAAATCTTCTTGAATGCAACCATGTTTGACTTTTTCTGAAGTCAAATTTGACAGGATTTCCATTAGCTTTGATTCCATCTGGAATTCAAAAGTCATGTGAGTGTAACTCCCGATCAAGTGATAAACTGATCATAGTCTCCTTTAAAAAAAAACAAGATTCGAAGTCTAAATCTGCAAGGTCCCTTGTGATCCCATTCTGTCCAAAAACTCCAGATAAGAGCCAACACCTGCATCAACCTATGCGAGGCCCAAACCAACCCCTCGTGACTCTATTCCTTTATAAAGTTTGGATCAGGAACACTGCCTGAACAACTTTGTTCGAGACCAAAAAACAGATTCACAACATGTGATCTTGAAACATATGAAAATTCCGATCAAACACGGATAAAGACTTGATCTTTTCTTGATGCGAATCACACAAACTAAAAGATAATTTTACTTCTCATGCAGCCTTATCTTTACTTCTACTTGATGAACCAAAACTGATTTCTAATATTGTTAGGCCCCTCGTGATTCTACTTTTACATGCCTTGGATTAGAACCATCGCCTGCAACCACCTGTGCGAGACCACCATGGTCCCTCGTGGTTCTTTCCTGTCCGAACTGGAGGCTAGAATCAACACCTGAACATACACATTCGAGGACAGCAAACAATTAATCAGAATCATATGAGTTTCTTCTTTGAATCTACCTTTGCAATCAAAAATCCATCTTTTTCTTTTCAGCCTTGGGTGGTTGAAAATAAAGGATCAAAATTTCACTGATTTTGAACATGGATTCCGGTTCTTTACATGGTTATGCAGACCTTGAGAACTCAAAGCCAAACTCCAATTTACACACAGAACACTAGTAAAACCATTCCTTCTTTGGTTTCCAATCAATGAACCAGTGACACAAACAAACAACATCCCAACATATTTGTTTATGATCAACGAAACCACTTGTTTCAGAGTACAACTTGGTCCTCAACTTCGATTAATAACCAAGCAACCAGCCACAAATTGCTTCAGATTTGTGACAAAATCTACTATGCAACAGATCCCAAAAAAAAACGTCCAACCTTTTGCTACCTTTGACTTTTGTGATGGTGTGAACATCAACAATATTAAAGAAAGGAGTGAAAGGAACTTGATTTCTTGATGCTTGTCATCAATAGAAATAAAAGACCAGACCTTTTTTTTTTCAATCCTTCGATCAATAGCAATAAGGATACATGCTTCAATGAATTTGAATTTCTTTTGCCCTTATTGTAAACAAACTAAAACAACAAGAATTTCTATTTCTGGGTATTAGATAATTGATAGCAAACAAGAACGCATGATTGTTTCTTTTTACTAAATTTCAAATTATGGTTCCTTTCTTTTGATTCGTATTGGCGACATTGTTTCAGATTATAACACAAATCAATGAAACAAGGATCATAAATAATCACAGAGATGTTGATAACGTGAATTCATACGATCAATTTCTGATCTTATTATCTCTGTTTTTTTTTAAATCGCCAATGTGTTGGTCTAAGTCTTGTAATTGATAGAGTTTTAATGTGTCTTGGTCTGTTAAAGTTTGTAACCGTCTGTTTGTTATTCTGTTTTTGGTAGTTAGCCGCAATAAGCATCAGCTATAAAGCTGAATTTGTGTCTGTATTTGTTTAACAAGCAGACTAATGAAATCAAAGTGATCGATTTCAACCACACTCTCAATTTCTATTTTCTATTTGAAATCGGATACCAATCTTCAAGTGGTATCAGAGCTCGGATCAAATCAGATCCATCGAATCGAGCTCTAAGATAGCAATCAGGAAGGTGTTCGATCAAAGAAGGTAATCGTCTGGTTGATTCGACGGACTGGATCAAAAGGCGGTGGTGACCTATCGGAGACGAAGAAGACGATTTACGATGGGAGACGGACCTGCGGCTGGTGCGGTGGTCACGATCAAAGAACCTGGTACAGCATCACTACAGTGCCCGATGTTGAACAACAGTAATTACAACATTTGGGCGATTCGTCTAAAAGCGGTGTTCAAGGTCCATGGGATTCTCGAAGCTCTCGAACCAGGAATCGGCATGGCTGTAGATGTGAAGAAAAACGACATGGCTGTGGCTCTCTTGTATCAAGCGATTCCAGAAGAACTCATTCTGCAGGTGGCTCAATGTCAGACGGCCAAACAAATTTGGGAGGCCTTGAAGGTGAGATTCGTAGGTGCTGATCGAGTAAGAGAAGCCAGGCTTCAAACTCTTCAATCAGAACTTGAGGCCATGAAAATGAATGACAGTGAAGGCATTGATGAGTTCGCGAGCAGATTGAGTCAGTTGGTGTCCAAAGCAAACAGCCTAGGGTCTACTATTGAAGACAAGACGCTTGTGAGAAAGCTCTTGGGCTCAGTTCCTGATAGGTTCTTGGCGATCGTGGCATCCATAGAACAATTTGCAGATCTGAACGTGATGTCTTTTCAGGAAGCTATTGGTAGACTCAAGGCTTTCGAGGAAAGAACAAAGATGAAAGAAAAACAACCAGCAGGAAAGTCTGAACAACTGCTTCTGAGCTTTGATGAGTGGCAGGCCAAGAAGAGACCTGACTCAAGCCAAGGGGCTGGCCGAGGTGCGGGCAGGCAAGGCTCAAGGGGCAGAGGTAGAGGCAGAGGTCTGGGCAGGGGCAGAGCTCAAGATCAACCCTCTACAAGCTATCAGACAAAGAAAGTTAAAGATAGAACAAAAATAAAGTGCTTCAGATGTGATTCGATGGGGCATTATGCCTCGAAATGTCCCACAAAACCAAAGAAGGAGGAGGCCAACCTCACTGAAGCCAGGGAAGATGGACCAGCTTTAATGATGGCTTTGGCTGTATTCCTGAATGAAGAAAAGGTGGTTCCAAAGAGGTACCAGTCCGAGGAGCAAGACATGTGGTTCCTGGACAATGGGGCCAGCAACCATATGACTGGGAACATGAATTTATTTGCCAATCTGGACAGAAGTGTGACTGGAAAAGTGAAGTTTGGAGATGGCTCCTGTGTAACTATTGAAGGAAAGGGGGATATAATTCTTGAATGCAAGAACAAAGACCAGAGGGTGCTGTCTGATGTTTATTATATCCCAATCTTGAAAAGTAATATCATCAGTTTGGGCCAACTCACAGAAAAGGGGCATGAGGTGAGAATGAAGGAGGATCACTTGTGGATCTTCGAAGAAGGAGGTGCCCTATTGATGAAGGTGCCAAGATCTGCCAATAGACTTTACAAGATCTTGCTCAAGGTTGCAGCACCGGTATGCCTGCTAGCAAATGTGGAGGTCAACTCAGCTTGGCTGTGGCATGCACGCCTAGGCCATCTGAACTTTGAAGCAATCCAAAGGTTGTCCAGCAAAGAGATGGTCCATGGAGTTCCTAAAATCTCACATCCAGCCCAGGTTTGTGACTGTTGCTTGGC
This sequence comes from Mikania micrantha, assembly GCA_009363875.1. Lineage (NCBI taxonomy): Eukaryota > Viridiplantae > Streptophyta > Magnoliopsida > Asterales > Asteraceae > Mikania > Mikania micrantha. The sequence continues at coordinate 58,096,570 of CM018687.1, read as the reverse complement.
AGGTAAGCAGACAAGAGCATCCTTCCCAAGAGAGACTCAATTCAGGTCAGAGCATCCATTGGACTTGGTCTATGCTGATGTCTGTGGACCAATCCAACCAGAAACTCAAGGTGGAAACAGGTATCTACTGTTGATTGTTGATGATCACAGTAGGTATATGTGGCCATATCTCATTCGAACCAAAGCTGAGGTGTTTGGAAGATTCAAGGAGTTCAAGGAGGCTACTGAGCTTGAGTATGGGAAGAAAATAAAATGTCTAAGGACTGACAATGGAGGGGAGTTCACCTCAAATGAGTTCAAGGCCCTGTGTGAAGGTTCTGGACTGTTTCATCAATTGACAGCTCCATACTCTCCACAACAAAATGGAATTGTGGAGAGAAGAAATAGAACTGTTATGAGTATGACCAGGTTTCTCCTGAAGGCTATGAATCTCCCTCAAGATTTGTGGGGAGAGGCTGCAAGACATGCAGTTTATATTCTGAATAGATCGCCCACAAAGCCCTTGGAGACCACACCTTATGAAGCCATTAAAGGAAGGAAGGCAAGGGTGGAACACCTGAAAGTCTTTGGATGTGTTGGCTATGTAAAAATTCTGGGAACAAACTTGAGGAAGTTAGATGACAGGAATAAAAAGCTAGTTCATCTGGGATGTCAACCAAAAACCAAGGCCTACAGAATGCTGGATCCAGAGACAAAAAGAATTCATGTCTCAAGAGATGTGCATTTTGATGAATCAAAGCCATGGAGTTGGGATAGATCAGAAGAAACTTCTAAGTCTGAATGGACTGAGTTCATGGTTCATACAGAGCTTGGGAGAGAAGAAGGAGAATTTCAGGAACCTCAAGTATTTGGTGGTGAAACAGGAGCTTCAGATCAGCATGGGGTCCCATTTTGTGTAGAAATAAGCTTAGGGGGGTGAAATGTTGGTCTAAGTCTTGTAATTGATAGAGTTTTAATGTGTCTTGGTCTGTTAAAGTTTGTAACCGTCTGTTTGTTATTCTGTTTTTGGTAGTTAGCCGCAATAAGCATCAGCTATAAAGCTGAATTTGTGTCTGTATTTGTTTAACAAGCAGACTAATGAAATCAAAGTGATCGATTTCAACCACACTCTCAATTTCTATTTTCTATTTGAAATCGGATACCAATCTTCACAATGCACCCCACACCAATTCAAAACCTTTGATGTCTAGGATGAAATATATGCAAAATTAATCAACACCTCGTGATCAATTTGCAATATTATGGACGAAAATCTTCAACCAATTTCTCAATTTCAATCGGCTCTTGTTTTCAATTTCGTTTCTGTCATATGTACTGAATCGATTTGCTTCCATTCTGAATCGACTTTCAAAATTGATTTTGTTTCACTGATTCGTTCTTGTGCAATTTTTTGAATCGATTTTATCACTGAATCGATTTTTTAATCTTCTGAATCAATTAAATTTCTAAATTGATTTTGGTCTGAATTGCAATCTGAAGAACAAATTAAAACAGAATCAATCTAAATTGAATGGCCTGAACCGATTTTACAAAATCGATTTTGGTAATCACGTTTCTCAGATAACGAAAATTGAAAGTTCCTGATTCTTCAAGAGCCCTAGGCTCTGATACCAATTGATAAACCCCAGGATCCAATTCCACAGGATCATGAATCAGGAACAAAAGAGTTTGAAATACAAGAACAATCTAATTACAAAAAGTGGTGTTCGTCCATACAAAGATTACAGACTCAACAAACCTATATATAGGATTCTAGAATAACAAATTTACATAATGACCCTTTAACTAATCATTATTACATAATATCACTAAAACACACTTTTGACTAACAACATATTTTGACCCACTAACTTTTAATCAAACTTGGTTAACAATTAAGGCTAACACATATGCCTTAAGCCTTCCAACCACTTCATCAAAAAACATTGTGTCCAACTCGAAACATTGTTCGATTGAAGCAACAATTTGAAGAAACGATTTTGGCATTGCATCAAGTATCCTTCTCACCATTTCTTCTTCTTCAACTTCATGCCCAAGACTCCTCAACTTTGAAACCAATCCACTCAACTTAGTAGCATAATCATCAACAGGTTCTCCTTCTTTCATTCTCAAACCTTCAAGCTCTCTTTTCCGCATTGCAATTCGAGCTGTCCTCACCCGATCCACACCCAAGTATCGAGTTTTTAAGCCATCCCATACTTTCTTCGGGTCCGTGTTACTCGACATTTGCAACACTATATCTTCCGGTATTGCTTGAAACAAGAACGCTAAAGCTTGTTTTGATTTCTTAGCATCTGGTTCTTCCCCAAGAGCCCTCGGTTCTACAGTCTCCAATAGACCATGTGCATCCAAAATGGATTTAACTTTGATAGCCCATACCGGATAGTTGGTTGCGGTTAAAGTCGGAACTTGGTAAGACATCGATCCAGCTTCTTTTGCTTGCACCATCGCCTGTTGGTAATCAGCCTTTAAAATAAAGACAATTCACAAAAAAAACTTGCGTATAAAAGAAATAAAAGAAAATGATTGATGTAGAAAGAAAAATAAAAATGAAGAAAAGTAAAATGCTTAAATTATTCATTGACTAAAGGAGGCTATTTATAGCCTTTTACAGACTCTCAGCATACTAGCCCCATAGAACAAGAAAATGGCAACACTATAGACTCGGTACACTTCAACGGATACTTGCATATAAATCGGTCAAACCAAATACCAAATCTAACTTATTTAAAACGTTTAAATAACTAAAACATAAAATACTAAATGCTCAAGTCTTCAAATTTCCAACATGCAACCCACGTGAAAATCATTGTAGACTTGACTTATTTCATGCAAAACCCATAAACTCATGACCCATGAAACCAACCAAACCGATTAACCCAACAATCACCCCTTAATCGGTTTGTTCACAACACTTGATCACAACAACGTCGGTTCCTCTTCTATCAAGTTCGCTTCTTGCCTCTCCCATTTTGGACACTCGGATATATAGTGTCCAAATTCATGGCACTTGAAGCATTTCACGCGGCTCTTGTGTCGTTGTACTCGACCATCTCCTTGACCTCTCCCGAACCCCCGACCTCCATCTCGGCCACGCCCATAGTCATCACGGTTCGAGCTTCCACAACCACAACGCTCACACCCATGCTCCTTTTCTTTTGCCTTTTCATCCGACTTTGTAAATAAAAGTTGATTTTGCTCGGTTTGAGTCTTCCTCATCCTTGATCCTTTCTTCATAAGCCTTAAGCCGGCCCACAACATCATCATAACCAATGGTCTTCAAGTCTACAACCTGTTCTATAGAAGCCACCATATGAAGAAATTGTTTAGGCAACCCGTTAAGGAATTTCTTAACCAATTTTGTTTCTTCTATAACCGAGCCAAGTGAGGCGGCTCGAGAAGCATACTCGAACAACTTGTCAGCAAAGTCGTCAATAACTCCTTGGTCCTTCATCTTGATATTTTCAAACTCTCTCATTAGAGTTTGAAGTCTTGCTTCCCGGATTCGATCGGCACCCAAATGACGGATTTTGAGAACATCCCACATCTCCTTTGCGGTTTTGAGATTCCTTACCTGCAACGTTTGTTCCTCGGGTATGGCTTGGAACAAGAGAGCCATTGCAAATTTGAAAGATTATTCTTCTTGACATCCAGATTCGTTCCCGGTTCAATCATCTCCCACGCCCCATGAACATTGAAAATGACCCGCATCCTTATGGCCCATACCATGTAATTCGTGGATGACAACACAGGGCATTGAAGAGATAAAGTATTGTTCTCCTTAACAGTGACCAAAGCCTGATTCTCTGGTTTAGCCATTGTTAAGATTTACTGCACTACCAAGATTCAATAATCACTTAAAACACTGCTTGAAAGTATTACCTGCAAACACCTTTTGCTACCTTTCTCCTGCTGTTTTCAACCTTTGATTATCACCTACTTGTTCCTTGATTCCTCCTTTGTTCTTCGATCAACAACACTGGGTTAACAAGCCCTCTGATTTGGCCTGAATCACGACTTGTTTCCTCTACCCTCTTGATCTCCTAGAACAGAAAAAGCTTCAGCGTGCGATCACCTAGGTCGATCCGGTTACTGCTGATCTAAGCCATCTCTGATCACTGCAAACCAGTCACCTTCGATCGCTTAAATCTTTCTCAGCTCTGATTTACACCCCTTTCAACCGAACAAGGCTCTCAAAATAACCCTTCAACCTTGGCTTTGATACCAAATGTTGGTAATCAGCCTTTAAAATAAAGACAATTCACAAAAAAAACTTGCGTATAAAAGAAATAAAAGAAAATGATTGATGTAGAAAGAAAAATAAAAGTGCAGAAAAGTAAAATGCTTAAATTATTCATTGACTAAAGGAGGCTATTTATGGCCTTTTACAGACTCTCTGCATACTAGCCCCATAGAACAAGAAAATAGCAACTAACACTATAGACTCGGTACACTTCAACGGATACTTGCATATAAATCGGTCAAACCAAATACCAAATCTAACTTATATAAAACGTTTAAATAACTAAAACATAAAATACTAAATGCTCAAGTCTTCAAATTTCCAACATGCAACCCACGTGAAAATCATTTTAGACTTGACTTATTTCATGCAAAACCCATAAACTCATGACCCATGAAACCAACCGAACCGATTAACCCAACATCGCCATTCTTCCTATTTTTTTTACGAGTATAATATCCAAAAAAAATAAAAATTGAGATGCCAAATAAAATTTTACGTGCTTCCTTCTGGTCGTTTTTTTTTCTTTTTTTTTTTTAAATAAAATGAAATGCTTCCCTTGGATCTGAACAATCGAGCAGTCAAAAAAAAAATCCTTTCTTTCTTTCGGCAGAGTCCTCGTCTCCTCGTCGGTGTCGTTCTTCTCTTCTCGCCGGCAACGGTCTCTCAGCTTTGCCGGTATTCAGTCTTCTCAGGCACGCCTCCGGTCTAGATCGTCGCCAAGGTCACTAACTTCTCGGACTTGGATTCTTTCAGCCGCCGGTCTTTATTGCGGTTCGTCGGTCTTCTAGCTCGGTCGTTGGCGAGTTCCGGTCGATCAGTCTTCTCGCCGTTCTTTCTTCCTCACGCCGGTCCTAAGCTTTCCAGCAACGGTCTAACGGTCTTCTTTCTTACGCCAGAATCAAACTTCCGGCCGGTCTTCTTCGGTCTTTGTGATCTTCACAGCTTGCGATTCACATGGAACACTACCCTTCTCTAGATCGAGCCTAAGCTCTGGATACCAATTGTTGGTATAGGAACTTTCAAAGTCACGAAATAAGAGCTGTAATATATTTGCAGGTAGATTGCTTTGAAGAAGAAATGATACATATGAAATAAAAGAAAGCTGTACTTTTTATTCAATCAAACACAGGCATAGCAACTGCTTTCGACAACTAAAGCAAGAGACCCGGTACAAGGTTGACATTTTCTTTTATCCAACGGGTATTACTTGCAACGTCCATATTCTAAAATTTCGGTCAAACCTTTGAATACCATTTCCCTTGCAACAGTAACTAAACAAAACAAAACCTACTTAATCTTCTAAACAAACTAACTAAAATACCAATTAAATAATAAAGCTAAATCAAGATTAAAACTAACAAAACAATGAACTAAATATGTATCAATAAAATTGAATGGAATAACAAACCTGGATCGCTACAATTGTAAACAAAAAGGACAATAGATATAATAACTAAGAATGCCACACATAAGGAGAATAATACAACATCCCTTTAATGTCCAATGTTGTCTTTAACAAACTGTACAATACGGGCTATGTGAATGAAGGTTATCTTCAATGTTCATATGGTTTGTTTGGTATAGGGTAATAGAATGGATAGACGAATGAAATAGATGGGGTAAAGGAATGGATAAAGGAATGAAATGAAATGAAACATTACCATTCTATTGTCTTGTTTGGCTAGCATGTGGAATGGAATGAATCATTACTTTGTTTTGTTTGGTAGACAGGGAAAAGAAATAAAATAAAGTTGGTTGTGAGTGGTGATAGTGGTGGACTCGTGGTAGGAAATTTTTTTGATGGCGGTTGTGTGTGGTGGCGGTGGTGTTGGGTGGTGAACGACAGTGATGGTGAGCGGATGGGTAGAATGGTGGTTGGAGGTGGTGGCAGGTGTGGTGGTGGTGGTGGTGGTGGTGGTGACGGTGGCAGGTGCGGTGGTGGTGGTGAGTGGTCATGGTGGTTGGTGGATGGCGGTGTCAGTGGTGGTGGTGGTGGTGATGGCGGCGGGCGACGGTGGTGGGTTTGTGGTGATGTAAGGGGAAGCGGGAATGGAATGAAAGAAAAAAATCAAGGAGGGTGGATGGAATGAATTTTGGGTGTTTTGTAGGGAATTGAATGGACTTGGTAATGGATGATTCCATTCCATTGACTAACCAAGCACACTTTTTTTCATTCTCTCATAATGGTTCATTTCATTCAACCTACATGCCAAACACTACCATCGAGTCTGGGATTCGCTGAACCTGGAATGGGTGTAGACACCAAAAAGAACAACAAGAACATTGGTAATTTGTTTTAGTTATTTACCCGAAGAGCAACAAGTTGGTAACGTTCTGACAACATAAAAAAAAGATTTTGGGAAAGTAATTAAAGCCTGACATCTATGTGCCAATCAGATGAGCTAAACAAGACTTCAAACCCTAATATGACAGAATTTGAATTCTAAAGATGAGGGATCCAAGTTCAATAGATGGTTTTGCCAGGAAGATATCAAAAAATTGCCTCGAATTCTACCACCATTGGTTCTATCATGGAAAAATGAAGAATCTAGCTTGCGAAAAGGATCCTCACCGAGTTATCAAGACGCTTCATCACATAATAGCACCAACCGAGCAAGTGGTAGGCCTATAGACTATTGGTTTCTAAGATGTCATGGCTCGCCTTAAATCCCACAAAGAAAGACGAATGTAGGTGGACATGCCAAACTACCACACAAGTAATACATTCCAAGTTGTCTGATAAACAAGTTGTGTACATGTTGGCATATCTAATCGGCGTACTAAATGATATTTGTTTGGGTTGTATTAAAATTAATTGGGTTCATTCAGCCAACTTGTTTACAATAAGTTAAAGATTTGTATAATTCTTTTACGACCAATTTTCCTTGTTTACAAATTGGCTACAAATCATTTAACATGTTGTGATGTGCCATACTACTACACATATCATGTTTGCAAGTTTTATGTGTTTGGGTTAGGGTTAATTTATTTAACACAAATAATTATATCGGTTATGTTCGAGTTCACCAATTTCAGACAGGACCTGTTAATCCGACTCCAATGTCATCCTAACTTTTTGTTTGTGATTTTTTCCCAAGCAACCAAGTTTCTAGCATCACCAAATGTTTATTAGTTTCAAAACTTTTGTGAAGTCTAAATGAAATTGACTAAGAACCACTGATTAAAAAAATGCATTTTTTTTATTGATGTTAGAAAGAAAAAAAAAAGCATTTTGATAAATAAGCTTTAAGATATTATTAGTTAATTTGTAGAATTATTTATTGTCAATATTTATATTGAACAAATGGAATTACATTAAAGGATGTTAACCTTAAATTTGGATGACAACCTTTTGTTTCATCTTGCTCCTATATATGCTGTTGGTAATGCTTCTGGATTACTTCAACGTACACGCTGTCTCTAACATGTATCTAGAATGAGAGAATGACATGTAAATGCTAGACAAAGGAGTCTATATTAATAACCATTTTTTATTTATTTATTTATTTTTCAAAACCAATCACTATTAAAAAAAACTTTGGCTCCAAATAGATTTCAAGATCACTCGACTACACGAGTGTTTCTTTTCTTTAATAATGCTATTTTCACTTACTTGAGCCACCTGCATTTGAGCTCCGAGCCAATATGTTTAACTTAACCGAACCCGCCACATCTGCTTCCTCATCAAAATGCCTACTTTTTTCCAGCTCATAAGTATCATCATTTTGTTCATTCACTTCTTTGTCAAACCTGGGAAAAACATTACGATTTATGTGATGAGTACATTTTAAAGTGAAGCCTTTTTCTTAAACTTTGCTACTTCAAAACATGATCTTTGTTTCTTATTTGAGCTGATTGGCTTTTGAGTATAACGTTTCCAGTAATAATGTTTATATTTTTTATGGTGCGTCAGTTACTCAGCATATATATTTGCCACCTTTAAACTGTCTTTCCAACCCAGAAGAGTGAGTATAGGTGAAATGCAAAAAAAAGAGGGGGGGAAACATACGCTGAATAAACAATTAGCCCAACAACAACAGCAGCAAATGCCACAAAGTACATCCAATCAACCTGATGATATATGCAAAATTGCAGATGTAAACTTTTTTCTTAATCAACCTTTAAGATCTATATTTGTTAACTGTGTTACTAAACTTTTCGTGGTATACAAATATGCGTATCAAAACCGACCACATGTCTGATGTCAGCAAAGACAGATTTAGCATCGTGGATCCACTAATCTGCATTTTATATTGGCATGATGAAACTTTAAAAAAAAAAAAGAAAAAGAAGGAAAAAAACAGTTCTAAAAAAAGTTTGCATAATAGAAAACATAAGCAAGCTCTCACCTTTAGCAGCAGTGGCACACCTGAGTAAAATAGAAACATTGCTGCTGCAAATCCAGCATATGGAAGCACCTAAGACGAACAAAAATCTTACTTTAATGGTATACGTTTTCTAGAAAAAATAAATCTGATTGTGTTTGTTAATTCCCATTACTTAAAATAGGTCAACTTGGATTATATGCTATCTCAAAGGGCTCAAATAAAAAACTAGCTAAAAATGGATGGAGTTAAACGAGTTTCATATGTATTGAATTGATTTCAAGTTAGAACAACACACATTGTTTATTTAAAAAGTTGAGATATCATTCCAGTTGTATTGTTTTTTTTTTCTTCGAAACATATTGAAATTAAAAAAGGACAAAAAAGTATTGGTGCATCAACTCAACCTGACATGGTACCCAACCCAACCATTTTGGCACTTTAGCACTAAATGTGGTTCTTCAAAAGCATTACATGCACACACACACGTTTGCATACATAGTGTGTTTGTGTGTACAGATAGAGAGAGGGGTACCGCTCCAAACGACCAATGAATGGATTTGAGTTCCTCTCGCTCAAGCACGCTTCTGTCAAACCATTGAAGGCCATACAATAATAATACATTGGCAATTATGCAATGGACTACAATTTTGACATTAAACAAACAAGATGAAAGTGCGCTTAGTGAAACTGAATGAGAAAGTTGCAAATAATTAACATTTTCAGCCAAGAAATGGGTCCAGTAGTTATGTAAATATAATAAATGATTACACAAGTTATTACAGATGCACATAAAACCGTGCAGAAGGATACATTTGAATACCACCAACAATGGTGCCAAAGAGCCCTAACATTGCCAAGAGTTCAGCTTGATCAGCCGTTTTCATGAAAAACTCCTGCAAAAAACAAACAAACGTAACACATAACTTTGCCTAGATGTTTGAATCTTGATCTTTAACAGTAAAAATGGATAGAATAAAAAATGAAGCCAAAAAGAAAACAGGTTCATTGCTGACCAAGTGTATTTTTATTCATACAACCTTTTACATCACAATATAAAAAAAAACAAAAAAAACATATTATTGTACCAGTATGGTTTTCATTTAACTCATCTGAAGATTGGTACTCTCACAATCAGATTACTAACTCAGAAAAAACAAAACTTTATTGAATCAAAATTGAGGTACAAAATAACCTAAAACCTTAACCCCTATTTATAAGAAACAAAACCTTAAACAAGTCAAACTTCTATCCCTAAAAACATGCCTAAAAACATTCCAACTAAACAATCTTAATCCAAACAAAAACTAATCTAATCTTTAAACTTTAAAAACTAAATTAAATAAATCTAAAACAATTAAACTTTCTACTTTAACCCCTTAACTATTTAATAATTACAAGATTAAATCCAACAATCACCCCCCTAATCTTGTAATTCTTGATGTGGCTCTCTCTAGAACACAAAGTTCTTTTCAGCAACAACTTCTTGCACATAACTTCTGCCATAGTTTGAACTTGCCATCACCTTATTTCTTGCTGTTGTGAATCAGAAAACCACACATCAGTACAAGGCTGCTATTATCCACACAGGTTCTCCTTTTCATTTACCACACAGGTTCTAATCACTCCCACACAGGTTTTAATCACTCCCACACAGGTCTGCTTCAGCCCACACAGGTCTACTTCAGCCCACACAGGTTCTTTTCTTCTCCCACACAGGTTTGATTACTCATGTACTGTTTCACACAGCACCAAAGGGTCCCTTATTTTTCTGTTTTGATTCGCTAAAACTGCAGCAACACAAAACACAATCTTTTTTTTTTCACACAGATCAGCCCAGAATGTGATCAATCTATCATAGATTGATGATTTTTTTCCCACGGTATCACACCTCATCGCCTAAATCACACAGGGTTTATCACAGCTTGATCTTGAAGCCTTCACATAACTCGAGCACCTCTTCTCAGTCCTCACAGTTGCTTGTATCGGACTATCACAGCCCTCCACCCTTGTTTAAACCTATCACAGGTAAAATATAACACAATTGAAGCCCTCACAGCTCCCCCTCTCCTGAATCACACAGGATTGTGTTTAATTGAAGCCCTCACAGCTTTTGATCAGCCTTATCCAGCCCTCACAGCCTTCGATCAGCCTTATCCAGCCCTCACAGCCTTCGATAGCAAGTTTGAACCTATCACGGGTTCTTCCCTTTGATCGTTATCACACCTGAATCGCACAGGTCTGATCAATTTCTTGATTGCGTCACGCAATCAGCTCTCACAGCTTCTCTGAAACAGATCGAACCTGTTACCTCCTTTTTTCCGGTGTCTGCTAGCAACAACAGCAGCCAAAAGGCTGCTGCCTTCTTGACTCCAGATCACGACCCTCAAACCGGCAGAGAATTTAGCTCTGATACCAATTGAAGATTGGTACTCTCACAATCAGATTACTAACTCAGAAAAAACAATTCTTTATTGAATCAAAATTGAGGTACAAAATAACCTAAAACCTTAACCCCTATTTATAAGAAACAAAACCTTAAACAAGTCAAACTTCTATCCCTAAAAACATGCCTAAAAACATTCCAACTAAACAATCTTAATCCAATCAAATATTAATCTAATCTTTAAACTTTAAAAACTAAATTAAATAAATCTAAAACAATTAAACTTTCTACTTTAACCCCTTAACTATATAATAATTACAAGATTAAATCCAACAATCAACTATGTATAGAATTGGTAAAAGAGATGGAAAAGAATTTTTACCCCTTCTACTCACCTCACTAACATTGCAGAGAGCATAAAGTGTAGCCCCAGTAATGGCCAGCAAATCTCCTTTAACAGGGTTGGTACCACTCTCTAAACATGCACTCATATTATTAAAGATATATGCATATGTAAACATATATTAATGCTCAACTCGAATATTAACATAAAAACAAAATTGAATACAAACATAATATGCTCACGTGAATGATCCGATGCATGTCCATCTGAAAAAATAATGAGTACAATACCAGCAACACAAATTACAACACCCACAATTTTCTTGATATGATATTTTGTCTTCAAAAAGAACCATGTGAGGATTATGACACATGGGATTGACCAACAATCCAGAAGCATAACACTTGTTAATGATGTGTACTGGTACGCCTTCACCACTGTTCAAGAATTCACATACAAACTCGAAAATTTAATTATAGAGGTAACAAAATGGGTGGGTCAAACGGGTATGGATGCGTTTGGTTGACCTAATACACTTTATTATTCTAATTTTATTTTTATCTATAAACAATTAATGTGTTAAACATTATAATAATTTATGAGCTTTTATACATTATATGTACTTTGGGCAACAATCATCCTATTTGATATGTTTCCTTTTAAGCTACTTTTCCAGGCCCGTTTATTAGAAGTTATCACCTCTAGATCATATCTCATGCTTAGTTTTAGAAGTGCGAGGCACTTTGAGGCGTTTAGGCCTCAAAAGCCAAGGACGCATTTGTCTACAGCCAAAACAAAATAAGCTTTATCTACAACCAAAAACTGCAATTGTCTCATCAATTTTGACCTGAGATATGCATGAGCCGCCGCCTTAGAGCTCTAAAGCGCTTTCCTGCATGTGCCTCACGCATCACACCTCATCCGTTATTTTCAAACCAAGATGTCATGATAAATTTTGGGTATGGAGGCTAGGGCCAACTGAAAACAACTTTTTAAAACTTGAAAAAGAATTAATATAATAATTTTAAGGTTTTATGCACTAAAATACACTTTAAGTAACTTCTGATCCATTTGACCCTTTGCACCAAAATCATTTGACTTGCATTGTAAATGGGTGTAGCATACTAAAATCATTTTTTCTTAGATGTCGAGAGCTTGAAATTTTAGCGTTTATTGTTAGAGCTGAAACCGGTAAATTGCTTATGTGGCACCATGAATAAAATGTAATGAATTTGACACCTATTGTATTTGTGGGTAACCAAGTTCTTATTTTACAAAAGCAAAAACTAAAAAAAAAAATCTATATTATTGTTATTTATAATAGTTATATTTCTTTTAGATAGCTCGAGCAAAAAAACACAAAAATAAAAGCAAATGACACCACTAGTTCAAGTCACTGTCAACCAGGTAAAAGTTTACAGGTTTGGTATATTTAAAGATAATGTTTTTATTACACTACACACAATTAAATTATTTGTCAACTTTGATACACTTTTGTGTACTTAACTCGTTAAAAAATAACCAAAATCAATGCACTTGTATGTAGATGGGTTAATATTGTCGTCTCTAGATAATATGCAGTGATAACATTAGTAATAGTAGAAAACTTACCAAGATAATTTGCCTCAACATCTGCTATCCCAAGAAGTAAATAAGAGTACCATTTTACCTGCAAACGTTAACATAAAACAAATTGGTCATTTATTTAATGGTGACAGAATTATGTGGGGATGTATGGATATGAGTATCAACATGATTATTAAGACTTGAAATATCACATAATTGGTTACTAACCTTCATACCGTTTCTTCCACGTAACAATAATCACAATGCACGAATCTTATATAAACTAGTTAACTTCAAGAAAGCATATAACAAGATGAAATATAGATTGAAGGTTACTAACCTTCATACCGTTTCTTCCACGTATCAAAATTCCGCCATAAAAGATCGCCAACAACATGTAGTTTCCTAAAGATTGTGATGTTGGTGCATTGATTCCTATATTGCACAAAATGAAATAAAATTAGAGCATCTGATTGCATTAAAATAAAAATTATAGAGTTTCTTGATTTGTGCCCAATATAAACAAAATTATTTCTGTAAACATTCAAGATTAAACAGCCAGATTTCAAGAACAATAATCTGATCTCTTTCAATAAGATTAAAAAAACAATAATATTAATATATATGAAGCTAAAATACTAGAAAATGGCAACCTCTTCTAGCAAGCTCTGATGATGAAAATCCAGTTGAAGTGATAAAAAGAGAGAGAATCTGTCCCAAAAAGAGGCCAATCAATGTTTTCTTTGTAAAGAAACACTTAAAACCCACCATGGTTCACCACAAAAACCCTTCCTTCTTACAAGAATTCAAAATAAGAAACCCTAAATGCCCAAATCACAAAAACCGAATTCTTGACCTTTTGAGACCCAACATTGAAATGGGTTTGAACGATTTTCGACTACAAATGATGAAGAAAATAAGAAGTGTTTATCGATGGTTTGATGAACTGTAAACCAAGAAACAGGGGTTTTTGAAGAGGTTAAGGTTTAGGACTGTTTGGTGAATTCTAAATGACTGAAACCGACTATGCTAAACCTTTTCATGTATATATACATTTTCCCCTTTGTTTGTATGTTCACAATTTATTTATTTATTTGTTTGTTTGGTATTTAAAGAATATATTTTAACGGCTAAATCTTGACTGTGTATTTACTATCAAATATTCAAATATAGATTTTCTGATAGTGGCGAATATTATGTCTTTATATCTTTTACTTTTTATGATTATTTAGTTCGTTTACAAATTAAAATATCAAGAAATGACTAGCAATTTATTTTATAAACTTTATTTATGGTTTATTTTTAACTAAGTTAGAAACTAATGTATTACATCAGGGAGTCCTTTATGTAAAAGTTTTTTTGCTTGCACTTATGGTTCATAAATTCCAAAAATCAAATATATATATATATATATATTAGTTTGTCTTAATATACATAAATTTACTCATAGTTACAGTTAACTAATAATAATCATAAATAATATAAACAATTAATGTTAGAAAGTACAGTTCTTAATGATGATATTTTATAATCTTGCATTTTTTGTCTAAATCTTTCACTCGTACCATTAATGAAAAAATTATTTTAACGTCAAGTAAAGATGCAACAAAAACATAGAAGGTGTAATTATTTGAAAACAAAAAACCTTAAACAAACTTTCTCTTTTAAAAATACAAGTAGACTCTCTAATTTTTCAGATTTAAAACAACAAAATCAATAATATTTATGATAACGCGAACATAACCCGAACGGTTGGAGCCCCGAAAAATTAGGGGCCCTGGGCCCTTGCCTCTAGAATTGTGAAGTGAGGCCGGCCCTGTATTACATAGGTTTAATAAATCTAACATGTTGCAAACAATATTTTTTATAAAGATTTGTATTTTTTATATTATTAATTGTTAATAAAATAATAACTAATGAATGTTTAAAGATAACAAATTACAAATGATGAAATTTAAGAATTATAAAATTTAAGATAATATAAAATTGAAATTTTCTTATTATTTGTAAGTTTTACATGATTAGAAGATTTATATGTTTGATATTTATTTGTACAATTTAATTATTTAAAATTGTTTATTGATAATATCTAATATAAAAGATAATTAGTATTTAATAGGAGAGAGAGACAATTAATGAAATTATTTTTTATAGAGTTCATAAGAAGATCACATGTATTTAAGTTAATTATTTTTTATTATAATAAAGATATGATATATTTGAGTTGATTTAATATTGTATAGTTATTAAAAAGAAACATTTTAAGAGACACTCGTCTAAATAACTAGTTGGAGTTAGCATATGATTCATAAGTGTCTAAGTTAACATGATTTGAAATGTAATCTTGTGAGATATAACAATAAAATATTATAAAATTTTAAGTATCTAAGTTGTATGCTAATATTATAAGTTATATTATTATATTAATATATTTGGAATTATCTCACACATTAGTTTAGCGTCATATTTTCACACCCTTACTGTTACTGTCGCATTGTTACTGCGTGTTTGCTATTAGAGGAGTTATCTTTTGCATACATCTATGGTGATGTCTAAATTTTGGGACATGAAAATACGAGAAAATGGTGAAAATAAATGTCTATTGCCTTTTATTTTGTTTTGGTTTTATGTGAATTGGGTTTGTAACTTGTAACATGTACATTATTGACTTGCATATCATATACTTTATATATTAAATATTTTTTAAACACAATTTTTAGGTTAATCATGTATCATGTGTAACGTTTTAAATATTAAAAAAATATGTATCTTTTTAAAATATTATTGTTGTTCATAAATGAATTGAATACTTGAATGTAATCTATTGGAATAAAAACTAGAATTATTTATGACTAGAATGATGTTGGGTTCAAAAATAAAATAACGTGACCCATACGTTTGTTTGTTGGTCATGTAAACCAAAAATTGTAGTCCATGTATGTGATGGATTTGAAAACATTCCATTATCAAAACACCCCTACCTGGCTACCTTTCGATCGAGTTTATCATTGAATCGTTTCAATTTCATCAAACTTTAATTCCTTTAAACATTCTAATTGTATTTAAAAAAATTATGCTAATCAAACGCTTACATTCCAAAATCATACATAACCATTGACCCACAACACACTCCCCGTCAGCTCTGCTCGAAAAGTTCATATTTTGCAGTGCCAATATCACTCATTATTGTTGTTCTCAATACCTGATTACATAAAGACCTTTATAAAATGTTGCATAGAGGATCATTATTACCACATATATTATCAGTGTCACTAAAACCTGGAGTGATTAAGATAAGTTATACAGGGTGTGGGTTAAGCATATGACGTCAACATAACTTGACCCTTTTTGACCCAAATCAAAAACCTTACCCCATTTGACCCATCAAAGAGTTACCTGTTTTGACCCCTTCCTCTCATTTGGTTTATATTGATGCACGTGCAATTATTAGGGACGATACGACCAAGTAGACATTATTGAGTGTGACGATAAAGAGCCTAAGCCAAACAGAACAAATGATGTGGCAAAAAAGGAACGGCTTTTTGTTGACATCTAACGACAAAAATGACAGAAAAGACATGTACGAAAAAGACAAATTGCAACACCAATGCAAAACACAAAGAATATACTCACGATGGAGGGGAAGAGAAGCAGAGGAAGAACGATGTTGACATGAGAGAAGCAAATTCAACATGATTTGTTAAATTTAGATCGCTCTGAACTGAAGACATGATCAACAATGAAAGCTCTTGAAAAAGTAGGATAAAAGGCCAGAGACTTTTAGATTTTCTAGACTCTACACTTTTGAGGGAAAGAGGTTAGACATTATTAGCTTTAAGTATTAGCTTAGTACTTAACACCCTAGTTTATTTGATATGTTTTTTATATCAAATAATAAAAATAAAAAGATAAAAAGATAAAACTAAGAAATACCTTAGTTTAAATGTATCGTTTATTTGATATGTTTTTCTATATGCTTCTAATCTACTACGTGTGTGTCATTTAATTGTTGATTAGATTGTTTGTTTACATGGATATAGAATGCTTGTACGTTTATGTTTTGCTTATGCCCCAACCTTTGTGAAATATATTAAAAAGGAAAGTCTACGACAATCCTGAGTTGTGGGTCTCTTTATAAGCAGTCTCTCTATCCTAGTAAGATAGCAGTAAGGTTTGTTTTCATCTTACTCCCAGATCCTACTGATCAGTGGAACTTGACTGGGTATGTCTCTATGTATTTTTGTTTAACGACAAAAATAAAAAAGGCATATTAGGGTTTGAAAAGTAACTGACCCTAGTCAGAACGACATATTTATCACCTTAAAACTTATAAGAAGTAACATATATGTAAACGTGTTTTTGCAAATTTTTAAAAGACAAGCTGTTTTTTTAAGTTATGATCTCTCACTTGTTGTCGCCGTCACCGCCGTATTCAGTGGAATTACCATTCCAGAAAGCATTTTGGCCTTTGAATTTGGTATCATCTTCATCATGTTTTAAGGTGTGAATATTGCTTCCACTTCCAAATCTTGATGAATTTGGTTTGTTATTTTTACCAGTTGATGCTGTGTTACTGTTATTGCTTTGGTTTGATGTTACAAGGTAGGATCTCCTGCTTCCTGTGTAGTTTCCTTGTGGTGTGCCTGCATGTTAAGAAATTAACAGCTTTATAATCCCAACTTTGACTAAAAGTCCAGTATTTAACAATTTCAACTTTCCTGAAAATTAGGAATTGCAGGAAAAAAAAGATTAAATTTGTAAAAATGGAAAGGGAAGACATATTTAACACATGGATTAATTAAATAAAAATAAAAATAAAATCACCAGATTCCTGTCCAGAAGTTGATGAATTTGCAGCAGCAGCAGCACCACCACTTAGATAGGCCAAAGGATTTACATATGATAGATACCGTTTCACAAGTGAAAAATAACTTTCACCATCTGAAGAACTGGTGTGACCTGCAGACACTGACGGGCTGGAAATGGATGATCGCCCTTTGTGGGGGGCCGAGGCTTGGAGATGCGGAACCACTATCAATGCTTGTCTATTAAGCAGACTTAACTCTGTTAAAGTTTTGCTTAAATCTGCAATTATGGTAACAAAATTGAACCACAACAATAAGTTCTATCATAAACATTCGATAAGTCACTAATAAACAAGTCTATGTCACTCGCTTGACTTTTACAATATCAAAATTTGACTAAATTTTCTTCAGATAACAGTAATTAAGTAAAAACAATTTGGTATACCTTGGTCCTTGAAAACCTTGCGAGGATAAGGAATGGCCAGATCATATGATCCAGTGCTACTTTCTTGATTTTGATCCACGTAATCTTTGACCATTTTCAAGGTGCTTGTAGGCTCAAATTTCTCTTGTAGACTTGCACCGCCAGGTAACCGAATATTCAAATAAATATCAGTTGATATATTTGAGCCCAGATCTGAATTATCTAGTTTCTCAGTTTGAATATTTTCAGACATTTCAGGCTTTACTTCATGTTGGCTAGCATTTATGCTTGGTTTCTGGTCGACTCCAGATTTGGTTACACTTTGGGTCACTTGGTTATCTGGTTTGTTATTTGTTGTAACTGGCTGTATAACATTACTTTCAGACTTTTCAGGTTTTGCTTCATGTTGACCAACAGTTAAGCCTGGTTTTTGGTCAACTCCAGATTTGCTTGCGCTTGGGATCACTTGGTTAACTGGCTTGTTAGTTGTTTTAGCTGGCTGTTTAACATTACTTTCTTCTGATTTATCCACAGATGGCCCATGAGACACATCACCACCAAGTTTTAAGTTTTTCTCCTGTTCAGGTGATAGAATTAAAAAAATGCCTGACTGTGAGAGATGACATGATAAAGTGAAGATGGAAATTAACTTATCAACGAGTTGATTCATGTTATAGTAATCCCATTTATAGCATACCTATTGGTAGGTTTTGGGAAGGGTGGATTTAGACAAACCTTAACTCTAATTCTAGGGAAAGAAAGGCAACTTCCCGAGAGACTACAACAACAACAACAACCTTACCCAGTATATTCCCACTTTTCAGTAGGGTCTGGGGGGGAAGGATAGATACAAACCTTACCCCTATCCCAATTGGGATAGAAAGGAAAAGAGTCCCCGGCTCAAAGTTATCGTTTGAAGTTGACCATCCCATTAACGTTATTTTCACAAAATAATTAAAATAATGTTAAAATTAGTGCACTTTTACTTTTGCCCCTTAAGGGCCCACACATATACACATTATATGCGTGCACCGCAAATGGGGCGTAACTTCCCGAGAGACTCCCGGCCCTAAAAGATAACCAAACTGACACAGACAACCAAGCATGGGTAAGATGAAAGAACTAGCTAAAAAGGAAATGATAAAACAGGTTGAACATCTTGAAAGTTGCCTAGGTGTAAATAATGCATAACTAGGTTAGCACCCCCGTGTATTACACGGGTTGAATGATAAAATATAATAAACAATCATTAATTAAAATTTAGATGATATTAGATTTTTAATGTAAAATATGGCTAAAATTT
This sequence comes from Mikania micrantha, assembly GCA_009363875.1. Classification (NCBI taxonomy): domain Eukaryota; kingdom Viridiplantae; phylum Streptophyta; class Magnoliopsida; order Asterales; family Asteraceae; genus Mikania; species Mikania micrantha. Next base: position 58,077,172 of record CM018687.1, on the reverse strand, counting down.
TGTATAATTTAATAATTTAAGTAATAAAATAATTATATTTTATCTTTAAACAATAGCTTTTGTCAACGATTGTTTCTTAATTTTTTTTAAAATACTATTTTTAAAATTTGTATATTTTATAATAAATTGGATATTTAAAATGCTTTTTTTTAATATTATTATATTTTTAGTGTATTATAAAATATGTTAGTTTAAAAAAGTAAAACAAAGTATTTTATATTTAATATTATTATTTCATATAAGGTGTATTTAATAGGAGAGAGAGGCGGGAAATCAAATATGAGATGCTCCAGAATCACGCCATGTGTCCCCAAAAACCTTGATTTATTAGAATAGATAGATTGCATATATCATAGTTAATATATGTTTTCTGCATTGTATTTAACACACATTTTAAAAGAACATATATAAGGTGTTTCAGAGCAACCCAGCTCAGCCTGTTTTGGCATTACTCATTTCAACCCCTTAAACAAAATTAATCAAACAAGCAGGTTTGGTTGATGTCAATCAACTAACCTCGACCAGTGGGGCAGGATTTTCAGATTTTTCTTTGTCACTCTCCAAGTCTTTTATGTCCACAGAAGCTCTATCATTTGTATTAGTAGACGATGTGGAAGAACTTCCAATTTCACGTGCTTCAGAGGGAGTTTGTTCAGATTGTCTCGAGGCAAGTGCTGCAGTCAATAAAGTAGCAGTTGTTTCCTGTATAAGACAACGTATTTATACAATAATTAAGTCAGGGATATTATATTTAAGTCATATCATTGACTCAATCAGAATTATATCTGAAAACAACTGTGTATTAAATCAACTTAACATAGTATATAATGCTACTTCGCAAATTACACAAAGAGAATGCATACACAACCTGAACATGAAGACTCAACCATGCTTTCTCAAGCGTTGAAGCCAGAACCTCAGCACTGATAAAGCCCTCTATTAATTAATTCAAACATAGAGAAAGAAAAATCAAAATTCAGTAAGCTAAAAGTAAAGCATATCAAAAATAAATGGCAAATTCACACACACACACACACATATATAGGAGTATGTTCCCTACTGAATAGTAGGAGTTTACTAGGTATGTTTTGTTTTCTTTTTATATAGGAGGATGTTCAATTGAGAACTTATATTAGTTAAGAATCAAAAGACCCATTTATAGCCACAAGTTTTTTATAATAATATTAAAGTAAAGGGAACTTATTTTTATGTTCCTTAAACATTTGACTATAAATAGTTCTTTTTTGTTCATAACAACTTCCTGGTTCTCGGGGTAGGCGTGTGACACACACACACTTATATCCTTCTAAAAGCTCAAAATCTCATATATCATTATATCATGTTCTGTCTCAAAAACAAGCAAAGAGAGCATCACACGCCGAACTGGTTCACAGTAACAAATTACAACGTTGCTGTCGTATTCGTTACTCCAATGAAAAAGAGTGTACAAGTAACTAATATTGTTGTATCAACTATGAAATAGGTAAATGCGATATTTTTAGTGTTTTTGAAAGGGTAAATGTGATATTATGAAATTTAGAAATATATATATACACATGAAATTTTGACATTTTAGTAAGGTAATCTGAAAAAATGAATATGATATCTGCAGTTTTGAATTTACCATTTTGCCATAGTTGGATGCCGTTATATCCAATAGCTGTAATACAAGGAGCAGGTTTTTGTGGGTCTATTTAAATTGATGCAAGGAATGTCATGCATGACTGCATGTATAAACCAAATATATCCTACTTGTAAGTTGTAATTATGTGGTCAATAAAATCTTTGAATCAAGCAAAGGATACATAACGCAGAAAATTGAACTGCATCTGTACTTCCCTCTAAAATGTGCAGCAAAATGCAGTACTTCAACAATGACTCTGCTACCTAAATGCATCCAGCTGTCATTAGACAATGTTTTCCCCAAAATTTACAGCATATTATGTTTAGTTTATTGGGGAAGAAATCATATTGGACATTAACTCACACTTGACTCTGACCAAGTAGATTTATCCATAGAGACCGAGTCTTCATTTTCTCCTGTAAATACCAAAACCAAAACTTTTAATTCGCGTATCTTTAGGTATCTAGCGGGTAGTGCGAGGAATAACAGAATATCTCACGAAGATGAAAAATTACCTGATATGTAGACTACAAAAAGCTTTTTCTGTCTTTTGGCTTCAGTGATTGCTTCAATAATAGAACCTTTGAATGCAAGAGATGAGATAGATTGTTCCATCTGTATAAAATTAAAAAAAAAAAAATTAAGAGTTCCATGTCATTAAATGACATATACAAGAATCAACATGTTACATAGACTAGCTCCAATAAGGGGAAAATGTTATAAAATGCTAAATGTGTAATTCAGTCAATCATACCCAAGAAATCCCACTCATAGCATGGCTTATTTAAATACGTGATTACTTTAGTGATAAAAACTGCACCATGGAAAAATCTATGAACCTATTTCAAGATTATAAGTGCAATCAAGAAATAAATCACTAATTCGAATAAGAGTAAGCAAATCTTTGTTCAAAATGAAACAAGACATAAAAGGTGTGTTTGAAATTCATGATTTTTTGTAATTTTTTGTCCTTGTTGGGAACTATCAGTCTACTTCTTCGTGATCAAATGATAAAACTATGCAAATCAGCTTAAATTATAGCAGTTGAAACTAGGAGAAGCTAAACTTTATGCAATTTAATCAAGTCACGAAAAATATGAGTTCAATTTGTCTTTAACCGATTATAACGGAGTTTAGCTGTAAAAACTCAGAACCCTAATTCATAATCAATCAAAATCAGTTTTAGATGACCTGCTTTTTCAATCCAAGTGATCGCCGACAAAATCAGATATCATCAACAGAAATCCTTGTCAATTATTCAAATTTAAAACCGTTGTAACGAACGCAATCCACAAGTCGATAAATTGAATGATAACTCACACAATATATCGAATTTCTTGATGAGCAAAGAGTGATTGACAATTCAATTGACTGAAGATAATTGAAATAAAGATCGTACCTTGGGGATTTATGGCGATTTTGATGTTACTTCTCTGTGTTTTTATGGATGCAACCACTCTGATGAAGATGGACGAAGTCTACTTTTGTGGGCGAAACTAAGAAAAATAGCAGTAGGTCTGGTTTATAATTTAGTCGATTTTAGGTGATTTTTTCTTATTTTCTATTTATTACATATATAATGTTTGAGGAGGGATATTTTAAAAAGGATAAAAACCCTGAGAAGCGTGATGTAACCCCCGGTTACTATTCAACCTTTTAAAATAATATCAGAGTTGGTCCCAGCAAATTTTTCATTTTCAAACCTTGTTTAACCCTCGATCCTTACAGCCGTGTACGTCATTTTTGACCTACAAACATCACACAATAATTCTCATTAGTTCATAAGAACTAAGTAAGTAAACCCCAATGGTTTCTTAACAATAAAATGTAAAAATACATTTTTCACAATCAATATTCAAACTGAGTCATTTCTATTCGAATTGACTCTCACAATATAAAATATCACATTACCAATCATCAACTATTGCTCACAATAGTTTAATTAATATTACACTATGGGGTTCACATTCCTGTGCTTCCACCATAGCCAAATGCCAGCACCTCTGGCTATCCACCATTGTGGAGTCATAAATATTTCAAGTCTTAAGATGTTCACCAACCGGTACTTCCATCTAAGACAATTGACAGCACCTCTGTCTATCCACCATTGTGGAGTCATATATAATTCAAGTCTTAAGATGTTCACCAACCGGTACTTCCATCTAAGACAATTAACAGCACCTCTGTCTATCCACCATTGTGGAGTCATATATAATTCAAGTCTTAAGATGTTCACCAATCGGTACTTCCATCTAAGACAATTGACAGCACCTCTGTCTATCCACCATTGTGGAGTCATATATAATTCAATCAAATTACTATGATGTTCACCCAACCGGTACTTCCATCATAGAAGTCTCACACTATTATTTACCAAGGTATTGGATTTATCATAGGTTGTTGAACTTTTATTGTTCAACATTTCCCTATTACCAATGCCATATTTATCATATAATTCATTCAACAACAAATTCAATATTTATTATGTGATGTCATAGTTGTGGGATTACTTACCTTAATCAGATAAGGGATTAGCAACTGCATGCTCCTTTCCTGCTCTATGACTAGTGGTTTGATTTACACTACCACCACCTAGTTGGAAAATACATATATACAACTAGTTTCAACACGTATAGCACGTATAATCAAGTTCAACACACTTGACTGATTTGACTTTCTCAAAGTCAATTCATCACATAACTGACTCTATCTTACTATATTTAGCAAGTTTTAGTCAATTATCACACTTATTCATATTTTATGCCTTCCCAGGCAATTTATCAAATAATTGATGTTCATTATATTAGTTACGATCTTTAATCACTTTTTATTATTCAATATTTATTTTTAGATCAATAACTATTAATAATGGTAGCATCAATTCATCAAAATCATCATTTAATCTATGGATTATAATCCATAATTTATTTGAAATCATATTCAACCCATCCTGCTAGTTATCCTACCATGATATGGGTTTCATAACAACCGGATATTATCCCGGCTTCAAAACGAAGATTTCACCGTCAAAATATCAAGTTCTTCGTTTCTAACAATCCCTAGTTATCAACTAGGCAATAATCAATACCCATAATCATATTATTACAATCAAAACTAGATTTAATCCACACAATATCAAACTAGTAGGATAAAACAAACCGTTACCTGATCTGACGGATTTCTACGGTTAAAACAACGATCGGGACTTGAAAACACGATCCTATGCGCGATCTGGATGTTTAATAAGCTTGAAATAGTGTTTGGCTGCTCAAAAATGGATCTTGATCGTTTGGGGTTGAAGAAAGACCGAAAATATGGAAAAAATGAAGTTCCCGACGCAATCTGATCCTTTACAACATTTTAGACCGACATAAGACGTCAGGCGCATCGCCCCGGCCCGAAGTTTGGCCCGGGGCGTACCTCCCCACGTCATCCCACCCAATTTTTAATCTTATCTTGTTTTCGCGATTCCGGGAGCATACGAACTCCGTTTTGTGCACGGTTTTCGCCTACGTTCACGATTTTTCGAGCTCTTTCCAATGGTTATAATCTCAAGACCTAAAGAGTTCAAAATATTTGACCTCTTATCTATTGCTATATTCGCTTCAGTGTATCTTGAAATCGGAGCCTCGTTTCGCGATTTCGCTTACACTCATTTTCTTCATTTCCGAGTTATGATTCTCGACATGAAATCGGTTAGTCATCTATTTGAATAAGCATTAGGTGATGGATGTTTCTTTGCGATCTACTAACGCTATTTTTCACCTACTATCAACCTGTAATAATTAAAATTGTTAAATCATCATGGATTTCAAGCACAACCAAATGTGCTCTTATCATAGATGACGTAATCTCACATATTTTCAAATCACAACAACCACAATCGTTTGATTAACAATTATTCGCAATACATTCATTATTAAAAACCGGTTGTTACACGTGAGAAGCAATCCTGAACGTATATCTGTAGTGTTTTACGGTCAGAATTGCGCGGTGTCAATTCTGTAATTAGTATGGTGTTTGAAAGTCGCGGGATGAGCATAAACGTGATTTGATGTTTTTTTTAAAATGAAATAGAATCCGCAACCTTCATACTTGTATGGTGTTTTTTTTTTGTTTGTGGTGTTTTTGTCAGGTTATGGTGTTTTTGTCAGGTTATGGTGTTATAATGTATTTCTTATTGATCTATCCCGATATATGGTGTTGAACATCTGTTAAATTTTATGGTGTTTTGAACTTCGTTAAATTTTAGTTGTGAGATTATTGGTGTTTTGAACATTCGTTAAATTTTATGACGTTTTAGACTTATCAGTTCACGTTAAAACACCGTAGCACGTAAAATTATTTGAAATACATAATATTTGGCTTATTTTATAAAAGACTTCATCCGAACAAATATATAATCTGAAAAACACCATAAACTCTAAACTACATATATAGCCACCATTAAAACACCATACATGTGTATAAAATCAAAAAACAGAGAATTGTTTAAAAAAACACCACAATTTTCAAATACCATGGTGATTAGGGCTTTTGTATTCAAAATAAGTTGTAATACTTGGATTCAAAAACACTATACAATCCAAAAAATACAATACAATCTGAAAAAACATCATACAATTTGAAAAACATTATAATATAAAAAAACAGAGCATACAACATACGAAATAACACCATACAATCTAAAAAACACCATATAATCTGAAAAACACCATACAATCAAAAAACACAATACAGTCTGAAAAAACATCATACAATTTGAAAAACACCATAATATCAAAAAACAGAGCATACAACATACGAAACACACCATACAATCTGAAAAACACCATATAATCTGAAAAACACCATAACCTTGCGTATCTTCTGTGTTCTATTCCATCACGTCGTTGCCCTCAAAAAAACTAAACGATTATTCGTCAGATGAAATTAGAATCATATAATCAATTACAATATGTAATTTCTTCTTGTAATCGATAATTGATTTGGATTTTAAATTTTTTTTAGCGAGAATCATGATATTTTCCCAAAATAACCGCTAACAATAATGAGAACAAATTACGTTAATACCCATATCTTGTAAACATTGGAAAATACACGTGTATGGCTTAGATTACTTCTCACACTTTTTATGGTTTTAAGACTTTTCAGCCAAACCTTAATCTATAATGTTTATATTATTTTAAACTAATCTTATATTATATTGGCTTTCTTAATTACTTCAAAAAATATATATAGCAAGTTGTTATCCTAAACAAATATAAAACAAAAATTATACCAAAGTAAACTTACGTTGTATTCCCGAGTTTGTTAAAAGAGATAACAGAAATGAAAATAAATGAGAAGAAAATAAAAGAAAATGATGAAATTCTTTCTTTTCATTTCGTTCCAAATCAAAAGGAAAGAAAAACTAAGTAATTTTGCCTAGTTTTTCTTCTACTTCCCTCAATTTCCCTCCTTAAATGAAACTCGGGAACAAAACATGTGTTATTTTTCTTTCTTTTCACTTGTTAAATGAAACTCATGAACATAAAAATGTTTTTCCTTTTCTTTTCTTTTATTTCCTTTCTTTTTATTTCCTTAAATAAACAAGGGAACATAGCGTTAAATTTACGTGTTAAGCATTATAATTCTAAATGGGACCTGTTAAGGAGACGCCAGGCTGGTTCAATATACACCATCCATACGGGCCGTATGACACTATACGGGTCGTATGAATATTTTATTTTCCGACAAAACTGGCACATCAAATCACGTTTCTGACACGCACCCATACGGCCTGTATGGTTCTTTATTTTTGAAAATTTTACAGTGCATGCAGAAACATGTCATCTATTTCATTTATTGAGAAGAGGTTTGGGTAAAGAGAAAACACTTTCAGCTTTTGAAGGCAGTGAACGTGGATGTGTCCTTTTTCTGCATCTTTATAGGTAGGTGTCCTTTTTCTGCAATGGTGGATGGGTTGAATAGAGAATTAGGGATAGGTCTTGTAGAGGTATGTGTCATTTTTCTGCAACTTTGTATTTTCCAACACCACACATAAAATACACAATAATATTATACAAACACATAAAACGCATACAGCCCGTATAGGGCATACGCCCGTATGTACTTTAATCGTCAGACATTTGCCTGACAAAATCTGACACTCATACGACCCGTATAGAGCTAGGTGGTGTTAACTGATCCATAGGGGGTATCCAAATAACGCGTCCCTTCTAAATCATTGTCTCTTAATAATTATTAGGAGGCTATCAAAGAGCAACTCTATGTGTTCACTTGCTTTGCATTCTAGACTTCCAAAAGGTTGACAACTTGACATAACACTTATCATATTCACGTTTCAACTAATTAAGTATGCATAGTATATTATCTCTGGAAAAAAGTTTAGCTAATATAACCTCATTGTAATAAATTTAATAAAATAATTTTTTTTATTTTATATTATGAAATGAAACATATAAAAGCTACTTTTGTTTAAGATTAGTTATAAAAGTAGATAGAAACTCAATGTATTTGTTCCTATTGTGTGTCTCGTGACAATAAATATCATTTATTTGATTATGGTATATTACAACAACATATTTGTCATTTTACTTTGATTAAAAGTTCATATTTATCTCTACACTTTTTAGTTTTTCTTTTTCTTTGGTCATTCCACGTGTATAATATATTTAATTTTACATAAAGTCTTGATTTCGACACCTCTGTTTTTTTCAATTTTATTTAATGACATTCAAAGTTCTTATAACTAATTTAACACTTAGTTTTAAATTTTTATTTCTTTATTTTCTTTTAACTTTTATTGTATGGTAATTTAGTCTATCATTTTTCATTTTTATATTTCTTCTTTTAACTTTATTTAGTTATGCTTAAAGTTTTTATAACTATAATTTTCTTCATTTGCACTTTAGTCATTCGTATTTTGCTTTTTATATTTTTTTTCTAACTTTTAAGTGTTTTTTTCAATTTTCTTTTAATTTTAATTTTACTATATTTTTGTCATCTGTATTTCTTTATCTGTGTTTATTTTGTTTTTTCCTGTGTTATGTAGATTTTTTTTCTGACCTTTTAAAATTACATTCAATTTTCTATAATTAACTGATAATAACAAGTTAATACGTTGAAAAATAAGACTGACATCGACTGAAAAATATTGATATTGTTATATAGATGTTTTTTATTTGTGTTTTCGTCTTCATAACCGTGTCACACCTGATCCCTCAACTTTGTAAAATGTCAATATTTCTAAAGTTTTAGGTTTATCCATAATTCGATTTTCCTCAATAACTTTCTTTTGTTATTTTTTAAATATTAGTTATTGTGTTTTATATCGATTGACATTAACATATTTGTACTATGAAAAATGAGACCAAAAAGGCAAAAACCAACTTAAAAACATCAGTATAAATTATTATTTAAATATATCCCGGTCTTTAAAAAAACAGCATGTCTTTTTATAAATATTTATTTATTAAAACAGATAAACACGTTTGAATGATAAGATATAAGAAAAAACACAATTATTACAAAAGAAAAAAAACTATTATTTGGGTAAACAAACAAATTCTTGAAATAGATTGAATATTCTAAAGATACGTTATGGTCCAAGTAAAACATCCCAAAAAAAAAAAAAAAAAAAAAAAAAAAAAACGATTACTTGGCCAAACAAACAAAATCTTGAAATAGATTGATTCAAAACCGTGTTTTTCCATTGATGGTACTAATAATTTAAACACCCTGATCTCTCTCTCTCCAATTCGTCTCTGTAATCGTTCTTTGCTTATCTGTCTTTCCCCAATTTTTCGATCATAACACAACAAAACAAAGCCCCTAAATCAAAAACCCGAAAGTGACAACACAAGACAGGTAAACCTCCGCTTCGATTACTTTATTATTTGTGAAATTGATTCGTTTCGGAGTTTTTGATGAAGGGTTTCTTGTTATATTGTTGTCTCGTTCGATCAGATTTGAAAGGAACCCTTTTAGTTTATTGTTCGTAATCTTTCGTTACTAGATCTTGTTAATTGATACTCAATTGGGTTTATTTGTTGAATGTTTCTTTGATTTCCCAATTGGGATTTCAGTTCTTTTAAGTTTTTGGTTTGATCATTGCAATTTTTGGAAGAAATTTGTTTTTGTTATTGGGTTTGCTTGATTTCTAGTTATAATTTGGAAACAGTGATGGTTACCGGTCGTCATTTTCGTGATTTTGTGGTAAGAATTTATGTAACTGTTGTTTAATTTGATGCATGTGCGTGAGATCTTTGATGTCTGTGAAGTGTTAAAAAAGTTTTAAGTTTCTGCTATTTGTTGTTTATATGATCTTTTATAAGTTTCTGATATTTGGTTACTGCAATTTTATGTCACAATCCTGCATATGACTATCTGATTAATTGATACTAATAAAACTGATCAACAAAAGTTAGAGTAATATAACACTTACAGAAATTATTTTACCCAAATTTGAATTTTTCATATTTTATCAACAGACACTGCAAAATATTTTGTGAAGATTTAATCAGAATTCTGTTTTTATCTTACATTCTCACTCTATTAGAAGAAATTTGATCATAAATTATAATTTTAAATCTATGCGTTGAATATTACGATCCTTTTACATGTTTTAATGGCTATGAAGGGATACGTGCCCACGTCAGGATACTTTATACGTTTGGGGAAACCAAGGGCTCAAGACGATTTAATTTTGAGGAAGAGAGATAGGATGCGGAGGTGGTTGTGTTGTACTTGTCAAGTCGAAGAATCTTATCCTTCAAATGACAATGGCTTTGTAAAAAACCACAGTGATCATATTGATGGTATGCTTAGCATTACTATTATGCATTTATAAAAAGTTATTATAATAACTTCAAGCAGCAGAAGCACACACTATTTCTTGAACCATGTTTTGTTACTTGGTATTCTGATTCTGATTCTAATTATATGGTACTTGCATACTATCCCTCGTCTATTTGAGGAACTAATTATGCATTTTTTGTTGTGACATTAGTTATATAAACTATTTTCTAGATAAGCTTTTTAATGTTTTTATCTATATGTGATATAGGACTGCGTAAGGACAAAGTACCACCTCCTGCCAAATTTGATGAACAAAAACCAGTGCCAACAATTTTAGTACCTGCACTTTCGCTCGATGAATTGAAAGAAAAAACTGAGAATTTTGGATCAAAGGCATTGATTGGCGAAGGTTCGTATGGCAGGGTTTATTTTGCAGATTTAAATAATGGTAAAAGTGTGGCTGTGAAAAAGCTTGATGTTTCTACTGAGGCCGAATCCAATAACGAGTTTTTGACTCAGGTAAATTTATGTTTCCGTAAGTAGATAATCTGTTAAGGGGTATACCCCGATTGGACCGAAACTGTAATATAAACAGCAAGGGAACCAAATATTAAAATGGTTTAGAGGTGGCAAGATGGTCAGCTGGGCTAGGTAATGGGTTGAAACAGGCTGTTTCAAAATGGGTCAGGGTCTATCCATGAACATTTTTTGTTTATTTTTATTTTTTCTGGATTATTAATGCATTATATATGAGTATAAAAACATTGTTGGTACAACAATAGTATAAATCTTAGAATAAAGTGATTTTGGAGATTGTATGTATATTTCGGGTGGCTTTTAACCCATTTAAACCTTTTTACCCCTGTTATGTTTAACTTAATTTGACCTTCTTTATAGATCAAATACAATGAAAATCCCTTTTTCTTCCGTCCTTTTTTTTAAAACAAGAAAATGACTTCCTTGCATTCCAGGTTTCCATGGTCTCTGCACTGAAGCATGAAAATTTTGTTGAGCTGTGCGGTTACTGTGTGGAAGGAAATACACGTGTTTTGGCTTATGAATTTGCAACCATGGGATCTCTACATGACATATTGCATGGTAAGGAAACATTCTTTTTATTCTATTTTCTGTTTTAATGGATTTTTTAATCTAAAACTTTGCATATACATACAGGCAGGAAGGGTGTGCAAGGAGCACAACCGGGGCCTGTGCTTGATTGGATGCAAAGAGTGAGGATTGCTGTTGATGCAGCAAAGGGACTTGATTATTTGCATGAAAAGGTCCAACCTTCAATAATTCACAGAGATATTAGGTCTAGCAATGTGCTATTATTTGAGGATCTAAGAGCCAAGATTGCTGATTTCAATCTTTCAAATCAAGCTCCTGATATGGCTGCTCGTTTGCATTCTACTCGTGTTTTGGGTACTTTTGGCTATCATGCCCCAGAGTAATGAGATTCTAAACCCTTAGTTAATTATGATCAAAATTTCTTGTTAAAGTGGCTTAGGAGATTTTTGTACATACAAATACCCTTAAGATGAATGTCCTTTTTTTTTTATAATTTTTTGCTAATATATAAAGAAACAGAGTTGTGAGTATCTTCGAAGATTGATATTTATTACATGCTTTTTCTATTTACAGAAACTTATTAATTCGGTAAATGTTCATAATGAAATTTTATGTAGATATGCAATGACGGGACAGCTGACACAAAAAAGTGATGTGTATAGCTTTGGGGTTGTTTTGCTTGAGCTTCTAACTGGTCGAAAACCTGTTGATCACACAATGCCACGTGGACAACAGAGCCTTGTCACTTGGGTGAGTTTCTTTTCTGTTGTTTGTTTTTGACACTTCAATTTTGTGGGTCCCTGTAGTGGATCTTTTTAGTTGATACTTGATAGGAGGATTAAGAAACCTGGTAAAAGTTTCTCTTTTAGAGATACGGCAACAAGTCGATATGGGTAATCATTATACAGGGAAGTGGGGAAGACCCAAAACGCTTTTCGTTTAATTTTTTTCTTCAATATTAAATAAACAGTCAGTGCCATCTATGTTTGCAAAAATTCCATGTTATCAATAATACTATATGTTCTTTGAAATGTTTTAGGAGGTTTAGGCATTAAAAATGCACTTTAGGTGAGCGAGTCTCACTTGTTAGATATAATGCATACCCCCCTTCATAAATACGTGGTTGAAATTCTTGACTTTAATATTTTCCTGATATTATATAAATGTTCAAAAACCCATTTTTCTTGAACAATAATAGGAACAAGCCTAATGAGAAAAGATGTAAACAAGTTGTGTTTATTTATTTTCATTCTTCTACATGTAGGCTACACCTAGGCTGAGTGAAGACAAGGTCAAACAATGTGTTGATCCACGGCTCAAGGGAGAGTACCCTCCAAAAGCAGTTGCAAAGGTCTGTCTCTTTCCAAACGATAATAATATTTCAATACTGGTATTGTCTTTTAACAATTTCAAGGGCAATTGTTAATTTGTTACAGTAAAAAACCTATGATTTTGCTTGCTTTTTCAAACCTGGCATTGTGTGTGCGCGCTTTATTGTTTACATAAAAGCAATTGTTAAAAAAAACTCATGGACCTTTGTGGATTTCGGCACACAAATATGTCCTTTGCCTTTTTTCTTTTTTAATTTATTGAATTCTGAGCGTTTTGAAAATTGAAATTAGTCATAAGGTCCTTTTTGAATAATTAAAATTCTTAAACGTAATCATATAAAATAGAAGAACCTTTTTGTTTCTTAAAAAGTTGATTAATCATTTTAGAATTAATAAAATCCAGTAACTTTTAAGTTTTAAAAGATAAGGGATTTAATCATTAAATCCAGTAACTTTTAACTTTTAAGTTTTAAAAGCACTAATACAAATCAAGTGAAAATACACAGGTTTTGTCGAAATTTATATAAAGGAAAGCCCTTTTTGCATCATTAAATCTCTCTACTTCTCAAAACTTGGCAGAAAGTTTTTTTTTTTTTTCAAATTATTATTTAAAAGATCGAGTCCCTAAACTTTATAAAAAGAACTTTTGTTGTAGGTTTAAAAAGTTTAGAATTTAATCATACCTGCAGAAGTATAGCCTATAATACATTTAGGTGAGAATTTAGTGAAAGTTGGTAGGTTTTATTTCTATATTAATTTTCTTTGAAAATTGCCCTTAGAACATTTATCTTAGCAAATTTTTACCAACATCAAATGTTTTTTCACTAACCAACAACATTTGTTTTGTTGATCTAGCTTGCGGCTGTGGCGGCTTTATGTGTGCAATACGAGTCTGAGTTCAGGCCTAATATGAGCATTGTTGTGAAAGCTCTTCAACCTCTGTTGAGGGCTCCTGCGCCAACAGCTCCAGAAGTATAACGCAACAAAAAAAAAGATATATGAACGAATTCGTGACTGTTGATCTCATTTGCAGCTTTATGTAGAGTTTGGTTTGATTTAGGCATATATGTATTTTGATTTTGGTTTGACAATATGGAAGCACGCTTATGTTTAGATTGGTCTGTTATATAATCTTTGGTTTGTCAAGATTTGTTCATCGTTTCAATGCCTGGTTTTTACTGCTATTAATTTCAAGTAGTTTTTTTTTTTTGCCTCTATTGTAGGCTGAGAATAATTTCACACATGTTTGATGCTCTAATCCTAATGCATGAATGTATGAGTTACATGAGGTGCATGAATAGACACTACTGTTGTAAAAATTGGCCTAGGCGCCCATCTACTGTCTCGATTTTGGCCTAGGCGATGCCTAAGCTAGGCAGTGCTAGGCGGCCTAGTCAGATTTTTATTTTATTTTTTGATTTTTTTGACTTTTTTCTTGTAAAAAGGGACCAATTTCATGATTATTTAGACATTTCTTAACTAAAAATCCTTAATATGTCTCTGAAACATCGAATCCAGTCAGTTAACATCGAAATTCATCTCTAAACTTTGAACTCAGTGTTTAAGTTTGCACTTTAAAGTACTTTATTTAGTGTATATTTAACTTTATTTCTTAAATTATTTGAAGTATTATATTAAATTATTGATATTGATGTGTGTATATAATATATATTTGTAAAATTACATATAAAAATTCCAATCCGCCTAACGCCGATTAATCCCGATTAATCCTTAAGCGGTACCTCGTCGCCCGACTAGTGCCTATCCACTTTTACAACCATGGGAATAGGTTTATGCTGATGATGATTTTCGCATGAGTTTAAACTCTTTATTAACAGAAAGAACATGTGAGACGTAAAAGTAAACATACAAAACATACCCAGTGAATTAGTGGGGTCTGGGAGGTGATAGATAAAGGCAAACCATACCAACAAGATAAAGAGGCTTTTACGTAAAAGTAGATAATTTTTTTAATAGATTCGTGTATATGTTTATATATGTTACTATTTTTACATGACTATAACAATTAAAAGGAAGGTTGTTTTGTGATTTTCTCATGCTTATTCAATTTCATGGTGTTTTAGTTTAAATTTGCTATAATTGCTTTTTATTATACCCTTTCAGTTATTTTTGTTTACTGTACCCTTTCAATTTTTTATTATACCATTCATCTTACCCTCTAGACCAATAAACTATATTGATTAGTGAGACTTGACAAAGTTATTGGTGCTCAGAATCATGTCTGCGTTCTAATAATGGGATACTCAGCATAACGTGTCGACGGGTAATCTTGTTTGGGTGCATATCAATGATATATTAGAAGCAATATTCAACTTTTGGTGATTTATTCATTCCTTATGTGACTCTTGATCATGTTTCTGTGTATGAAAAATGTTAAAACATATGCATTTCTTATTTGACAATGAAACATTTGTTTTTATTGATTTGATACAATACATGTTACATACAAAAAACTGCTTCAAGTGTAAACAACAGTATTTGCAGTGAAGATGTCATGAAATACTCGAGTCTTCAAACTGCGCGATGCAGAGCAACTAAAGACAACTCGTCGGGTGAAGAATGCCGGATGCAGTCCCAGCTGCATACGCGCAAGAGGACACTGCAGGCTGACCACCACGAATATAGTTAAGGTTAACGTCTTGTAGTCTTATTCCAGTACATGGGTTTCCTGGATTACAATCCAGTTTCACTGCCACTTGTGTGGCTGATGTTCCATGGATATCCTCGTACACCACGTCCTTGATCGTCACCCCTGACACCTGATCCGGGCAGCTGTCGTTGGGGCAGTACCTTTGCTCGATGATAATCGGGTTACTTACATTTACCATGGTCACATGCTGGAAAACTGCACCTGTTACGAACCCGTGGCTAGCCCTTGCCCATGTCTTTATCCTCACACCATTTTGAGTTCCTCTAAAGGTGGTTGTTGTTACTGTTATGTTCTGCACACCGGGTTCGTCCAATGCCCACCCTAGACTTCCGATGCTGTGGCCAACAAAATTAAGGAGTGTAAATCGTGTCGAGTTAACAAGTTGAATAGGTGAACCTAAGCACGATCCGTATGTGTGTATACTGTTTTACGAATTGACTGCATGTTTGTGTTCGTGTTTGTGTTCATTTTGTAAATATGAGTAATTAAACACAACTACACAAGGACTTGATAACAATTACATCAGCCCATATCATCAACTTATATGAAATTTTCTTTTCAAATTGATGTGTTTTAATTGCTATTTTTTTTCCATCTCTATCATTCTCTACTAAACTTAGGTTTATATATTAGAGGTGTTCATGGTTCGGTTTCAAACCGCAAAACCGTCGAAAACGGTTATCGGTTTGGTTTCGTCTTTAGTTTTTTCTCAAACATTTAATTGGTTGGTGTCAACTTTGAAACCGTAGTGAACGGTTTGGTTTACAGTTTTCAACAAAAACCGGTCATAAAAAACTTGACAGAACTTTGTGTGTTTATGCATCTATACATGTATATATACATAAATTTATAGATTGGGTGATGATTTGAATGTCATTCAACAAAAAAAAATACATTTGGGCAAGCAAAATAATTATCTCACGTAAAATTGTTCAGTTTGTTTGGTTTTTATTTTAACAGGCCAAAGCACAAAGGCCCAAGCCGTAAAATCAAAGCAGAACCAAACTGTATGCAACAGTACTCTTTGGTTCAATTTTTATTTTAACGGTTTGGTTTTGGTTATTCAAAAACCGTTATTAATTTGGTTTACGGCTCCATCTACAACAACCTTACCCAGTATATTCCCACTTTTCAGTAGGGTCTGGGGGGGAAGGATATATACAAACCTTACCCCTATTCCAATTGGAATAGAGAGGTTGCTCCGAAAGAGTCTCCGGCTCAAAGTTATCGTTTGAAGTTGATCATCCCAATGATTTTAACGTTATTTTCATAAATAACTAAAATAACGTTAAAATTAGTGCACTTTTACTTTTGCCCCTTAAGGACCCACACATATATACATTATCTACCTATTATAATAAAGGAGTATTTTTAGGGGACACATGTCGCATTCTAATGCAATCTAAAAATTTTTTCCCGCCTCTCTCTCATAATATATATTTATAATTTCTTTAGTAATTAAATTATATGATTAAATATTAAAAAAATATGAATCTTCTAATTCTAATATTTTACTATTTATTATAATTTATAAATTATAAAAATATTTCAATTATACTTTATCTTATAATATAATTTTATAATTATTCAACCCGTGTAATGCACGGGGTTTAAGGCTAGTTTATAATAAAGGAAGATTATTTTGCTTAGGTGTCATTACCACATTAATTTTCTCCTTTAAATTGACATGTGTCATTACCACAAAATTCTCAAACTAATTTTGCCACATGGCAATCACACACATGATATCTAATTCAAATATTCACAATTTCAAATATATTTTAAATAATAAAAACCTAACTAATCCTAATTTTTTGGTTATTTGAATCCTTAAATCAAATAATCAGGATACACAAATCAAAAATATTAGAAATACTATAATTCCAATTAAATTTAATTTGACATTCGTTTGTACATTCGTAAATTAATTTTTTTTTCGAATTTTATGTGTTTAATTGATTTATAACAAAATGTTACTTTTTGAATATAGTATTTTGACTTTTTTTTTAATTATTTTTGTTTAAGAATAAATTTTTTAATGCCCTCAACTATTAACAAAATATATGATTGTTAACATATTATACTATTTTAATATTTTAAAATTTTAATCAATTTATAAAATTATTTCCACCTCTTTCTCCTAATAAATGCATCCATATTCAATAATAATAATATTAAATATTAAATATACTTTTATACATTTTTATATTAAAAAAGGTTTTTAAAGCATTAAAAAATATATTAATTTTAAAAGAGTACATTTTTTTAATCCAAATTATTATGAAATATAAAAATTCAATAACTGTTTTTCAAAACGAAATATTCAAAAAAAAACTTTAATAAACTTAGTGTTTAAATAAATACTATTATTATTTTATTACTTACGTATTAAACTATATAAACTTTTAATCATATAATTATTGACTATATATTATTTTTTCTATTCAACACATGTAATACACGGGGTATTAACCTAGTATACATTATATGTGTGCTCCGCAAATGGGGCGTGGTTTACGGCTCCATCTAAAAACTATAAAAACCGGACCATGAACATCCAACTTGATTAGAGAAGAAACAGATGGAAAGAATTAGGCAACGGAGAAGCGAGAATGGACACCTCAAAGGCTCGAAGTCATGAGAAAAAACATTCACTTTAAAAAAAAAAAAAAAGAATAATGCTAGAGAATACTAAAAATCTAAGGCCTTAAACTTTAAATATATATTTCACTTTTCAATATTAATCAAACTTAAACGGGTCAACGGGTCGAAGAATTGTGTTCAAGTAAACCTATTTTTTAAATGGTCGTGTTTGGTTTCACCTTTTTACTATACTTGTCTATCCAAAACCTGATTATATATTCGCGTGTCGTGTTTTGGGTCATATACCATACCATACCATACCTGATGCCATGACCAGGGCCGCATGCGACCGTTTGCATCCAGACGTTACTGTTGCCAGGACCTATAGATATGCAATCGTCTCCGGTGGCAATCTTCGAGTTCAAGATGGTGACACCGGTCGACGATATTAAGTGGATGCCGTCTGTGTTCGGGCTGTCACCAGATGCTGAGATACTCACTCCTTGCAGCTTGGCGTTGATGCATCCATCTATGAGTATATGGAACATCTGGCTGTTTATAGACTTCAAGCCGCTTATAGCAATGTTCTTTGAATTGTATAACCCCAGTGACTGCATGATCATACATTTTTATGCAATTTTTTTTAATAAATCGAGTTGTAGAGTATTATTACTATCTATACAAAGTTCATTTATGAATAGTTATTTATTACTATTGGTTCATTAATTCATGAGTTGTATGTATTTGCAGATGTAGAAAACAAACCAAAATTTTTCTGATTCGTTCCCGTAAAGCCTTTGTTTAGGTTTTTCTTGAAAACATGGTTCGTCTCGAGCAATAATAAGTTTTTTTACCTGTATATACCCATGTTTGTGTTTCGGTTTAAGTTTTTCTAGAACTCGGTTTGTCTCTTACATGAGTCGTTGTTAAACAAGCACGCATGCACCTACAACAATGTGCGTTTGCGTAATCTAGTTAATTTTATGATACTTTGATACCAAAAAATAACTTGATTTTGAATACCATATAATTTTTAAAAATATACATCAAAACACACGAAAAAACTAACCTAGAAACCAATAAAAAAGACACATTCTTTTTATTATTTGTTTTGAAAAGAACCATCATCATCGTATTCATCATCATCATCATATATATTTCGTCTTAGCAAATCTAAAGTAAGGTCTAAGAAAAATAAAATGTAGACAGTCTTGCCTCTATTCCGTAGGAATAGAGAAATTGCTTCCAATAAGACCCATGATTCATGATGTCTGATTAACTGACAAACCCAACGCATTCTACGTAATTTTCACAAAAATTTAGTAAAACAATGTTAAAATTAGTTTTGAAAAGAACCCATGTTTTAAAAACATATATAGTTATGTGTAGTTTGATAAGTTATTCAGAAATAACAGAATTAAATAATTAATGTACCGTTGCTCCGGATGGACAGTTTTTGCCAGAAGTTTTGCAGGACCAAAGAGAACCACCTCGGGCATCAAGGGTGCCACCAGAGATAGTAACATGGTTCACTCTATGGAACCTGATCCAGTCACCCGAGTTGGCAATGGCATTGTAGTCGAAAGGCGCTACCAGGGTGCCATAAATGCGTATCGTAATGGAACTGCTCTGGCATCTTTCACCCGCAAACGTGATGGCAGTTGCAAGCAGGTACGTGCCACTCGGGACGACAATGAGAGCCGACTTGGTAGAGTTACACGCGGAAGACCAAGCACTTAGAAACGCCTTCGTCGAGTCCGTGTTACCATCGCCTTTGGCCCCGAAACTTGCCACATTGTATGTAACCTTTGCTAAGGATGATGATAATGAGACAAGTATAATGACCACAAGGAGAACAATATTCTTCATGTTACGTATTATGCTTATGTTTAGGAGATATAGAGTCAATATATATATACACATGCATACATAGAGTGACATGTGTGTATGTAATCATGTATGTTACATACAACATGATTTGATTCCTAATAATGGTTAGTTCATGTATTACAAAAATGAAAATAAAAAATATGATATGATGATTTGTCAAGTTGGAAGATCGTGCTAAGTTATATAATCATTATGTTATAATGATCTTTAATGATTGTTTAGAAAATCGACAGGTAATAAGCTATATATGTGGCTTGTTATTCAAGCCATCGACTTTATGGAACTTATCATATAAGCACAAAAGATAAGTATCTTTGTTGAGTTTTTATCTTCTTTTTATTTTAACGATAAGCGTTCTATCGTGCTACCTTTAGTCATCCTGTAGTTGGTAACTAAGATCTATTTCTCGATCGGAGACCGTGAGACCGTACCCTTTAATGCACGGGAATCCCGTGAAATAGGTAAACCCTCGCCTCCAGTGGTTCAGAACCCGAAATTATGCTCAATATTCCTTCCCTCACCTGGTATCCATTAAAGTGTCACATATCCAAGGAGAAATGGTCAAGTCTTAACCACTAGGCTAACTTTGTTGGATGAGTTTTTATCTTCTAATTTTATAATACCAACTAAACTAATAACCCACATATTTTACGGATTGAATAAAAAACAATAAATATTCAAGTATAAAAATTTGAAACTTATAAATCGGTTTTTTATATAAAATATCATATAAGTTAAGACTTAAGTTAATGAAAAATAATAATATTTTTCGTGATATCTGTTTATTAAAAAATTATTTTTAAAGCATCCATTTTAGAAAGCTATTTTTGCAAAAAAAAAAATACTGTTTTTGATAAAATATAGGTTCATATATATATGTACTTAATTACACGAGTTGAAATTCAAATTTAATTGATAAAAGCATAAATAAGGTAACTATTATTTAATATAAATAAATTAACAGAAGGAAGACGCGATGAAATTTCTTTAGAATAATGAGTTTTCAATTTTAATTTTAATTTTATTTATCGGTATTAAGATTTCTTATTTTAATCATTGCCTATAATTAGGCCGATAGTAAAAAAATATTCTTTATTGTGTCACTTTTTTGAAATTATTTCTAAGATTTTGAAATTGGTGCAACGATTGTTAATGTATAATTTGATGTCATAATTAACTTTTGTCATAGCTTTAAACATGATTTATATCAACTAAGACATCACAAAAAGCAAACAAATAAGTAGGTTTACAATTTTTCATGCAACATACTATCATGTCTTGATACAAATTTATTAAAAACTTTATAATACAAAAAACAAACCCAAGAAACATAATCTGAACAAACTTATATAAGATTTGTCTTTGTCATTTCAACTTAAAAACAAAAAACATATCTCACAAAATAAATAAAAAACATATAGAAACAAAGGACCCTTGAACCTCAAATATTCCAAAGTATGCATCTTATAATTCATTCAAGATTCAAGCCACACTGACATGGTTCTTGACTTCAACCCAAGGTCAACTCGAAGCCGAGTCAGTAGTAGGAGTCGATGGGTTGAATGGTTTCTGTTCGGCACACGTAAGCACCTCATGGGCCCCGGCTTGCTCTCGGCCAACACCCATCAAGTCAAGATAATACAAGTAATGTGTAATGATTGTGTTCATGGCATCAATGTCACCTTTGCCACACGTGCGTTCACCATACAGGATATTCATGGTGGCTCCAAATCCAGGGACCCTATTCGACGAAGTGTCGTTTTTGGTGGGCTTCCAGTTGCCCACCATGATGTCATGGGCTGAGGGCTGGCCCTTTTTTAATGGAGTTGTCCATTGAAAGATTGCAGCTTGGAAGGCTAAAGTGGCGTTTTGTTCAAGATATTCGGGATGGTGTAGAAGATCAACTTTTAAGCAGTCGGCGAGGTATCCATAGTTGTAGTTCCTGAAATAACACGACGGTTAGGGTTGTCATTTAAAAAGTGTTCTGGATCAACCCAACCTGTTCAAAAAGTACATTTTGACTTATTACCCGACCTGTGAATGTTTTCGCACTTTATAATATTTTGTTATTTTATCACGAGCCAAGAAGGCTTTGGCTGGCTCATATACATCCCCAGATACTAAAATCTTGAATAAGTAACATAAAATCGAATTATCGTTGCTAAAAACAAAAAATATTGGTTCATACCAGAAAACAGGCAAAGCACCACGACCAAAATATAAAGCTCCAGGGGCACAAGGGTAAGTGTATTTGTAGTTATCATCACAATAATCTTGCATAGGGCTCATTTCTTTGTTGTAACATAATCCCCATGCCGTAGGCCCTCCGGTTACCACTCCATATCCACCTAAACCATTTGCAATAACAAAAGTTATGTTATCTTGCCATTTCACGGTTGTTTGATTTAAGGTTGTGGGTTTGATAGTGTTTCGAGTATGTTTTATCTAAGGGTATGGGTTTGAAGGAATGGATAGATACCAAAATAGTATCGTCTCCTTCAAATCCGACAACCCATCTAAAGGGTTGTTTGATTTAGTTAGGATTCAATTATTCACTGGTCAAACTGGCAAATATTTTTATCTTTTAAGATACTTTCAGTGACTGTCATCTTTCAGATCCATTTTGAGTCTTTAACCTGTTCTGTTTTAGCTACAAAATTGATTTGACTGTTTGGGATTGCATAACCTGATTTGACATTCAAATTTACCACCTCTATGCATAAAAAGACTCGTGAGGAACAAGAAACAAAAGTCAAATGGTTGAAAACATGTACTCACAAGAAGTTTGACTTCCAACATGAGCAAGAAAAGCAGCAATCTCCAACATCTGTGTTGTCTTGTTGCCGGTGGTACCAAACCCTAGGGGCTGATAAATGGCTGAAGCAGTGATAAAAGATTTAAAATCCCAAAAACCAACAGCATGCGCCACTGGAGAATTCCTTTTTGAGAAAAGATTCTCAAATTGATAATAATCAAAATATTGAGATATTGTGAGGTTGCAACAATATTCTGACCACCCTTTACATTCCCAACCCTGATCACAAACTTTTTTCCCCTTAATTTTCTTCACCAATATTGGTGATGTATCAGCATCCCCAATCGAAACGATAATAAACAGAAGAGTTGTCACCAAAAGACACATATGTTTTGTCTCCATTCTTATCTGCTGCAAAAGAAGGAAGAAAAACAGAACAGTCAATAAAAGATTTTCAGTTCATGTGAAAGATATGAAAAGAACACAAATTAGGAGATCCCAATTCCCATATGCTTTTGCATAAACAAAAAGAAATATATATTAAATTGTTAATATTAGTTGATAAATTAAAATCTGATTCTTGTTAGTTGTGGGAGATCAATGTGAGAAAGTGAGATGACGATACAAGAACCAAAACCCGAGTGAGAAATTTAGTCCCTGTTTCTCTTTTATTTGTTTTAATAAAAAGAATCAGGTAATAAGGCACAAGTTAAGAGGTTCCAAGATGCTTTGAATAAACAAGAGGAATGAGGCAAATTCCCAGTGATGATTAACATCCTTTTCTTCGTGAATCAGTGTTGACTAATTAATATGATCGATCAATGTGATATAATAAAAAACATATGATATGCAAATTAATAAACATAATGATTAATAGGATGTTTTTAAGCTGAACCAAAAGGTAAATAAAACCAAAAAGTCAAAGGCATTAACTATCAAGTCTTTTTTCTTGTTTATTTGGGTTGTCGGTTAATAATTATAATTTTTATGCTAAATGGCAAAACAAGCATTCATTACACACACATTGTCACATTGATGAATCAAGTCCTTCTTGTTTCTTTATGTCAAATGAATAGAAAGAAGATGCATAGAAGGATACACCCAAGAAGAAATCAGTTTACTTTTCATCTAATTTGCCGATTTTTTTAAATTTTTTTGGAAAATGGCATGAATTATAGACATATATGCTAAAGACAATTTCACCAAAACACAGGATTTAAGTTGAATCAAAGTTGAAAACTTGAAATCAGCAGAATATTATTAGTTAACAAAAAAAAATAAGATACAAGATAAAAATTATAGTTCCTTAGAAAGGCATAGACAATTAGGCGGATATGATTAAGAGCGTATCTTAACCAAAGCAATAATCTAACATTAGCAGGAAAAAAATAATAATAAAAATAACAGGCAATTAATCAAGTTCTTTTTCTTGATTATCTGGGAAATTGGTGAGACGATCTTGATAGATCCAGATGCTTAAAACAAAAAAAAAAGTAACAAAATGCATTTCTTTCAAGGTTTTAACAGAAAATTTTAGGAATAAAAAGCAATATTCAAGATTAAATACAATCTGAAATTAGCAGAATATCATAACCCAAACACCCAATAATAGATCAAGTTCATTTTCTTGAATATTTGGGCATTTGGTGTAGATTTCATAGAAGAAAACAACACCCAGATGCCAAAGGCCCAAAATGAAGCAAAATCTTGCAAGGCCACAGGAATTAAGATGAATAAAATTCCTTTTTTTTTAAAAAAAAAATAATTTGGGCGTTTGAAGAATTTTACTAAAAACACGTAAATCATCGAGACCCAGATCCTACAAAAGAAAAAATGACAAACAATAAACTCCTCAAAGAATTTCTTAAAAAGAAAACAAGATCAATATGTTGAAATGGACTAAAACAATACACCCATTATAAAATTTGGTTTCTTTCTAGGGTTCTAATGGAAATTTTGCATTAAAACACATGATTTATGATGTAATAACTTTCTTTTCTTGATAATTTGGGCATTTGGTGAATTTTGCTTAAAACACATAAATCAGAGAGACCTAGATCCTATAAAGAACAAATGACAACTAAAACAATAAACCCATCAAAGAATCTTGCTTCTTTCAGGGTTTTATACCAAATTTTGATCAAATTGAACCATTTGATTTCAAGAAATTAGAATGTGCAACTTACTGAGAGTGGAGACTTCTCCCCTAACAAGATCTTATTTGAATCAAATGCAACTGGTTTTTGTATCAAGAATCTTGAAGACGAGGTGTGTGTGTTGGTTGAAGTATTTGTGTCAATTGAATGATGAAGAGGTGTGGAAATGGACGGTGGAGATTAAAAGATGGGATCGGTTGGTGTGTAAACATCATTGATGTGTTTAATAAGGAACAGGCTGGATTTGGAATCAAGTTAACGTATTGGAAGCCTCTTGAATAAACCACGACTCACCAACTAGTGATTGAAGTGAACTCGCCACCGACAGCTCACCGTTCCGAGTCAGGATGTTGACTCGGTGTCGAACTCTGTGAGTCGACAGGAGTTGGATGCTTTGATTTGGCGCATGAAACGTCGGTTTTGTTTTATTTATTTCTTTATTTATTGGTTGCAAAACTGTCGGTTTGTTAAAAAATAAATTACATATAAAATCTTATATAAGTTTGATGAAAAATTATATAAAAGATTTAGAAGAAATTGCACTTTTAGTCCTTTATGTTTACACAAAATTTCAGATATACTTCTTTATTTTTCAAAATGACATCAGTCTTTTAAATTTTCAAATATAGCAAACTCGGTCCTCTGTTAAGTACTAATAGAATAAGGGCATAAATGCCAAAAAAAAATCATTCAAGTAATTGAGTAAATTTTACTTTTGATTCTTTATGTTTATATAAATTTTCAGATATGGTTCTCTATTGTGTTAGTACTTAACGGAGTTAACTGAGAAATGACCGAGTTTGCAACATTTGAAAACTTATAGGACTGATTTTTCCATTTTAAAACATAAATGACTATCTCTGAACTTTTGTGTAAATATATATGACCAAAAGTGCAATTTACTCAAAGATTTAATAGTTTTCTTTAATAATATCTATTACATATTTAATCAGCTTTTAAAATCAATTACTTGTTTTTTTATGAAAGAGAAATATGTAATTGATTAGTTTATTTGAAAGTGAAAATATAATTTAAAAATAAGAAATATGTAATTGAATTTTTTATTTTAATGTCTTTCTATTCTAATAAACAAAAATAAGTTTTGTCACATGTTATATTCTCATGTTTTCTTGCCACTTGTCATTTTCTATAATTTTATTAAATTCTCTATCTTAATTATTAATTAAATACATTATCTCATATTGAATACTTATAATATTAATGAGTAATAAAATCATTTGTCTTCTTAAATGCAAGAAAATAGTTTTTAATAAATTAAAATCAAATATTTTTATTAAAAAACACACTTCAAAAAAAAGTTTATAAAATATGAAACTTTATAAAAATCAATTTTTTTAAAAAAGTTAGAAAAATTAGTATTTTTAGAAAATAAAAGTTTAATAAAAGCAATTTTTAAAAAATAAAATAAAATAAAATACACTATAAATCATAGTTTTCAAATACTGGTATTTTTATAAACAAATGATGTTTCTTAAACTTAAAATAATTATGTTCAACCAAAAGTTATAAAAATGATACGAAAAATTAAACTTTAGTTATTTATGTTAAATGATGTTATCAAATTAAGTTATTTAACTTTAATAATTATATAAATTGTACATTATTTTCTTGATTTGTAACTGTTAGTTTTTAATAGAAAAGTAAGTGAATTGGTAGCATCAATTAGTTCAAGAATATGTATTCTCTCAAAACAAGTAGGTCACGTATTATTTCTTTAGTTATTAAAAATTTTAATTATTATTTTATTAACTTAAAATACTCATTAATACGTAATCTACTTAATTTATAACAAATTGTTTATTTTTAAAATTTTTTATTACTAATTATTTAATGTTTTATATTTAATCCGTGTAATACACGGGGTAATAATCTAGTGTATATATATAATAATAAATGATATTAGGAGTGAGAAGTATGCAAATAACCAAAAATATAAGTTGGTTATTTATTGATTCATATATGTTTTCAA
The DNA here is from genome assembly GCA_009363875.1 of Mikania micrantha. Lineage (NCBI taxonomy): Eukaryota > Viridiplantae > Streptophyta > Magnoliopsida > Asterales > Asteraceae > Mikania > Mikania micrantha. Next base: position 58,050,302 of record CM018687.1, on the reverse strand, counting down.
ATACATCATTGATTTCTTATTTCTTCTTTCACATGTTAATATTTTCATTTTGTATTACCTAAAACTAACTAGCAGACTTACCGACGATTGCCCCAAGTCTAACAATGTAATAATGAGATATTGAATATCAAATTGCAAATAATATTTGTTAGTATGGTATAAAATCTTAAAGCATAAAACACAAATTTTTTAAAATATCATAGTAAAAAAATCAAATTGGTCTAAAACTCCTGTCACATAACATTCCTAAATATAAAAATTTGTAAAAAAAGGTTGAGTAGTGGCACTTTGTCGATACGGCTACTCAATTATAACGGTAGTGACACAATCACAATTATCAAAAAATCATGCATTAGAAAAAGAATTGATCACGACAACTGTCAGTTTGTTGTAAAACCTTGAACCAAACTCAGTCGCAAAAATAATCAAACCTTCAAAGTAACATAAACCAAAACACAAGCGTGCAATTTTAATAGTCACAAAACCAAAACAATAAATAAAACAGAAACACGAACCTAACTTCAATTAGCAATATTAAAAATTATAGTCATGAAACACAAATTCGAACCATGTCACAAAAGCAGTTGTCATTCTAATAAAGAAAACAAACCAAACACATAAGCATGCTTAAAACCAAAATAATAAAAAAAATTTGTGCTAAAATATAGATTTAAGAAATATAAACCAAACGTAAGTGTGTATTATAAAATTCATTAATCAAAATACTAAAAAAGTTTTAAAAGAAAAAATACACTTGTGTTTTTTAACCAAACTATAGTGCTAACCAAAACCAAATATGACGTCTTATATCTTTCATTGACTTACAAAAAAAATTTACATTATTAATTATTAATTATTATTAATTATTATTATTATTATTATTATTATATTATTATTATTATTATTATTATTATTATTATTATTCGCAATCAATTCCAAAATTTAAAATAGTTAGTTAAGATTTATATATAAACAGCATACCAAATATCTAAAATCTTTAATTTATCAAACCATGAGCTCACACAAGTTGAATGTAACCTAAATACTCAACTAACATTAAACATTACGTGTTCAAACATGTTATGTTGTACATTTGGAGCCTTGACTTCCATCCAATGTTAACTAAAGTAATTACCATTGATTAACTATTAAAGTGTTTCATGGTAACATTTCTGGTGATTAAGTGATGTATTACTCAATTAATATGATCAAGTATTAATAGTTTAATACAATTGTTTTTTTTTAACGACATTTTATTTCAACGTGTGAACAACTGATTTTCAGGCTATGTCACAAATGTCTAGTTACCATGACCTCCGTTGAGACCCCACCACCCCAGAATGAAACCACATCGGAAAACACACTGACCTCTCAAGGACCCCTATTTCGTTTTAAGAGTGATTTAAACCCATGACATTCCATTTGGAAAACCATGGGGTACCGCTAGGGCAAAACCCTAGCGGTATCAATACAATTATTTAAATAAAAAAAATAGGGTATGAAAACAACTATAACCGCTAGAAATTTATGACTTAGTTACACAACTCAACTAGCCCTTTGCCACCCACCAAAACTAACACCTAGTTTTAAAAAACCTAACCTTCATTTCTACTTTTTAAATATGTCACTTTAACCTTTTGAGTCATCCTTTGTTTGCTTTCTCCTTAATTACTTTAGTTGTTAATTTTTGAGTAAATTGTGGTTTTGTTTTACGTGTTTTAATTGTTTTAACTATTTTAATTTAAAATAAAATATTTTATTAATGCAACTCATGTTGTTTAAACAACAAAAGAATCTGGCCTTGAAGAAATGGTTGAGGGTCAAAATCGGCAAAATAATTAATGGTAGAGGGCCAAAACCATTAGAATGGTTATGGTTTGAGGCTATAACCTTTAGTTGTTTAAATCATATTTACTGCATAGATAGAAGATTATTTTTGGATTGGAATTGTTAAAACCCTTAAATCAAAAGGGCTAAAACCATAATTTACTCTTTTTTTTAAAAAAATAATGTGTTATATTAACTGAGAATAATATACTGATACCATAGAAAATAAGAACAACACCGATGGAAAAATATATAATTGTTTTATCATGTTTTGATCTTCACGAGTACTTAACCAAACACTATTAAAAAAATGTGTTTTTATTCTTACATTCCTATACAATCATCGTACATTCGTACGACCCATACAAGCCTTTACAGGCTGTATAACACACCCAATATGACAAATACATCGGGCGCACAGACTTATATGATCATACACTGTAGGTGAGATCAAACTACAAGAGAATTTTAAAGAAACAATACGAGTCATATAGATCTATATGTGCCTTACAGCTCTCGTATACCCTAAATTGTAATTACAAGAACCAAAAATATTGTTATTCTTTTGGAAGTAGCATGTAAGGTACAAGTCAGACAGATTTGACTCAAAAAATGCAAATTCCATCTTTAAAGGTGTAGGTCGGTGACGTCTTCTGTAGATCACAGCAAACGCGTCAATCACAATGGTGTAATATTAAAGCAAAAACTCTTGAATTCAGATCGATTAGATCTGTACAACAAACTCTCCATCTTGCAGCATATTCTTCGAATCAAAACGAATCGTGGAAGCTTAATTTTGTGACATCTCGTTTGTTCTAGGGCTTATTCGCGCCTTATTCTACCGATTCGCCCACCGGCATTTGGATCCCGTAGCCGGAGCTGCCAGATCATATAATTCAAGGTCAGTTTTTCATTTGTTTTCCATTGGTTATCGTGTTTACTTTGTTTGATTATCATACTTGCAAGTTCTGAGATCGGATGAGCTTAACTTATCATTTGTTCCAAATATGTTATGATGATGAATCAAGATCTGATTTAGTTGGGGTTTAGCATAAGTTATGTTCCACTTGTGAAATTGTTACCAATCAGAATTGTTTTATGTATTTTTTGCATATTTCAGCAAGGTCCAGATGATTTATAAATGAATTGACGTGTGATTTTGGTGTCTCTAGTTGTTAATTTAGGTTCTGGATTACTAATTATGCTGATTTGCGTTAATTAGGCTTACTATTTTGGATTTGACATCTAGAGGATAGCGAGTGAGACAGGGAGGATTCGGATGATGAAACAAGGGATGATAGAATGCAGTGTCTGTCATTCCAAGTTGGTGAATTCATCTGCAAAAACGGTATCCAGGGCCTATGATCGACATAGGAGCAAGTTTTCAAAAAAGCAACGGGCACTAAATGTGCTTTTGGTTGTTGGTGATTGCATTCTAGTTGGCTTACAGGTGAATTCTTTTTATTTATCACAGGATTACAAGAATCAGATTTGTCATTTTGTGTATAGGTTTATTTGGAAAGCCTTTTTATTTTTATTGTACACTGCAGTTTTATTTAAAGAAACTTTTTTCATTTATTATAAGCCCTGCATTTGTTTCTTGTTGGTTTATTTACCAATTCCTGGCAGTGAAATACAGACTGTGGTCACCAACGTTAAAAAAAAGGTTAACCAGAGAATTTATCTGAGTACATATTCAAACTAACTATGTTAAATGTCAATATTTTGTTATTGCACTAATGCACTGTCACTTTCTTCTTAAAGACTTTACAATTCATAAAGACCAAACTGCATTTTGATCAAAACTACCCACTAAATTGTTTCTGTATATCCAGGTTGTGTTAAGGTTTGTCGCGCAACATCCTAGCCTTCTTCAGATTTGATTTCAAGACAGGACAACGAATCTGTCTTGATTGTCTGTTTATTATATTAATCTTTTTCATAACAAGAACATTTTTTATAATTCTAAAATGTAACTGGTTGGATATATCTTGTTATATAACTTGTCCACTATGTTCCTGCTGCATAAGTTACTAGCCTCTTATAATTTTCCTCTTCTTTTGCAGCCAATTTTGGTGTACATGTCCAAGGTTGATGGGAAGTTTAAATTTAGCCCTGTCAGTGTTAACTTTTTGACTGAATTTGCAAAGGTTATCTTTGCAATTTTAATGCTTCTAATCCAGGTAAGGTTTTTAAATTTATTTACGTTGTCCTTTATGTTGATCAGTTTTTTGTAGAACTTATAAGATTTAAGTTGTTGAAGAGTTGAGCAAAAATGATAATTCCTTAACTGATTTTGTTCTTTCATTTTGTTAATTTCTAAATATATAGTGAAATTTTGTTCTTCCTTGCTAAAAGATGTAGTTTTACAAATAGCTTACTTCTTTTAAATTTTCAGGCAAGAAATCAGAAGATTGGAGAAAAACCACTTCTTTCTATCTCCAGTTTTGTACAGGTAATGTTCTCATATTTCAGTGTTGGGTCAACATGTTATGACTGTGCTTATGCTTTTTTCAACAGAAAAGGCAGGGCTTACTATTAGTGTGTAGATTTCATATACTTGACACTTTTACTAGATGTGATTTACTTTCTTACTTGGCTGAAAATCCGATTATTTTGAAATATATAAATACATCTTCGCTTGCTAAATGATTAATGATTTTAGTTAGTGGTCACTATAAGATCCACTGGAAACCAATTATTATTCTCAATGGTCTTAGCTTCCTAAATGGTTTTGAATGGCATTTCTTTTTGTTTAGCATACCTAGAATTAACATTGTTGCAGCAATGCAACAGTTGTCTTCTCTTACTAAACAATGTTGCTGTTTGTTATTTTTGGTTTTAAGCACTGTATTTCAGTTTTTTCTTGAGACATTAATTTATTTTTGATAAACCATAAAGCTTGTAATCTGATGTCTACCATGTCTTTTTGCAGGCTGCTCGCAACAATGTGCTTCTTGCTGTTCCAGCATTCCTCTATGCTATTAATAACTATCTTAAGTTTACCATGCAGGTACATTTAATATATAATTATTTCTGGTACAATAACTTTTTTTTTTCAAGAAAACATCATGAATTCTGGCAATTTGAAAAATGATGTAGTATGGCAATCTTTTTGCAGCTCTATTTTAACCCTGCAACTGTAAAGATGCTAAGCAATCTGAAGGTAATTGTCTGTAGCATTGTGGTCATGATAAGTTCCCATCCTTGCGTCAATGTATCTTATTAATTTTACCTGTAGCCTTTTGTGTTATGTTCTTTTTGTAGTCATATATCTGCACAAAATGATTATTTAAGTTCTTATATATTGTCAATTTTGTTCTAATTTCTTTTCATGAAGAAAATGAAAGCTGTATTTTTAACACACACATAAATTCTCTGTTTAGAATTTGTTTGTTTGTTATTATTCTTATTGAATCATAATTCCAACTTAAATTTTTAGGTCTTGGTGATCGCAGTTCTGTTGAAGATAATAATGAAGCGCAGATTTTCAATAATTCAGGTCTGTCACACGTATCTAAAAGTTTTTTGTTCCTGTTTTTGTATGCATCCTCTACACGAGGGTCACTTACTATAGGATTCACTTTCGTATGTGTGTTACCTGATAATAATTAATATAAGAGATCCTTTTTGTTTTTGTTTTTTGCCAGTGGGAGGCTCTTGCTCTGCTGCTTATTGGAATAAGCATAAATCAAATGCGTTCATTACCTGAGGGCTCTACTGCAATGGGGCTTCCTGTTGCAATGGGTGCTTATATGTACACCGTTATTTTTGTAAGTTAGTTTAGTGTTCTTTGTCAAATTTGACATATTCCTACATAATATACAAACATACTGAAGTGGAATGCATAACTCTTTGTGTTGATGTAATTAGACATTTAGACCGTCTACAATGTGTGCACTGAAGCACCATAATGGTGTAAACCAGCTGCAACCAAGACACTAGAATGCTACAATTTTGGTATAACAGTGTTTATCGCACAAAGTTTTTGTAGCATAGTAACCATTAACATAAAAGTTCAGACAGTTTATAATAATATATATTATCAAACCAATCTCATTTAAGTTATTTACTGTTCATTTATAATTTTTATTGATAAGTAGATTAAATAATTTATTTTTAGATAGGTCAGTAAAGATGATAATATAAATTAAATATTAATAAAATAATTATAATTAAAACGTATATTTGAAGTATGCAGTGTAAAAAATTGATGTATTGGTGCATAGTGCATACATTGAAATTAAAATAAGTTTGATGTAAGCGTATTTCAGGAACTTGCTCTTTTTACATTGGAGATTCTAGTTCTCGATAGATCTTTTATAATTCAACTAACTTGAGTGGAATATACAGGTGACTGTACCATCTATGGCATCAGTTTTCAATGAATATGCATTGAAAAGTCAATATGATACAAGCATTTACATGCAGGTGATTTTAATATTGCATATTTGCAGCATGAATTGCCTTTTTATCGTCCATTTAGTCAAGAATGTGTAACAAGTTCCTCTGTAACTTTTACCTTGTTAAACTTTCAGAATTTGTTTTTATATGGATATGGTGCTATATTCAACTTCTTGGGGATCCTTGTAACTGTCATCATTAAAGGTACTAATTGATCTGATATCTAGTCTCTCATCTATATTAAATAAGACTAACATTATGTTAGTGTTCATCATTACTTATTTTATGAATCATGATAACTAAAATTATGTATAATCTCTCTTTTATAAAATTGGTGGCACTTACAAACCTCATATCATTGTTGATTATTGCTATATTCTTGTCCATTAGAGGTGGCAAATTATCTCTGGGGATACTTTTTGTACAGGTTGGGTTGGATTTTGGATTAAAACCATCATTTTCAATGCATCTAGCAACTTTAGAGAGGCTCAAACAATTTTATGAACATTATTATCTATGTTAATTTTTAACCATCATTTATGGTTAAAACCTGAACTTTGCATGGTTATGTTTTTCAGGCCCTGAAAGCTTTAATATATTGCAAGGACATTCAAAAGCTACAATGCTTTTAATTTTTAATAATGCAGCTCAAGGAATTTTATCTTCGTTTTTCTTCAAATATGCTGGTAAGATTATAAAGCATGTTCAAAGTCTATTAGTGAACAACTTCTTGAAACCTTGCACTTATAAATTTTCATCAGCGGTGCTACTGTTTGTAATAATTTCTTTCTTTTTTTGTATGAAATACCTGTGTACGTTCCCTTTTGTCTCTATTTTCATTGCAGCTTTTTGTAACTTAACTTTGTTCCATTTTTGTGAGTCATTAAAAGATGGGTTTTTTGCCCTTTTGTGTCATTTTAAGCTTGGCAAAATGGGTGGGTTGGGCGGTTCAGAATGGGTGCAGGTCAGGAGGGATGCTGATAGAGATTAGAATTATATTAATATGTTAGTCATAGTTAGTAGTAGTGGGTTCTAGATAAGGGTAGTTTAGTAATAGTCATTTCCAGTTATGGGATTAGTATGTTATAAATAGAGGGAAGGGTTATGAGTGGAGGGTGTGAAGAGAATTGTTGAGAAATTAGTATTGGCTCCTGCTTGTTTGCAGTGAGAAGGGCTGAGCCCTGGAACCTATCTTCTTCATTTGTAATCGTTGCTCATATAAATCTATACCCTAATTTTGTTATAGTTCTGTGTAATTCTTGTCTCTATTACATAATCACTGTATTGTGGATCAGATCTTCATCATTGGTCCGACCTCCGTCTTCCTCTCCTCCGCCAATTTCACAATTGATCGTCGTTCATCTCCACATTTTTTCTCTGCTTTTTCAATTCCGTTCGTTTTCGCTTCCAATTTTCTCTCCGATTGTCGTTTTTCTCTTTCAATTTCATTTCCGAGCGTCGATTTCCCCTTCAATTTCGTACTTCTTCGATTTTTCACATGGAAACTCGTAATCAAAATTCTAGGTTGGACGTGCACGAACAACAAATTAAGCAATTGCAAGCAGATGTTTCTGAAATCAAGCAAATGATGTCCACGGGTCGCAAGGAATCCACAGAATTCCGCAATAGGGTGTTAGCTTGGATGAAGCAACAAGAGATAAAATCAATTGATTCTTCTGGATCAGGTACAGGTCCTATGGTGACCGATTCTTTCAAACCCCTTGATCATACGACTCTTCAATCTGATAGATCATCTTCCCCATTTTCTGATTTCGATCCTTATGAGCAATCGGATTCGGTTCCAGATTATAGCGCCGATTTAGTCGTCGGTCAGGATGTCAAGGGTGTAGTCTGTAATGTCTCTTTTTCTCGTTCTTGTTATTCAAATGGACATGGGCCTGTATACAATGATGGGCTGTTGGGTGTTAGCCAATCTCAGCCCAACACATCTGTTAATTACTGTCCATCAGAGAAGGGTTATAAGTCACGTGGGGAAGGATTTCAGACAAATAGGTATTTGAAAGCAGGGATGCCTTTGTTGCCTAAGCATGGGCATGCCAATTCTAGTGATAGAGGGGCTAATTCCTTATCTCAAACCGAATGGGAGGACCAACGTATGAAGGGGCTATTTTTTTGGTGGGGTCAACAATTCGAACCGACACTAAAATGTTCTCCGGGAAGGCTGCATATTCTGTTGTTGGGGACTGACGAATCCGATTATGAGGAGGGTAAACATTTGTTATTGGAAGTTGATAATTCTCCTAACCAGGTCACTATTGATGCTTGTTCATTAGTAATTGATGTTTTGGCTTTTGAGACTAGAACATTGGATGTGATATTGGGTATGGCTTGGTTACAATCATTGGGGGAGGTTGTCCATGATAGGCAACCCTCAGGGATGAAATTCACCCATGAAGGGCAGTCGGTTATGTTGCACGGTCTCTCAAAGACTCATACAACCAAGGTTGCTCTTAACCTATGGTTATTCGGTGAGGAAGCCGTTTCCGAGCTGGGACAGGTTTTGCATCGTAATCGAGGAGTTCAACATCTGCTGCATTTGGGATGGAAAGGGCGTAGGAAGAAAGGAAATTGTTTGCGTCGGGGTAATCGTTATGGGCCAGCTCACAAATGTCCAAGATACACGTTCAGTAAAGTGAGGCAGGATCAATGATTAACTCCCAAGTCTTGAGGTCAAGACTTTAAATAAGGGGGGAGTAGTGATAGAGATTAGAATTATATTAATATGTTAGTCATAGTTAGTAGTAGTGGGTTCTAGATAAGGGTAGTTTAGTAATAGTCATTTCCAGTTATGGGATTAGTATGTTATAAATAGAGGGAAGGGTTATGAGTGGAGGGTGTGAAGAGAATTGTTGAGAAATTAGTATTGGCTCCTGCTTGTTTGCAGTGAGAAGGGCTGAGCCCTGGAACCTATCTTCTTCATTTGTAATCGTTGCTCATATAAATCTATACCCTAATTTTGTTATAGTTCTGTGTAATTCTTGTCTCTATTACATAATCACTGTATTGTGGATCAGATCTTCATCAGATGCAGACTGGAATGGATTTTAAGCCAAATTAGTTTGGGTCTAAATGGGTCGTTTTTAAAAAAAGCATCAACTTAATTCAAGCCAAAATGGTTATAACTAAACAAACAATCCATTTTGATAATCTATAGTGATTTTCTCATCAAATAAGTTATTAACCATTATTATCCGTTTGAATTCTTTCTATTCACATAGTTTTTAGGTTACTTATCTTGACTTATATTGTATTAAGATGTTGCCCATGTCAACCTGTTTCATGACTTTCATCAGTTGATGTTATTTATTTCAACCCAAAATACAATAAATGTTTACCCAAGCCAACCAATTTATTTAGCTTTGGGTCAAGATTGCCTGACATAGTGTCATTATACCAACTTTTTGTACCATTCGGATAATTACATGGACTTGATGTGAAAGCTTTTGACCTGTTTGGATCATAATTAAAATACCTTATAATGACTGCTGTAGAATGACAAAAATCGTAAACAGACAAAAGTGAATGTTATAATTAAAATATATCCAAGATTCCAAGTATTTTGTTAGTGAGTATATTTTTGTATTCTAATGATGGTTTGTGTGTTGCAGATACAATTTTGAAAAAGTATTCTTCAACGGTTGCCACGATCTTCACAGGCTTTGCATCTGCAGCTTTGTTTGGTCACACATTGACTATAAATTTTATGCTTGGAATTTCCATTGTTTTCATATCAATGCATCAGGTATGGGTCTCACATGTTTGTTCTCTCAACACATTCAACTTGTTATGTGACTTTACTAATCTACTTGTCAATGCATTCTTTTTAGTTTTTTTCACCTCTTGCAAAAGTTAAGGAAGAAGAAAATGGGGTATTGGAGTTGGAGCCAGTTCAGAGCAATCATAGGTACTCAATTGCGTAAACTGTTATGCTCTTTAGCTTAGTTAAATAAAAATATTACTCCCTATCTTAAATTTGATCATATTCGCCTGGTTTTTTGACCTGTAAACAGGGACACATTTGTAAATATAGCAGCAGGGGCAAATGAGGAGGTACAAATGTTCAAATGATTTATATAGTTTTAGTTCTTAGACCATCTCAAATTTAAAATATAAAAAGAAGCAATTTTTTGTTGTAACACAATTACATCTCACCGAATATCCACAATCCACTAATGTATTCAATATTTAACAAAGTAAGTAGGCATTAATATGTAAAATATTAATCGAAAGCAATTTTTCTTTGAGACTTTTGTTGCATCTTAATATGTTTTAACTTCCAAGTACTAGTACTTTTTTTTTAAATTGCATTACACTTTTACAGGCTAGTCATCGTGTAGAATCTGATGAAAGAAGGCCTCTACTTCCTACTTGAAATGCACACGTAGTAAGTTCCTCAAACTACTGTTTGACATCTTTAAATAGATCTTACAAGGCTGCAAGATCACACTTGAGTCTAGTTAATATTAAATAAAGGTGACAATTTTGACCCATGTGCTTATTAATGAGTCAATTTGGGTTATGATTTATCGGTAGCTGGTCAAACAGGTCAGAGTGGTTGAAGTTGTTCCAAGTGTGTTAGTAATGCTTTCAGTCACTTAAATCATATTATTTTATAAAAAAAGAGTATTTGCATAATAACAACATTTATATAATGATATGCAACACTTAAGGATGGATGATAAATTAGTGAAAGCTAGATGATCCCAGTAGGTGACTTTTTTAATACAAATGAATGAAAAATTGTGTAATGATTAACATTTATGAATGATTCATAAACAAACAAAAATTAAAGGATGACACTAGTGTAGGATCTAGCAGGAGGGTTGCTGAACCGTTGAGACTTATTTTTGAGTCTCATTAGGTGCCAAACAAGCAGCCCATAACTATTTCCACAAAGGCAAACATAACATCCAGTGCGCTTATACTGGACGTTGGCAAAATGGATAACCTGTAATTTTGGGTTCAGTCAGGCCAGGTTTGGGTTTGCTCCGAATGCTTTTTATCCAAAAGTTTGTAATTAATTTAAGTGTTTCGTATTAAATATGATTTTTGAATAAATGATTTAGGAGGTTTTATACTTTTATGTCATAAAAATAACAATTTGGACGACTTCCTCCCCATTTGTTCCAAACCCTTTTAATTTTTTATCTGTTTTACTCACTTTTACTTTTACCCACCAACCCATAAAACATAATCTTGATTGACCTGTTCATAAACCGTTTTACGCCATTTGTTCATAGAATAACAATATGAAGGTCAATGCAGGTTTTTTCTTTCAAGTATTTTTCTGCTTTTATTTGTGGAGGGTACAGATGATTCAAATTATCAGAGGAAAGAGGGTTTTATGGTCATTGTGCATACCGTTGAAAAGGTACACCCGACTAACAAACCAATCGAGAGACGATTTGAATTAGTCAGTGAAATCGGCTCTCTTTTTGTACTTTACTGTCATCATATATGCATTAAGAGGATAGTTAAATCAGCAATTTATTTGTATTGTTCACTTTAGACCATACATCCATTTAAGTTTTGATTGTTATAATTATGGAGTCTTGATTAGCAGTTTTTTTAAATATGTAAATCTGGTAAGAATTACAAGAATTTTGGATGTGTAATATGGTGTTTACGAGCACGAATACGTGTAAACTTGAACTTTGATTCGATTTCATTTTATTGAGATTAGTTATCATAGCATTGTAGTTTGCATATTTTCTGTGTTGAATACACGAATATAAATTAGACTAAACTAAAGATACCTATTGAAGATAAAATAACACTAAAACCTAAAGGCCATTTGGTTAATATGCTAATGACAATATTGGTAAACACATATTTGGTGTAGAAGCGTTGTTTGCGGTGCACGTGTATAATGTATATATGTGTCGGCTTTTAAGGGGGCAAGAGTAAAATTGCACTAAATTTAATGTTATTTTACTTAATATTTGTGAAAATAACGTTAAAAGCGTTTTGGGTGGTCGGTTAATCAGGCATCATGAGTTGAGGGTCTAATTGGAAGCAACATTTCTATTCTTACGGGATAGAAGTAAGGTTGTTTATATCTTACCTTTTTCAAACATTACCTTAACTTTGTTAATAGATATACTGAGTACAATGATGACAATAATAGACCTTATAATATGATCTCTATCTCATATACCAATAATAATATAGCAACAATAAACATACAAAAAAGACATAAAACTAAGAAAATGTTAAAGAATCATGACATGAAAACAACTATACCATGCATGTGCAACTCATTGCCATTTTGCAACCAACACCAACACCCTTACATAAACCCAATCTTCCAAACCATTCATAAAGTGAAAGAAGGCATGTCTTCCGCGACGGTTGAGAAGTAAAGAGCCACATGCTATCCAAAATCCAGTTGCAAACCCAATAGCTACCACAGTATAAAACAATTTCTGAAATGCATCTATGGCTTCATGATCACCATGATTAAGAGGTAGAACTTTTGGTTGTTCATCGCCGGTACAAAACTTGGTGAGGGGAGGTCCACATAGTCCTACATTTCCAATGTATTTTGAAGGTTCAAATGACTGGAGCTGAGTGCTCGTTGGAATTCTTCCTGACAAATTATTATATGACACATCTAGATATTCTAATGAAGTCATCCCAGACATGCTTGTTGGTATTCTTCCAGAAAGATTGTTTCTTGATAGATCCAAACATAAAAGTTCTTTCATTTCACCAATTTTTGTTGGAATCTCTCCAAACAGAGCGTTCGTAGACAAGTTCAATGAAATCAGTTTTTGGACGCCAGTTAATTCATGCGGGATATATCCGGTTAGCTTGTTGCTTGATAAATCGATGCTCTTCACCAATCCTAGAGTGCTGCTAAATTCGCGTGCACTTCCCAGCCACTTGATCATCACATGGTCAACATATTCACCAGAAAACTCACCCCAAGGATACTTGTGCATATTTTGATCATGTGGAAATCCATCCTGCACCATGGCAGATAGATTATTGAGACATGAGGGGACGGCTCCATATAGGTTGTTCAATGACAAGTCTAGAATTGTTAAATTTACTAACTGACATAACTGTAAAGGGATGGTTCCGTAGAAGTTATTTGATGTTAGCTTAAGTACATACAACCTTAATAACTTTTCACCAATCCAGACAGGCACATGACCAGAAAACTTGTTCGCGCCCAATTCCAAAAAGGCCAAGTTTGTACAATTCTTTAAAGATATGGGGAATTTGCCGGAGAAGCTGTTGTTGTACAAGTACAAAACCTCGAGATTGATTAAATACTCGATAGATGCAGGAAGCCTTCCAGACAGACGGTTTTGACCCAGGTTAAGAACTCTTAGTTGTCTGAAATGCCACAAACAATCTGGAATTTGCCCAATCAATGAATTGTTTGATAGATCAAGAAAAAGTAAGGACCTATGAACAATTTGGCACAAAAAGGATATTTTTCCATGTAATTTATTTTTAGAAAGGTCTAGCCATACAGTGGATGAAACATTTGGTATAGGGTCACTGAAGTTGTAGGAACTCAAGTCAATCTTTCCTGCATTAGAAAGGTTTGACATGTCAGCTTTAGAAGGAACTGCCTCAAGTGAGTTGTTTGAAAGATCGATAATCGCAATCTTTGACCTTCCAATGTTTCCAGAGATGGCACCCTTAAGAAAATTAGATGACACGTCTAGCAATCGAAGCTTGGGTAGTTGCCACACTCTTTCACTTATAGTCCCATTTAACAGATTGTTAGATAACAACATATATTTTAGGGATGAAAACTTTTGGATATCATCAGGCAATGACCCTGTGATTTGGGTATTTGAAGCATCCAACGTTTGTAACGTGAACGATGTGCATCCGCATAAGTTGTTCAAGAATTCTGGGAATTTGGCATGAATTGGGTTGTTATGAATGTATAAAGATGTCAAACTACTTAGACCTCCAAAATATTTGGGTATCCCATCTAACTTGTTTTCAGAGAGATCAAGCTCTACAAGTTCATAGCTAGTTAATGGCATCAACCAACGATACATGGATGAATTGAAATCGTTGTTTTTAAGAAAGAGGGTAACAAGAGATGAAGATAAAGAAGAGTTTACAGAAGAATAGGAATATGGATGCATGACTTGAGATAGGTCACATCCCTCTAAAGTTAAGTATGATAGCTTTTGAAGGGTTAGAATCACATTGACCCATTTATCTGCTTTGCCTAGATAAGTACCTGACATATCAAGGTCCTCTAACTTAGACAAGTGAGACAACCAATCTAGGTTATCAACCATACAACCGCCAACATATCTAAGTGAAAGCTTTTGCAAGTTTGTGAGGTTTCCAAGTTCTGAAGGTATGATTCCAGTAAAATCATTGAAATCTAGGCTAAGATGCCTTAATCGAGATATGGAACCAATGAATACAGGAATGGTTCCATCGAAAGAATTGCTCGAAAGGTCAAGATGGTTCAAGTGGCTTAAGTTACTTAACAAAGGGCTAATCTTACCTTCAAGATTTCCAAAGCTCAAGTCAAGGCTTGTAACATGACCCGTCTCGTTACTACACATGACTCCTCTCCATTTACAACAATCATTGGCATTTCTTTCTTGTTTAGGTATCCATGTGGAAAGAAATCCTTTGGGATCTTGATGAATGCTTGATTTGAAATGAAGAAGAGCATCTCTCTCCTTATCGATGCACTTGTATTTACAAGCTCCTTCGCTGTCTTCATGAGGGAAGTCAACAATACTAGAACTTGTAATTTGTAGCCATACCATCACAAGTACTAAAGCAAACAAAAAAAGTTGCACAAAACCAAGAAAAATGTTATTTCTCATTGATGTTGTTTCGCAATGTGTTCGATCTAAAATTATCTTACATATCAACATACATGTACCTATCAAGCTTTATATATGGTAGCATCAAATGAATGTCAAATAGTGGATGCATGAACATTTCATATCAATTTCCATGCGTATCAAACAAGTTAAATTACATTCAATTTTCATGGTAGATACAAGTAATTCTATTACAAAGACTGTAAAGTCAAACACACATTGACCCAATTAAGTTTTGGTGATTACAGTTGATCAAAATCCACTAATTTGTTATAGGGTTGTCTTGTGATCATGGTTGACCAAGAAGTAGTGGGGTTTTGTATAGTGCCGAGTGTGATAATGAATTACAAAGTTGACCCAAATTGGAAGTCAAACTTATTATTGTTTGACTATGTGTTCTTTTTATAAACCAATTAAGGAAAAATGTTAACATGGTCTTAATTAAAGGGAAATAATTAACAACTAACTAATTGGTAGTTAAGAACACATTATGCATTTCTACGATTAATATTGATAGTCTGGTAATTTTCTTTCTTAGTTGGTTAATTATCGGTTAAAAACAAGCTTTAGGTGGTTAAAGTTAGGGTTAATATCAAAGATTTTTGAAGTTTGATGAATATTACTTATTATATATTTATTAATAGGTTTTGTATAACAACATGGCCGGTTCTGAAAATTTAGGTGCTCAAGACGAGAAGGAAAAAAAATGCCCCTAGGCTCGAACGAATTATTAATTATATAAAATTTTTTTTAAAACGGCGATTGATGTTATAACAATAAGCATAGCAAAATCATTGTTTTAAAATAACATATTGGAATAGCTAACCCATGATTCGTGAAGCTCACCTATCTTCGCATTTTATAGTCTCTAAGATTTCATTCTCGATAGCTATCATCGTCAATCCGCTAAATCTTTCTTCGGACATTGGCTAGAATATACTACTCAAGTAATTGGGTTTGCGTTTGATTTCATGAATATTATGACTCAACCGATTGGCTCAATTGTTTTTTAACTTTAATATTAGACTTATATAACTTAACGGATATAAAAAGTTTTTGTTATATAAAATATAAAAAAACAACTTTAAAAATTTTGGGTCGCTCAAAAAACTAAGCCCAGGACGATGGCAAGGTTTCCCTGGGCCGGTTCTATATAACAATTATATAGAATTATAGAACAAGACCTTAGTGAAGACTAAAGATGAACCATAGTTCAATGGCTTAAGTTTGGCCTCCATCCACATCCACATGAGTCATGACCCATGTTCGGCATATTCCCACTCTTACCTCGACAAAATTTTTATTTGGTTTTTCATCAAAAGCTTGTTAAATTGAGCTCTATCACTCAGAAAGTAATTTAAGCATTGTTTGTTTAATATATATTGTTTACAAATAGTATCTTTTATTTAACTAAAATGGTCCAGGGAGTCTTCTTCTTCTTCTTCTTCTTCTTCTTCTTCTTCTTCTTCTTCTTCTTCTTTTGTGGTAAACTTTATTTCGAGCTTTTATTTATTTTTCAATATATTTTGATTTTTAAGTCTATAATTTATTTTACATCTATTTTACTTTGTTTTATAATTTTTAAAATGTCATGTTTCTTATACTCTAAATATGGACTTCCTTTCAACATAAATTTTATTCGATATCAAGCCGGTATGCGTTATAACGGTATTTTTATTTGAAACTAAGCCGAGTCCAATATGATATGTTTATGCCTCTCTTTTTTAAATACATTTTTGCTTTTTTGACACGCGTTAGTATGTTGTGACGGCGGACTTTAAAATTTCAAAGTAAATTGTCGAGATGATTCATGTGATTTGCTAGAATTTCACTCTTGATATATAGGTTTTATAAATTACACATATGGTTTTAAACATTTGTAACACATATTTTCCCTACATTTCACCCTTGATCTCTATTTTTTGTGACCTAATGTGTTACAAATGTTATAAGGTTGAGACCATATGTGTAATTTCTGAAACATATAAACCAAGAATAAAATACTAACAAATGATCATCTCGGCAATTTTTTGGTTATAATACATCAAGATGAAAGCATTAAAACGTCTATCAAAATATTTGTAACACAAGAAGTATAAAATAAAATGAAGAGTAACGGTAATAAATAGATATCAATAACAAACAAATCTTTAAAGGATTTTCATGAATGTGAACTTTGATCTTTTGAAGGTACGTCCGATCTTCCTATGATTCATAAATACAAATCTTTATAAAAAAAATATTGTTTACAACATGTTAAATTTATTAAACTTATGTGGTACATAGGTTTCTAACCTAGTTAAAAATAAAATCATAAATAAAGTTTATAAAATAAATTGTTGGTCATTTCTTGCAATTATAATTTTTAAACGAACTAAATAATCATAAAAAGTTAGAAGATATAAAGACATAATATTCGCCACTATCACAAAATCTGATACTCCTTGACCACCAGCAATGAGATGTCTTGGGTTCGAGTCTCGTCTGGAGCAAAAAATGTTTTGGGTGAGCTAGAGGATTTTCTCAGTGTGAATTTCTTTCTAGATGGTGTGGCAGGTCCTCGATTCGGCACTCGCCAACGCCCGACTTTAAATGTTTCCGAGGGTTGGTAGCAGTCTGTGGTCGCAGCACGTGGGTTGTTGGGTCTGAGGACTTGTTTAGCTGTTAAAAAAAAAGTACACAATCAAGATTTAGCCGTTAAAAGATATGCTTTAAATACCAAATAAATAAATAAATAAATAAATTGGTAGCATACAAAACAAAACAAGGGGAAAATGTATATATACTCGTCGGTTTCAGTCATTAGGATTCATTCACCAAACAGTCCTAAACCTTAATCTCTTCAAAAACCCCTGTTTCTTGATTTACAATTCATCAAAACATCGATAAACACTTCTTATTTTCTTCATCATTTGTAGTCGAAAATCGTTCAAACCCATTTCAACGTTGGGTCTCAAAAGATCAAGAATTCGGTTTTTGTGATTTGGGCATTTAGGGTTTCTTTTTTTGAATTCTTGTAAGAAGGAAGGGTTTTTGTAGTGAACCATGGTGAGTTTTCAGGGTTTCTTTACGAAGAAAACATTGATTGGCCTCTTTTTGGGACAGATTCTCTCTCTTTTTTATCACTTCTACTGGATTTTCATCATTAGAGCTTGCTAGAAGAGGTTGCCATTTGCAGTATTTTAATTTCATATATATTAATATTATTGTTTTTTTTAATCTTATTGAAAGAGATCAGATTATTGTTCTTGAAATCTGGCTGTTTAATCTTGAAATGTTTACAGCAATAATTTTGTTTATATTGGGCACAAATCAAGAAACTCTATAATTTTTATTTTGAAGCAATCAGATGCTATAATTTTATTTCATTTTGTGTAATATAGGAATCAATTGCACCAACATCACAATCTTTAGCAAACTACATGTTGTTGGCGATCTTTTATGGCGGAATTTTGATACGTGGAAGAAACGGTATGAAGGTTAGTAGCCTTCAATTTATATTTCATCTTGTTATATGCTTTCTTGAAGTTAGCTAGTTTATATAACATTCGTGCATTGTGATTATTGATAACTATATGGGTGTTGTTTTTCAGCAACTATAACCTGTTTTTTGTTTAAAAGAAATCTCATTTAAAAAAAGATGTGAAAAAGGCAAGGATAGAAAAGGAATGCCATGCTTTCTAAGTAGGTGATTTCTTTTGTGTAAACAATTCGTTCTTTTATGGCGGAATTTTGATACGTGGAAGAAACTGTGGTAATTCACGTGAGCAGATTATGCTTGTATTCAATTTTGTTTTTATGTTAATATTCGAGTTGAGGCTGTCTGTAATGTTAGTGAGGTGAGCAGAAAGGGTAAAAAAATTTTTCCATCTCTTTTACCAATTCTATACATAGTTGATGAGTTAAATGAAAACCATACTGGTACAATAATATGTTTTTTATATATTGTGATGTAAAAGATTGTATGAATCAAAATACGCTTGGTCAGCAATGAACCTGTTTACTTTTTAGCTTCATTTTTTATTTTATCCATTTGTACTGTTAAAGATCAAGATTAAAGCATCTAGGCAAAGTTATGTGTTACGTTTTGTATGAACAAGCATACACTTTTTTTTTGTTTCATATTCTGTTGCAATGTGAAAGAAACTAAAATTAGAAAATGTTACTTCAGTGAATCGAGATTTTTTTTGTTTGTTTTTTGCAGGAGTTTTTCATGAAAACGGCTGATCAAGGTGAACTCTTGGCAATGTTAGGGCTCTTTGGTTGCCATTGTTGGTGGTATTCAAATGTATCCTTCTGCACAGTTTTATGTGCATCTGTAATAACTCATGTAATCATTTATTATATTTACATAACTATTGGACACATTATTTATTTGCAACTTTCTCATTCAATTTCACTAAGGATACTTTCATCTTGTCTGTTTAATGCCAAAATTGTAGTCCATTGCATAATTGCCAATGTATTGTTATTGTATGGCCTTCAATGACTTGATAGAAGCATGCTTGAGCGAGAGGAACTCAAATCCATTCATTGGTCGTCTGGAGCGATACCCCTCTCTCTATCTGTACACACACACACAATGTATGCGAACGTGTGTGTGTGCGCATGTAATGCTTCTGAAGAACCACATTTAGTGCTAAAGTGCCAAAATGGGTGGGTTGGGTACCATGTCAGGTTGAGTTGATGCACCAATACTTTTTTGTCCTTTTTAAATTTCAATATGATTTGAAGGAAAAAAACAATACAACTGGAATGATATCTCAACTTTTTAAATAAACAACTTGCATTGTTCTAAATTGAAATCACTTCAATACATATGGCCCTCATTTAACTCCATCCATTTTTAGCTATTTTTTTATTTGACCCATTTGAGATACCATATAATCCAAGTTGACCCATTTTAAGTAATGGGTATAAACAAATATAATCAAATTTATTTTTTTTTCTAGAAAACGTATACCATTAAAGTAAGATTTTTTGTTCGTCTTAGGTGCTGGATTTGCCGCAGCAATGTTTCTATTTTACTCAGGTGTGCCAGTGCTGCTAAAGGTGAGACCCCTGCTCATGTTTTCTATTATGCAAACCTTTTTAGAACTGTTCTTTTTCTTCTTTTTCTTTTCTTTTTAAAGTTTCATTAGGCCAATATAAAATGCAGATTAGTGGATCCACGATGCTAAATCTGTCTTTGCTGACATCAGACATGTGGTCGG
Source organism: Mikania micrantha (assembly GCA_009363875.1). Lineage (NCBI taxonomy): Eukaryota > Viridiplantae > Streptophyta > Magnoliopsida > Asterales > Asteraceae > Mikania > Mikania micrantha. The sequence goes on along the minus strand of CM018687.1, from coordinate 58,030,015 downwards.
TTTTGATACGCATATTTGTATACCACGAAAAGGTTAGTAACACAGTTAACAAATATAGATCTTAAAGGTTGATTAAGAAAAAAGTTTACATCTGCAATTTTGCATATATCATCAGGTTGATTGGATGTACTTTATGGCATTTGCTGCAGTTGCTGTTGGGCTAATTAGCTTCATTTTTTATTTTATCCATTTGTACTGTTAAAGATCATGATTCAAACATCTTGACAAAGTTATGTGTTACTTTTGTTTGTTTTTTGCAGGAGTTTTTTATGAAAACGGCTGATCAAGTTGAACTCTTGGCAATGTTAGGGTTCTTTGGTGCCATTGTTGGTGGTATTCAAATGTATCCTTCTGCACAGTTTTATGTGCATCTGTGATAACTCGTGTTATCATTAACTAATGAACCCATTATTTATTTGCAACTTTCTCATTCAATGTATTGTTATTGTATGGCCTTCAATGATTTGATAGAAGCGTGCTTGAGCGAGAGGAACTCAAATCCGTTCATTGGTCGTATGGAGTGGTACCACTATGTATGCGAACATGTGTGTGCATGTAAAGCTTTTGAAGAACCACATTCAGTGCTAAAGTGCCAAAATGGGTGGGTTGGGTAATGTGTCAGGTTGAGTTGATGCACCAATAGTTTTTTGTCCTTTTTTAATTCTAATATGATTCGAGAAAAAAATATAATACAACTGGAATGATATCTTAACTTTTTAAATAAACAATTTGCGTTGTTCTGACTTGAAATCACTTCAATACATATGGCACTCATTGAAGTCCATCCATTTTTAGCTATTTTTTATTTGACCAATTTGAGATAGCATATAATCCAAGTTGATCCATTTTAAGTAATGGGTATAAACAAACACAATCAGATTTATTTTTTCTAGAAAACGTATACCATTAAAGCAAGATTTTTTTGTTCATCTTAAGTGCTTCCATATGCTGGATTTGCAGTAGCAATGTTTCTATTTTACTCAGGTGTGCCACTGCTGCTAAAGGTGAGAGCTTGTTAATGAACTATTTTTTTTCTTTTTTCTTTTTAAAGTTTCATCATGTCAATATAAAATGCAGATTAGTGGATCCATGATGCTAAATCTGTCTTTGCTGACATCAGACATGTGGTCGGTTTTGATACGCATATTTGTATACCACGAAAAGGTTAGTAATACAAATAACAAGTATAGATCTTAAAGGTTGATTAAGAAAAATGTTTACATCTGCAGTTTTGCATATATCATCATGTTGATTGGATGTACTTTGTGGCAATTTTGCATTTATCATCAGGTTTATTGTTTATTCAGCGTACGTTTTCCCCCCTCTTTTTTTGTATTTCATCTGTGCTATACACTCTTCTTGGCTGGAAAGACAAAGATTAAAGGTGGCCAGTATGCTGTGATAAAGAATGGACTTGGGCCAAAAGGATAATTTTTTGTTTGGTTGGTACGGGTTAGGTTGGGTTGATCCATAAAGACATACTTTAAAAATAAAATTTTTATTAGTAATTGATTACACTTTCATTGACTTTCTACTTGCTTGACTGGTTCTCATTTTAGGTAGTTTATCTGCAAGAGTCAAAACTGACACACCTAAAAAAATTTAGACCTTATTACTGGAATCATTTTACCCAAAAGCCAAACAGCACAAATAAGAAACAAAGATCATGTTTTGAAGAAGCAAAGTTTAAGAAATATGCTTCACTTTTAAAATGTGCTCTTCATATAAATCGTAATGTTTTTCCCAGGTTTGACAAAGAAGTGAATGAACTAAATGATGATACTGACGAGCTGGGAAAAAGTTAGCATTTTGACGAGGAAGCGGATGTGGCTGGTTCAGTTAAGTTAAACATACTGGCTCGGAGCTCAAATGCTGGTGGCTCAAGTAAGTGAAAATGGCATTGTTAAAGAAAAGAAACACTCGTGTAGTCGAATGATCTTGAAATCTAATTGGAGCCAATCTGCCAATGTTTCTCGGTTAGTGATCGATTTTGAAAAATAAATAAATAAATAAATAAATAAATGGTTTCTAACATAGACTCCTTTGTCTAGCATTTACATGTCATTCTCTCATTCTAGATACCGTCTAATGTTAGAGATAGCGTGTACGTTGAAGTAATCCAGAAGCATTACCGACAACATATATAGGAGCAAGATGAAACAGCAGGCTTTCCTCCAAATGTAAGATTAACATCCTTTAATGTAATTCCACTCGTTCAAATGAAATCTTTGGTGTCCTTGTAGCCTGTTCTTATTCTTTGATTCTTTGTGATTTTGAAATGTAAAAGGGGGTGTTTGGATATGCATTCAAACTGACTATTGTGATCTTGATGTCACAATAATTAGTTCAAAGAGTGTATGGGTAAATTGATTATATTATTATAAATTTATAATTGACTATATATAAGGTCAAAATCATCATATTCGGATAATGAGGTGCTCAATTGATCTACTAAAATTAATGAAAGTTAAATGAATTTTCTCTTTATCTAAGTAATGAATTATGTGATATTTCAAGTCATAATAATCATGCTGGTACTCATATCCATACACTCCCACATAATTCTATCACCATTCGATAAATGACCAATTTGTCATGTTAAGTCTTATTTTCTCAACTTTTAAAATACAAAAGAAGCCAGCAAGACACAATGATTTATAAATTGCAATATATAACTTTTTTGTACATTGGTATAAGACCTTGGGAGAAGTCCTTGGAGAAATTTGAATATGTTAGTTGAATAGTGATCATAAGAATACTCATTAAAAAGGAAGAAACTGCAAAACTTGATAATGAGAAGGCTGATGAGAAGAGCATGTCCCCCTGCCACCATCTCCGCCACCCCTGGAGATTCTTTTGAGTGAGTTAATGCAATGTGAAGGTTGTACAAGAAAAGTCTCATGCTGACTCGTAGGCTTGATGGTTTTTTTTTTGTATCACTTAAATCTTTTGATTGAATTCAAGATTAATTTGTTGAACTATTTTTTTAATTAGTTAGGAGTGGAGGTCATTCAAACAAATGGCAAGAACCACAAGTTAGTTGTAAAGGGAGGGGATGCAGATATATTGAAGGTTCTTGAATGTGTCGACAGGTTAGCTTCTTTCAAAGACCTTCTAGTAACTTTAATCTTTTCCAATTTTAGGGCTCTTTCAGGAAAGCCCATCAGTTATTTGGATAGATTCAACTCCTACTGGTGTGATACTCCTTATTTTTATTGATCATGTTGAAAAAATGCAAGTTTATCTAGCAGGTCATTTATATTTTTATATCTTGGACTCTTGGTTTTATAATTGGACTGCTATGACTAGAGCCTTGCTGTGTTCTCCTGATTTTCTGCATGATGTTCACTTTAAGTTAACTGAAGTGAAGCTATATAGTACTCTGACCTCTTTGACAACATTGATATTGAAACGAAATTGGTACCAGATAAAAATCCAAAACAGAAAACAATTTACTTGGAAATCCTTCTCCAATATAATAGAAAACTTCGAATACAAAATTCAAAGAAAAAACTATCCATATTTATAGATGATTAACTGACATCCTTCATGTTAATCATCTCCTTATTTCTAGGCTAACTTAACTCACTTCTAAGTTAATCTAAACAAATAAACTCAGCTTGATCCATTAAGCTTTTATCGACTCAAACATTAATTACATAATAATTATTAACCCTGTAACTATTATGTATTTGTCAAGATTGGTCCCACAATCACACCCCCCCCCCCCCCCCCAAATCTTGACCTTGAGTCTTCCTTCATTTTCCATCTAACTTCTTCGTTCCCAGTAGCTCTCACATTTCTTCAAACTTCACTTTTGACAAGGCTTTAGTCAGTATATCTGCTCTTTGGAAGTTCCCACTGATATGCTCGACTCTGACTTGATTGTTTTCAACACAGTCTTGTATGAAATGATAGCGTGTATTGATGTGTTTGCTCCTCCCTTGAAAAACTGGATTTTTCATTAAGGCTATGGCTGATTTATTGTCAACTTTGATCACCACTTGCTCCTCTTTTCTTCCTGTTATTTATGCTAGCAGCCCCTTCAACCAAATGGCTTGACACGCTGCAGATGTTGCCGCCATGAATTCTGCTTCACAGGAGGATAGAGCGACTGTTGGCTGCTTTTGGGAGTTCCAAGCGATTGGTGCATCATCAAAGAAAAAAACTAGTCCGGTTGTGCCTTTTCCATCGTCCACATCAACTGAAAAACTGTTGTCGCTGAAGCCAATAAGTGTACTATTACCATTGTATCGATAGTGAATTCCCAGCTCGGTGCTTCCTTTCACATATCTGAGGATTTGTTTGACGGCATGCTGGTGGGTTAACCTTGGGGCTTGCATATACCTGCTCACATATCCAACTGCATAAGACAAATCTGGTCTTGTGTGTGTTAAATATCTGAGGCAGCCTACTGTCTTCCTATAATCAGTAGCATCGACCAAGTTTCCACTTTCCACTTTCCACCTTTGATAACTTCAGCCCTGGTTCCATAGGATATTTAGTGGGATTGCATTCCCACATGCTTGCCTGTTTCAACACTTTTATAGCATAACTTGATTGCTTTACTTTTATCCCATCTTTGCTTTGACTTATTTCCATACCAAGGTAGTAGGAGAGCAGCCCTAAGTCACTCATCTCGAATTTATCTTCCCTTTGTCTTTTAAATTGGAAGATTTTCTCCATTTTGTTTCCCGTCACTATCAAGTCATCAACGTATATTCCTACCACAAGTGATCCATCATGGGCTTGGTTTGTATACACAGCTTGTTCTAGTTTACACCTTTGGAATCCATAGTCTTTTAGAACTCCGTCTAGCTTCGTGTTCCAGGCTCGTGGGGCCTGCTTGAGCCCGTAGAGTGCTTTAGCCAGTTTATAAACTTTCTGCTCCTGTCCTTTTATTGTAAAGCCTGGTTGGGACACAAATACCTCTTCCTTGAGTTCACCATGCAGGAAGGCAGATTTAACGTCCAGATGATGGACCTCCCACCCGCGTTGCGCTGCTAGAGCCAGAAGTAGTCTAACTGTTTCGAGTCTTGCCACAGGTGCGAATACCTCATCAAAGTCCACACCGTGTTGTTGGATGTAGCCCTTGGCTACGAGCCGTGCCTTATGTTTTGTAATTGTTCCTGTTGCATCCCTTTTGATCTTGAACACCCACTTTAGCCCTATAGGTCGGTGCCCTGGTGGCAGATCAGTCAACACCCTTTTGATCTTATCATTTTGCATTGCATCGTCCAATTCTTTATTTCTGTTGCTTCTCTGAAATTGAGTGGTTCACCTTCAGTGAGAAGTAGGTTGTACATCTCATTCTGGAGTGGAGCCTCTTCGTATACTTCATTTAGATTTTTCCAGCCTTGTGGTGGGGTGTTATCATATGTGTGTCATCTTCAGCCATCGAAGGGTCTGATGGGTGGTTCCTGTCTGTGGATGTCCGAGGCAACATTGGTCCGCGACCTTCAACCCCCGCTTCTGGACTGCTGAATTCTTCCCAAGTTTCTTCATCTACTGTGTCACTTAATGGGCCTGATTGAACCAGGCTTCGAGGGGCTGTTTGGGTTGAATTCTGTGGGCTGGTTGGCTCAGGAAATCCAGAGCTGTTACTGGCTTCTTCTTGGACAGATCTGTCTTGTTGTGTGTGAATTATGAATTCAGCTTCTCTGGGTTTAGTGCTGTCAGATTTGATGTATATCAGACTAAAATAAGAACGATTGCAAACAAAAGAAATGATATGCTCTTGCTTTGTAAACTCACTCACTCAAAGAAATAATGTATACGTGAATATCCAGAAGAAAAGAAAAGCAAACTTAACTTTATTCATTGACAAAGATGGCTATATATAGCCTTACAAAAGCTGAATTCTAGGGAATAAACAAACAATAAAAATGCTACTTATCCTAAAGAAAAGGTAAAGAGGTGAACTATTCTTCAGCAACCCAACGTGCATTTCCAAACGGTCACTTTCCATATGATCCGGTCAAATCTTTACCCGTTCCTTTATTCACCTAAAAACAATCTTAAACCAAATACCCATTTTATGACCCGTAACCAAGAACCATGACCCGTGAATGTAAACGATTACCCAACAATCACCTCCTAATCGTTTGTTCTCATTCACAACAGTGGCGGTTCTTCCTCAATCAAATTCACTTCTTGATTCTTCAACTTAGGACACTCATTGTTGTAGTGACCAAACTCACCACACTTATAACATTTCACATGGCTTTTATCCCGGAACCGCTCATTACCATCTCGACCCTTCACGGACCCACGACCTCTTCCCTGACCACGTCCAAAGTCATCTCGGTTAGAACTTCCAACGCCACAATGCTTACACACGTGCGGTTTTTCTTGACTAGCTAACAACAACCCACCTTGAATGTCATCTGTTTTCTCCATTCCTTTCAAACGCTACTCATACGCTTTCAATCTACCAAGTGCTTTTCATTAAATAGCATTGAGTTCAAGTCAAAGCATTGCTCAATGGGAGCCACGATATGCACAAACGATTTAGGCATCGAATCAAGCAACATTTTCACCAAATCCACTTCTTCAATCTCATCGCCAAGGCTCCGTGATTTTGAGGCTATGCCGGTCAGTTTGGCTACGAAATCGAGTGTTTCACCCTCTCTCATGCGCAAGTTTTCAAGCTCCCTCTTCAATGTTGCAAGACGAGCCGTTCTCAACCGATCCACGCCTAAATAACGTGTCTTCAGTCCGTCCCAAACCTGCTTTGGGTCGGTGTAGCTTGACATTTGCAAGACCATCTCCTCGGGTATTGCTTGAAATAAGAAGGCAAGCGCTTGTTTCGACTTCTTCGGGTCTGGTTCTGCACCTAATGCCCTCGGTTCGACCGTCTCCAAAAGACTATTCGCATCCATGATCGACTTCACTTTAACCGCCCATACCGGATAGTTTGTATGGGTCAACGTCGGAACCTGATACGACATCGAACCTGCTTCTTTAGCCTGTACCAACGCCATTCCTTTTTTTCTTTCTTTTGACAACTTCTACTCTTTTTCCGATCACACCTATTCAAGAGCCCTATTCCACCGAACAAGAAAACAAGCTACCTGCTTCTAACGTTTTCTTTAACCTGCTAAACAAACAAAATCCAAGCTACCTGCTTTGAAGAATTTTTCGCGTTTGTTTCTCACGCACCTCCTTCGGTAAGACTCTTCACACGAACAGGAAGATCAAGAGTAGAGACCGAATCGTCAACCTCATATCAAAATCTGCTTACAAGCCCTTCAAGCGAACGAAGCTCTGGTACCAAGTGATGTATATCAAACTAAAATAAGAACGATTGCAAACAAAAGAAATGACATGCTCTTGCTTTGTAAACTCACTCACTCAAAGAAATAATGTATACGTGAATATATAGAAGAAAAGAAAAGCAAACTTAACTTTATTCATTGACAAAGATGGCTATATATAGCCTTACAAAAGCTGAATTCTAGGGAATAAACAAACAATAAAAATGCTACTTATCCTAAAGAAAAGGTAAAGAGGTGAACTATTCTTCAGCAACCCAACGTGCATTTCCAAACGGTCACTTTCCATAAGATCCGGTCAAATCTTTACCCACTCCTTTATTCACCTAAAAACAAACTTAAACCAAATACCCATTTTATGACCCGTAACCAAGAACCATGACCCGTGAATGTAAACGATTACCCAACAAGATTCTTCTTCTTCCCAGTTCCAGGCTTCCAGCTTTTATTCTCATCAAATTTTACATCTTGGCTGATGACTATTTTCCCTTCCTTGACATCGAACATACGGTAGGCTTTTGACCCTGGTTCTATTCCCAAATGCACCATTGGCCGACTTCTCATGTCAAGTTTCTTTAGTTGAATAGAGGGTGTTTTAACATGGCCGACGCACCCAAATGCCCAGAGGTGATCCATTCTTGGCTTTCTTCCCTTCAAAGCTTCATAGGGCGTCTGGTCATATAGAATCTTTGTAGGTAGCCTGTTTAGAACATAGACGTAGTGCCTAACAGCTTCTGCCCATAGATATTGTGGCATCTTCATCGCGTTCAAGATGCTCCTTGTTGTATTCATAACTGTACGATATCGCCTCTCAACTACCCCGTTTTGTTGAGGGAAGTAGGGAGCGGTTAGTTGTCTTGAAATTCCTTCGTGATCACAAAACAAGGAAAATTATCGGGATATAAATTCCCCCTACCCCCCTGTCAGTTCTGAGAATTTTAATACTTCTTCCATATTGAATTTCAACAGAGGTTTTGAACCGTTTGAATTGTTCAAAGGCTCCATCCTTTGTTTTCAACATAAATGTCCACATAAATCTACTGTGATCATCAACAATCAACAGAACATACCTGTTTCCAGCAGGTGTTGGGGGGGGGGGTGTGATTGGCCCACATAAATCGGCATAGATCTGGTCCAACGGATTTTCTGACCTGAACAACGTTTTGTCTGGGAAGCAGTGTCTTGTGTGCTTCCCAGCCAAGCAGGCGTCGCACATCTAGGCAGGGTGGTTTATGATTGGAACTCCAAGGACCATTTCTTTTGTGCTGATCCGCTTGATAGTGTCAAAGTTTTCGTGACCCAATCGAGTGTGCCGTATCCAAGCTGGATCTTCCACCTTTGAGTGTAAGCAGACCGGCGCTCCAATCTTCAAGTTGATTTTGTACAATTGATTGGCTGATCGATGTACTTTCGTTTCATCTGGTTCGTATAGCCACAAGTGCTCTTGCTTCATCAGGATTTTACATCCTCCTGTTAGTTGTCCGAGGCTGATAATGTTGCTTTTCAAGAATGGGATGTAGTACACATCTGTCAGTAGGCGATGTTCTCCATTCTTGCATTCCAACAATATGGACCCTCTACCTTCAATGTCAACTCATGACCCGTCTCCAAATCTCACATTGCCTCCTACCTTTGTGTCAAGTTTTGAAAACAGCCCCTTGTTTCCTGTCATGTGGTTAGATTCCCCGTTATCTAAGTACCACATGCTTTGTTCATCTTGACTAGGTGTGTGATTGGCCGGATATACCTTGTCTTCGGTAAGATAGATCAACTCCTTTTGAGTGTGGAAGGCGGCAGTCATTAAGAGTGCAGGCCTGTCAGCATTGGCCTGGGTTTGGTTGACGTCTTCTTGTTTCCTTGTCGGGCAGTCAGCAGAAAAATGCCCCAGTGCATCACATCTGAAGCAATGCAATTGTGAGGGGTCCTTCTTATAGCTTGAAGAACCTTGAGCTCCAATTGTTGTGGCTTGACCTCGGCCAACACCTCGTCCTCGGCCTCCAAATCTTCCACGACCGCGGCCTCGGCCTCGGTTTTCAGTGTTGGCTTTGCGACCGCGACCACTGCCCCTTCTTTGCCTCCCAGTCCTCGTATGAGAGCAGCAGTTGGTTTTGACTGCTGTTGGAGGCTTTTGATTTCGAGCAGGATCTTTCTTCGTAGGCTTTTAGGCGCCCGACTACTTCCTGAAATCGTACTGTCTTGAGGTCGACCAAGTGTTCGATTGTGGCCACCATATTCAGGAAGCTTTCGGGCATACTGGTCAGCAATTTTCTGACCAGAGAGGCTTCCTCAATTGTTGATCCAAGGGTGGCGGACTTCAAGGCAATACCCGACAGCTTTGCGACAAAATCATCCACTGCTTTGCCGTTTGTCATCTTCAATGTATCAAATTCAGTCCTCAGGGATTGCAATCGGGCCTCCATAACTCTTTCTACGCCAAGGTGACGAGTTTTTATTGAATCCCATATGTCCTTTGCATGTTCACAGCTCGCGACCTGCAATATAAGATCTTCGGGTAAGGACTGATAAAGATATGCTATCGCAGCATTATCCTTTTTTTTGATCCATGCTCGTTCATGGTTCGATGACATCCAAATTCCATGGGATTTGAGGATCGCCTTGATTCTGAGCGACCATATTGGATAATTGGTGGACGTCAGAACTGGACACTGGAACGAAAGGCTACTGCTTTGTTCGGTCTGCCCCAGTTGATTGCCCGCTACCACAACGTCCCTCGTCGATCAGTCCTTCGATCCTTGCTCCTGCGCCAGGTATGTATTGCTTCTCTCCCTTGAATCGCCTTGTTCTCCCATGATCTCGCCGTGCAGCTCTGATACCAATTGAAACGAAATTGGTACCGGATAGAAATCCAAAACAGAAAACAATTTACTTGGAAATCCTTCTCCAATATAATAGAAAACTTTGAATAGAAAATTCAAAGAAAAAATTATCCATATTTATAGATGATTAACCGACATCCTTCATGTTAATCATCTCCTTATTTCTAGGTTAACTTAGGCCTTGTTTGGGATTTCATCTAAAAATGACTTATTGACTTATCGGCTTTTTCAAAAAGACAATAAGTTACAAGTTGTTTGTCAAACCTAAAAGGACTTTTGTAAATGAGTTTTTGTAAATGGGTAATAAGTTGTTTTTCAAAAGCTAAAAATTCTAGCTTTTCAAAATGACTTATGACTTATTGACATAAACTTACAAATCTACCCCACTCTTTACTCTTTACCCCAATAACTTTAAAAGGATGTAAATAAAAAAATGTCCTTTTTGGTCATTTTAAAAATTTATTTTGAAAAAGCTAATCCAAACACATTTTTAAAAACTTAATTTCAAAAAGTCATGAGTTAATAAGCACTTTTGACAAAAAGTCCTTTTGAAGTTAAATAAGCAATCCCCAACAAGGCCTTAACTCACTTCTAAGTTAAACAAATAAACTCAGCTTTGTTGGTTGAGGCCCCAATATAACACACAAATCAGACACTATGGAACTGAAATTATATTGTATTTTTGTAACTTTAATCGAACGATTACAAGGTGTAAATTGAAAGCAAAATACTACTCCTATTTATATTAATTAATCTAAACAAAACACATGCTTAAATTAACCACAAACGTACTCACAATCTCCTTGTTTCTAGCAGCAATTCCAACGTCCACTTTCCATAAAACATGGTCATCTTTGACGAGTTCTATGCCTTCATTTTGGAAGACTAAATACATGCTGAAACTAATAACCCGGAGACCCATTCGAATGACCCATGAATCGCGACCCGCAATCGTGAACTAACCCGCAAACAAACCGATTAACCCAACAATCACCCCCTTAATCGGTTTGTTCACACTTTCACTCACGACACCGAACCGTCGTCTTTTGAACCATCCCGACCTATTCCGGACACCACGACCTTAACCGGTCAAGTCCAAAGTCTCCCGGTTCAACCCAAAACAATCCACCACACTTGCAGCATGTAACATGGCATCCCGCTCGAACCGTTCATTAACATCTTGACTTTACTTGGATCAACGACCTCTTCCACGGTCACATCCAAAGTCACCAGATTTGAACTTTCACTGCCATAATATTGTCAAACGTAGGTTCTATTGCCGATGAATCAAGTCATCAAACCCCTGGCCATTATCGTTGTCCTCTCAACTCCACCGACAAGTAGGGAAGTAACCACAAACGGATGAAATCAAGGCACTCCCATGTAGACTATGAACTGGATGCAATGAGGGAACTACCCATCAAAGTTACGTACCAACCCATCTTGTTTTGACCGCCTAAACTATTCCGATCTTGCTTGTTCAAAGAGGCTTTTCCACCGACTGAGAAAACATAGCCACCGCTTTTAACGTTTTCTTTCACCCGCCAAACGAACCGTATCCAAAGCCACCTGCTTTGACGGATCTTTCACACTCGTTTTTCATGCACACGCCGGTTTCCTCTTATCACGAAACTAACCGATCAAAGACTGCAAACCCAACAGCAGCACCCACTGAAAACCTCTTGAACCAGCCCCTTTTCTTGTTCCTTTGATCACCGCTAACAGCCACGGACCACCTATGCTCATCACCGGTCACCCCCGTCGTCCAAAACTGAACTTCCACCATGACAACGGCTAAATCGAAACACTTTATCGCCTCCGTCTACGGCTGTAAACTAGCTCAAAATGGAACCTACATGTCCCTTCGTAATTTGCTGCAACAAACCTTTGCTACAACTCTAAACCAACAGCAAAAATCCGCTGCAAATTGTCGACCCACCTTGCTTCTGCTGCTATTGCAGCCCCGCACACGAAGGCTGCTCTTCCCTTAGAAAGTCGACTCTCAAAACGGCGATACGAGCCCTAGGCTCTGATACCAATTGTTGGTTCAGGCCCCAATATAACACACAAATCAGACACTATGGAACTGAAATTCTATTGTATTTTTGTAACTTTAATCGAACGATTACAAGGTGTAAATTGAAAGCAAAATACTACTATTTATATTAATTAATCTAAACAAAACACATGCTTAAATTAACCACAAACGTACTCACGATCTCCTTGTTTCTAGCAGCAATTCCAACGTCCATTTTCCATAAAACATGGTCATCTTTGACGAGTTCTATACCTTCATTTTGGAAGACTAAATACATGCAAAAACAAATAACCCGGAGACCCATTCGAATGATCCATGAACCGTGACACGCAATCGTGAACTAACCCGCAAACAAACCGATTCACCCAACAAGCTTGATCCATTAAGCTTTGATCGACTCAAACAGTAATTACATAATAATTATTAACCCTCTAACTATTATGTCTTTGTCAATATTGGTCCAACAGATATTCTGTAGTCTAGACTGTTTTACATTACTTTTATATGAAATTTAGTAACCATTCTACTTTTTCACGTGACTAGCATATTTTCCGTACCTCTTTTTTCCAGAAAGCTACAAAGTGGTCAGATTGATAAAAGCTGCTGCAGAAAAAATTCACTAAGCTTGCTTCAACAAAGAGGACTGCTCTAGAATCATTTAGAAGAACGGAATATCTGATCGGATCTTGCTTTTTTTTGATGATTTTATTTCTTGAGGTTTGATCAAGAAATACTTTTTAAGAAGACACTGCTGATTTGAAGGCATATGTAACTTTATTTTCTCTCTTGTTTATATTTTGGTTATATAATTTGACAATCACAACTTGGGTTTTGAAACGTTCTCTCTCTGTTCTGTGTTAGGCACCTACATTACTTCTTTTATTGATTCTAATGTTTGTGCAGATGAAGGAAAAGGCCTTTTTTATTGGCTGCAGAGACAACATACGGAAGTGAACTTAGATCTCTGATGCTATTCTACGTTGGTAAATTATGTGATTTCTGCTTGTCATCAGGATATATGTCGTAAAGCAGCAGAAATGTGCTTTGTGGATATTGTTAGAGTTTGTGAACTAGAAATGGTGTCAATTACAAATGGTCTCCTAGGCAGATGCCAATCAATCTTCTTTGTATCTTTTAAACAAGTTTCATTAGTTTTTTATTCTTTTTTTTTTAATAACTAGAGGGCATGTTATTAAACAATGACATTTTGCTCATTTACTTGATTTTTGGGCACAAGATAGCATGGAAGTGGTACTGCTCACTACAATGTAACGTTTCAGATAACATGGAAGGGCTCAAGATACAATGATACAATGTGAACACTCATGTAGCAAGGCTCCCGATTAAGGTTTTTGCTAGAAGGTTGGGTTAGCAACAAGCATGCATAGCGGGAAGAAATGTATAGCATGCATAGCGGGAAGAAACCTATAATGACTTCTACGTTGTTAAACAGGCCATGCTTTTTTGTTAAATCTTTGAGATATGTTATTCCCTTTTTTTGATATTGATTTTAATGTTCTCATCACTATTTAATCATGCTGCTAGGACGGCTGGTCTTGCAAAGACGATTGTTGGCAAGAAAGCAGATGGACCAACTCAAACCAAAAAGGTTGAACCCAAATATGTTGAGGTGAGTTCCATATGCCAGACACACACACACACACATCTATTTAATCACTATTTAATCATGCTGCTAGGACGGCTGGTCTTGCAAAGACGATTGTTGGCAAGAAAGCAGATGGACCAACTCAAACCAAAAAGGTTGAACCCAAATATGTTGAGGTGAGTTCCATATGCCAGACACACACACACACACATCTACACAAAATTTATGTGTTTTCTGTTGCATGATGCAGCTGCTGCACCAAAGAAGACTGTTAGTGCAAAAGTTCCATATCTTGTGTTGGCCTTGATATTTTTCACTCTGAGGATATTAGTTGAAGAATAGCTCGGGAAGGGCTATCTTCTTTATCTAAGCAAGGCTTGATGCCTAGGGCACATGCTATCGAGGTTACACGCCTGGTCCTGAAATTACAGTATAGCTTTAGGACTTGATTGATGTAAATTCCCTTCATTTTTATAGGATGAACATGATTCCCTCACCAAGAAGCTAGACCGTCAACTTGAGCAGCAAGATTTGATTCAATTGCCAACAGAAGATCATCTGTGACAACAAAACAGTCCACAGCTGATGATTGAACTGTAGATGCTTTGAGGAGATCATCCCTAATTGAAGTCTTGATACTCTCAACCAAGTACTTCCTGAGGTTTTTAACAATCTTAGCCATACCATAACTTCGCTTGATTCCCTGCTAGGTACCTGATAGGCTGGTATTACTGCTTTGAGTGATCTAAAACTTGGTACAAAGGAGTGTAAAGACCTTTTTGATTGATTATCCAGACAACTTACGACAGATTTACTGATGCTATTCAATTGTCGACACCATGCATGTTCAATTGCTGATACAATTTGTTACCAAGACGGTCATTTATATCATACTTTATTCAGTATTTTATTTGTAAATATGCAACTAAAAGTTAGCAGATTAAGTAATTTTTGTGTTTTACCAGGTTAAGCCAGATGCTCTAAAAGCTGCAGAGCTGTGTTTTGGAGAAGTAAGTTTGTGGATCAGAAATGTTGTCAATTTCAAATGAGTGGGTGTCAATTGATCTTCCCTGCATCTTTTAGCACAAGGATTGCTAGTTTGTTCCTCGTTTCCCTATGATAACCAGACGTTATGTTACTAAAGTATTGTACTTCTTTTCAATTTGCTCAACTTTTAGGCACTAGATAGCTTTGAAGTGGTTGCACATGCCATGAGGTGTGACACTTTGATAACATGGAAGCGGTTGAGATACAAAGATAATAAAGAGGACACTCGTGTAGGGTATGTTCATGGTCACGTGCGGCCAATGTCATTTTGAATTTATCATTATAAGTATGTGTTCGCGAACTGGTTGGCCAAATGCCTTGATCCGGGTGCAGGTAATTTCTGAGCTATAAATTTCAGTAAATATTTATTTATATATTTATTTTGTTATATTTTCTAATAGGAAGTTAAGTTTTTTCCTTTAATAGGGAGACTGAAATTGGTTGCGACCACCAAGTAGGAAACCCATGCTTGTTGCAAGAAGGTAGGGTAAAGTAAGCATTCTGAGAGGGGAAGTTACCTATATGTGTTGCTGTGTGTTTATGCAGCTCATGTTGAGCAGGAAGAAACCTGTCTATTTTGCTTATATAATTGCACCATGACAACCTAAAAACTTGGGTTTTGTAGTGTTGCTTTTCCTTTGTTCTATGTTAGGCACCTATATTACTACAATTTGAGTGATGCTAAACCTTGTGCAGATGGACGCAAAATCCTTTTTGATTGGTTGTCAAGACAATATACAGCAGAGTAGAGAACTTAGTTCTCTGATGCTATTCGATTGATGAGACCAGTTGTTATAACGGTAGTTAGTAGATTATGTAATTTCTGCTTCTTACCAGGATATATGTTCATAAAGCAACAAAAGCATTCTTTGTAGATATTGTTATTGTTTTTGGACTAAAAATGGTGCCAACTACAAACATGTCTTCTGAACTGAATGCGAGTTGTGCTTTGGAGACTTGGTTTGTAAAATGAATATCTTATTCATTCCAGAGTCTTTTTGTTAATAGTTATTTTTGTTTTATTTACTTTGGTAAATTTAATTTGTTTTCTATGTTGTTAGATGATTGTGAGTTTTGACACTTTTTAATAATGACGTTCTTTCCTGTAGCAATTACTCATTCAAATAACAAACTGATGCGGTTGCCTTCGGATGAGATCTTAATTCATTCATATTGCTGGTTGTGGTTGGATCGATAAAATGCGATGTACTTTGCATAGAAGGTTAATAAAGATTACCTAGATTTCACTTGGTAATTACTTGCATTCTTAAAGTTATACTATAAATTTACCACTCGCATCAAAACAAAGCTTTTATGAAGAACATGGTCTTATGAATATGTTTTACACTTACAGTGATACGGATCTGGCTCCATTGGAAGACTCAGCTGGGTTTGATAACTTGGAGCTCAGCTCGTTAACTCGTGGCTAAAAGAGAACCGCCGGTTTTATTGTTTCCATCCAACCCTTTGTTTTAATTATTTCTTTTAATTACGTAATTATCTTTTCCTTGTTTCTAGTAAGTTAGTTTGGTAATTATCTTATTCAGTTCTTATTTAATGTTTGTAAACATTGGTTGGATGGTAATGTTTCTTTTTTGGATTAATAAGAACTTCTCTTTGAGAATTGTTTAACGCTTGATTGCTATATCCACATACGAATCCGTATCAAGTGGTATCAGCAGCTCGGGTTACTCAGGATGTCTGCGTATGGGAGAGATCGTCGTCATCCACACCGTAGAGGCGCCGCCGGAGGCAACGGTCATGAACAACGTGATCCTCGCGATATTGCTGAGATTGAACGACTTCAACAACGGGTTCGTGAACTTGAAATTAATCAGTTTCATAAGGAAGATGATTCCGGCACTGAGTCGGTGATATGGGAAGATGAGGACGACGGCTTCCAGAATGTATTCGGTCGACGCCACCATCGAATCATTCCCCTGACACCACCGACCGACCCCATTCGTGCTTTGGGGATTCGCACTGACATTCCAGAATTCGAGGGCCATATGCAACCGGATGATTTCATCGACTGGCTTCAAACAGTGGAACGAATATTTGATCTCCGAGATGTTCCCGACAACCTTAAGGTAAAACTCGTGGCCATTAAGTTAAAAAAATATGCCTCCTTATGGTGGGAACATGTACAAAAACAACGATCTCGGGAAGGTAAGCATAAAGTCGAGTCTTGGGACAAAATGAAACGCTTATTACGATCAAAGTTTTTGCCGGTTAATCACCGTCAAACCTCCTTTTTGGATTATCATAACCTCCGTCAACAGTCTTTATCTATTGAAGAATTTATTGCTTTATTTGATCGCATGCGCATGCGTTGTGGGGTAGAAGAAGATGACGAACAGGTTATTGCTAGATTTTTAGGAGCCCTTCGACCGGATATATCTGATGTTGTTCAGCTACAACAATACTGGTGCTTTAATGACGTTTGCAGGTTGGCTTTACAAGTGGAAAAACAACTTTTGGCTAGAAACAAGACCTCCACCAGGGCCCCCAATTTTTCCCGTAATCCTATCTCCACCTCCACACCTTCTCGTGCCACCCCATCCACATCCGACCCCAACACCCCTACCGTAATTCCTTCTGGACCCAATACTAGCGCCCTTCGATGCTTTAAATGTCAGGGGTTGGGTCATCTTAAACGTGATTGTCCCAATAAACATGTTCTGGCTTTCGTGGAGGAACAAGAACCCACATATGATACGGACCCTGACGACACTGACTCGTCCGATATTCTTTATCCTGATAAAGGTGAGGCACTCGTGATTCAACGTACTTTAAATACCACCCTCGCAACACCCACCGACGACACTCAGTGGTTACGCAACAACATCTTTCGTACTAAATGTACATCCAATGGTAAAGTGTGTTCGATTATCATTGACAGAGGAAGCTGTGAGAATATTGTTGCTACCTCCATGGTGGAAAAACTCCACTTACCCTTACAAGACCACCCTGAACCTTACCAACTTACGTGGCTTAAAAAAAGGAATCTTCTCAAAGTTACGCATCGATGTCTGGTTCAATTTTCCATTGGCAATAAATATACTGATGAGATATGGTGCGAAGTCCTTCCTATGGATGCGTGTCATATTTTATTAGGCAGACCGTGGCAATATGACCGCCGAGCAAAACATGACGGGTACCGAAGTACATATACTTTCAAGAAGGATGGTCTTAATATAACCTTGGCACCCTTTGACCCTCGTAATGAGGAAACTAATTCCTTGCTTGCCACCCGGACTGAGTTTACGGGCCTCCTCAAAACAACACATGATCCACACATCTTCTTTGGTCTCTTATTGGTGGAAGAAAACCATGTTGTCCCATGCATCCCCTCAGACGTGCACCCTCTCCTTACCGAATTTCATGATATCTTCCCCGACGAAATCCCGGCAGGTCTCCCACTTGAGCGTGAAATTCAACATTGCATTGATTTTTTTCCAGGTGCCAGCATCCCAAACAAACCTGCCTACCGCATGAACCCGAAAGAATTCACAGAATTGCATCGCCAAGTAACCGAGTTGTTAAACAAAGGCCTCATTCGCGAGAGTATGAGTCCCTGTGCCGTACCGGCCCTGCTCGTTCCTAAACCCGGGGGCTCATTTCGTATGTGCATTGATAGCAGAGCCGTCAACAAAATTACTATCAAGTACCGTTTTCCGATTCCACGTTTCGATGACTTGCTTGATCACCTACAAGGGGCATGCATTTTCTCTAAACTAGACTTACGCAGTGGCTACCACCAGATTCGCATGCGACCAGGCGACGAGTGGAAAACGGCGTTCAAAACACGGGATGGTTTATACGAATGGATGGTCATGCCATTCGGCTTGTCCAATGCTCCGAGTACGTTTATGCGTCTCATGAACCACATTTTCAAGACTCTTATCGGACATTGTGTTGTCGTTTACTTCGATGACATTTTGGTTTTTAGCAAGGATGTTCCACAACACTTACGACACCTGAGGGATGTTTTCACCATTCTCCGCGATCAAAAACTCTATGCAAACCCAAAAAAATGCCACTTTTTGACAACAGAAGTTCTTTTCTTGGGCTACTTGGTGTCTGGAAATGGATTACGCATGGATGAATCTAAAGTTTCAGCCATCACAACATGGCCCACACCTAAATCACTTCATGATGTTCGTAGCTTTCATGGCCTCGCGTCATTTTATCGCCGCTTTGTCCGCAATTTTAGCACTATTGTAGCTCCACTTACAGAATGTTTAAAACATAGTAAATTTGCTTGGTCTCCTGCAGCCCAAACCTCTTTTGATACTCTAAAGATAGCCGTTACCAATGCTCCCGTCCTTGCCTTACCAAACTTTGAGCATGTTTTTCAAGTGGAGTGCGACGTGTCCGGTTTGGGCATTGGAGGTGTTTTGAGTCAACAAAACAGGCCCATTGCGTTCTTTAGTGAAAAGTTGAGCGATACGCGTCGCCGCTATAGCACATATGACAAAGAGTTTTATGCCATTGTCCGTAGCCTTGAATATTGGCGCCACTACCTTCTTCCGGGTGAATTTATTCTCTACTCGGACCACCAAGCTCTCAAATTTATACAAGGCCAAGCTAAACTAAATCCACGTCATGCAAAGTGGGTAGAAACTCTTGTCATACGCCACAAATCGGGGACCGCAAACACTGTTGCAGACGCCTTAAGTCGTCGGCCATCCCTTGTCACTTCGATTGCTTTTCAGGTAACGGGATTTGATTCCTTCTCTCATTTATACCAAGATGACCCCGACTTTCGACTTATTTGGGAAAAGACTACATACACCCCATATCAAAGTTTCATGCAAAAAAACGGGCTCCTGTACAAAGGAAGTCGCTCGTGTGTTCCCCGATCATCTTTTTGCGAAGCAATTATACTCGAGTGCCATCAAGGGGCACTTGCAGGTCATTTTGGTAATGCAAAAACAATTGCCTTGGTCCAAGATCGTTTCTTCTGGCCAAAGATATCCAAGGATGTCTCCAAAATTTTGAAACGGTGTCGGATATGCCATATTGCCAAAACCCATCGCACAAACCAAGGATTGTATACGCCATTACCCACGCCCGCGGGTCCTTGGGAGGATGTCAGTATCGATTTTGTATTGGGCCTGCCTATGACACAACGAAAAAAAGATTCAATTATGGTCGTTGTCGATTGATTTTCAAAAATGGCTCATTTTATTCCGTGTGTCAAGACGTTTGATGCTTCGCAGGTCGCACGCCTCTATTTTACTGAAATCGTCCGGCTACATGGGGTTCCAAAGTCTATAACATCGGATCGCGACGTGAAGTTCATTAGTCATTTTTGGCGTACATTGTGGAAGCGATTGGGTGCCAAATTACAGTTTACTAGTTCACACCACCCACAGACGGACGGCCAAACCGAAGTCACGAATCGGAGTTTGGGGAACTTGCTTCGCAGTCTTGTGGGTGATAATCCAAAGAAGTGGGATACTGTCCTTCCCAGGCCGAGTTCGCGTATAATCGGTCTAACCATAGCTCAACTGGACGTAGTCCCTTCTTTGTGGTCTACGGACGAAATCCTTTCACCCCACTTGATTTGGCTCCTATACCTGCAATTGATCATTATAGCGTTGATGGAGATGAACAGGCAGCTCAAATTAAGCTTTTGCATGAACAAGTTAGAGAACAGATTGTTACACATAACCTCCAATATCAAGCTCGCGCCAACAAGCATCGTCGCAAAGTTGTTTTTAACGAAGGGGATCTCGTGTGGGTGTATCTGCGACGCGAAAGGTTTCCACAGGGCAGATTTGGTAAATTACAACCGAGAGCAGATGGTCCGTTCCGTGTTCTTCAGCGTATTAATGACAATGCTTATAAAATTGATCTTCCTGGTCACTACAAGGTCTCCGCTACGTTTAACGTTGCTGATTTGTCCCCGTATGTGCCAGATGACAAAGATGACTCGAGGTCGAGTCCTTTTTTAGAGGGGGAGGATGATACGGATCTGGCTCCATTGGAAGACTCAGCTGGGTTTGATAACTTGGAGCTCAGCTCGTTAACTCGTGGCTAAAAGAGAACCGCCGGTTTTATTGTTTCCATCCAACCCTTTGTTTTAATTATTTCTTTTAATTACGTAATTATCTTTTCCTTGTTTCTAGTAAGTTAGTTTGGTAATTATCTTATTCAGTTCTTATTTAATGTTTGTAAACATTGGTTGGATGGTAATGTTTCTTTTTTGGATTAATAAGAACTTCTCTTTGAGAATTGTTTAACGCTTGATTGCTATACCCGCATACGAATCCGTATCATATAGTTTATATCTTTGCATGATGACAGGTATTTGTGGAAGGGTGGCTGATATTAAGACCCGTGCAGAAGCTATGAAATGTCTAACCGCTTTCTCTAAGGTTGTTGGCACAGGTTTTGTTTTCAAAAGAGTAATTCCTGTTTTTGTGAGCTAATAATATGCCAAGTTTTTGTCTCAATTTTGCAGGATGTTCAAGATCATGAAAGATGACAAAAACCCTATTGCGGATGGTTTCCGTTGAAGACTTTGGAGCTGCACTTCTAAAATTGAAAGATGTAGTTAATTTATGCAAAAAGATGTTGGTTTACAATCAAGTGTTGTGCCATTTATGAACCATCACACATCACCAACAGAGGGTGGTCAAGCACCCTGAATACCTTCCACGTGTTGAGGTTTCTCTCTTCTTCCTCCTTTCCTGATTTCCTCTCACTAGGGGTGTTCAAAAAATCCGTATCTGAATTCGAATATGAAAATCCGAACCCGAAATATCCGAAAATTCCGGATATTCGGATTCGGATCCTATTTTGAAAATTTTGGATAGTTCGGATATCCGATATCTGAAATATTTTTTTTTTCCAGGATAATTTTTGGATATTTCGGATATTCGGATAATTTTTCAGATATTACGTATATTTCGGATGATATTTTCGATAATTTTCGGATTCGTATATTGAAATTCACTATCCGAAATTTTCAGATATCCGATATTCAAATATCCAAATCACTGAATATCTGAAAATTTTGGATATGTTCAAACCGGTCATCAGTTTGTTTTCGCAGTCATCTTTTTTCCCCTAACATTTGGTTTGTCGGTTTCAAAGGTTTGAAGCCGTAATGAATAGTTTAGTTTACGGTTTTCACTGAAAACCAATCGCAAAAAACCGGATTGGACGGTGTTTATATGTGTGTGTGTGTGTAGGGATGATGATTTAGGTGTCATTTAATAAAAAATATACATTTTGGGCTTGCAGTGTGATTAGCCCATCTCAAACCGTAAAACACTTGGCAAAACTATATCTTTGGCAAAGCTTTAGTGAGGATGTCAGCCCTTTGTTCTTCTCCACTTATGTGCTCTACCTTTAGTTGGTTCTTCTCTACACACTCGTGTATATAATGGTATCAGGTATTTATGTGTTTGCTCCTGCCATGAAAGACATGATTTTTCATCAAAGCTATAGCCGATTTGTTATCCACTTTAATCACGATTGTCTTCTTTTAATTTCCAATCATTTCAGCGATCAAACCCTTCAACCATACAACCTGACAAGCAGCTAATGTAGCTGCCATAAACTCTGCTTCGCAGGAGGATAATGCCACTGTCGGCTGTTTTTGAGAAAGCCAAGTAACCGGTCTATCATTGTAGTAGAATATCACTCCAGTCGTTCCTTTCCCATCATCTTGATCGACCGAGTAGCTGCTGTCGCTATACCCTAGTAGTGTATCATCTCCCATCCTTTGATAATGAATACCTAGGTTAGTAGTTCCCTTTACATACCCTAAAATCTGTTTGACAACTTGTTGATGTGATGTCTTAGGATACTGCATGGTATATCCCACCGAGTACATCAGATCAGGTCTTGAGTGTGTTAGATAACGAAGACATCCAATCACCCTTCTGAACTCAGTTGCATTTACATCCTTGCTTCCATCTTCCTTCATCAGCTTTAGCCCTGGTTCCGTCGGGAATTTAGTGGCATTGCAGTCTTCTAATCCCACCATCTTAAGTATCTTCTTAGCGTAGCTTGCTTGAGTAAGCTTTATTCCATCATTCCCTTGTATTACCTCCAATCCCAAATAAAACGTGAGTAGACCAAGATCACTCATTTCAAACTTACTCTCCATCTGTCTTTGAGTTATTACTTCCTGGCTGCTCCCTGTCACCAACAGATCATCCACATAAATCACAATTATTGTCTAGTCCTTGGCTGTTTTCTTTGTATACACCGCCTGCTCAAGTTTGCACTTATTGAATCCATACTCCTTTAGCACACTGTCCAGCTTCGTGTTCCAAGCCCTCGGGGCTTGTTTGAGGCCATACAACGCTTTGATGAGCTTATACACCTTCCCCTCTTGCCCCTTTCTTTCGAATCCTTCCGGTTGCTTGACGAACACTTCTTCATTCAAGTCACCATGCAGAAAAGTTGTTTTGACATCTAGGTAATGTCCAAACCAGCCTTTTTGTGCAGAGATAACAAGTACCAGCCTTACTGTTTCTAGTCTTGCTGCAGGAGCGAAAACATCATCGTAGTCGGCCCCATGTTGGATGTACCACCCTTTTGCCACAAGCCGAGCCTTGTACCATATGCTTCTAGGAAATTGATTGGTTCTCCTTCTGTAAGAAGGTCATAGACTTCGTCCAAGTTCTTAAACCCCTGTACTTGTGTGTCATCGAATGTGCGTTTGGGAGCACGTTGTGGGTCTGATTTGTTACTCACTATGGGTGATTCAGGCAACATTGGGCCCCTCCCCCGGACCTTTGATTCAGGGGTGCTGAATTCAGAGTTGGGGCTTCCATCCCCCTCATCGATCTCCTTGTCTGGAACAGGACTGCGGGTCCTGGTTGGACTTCTCGACTCAGGTTCGTGATGTTGATGGTAAAAGCAATTTAGGGTAAAAGACTGCCTGTCATTCATGAAATCTACACATCCCTTATATAGGGATAAAATACAAACAACCTCAGCATAAAATAAGGAAACATAATAAACCTAAATACATACAAGATTTTCTATTTAATGCATAATTAATATATGAAGGTCACGTGTTCGTTCCACGTTCACCGCACCATCTTAGATATTATTTATTTGTGGGTTGTACAAGACATTAGGAAGGATATAGGTACGGTTGGGCAAGGAGTGTAGGCCTGGATCCAAGGATAGGTAAATAACTGCCATTGCCTACCAGAATGTTACCGTGGACAGGAGATGAATTAGGAAACACAATTCTACCTGGGTCCTGTGTAAGGTGAGAGGCTGCGCCCGTGTCCATGATAACCATGTGCCAGGAGGATGAAGGGTAGTTGACTTGCATGTTGGTGAAGGCATCATTTAAGTCAAAAGGGCAAAGAACGTTGTACCCAGGGGAAGGTGGCTGTGTAAAGCCTGGTGGGTAGTCAGAGGGGGCAACATAGTGTGCAGGCTGAGGGGAGGTGGTTGGCTGGGTGTTGTGGGGTCGCCATGGTTGTTGAGTCTGGTAAGGGCAAGGTGGAGGCGTCCACCATGCTCAATTTGGATATCCTTGTTGGTGTTCGGTCCAAGAGTGTTGCTGAGGTCGACCAGAGATGCGGCCCCATCCGCCTCTTTTGTTCCAAGAGCCCCTGCCCCTACTGCGGGAAGAATAAGTGGGTCTGAAGGCTAAGGTTGAGGTTGCGGCTGTGTGGGAGCCTGTGGGGCTGTCAAGACCGTTGTGGCCGAACCCTTATGTGCCTCAAGGCGAAGCACCTCATCATTCAGCATAGATATGGCCTGATCCCAGTCGACTCCTTGTTGATTGATAAGAGCAGCAGTGGTGTTGTATTTAACTGGAAGACCACGAACCAACTGTAGAACTAACCTGGATTCAGAAACAGGTGGCATTGACAATACTCTTCAACAGATGAACATGTTGTTAATGATAGGTTGCAGAATTTTGTTTCGAGGGCTGCTGCACAGGCTTTCTTGTTGCTTAGATATATCCTCTCCAGTTTCAACCATGCCGCAAGGGCGGTGTTTTTGGCGTCAAGGATACGGATCAGCTGATCATCCGAGACTGTGCTATAAATCCACTGCAAAACTAGGGCATCAAGTTCTTGCCAGGAGGCCGCATCAACAGGCAAGGAAACCGGTGTAGGGGTTCCATCAATGTGGTTGAGCACCTTATAGGCGACAACATGTAGACAAAAAAGTGCAACCCATGAAGAGTAGGTCACTTTAGTTCCATCCAGGGTTCGAATCTTGGTCTGTATGTTTGAAACCGAGTATGCTGGGTGCAAGGAGGAAGGTTTTGATGGTGGATGATCAGAGGTTGTGTCGTCTTTCGCCATGGCAGGCTGATCGGCAGAGGTACTCAGAGATCATAGCTCTAATACCATAAAAGCAATTAGGGTAAAAGACTTCCTGTCATTCATGAAATCAACACATCTCTTATATAGGGATAAAATATAAACAAACTCAGCGTAAAATAAGGAAACATAATAAACCTAAATATATACAAGATTTTCTATTTAATGCATAATTAATATCTAAGAGATGGGACTTAGTTTCAGGAAGTTGGAGCACAAACTCTGCTTCTCTCCTTCCATCAGGTTTCTCAACATCATTCCATTTCCAGCTTTGTGTTTCTTCAAATTTTACATCCCTGCTCACCACAATTCTTCCATTGCTCACATCGTAGATCCGATATGCCTTTGTTCCTTCCTCGGTTCCCAGGTGTACCATCTTTATGCTGCGGTTGTCTAGCTTTCTCATGTGTACTGGTGGTACTTTGACATGGCCCACACACCCAAATATTCTCAGGTGTTCCAGGTTGGGTCTCCTTCCTTTGAGTGCTTCATAGGGCGTCTGGTTTTTCAAGAATTTTGTAGGCAACCGATTTAGCAGGTAAATTGAATGCCTGACAGCCTCGGCCCAGAGGCTTTGTAGTAGATTCATAGCTTTCAGAAGACACCTGGTTGAGTTTAGGATGGTTCAATTTCTCCTTTCTACAAACCCATTTTGTTGGGGTGTATAGGGAGCTGTCAGCTGTCTTTCTGTTCCTTCACGTTCACATAATTCACTGAATTCTTTCGAGGTGAACTCTCCTCCGCGGTCGGTTCTCAACACTTTTATTCCCCTTCCGTATTGATTATGCCTTAAAGTTCTTGAATCTTTCGAACGCATCACTTTTGCTTTTCAGCATGAAGCTCCACATATACCGACTGCAGTCATCCACGATTAGGAAGATATAACGATTTCCAGCTTGTGTGGTTGGGGAAATAGGGCCACAAAGGTCTTCATACACCTGATCGAACGGCTATTGTGCTTTAAAGTTGGCTTGCTCGGGGAAAGGATGCCTTGCATGCTTTCCTGCTAGACATGCATCACAGATCTGATCCGGGTGAGCTGTGATTGGTACTCCATCCACCATATGTCTTAGTCCTCCCATCGAGTTGAAGTTGAGATGTCCTAAACGGGTGTGCCACAACCATGCAGGATCATTAATCTCACTCATCAAGCACTTCGGCGCTCCCACCTTTAGTTTGATCTTGTACAATCGGTTGGCTGCTCTTTGGACCTTCATCAGAGTGGCACCGTTTTGTTCAATCGTTGACAATATTCCATGTTTTATCCTGACCTCACATCCTCTTTCTTCAGCTTGTCCTATGCTGAATATATTTGATATTAGGTATGGAATATATAGAATGTCGGTAAACAGCCGTTGTTCTCCATTGTTACATTCCAACAAAATTGATCCTCTTCCCTCTATTGTGACACACGAATTATCTCCGAAGCGAACCGTTCCTCCAACACTTGTGTCTAGGACCGAAAACAACTCCCTTTTTCCTGTCATGTGGTTGGTTGCTCCTGTATCCAGGTACCACATGTGTTCCTCATCCTTCTTTGTATCGTACCTGGCTGGGAAGACGTTTTCTTCACTGATGTTGACCCATTCCATGTTCCTTTGGTCTGAAATAGTCATGAGTAGGGTTGGCCCATCGCCTGCTGCTGCTTGAGAAAGATTGGACTGCTCATCAGCCTTTCGAGTTGGACAATCGACTGAAAAATGCCCAAAGCTGCTGCTCGAGAAAGATTGGACTGCTCATACGACAAGAGGAGCTGATCATGACTACTGCTAGAGCTCCTTCCAGCAGTTCTTTCTTCGTATGCTTTCAATCTGCCAACGATCTCCTGAAATTTTGCGGTTCTCAAATCCACCGGCTGCTCAATTGTTGCAGCTATGTTGAGAATTCTTTCGAGGACAGCAGTTAGCAGTTTTCGTACAAGTGTGGATTCATCTATCAAGGTTCCAAGAGTTGTCGATTTCTAAGCAATCCTTGAGAGCTTAGCTGCAAATCGTTGATCCTCTCGGTTTCTTTCATAGAGGCGGCTTCAAACTCTGCCTTTAGTGTTTGAAGTCTGGCTTCCATAACACGTTCAACACCTAAGTGTCGAGTTTTAATTGCATCCCAAATCTTCTTGGCGTGTTGGCAGCTCGCGATCTGAAGTACCAGATCTTCGGGAAGAGACTGATACAAATAAGCAATAGCCGAGTTATCTTTCCTTGGTTCTATGTTGGTCCCTGGCTCTATCACGTCCCAGATTCCGTGAGCCTTGAATATTGCTTTGATCCTGAGCGACCAAATAGGATAATTAGTCGCGGTCAGGATTGGACATTGGAATGGTAGATTGCTTTCTTCCTTCATCGATGCTGTGAGTTGCTTGTTTGCTGCGTCTGTTTCAGCCATCGAGTTCTTCCTTCTGCGTCTCCTTGCGTTACTAAATCGAGGTCCCTCCTTATTCTCAAGCTCTTATACCAATTGAAGTAATTGGTTCAGACTCGACAAACAAAACAAAACATATAACTTCTTATTGGAACTCCATCTCCAATTTCTATTAAAACTCATCATCATTCCTTTGATTACAGCCTTATTTATAGACACAGAAACATACCAAACTTCCTATATCTATGGGTTTCATCCTCATCCTTTAGGATAAACCTTAAACCTTAAAAAAAACAAATAATCGGTAAACTAATCCTTTTGTCTATCGATTAACACTTGATCTATTATTACAAGAACAGTCCCTTGACTATTTATTTATCAAGAATGTCGAACAGATCTATGCAACCCATCTTATTCTCTTCATCTAGTTAATGTAAAGGATGAAAAAACAGAAGAAAGAAGAAGAAAAACCTATTCGAAGGCTAAGGCATTAGGTTTGAGTTACTCTTTAGCAACAATCATCAACACAGCAACAACAAAAATTATTTCACACTATCTCAATGACATCAACAACCACCATATATAAGCAGTGCAAAGCTTGAACGTTTAAAAGGGGACAAAATTTTACATGAATCACAACACAATTAATTTTTTGAAGCAAGAAGGAGAATACAATGCTTAAAACAAAAAAAAATAACCTTTCAATCTAAAAATTAACACTATGGACGGGAGGTTGAGCTTCATCAATGTATCTAAGACTATGAGAAATCGTTCAGTCAAACTCTACTTTAGCTCTCAATCAAAGTTGTCTCTTGGACTTTCTACTCAAGGCTAAGATCTTAAAGTATCACCAAGGATAACAAGACCATATACTTCTTCAACTCAACGACAAATGTGTTTGTAACATCCCAACCCTGTGAGGGGTGACGTGTCACTCAATACAATAATTAGAGACAATTTAACATAATAATTAAGTACTAAATCCAATTGCAGTCCTTAAATAAACAAAATCCTTAAACAAGTTCAAACTAGAAAATAATAAAATGTCTTAAAATCAAGTATTAGTAAGTTCAACAATTCTTCACTTGATATCCTAATTTCAGTGATTTACTTTACTCTCTTCACTCGTTCCCAGGAGCCCCTTCAGTACATGTCGTGTATACAAAGAAACCACAGAAAAGAAACATGGCTAAACCCAAAATTGCTAAGTAATGGAGAGAACGATAGCAACAATAACAACAGTTTAAGCAATGCATTATTGAAACGATACAAATAGAATATGACTTAAGAAAAATAAACAAGTCATATCAGTAGGAAATACCCATTTGGGCCGGTCTTGGTAAACAGTGATGAGTATGTGCATTGATGAGTATATACATTGGCTGCAACCCTAATATACCAGTAATGTGTAATGGAAGCATGGGCACACATACTTAACCATTCACCAATAATCAGTGGCAGAGGTTTTAAGGGGCCCGTGGGTGCCCCGGCCCCTTCCGTTTTTCTGGTCAGAAGTCTCGATATAGTAATTTTCGGTCGAAAAATATTATATGTATTGAGGACAACCCCTTCGGTTTTTCTTCATAAAATTCCTTGCCCCCCCTTGGATTTTAATAATAATAAAGTTGAACTAATACTATAAGTTTTAACACTGAACATTACCTATTTCTAGAATCGTCTTTGCGTAGGAAATTACTGAGAAGTTTGATTCGGGGTGTGTAATCAATGAGTTCAAAGAGCTTAAAGGTTGTCACGCTGAATTGCGATTCTTCTTCTGGACACTCACATTTTCGTCTTAAACATTTTATGTCTTGTTTGATACAAACATATATATTTTTTGAGTGGAACAAATATTTAATATTTTAAACTTTAAATTGTTTGTTCCGACCTAAATTATCTATGGTCGTTTTAATGACTTATTATATTCATATTAGAATAAATGTTATCTTTAGTTTATCAAGGTTAAATTGGTGAGCTTCATTTCATAAATTTTTCTAACTAAAGATTGTACAATACACATGAAAGCTGCATACATATTCCTATTTACTCCTTAATTGTCTTAAGTTTACAATTTCGGAATTCAATACATACCTTCTTTACCATTGTACTTGCATACCAGTTTACAACATATAACGTTTAGAAGCTGTTAAATACTCTCAAACACTCAAATTCAATGTTGCAATTAGAGATTATAATTCTATGATTCATAAGTGCCAGTTACCATTCCTTCTATTAACTCAACTGAAGATATTTGATTGTACCTTATTAGAGAAGCAAGAAGGTGATTTAATGGGAGTTTTGGAGAATATAATGCAACTCTATTTCAACAACCCTGCTCGTGAGTTAATATTCAACTTATTAGAGTTTGTCAAGCATACCATTCAATCACATAAGATCAAAATTCTAAGAAATTGTAATTTAGACCGGAACTAACATGTTGCTTTCAAGTACCCGGTGGAGCAACAAATTGAAGGTTTCGAACGCCTTGCACGACAGGAATATGACCTAAAAATTAGAATGTGTGCAGCAATGGGTTATCACATATAGCTAGCTGAATGAACAACGGAGTAATGTGATGACACGAGAGAGGCAAATCGATCAAAAGCTTGTGTGGTTGCGTTTTTGTGTGAGGTTCAATCGATATGTCGTTGTCGTCTTCATCATCATCGTACCTTGTATATCCCACCATTAGTAAAGCTAAGGTAGGGTATGAGAAGGATAAGATATAGACATCCTTATCTCTACCCTTTAGGAATAGAGAGGCTGCTTCTAATGAGACCCCTGGCTCATGATGTCTGATTAACTGACCAACTCAATGGTTTAACATTATTTTCATAAAGATAAAGTAAAATAACGTTAAAAGTAGTGCAACTTTACTAGTAAAATAACGTTAAAAGTAGTGCAACTTTACTTTTGAAGAAGTGTTATCCCCATCTTTCGGTGAGTTTGTTGTCAAAGATAAAGGTTGAAGGGCTCTTATGTGCATTTTCGCTCCGGCGAATATGGCACGTGCCAAGAAGCTCAGTCAACTGGACTTGGGTTACAATTTAGAGATTTTGACTTTAAATTCTAAATTATCTGTTTATTTATTTGTTTTTTTTCCTACGTGAATGCCACCTCTCAAAATTTTGCTTTTTGTGAGACATTTATATTATTTTAATTATTAATTTCGTTATTATCTATTATATTATTGTTATTGTTATTGATAACTTCGGTTATTTCGTATTTGAGAACCTTTTAGCATAAAAATAATACCATGAATTAACCTAGTTTTTTTAGTGGTGAGCTGGGTATGATTATGGTATACAGGGTTGATTTCAGTCGTCTGAATCCATGTATAGTTTTTTAGAACAAGTCGTATTTACTCATAACCACCGAAAACTATAGGATTTGAACGTTCAATCGTTTGAATATGCCTGGAAATCTTGGCACATAGTTAAATTTTAGTAAACAATTATTGTCTTTTTGTAAGCCCCAAAATTCTCCTGCGTGTGACACGTGTTTTAAAACACCCTCAGAGTTAGGTCCCAGATTTTTTTTCTAAAACATCAACTTTAACAACCAACATAACCCAACCTATCACCAAAACTATTTACAAACGTGTTAATTGTAATCACACCCCACGTTATTTACAATCGTTCATAAAAAGTTGGGTTTTTAACCTAAAATGTATTCAATCCGAGCCTTCGCAGGATATCCGATCATGTGCGCCGTCACCCTTTACGTTCACCTGAAAAAAACCACATTTAAATTACCGTTAGTTCGTTAGAACTAAGTAAGATCACCCCGCTATTTCCCCAATTGTATTCCATAACACCATATGGATACAATAATAATGTCCCAAATATAATTTGGTAACATTAGTAGCAAAACGATTTACTAACGGGTCGTTTTCACCCAAAACCCCTTAAATATCCCTTCCATGCACAAACCAACTAGATTTGCCCATGGAATCCGCTTCAAAGTTGAACAAAAGTCAATTTATGACATTTCTAGACATACAGACGCAACATGGGCGTGTTCCGGAGGAACATGGCCATGTGAGAAGGTTTTCAGAATCTGATGTGCAGATATGACATGGGCGTGTTCCAGAGAACATGGCCATGTCAAAACTCTTTCCAAATACATATCCTCTTTATTCTCCCTCCTTATTCCTTTTCACCAAGGACTCCTATTTTACAACAAATCTAAACCATTCAAACACATGTAATACAAGTGCCTTATAAATTCTCAACTCAATTAAATTGCAAGAATTCAACACAAACATGTTAATGGGTCATTTCACCCTAATCCCTTAAGACTTCCTTTTTCACCAAGGATTCCCAAGGTAGGTAGTCACACCACTTGTGATTTACCTATACTCCATAAATTCATCATAGGAAGATCACACCACTTGTGATTCAACCCATTCCCCATTCACACCTCTTGTGAATTGTTTGACCAATTTTGGTCAATTTCTACCTAATTCCTTTGAGACTTCCTTTTTCACCAAGGATTCCCAAGGTAGGTAATCACACCACTTGTGATTTACGTATACTCCATAAATTCATCATAGGAAGATCACACCATTGTGATTCGACCCATTTCACATTCACACCTCTAGTGAATTGTTTGACCATTTACAGTCAAACTACAAATAAGAAGTTCACACCACTTGTGAATCATTCTTATTTCTCCACACCAATTGTAAACATACTACATTACAATAACTAAGCAAATATAACACCTATTGCATTTGCTTAGTTATTGTCAAACAACAAATATACAGACACCAATTTGAGTTGTTTGACCATTTTCAATCAACCTTCTAATAAGAAGTTCACACCTCTTGTGAATCATTCCTATTCTTACACACCACATATAAACATACCAAATCACAATAACTAAGCAATTAAACAACTGTACATGTTATTGTCAACACCAAAACAATCAAACACCCTTTATACAACAATTTAAACGCCAAACACCCATACTAGTTGAATTGACTAACGGGTCAACTACCCATTTTGACTAATTCCACTAATAGTCAGTCACTCATTTTTACTACTTTCTACAATTATTATCAAACACTTAATGAAACCATATTATGTTATGTAATTATAACATAACATTCACAACAAGACTCACCACAAATAGTTAACATTTAAGTCAAACATTCCTATTGCCCCTATATGTGGTCTTAGGTATACAACTACCTTATCAATCAAAATCCTCACACATACATTGTAAATTTAAACACCAATTCATCCCAACAATGCATATTCCACATACATTGTCAAGTTAAACATCAATTCATCCCAACAATGCATATTCCACATACATTGTCAAGTTAAACACCAATTCATTCCAACAATGCATATTCCACATACATTGTCAAGTTAAATACCAATTCATCCTACCCATGTATATTCCACATACACATTAACAAACCACCATGTTTTAACACCAACACCAAAACTTCATAATCTATCAAAGCAATGTAGTTTTCACCTACATTGACTTTTATAGATTTAAACACATAACATTCACCAAATACTACAAGACATAAATCAAGTAGTCCACATTCAACACCAACACAAATATGACTTATGGTTGCATATTTAATGAGTAGGTTACTCACCTTAGCTCGTAGGAACACCATCAAAATCATCTTGTTCTTTCCCAAGCCTTTGACTTGTTCCTTGACTTTCACCACCACTACCTAGTTGTATTACACACACACAACTATATTCAATACATGTAATTCATATTTACATTCTTTCAACCTACTTGACCCGTTATCACCATTTTATCTAATTTACACCCAAATGATCCATTCTTACCTAATTCACCATTTATGATTATATATATGCTTATTTCATACCACAACAACTTAAAAACTCATTTTTAAGTTAAACACCTTAATTGGCATTTCATCAAACACCTCATATGCATATATTTATTTGCTTATGACCATTGACCAATAACGCTTCTATAAAATTCCATTTTGGTTTCTAAATGAACAAATTCATCATTTTCACCAACAAACTACAAAAATCCCATGAAATCATCACACCCAACAATTTAACACCAAATTTAACCACCTAGTTCATATACCTCATGAACCTCACAAAACCCCATTTATCATCTTACAACAACATGTAAGAAAAAATCAAAAAGTTTTTCTTAGATGATTATCACTAAGAATAACAACATTTAAGACCCTTCAAACACCCAAATTTCGTATTTCTCCATATCCCACTCATACCCCATGTGAGACCCACGAAATTTATACCAAAAGCACCCAAAAATTCATACCTTGTTGTAGTTTGAAGAGAGAAGAACTCCAATCTACTCTTATCTTCAAGTTCCACCCATAAATCAACCCTCATTTGATCATTCTTGGGTTTTTTTTAGGGTTTTTCTCCCTTCTTCTCTTCCTCTTGAATGACACACACCAAAAAAAATGGGAATATGAACTTTGACCATAGTCAAAGACTTATCCCTTCCATTTCCATCTTTGGTCAATTGTCACATTTGGTCCCTCAATCTTTTAAAACATTTAACTAGTATAACTAACCTAATCAATCTAGTTACTAGTTTATTCTAATACCCCAATTGTTATTAAAACACCCACAACAACTTTACCCAGTATATTCCCACTTTTCAGTAGGGTCTAGGGGGAAGGATAGATACAAACCTTACCCCTATTCCAATTGAGATAGAGAGGCTGCTCCGAAAGAGTCCCCGGCTCTTTTAAATAATTTTAAAACACCCACCGAAATAAAATATAAATAATTTTTCTGCCAATTATATTATATTTTAATATTTCCCAAATTGGGTCGTTACACTTTTGGATTGCAATTGGCAACATTATGACATGGAATGGGCTACGTAACACCTTAACACAATGCGAGTTATGCGAATATAATGAATTCAAACGGATAAAAATGATCAATAGCATATTTGATGAGAAAATTATCAAAATTATTCAAATTAAAACGACTCATTTAAACCCAAATTGATTTTGTTTAAAACGCATTATAACCAGCACTACCATGTTACCCAACCCAACTATTTTACCATGCAATAACATTTTGAGATGTCTTTTCTGTAACAAAAGATGTTCAACCATATAACTTCTGAATATATGAACCCTTTTGTGACAATATATCTTACCACTAGTACAATATGCATGCTAAACATGTATATATATGATCAAACAGAGACACATGATGAATCGACCAACAACAGTTGATGTTGAAGGCAATATATATAAAAGCATCAAAAAAAAAAAAAACAAATTATGACACATTTTTTTTAAACGGAGATGATCTCACCGGGCACATGTAAGACATACGCTCCATAGATGCGCACACGGAAACCTCGTAAAATAGGTAAACCCTTGCCCTCTATTAGGATCGAACACGGGATTAAAGCCCGTATTCAACCCCTCTCCCGAATATCAAAGGAAATGCCTCAAGTGAGGTTTGAACCGTCATCTCTTACTCCCTTACCACTGAGACAAAGATTATTTAGATAATTATGACACATATTTCAAAGGAATTTACACACTCATCAACGAATGATGTGATTTCCAGTACTTTATCTCACACAACACACAGAAATGCCCACCCATGGTGTTAGTGGCAATTTTATTGACAAAAGGAGTTAATAACACTTGCCTAATCTCTCTCACACACCAAAATCATAACATTTTAAGCATATGAAAACAACATAAAGAAAAAGATATGAAACATAGAAATGTTGATTGCTATAGTCCTATGTATGTCCAGCTCTTCGCCACTTTGCAATAAACACCATCATCTTAACATAAAACCAATCTTTCAAGCTATCAAGAGAGCGAAAAAAAGTTTTCCTCCCTAGGCGGTTGACAAGTAAAGCCCCACATGCTATCCAAAATCTAGTTGCAAAGCCACTAGCCCCACCAATATAAAACCATGTGTCAAGTTCAACTGCTACTTCACTACCACTACCACTCTCACTATTATCAACGAATGGTGTGATTTCCGGTACTTTATCTCCAGGACAATATTTGTGCAGCGGAAGTCCACATAGTCTTGCATTTCCAATGTACCTTGAAGGTTCAAAGGATTGGAGTTGAGTGCTGGATGGAATTCTCCCAGACAGGTTGTTATACGACACGTCTAGATAGTTTAATAAAGTCATTTGACACATGCTTGATGGTATTCCTCCCGAAAGCTTGTTTCTAGATAAATCTAAAGTTAGAAGTTCTTTCATCTGACCAATTTTACGTGGAATCTCCCCAGATAAAATGTTGTTTGAAAAGTTCAATTGCATCAATTCAAGGAGACTAGTTATTTCATAAGGGATTTGTCCTGTTAGAAAGTTTCTTGACATATCAATGCTTTTTAACATTCCTAGATTGCTGCTAAATTCACGTGCAGTTCCTTGCCACTTGATCGTCGCGGTGTCTACATAGCTTGACCAACCGAAAACATGCAAGTTTGGGTAAAATAAGAAACCATCTTGTACTATGGGCAAGACTCCATCTTGAAGCATGGGCGAGACGCCATCTTGAACCATGGCAGTGAGATTATTTAGACACGCAGGGATAGTTCCATGGAGCTTGTTAGCTGACAAGTCAAGAATTTGTAGCTGTACTAATTGACATAATTGTAAAGGGATGGTTCCATAGAAGTTATTTGATGTTAGGCTAAGAGCATACAACCATGATAACTTTTCCCCAATCCAAGCAGGAATGTAACCTGAAAACTTGTTATTCCCCAAATCCAGATAGGTTAACATGGTGCAGTTCTTCAAAGACAAGGGCAATTCTCCATTTAAGTTGTTGTTGTATAAATGCATAACCTCAAGGTTGATCAAATATTGAATAGAAGTAGGAAGCCTTCCAGACAAATTGTTATGTCCTAGGCTAAGAACTACCAGTTCTTTGAAATGCCACAAACAATCAGGAATTTCTCCGGTGAATGAATTGTGTGACAGATCTAGAAAAGACAAAGACCCATCAACAATTTGGCACAAAAAGGATATTCCTCCATAGAATTTGTTTCTTGAAAGGTTTAAGTGTTGCAAAGTGGATGTAACATTCGGTATAGGACCATAAAAGCTGTTGAAAGAGAGATCCATATAAGTTAATCGAGATGGCCACATGTTCCAAAACTCTGGAGGAATTGTGTCTGAAACTCTATTATTAGATATGCTGATACGGGTAAGATTTTTTAATGCGTGGATCCATTTGGGGAAGCGAGGCCCTAGCTTGCAAGAGCTCAAGTCGAGTTCTTCTACATCGGAAAGGTTTGACATGTGAGCTTCCGAAGGCACTCCTTCAAGTGAGTTGTTTGAAAGGTTTATAGACAATATCTTTGTCTTTCCAATGTATTCAGAGAGGACACCATTAAGAGAATTGGAAGAAACATCTAGTCTTTGAAGCTTGGGTAGGTGCCACAATTTTTCACTTATAGTTTCATTTAATTGATTATTAGATAATACCAAAATTTGTAAGGATGAAAACTTTTCGATATCATCGGACAATGACCCTATTAGTTGGTTATTTGAAAGTATCAACACTTCTAATGTTATCAATGTGCATCCAGACAAGTTGTTCATGAAGTCAGGAAATCTGGTAGATAGTGAGTTGTTATCAAAATTTGCATATATCAAACTACATAGATTTCCTAGATATTTCGGAATTCCATTAAACTTGTTATGAGATAGATCAAGATTCACGAGACGGTTGCTAGCAAATGGGGACAACCATTGATACATGGATGAGTTGAGGTTGTTTTTTGTAAGATATAGGCTAACAATTGATGAAGGAGAAGAAGAAGAGTTTATAGATGAATAAGAATACGGATGCATGACCCGCGAGAGATCACATTCACATAAACTTAAATATGATAGTTTTTGAAGACGTAGAATCGTATTTACCCAATTATTTTCTTTGGCTAGAGAAATACCGTCCATACGAAGGTGGTTCAACTGAGACAAACGAGACAACCAATCTTGATTCTCATTCTTACAATTGCCGATGTAACTAAGTGAAAGCGCTTGCAAGCCCGTGAGGTTACCTAGCACTGGAGGTATGGTTCCAGAAAAAGAATTGTAGGAAAGGTCAAGATACCTTAACTGAGTGAGGGAACCAATGGATTTAGGAATGGTTCCACTAAAAGAATTATCAGAAAGGTAAAGATACCTTAATTCGGTCAAGGAACCAATAGACATGGGAATGGTTCCAAAAAATGAGTTTTGAGAAAGGTCAAGTTCATTCAAGTGGCTTAAGTTAACCAATGAGTGACCATTAATCTTGCCTTCAATGTTTCCTTCGGTCAAAGAAAGGCTTGTGACATGACCTGTTTGGGTGTTGCATGTGACTCCAAACCATTCACAACAATCACCGGTTGATGCTTCTTCATCTTCAACTGTCCATGTAGAGAAAAACCCATAAGGGTCTTGATGAATGTATGATTTGAAATCAAGAAGAGCATCTCTCTCTTTATTGATGCACTTATAATTATAATAACCAATTTCTCTTGTTTCAAAGGAAGTGGCCAAAAGAAACAAAGATATAAATAAGGGAATAGGAGTCACAAAATGCTTATGGCAAATATTATTTCTCATTATGTTGGTTCAAACTTCAAAGAGTGTATTTTATTTTTCTTTTTGTGATGTATCCACATTTTATAAACTCAAGTTACGTCTTCAAATTGTATCGTCTTTAGTCAACAAATAATAAGTCTTGGTCAATTTGTATTTAATATTCTTTCATGATTAATTTGTCACTCTCAAACTATGTGATCTGTCAAATAGATAGCATAAAAGATAAATAAAGGAAAAAAAATTATATTTTTAGTCCTTTAGGTTTAATGGCATTTTCGTATTGAGTTCTTTAATATCAATGATGAAATGTATGATACGTTCTTGACTTGTAACAGTTGCGACCTATAGACCAATGTCCGTCAAGTTGAGTAGTTAAGTGGGTTGTTAAATTACCAACTCTTTTCTTGTTATCATATGAAGCTAGATAAATAGCACGAACCGGTCAACCATCAGAATGAATTCCACTTTTGAACTCGTTTTTTTATCAATTTAAATCTTTACTAAAAAAATTATTTGATTGAATTGACCCTTGTGTCGGTGTTATTTTTCATCATTTGTTGTTAGGTTCTCATTCTTTGCGCTCGTTTTGTGGGCTGATGCAAGAAGTCTAAAATCTAATATTACAATGAGCGTAATTTATTTTTTCGATAGTACGTAGTTTTAAATCTAATACCTTTCTTTTATTTTCTAAATATAAAATAATGGGCAAAATAGTCATTCAATTCTTCATTTGTGAGAAATATTAAGTCTAATAGATGAAAGGTCTCAATTGTTATAAATTAAGAAGATCGGGTATCATTATGTAGTTATTGAAGTTAAAGGAGGCAATTTAGAATTAACCTAGTCGTAAAAGAACAAAAGTGTAATTTTCCTAAACTAAAGTCTAGGTTTGAATTAAACAAATAAATTTTCGTTCAACTTTTAAGTCGACATTGAAGACTTGCAAGAGTAATTACCATGAAATTAGTTTATTAAATGTCCCAAATTAGACGTGCATCGACCCAGTCAATTATTATAGATATATACACTAAAATAAAGAAAAATGGTAAACTTTTTCTTTCTTTTTTATTTCGGTTACAAAAATTTGAGCATTTTATTTTTAGACGCATACTTGGTTTTTTATTTTCTTTTATAATGTTTGAGTTTTCTTATTTTAGACAATATATAGAGTAAATTACTGAGATAGATCCTTGTGGTTTGCTAGCATTTCACTCTTGGTTCCTACGTTTCATAAATTACCCATATGGTCCCTACCTTTTGACATTTATAACACATATAGTCCTTAGGTCTCCAAATTACCTTCACATAATTGACTACATTACCCTCACATAAGGATTATATGTGTTACAAATGTCAAAAGTTAGGGACCATATGGGTAATTTATGAAACCTAGGGAACAAAAGTGAAATACTAGCAAAAACCACAGGGATAATCTCAGTAATTTACTCCATTATATATAATTCAAAAGACACTTGGATAAATATTGCTTTTGCTTTTTCTTTTTCCCTTCTAATTTGTGTTTCTTGCAATATTTAGACGGGGTAATAGTTGTTCCATTGACATAATGTATGGTTCTTTCGGGTTTTACGGTAGAATGACACTCATTTTTTGCGATAGAGTAATGCTTCATTGTCTGATAACGAAGTGACAATGTTTATCGGTCTAGGATTGTGTTTTAGTTGAGTTTGGTGCAGGTAGTCTTAAAATATGTTGATAGTTGAGTTTGTAATTCAATTAGTGTTGATTATTGTTAGGTTGAATGTGTTAATATGTTGTTTTGCATTAGTGTTTTATGCAGGGTAAAAATTGACAAGTGTTTAAAAGGTGAAGGGTTGAATAGAAGGAAAAGAAATAAGAAGGGTTCTTGTGTAATTGTGAGGATAAAAAAGAGTGGTTAGATACTTTGAAGGTTTGATCTCGAGATACACACTTACTATTCTCCTTTCAAAAGACTCTTCACTTCTTGAGTTATTGGTGTTTCAGTCTCATCCAGATGATTCATGGTTTCTTCTTTGTATTCTTTGTATGTTTGTATCTTGCTCTTTCATGTTACAATTTTGTGTTCTCGTCATTGTAGATGAGATGAGTTTGAGTCTCTTCTGATTTTTTACAACTTGATCTTGTTTCTTATCCTTAGGGTTCGTGTCTATTGTATTTTAGATCGAGTTGTAATAAATTAGGATTCGTTTATTTGTAATTGATTTTTTGTTATTAATCATAGATTCAATTGAATACGTAAGTTGTGATAAAATTCTTGAGTTTTTGACAGCTTTTAAGTAGATTATTTTTAATTTTTAGCACTTTATCTTTATTGATTTTTCGACATAATCAACACTTTCTTATCGATTATTTTGTTGTCAGTTGTTTTTTCGATCATGAGTTATCTATTATTATAAAAAAGTTGTTTATGTATTTTGAGTCATCATTTCTTTTTACCTTCCATTTTTAGAACACATCAAAATTTGCTCATATAGTCATATTAACCACCTAAAACTACAAGATTTGAAGCTTCAATCTTTTGAATATGTCTGGAAATCTTGACTCATAACTAGATAAATACTTAAATTTGAGTAAACAATTATTGTATTTTGGATTGTAATTGGCAAAATTATGACATAAAATGGGTCGAGATATGTAACAACTTAACACAATGTGTGTCAAGATGTGTAACTTAAAAACTCTTTGAATACAATCAATTCAAATGGATAAGAGTGATCAAAAATATAATTGTTGAGAAATTTTTTTAAAAATTATTCAAATAAAGTATTTTTTTTAGTTAAAACTCGTTTAAACTTGAGCAAAATTGATTTTTTAAAACAATCAATTTATACACAAATTAATTTTGCTTAAAACACATCATAACCTGCACACGCTTTAACATCTTACCCATCCCAACTCAACCCGTCTGTTTTGTCATGCATACTTTTGAATAAAGAGGAGGCGTACAACGCCTACGATATGATATTTATTTAAAGACACTAAAGAGCTTTTATTGATTTACAAAATGAAAACCTCAAGAGTATACGTTTGCAATAACATTTTGAGATGTCTTTTTTTTGTAACAACAGCTGTTCAATGTGTCACGTTAAAATACGTATATATATAAAACCACCAAAAAAGTATTTAACAAATTATGACACATTTTTTAACGGCGATGATCTCATCGGGCACATGTAAGCCATATGCCCCTTAGATACACGAGAACCTCGTAGAATAGGTAATCTCTTGCTCTTCATTGGGATCGAACACGGGATTAAAACTCATATTCAACCCCTCACCAGGATATCAAAGAAAATACCCCAAATGAGTTTGAACCCTCATCTCTTACCCCCTTACAATTGAGTAGTGGAGCTCTGCATAGTGCCGAGTGTGAATGTGTGATAATGAATTGCAAAGTTGACCCAAATTGGAAGTCAAACTTATTATAGTTTGACCACGTGTCCTTTTTAGAAACCAATTAAGGAAAAATGTTAACATGATCTTAATTAAAGGGCAATAATTAACAACTAACTAATTGGTAGTTAAGAACACATTATGCATTTCTACGATTAATATTGATTGTCTGGTAATTTTCTTTCTTGGTTGGTTAATGGTAGGGTAAAAACAAGCTTTAAGTGGTTAAAATTAGGGTTAATCATATCAAGATTTTTGAAGTTTGATGAATATTATTTATATATATTTATTAATAGGTTTTGTATAATAAAATGGCCGGTTTTAAAAAGTTAGGGGCTCGAGACAAAAAGGAAAAAAATGACCCTAGGCTTGAATGAATTATCAATTATATAAAAGTTTTTTTAAACGACGATTGACATAATAATATATAAACATAGCAAAATTATTGTATTAAAATAACATATTAGAATAGCTAACCCATGATTCGTGAAGCTCGCATATCATTTTTGGTAGTAAAATATTTGACATCCTTTTCGCATTTTACAGTCTAAAATTTCGCTCTCGATAGCTATCATCGTCAATTTGCTAAATCTTTCTTGAGACATTGGAACGTTGGCTTGAATATACTACTCAAGTATTTGGGTCAACGTTTGATTTCATGAATATCTTAACTCAACCGAATGACTCAATTGTTTCTTAGCTTTAATATTAGACTTATATATCTTAAAGGATATAAAAAGTTTTTTTTATATAAAATATAAAAAAAAACAACTTAGCCGTTAAAAGTAAAATCATAATAAAGTTTATAAAATATATTGCTGGTTATTTCTTGAAATTTTAATTTTTAAACACGCTAAATAATCATAAAAAGTTAAAATATGTAAAGACATAATATTCTCCACTATCATAAAATCTATATTTGAATATTTGATGATAAATACACAATCAAGATTTAGCCGTTAAAAGATATTCTTTAAATACCAAATAATAAATAAATAAACAAGGGAAAAATGTATATATACTTGTCGGTTTCGGTCATTAGGATTCACCAAACAGTCCTAAACCTTAACCTCTTTAAAAACCTCTGTTTCTTGATTTACGATTCATCAAAACATCGATAAACACTTCTTATTTTCTTCATCATCTGTAGTCGAAAATCGTTCAAACCCATTTCAATATTGGGTCTCAAAAGATCAAGAATTCGGTTTTTGTGATTTGGGCATTCAGGGTTTCTTGTTTTGAATTCTTTTAAGAAGGAAGGGTTTTTGTAGTGAACAATGGTAGTTTTCAGGGTTTCTTTACAAAAGGAATGAAGGTTAGTAACCTTCAATCTGTATTTTATCTTGTTATTAATCTTGTTTTTATCGAAAATCAAGAAACTCTATAATTTTTATTTTGATGCAATCAGATGCTCTAATTTTATATTAGTTTGTGTAATATAGGAATCAATGCACCAACATCACAATCTTCAGCAAACTACATGTTGTTGGCGATCTTTTATGGCGGAATTTTGATACGTGGAAGAAACGGTATGAAGGTTAGTAACCTTCGATCTATATTTCATCTTGTTATATGCTTTCTTGAAGTTGACTAGTTTATATAAGATTCGTGCATTGTGATTATTGATAATCATATGAGTGTTGTTTTTCAGCAACTATAACCTGTTTTTGCGTTTTCACAACAGTTTGTTCTTTCAAACTGTGGTGTTTTTGCGTTTTCATAACAATGATGCTTAGACTGCAATAAGGAATGTATTCCAGATTTCCAGTCAAGCCCGAGTAGTGGTATACTTGACTCAAACTCAACGAGTACAAAAATTCTAACTCTAATTCGGCTCACTAAATTTTTTGCGAGCCGCGGTTGGTGTGGTGGTTTGCCTTGACTTGAAGGGTTTTCCCAAAATTGATTTCGTTTTGATTGTATAAACGTGCAAATCATAGATTTTGTTAATTCATTCTTTTATTT
Source organism: Mikania micrantha (assembly GCA_009363875.1). Lineage (NCBI taxonomy): Eukaryota > Viridiplantae > Streptophyta > Magnoliopsida > Asterales > Asteraceae > Mikania > Mikania micrantha. The sequence goes on along the minus strand of CM018687.1, from coordinate 57,986,594 downwards.
AGTCATCTAGTATAAGTTTCTGTCATTTTCATTTCCTAAAGATTTGACAATAATGCCTATGGAAATTAGATTTTCTGTAAAAAAGGGGTTTTATGTACTAGATATTGATTTAGAAAAATTTTAACTTTTTTCTTAAAGAGTGTTCTTTTATATATGTTTATGCTTCCAATCTATGACAGTTTTTTTTTTTTTTTTTTACTTTTTACAATTATATTATCAAGTTCAATCCTCAATGAAAGTTTTTAATGTTATCAAGTTGAGCTAAAACTTTGACACTCAAGCTTGAATCGATGACATAATGATGTAATAATCATGTTGGTACTCATATCCATACACCCCCACATAATTCTATCACCATTTGCAGGTAAAACGGTACTCTTATTTACTTCTTGGGATAGCAGATGTTGAGGCAAATTATCTTGGTAAGTCTTATTTACTAATGATAGCAGATGGGATGCCAAATTGACATATTTTCTCAACTTTTAAAATACAAAAGAAGCCAGCAGGACACAATGATTTATAAATTGCAATAAATAACTTTTTTGTACATTGGTATAAGACCTTTGGAGAAGTCATTGGAGAAATTTGATGATGTTAGATGAAAACATATCATAAGAATCCTCATTGAAAAGCAAGAAACTGAGAAATAATGAGATCTCCACCCTAGGAGATCGTTTAGAGTGATTTAATGCAATGTGAAGGTTGTGCAAGAAAATTCTCATGGTGACTCATAGGCTTTTGATGGTCTGTCTTTTGTATCCCTTAAATATTTTGTTTGACATTAAGATTAATTTGTTAAACTTATTTTTTGTTAGTTAGCTCGGAGTGGAGGTTATACAAACAAATTGCAAGAACCATAAGTTAGTTGTGAAAGGAAGGGATGCATATCTATTGAAGATTTTGAATGGGTACACGGGTTAGCTTCTTTCAAAGACCTTCTGGTAACAATCATCTTTTCCAATTTTAGGGCTCTTTCAGGAAAACTCATCCATTATCTGGATAGATTAAACTCCTACGGGGAACATACTCCTAATATTTTCTGTTCATGTTGAAATATGCAAGTTTATTTAGTAGTTCATTTATATTGTTTTCTCTTGGTTTTGTAATTTGACCGTTATGACTAGGGTTTTGTTTTGTTCTCCTGATGTTTCTAATGTTTATTTATAAGAGTTGCTATGTCCACTTTAATTTAACTTAAGTGAAGTTATATAGCACTATTACTTCTTTGACAACATTGATCTTCTATTGTCTAGAGTCTAGACTGTTTTACATTTTTTTTATATGAAATTTAATAACCATTTTTCTTTTACACATGAATATCTTATTTTTGGTACATCATTTTTCAGGAAAGCTACAAAGTGGTCTGATTAAAAAAAGCTGATGTAGAATTCACTATGCTTGCTTCAACATAGAGGATTGCTTCAGAATATTTTACATAAACATGTCATACATTAAGGTACTTAGTTATATGATTAAATTCACATTAAACTCATGAGTTTTAACTGGCCCTCTTTGCAGCTTATTGATATAAATATTGCTGGCACATAAGAAGTGGTTCAAGCCTTGGGCAATCTTGCACCGGGTTTAAGAATAAATTTTCAGTAAGTTCACCCTTCATGTTAGCTGTTTAATTTGTCTCTGTACATCTTACCAATTCTTTTGATCTTCATAGAGCTAGTGGTGAATGTTCGATTAATCTTGATGGTTCGGGTTACGGGTAAAGTCGGTTACAGGTCAGCAGTACCATTGTAATTTAATAACATGTATGTAGTGTTTAATTAGATTATGGGTAGGTTTATATTTGTGGAAGCAGTGGGTCTAAGAGTAATGGGTTAAGAATGTGGGAACATGATGTCACGTAAGCATGTTTCTAGGTTAGGTATACCTTTCTCATATATTTTAAAATATACGAGTATGAATTGGCAAGAGCGAGTTTAAGCAAAAAAATTTCTTGTACGTGATTTTAAGTTTGTGTGTGTGTTTGCAAGTGTGTGATTTGGGCCAGAACCAACATGCAGATATATTGAAGGTTCTTGAATATGTCCACGAGTTAGCTTCTTTCAAAAACCTTCTGGTAACTTTCTTCTTTGCCAATTTTAGTGCTCTTTCAGGAAAATCCATCAATTATTTGGATAGACTAAACCCCTACGGGTGTATACTCCTAACTTTTACTGTTCATGTTGAAAAATGCAAGTTTAATTAGTAGTTCATTTATATTGTTATATCTTGGTTTTATAATTGGACTGTTTTGACTAGGCTTTTGTTGTGTTCTCCTGATGTTCTGCATGTTTATTTATCAGACTTGCTACGTCCATATTAAGTTAATTGAAGTGAAGTCATATGGTACTATGAATTCATTGGCAACATTGATATTCTTTAGTCTAGACTTTTTTACATTTCTTTTATATGAAATTTAGTAACCATTCTTCTTTTTCACATGAATAGCATATTTTTGGTACATACTTTTTGAAGTGGTAATCAAAGAAAAAGATTCATACTTTTATTAATCAAATTCAGGCTTTAATAGCCAACAAAACAAAGATAAATTCTTAACTAAAAAACATAAACATCGGACTAAACAAAAACATGTTTATCTACTAAAAACAGAATCAAATAAATAAACAAAATAAACCCTCTACTTTAAATGAAATAACAGGTTTAAATCAACAATCACCCCCTTAAACTTGTAATTTGTTTTAGTCCCAGCTTGTTCTTCATTTCTTCATGCTTCAACCTTGGTAATGCCTTTGTCAACATATCAGCTTTCTGCTCAGTTCCACTTACATGCTCAACCTTGATCCTTCCTTCTTCAACACACTCCCTGATGAAGTGGTATCGGGTATCTATGTGTTTACTCCTTCCATGAAACACTAGATTCCTCATTAGAGCCAAAGCTGATTGATTATCCACCTTTATAGTGACCCTTTCTTCTTTTTCTCCCAAGATTTCAGCAAGCAGCCTTTGTAACCAGATTGCCTGACAGACTGCACTTGTAGCAGCCATGAATTCTGCTTCGCACGAAGAGAGAGCAACTGTAGCTTGCTTTTGTGAGTTCCATGCCACTGGTGCCCCATCATAGAAAAACACCAGTCCTGATGTGCTCCTTCCATCATCTCTGTCAATGGAATAGCTGCTGTCGCTATATCCATATAATATTTTACTTCCTTGTCTTTCATACTTCAAACCCAAATATGTGGTTCTCTTGACATACCTGAGGATTTGCTTTAGTGCCTGCTTGTGAGTCTCCTTGGGGCTTTGCATAAACCTGCTCACATAACCAACAGAAAAACTAAGATCTAGTCGGGTATGTGTCAGGTATCTTAGGCATCTAATCCATTTTCTGAATTGAGTTGAATCAACATTTGGGCTATCATCATCCTTTGACAGCTTTAGGCCTGGTTCCATGGGAAAGGTAGTAGAGTTACAGTCCTTCATCTTTGTTTCTTCAAGGATCTTCTTAGCATAACCTCTCTGAGAAATAGAGATTCCAGATTTGTCTTGCTTTACCTCAATGCCCAGGTAGTAATTCAGTAGTCCCAAATCTGACATCTCAAAGTTTTCTTCTAGCTGTTCTTTCACTTTCTTGATTTCTTGTTCACTTTCCCCAGTTAGCAGCAGATCATCTACATACACCCCCATAATTATAGCCCTTTTCTTCTGCCCCTTTTTGTACACAGCCGGTTCCTCCTTGCATTTCACAAACCCAAGAACCTTTAACACGCTATCCAGCTTGGTGTTCCAGGCTCTAGGGGCCTGTTTGAGTCCATACAAGGCCTTGGACAACCTGTAGACTTTCTTTTCAGCCCCCTTTTTCTCGAAACCCTCTGGTTGGGACACAAAGACCTGCTCCTTTAGATCTCCATGCAGAAAGGCTGTTTTGACATCAAGGTGATGAGCAAACCAGCCTTGTTGTGCTGCTATTGCCAATATCAGCCTCACCGTTTCCATCCTGGCTACTGGGGCAAAGACCTCCTCATAATCTACCCCATATTGTTGCACGTATCCCTTAGCCACTAGCCTTGCCTTATATTTTAGTATCTTTACTTCAGCATCTTTTTTCTTTTTGAACACCCATTTTAAACCCACGGCCTTGCTTCCTGCTGGTAGATCTGTGAGAGTCCAGGTTTGATTTTTCTCGATTGAAGCCATTTCAGTTCTCATCGCCGCCTGCCATTCTTTGCTATCTTTTGCCTCAGAGTATCTGGTTGGTTCATTGTCTGCCAGCATGAGCTCAGCTTCATACAGTTCATTCAGGGCCTGAGGCTTCTCACAGGGGTATCATCTTGGACTTCATTAGGGGCAGCAGTTGGATCATAGGCATGATCTTGATCAGTGGGTTCCCTTGGAAGAGCTGGTCCCCTTCCTTTGACACTTGACTCTGGGCTGCTCCATTCAGATTCATCTTCTGAAGTTTCTGAGTCTTCTACACTTGGATGCTCATGAGTGACCACAGGATCAGCAGCTTCTGGGTCAGATCTTCATTGGCACTTGTCTGCACATAGAGCTCAGCCCTGGTTGTGTCATCAGGGTCACATTCTTCATCATTTTCTTCCCAGTTCCAGGGCTTTGATTCATCAAAGTTGACATCTTTGGTTACATGTACTTTTCCTGTGGTTGGGTCGAGCATCCGGTAGGCTTTGGTGTTTGGCTGGGTCCCCAGGTGTACCATCTTTTGGCTTCGGTCGTCCAGCTTCTTTAGCCCAGTGGACAGTTTCTTTACATAGCCTATGCACCCAAATACCTTAACATGACTCAGATTCGGCTTTCTTCCTCTAAGGACTTCATAGGGGGTTGAGTCTTTGAGTGCTTTTGTAGGAAACCTGTTCAGCAAGTAGATGGCATGTCTGACCCCTTCTGCCCAGAGGTATTGAGGGAGTTTCATGGCTCGGAGGATGCTCCTTGTCATATCTAGGACTGTTCTGTTTCTCCTTTCCACTACCCCATTCTGTTGGGGAGAGTATGGGGCAGTGAATTGGTGTTGAATTCCAGCCCTTTTGCATAGATCTCCAAGGCTCTTGGATGTGAATTCTCCTCCATTGTCTGTTCTCAGCCTCCTTATCCTTCTTCCAGTTTCCAATTCCACTTGAGTTATGAACTCACTTTTTTGTTCTTATGATGAATTCCCACATGTACCTGTTGTGGTCAACTGGTCATCTACCACCAATAGAATGTACCTGTTTCCACCTTTTGTAGTTGGGGAGATTGGGCCGCACACATCTGCATAGATCCGTTCTAAGAGATTCCCGGCCCTGTACTCTGACTGATTTGGGAAGTGATTTCGAGGATGCTTCCCAATCGAATAACTATCACATATCTGAGCCGGGTGTGATATATTGGGAACCCCTCTGGCTAGTCCTTTTTCTGCAAGTGCCTTCATGAAACTGAAGTTTACATGGCCCAGTCTGGCATGCCAGTGCCAGGCCATGTTATCCAGCTTGGTCAGCAGACATGCTGGAGCCACCACCTTTAAATCTACTCGGTAAAGCCTGTTTGGAGCACTTTTTACCTTCATCAGCAAAGTTCCCTGCTCATCTTTGATCCACAGGAGTTCTCCTTTCATGATTACTTCGTACCCTGATTCTGTTAGTTGACCCAGACTAATAATGCAGCTCTTTAGGGAGGGAATGAAGTACACATCCTTGAGGACTCGGTGATCACCATTTTTGCATCCCAAAACAATGTCTCCCTTCCCCTTTATGTCTACACAGGACCCATCTCCGAATCTTACCTTTCCTTCAGTTGTTTTGTCAAAATGAGAGAACTGTCCTTCGTTCCTTTGTCATATGATTGCTGGCCCGTTGTCGAGGAACCAACTGCTGTCCCCTTCAGCCTCTAGCCTTTTTGGTTGAACTCGCTCTTCATTGAGTAGGATGGAGCCTGCTTGCCCTTCTACTCCAAGGGCCATCAAGAGGGCAGGCCCCTCATCGTTTGTCTGGGTCAGGTTGCTCTCCTCTTGTCTGGTCTTGGTTGGGCACTCAAAAGCATAATGACCCATTGAGTCACACTTGAAATATTTGACGGTGGCTCGGTCCTTGTATCCTTTGTGCTTGTAGGTGTTCTGGCCTTGTTCCTGGCCCCTGCCCCTGCCTGGACCACTTTGACCTCGGCCTTGCCCCTTAAAACTTTCTTGCCTTTTCTTGGCTTGCCAATCTTCATAGGACATCAGTAGCTGGTCCCCTTTGGTCCCCGAGCTAGACCCAATTTCCCTGGGTTTAATTCTTTCTTCGAAGGCCCTGAGCCTTCCAATGGCTTCTTGAAACGACATTGTGCTTAGGTCAGCAAACTGCTCGATGGAAGCAACTATTGCTATAAACTTGGATGGCACTGAGCTCAGCAACTTCTTAACCAACGTTTTGTCCTTGATGGTTGATCCCAGGCTGTTTGACTTTGAGACAAGTTTGCTCAACTTTGCAGCGAATTCATCAATTGATTCCCTCTCGGCCATTCGTAAAGCTTCAAATTCCGATTGTAGAGTTTGGAGCCTTGCTTCTCGGACTCGGTCAGCACCCACAAATCGTGTCTTCAGTGCGTTCCACATCTCTTGCGTTGTATTGTGTTGTGATAACTGAAGCACCAACTCCTCCGGTATTGCTTGGAAGAGAAGTGCTACAACCGTATCATCTTTCTTCGCATCCATGGCAGCCCCTGCTCTTGGTTCGATTGCATCCAGAATCCCGTGAACTCGAAACACCGCCTTGATTCTAATCGCCCACACATTGTAATTGTCGGACGTTAGAATTGGGCATTGGAGTGTCACTGAATTGCTTCCCCTGCTTGGGACGATGGCTCCTCCGTTTCCTTCAGCCATTGCTTCTGATCCACTCCTTTGGATTTTTTTTAGTTGATCGATTCCTTCCGATCGAATGATCTTGAGTTACGTGGCTCTGATACCAATTGAAGTGGTAATTAGAGAAAAAGATTCATACTTTTATTAATCAAATTCAGGCTTTAATAGCCAACAAAACAAAGATAAATTCTTAACTAAAAAACATAAACATCGGACTAAACAAAAACATGTTTATCTACTAAAAACAGAATCAAATAAATAAACAAAATAAACCCTCTACTTTAAATGAAATAACAAGTTTAAACCAACTCTTTTTCCAGAAAGCTGCTGCAGAATTCACTAAGCTTGCTTCAACAAAGAGGATTGCTCTAGAAGATTTTACAGAAACATGTCGTACACTCGCACATCAAGGTACTTAGTTATATGTTTAATTCCACATTAAACTCATGAGTCTTAACTGGTTCTCTGTAGGATCGGGTTGTTAACTCTAAACAACACTTCACAAGTATTTCTTACTTAATTCTAACAGATGCGGAATGTTCTGTTAGAATGATCTCACAATTTCACTCAAAGTGACACAATAATAATCTTTGAACAATATTAAGAACACAAGAATAATTCAAGCTCAAGGATATATTTCTCTCAAAGTGGAAGTATACAAGCAAGCACACTTCAAGCAACAATACATTGGGAGGTTATATAGCCGAGGCTACAACCGTATACACTTAGGAATACAAGTTGGGTATACTAGACAAGTACATAAAGTAAAGCTTATTCTAGTATGTTGAGTGTCTTAACAGGCTAAGACACTCAGTCATAATCATTACATTAATAGACATTGACTTTACAAAGAACTATTAAAATAAAAAAGACATTTAATGTTGTTGATCTTCAAGGCTTCAGATGATCTTTTGCATTTAATGCAGCATGGGAGAGGTAAGGCGCTTTATCTGACTCATTACATGTTGTCTTTGTCTTTACTCAGACCAGCATGTCTTGTGTCAGTACCTTTTGTACTTTGAGAGTAAGCTGCTACAGTCTTTGTCAGAGGATAAACCTCGGAAGTCTTTGTCTTGTGTGCAGAAGAAGATTCCTCGGAAGTCTTTGTCTTCCGAGCATTAGAGGATTCCTCGGAAGCAGTTGTCTTGTACAACCTTCGGCAGGAATCAGTTATCCTTCGGAAGCAATGTTGCTTCCGAAGAATCACTTCTTCCTTCCGAAGGTGTTTATTCAAAGAGACTCCTATACTTAGACAAAACAAGAAGTTTGGTGAGCATCAGCCTTTATTAGTCTTTACAGTCTCCCCCTAGGCTGATGCTACCAAAACTTCTAAGGCATAAACCTTGGCTTCCATGTACCCCTCAGTACCTGTGCCCTTTTTCTAATTAATCTGATAGCTGACCTCCCATCTGCTCCATTGTCAGGATTATTGAGAGGGAGCTTATCTAGATCAAGTATATAGGGTTTTGCCAATGTCATCAGATGCAAAAGATCCACCAGTTTTATTTCTCCATTGTAGTCGGTGAGGATGAATATCCTTTCTTGTGCATTGAAGCTCCAATCTACCAAAGGGATGTATGAATGCTCATGCATTAATCTGCTGATATCCCTCATGTCTTCTGGGGTTTGTGTAGTTTTGGGAATTGCTTCAGATGTGGCTACAAGTACTGAGAGTGTTTTATCAGGCTCAGAGTCTAAGGGGATGGTTTTTGTTTCCTTTTTCCTTTTAGCCATGCTCTTTCTTCTTGTGAATCTTGGTTTGCCTTGAGCAGTGGCTTGACTCCTCAGAACTCTGGCCTGTTGGGCTTCCACAGTTGATTCTACTGCTGCACCTGTTGTTGCAGTAGACTGTGGCCCAATATCCTCATCCCTTGAGGGTTCTGTTCTCCTCTCTTCAGCCTGTGTATGTCTCTCAGGATCAGGGTTTGGTATTGATTGTTTCCTTGTAGTCTTCTTACCCTTTTTGTAGACTGAGGAGATAGGCATGTTATCCATACTTGGACTTGAAGGAGGAGATATTGGTTCTTCTTTTGGATTTAGGGGGAACATTTTGGGGAACATAGCTTTTGTTGCTTCCCCACACATGACTTCTTCTCCCTCTCTGATCCCTGCACCAGAGAGGGGAAGTTCTATTGTAGCTCCTCCCCCTAAACCTAAGCCTCTCATTAGGCTTTCCTTTCTTGCCCTGATTTGTTCAATTGAAGGTAACTCACCTCTTGCAACTTTGGCTTTTATATCTCTGATATGCATATCCATGGTTGAGTTCTTCATTGGGCCTAGCTGCCGAGCATGGAAGCCATATTCCATGAGAAAGGCCTTGTTCTTGTCTCTGTAGGCCTTCTCTTTTTGCTCCTTTGTAAGTACACTCAGGGCCTTTGATGCAGCAACAGCTTGTTCTTGCTGCTGCACCTTGTCCAGCTCGGCAGCCATTCTAGGTACCGACCAGTTGATGACTTCATCAAAGTCATAACCTTTTTCTTCTAGCAAAGCAGAGAGTCTAGCTCGCTCTTCATCTAGAGAAGTGTTTGGTCGGCCCTTTGTTTTCTTTGGTCTCATCTCCTCCTGTTCTGCTTCCTCCTCTGGGGTTAGCTTACGTTTTCCTTTGTCATCAGCAGTTATTTTTGCCCCAGAGGAGATTTCTTCTGTTGCCTCACCAGCTGGTTCATTGGCATGTAGCTCCTCTGTGGAGGAAACATCCAGGATGACTGGGCCTTCGGAGGCAGCTGCAGCTTCGGAGTTAACCTCAGCATTCACTGGCTCCTCCAGTTGACCAATCTCCTTAGATGATTCCTTATTGGATTCCACAAAGGGCTCAGAAGAGGAAGAGAGAGCCTCAGCAGCTTCAGTCCCAGAAGGGGACTTAGTCCCAAGAGGGGACTGAGGTTCCAATGAGACATTTGATGTTTGCTGTTCAGTCTCTTTGGCAACCTCCCTTGTATCCTCAGAAGCAGAAGAAGAGGAAGTAGAAGAAGAATCCTGAAAATAAGTACCCAAGAAGTCATCCCATTCAGCAGTCAAAGTGACTAAGGATGGAGTAACTTCCTGTGCACTCTCCTCTTCTCTTGCTTCTGATCCTGACCCTGCAGTTGGTATATTCTCCCCCTTTTTGGTAGCATCAGGGGAGGTGAAAGTGGTAGTAGCAGGATCAGGGTGAAATGGATGTAGAGTGACCGGGGGACGCCTCCTGAGGTCCAGAATAGTTGCATCTTTGGTTTGGACCTCAAGCCGCAGGGTAGCCACCTCAGCTTCTAAGTGAGCTACCCTGGCTTGGAGGGAAGTTATTGTAGCCGTCAATTCCTGTGTGGATGTGCCCTCCTCTACCGGAGTAGAATCATGGGGCGATGGAGTCCTGAGCCTAGCTCCTGCACCTCCACCACCAGATGTGGTTTCTTGGCACCCTGGATTCCCTTCATTGAGAAGAACCTCAAAGAAGTCCTCCCCAATATAGGTTGCCGCAGGTGAGGTCCTATTGCCTGTACCACTGTCCTGTGGATCTTTATTAAGATCAACAGTAGTGGCAGCCTCACCTGCATTGACCCCTTCAGAACTACTGGGGCCAACCTCTGATTGAGTAGGCTCTGGGTCAGGGAACCGAGCTTGTAACTGTGTCACCACTCTCATTAAAGTTTGGGTAGTTGGAGAGAGTGGTTCCTCCACAGCTAGAGCAGGGGTTCCGTGAGCCTGGGTGATAGTATGGGTGGGGGGCATTTCTGGATGATATGAACCTGGAGACTTGGGAGACAGTCTCTTATCTAATGAAGTTGCTTCATGAGAAGCAAACTCAATGATGGGTGAATCCCTTTGAATATTCTCAGTTATGTTTTGTGACATAAGCTGAGGGCTTTCAGGCTGGTTAAGGGCAACCACAGGTTTCAAAGGAAGAACCTGTGGAGAAACAAGGGGTGTGGCTTTCACCTTAGGTAGAACTGTGCCCTGAGCAGTTCTTTTAACCTTTTTCTGTTTTGGTTCAGTAGAAGGGGCCTGAACAACTGTAGAAAGTTGCACAGGGTTTCGTTTGCGTTTGTAAGTGATTTTTATGGGGTGAGGAACAGAAGTGGAAGGTGTGGGTTCAGCATCTGTGGGGTTAACAGAGCTGTCACCTTCTGGAGCAGGGGACTCCATAGAGGAAAGAAGAGGAGTGAATGTCCCAGAGAACTGAGCACTCTTCTTCTTGAGTTGTACAAAAATCTTGGAAGAGACCAAGGGCATTTTGTAAGTATGCCCAGTTAGAGAAAGGGAAGCTCCCAACTCTTCATTAAAAAGGTGTTGCAAAAACCTGGGATACATACAAAACTTCTTTGGTGACATGATGTTGTCAACCAAATTATTGAAAATAAAAGCAGAAAAATTAAACAGTTGATTGGAAACCAAGCCATGAATAGCCGAAGCTAAATCAGATGGAACTTGGTCCCAACCACCAGATTTATTTGAAAGACAATGTAAAAACACATGTATGAGGTACTTGTAATTATAGGACACTCGACCCTTCAAATAGGTTGTTGAAGGGAGAGGACCTTCGTACCCCATTGACTGAAATGTCAATGCTACCTCATCCTTCGTGAATGAAACCTTTCCACCGGCATCATTTAGTTTAAGATGCCGACAGATGGTCTCCACAGAAATAGCAATAGGATGAGCATCAATGGTGGCTACAAGAGACCGACCATTGGAAGACGAGGAAACAGAACAAGATGCCCAGAACTGTTGGTGATGAGACTCATACACCAAGGGCTGAACAGTTAATGCAAAGAAATACCTGCTCCTTTGAAGAAAGGAGATGATTGGGGCGAAGTCAGCATCATGTTCTGCTGATAACTCCGCTGGTACGTTGTGAGCAGGTTTGAAAGCAAGAAGAGCCATGAGAGTTGGTGATTTTAGGGCACAATTGGAGAGATCAAGGAGAAGAAGAGTTCAAAGTGAAACAGTTTGTGAGAATTTGAATGAGCGGGAGACCTTTATATACATTCGGATATCAGCATTTAATTATATAGACACATTAAATTTGAGATCCGGATGTCAGAAAAAGGTCTTCCGATGACAGCTGGTTTCACAATTAATTTTCTCTGATTGAGGTGCTTCCGAAGAAGTTTCTTTCGGAAGCAGGGTATTTATTAGACCAAGAGAGTTCAGAAGGGATGTGCTTCCGAAGTATAAAATTTATACTGTCGGAAGCACTGCTTCTGAAGTGTTAGAAAATTCATTAGGCAAAATGTTCTTCGGAAGACACTTTCTTCTGAAGAGTACCTTGAGAAGCCTATGCTTCCGAAAGTAATGTATCGGAAGAATATTACTTCAGAAGGTAAGTTAGCTTCTGAAGTGTGAGATCTTCCGACTAAGGAAGAAATAATGCTTCCGAAGACTTAACCTATCTTCTGCTGAGTAGATACTCATCGGAAGACAAGTTAAGTTTATCTTCCGAGGAATTATTTATTCCTTGTCAGTACATTTATTCAAAGTTGATCATCCCAATGGATGTTATTAAGTACCTGAATCTTCCTTCATCAAATGCCTTTGTGAAGAGATCTGCCAAATTGTTTTCTGAATCAACTTTGACCAAATGAATCAACTTCTTTTCTGCACAATCTCTGATGAAATGGTATCTGATGTCGATGTGCTTGGTCTTGGAATGCTTGACAGGATTATTGGTGATGGAGATTGCACTGGAATTGTCTATCTGAATAGGAGTATTGAACAGATCTACTCCATAATCCTTCATCTGATTCTGGATCCAGATGACTTGTGCACAGCAGCTAGAAGCAGCTATATATTCAGCCTCTGCAGTAGAAGTAGAAACACATGACTGTTTCTTGCATTGCCAAGACACAATCCTGGATCCAAGAAATTGACATCCCCCTGATGTGGATTTCTTGCTGATGTTGCAACCCCCATAATCACTGTCTGTATAAGCCATGAATTGGAAGTCTTCATTTCTAGGATACCATAATCCTAGACTTGGTGCTCCTTTGAGGTATCTAAAGATTCTTTTTACAGCCAGCATATGAGAGACTTTGGGATTGGCCTGAAATCTTGCACATACACAAGTTGCAAACATGATATCTGGCCTGCTTGCTGTGAGATACATCAAAGAGCCTATCATTGCTCTGTACTGGTGCTGATCAACATCCTCCCCCTCAAGATCAGGGCTAAGTGATGTTGTTTTGGACATAGGAGTTCCCAGAGCTTTGCAATCAGAAAGCTTGAATCTTTCAAGAATGTCCTTGACATATTTTGATTGACTAATGAAAATCCCTGTAGGAGTTTGTTTCACTTGTAATCCAAGAAAGAAGGTGAGTTCTCCCATTGAACTCATTTCAAATTTGGATTTCATTAGTGATTCAAACTCCTTGCAGAGAGATTCATTAGTAGAACCAAAGATAATGTCATCAACATAGATTTGAACTAGCATGATATGTTGATTTGACTTCTTGAAAAAGAGAGTTTTATCAATTGTTCCTCTCTTGAATTTGTTTGCCAATAGAAAAGAAGATAAAGTTTCATACCATTTTCTGGGAGCTTGATGCAACCCATAAAGAGCCTTATCAAGCTTACAGACATGATCAGGAAACTTTGGATCTTCAAATCCTGGAGGTTGGCACACATAAACTTCTTCATCAATTTTTCCATAAAGAAAGGCACTTTTAACATCCATCTGAAACACTTTGAAATCTTTTGCAGCTGCAAATGCCAAAAATATTCTAATAGCTTCAATTCTGGCAACAGGTGCAAAGACTTCATCATAGTCAATGCCTTCCTCTTGAGTGTATCCCTGAACAACCAATCTTGCTTTGTTTTTGATGACAACACCTTTGTCATCTTTCTTGTTTCTGAACACCCATTTGGTTCCAATGGCATACTTTCCTTTAGGCAAAGGACAAGTTTTCCAAACTCCTTGTCTTTGAAACTGAAGAAGCTCTTCTTGCATAGCTTCTACCCAACTGTTATCTTTTAAAGCCTCTGCAACCTTCTTAGGTTCTATTTGGGATAGAAAGCAAGAAAACAAGCAAACATTTGCTTCATGCATAGAGCTTCTAGTTCTGACACCTTCTTCTACATTGCCAATGATGTTTTCAACTGGATGAGTGCTGTGAATTCGAGTCCTTGGAATCACATCCAGTTGAGAAGATTCATCCACGTTGAGTGACTCAAGGTTAGGAAGAACTACCTCAAGTTGGATTTCTGGCAGATCACGTGGATTCAATGTTTGAACTGTTGTGGGTTGGTTTTCTCTGGGAGTAGTGATTTCCAGAGAATTTTCCTCTGCTGAAGGACTTCCTACTTCTTCTTGATGTTGTGAATTAGAAGTAGCTTCAATTGAGGGACCTGCCTGAGATGTGATGATTGTCTCAGACTGTGATACATCATTTTGTGTTGAAGTGGATTCTGCCAAGTTTTGTCTTGAAGCTATTGGCAGTTCAACACGAAAGTCGTCTTCTCTTGAGCCTTTGGAGATGTCTATGGTAGCTGACTGTGAAACTGGAACATACTCTTTCACCAGATTAAATGCAGATGTAAAACTATCAAGATCAAACAACCAATCAGGGCCGGTTCCAGATTTATTGAGAGTATGTTCATTGAACTGAACATTTGCAGACTCTTCAATAACTCTGGATGCTTTGATGTATACTCTATATGCTTTAGCATTTGAAGAGTACCCAACAAAGTAGCCCTCTGCTGATTTCTCAGCAAACTTGGCTAAGTAATCTTTAGTATTCAAGATGGTGCAATGACATCCAAATGGTTTGAGAAATCCAATGAATGGCTTTCTCTTATGCCAAATTTCATAAGGAGTCATGCCATGTGACTTAACTACCAATATTCTATTTTGGACATAACAGGCAGTGTTGACTGCTTCTGCCCAAAAAGTTATTGGAAGTTTGGCATCAGACAACATGGTTCTTGCAGCTTCAATTAGTGTCCTATTCCTTCTTTCAGCTACACCATTTTGTTGTGGAGTTCTAGGAGCACTAAATTGTCTTGTGATACCTTTAGATTCACAAAAAGAATTTAAAACATGATTCTTGAATTCTGTTCCTTGATCTGATCTGATTATTTTTACATGATGGTCACTTTCATTCTCCACCCTGAGTATAAATGACTTTAGGATTTCGGCAGTTTCATCCTTGGTATTTAAGAAAAACACCCAGGTATACCGAGAGAAATCATCAGTAACCACCAAACAGTATGATTTTCTACCAAGACTTTTAACACTTGTGGGGCCAAACAAGTCCATATGTAGTAAATGAAGGACTGTGGTAATAGAATTTATCTCTTTGGCATTATGAGATGACTTGTGTTGCTTACCCTTTAAGCATGCAACACATTTATCAACACATATGAATTCTTTTGTTGGTAAACCAATTACTAAATTATTTTTGACCAATTTATTCATATTTTTGAGGTTTACATGACAAAGTCTTCTATGCCAAAGTGATGATTCATCAAGTGAAGCTTTTGAGACAAAGCAGCTTATATTACTAAGAGGTGCAGCTGTGCTCATATCTAGCATATACATGTTACTTCTTCTTGGAGCTCTGAGTAGAATTTGATCATTTGGTATCACAAATCCTGGTTTCAGAACAATGCACTCATGCTCAGTAAACAACATGTTATGCTTTTGATCACACACCTGTGATACACTTAGTAAATTGTAGTTAAGTTCTTTTACAAAATGTACATTCTCAAAGCTTACCTTACCATTTGTGATTGTGCCTCTACCTGTTATGTATCCTCCTACTGGATCACTTCCAAAAGCAACAGACCCGCCAAAGAATGGTTCATATTTGTGCAAGAGGGTCTTGTTGCCTGTCATGTGCCTGGAGCAGCCACTGTCAACTATCCACAAGTTGCCTTTTGATTCCTGCTGTTCCTGCACATGACCAGAAGTGAGTTAGTTTCTGATGGGAACCCAAGCCCATGTGGTCTTGGGTTTACCATTTGCATCATTGTAAGTAAATTTCTTTGACATCATTCTAGGTGGGACAAATGATGTGGATGCTTCTGATGTGGGTGATGGCTTATCAGATGATTCCTTCTTCTTCCATACTTGTGCCTTTTGAGTTGTCGGAAGACTTGGTTTCTTTTGATGGTCATCGGAAGCTGTTTTTCTTTTTCCTTCCGATGATCTTCTTCCGAAGACAGATGACCTCTTTTGTTTGTTGAAAGCATTCCTTTGATGAGCTTCCGAGGTTCCTTTTCTTTCGGAAGCTTCCTTTTTCTTTGCTTCCGATGCTTTCTTTTCAGAAGTATTTTTATTTTGTTTCTTCCTATTACTGGAGGTACTTGCTTCCGATGCCCTCTTGACCAAATTTCTTCTCTGTTCTTCCGAAGAAGTAGATGACTGACTCCAACTGTTCTTTCTTCCTCTTCCCTTGATTGAGGAAATTCTGCTTCTTGGATTATAGAAGCAATCAGCAGCAAAATGATTCTTTTCACCGCACATCAGACATAGAGTTTGAATGTTGGGAGAGTGTTGCTGCTTATCCCTTTTAACGAAGTCTGATCTTTGATCCTCAGAAAATGATGGTTTGGATGTTCCAGCATACTTGTTAGTCTTAGACTTTGCCTGTTTTCCTGGAGAATTGACTTTTCTCTCCATTGATCTTCCTCGTTTTGACTTGTCAGATGGGCAAGTCACATACTCATCTGAGGAGATATTTTCTGTGGTTTTAGCTTTGATAAAAACTGTTGGATGTTTCTTAGTTTTCTTATTTTGATTCTTAAATTTCAAAGCTTGTTTTCCTTTTACTGATTTAATAGGAACATCATCCTCATCTGAGCATGTTGAGGTACTTGGATCAGAGAGATTATCCTTTTGAACTACCTTGTGTATATCCAACTCCTCATTATACACAAGGTCAACCAGTGATTTACACCTAACATCTGTTATAGAAGTATAAGCAGATGGAGGTTCCACATTGTTATATCCCAAACCAGCTCCCCTTTTATTCACAAGTTCAGTTGTGCTGCTCATTCTAAAAAGTTTTTCATATTTTTCACCTTGGCTTAGAAATTTGTCTCTGTAAGACTCAGCCAATACAAGTTCAGTCTTGGCAGTGGTTAGTCTTTCTAAAAGATTTTTAATCTGACACTGTTTGTTAGTATCTTCATGTTTTAAACTTGAAATGGTCTTTTCCATTTCTTCAATCTTTTCTTTGTAATTTCTTTCAATCTCAAAGAAATTTGCCTTGACTACTTGTAGAGACTCAAGTTCATTACAGAGTTGAGAATTTATTTTCTTATAAATAGTTAATGTTTCTAAGCATTCAGGTGAGCACATGCTATCAGTTACCTTGCTTGAGGAAGATGAGTCATTTGCCATCAAAGCACTGTTGGAGATGGAGGGGTCCTCAGCTTGAAAGCTCCAGTCTGCAAAATCTTGTTCAGCAATGTTTGCATTGTTAGATGAGCTTGATGGTCTTTGTTGTGGTTGCCCAGAAGTTGTCTGCTGAGTTCCTGTGGACTTGCATTCTCTGGCAAAGTGGCCTAACTGTTGACAGTTAAAGCATTTGAGTTTAGATTTGTCAAGTCCAAACCCAGTCTTCATATTGTGCTTTTTGAACTGTCTGCCGGTTCTTTGGTAAAACTTCTTTGCCCTGTATGAAATCATAGCCATTTGATAGTTTATATCCATCTCCTCAAGATCATCTGCAGGAATACCATCCAAGTCTTCTTGACACAGATGAAAGTAATTTGTCTCCTCAGCCATAAAAGCTCCTTGCCCAGAGGTTAGTAGTGGGGTTGGGTTAGATACAAGGTTTGATGAATTTGGAGTTTCAGGAAATGTGACAGTGGGTGTGGAGGTAGAATGGTAGAGGGGTTGATAGCTTTGGTATGGAGGATTATTGATGGGTGCATAAAGAGCTGCTGAACCAGATGGTGAGTGAGAAACTTTAGATTCTTGGGCATCTAATTCCATCTGATAGGCACTGAGAATACCAAACAATTCTCCTAAAGTTAGAGTTTTCAGGTTTTCTGTTCTTCTGATTGTTACAGAGTAGATATTCCATGCCTTTGGAAGAGACCTCAGAAATTTTCTGAGCACATCTTGATTATCAAGAGTTACACCTGCAGTAGTTAATTCATCCACAAGTTGGACGTACCTTAGGTACTGAGAAGACATATTCTCATTGTTTTGTTGACAAAAGTTTTCAAACTTCTGTTTCAGCATATCCTTCTTGTTTTCTTTGACATCTTCTGACCCTTCATACATCTGCTTCAAGGAATTCCACAGTTCTTGAGCAGACTTGCATTTCTTGAATGCATGTATAATGGAGTTCGGTATTGACATCTGAATTAGCCAAAGAGCTTTAGAATCAACTTCCATCTTCTTGTAATCTTCGTCCGAGTACATAGATGGATCTTTTGGTACTGCAGCAACTCCAGCACCGGCAGCAGCAACTGTAGGAATGTAGGGACCTTCAAGAACAGACTTCCAAAGTTTGAAGTCTTGGTTCCTGATGAACCCTTCCATTCTGACTTTCCAGGTATCGAAGTCTTCAGGTGTGAACATTGGTGGCTTGTTGAGAGTGCCATTTTCTGTATCATGTTTGTTTAGAGCAGCCATCTTGGACAGACACAGAAAAAATGAGTGTTAATACTATGAGGGTTTATAAGAAATAGAACTGGTAACTTGATGATGATTAGTCAGTCAAGTTCAAGAGCCAAAAGCTCTGATACCACTTGTAGGATCGGGTTGTTAACTCTAAACAACACTTCACAAGTATTTCTTACTTAATTCTAACAGATGCGGAATGTTCTGTTAGAATGATCTCACAATTTCACTCAAAGTGACACAATAATAATCTTTGAACAATATTAAGAACACAAGAATAATTCAAGCTCAAGGATATATTTCTCTCAAAGTGGAAGTATACAAGCAAGCACACTTCAAGCAACAATACATTGGGAGGTTATATAGCCGAGGCTACAACCGTATACACTTAGGAATACAAGTTGGGTATACTAGACAAGTACATAAAGTAAAGCTTATTCTAGTATGTTGAGTGTCTTAACAGGCTAAGACACTCAGTCATAATCATTACATTAATAGACATTGACTTTACAAAGAACTATTAAAATACAAAAGACATTTAATGTTGTTGATCTTCAAGGCTTCAGATGATCTTTTGCATTTAATGCAGCATGGGAGAGGTAAGGCGCTTTATCTGACTCATTACATGTTGTCTTTGTCTTTACTCAGACCAGCATGTCTTGTGTCAGTACCTTTTGTACTTTGAGAGTAAGCTGCTACAGTCTTTGTCAGAGGATAAACCTCGGAAGTCTTTGTCTTGTGTGCAGAAGAAGATTCCTCGGAAGTCTTTGTCTTCCGAGCATTAGAGGATTCCTCGGAAGCAGTTGTCTTGTACAACCTTCGGCAGGAATCAGTTATCCTTCGGAAGCAATGTTGCTTCCGAAGAATCACTTCTTCCTTCCGAAGGTGTTTATTCAAAGAGACTCCTATACTTAGACAAAACAAGAAGTTTGGTGAGCATCAGCCTTTATTAGTCTTTACATTCTCTTTTCAGCTTACCGATATAAATATTGCTGTCACAGTAGAAGCAGTTCAAGCCTTGGGCAATCTTGCACTGGGTTTAAGAAATAAACTTTCTGTAAGTTCACGCTTCATGTTATCTGTTTTATTTGTCGATGTACATCTTACTATTATGGCATTATTTTGATCTTCATAGAACTACTAGTGGTGACATCTAACATATCTTTTACACCAGCAACTTATTGAATAATATTTGTTTAAATAATATACTAAAACAAGAATAATTTATTAGTAGAATAATGGAGCCACGCTCTCCTACCCTTCACCAGGCTCTACGTGTAACTCTTGCTGATATTGTTGATGGTAGGGACTATAATATACTCATTGAATGTTAGATGCTAAAGCGGAGTTTGCTCTCGTCTTACTTTTTTGTATATATAATTAGCCATTGATGTCCTTTTACAAGCTATTGTGGTAAATTGTGATTCTTTGAATGACCTAACAAACGTTTATGGCATATGTTAAAGCAGTTGTTTAATAAATTGCTCACCAGCTACGTTCCACTTTGTATGGAGGTTAGTGAAATTGGTGGATTTCTTATACATAAATTATTAAGTTTTCGTGTCAAAATTGATTCTTGAACAATTTTTAGAATCTTTTTTGGTTATTCTAGTGTCTTCATGATCTGACATTCAATGCCAGGGAGGGTGCATTTTCGTTGTGACGATGTTTGCAAAGGTATTCCATCATATAATTTATGGCTACCAGTCTATAGTCCTGTTCATTTTGACAATGTTTCTTGACATAGGCTCCTGCAAGAATGCTACACATTCTTCGAATCCCATTTGATGAGTTTTTAATCTGTGTCAAAGAAATGTTTTAAGACACTTGTCTAGAGATTAGCATTTTATTATGAATGTTTGTTTTGAAAGAATATATTGTTTTACTTGTAATTAGAATTTTATGCATATAGAATGATTTTTGAGGTTTTATGCCCTAAAATTGCCATCTTGGGCAACTTTTGATTAGTTTGATCTATTTTCTTATTAAGTTATCAGTAATGTTTTTGTTTTCATTAGATAACCAGGAAACCTGGTTTGGTTCACTTGTTCATGCGCAAATGGGTTGAAATTTCTTGCTTCTTGCTCTTTTATGCTTCTAAATCTCATATTGTGCACATAAACAGACATACAATATTGGTTGTATGAACTATACCAAATAACACCCTTGCATTCTAGTTTGGCAAGTGTGTCAGCATGAAAACTTAAGCTTTTTAAAATGCCAGAGTGACATATTTTCTTAACTTTTTAAATGCAAAATAAGCTTCCAGGACACACACTGGTTTATAAACTGCAAGTGTATATTTAACCTTCTTTTTTGCATGCAATATTAGTCGGTATGAGGCCTTTGTAGAAACATGATGATGTTAGTTGAAAAGAGATCATAAGAAATCTCAGTGAGAAGGAAGAAACTGTGAAAACAGATGCGGAGAAGGCTGATGAGAAGAGCATGTCCTTCTGCCATCATCTCCGCCACCCCTGGAGATCATTTTGAGTGAGTTAATGCAATGTGAAGGTTGTGCAAGAAAAGTCTCATGCTGACTCATAGGCTTGATGGTTTGTTTTTTGTATCCCTTAAAATCTTTTGATTGAATTCAAGATTAATTTGTTGAACTAATTTTTTTAATTAGTTAGGAGTGGAGGTCATTCAAACAAATGGCAAGAACCGCAAGTTAGTTGTAAAAGGAGGGAATGCAGATATATTGAAGGTTCTTGAATGTGTCGACAGGTTTGCTTCTTTCAAAGACCTTCTGGTAAGTTTCATCTTTTCCAATTTTAGGGCTCTTTAAGGAAAACCCATCAATTATTTGGATAGATTAAACTCCTACTGGTGCCATACTCGTAATTTTTACTGTTCATGTTGAAAAATGCAAGTTTATCTAGCAGGTCATTTATATTGTTATATCTTGGTTATATATTTGGACTGCTATGACTAGGGCCTTGCTGTGTTCTCCTGATGTTCTGCATGTTTATTTATCAGACTTGCTATGTTCACTTTAAGTCAACTGAAGTGAAGTAATATAGTACTCTGACCTCTTTGACAACATTGATATTCTGTGGTCTAGACTGTTTTACATTACTTTTATTTGAAATTAAGTAACCATTCTACTTTTTCACATGAATAGCATATTTTTCGTACCTCCTTTTTCCAAAAAGCTACAAAGTGGTCAGATTGATAAAAGCTGTTGCAGAAAATATTCACTAAGCTTGCTTCAACAAAGAGGATTGCTCTACAAGATTTTACCGAAACATGCCATAAATTAAGGTACTCAGTAATGTGTTTAAATTCACAATAAAATCCCGAGTTTTAATTACCCTTCTTTGCCAGGGCCGGCTCAACAATTTTGGGGGCCGTAAACGGAAAAAAAAATTATGGCCTTTACTAACGGTTCCGTTAAAAATCGTCTTCTCCCATGATAAGATGATATGCTTGATCAATCAACCCAATCCCATGATAAGATGATATGCTTGATCAATCAACCCAATTGCACAACATCGAGACCATGAAGGCCTGATCCGATCTGTTGGGCTAGTACATATTTAGGAAAGATAAGATGATATGCTTGATCAATCAACCCAATTGCACAACATCGAGACCATGAAGGCCTGATCCGATCTGTTGGGCTAGTACATATTTAGGAAAGATCCTACATAACCATGAGAAGGATGTAACCATGGGGAAAAGGTATCCTGGTAGAACATAGTAAGCAAAGTTGCAAATAAACACAATTAGGAAGAACTCGTTGCATGTGAGCCCTCCTTTTGGCCTCGCCTTTTTTCGTGTAATGCCCTGCAAATGTAAATTATCCTGCATTTGCTTCTGGTTTTGATCAATTCAATGACCTGATTATACAAAAATTCATATTCAGAATGACAGAATTCAAATACGTGTAATGAATTTCAAGATTTTAACTAGGCATCTAAGAATTTTTCTCAAGATTAAAAATTGTTAAAAAATTTTGCAGGTACCTGAAGAGGGAAACTTGAACAAGATTTTACTGCCACCAAATGCCGGCCGACTTCACCAAGTATTGTCGGAATATCCCAAACCACCCAAAACCCAATACCTGCGTCATCACCACCACAATCAAGGCCACCCAAAAAGTCAACGTCTTCCCATAGATCAATATTTTAACCGCACTCACAAGATGGATCACGTAAGGATTTCCGGCGCTGGAGCTCGCAAAGATCGTGATCAACACATGTTCTTTCACATTAAATGGTCCGGTAATAAGAGTGAAGCCTGACAATCCCGATCGGTGCTCGATTTCATCTCCTGGTCCTGGCTCCTTGTCTTCCACTTTTCCTGTAAGTTCACACTTCATGCTACCTGTTTTATTTGTCGGTATACGTCTTACCATTTTTTTGATCTTCATAGAGCTACCAGTGGTAACATCTAACATATCTCTTTACACCAGCAACTTATTGAATAATATTTGTTTAAAAAATATACAACTGGCATAATTTATTAATTGAATGGGTTCAGGGGGACGTTTTTCATGGCATGATGGTCTTGTTCTTTGCTATCATTAAGTTTGACTTTCAATATGTACAATGATCAAAAGAGAAAAGGCCTACAATGATGGAGCCACTCACTCATACCCTTCACCAGGCTGGTTGTGTAACTCTTGCTGATGTTGTTGACAGTAGGGAGTAGGGACTATAATAAACTGTTTGAATTTAGATGATAAAGCCGGCTTTGCTCTTGTTTTTTATTTCTGTATGTATATAATATGCCATTGATATCCTTTTACAGTCAATATCAACCCGGTTCATTTCTTTCCTTGTATTATTCAGAAGAATGAAATATCTGATCGGATCTTGCTTTTATTGATGATTTTATACCTTGAGGTTTGATCAATAAATATTTTTTAGAACACGCTGCTGATTCGAAGGCATATGTAGAAGATAAAGCCCCATATGCCCTATTTGCTTAATTAAAAGCGGAATGCCAATGCTGGAAGGTTTTACACTTTTTTGCTCACTTTGTTTTCTTTCTTGTTTATAGTTTTATATTTTGGTTATATAATTACACAATTACAACTTGGGTTTTGTAATGTTGTTCTCTCTGTGTTCTGTTTTAGGCACCTATATTACTTCTTCTTTGATTGGTTCTAAACTTTGTGCAGAGACAACATGCAGCACTGAAGTTAGATCTCTGATGCTATTCTATTGCTGAGACATATTTGTTATTTTATTTTTCAATATGAAATTAGAAGTTGGTTATGTTGGTAGATTATGTGATTTCTGCTTGCACCAGGATATATGTTCGTAAAGCAGCAGAAATGTGCTTTGGGGATATTGTTAGAGTTTGTGAACTAGAAATGGTGTCAATTACTAATGGTCTCCTAGGCAGATGTCAATCAATCTTCTCTGCATCTTTTAAACAAGTATTATTACTTTTTTATTCTTTATTCTCTAATAACAAGAGGGCACGTTATAAAACAATGACAGTTTGCTCATTTACTTGATTTTTGGGCACAAGATAGCATGGAAGTGGTCGCAACCTGCTCACTACAATGTAACACATCAGATAACACAAGATAGTGGGAAGAAACCTATAATGATTTCTACGTTTTTAAACTGGCCATTCATTTTTGTTAAATCTTTGAGATATGTTATTCCCTTTCTTTGAGATACGTTTTTAACCAAGGGCTTCTAGCCTAATGGTTACCCCTTTGGCTTCTCTGTGGGAGGTCAGAGGTTCAAATCCCTCCCAAGGCGAAATAGGGGTCCTTGGAAGGTCAGGCGGTTTTCCGGTGCGGTTTCCTCCTGGGGTGGTGGTGGGGTCTCAACGGAGGTCATGGTTACTAGACCTTGGTGACGTGGCCTGGAAATCAGTGGTTCACACGTTGAGATAAAATGCCGTTCAAAAAAAAATTTAATTATGCGGCTAGGACGGCTGGTCCTGCAAAGACGAATGTTAGCAAGAAAAGATGAACCAACACAAACCGAAAAGGTTGAACCCGAATATGTTGAGGTGAGTTCCTTTTGCTAGACACACATACACATCTACACAAAATTCATGTGTTTTATAGTTTTATGATGCAGCTGCTAGACCAACTCAAACCGAAAAGGTTGAACCCGAATGTGTTGAGGTGAGTTCCTTTTGCTAGACACACATACACATTTAATCATGTTGCTAGGAAGGCTGTTCCTGTAAAAAATATTGTTGGCAAGAAAGCAGATGGACCAACTCAAACCAAAAAGTTTGAACCCAAATATGTTGAGTTGAGTTTCTTATGCCAGACACACATACACATCTACACAAAATTCATGTGTTTTATAGTTTTATGATGCAGCTGCTGCACCAAAGAAGACTGTTAATGCAACATATTCCATATCTTGTGTTGGCCTTGATCATATTCCTTGTGAGGATATTAGTTGAAAGAATGGCTCGAGAAGGGCTTCCTTCTTTGTCCAAGCAAGGCTTGATGGCTAGGGCACATGCTATCGAGGTTACCCGCCTGGTCTTGAAACCTTATCTGGCATATGCAATACCTGAATGCAGTTGCATGTGATTATTGGTGAAAGCATTGAAGGATCTCCTGCCACTGTCACAAGGAGTTACACCACAGCTTTAGGACTTGGGTGATGCCCTTGATTTTTATAGGATGAACATGATTCCCTCACCAAGAAGATCATCTACGGTCTTCTTGAGCAGTAAGGTTTGATTCAATTGTCAACAGAAGATCATTTGCGACAACAAGACAATCAACAGCAGATGATTGAACAGCGGATGCTTTGAGGAGATCAGCCTAATTGAAGGCCTGATACTCAACCAAGAACTTCTGAGGTTTTTAACAATTTTAGCCATACCATAACTTCGCTTGATTCCCTTCTAGGTACCTGGTAGGCTGGTATTACTTCTTTGAGTGATCTAAAACTTGGTATAGAGGGATGTAAAGACCTTTTCGATTGGTTATCCAGATAACTTAATGACAGATTTACTGATGATATTAAATTGTCGAGACCATGTTCAATTGCTGATACCATTGGTTATCAAGACGGTCATTTATACCATACTTCATTCATTATTTTATTTGTAAATATGCAACTAAAAGTTAGCAGATTAAGCAATTTTTGTATTTTACGAGGTGAAGCCAGATGCTCTAAAAGCTGCAGAGGTGTGTTTTGGAGAAGTTAGTTTGTGGATCAGAAATGTTCTCCTAGGCACATGTCAATCAATCTTCTCTGCATCTTTTAAACAAGTATTATTACTTTTTTTATTATTATTATTTCTAAATAACAAGAGGACACGTCATTAAACTATGACAGTTCGCTCATTTACTTGATTTTTAGGCACAAGATAGCATTGAAGTGGTCGCGCCCGCCCACTACAATGTAACGTGTAGACAGAAATGATATTTACTGATAAAAATTAATTATTTACAAAGACATAGCTCCTCTATATATAGAGGAGGTAACCCTAATATCCAGCCCATGGGCTGTTTACAATGGGCCCGGGCCCTGATCTATACTATAACTATATACACATTCTAACACTCCTCCTCAACTTGGAGCATATATGTTAATCATGCCCAACTTGTTACATATAAAATCAATCTGTGTTTTTCGAAGTGGTTTTGTAAAGATATCAGCAAGCTGAAATTCTGTCTTGACATGTACTGGTTGAATGGATGGAGGGTCTGCTTTAGTGCCTATTATTCGATCTCTGATTAGATGACAATCAACCTCTATATGCTTTGTCCTTTCATGAAATACCTGATTTTTAGCTATATGTATGGCTGATTGGTTATCACAATACAGTCGCTTCAAGTCATTAGAAACAAATCCAAGTTCTTTGAGAAGACGACGAACCCACGTCATTTCTGATGTGACATCTGCCATCGCTCGATATTCTGATTCAGCACTTGATCTAGATACTGTGTGTTGCTTCTTACTTTTCCAGGACACAAGATTTCCACCAACAAACACACAATATCCCGTTGTAGACCGTCGTGAGAAGGGACATCCAGCCCAGTCTGCATCTGAGAACCCAAATATTCGACCATCTTCTCCTTCTGTAAATGCACCAACACGACAATGACCCTGATCAGAATACAATATCCCTAAGCCAGGTGTAGACTTAAGATACCTTAGAACACGAAGAGCAGCATCCCAATGTCCAGTATACGGTGTAGCCATGAACTGACTCAGAACACTCACAACATATGAAATATCAGGTCGAGTGACTGTCAAATAGTTAAGTTTTCCTACTAACCGCCTATATTTTTCAGGATCCTTCAATGGGCTTCCATCTTCTGGAAGAAGCTTCCTTGTAGGGAGCATTGGGCTATCGACCGGTTTGCAACCCAATAAACCACACTCAGTCAGCATATCAAGGACATACTTTCGCTGGGAAAGAAGTATTCCTTGTGGAGAACGAGATACTTCAATGCCAAGGAAGTATCGAAGGCGACCTAAGTCGCTGATTTTGAACTTAGACTGGAGAAATTGTTTGAGCTGGGTAATTCCGACTTCGTCATCCCCGGTGATAATAATGTCATCCACATAAACAACCAAAATGATTCTTCGATCTTGATAGTGTCTGTAAAATACTGAGTGATCATATGCACTACGAACCATCCCAAATTCTCCCATGACCGTAGAAAAACGACCAAACCATGCTCTGGGAGACTGTTTGAGGCCGTGTAAGGAACGACGTAGTTTACATACTTTCGAGGCCTCCTCCTCACCGATAAAACCGGGTGGTTGCTCCATATAAACCTCCTCAAGAACACCGTTGAGAAAGGCGTTCTTGACATCAAGCTGATGGAGCGGCCAGTGATGAATGGCGGAAAGCGCTATACAAATACGAACAGAAGGCATTTTGGCGACCGGGGAGAACGTCTCATCATAATCAATACCATAGGCCTGAGAATAACCCTTAGCTACTAATCGGGCCTTTAGGCGATGTAAGGAACCATCAGGATTAAGCTTGACTGTGTATACCCAACGACAACCAACAACACGCTTACCTGGAGGAAGCTGTACAAGATCCCATGTATGATTATCTTTGAGGGCTCCAATTTCATCTTCCATGGCCTGACGCCATCCTGGGTGAGCAAGAGCTTCCATCACATTTCTGGGAACTGGGTTGGAATCAATGGTGGTAGTAAAGGCAGTGGATTCAGGTGAGAGACGGGAATAGGTAACATAATCCGCAATCGGGTACCGGGTTGTCAGTCGAGGTTCTTTGCGGAAAGCAATCGGAATATCAGGAAACGGTGCACCAGGTGGGTCATAAACAGGGACATCAGCGGTATCAACAGAGGTGGCAGGGGCGGTATCTGGCAATGGTGTGGTTGGTTTGGCTGTTGAGGGTGAATCTGAAGACAGACCAGGGTCATGGTCCGGTTGTGAATCAGGAGCCACTATTGTTTGATTCTTACCACGGCGTGCATATGTAAACTGCAATGGCGGGAGTGCTGCTGGTGGGCCAGTTGTAGTAGAAGCAGGTACTGGGACATCTGAGACCGGATTGGATATGATAGGGATAGTGGGGATAGTAACAGATTCTGTATCAGCAGGAACATCAGAATCAGGGAACAGATCAAAGGGAGAAGACGAGCATTCAAGAAAGTAAGGACAAGATTCATGAAAGGTAACATCGGCACTTGTAAAGTAGCGATGAAGAGAAGGGCTATAACATCGATATCCTTTTTGAACGTTGGAGTAACCAAGAAAGACACAACGAATAGCCCGAGGATCAAGTTTGGTGGTTCCAGGGCGATGATCATGAACGTAGGCAACACAACCGAATATTTTTGGGGAGAGAGGAAAAGGAGTTCCTGAAGGAAATAGAACAGAAAACGGGGTTTTACCCTGAAGAACAGAGGAAGGCATGCGATTAATCAGATAGGCAGCAGTAAGAACAGCATCTCCCCAAAAACGATGAGGAACATGAGAATCAATCATGAGTGTGCGAGTAACATCTAACAAATGACGATTCTTACGTTCAGCCACACCATTTTGTTGAGATGTATATGCACATGATGTTTCATGAATTATACCATGTGAGTGGAGATAAGTGGAGAAATCAGCAGATAGATATTCTTTTGCATTATCAGTACGAAGTGTTTTAATTGATGTGTTAAACTGATTTTGAACATACGAGTGAAAATCATGAAATATGTTAGAAATTTCACTTCGAGATTTTAATAAATAAACCCATGTAGTACGAGAGAAGTCATCAATAAAAGTAACAAAGTACATAAAACCCAAAGGACTTTTAACTGGGGAAGGTCCCCATACATCAGAATGCAAAAGTTCAAATACTTGACTGACTCGACTAGACACTTTTGGAGGATAAGGACGCCTGGTGTGTTTTCCAAGCTGACACGACTCACAATGGAAATCAAAAGAGGCAGGAAAATCCGGTCTCATTTGCCTCAAAACCGCTACAGAGGGATGGCCTAGCCGGCAGTGAGCCTCCCTAATGCTAGAATCACATAGGTTTGCTTGAGGTTGTGACGATAAGGACAAACGGTAGAGACCCCCTGATTCAACTCCGGTGCCAATCAGCTGGTTCGTCTTCAAATCCTGAAAATAACAATATGTAGGATAAAAATGAGCAGAACAATTATTTTGTGCAGTGAGTTGACTTACTGAGCAAAGGTTATCAGGAAATTTGGGAACAAGTAGTATAGAGGAAAGTTTCAATTTGTTTGAATTGCTGATGGATCCTATACCACGAACTGGGCATGAAGATCCATCAGCAAGTCGAACAGGTGGGTGAGAAATTTGTTGGAGGTTAGATAGTATACCTTGGTTCCCAGTCATGTGATGAGTAGCTCCAGAATCAACCACCCAGGATGAGTCACGGTTAAGGAATATACCTGAATTGGCTGAATTGGCTCGTGCAGCAGATGTAATTGACTGAGAGGAAAGTAGCTGTTGGAGACGGGTAACATCTTCTTGACTGAAAGTGGGAGCAGGTGCATTAGCTGTTTGAGTAGGATACTCATCAGAAATTGCCATTCGGGCTTTGGGACGAGGTGGTGGTTGAGACAGGGCCGGCCCATTAGTGTTATTGGGCCAAGCTAGGGCTTAGGGCCTCCCAAAAAATAGGGCCTCCAATTTTTATTTTTATTTTTGTATATATAAATCAGTAATGAACATTTTGGTTCGTGGGCTGTGTATTGTGGCAAAAGAAATGAATGATGATGGGCCATGGCAAGGGGTGGAAGGCCCAAAGCCCCAATCTAACAAATACTGTTAAAAAAAAAGAAAATAAAAAGTAAAGGAAAAGGAACAGCAGAAGTTGCAGAACAGGAGTAGGATTAGGGTTAAGGGCAGCGAAGGGTCAAGGCGTCAAGCGCTCAAATCGGAATACGAGGCGATGCTATTCTTTGATCGAAGACTCGGGAGACGAAGCATTGAATCGGAAGACGAGGGGCTGCTTTCCGAATCGCCGATCGAGCTATAGTGTTCTGCGAGATGAGGGTTTTTTTCTTCCACCGAGTCTCCAAATCTCTCGCTCTCGATGTCTTTGTTCAGTTACTCCGGCCCGGTCGCCAGTCATCGGTGGTCAAGCACTCAATAGGGCCTTCGAATGTTCGTTTAATGTCGCTGGTTGGCGTGTCTGGTGGGTTGCTACTACTCAGGTATTGGTGCGGGTCCGAATCTTCATCAACGGATGCTAGTCCGGTTTATAGTTGATGTATGTGAACATATTTCGTATTTATGAAAGTAGTTTAGCTCAACTGGAAACCATCACAGATGCATGCTAGTGGATTTGGGGTGAATTAAAATTGGGGTCGATATCTCTGCAAATAATAGGATGGAATTAAATTAAACAACTACAAAACTAGCTATTTGCCCTTGTGAATAAATTAATGTGACAATATAAACTAATTTTCAAAAATCGTCAAATGATACTTGGTTAAGATTAATAAGCAATATTCAGTTGAGGTGGAGTTGATTGTTTGGTGTTCTGCAAGTTAATAGTCAAGGGTTTGAATTTGGGTCTGGTGGTAATGCGGATCTTGATGAGATTCCATCTTTAGCTGACTTGGGTCTAATCCTACTGCTAATGTGATTCAGATATTAATTTGATGTTTTGTCTTTAGTTAATGTTATGATTGTTTTAGAATAAAAATTGCAAAATATGAACATTAAGCATATAACTAATCCCCGGCCTAGCTCAGGTTGTTTGCAGCCTGTCATAAGAATTAAGACCATTCCTTTTGAGGTCTTGAGTAGTTGTGTTGCATTACTTGATTGCACGACCATGCTTTTGTTGATTTTGCTTTATACAAATACTTAAGCACGTGTAAAAAGGAGTCTTTATATCTTATAATATAAACTAAAGATAGGGCCTCGATTTTTTAGTTCGCTTGGGGCCTCCAAAACTGTTGGGCCGCCCCTGGGTTGAGAGCCAGCAGGGCGGTTTGGACAATTGTATTTTGTGTGCCCAGGTTCTTTGCAATAGTGACAGATGACAACACTTCCTCGTCCAGTTCCTTTTTTCTGTGTTATTTGATAACCATGGTTTGTTTCTCTACCTGTTGATGTATGCATAGCAGATATGTCAGTAGGAGGTGCATCCGAGCCGTACATTTCACGCAAGAGATGATAAGTGGATGCTACAGAAGAGATGGCATTAGAATTGCTAAGCAGGAGTGGTCGAGCATTAGCATACTTTGGTGATAGACCGGCAATAAACATCATGACATCCATCTTTGTATTACGCTCCTCCTGAACTTTTAAATCAGTAGTTGGAGGAAATAAAGCACGCAGTTCGTCTCGAAACTTTGAAAACCGAGTAAAATAATCTGTGAATGACAAATCACCTTGTTCAGCCCTAGTGTATGCTTGAACAACAGAATATGCATGAGATAAAGATTCATTTGCAGAGAATGATGATGAAAGATGATCCCACATTTCCTTCACAGTAAGAAAATTTTGAGCAATACTGAGAACCTGTGGCTCCATAGCATTCCACAAAGCCATTTGAATTCCACTATCATCAATACGCCATTCGTGTGTAACCGGAACCGGAGGTTTTTCAGTTAAATGACCTTCTTTGTCCAAACTTGCAAGACCCTTTTGAACAAAGAGACTCCATGAATTCCAATTGTTGGAATCGAGCTTAACAGGAATACGTAACACAGATGCATAATTAATAATGCCAGGAGCAACCAGATTATCAGTAGTTCCTTTTAGTTTATCCCCCATTACTCAGATTATAATAACCAGCAGTTGAATCAAACAAACAGTCGGAACAGTAACAGTGCGTTAAGAAAAAGGTCACCGAAATACAAAACTAACTGAACAGACCTGGTCGGATTGTAGATTGGAAGCTACTGCAGAAAAACGAAAAACAGAAACAGTGGCACGCTCTCTCACGCGCCGGCGCGTGGGGGAGATCTGAGTTCTTCCGGCGGCGCGTGGCTGCGCGTCGACAGTCGGACGGCGGTCGGCTTTTCGGGGTTTCTTAATCGCAGCCCCCTGGTGATGCTGGTGGTGGCGGTGTTGCTCGAAAGTGCCCAGAAAAAGAATTTGTCGGTGGCAGCAGCTTGTCGGGAGCCGGATCGGAACGGGAACGGTTTTCAGAATCAGAGGTGATCTAGAGCCTTCGGTGGCTCTGATACCATGTAGACAGAAATGATATTTACTGATAAAAATTAATTATTTACAAAGACATAGCTCCTCTATATATAGAGGAGGTAACCCTAATATCCAGCCCGTGGGCTGTTTACAATGGGCCCGGGCCCTGATCTATACTATAACTATATACACATTCTAACATAACGCATTAAATTACATGGAAGGGCTCAAGATACAATGATACAATGTGAACACTCGTGTAGCAAGGCTCCTGATTAAGGTTTTTGCTAGAAGGTTGGGTTAGCAAGAAGCATGCATAGCGGGAAGAAATGTATAGCATGCATAGCGGGTGGAAACCTATAATAACTTCTACGTTTTTTAACAGGCCATGCTTTTTTGTTAAATCTTTGAGATATTTTATTCCCTTTTTTTTTATATTGATTTTAATGTTCTCATCACTATTTAATCATGCCGCTAGGACAGCTGGTCCTGCAAAGACAAGTGTTAGCAAGAAAGCAGATGGACCAACTCAAACCAAAAAGGTTGAACCTAAATATGTTGAGGTGAGTTCCTTATGCCAGACACATACAGAGCTACACAAAATTCATGTGTTTTATAGGTTTACGATGCTGCTGCTGCTGCACCAAAGAAGATTGTTAATGCAACAGATTCCATATCTTGTGTTGGCCTTGATATTTTCCTTGTGAGGATATTAGTTGAAAGAATGGCTCGGGAAGGGCTTCCTTGTTTTATCTAAGCAAGGCTTGATGGCCAGGGCAAATGCTATCAAGGTTACACACCTGGTCCTGAAATTACACTATAGCTTTAGGACTTGATTGATGTAAATTCCCTTGAGTTTTATAGGATGAACATGATTCCCTCACCAAGAAGACCGTCTTCTTGAGCAGTAAGGTTTGATTCAATTGTCAACAGAAGATCGTTTGCGACAGCAAGACAATCAACAGCAGATGATTGAACAGCGGATGCTTTGAGGAGATCAGCCTAATTGAAGGCCTGATACTCAACCAAGAACTTCCTGAGGTTTTAAACAATTTTAGCCATACCATAACTTCGCTTGATTCCCTGCTAGGTACCTGGTAGGCTGGTATTACTGCTTTGAGTGATCTAAAACCTGGCACAGAGGGATGTAGAGACCTTTTTGGTTGGTTATCTAGACAACTTACGAGAGATTTACTGATGCTATTCAATTGTTAAGACCATGTTCGCTGATACTGTTGGTTACCAAGACGGTCATTTATACCATACTTTATTCATTATTTTATTTGTAAAAATGCAACTAAAAATTGGCAGATTAAGCAATTTTTTGTATTTTACCAGGTTAAGCCAGATGCTCTAAAAGCTGCAAAGGCGTGTTTTGGAGAAGTTAGTTTGTGGATCAGAAATGTTGTCAATTTCAAGTAAGTGGGTTTCAATTAATCTTCCCTGCATCTTTTAGCACAAGGATTACTGGTTGTGTTACTAAGGTATTGTATTTTTTTTCTTTCATTTTGCTCAACTTTTAGGCACTAGATAGCTTGGAAGTGGTTGTGCATGCTATGAGGTAAGGCACTTACATAACATGGAAACTGTTGAGATACAAAAATATTAAGGAGGACACTCATTAAGGGTATGTTCACAATCACGCGTGGCCCATGTCATTATGAATTTATCATTATAAGTATGTGTTTGCGAACCATATTTGCTCGCTAATTGAAGGCTGGTATCAGATCAAAACTTATGCGTGGATTAGAGAAAAACTCTCTCTAGACTCCTTTTATTGATAATAAATAAACGATTACATCCAAGGCTATTTATAGCCAAAACTAAAAGATAAACAAACACATCCAACATAGTAACATGTTATACATATAACTTTAAAGACTAGGAGCCTACCCCACTAACCTATCTTCTCACCCATCTCCATGAAGCCCTATCATTGATCATGTCCTCATAGAGGTGTAATTCTAGCAAGTCCTGACGAATTTGTTCATCCCATGTCAATCTCAGTCGTCCTCTATACCTCTTCCCCACCACAGTGAGGTTCTCTATTCTTCGTACAGGCGCCATCCAGTCTCTTCTTTTCACGTGTCCAAACCATCTCAATCTTCCTTCCCTTACTTTGTTGAAGATGCATGTTACTCCCAATCTCTCCCTAATGACTTCGTTCCTTATTCTGTCGATCCGTGTGTGCCCACACATCCATCTCAACATTCTCATCTCTGCCGTCCAACTTTCTTGCCTGAATCTTCTTTAGTGGCCAACAATTGCTTCCGTACATCATGGTCGGTCTCAATGCGACCTTATAGAATTTGCCTTTCAGTTTTTCTGGAAACCTCTTGTCGCATAGGATGCTTGTTCCTGCTCTCCACCTGTTCCAACCTGCGTGGACACGGTAGGCTACATCACAATCAATGTCTCCGTCATTCTGGACGAACGATCCCAAATATTTAAACTTTGTTATTTTTGGCACCTCCTGGTCTCCAATAGTCACATGGTTTTCCTCCTCAATGTTACCAGTAAAGTTACAATACAGATACTCGGTCTTTGACCTGCTAATGCGCAAGCCTTTACTCTCTAAGGCCGATCGCCACTCTTCCAGCCTAGCATTTAGGTCCTCTTCGGTTTCTGCCACTAACACGATATCATCCGCAAAAAGCATGCACCATGGAATGTCTTGCTGGATAGACTTCAACAACTCATCTAGAATAATTGCAAAAAGGAACGGGCTAAGTGCCGAACCTTGGCGCAGACCCACCTCCACCGGGAAGAAGTCTGTCTCTCCCATTGATGCTCTAACACTAGTTTTAGCACCTTTATACGTATCTCTTATCAACTATATATATATATATATCTAGATGGAATACTTCTCTCTATGCTATCAAAAATCACATGGCGTGGCACACTATCATATGCCTTCTCAAGATCAATGAACACCATGTTAGGTTACGTAGGCCTTTTGGGAGGTTTAGGGCAGCCGGCCCTAATCCTGGCCCATTAGGGGTTTTAACCTAATTATTTTTCTATTTAAGCATTGTCATGTAATTGTAATCTTTAACACCTAATCAATAAAGAATCCCTAGTTGCAACCCGTGGACGTAGGTCACATCGACCGAACCACGTTATATCGTGTGTCTGTTTATTTTCTTTGCTTTCGTGTGCGTGTATGAGTTAATCGGTTTCCGCTGCGCCTCTTTGATTCCTAACACACCATGTGTAAATCTCTCTTCTTCTGCCTATACTTCTCCATTAGCCTCACTTAGGTTTCTCTTCTCAATCTTGTCTCGATCACTCTTTCCAAGAGTTTCATAGTATGACTCTGCAGTTTAATTCCCCTATAGTTAGTGCAACACTGTGTGTCTCCCTTGTTCTTATATAAGGGAACTAAAAAACTACTTCTCCACTGATCCGGCATCTTGCCTGTCTTGATTATGGTGTTGAACAAAGTAGTCAACGAGCTAACTCCTTCATCTTGTAAACATATCCATACCTCTATAGGAATATTGTCCGGTCCCACCGCTTTCGCCTTACCCATCTTCCTAAGCGCTCTCTGCACCTCTTCCTTGGTGACTCGTGTACAATAGCAGTTGTTTCGTTGTGATTCTCTGTTAGTGAGTTGCTCACCACCTTCTACGTCGTCCATGTTGTTGAATAACTCATTAAAGTATGTTTGGAACCTCTCTTTAATGTCCTTCTCCTTTACTAGGACTCTTCCATCCTCCCCCTTTATGAATTTCACTAATCCTATATCTTGTCTCTTTCTCTCCCTGGCCTTGGCAATCTTGAACATGTCGTGCTCTCCTTTTTTAGTTTCCAGGCGTGTATACATCTCTCTGTATTCCCTGTCTTTGGCCTCTGCTACTGTCTTCTTCGCCTCTCGTTTCGCTTCTTTGTATCTATTCTTCAATCTCTCTTTTTGGTTCCTCCATACACATAATAAATTCCCTAAACCTCTCCTGCTTTGCTTGGACCTTGTGTCGCATCTCGTCGTTCCACCACCACGATTCTCTCTGCCCGCTTAGCTTTCCTGTAGTCATCCTTAATGTCTCTTGTGCGACCCTTGTCACATTATCAGACATTGCTTCCAACATGTTGTTTGTGTCCCCATACATTCTGTTATCATTCCCTGCAAGGAACTTGTCTCGGAACTCCACTATCTTCTCTCCTTTTAGACAGCCCCATCTGATCCTTGGTTTATGTGTATTCTCCTCCACCAACTTTCTACGCATTGCAATATTTGTCACCAAAAGTCTATGTTGCGAGACCGCTGCCCAGTACAACATTGCAGTCCAACCATCTGCTACGATCTTCTCGCCACATCAGCAGATAATCAATCTGTGTCCCGTCCTCCACTACTGAACGTGATCAAATGTGAATCTCTCTTCTTAAAGGAGTTTATGATTCCTAAGTCATGCGCCATTGCAAAATCAAGAAGGTTGCTGCCACCCTCGTTTCTGGTATCGAAACCTCGGCCTTCGTGTATTAATGGCCTCCGTGTATCAATGGATAATCCTCATTCTCTTTCACAATGTGGCCATTGAAATCTCCTCTTATACAGAATTTCTCATCTCCTGGGATGGTTCTTATGACATCATCCATACCATCCCAAAACTCTCGCTTCTCGTTCTCTCCTAAACCAGTGTGGTGCGTAGGCACTGATGATTGCTACTACTTCCTCCCCTAACACCATCCTCAACAGCATTATCCTGTCATTGCATCTTCTTACCTCCACCACCTTGTCTTGAAGTTCTCTTGCGACTAGAAAGCCGACTTCATTTTTCGCCCCGTTAGAATCTCAGTGCCATAGCTTGTATCCATTATACTCTCCTCTTTTCCCCTTCCACCTTGTCTCTTAAAGGCATGCTACTTGTATTCTACGTCTTCTGAGTGCGTCCACTAACTCCAGTAGTTTTCAAGTAATTGTTCGGCACCTCCCCTCACTGGACACGATCTCAAGGAAGCATAATGCACCCTCCCGTTTATACTATACCATCAGTCACCCAACAATCCACAAGAAGACAAAGAATACACAAAATACACAATACGGTCAGACCCACATATAGTAATCAACAGAGCATTGATCAACTAGACACAAATCTACAACAGGTGTAAGACTAAACCAAACACACAGCAATCAATATTGGCCTCACACCAACCAATACAGAAAATACACAATACGATAAGGCACACAAACACTAGTCAACAACGCATAGGAATCAACTAGGCATAAAACTGCACAGGAAGTAATACGAAACTGAACACACATTAATCAATAATGGACTACCACAAACCAATAAAGAAAACCAAATATACCCACGAATGGTTAGACAAAAAACACAAAGAAAGCAGAAGGCACACAAAACATGCTATATTCCAAGCACATAATATTTATCACCAAATAACAACTATTAACCCAAATACACAAGCCCACGCACCTACTTTAAACACCCAATACTAATATTCAGCACACAATCCTCAAGTAATTAAAAAAGCAACCAGAAATCCAAATAAGAATAGAACAATCTCACCGCAGTTGCCTGTAATAACCTGTCCCTTTTGTTGCTTGTGGTGTAATTAATCTTCACTTGTCTTGGTACCTGCCACCAAAAACACAATAACACCAAACTCCCTGACTTCCGACCACCGGTAGCCTGGC
This sequence comes from Mikania micrantha, assembly GCA_009363875.1. Classification (NCBI taxonomy): domain Eukaryota; kingdom Viridiplantae; phylum Streptophyta; class Magnoliopsida; order Asterales; family Asteraceae; genus Mikania; species Mikania micrantha. The sequence continues at coordinate 57,949,050 of CM018687.1, read as the reverse complement.
TTGGAAGAGACGGGCATGAGAGGGAAAGAGAAACAAGTTAAGAGGGAGAGAGGTAGAGAGACGGGTTGAGAGGGGGAAGAGAGAGAGACAGCAGAGTAAGAGAGGTGGAGGAGAGGAGAGGAGAAGAGAGAGACGGTCGTGGTGGTGGTGGTGATTGTTTTCCGGTATAGTCTTTCGGTGAGTCGTTGGTTGCTTGCTTGCTGTGTTTAGGGTTGTGGTGGTTGGGTTAAGTTAAATTTGGTTATTGTGTGTTTTGCGGTGGTTGGGTGGGGTTGAGGTTTTTCGACCGGCCGGTAGGTTTAGGGCTGAGGCAGGCGGTGGTGGTGGTAGTAGTCTGTCGGACGAGAGAGAGGTAGGGGATGGAGAGAGGAGAAGAGAAGTGAGAGAGATAGAGAAGATAGAGAGCGAGAGAGAGAAAGAGATAACTATACCCAGTTTTGTGTTTTTTTTTTAAATTTGGATTTAAGTTACCGTGTTGAATTAATATTTACTGATTTAGGGTCAAATTTTGTGATTTTGTGTGTTTCTTTTTTTTTTTTTTTTCTGAATTAAGGATTTAGGGCATAAGTTGTTAAATTAGGGTCATATGTGTTTAATTTACTTAATTTGCATTCCTAATCTTTAAATTAAGGAATTATGCCTTCTAAACAACTATCCGGCAATCAAAAACAAAAAAAAAAGGAAAAGAGATGAGGATATGAGACAATCACAATCAGGTTCTATGTATAAATTTATGAATACAGCGCCTATTGAAGAGCATGTTGAAGTTGTGCTTGAAGATATAGAAGAGGAACAACCTGTTGAAGAGGGAGAACGTGTTCAAGTTGAACCGGAAGAGATGGAAGACCAACAACATGTTGAAGAAAATGTTAACCATAATCCTATTGATATATTTGATCCAATAAGGTGGGAAGGGATTAATTGTGATGACATTAAACTTTTAGTCGAGAAAGGTCTTAAAAGAGACTTGAGTATTATATATGGTCCATACGATGTGTCTGGACCGAATGGTAGACGATTTTCAATAGCTGTATATACAAGAGATTTGTCAAATATGGAGAAGTGTGATAGAGAATGGCTCGTATATTCAAGAACAGCGGACAAAATATTTTGTTTCAGTTGTGAATTGTTTAGAAAAGGAGCTCCAAAAGGAGGATTGGATGGTGAAGGTTATCAAGATTGGCATCATGCTACAACTAGAGTCAAAGAACACGAAGGTAGCTTGGATCATCTCACAAGTATGAATAAGTGGTTTGATATGCGTAAAATATAAAAGTTGAATGAAACAATTGATAAAGTTGAATACGAGCAATTGAAGAAAAAAAGTGATTACTGGAAACAAGTCATTCTTAGAATCATTGCACTAGTGAAGTTTCTTGCTAAACATAATTTAGCATTTCATGAGAGTTTAACTTGTCAAGAAGCTTCATTTACTCGTGAAGAGAACTTGAGAGTCAATTATTTCTTATATATTATTGATCAAGCTCTTTCTTCTCTTGAGACAAGATTTGAGCAATTCAAAGAGTTTGAAATATTATTTGTTTTTTTGTTTCCACGTAACTTGCGAGGAATTGAAGATACATATCTTAAGTTGGCATGTCATCTTCTTGTAAATGCACTCAAGTTTGAAAAGAAATGAGATATTGATGCAGATCAACTTTTATACGGAGTTGAAATTATTTGGGACATCACAGACAGAAGATTTTAGTCATCCTATGGATATTTTGAAGTGTTTGAAAGAGTTTGGTTATTTCCCAAATGCAACAATTGCATACAAAATACTGTTGACTATTCCAGTCACGATTGCATATGTAGAAATAAGTTTTTCTAAGTTGAAGTTACTGAAATCTTACTTATGAAAAACAACGTCCCAAAAAAGAATTAGTGAATTGGCCATGATAGCACCTGAGAGCGATATATTAGAAAGTATAGACTGCTAAGAGCTAATCAACCAATTTGCTATGAAGAATGCTAGGCGAGCTTCAAGAATCATTGGTTAACTATTGTTATTTGTATTTCACTAAACTTGACACTATGATTTATGTTTATGATTTACTCGTATAATTTGTCGTCCCTTACGAAAAAAATTTATATACTTGAATGCGTTAGGGACCTTTTTTCCGCGGCTCGTCTTGGGCACTCAAATTTTGAGGTCCGCCCCTATTACTTGCATTCTTAACGTTGTACTATAAATTAACCACTTGCATCAAAAGAGAGCTTTGTATGAAGACATGGTCTTATGAATATGTTTTACGCCTAAAGTTTTTTTTTTTTTTTTTTTGCATGATGACAAGTATTTTGGTCCCGTTTGGGGTGCGCCATATAAGAAGTAAAATTGCACTAATTTTACGTTATTTTGCTTACCTTTGCGAAAATAATTTTAAAACTGTTGGGTTAGTTGATTAATTAGTCATCATGAGCCAGGGGTCAAACTAGAAGCAGCCTCTCTATCTCAGCGGGGTAGATTAGGTAAGGTTTATATCTTTGTAAGATGTAGTTGATTTAAGCAAAGATGTTGGTTTACAATCAAGTGTTGTGCCATTTATGAACCATCACACATCACCAACAAAGAGGGTGGTCGAGCACCTTGAGTACCTTCCACATGTTGAAGTTTCTCTCTTCTCCTTCTTTTCCTCATACTAGGGTTGTTAAAAAAATCCATATCCGAATCCGAATAGGATATATCCGAACCTAAATATTTCGGATATTCGGATTTGGATACCTATTTTGAAAAATTTACGGATAGTTCGCATATCCAATATCTGAAATAATTTTTTTAGATAATTTTTGGATATTTCGGATATTCAGATAAATTTTCAGATATTTTGTATATTTTGGATAATATTTTCGGTAACTTTTACGCCCCATTTGTGGTGCACGCATATAATATATATGTGTGTAAGCCATCAAAGGGCTAAAGTAAAATTGCACTAATTTTAATGTTATTTTACTTGTTATGTGAAATTAACGTTAAAAGTGTTGGGATGATTAGCTTCCAGCGACAACTATGAGCCGGGGACTCCTTCGGAGCAGCCTCTCTATTCCAACTGGGATAGGGATAAAATTTGTGTTCATCCTCCCCCCCAGACCCTACTGAATAGTGAGAATATACTGGGTAAGTTTGTTTGTTTGTTATTTCTGACAACTTTCGGATTCAGATATTGAAATTAATTATCCAAAATTTTCGGATATCCGATATCTGGATATCCAAACCACTGGATATCTCAAAATGAACACTCCTACACCACACATCCCACCCTCTCCTGCCCCTCTCATAGATGCGTCTATGTGTGTTCATGGTCCAGTTTCAAATCATGAAACTGTTCAAACAGGTCATGAGTTTGTTTTCACAGTCGGTGTTTCCCCTAACATTGGGTCAGTCGGTTTCAAAGGTTTGAAGCCGTAGTGACACTTTAGTTTACGGTTTTCACGAAAAAGCAGTCGTGAAAAACAGAATGGAATGTGTTTATATATGCGTGTGTATAGGGATGATGACTTAGGCGTCATTTAATAAAAAAAAACATTTTTGGCTTGCAATGTTATTAGCCCATCTCAAACCATGAAACACACAAGCTCCAAAAACTCAAAATCTGATAGCTCAAACTGGAAAACCAAACCGTTGATAACGGTTCAGTTTGGTTTGACTTTTATTTTTAACGGTTCGGTTTTTGTTTTCGTTATTCAAAAACCGTTATTGATGGTTTGTTTTACGGTTTCACTTAAAAATCGTAAAAGCCAGACCGTGAACACTACTAGATGTGTTCTATAGCATCCGTCCACACTGGCTTCCTACCCCACTCCCATGGCGGCTTTATTAGTGTTGTCTTTTCACGAGGTATAAACGAGTCGAGCTCAAGCTCGACTAAGCTCGAGGGCAGCTAGTTTAGTTACGAGAGCTCATAGTGGAGCTCTACTTGTTAGTGGTTTTTCAATCTTGTGTTTAGCTCATTTATTACTTATTAATTATTTTATATTTTTTATTATGTTATTTTATATGTTTATTTATAATCATAATTAATATATATTATTTAATTCATAATATAATATATAGCATCAATTGTTATGTAAATATAGATCTAACATAGGTTCACGAGTTTTCGAAATTACTCTTGATTAAGTGACTTGTGAGCTACAAAGTTGTTAGGATAGCGATTGGTTTGCTGTATAGGTTATTTTTTGATATGTTTATCTTTATGGAAATATTAAATTAGGTGAGTTGTTTCCTAATTACAATATAACTTTTAAATTTCTTCGTTGTCGTGCCGTTTGGCAGGCGTGGGGGTCGGGTTTTATCCGGGGAATCCCTCAATTGGTGGATCGCTAGGGGCTCCGTCCGTCCGGACTAGTGGCCGGCTCGGGCTACCTTTAGCCAATGGGGGCCGCATACGGAGTACCCGGCGTTTACTTAGTTGGTCGTTCCAAAAAAAAAAAATAGGTGGTGATAAACCATATAACTAGGGTTGTCTAAAAAAAAATCGACGCTTGTTTGGAAAAAGTTAGTTTGAATTTCATTCGGTTGTAAACCAATGAAATATGCTTGGTTTGGATTTTAACGAGTTGAGCATGAGCCAAGGTAAGCTCGTAGGGTTAGTCGTTCATTTTGGCCCATTTAAGTATAATTGTGTGTAGGAGAATGTTTCGTTGCTAACTCACTCTTATTGTGTTAACCCGTATAACTCTGCAAAGATCAATATAAAGCTTTGTTTTCTTTTTTTTTAGTGTCATTATTACACTTGTAAGAGTGAGTTATTTAGGAGGGATATATTCAAATTAGTGTCATTATACGCCGCATTTGCGGAGCTGCATATAATATATATATATATATGTGAGTCTTTAAGAGGCAAAAGTAAAAGTGCACTAATTTTAACGTTATTTTAATTATTTTGTGAAAATAACGTTAAAATCATTGGGATGGTCAACTTCAAACGATAACTTTGAGCCGGGGACTCTTTCGGAGCAACCTCTCTATCCCATTTGCGGTGCATGCATATAATTTACACTTTTTACGAAACTATCAATTTGTATTTGATTCTAACACTATATATATATATATATATAGGGGAAGGTTCCATTGTTAACCCTCCCTTATAGCGTTAACCGCTTAACCCTAGCGTTTTTTGCCCGAATCTTAAATTTTTTTTTCATGGTTTTTATTATGCATAAATAGGGGGTTTCTTTTTTGTGTTTTTGCTAATTCATCACCGTTTAGAAGTTATTGTAAGTGTAAGTTACTTACACTTACTTACAATCCCGTATCTGATGCAGTAAATGTAAGTAAGTGTAAGTAACTTACACTTACAATAGCTTCTAAACGGTGATGAATTAGCAAAAACACAAAAAAGAAACCCCCCTATTTTTGCATAATAAAAACCATGAAAAAAAAAATTTAAGATTCGGGCAAAAAACGCTAGGGTTAAGCGGTTAACGCTATAAGGGAGGGTTAACATTTGAACCTCTCCCTATATATATATATATATATATATATATATATATATATATATATATATATAGGATTGTGAACAAATAATAACCCACCCTTATTACAATAACCCAGACAACTTTGTCAAGATGAAGCCAAATCTTGGATTTTTTTTTAACATCATTGTAATAACACATTTAGAACATTATGTTCTTTTATGAGTGTGCGAAAATTCATCACCGTTTGAGAATTTACATCGTTGTAATTTTTGGACCTAAAACAGTTACAATGTTGTAAATCAAAAAGTTGCAACGATGATATCTCTTAAACGGTGATAAATTTACACAAACTCATAAAAGAACATAGTGTTCTAAATATGTTACAATGATGTTTAAAAAAAATCCAAGATTTGGCTTCATCTTTACTGGTTATTTCGGGTTATTGCTTTAAGAGTAGATTATTATTTGAACACTTCCCTATATATATATTGATAACTGTAGGAACTCATTTGCGTGATAAACCTCGAGTCCCTCCTAATACCCGACGAAACGATAGGAACAGGTAAAGCACGGTCATAAGCAACCGGGTCGGTGGCCTTCAAGGAAAATTGCTCCAAATAGGGATTGAACTTAAGGCTTGTAGGTTGTGTCTCCTCCATTCTAACCACTACACCACTTCTTTGAATATAAATGTTGAAATTTAAAAGATGGTAGGAGATGAGAAAAAGGCTAAGAAGAAGTAGCCTATAAGAAGAAAGTTGAGCAATCTAAGAGATGGTTAGCCTTTGTCAAAAAGATCAACAAAGAAAGAGCTGAGATGATTGCTTATCTAAAATTCAAAGGAATAGATGACAGACGTCTAGGGCCAGTGAGCTGGCTACACTAGATATGCATGCGAGAGAACTCGAAACACAAGATCATGAGATTTTCAACTTAAACAATAACAGTAGAATATTTCAATGTTCTTTTAGTTTATATACTTAAGTGAAGCAATACACTGTTTTTTCTTTCAATATTAATAGGCTAACATAGGCCTGTAAATGAAACAAACAGTTCGTTTATTTGATAAATGAACAAATACGAACATGAACACACCTAGTGTTCGTTTCTTTATGTACATGAACTGCTCGGTTAGGTTCGTTTATTTATGTTCGTTTTTGTTTGTTTAACTATCTAATTCATGGATGATATGCATTTACATTTAAAAGACTTGTTGTTTATGTTCGTTCAATTGTGTTTGTTTATGTTTCTTAAATTATGTTCGTTTATGCTTGTTCAATTGTGTTCGTTTACACATGTTCAATTATGTTTGTTCGTTTATTTTGGTTCATTTATGTCCATTTATGTTCGTGAACAGTTCGTTTAATTTTTTAACGAACGAACACAAACGAACACGAACGCATTCAAATTCTTAATAAACGAACACAAATTTCATGTTCGTTAATGTGTTTGTTCAGTTCATTTACAGGTCTAGGCTAACAAACAAGATTTTACGTGTAAATAAGGTAAACTCTTCAAAAATTTAAGGTTTTTTGGTCAAATGAGTTTGAAGATTTTTAAGTTGTACCTGACGGTACCCGATTTTTAACCGTGAAGCCAATTACCTTAGAACTAGGTTGGGTTAAGGGTTTTATTGGTTGGTTCTATTGTATTTAACATGTATACCCGTGATACTCTCAACCCTAATTATAAAACCGTTAATTGTTTAAACCATATGGGCTTAACCGTTAGTTGTTTAAACCACATAGGCTGTATTGATAAAATGTTTTATTTTGGGTTGAAATAATTAAAACATTCAAACCGCAAGCGCTAAAACCGTAATTTACTCTACTCAATATTATTAATTTGATTATTAAAATTACAATACTTAAATGATCATATTATTTTGTCATTATTGAGCTTTCCTAAAATAAATATTGCTACAAATTTACAGATACAATTTAAAGTGAAAATTCACGAAAAAGGGTATAAACATAGTATGTCATATCTTTCAATTCGAGTAACATTTGTTTTTAATTTATTAGTTGGACCATTCAAAATATTTATACGAACGGTATTTTAAAAAAAATTCCAAAATTATTTGAAAACTTTAATTTCCAAAATTATGGATTTTTTATATTCTGATATCAATTTCGAAAACTTAAATATCGATTTCAAAAGTTTCGGATAGAAGACAAATGCATGTTAGGCAATCACATGACATTGTCAAACACTATTTAGGAAATGAGGGTGTTAAATGTAGGGCACAAGAAACACCCCAAAATAAAAAGCTTGAAAGCTGAGAGCACACAATAATTAGCCAATGTTTTCAGAACCAGATCAGACATCGAACCAGATGTCTTGGTTACTGATCATATCAGATTCAAGAACCGGATGACATAATAAGTATATAAGGACTTCAAAAAAAATATAGAATTATAATCACATTCAAACACACATAATTCATGTTCAAATAAACATAATCATATTAAAAAAATATAGTTTTATTTAAATGTTTCATTCTTTTGATTTTAGTTAAAAAAATTTTGAAATCCTGTCTGACCAGTGAACCGGCTCAACCGGCCGGTTCGTTTTAGGGCGGTTCGTGTGTTGATATTAGGCTGGCCGGTCCGGTTTAAAAAAAAATGCAATCAATACACAAGATATATTGTGGACATGTAGGATCCACTAAAGCCAGATAGATTTCATTTTTATATAGTTATTTTTTGTTAGGATCATAAATGAATTTGATTTAACGAAATAAAATGAACATCAAAAGTGTAAATCAATTCATGATTAAGTTATCCTAGTTGTAGAAGACCCACCTTATTTTTAAACTATCTATAACTAATCATAGAGTTGATGAGTTCTTTACATCATTACTGCTTTTTTATCGGGACTGGTTATTCACACACCCACCTTTTTTAATTCAACACACTCACCGACCATATACGCCTTGTATAGGTCTATACGTGGCGTATAGCCTTGCATATAGTTATATACGCCTTAGTTTGTATAGAAGTCCAATCATTGACACTGACAACCAATTATTGGTCATGTATAGAGCCACGTATAAGACCTATACGACGCGTGTATAGGTCTATACGCCTCGTATAGGAGTCTAATCATTGACAGTGACAAATTGTGACACCCAATGATTGTCCTTTTATACGAGACATATAAGAGGTGTGAGGTGGGTGTGAGAATAACACAACCCTTTTTATCAGTTCTTTTTAGGCTTTTTAGCAGATTACTTTTAATTTTTAGTACTAAAGATCTTTATTAATTCTTTGACATGATCAACACTTTTTTATCGGTTCTTTTATTGTCAGTTGTTTTTTGATCATGAGTTGTTTATTATTATGAAACAGTTGTTTAAGTATTTTGAGTCTATCACTTCTTTTTACCCTCTAACAGAGGTGGGCAAAAAAACCGGAACCGAAACTGAAAAAATCGGAACTGGTTTCACCTATGCCCGGCAAAACCCGAACCGGGACCGGTCGAAACCCGGAGCCGGAACCGGGTCTTGACTTTGTTGACTGGAACTGAAACCGGTGATACGGATTTTGTAAGTAGTCTTTTCAATTATTTTTATAACATATTTGTGAGGATTTTGTATGATTTTATGTTTTTATAAAATTGTCGAAGGTTCGTGATGAGAGACTTGATTTAGTTATTTAACTTATTCTTTTGCAAACGATATATAATACTCATTCTTGATAGTGTACTGTGATAACCCGCCGCAACATGCGGGACGAATAAAACTAGTTAATATAAATTGGAAAGCTCCCAATTAGGATTTGGTTTGATGTTTGAAAACAAAAGCTAGATGAGAATGAAACATTTAAATTTGTGCAAATTCAAATATTTGTAATTTAAAATTAATTAAAGTCAAGCTTTAAGGGTTTACGTGAGAAGTTGAACACTGTTACCCAATCCATACTGATTATTGAATGAGATGATTTGAAATTGAAATTTTATACAATCACATAAACCTTGATTTATTTTAAAAATCGTTATAATTTGTTAATTTGAAAAGAATAAAATAATAAATCAGTAGAAAGGTAAGCATTTGTATAAATTTAAATTTTAAAAATTTAATTCTACTTAATAAATAAGATTCTTCAATTTTAAAAATAAATTAACAAAATACTATAATAACCAATTAATTTTGTAATATTTTATTTAATAATGTTCCTAATAATAATTATAATCTAGGTAATTACTGAAATTAGTTTTTAATAACTAAAAATTGAAAGATTGAATGAGAAAATTTTAATTTCAAAATTTAAATATATTCGTATATTGTTAAGAATCAATCAATTTTGTTAAAAAAATAACATATTAATGACACTTAATATATTATGGGGTTGGATCCACTAAAAAGGGATTTTTGCCTAAAAAGAGTAAGAACCAATAGAAATTTGACACGTGTCATCATAAAACAGTAATACAGTACAAAAAACGAAATACAGTACAAAAAGAAACAAAATCCAGTACAAAAAATCAAAAATCTAGTACAAAAAAAATCCAGTACAAAAAAAATAAAATATAGTACAAAAAATAAAAATCTAATACAAAAACCACAAAAATCCAGTATAAAAAAATATAGAACAAATCTAGTACAAAAAAAATAAAAATCTAGTATAAAAAATAATATTTTATACCTAAATTATGTGACACGTGTCAAATTATTATTAGTTCTCACTCTTCTTAGGCAAAAAACTTTTTATTTGATTTTTCCTCAATATATTATATTATAAAAGATCAATTGCATTTTATTTTTGTAAATGCTAAATTTAATGTTAAATGAAATAATTAAAACAAACATGAAATTGGTTCACTTATAATTTTGAATTTTTAAAATCTTAGAAAGTTGACCAAGAATAATTAATAAATATATTAAACAGGTAAGTATTAAATGATATCATTTTTATTTTTTATGAACTTTATAAATATTGATTTATTCCAAAATTTGAACATATTTGTGAAAATAAGGATGGTCTAAATACATGCATGTGGCAATTGAGAGGATGAAAATAGGCCAAAGTGTCACAAATAGATTTTTGTTTATTAGAAAGAATGGATTACAACACTATAATCTGATTTTTCGTGGCGACATCTTTAGTAGCAACATTAATTGGTGTTAGCGACGACACTAAACGCGGATCCGGCTGCTTGCAAAAGTAACCGTCGATAATCCTATACATCAGACAGCTGAGATTCTATGGTGCAAGGTGACAGGCTAAAACACGTATCTATACAATCAAACAGAGACATGCATGGTGAATAAACCAACAGTTGATGTTCAAGAAAAAAAAAGGATTTAACAAATTATGAAACATGTTTCAAAGGAATTTACGCACTCATGATTACTATTATTAAAATTCTGATCATTATTTTTCTTTAACGACGAAGGTCTCAATCGTGTACGTGAGCCACTGTTTCCAGGCCATTTCAAAAAGGTCTGGTTACTAGGATTTCTTATGAGCCCCACAGCCACCCAGGAGGAAACCCCGACCACAGGGAAACCCCCTGACCTCCCTTCAGCCCTCTTTTTCGTTACGGGAGAGTTTCGAACCCGAGACCTCTCATTTGAAAGAATCCCGTGTACCGTTGAGGCACTGGCTCCTTGGTTCATACCATTAATTAAGAAATAATAACAACATATCCTACAGATCAAACTCATGGATCACCTGAACACATGTTGAATTCTGAAAGAGAAGTTTGTAATCATCTCTGATGCATATTGTCTAACGCAGTCTGCAGTTTCAATTCTTGTGCTTCATCATCTTCTTGTGATGCATACGGATCTTGAATTTACATAATTTATACGACCCGTATGCAACAAAACCATTGATCAACACCTTCATCTTCATCATCATCAAAAAGGGAAGAAGAAGCTGCAAACTGGGTTAGACAATATAGTTCAGATGACAATTAATGGAACCAAAACTTGCCATGATCGTCTTCATGAATAAATTAAATGTGGATAAATTCAGGGGTTATATATATACTTTTTAAAAATCAGATTTAACTAATTTACGATAATTTGGTGATAATTAATGTGGTTTGTTTAAAAACAAATATATTTTTATTTTTATCAATTAATTAAGATATTCGTAGATTTGGTCCAGCGGCTCATATGCATCTCACTTTAAATTTAAATTTAAATTAATTTTTATATTTTATTTGAAGAGTAATTTAAAGAAACTATAGTTTTAGTAAATCACATACATTTAATATTGAAGGTAACGAGAAATAGGAAACAGAGTCTTGGTCTATTTTTTAAAAGAACCTGAGCAAAATCATAAAAAAAATTCTTTATAATTTCACTAGTTAATTTTTAATTATTAATTTTTTTTTTTGTTTAGAAGAGATGCATTAAATGGCATTATTATTTTATAAAGATACATTAATCAAACTTAAATTCTATTATCAGAAAACATTTGAGATGTAATTAATTATATAATAATTAGATTAGAGATAATTATAACTTAATCCCAAAGTTGTTCAACTAAATGACGAAGCGGTACCTCAATCTCTGCCACGTTTCTAGCTCTCTTTCCTGAATTAGTTTACCTGACACCATCAAAATAATAATAAATAATAATAATTTATTATTATAATTATTAAAATTTTAAAATAATTGCAAACTAAATTTAATTAAGGAAAAAATAAATAACTAAAACTCCATTCATGTCTAAGAACTTAGCTATATACATTTTAGAATAAATTATCAGAATAATGCTTTTCGTTTGTTTTCATATATTTTTGATCTTTATATTTCATAAATTACTAATATGGTTCGAAACATTTAAAAATTTGTAACACATATATCCTATATGTAACCAAATTACCTTTAAATGCAGTCAAAACTAAGAAACAAGTTGTATGTGGATATTTATGCATTTGACGCCTTATATCGTCATGACAAACATACCAAGTAAAAATTAACATATTTAAAAAGTTGTGTTTTATTTTTTTTAAAACATAACTGAACAATTCTAGGTCACAATACATGTAAAGGGAACATACTCCAAGGCAAAGAGAGGAATAGGTTTTTTAACGGGTTTTTACAAAAACGGTTTAGGAGGCAGAAAATGTCATCTTAAAAATGGTCTATTTAGTCCGGATCCACTGTTGCAAAAGTCGGCCTCCAAGGCCGAGTACTCGTCAAGGACTCGCTCCAACGAGTTGTTCCGAGGCCGAGTACTTCTGAGTGTCACCCGAGTACTATCCGCCTAGGGACGAGTACTCCCCGATTACTCGCTCCAAAGAGCTATTCCGACCTAGGAGCACCTACCGACTTTTGCAACCTTGGTCCGGATCAGAACGGATCATCTTAAAAATGTCTTGTTTTCTAGTGGTGACACGGACACCATCTTTACTACATGATAAACGTGGCGATATTTGACCCAACCACTTAATAATGTGTATGTATATTGCATAATCATTGATTCATAGGTCAATTAATCTCTATTATTTGAACATTTTAAAACTATTTATACAAAGAAGAACCCAACAAGATCATGGTTAAAGTCAACTAGATTGTTGCTAATTAATTCACTGACAAACTACTTGTTATCACATATGTCATGACTAATTTCTAAGAAAGTGGTGCAGTTGTTAAAGTGAAGGAAAGACAACCTAAAGGTTTCAAATTCAATCCCCGCTTAGAGTAATTTTCCTTGAATGTCACTGACCCGATTGCTTGTTGTCGCACTTTGCCTGTTCCTCTCGGTTAGTTAGGTATTGAAGGAGGACCCATAGATTTATCACGAAAGTGGGTTCCTACAACCATAAAAAAAATATATGTAATGAGGAACTATAGCCCGTTGGAGGCAGGTTCTCGTGTAGATCCAAAAGCAAGATAATAAATTATCCCTTTAATCATAGGGAAATTAGATTGTTTGTCTCAATAGCATCAGGATGTGAACAACCGGGTCAGTCTTTGGATCCATGCAGTAACGGAGCTTGAATAGTTTTAAATGAGGAGTGACATGGGCATAAATTTTAAAACAAATGCGAAATTAATGATACAATTAATACCTGTAATTACTTTTTAGCTCATCAACGGAAAAATTAACATTACTGGCCCAAAAAATGGGAGGTGGTCGTTAAATCCGACTCGTACATAGCTTTGTCCTTGGATTCATGCGACAAATAAATAAAACGGACGCCTTAAAAAACTTATATTTAGACACATATAAGTTCATAAAGAAACCTCCAAAAAGAAAAAAAAAGAAAAAAAAAAATTAGAGAATCACGGGGAACCGGCTCAAACATCAATGTGCAGAAACTGTTTTGTAACATCCAATATGGCAATATGTGCATGACCTTTACAGATGTTATGAAAGAAAATTAATAATCATGTTGAAATACTTAAAAGAGTTTTTTTTTAAAAGCTCGTAGACAGAAAAATTATTTATTAAAATAAGTTGTTTTTCATTTATTTATTTATTTATTTTGAACTAATTTATTATATATTTTTTTAATTTAATCAACAGTATATTATGGTTTATTGCAAAAAAAATAGAAAGTATTATAATATGTTGATTGAACCTAAAAAAATAGATAGAAATAAAGAAATAAATAAAAAACATCCATTTTGTTAAAAAAATATGAAATCATTTATTTTGGTAAATAATTTTTCTACCAATACATGTCTAGAAAAAAATTTGTAAAACTTATGTAAAGTTGTCAACTATATAGATATAAAAGAATTAAAAGGAAAAGGACGAATGGGATGGTTTGTAAATTTAGGTAAATGCAAAAATAAAATAAAAATAAATAAAATAAAAAATAAAAAACAAGTCGAGCTGCAAAAAAGTTGCGTTTGCCGGGAGTCGAACCCGGGTCTATTGCTTGGAAGGCAATTATCCTAACCATTGGACTACAAATGCTGCTTGTTTTATCTTCTTTAAAACAAAAGTGAACAATTTCAGGTCACAACACATGTAAACACGACATGCTTCAGGGAAGAGATGAATAGTTTCTTAACGGGCTTTAACAAAAACGATTTAAGGGGCAGAACATGTCATCTTAAAAAATGGTCTATTTAGTCCGAGTCAGAACGAATCATCTTAAAAATGTCTTGTTTTTGGTCCTCATCATGAGACCATATATAACACTTTCTTTTGCTTCATCTATGTGTCTAATTAACCATAGACCTCTAACACGACAAAATCAGCGACCAGATTCATCACTGACACATCTGGTCACCAATTGACCAATTGACGTGTCGATTCCAGCAATACTTTAAGTTGTTGCTAACTAATTCACTGACTAACTACTTGTTATCACATATGTCATGAGTAGCCTTCGAGAAAGTGGTTTAGTTGTTAAAGTGAAGGAAAGACGTCTAAATGTCTCAAGTTCAATCTCTATTATAGCAACTTTTCTTAGAGGTCACTGACCCGGTTGCTTGTTGTCGCACTTAACACGTTCCTCTCGGTTAGTTAGGTATTAGAGGAGGACCAAAGGATTTATCACGTAAGTGGATTCATACACTCATAAAAAAATATGTCCTGAAGAACTATAGCCCGTTGGAGGCAGGTTCTCGTGTAGATCTAAAAGCAAGATAATAAATTATCTCTTTAATCCTAGGGAAATTAGATTGTTTGTCTCAATAGCATCAGAATGTGCACGACCGGGTTAGTCTTTGGATCCATGCAGTGACGGAGCTTGAATAATTTTAGATGAGGAGTGATATGGGCATAAATTTTAAAATAAGAGCGAAATCAATGACATAATTAATACCTATAAGGCTATTGTAACGCCCAGAATTCTCGTTACATGTTGTAAAATTTAGGTGTAAAGTGTTAATCATACAACTAAATTTCAAGGATCTGGGTGATAAAAGAAAAAGAAAAGAATAGTATGGGGTCAAAGTGTAAATAGGAGATTAAATCTCATATCGGTTGTAACCTAAACTTCACACGATTTCACCTTCTTGAACGGCAAAGTTCGGTTTTTACTCAAGATCTGGTACAGCCTGGAATCAAGTGAAAGAGAAGAGCACTGGATCGACATCTCCCTTGTTCAGGTAATTAGATTTACTCGATCTATAATAATATAATTGTGTACGATCCTCGACCGTGATAATAATGATGAAAGCCACAATTTTTTTGCTAAGGTATTGGAGTTTCGCCATTGTTACACGTGAAGTTTGATCTCGTTTATAGATTCTCCTCATGAAAGCTTTCTTCCCAGGTACACATCCTTTCTCTGATTGCGTTTAGAAAAATCGATAGACTCGGACACTCATTGCAATGGGGTTAAAACTATTGGGTCAATGGGTATAAACTCTAACGGGCGAGTTACGATTGTATGGGACTCGATTAAAGGTTGAACATGGTAACCTAAGTCGGATGCGAGGGTGTGATGGAATGCGAGTTGGGGTGTGAAAACGGTTAAACACAAAAGTCATGGGTAGAGATTGCATGTATGACGACTTAAGATGATGATCTTAACAGTGTGAATCACGAGACCTTATCACCTGAGCGAACTATTACAGTGGTTAGGTTTGCATGAGTGAGCATGAATGATAGGTATGCAAATGCGTAAAACTTGAACTGATAGTGTGAATCGCTTGCATATGAACTGGTGTGTGTATTAGATTCATGGGTGTTGTGTGTCGAGAATTGGGTATATTGGGAAGATAATATAAATAGGTGTGTATCATGCATGAACACATGTGAGGGTGTGATAAAAGGCATAGAAAGGTGTTCGATTTTTTTTGTGGAATTGTACGTGTGAAGCTTGAAGGTGTAAGGGTGCATGTGAATGTCAGAGACTTCATTATATGTATGCATGTGGAGGTGAATAAATCAAGGATCTAAAATTGAGAATTGGTGGTTCATGCATTAATTAATATGCATGTGTGCTAATAGGATTATTATTATATATATGGGAGTTAAAATTAAGTATGAAATAATATGCAACTTTATGACCCATTAGGATTGATCTAAAAATCATTAAATCAAATGATTATAAGATAGCTAAGTATGTGTTAACGTATAAATTAAATGTGTAGGTGATTGACAGTATTCTCAAGTTTGCACTTTCTGAAATTGTCTAGTTCTTTTGTGTGACCCGAGCATTACAATCAGGTGAGTTCTAGACGCCCTCTTTTAAATGTTTTATAACTTTTATATGTTTTGGGCTAATATACATGTTAGTTTGTGTTAAATTTGAGATGTGATGATAATTATTATTTTAAAGTTTTATCATTTACATGGATAATGTATTATTTCGGGTAGGAGTTTATGTTGCTATTTGAGGCTTTATAAATGATTCAATGTATGTAAATGGTGCTATGAGATGAATGTGTTATGTGATTTATGGTCATGTACGAGTCGGGTCATTACGCAGAGTCTTGTTATAGGGAAGAAGTAACCTATAATTTGACTAGAAGTCCTATTAATGACATAAAGGGAAGAAGTAACCTTTGTGTCACATTAGGGAAGAAGTAACCTGGTGTAGGATGAAGAGAGTCCCTAGCAGTGACATGACTTGATGTTTGGACTGCCTTGGGCAATTATGGATCGCAGACTTGTGCATTGACTACTCTATGTGTTTATGTGTGCATCTTATGTTAATAAATATTTATTTATGAATTTTTATGATTAAAACCTAGGACTCACTCAGCAACGCTGACTTTTTGCATGTATATTAGATTGAATTTCAGGTAACTATGCTAGGATGAGATCTCTCGGTTGATTGCAGAAACTACCCATACTGTTTGAAGACTAGCATTTCCTTTTTAGACATTTTGAGTTTTAGTTGAACTTGTTTGGATTTGTTGAATTATGGTTATGATTTGATGTTTAAGACTTTTCGCTGCATTGTTAAGACCTTTCAGTTAATTTGAACTATGTTAATGTTATGAATGACCAACTATAGGACCTCCCGGGTTTGGGGTCTTACAGCTATAACTACTTTTAGCTCATCAACTGAAAAATTAACATTACTGGTGCAAAAATTGAAAGGCGGTCACTAAATCCGGCTCCTACATAGCTTCGCCCTTGGATTCATGCGACAAATAAATAAATCGAATGTCTTAACAAACTTATATTTAGACACACATAAGACTAGTGGGTGTGCCAAGGCACCCACTCACTCCACGTGTGCGCCAATTAGGCGCCACATAAGCACTCACCACAACCACTCACCCCACCATTTTGGTGGAAATGCCTCATTAACCTACTCACTCCACGTCATCATTCCTTTTTAATTTAAATTGAGATATAATTAATAAATACAAATTACAAATTAATAAAAAAATTACAAACTAATAAAAAAATTAATAAAAAAATACAAACTAATAAAAAAAATTAATAAAAATATTACAAACTAATAAAAAAAATTAATAAAAATATTACAAACTAATAAAAAAATTAATAAAAAGATTTCGCACTCGTGAAAAAAGATTTCAACTCATACGAAACCGACGCCGAAATAAATGTTCGGGGTATTTCGGATTTTCTGAAAAATAATCTTCAACAAGACGTTCGTGAGCTCCAAGACGATCTCGATTAATCCGTGCTCTTCTAGTTAGAACAGGTCTTTCAACTTGTTGTCTGATGATGTCGAGAGTAAGTTGTGCGGCTTCGATTAAAAAATCTTCTCCTTCGCTAAAATCGTCATCCTCCCGTAAAACTCCATTTTTATAAAAATACTGATTTTTTGTTTATTTTTTTTTGTGAGATGTGAAGATTTTAGAGAGTGTGTGTGAATATTAGAGGGTTTGTGATGATTTTATATATAGTTTTTATTTAATTTTTTTTTTTAAATTGACCAACGGTCGAAACCCAACCCCCCACCCACGCCGTTGTTCTACTCACCCACTATATCTCACGCCCCTCTCACGCCCCAAGGGGGGCGGTGTGCCACACCCAATCAAGCCCCAACCACGCCCGGCCACAAGGCACACCCCACGGTCTAAGTTCATTACTTCACCCTAAAAAAAACAGAGAATCACGGGGAACCGGCTCAAACATCAATGTGCAGAAACTGTATTGTAACATCCAATGTTCATGACCTTTGAAGAAGTTATGAAAGAAAAGTACTAATCACACTTTTTTCCTAAAAGGATGGTATAAAAACTATTTATTAAAATAGATAATTTAAAAAAAAATAATAATAATAAGTGTATTTTATGTATTTCTTTATTTTTAACTATTTTATCATATTTTTTGATGTAATCAGCATATCATCATAATTAGTCGATTAAAAAAATAAAAAAATATTTTAATAAGTTGATTGAATTAAAAAAAATAGTGAAAAATACAAAATAAATGAAAAAAAAATCTATTTTAATAAATATTTTTCAAATCATCAATTTTAGTAATAATTTTTCCACCAACACCTATTTTAAAAAAAAACTTGTAAAACTTATGAAAAGTTGTCAGCTATAGGGATATGGTATATAAAAGGATTAAAAGAAAACAGACAAAGGGGATAGTGTGTAAATATAGGTAAATGGTAAAATAAAAGCAAAAAAACAAGTTGAGCTTCATAAAAGATGCGTTTGCCGGGAGTCGAACCCGGGTCTATTGCTTGGAAGGCAATTATCCTAACCGTTGGACTACAAACGCATTTTTGGTTACCATCTTCTTTTTCAAAATATTATACTCATACATATCAAATAACATGAAACCACAAACATATAAGATGACTTAGACCAAACCAAATGGATGGTTAAAGATCCACCTGTATTAAAGCCACCTCTCATAATTGATATTATTAGCATATTTGTAGGCAGCAGCAGGCCCGGAAATATACTTCATGAATGGCAGAAATTTTATAGGATTGTTTGATTATAGTTATACAATACAGTTAAGGTTTTGGTTAGATCGAGTTATATTAAATAAAAATATAATATAACTAAAGTTCATATGCAAAAGTATAATGAGGTTGTTTAAAATTGGTTAGTGGTGGTTAATAATGGATTTTTGCTTAATTTAAATTGAGTTTAAATTGTTAGGTGGAGTTTTTTCAACTTGATTTTATAATTAAAAATTTAAAATTTAAGAAAAATGGAACAATTGCAGAATTTGATAAGAGACAGTCAAGATTTTAACATACGTGTACTATTATAAAAGAATTTCAAGATGAGTTGTTGCTAGGGGTACACCTATGTTTGGAGGTACAAACAACAAGCATCTCACAATTTATAAAGTCAGTGAAAAACTGCTTCCAACAAGCATTCGCCTAGATTAACACGGCTTCAAACGTGGTTATAAACCTCAAGGCAATAATATCATATGTTAAATATGAAGACATATAAAATTTTCGAGTATTAAAGCAACCAGAGAATATAACAATCTATACAAAATGAATTCACATGAATAGTGTTTCTCGCGAGATAATCCAACTTCTCACCAGACGAGTGTTTCTCGCGAGATGATCCGATTTCTATAGTGTTTATCGCGATATAATCCAATTTCTCGCAAGATGAGATGATCTGTTTGAGATTGATTTCCTTGAGATAATCCATTTTCTCCATAGATTTTTGCGAGATAATCCAATTTCTCGCGAGTTGCTATGATTTTAGTGTTCATGGGAGTATACTGTGATAACCTGTCACAATTTTGTAAGTTCATTTCGAGGTGTTCTATTTTAGTTTTATTTTTCTTTTGTTTTACATCTTGACTCATAATAGGTTTGTTTCATAGTCACGACTCTTTATACGTTAATTTTTTTTTTCTTTTGAGGTCGTTCCCGAATCAAAACAAGGGTGTTAAATTTGCGCGGCAATACGCGAGAAGCGCCACCTAGTTTATTATTATTTACAATATATATATATATATATATATATATAATTTTTTAAAAAATTATTTAAAGCTAAATCAACATGCCAAGTAGAGTTTTTATAATAAGGTCTTTGGTTCGAATTCGAATTAATACATTTTATTGAGAGAAGTTAAGTGTGTTCACTTAGTTATAAGGTTCTTTCTGAGATAACCTCAAAGTCTCAAACGAATACTCTAAAGCATTAAATACCAGAAATGGTTGAAATCATCACTCTTGAAATTCAAGTTGTTAAAAAAAACATCAACCTAAGTGACACGTTACGATCCAACCGAAAATCTATAAAAAAAATAGGTCACACATATCTTATACTATATATAAATATTTGTATGGAGATTTTGTTAAATAATAAATTGGATATTTGTTGATAAAGTCCGATTCAACAGGGCCACATGTGATGTGATATATTTGTTCGCTTGAAATTTGCAGTCAACCATGTGCTATGTGCATTATTTTCTTTTGGTAGATCACCAATTGCCCAATTTGGACACGTGCTAAACCTCTGGTGGATTGGGTTTTACGCTCTTTAGATTTGTATTTTGGACCAATAGCTGTCACATGCAAATATGCAATCATCTCATTGTTTTAATAATAATAATAATTAAGTATTTATTTAATTAGGATTTTTAAATAATTAGTTTCATATTGGTTACAACAAAAATGATAATATGAACACTAATTTACTCCTGTATAACGTAGTTTGATGCTTTTAATAATCTATTTCATAAAACGTTTTCGATTTTCTTTGTAGTTTCATATGCATTTTCATTTCACCTTTAGAAAACACATGTTTAGATTATTATATTTCCGAGTAAATTATTGAGATTATTCATGTGGCTTGATAGTATTTTATTCTTGATCCGTAGATTTCATATATTACTCATATTGTCCCAAATTATAGACATTTGTAACACACAAGTACTTATGTCACCAAATTACCTTCGCATAATTGACCAAATTAATAAATTACTCTCGTATAAGGACTACATGTGTTACAATGTTTAAAGTTTGAAACCATGAGTAATTTATGAAACATAACGCTCAAGAATGAAATACTAACAAACCACATGAACTATCTAAAAAAATTTACTCTTTATAACTCTTATATGTTATTATTGTTTTTACACAGCATTAATAGTTTTTACAAAATCAAGCCCAACAATCTTTATAGATCTAAAGTCAGCTGATCGTATATTTCATTAGAGTCATAGGTCATTTTTGGAGGAGAAGCTATGTGATTTTGGGATTTGCGTGCTTCTTGGTTAGAACCTCTAAGAGGTGGTCCAAACAGGTTGGATTGAGTCGGCTGAAAAAAGACATGCAACCTTAACAACGACTGTAAATTAGAGTTCTGCGATTCAGAGTATATGACTGTGTATCAGTTCATGTATTAGGTTTCTAAGTAAACTCATGTTGGTTTTACACTTTTGCGAAATTAAACCTTTATGAAATTAAAATACAAAACGAAATTCTAAAATAAACCATCAAACCAAGATAACAAGATTGAAGCTTTTATTTCAAGAATTTATTACCCAAAACTACAAATGAATTCATCATAAATCTACCAATTTGGTTTGTCAAAACTCATTAGAGAATAGAAACACCATTCATTTTTCATACTTCTCTTCAAATCTCAATTAACCCCTCATCGATTATCCATCTCCGGATCAAGAATTTGAAAATCATCCACCACCCTCCACCTAATCACACCCATTTCTTCAAGATTGATGATAAAGATTCCAAATTTATGCCTCAAATTGATGCATAAATCAAGAAAATTTATTAATTGCATAGTTTAACCGTGCAAGCTACTGCTTGTGCCCAATACTTGAGCCTTGCTTTCACTTCCTCAGGATGATCACCTGAATAGAACAAAAAAATTACCGATTAACATGGTTGTTTTACCGATTAACGGATCACTGGAGTTGATTATACATGGTAAGTTTGTTTGTTTTTATTTTAAAACTAGATCCGAGGATGCAATGTCGAACACCCCCTAAAATTTTGGAGGATTAAACAAGCCTAGCGTAATCTATAGATTGTATCGAGCTAATTTTGAGTATCTCATGGTCAACTCGACTCATTTACAACCTTTTTAAACCACAAAGTTAGATTTTTTTAAACTGCAGATTCTTAGATCACTGGAGTATCATCATGTCATCAAAACTAATGAAATTCGAACACATGACCAGGATCATGAGCCTTATCTAATCGTCACAAGATATCGTTAAGCTGTAATGCCTTTGTTAACAACAAAGTTAGATGAAACCAGATCTTGTAAACTTCACAAAGATTTGGGATGTTTATACTCGAATTTAGACATTATTCATAATAATCTGACAACAAAATTAAAGATCAGTTTATGACAACAAAATCAAAGATCACTCACCAGGACTAGAGATCTTCCAGTTGGCAATCGGGGCCGGAGATGGTGATGAGGTCTCGTTAGAAGATTCCGCCGGCGACGGAGTCTCCGGCGACTTCTGCCGCTCATCAAGAAACTTCTGACTCATCGAATAGCACAATTCAAGCGCCGGTAACGTGTTACAAAGCTCCGGAATCTCATCGTAACTAAACCCAAACCCCAAATCGAAACACCCTTTGAGTTCATCAAGATCTTCATCGGTTAAACTCTTGGCCCTAACGAGATCATCTTCATCGGATGCCTCAACATATCCTTCAAGAAAGACTTGATTTTTCTTCTTTCGAAAGCTGTTTTTGGACCTTGAATTGAGAAACCCAGATCGATTTTCTTGATCAATTGATGATTCGTTAGAGAATTCAAGATCTGGGTTGAAGATTCTTTCGGAAGTTGATGATATTGATTCGTATGAACAGCTGCCCATTGTTGATTCGCCTCTTTTGTCAGGCAATTTTGTTGTGTTTTGGGTTTGTGAAAGTGGTTATGTGAGAGGAAAGAGTCTGGGTTTTAAAGACTTTTGAACATGCGATTTTCATGTATGATGTATGTATGTATGTCATGTCATGTATGATGTATCATAACGAATGGATGTGATATAAATCTAAATATTTCATAATTACCCCTTGTATTATGAATGTTACTTCCTTATTTATCCGAATTTTATATAAATCATTTGTAAGAGTGGTGTTGATCAATTTACCACGTGTCTATCGTTTATTCATTCATTCTCTTAGTTTTTTTTTTTGTTGCTTTTTATAAGATTTTTGCAACTTTTTTTAAGCGGTTAAATATGTTTACAAAACACAAAAAGAAGAGGGATCGGTTAGTAAAATGGGCGTCTATCCGGAGAATTGCGGTAAATGTCCATCCTTCCAAGTAGAGGTCTTGGGTTCTAACCTTGTTGTGCAATTTAATAGATATTCAGGTGAAGAAACGAATTAGGGTTTTAATCTTGGGTTCAAACCTAATGGGGGGCGAGGGTTTACGGATTCCATCCAGTTTCTGCGCATCTGGGGGCACACATGTCTCAAGATCAGAGATCGAGGAATCGATCTTAGCTATCAATAGCCAGGATAACTGAAGGTAGCACGACGAGACAGTTTAACCGCCGTTAAAAAAAAAGTAAAATGGGCGTCTATATATAGGGACATGTTTGAATCCTACTTCTAACTCACTTTTAACATTGTAAATTTAATAATTTAATCTTTCTTTAGAATTTAGAGTTTTTCATATACTTGGTCACGTGACATACAAGCAAATAAAAAAATTAAATTTGTGGTTTTTGTATATCGATTTTACAATCATGAATCTTATGCTTTTATTTATGTACTTGACAACACATATACCATCGTAGTTTGCAATAAAATTTCGAGGTTAGTTTCGAAATTTCAAATGTACCTTTTGCGAGGTTTGTGATACCCATAAAGGTAAAAGAAAAAATGGTTCCAAATTTTATATCAAATACAATAAGTTCTTCTCATCAATTGTACAAAATAATTGCCATTAAAAAACCAATAAACTAAACCAAATAGTACATCAAATCAAATACATAGATTTTTATAATTTACTTTGTAACTAACTAATTATTTGTTTTGACTTTGTAACACCTTAATTTATCAGTGAAACTCATGATCTTATGGAGGAGTAACATCACAATATCTCTAATAATGTTCATCAATTGAACCTACCTTGCCCTTTATTTATTTTTTATTTATATGTTTTGATGTTTATAATATGAAAATAACCTGTTTGGTTAAGAAATTGATTTTGAAATTGATGATAACATGTTCAAACCAATAAATACATAGATTAATTTAGAGTGATTATGTGTAAATGTATGATTGATTACAATTAAAAAATATTTATTTGATGTTGACTCACTTTAAATGTTAATCAACTCCTGCCATGTGTCATTTAAAAGATATGGTTTTTTCAATAATAATGATAATAGTAATTAATATGAAAAAAGATTTCATTTCACACCTAACTAATCCAATTAATGTACCTTGACCGTTTCAAATTAATGTGAAAATGAGTAAAAATAGGCACGATTTGAATGTGGGAGTTGATTAAGTAAAATGTCAATGAAAACCAAGCAATTTAGTCGATAGTCGCGTACTTAATTAATTTAATTTGTTACATCATTATAATTAGTAAATTGTCGTTTTGTTTCATGTGTTTTAGATGAGTTTGACATTTTTATCTAAATTTTAAAATTTTGTGAATTTAACATTATAGTTTTCTTGTCATTTTACTTCACTTAGTTAACTTTATCCAATTACCAAGTTAATTTTAGGGTTATTTGTGTCGATTACACTAAACTCATAATAAAAATAACAAAAATAATTTCAATATCCAACATGAAAAATATATTACAACTCCTACGTGTAATCTTCTCTTTATTAATTTAGCCATGAAAGTTTTATAGGTCAGAGTATGATCCAAAGACATATATGAGAGTTTATATTATAATACATACATTTACATGTTGGGTCTACAGTGGTAAATCTTTTTTTTTACACCATAAAGTCAAAAAAAAGCAGCCTATTATTTTTTCCCTTTTTTATTTGGTTCGAGTCTTGCATTTATTATCAATTGGCCCGATTAACGTCGAGAAGCGTGGGTATAATTTTTTGCGGCCTATTATTTTTTTTCTTTTTTTTTCTGGTTCGAGTCTTGCATTTATTATCAATTGGCCCGATTAACGTCGCGAAGCGTGGGTATAATTTTTTTTAAATATGATTCAAGTCTTGCATTTATTATCAATTGACCCGATTAAAGCCACGAAACGCGGGTATAAATGTTTTTTAAATATCTTCGGATTTTTTTATTTGGTGTTTATAGATTCGTTTTCATGTTTCCAATGCTCATTTTTACAACGGTAAACATTTATGTTAGAACTTTATTATCAATTGATCTGATTACCGCCGCGAAGCGCGGGTATAACCCTAGTTTGGAACTAAAATATATGTTTTTTTTTCCTTTAGCTCTTTCATCAATTCTTGATGATGACTTTGTTAGAGGCATCTACATCACTTGATGGATTGTTGCTTTACAAGAGTGGTTGATGTTAGTTTCTTGTTTTTCAGTGTCTTAAATTAACCTATTATGTAGAGAATAGGACTAACTTTGTTATTTAATTATATTTTATTTATTAAACAGTAATTTCTATTTATTTATATATGTAAACTGAAACTAATCTGCTAAAAAGATACGCGTTTAAATATGATTAAAAAAATGACTTAGTTTTTTGTATTTATCTTAAAGTGTAACTTAATAGATACTCAACAATAACATCATGATTCATGTGATGAATTTTCATAACCTCACATATAAATATATATATAAGACTAAGGTGGTGCTTATTTTTAAAAAAAAAAAAAAAACTGGCGGTGGGTGATGGGGGTGGCCGACGGTGGTGGTTGTGGTGGTGGGGGTGGTGTCCGACTTTGGAAATGGTGTCCGACTTTGACGGTGGTGATAGTGGGTTGTCTCTAACTCTCTGCAGATCTTTAGAAAATTTTAAAAGTGGTTGGGTAAAATCTGCAACAAGAAAAGTTCGCGCAGACGTTTTTAATGAAACATTTTTGAAAAACAAACACCCTGTAAATAACAATGTCTACGCATAGTATGCGCGGCGCAGACAGAAGAGCCTGCGCAAACATTTTGAAGAAAAACAAACACCACCTAAATATACTACGTAAAAATAAGTAACCAATTTACAAAATACTAGCTCTTCTAGTTAAGAATACTTTTTTTTATAATAATCAAATCTACCCGGCATCTTGCAATTTTATAAGTGAATTATTTAATTTTATAAGAGAATATGTTACATTTCATATGATAACCCAAAACAGAAAATATTTTTCCAATAGCAAAGATTATCTTATTTTGAAAGTATATTATGTTAGATACTCATAAAATTAGGCAAGTTTTAATAAATCTATTCAGTTTTTTTTCCCAAGAAATTTTGTTTCTTTTTTTTTTATAATTAAATTTGTATAAGAACAATAAATTAAAGAATATATATATATATATATATATATATATATACACACACACACATTTAATAGAAAGTGCATATTCTTTTTTTTATATGATAAATCCTTGATTCAATACATGATATATTGAAGATCAAATATAATTCTCTAAGACAAAAAAAAACTATTTACTAACAAATATGATCTTAATAGATATGAAAATCAATTTACCTTTCGAAAAAAAGATATGAAAAACAATATTTGACTTTTTCTCAATTACAAATTTATACGAATGAATAAAACCTGTTATTATATTTCCAGTGTGTGGAATTAACGTACTTCCTCCAAAATCTACAACATTCTTAAGCATAAAAATAAGATAAATAGAGAGAATAAATTGCATACTTGGAAATTCTTTTTAATTTGTGAGTCATGATTTGTATTTTAAATAAATATTTTTAGCTTTTTTTTTTCGTCAATAAAATGGATTTGTGATTTTTTTAAAACTAAATTGAACTTCATATATAACTATAAAAATAAAAATTGTTGTACTGTGGTAACCAATAAAATTAGCACATTTTTAATTTAGATATCAAATATGCCCCTATAAAATAAGTTTTTTGGCTCACGTACTTAACTAAAAATAAAAATGATTCGCTTAATATTTTATTTTATCTTATATATGCATTATTGATCGTGGAATCTTTTGATCCAATATCCAAGGGAAAATGTACAGCATCAAACACACAACACATCTTGGATAAAAATATTATAAATATATAGTAATAAAGTATGTAATTACATCAACTAAATATTTGAAGTTCAAGCTATCAAATTATTTATTTCAACGTATATTGTATTATTTATTAATTGCAAAATACATAATATGATAAATAAAAAATTTAAAGCCAACTGACATGCCAGCAAACTTTTGCTGTCCTACTTGATTTATAACACCAATAAATTTTAAGTTTATTTATTTTCATAAATTTCGTAAATTTTGATTTCAGTCCTTGTAATATAATTGCGGAACTTTGTTTTTGTTTTTTTTTTTAATTTCTACTTCCATTTTTGAGTAAAATTTATCATGGATTGCTCCATTTTTCACCAAGCTTTACCTTACTCGGTTTTACATAT
The DNA here is from genome assembly GCA_009363875.1 of Mikania micrantha. NCBI lineage: Eukaryota > Viridiplantae > Streptophyta > Magnoliopsida > Asterales > Asteraceae > Mikania > Mikania micrantha. The sequence continues at coordinate 57,921,297 of CM018687.1, read as the reverse complement.
TTATATCTTTTGTTTTTAAATGACAAAAGATCCCGTCGTGCTATTTTTAGTTATCATGACGGTTGTTAACTAAGATCGATTCCTTGATCGCCGACTGTGAGACTGTACCCCCTGATGCGCAGGAACCTCGTGGAATAGGTTAACCTTCGCCCCTGTTGGTTCAGAACCCAAAATTAAGCTCAACATTCCTCCCCTAACCTCAGTGGCAGAGCTTGAGTGCATTGTAAGGGGGCAGAAATTTACGGAACCCAGAATATATATTAATTTTTTGAAGTGAGGAGACGAAACAACTATTGTTAACTAAAAATAACATTACGGACGGGAAAAAAGGGGGTGGTCACCCCTTCCCTTAATAAAGTTACGCCCCTTCCTAACATGATATCCATTAAAATGGTACCAGCGAAACTTAAACCCTGATTTACAAGAAGAAAAAACAAAACATTAACCAATAGACTAACTTTGTTGGATTTATAATTACATGTAATCAGTTGTTTCTAATATAACATTAAATTTATTTACTTTTCTTTATAAAATAATATTTTACACAACTAAAATTCATAATATCACATATAATTCAGAAAATTGGAAATGTTATACTTGTAACACCAAAACATTATTATATTTTTTAAAACACCCAAAAAAAAAGTATATTTTAATTAAAAATTAATGATTAATGCATGGCATAAAAAGAATATTCTGTTCGATTTTTTAGTAAAAAAGGGATCGGCCGCCGAATATGGGGCTTTTTTCACACCTGAAAGTTAAATATAGTAAAATATTAATTTAAGCCAACGGAGGTTACACGTCAGCGTAGGTGCTACGTGTCCTATTTTTACCGACCGAGGGTCATTTCAAATGAAACCATCCATCATGCATGTCTACACATATCACATGCATATATACATCATTAGTAGAACACTAAATTTACATTTCAATCCTTTAATTTTTTTATAAAAGATTATTTTTAAAGTAAATGAATAAGTTCTCTCTTGCTCCTTATCTTTTAACAATTTTAACCTTTCTGTTACAAACTTTTTAAAATGGTCATTATGCTCTCTATTATTTGAGAGTTTAACCATTTTATTTTGAACTTTTTCCAATATGTCTCAATTATACTCCATTTTTTTCAAAATCATATAGCGCAAAATGATTATAGCTGTCAAAACACATGGAGCAAAATGATTAAACTGTTAAACCATAGGTAATATAATGACCATTTTGAAAAGTTTGGAGGAAAATAATTAAAACTGTCAAACAACATGAAGTAAAATAGAAGTTTTTCCTAAAGTAAATTATCATTTTCGTTCACATGGTTTTGCTCACTTTTGTTACATTAGTACAAAAGTTTAAATTTCATTATGATTTCTATTTTAGTTAAAAAAACTAAAATTTTACTAGACTAAAATGAAAATAAAATGAAAATCATAAGAAGCAAAATAACAGTAAAATGAAAACCGAAAGGACCAAAATTTGTGAACTCAATAACAAAAGTGCGTAAATCACAACGATGAAAATGACAATTTACTCTTATTTTTATCTTTTCAAGTTTAAGTTTATTATTTCTTAATAATAATTGCTATCTCCACTTTTAATAAAAACTTTTTTTAAATGAGTCGGGTTAAACATAATATGTTTTCATACTTATTTTTGAATGTTTTCGGTTGGCTTATGTTTCTACGTAAATTTTGTTGGAAAAGAGTTTGACCAAATATAATGTGCGTTCATTTTAAAGGATAAATTCGTAATTGTTCGTTTTGACGTCCTTGCATTGCTTTCATATTTTCACTCCAAAATTTTAAAATACCTTGTAAAATATCATTTTTGTTTCACTTGATTTTCTAAAAGATTTGGATTTTCACGTTTCGTTTCTTAATTAATTACCCGACTCTCCTTCTAGATTTACACTTTTACACTCTTAATTTTTCAAAAACTTTATAAAATATAGACATTTGAGTTTCTAATGTTTCAAATTTACTCTTTTATTTTTTAACTTGAAAAAACCATTTTGTTACTTGCTTGTTTTATATGAATGTCAAATAAATCCAAGTTGATCCATATTATAATGTAAAACTTCATTTTGAAACCAAGTCGAGTGAAATATGATATGTTATGTTTATTATTGTTTTTTAATTTGTTTGGTTTTATTATTTTCATATATTAATATTATATTTATCTATGTGTACTTTTGGTTTTAAATACTATTTTTTAACGTTTTTGTTTAAATATTTCGTTTTAAATAGTGTTTTTAAAAATTTTATATTTTATAGTAATTTGTTTTTTTAATATTAGTATATTTAAATTGTATTAAATGTTTTGTATTTTAAAAAATGTATAAAGAACATATTTAATATTTAATATTATTATTTAATGATAAAAATATTTACTATGAGAGAGAAAGAGAAGATAAAATCAAAGTTAAAGTACTTTAATAACATGTCATGTATTCCTAAAACTTTTATTTATTAAAATATGTAGAGGTAAATACACCATCTTTTGACGTATATATTGGGTAGCTCAGTCATTTTTACTTTTTAGTTCAATGTATGCACAACAGACTGTATAGGTTCAGAGAGACGATATTGAAATATAACTTTTTATAAAAGTCTATAAACTTAGATCTAAAGTGTATATGCTAACATCAATCAAGAGTTGAATGAATATTGTTTAACATCAAAATTTGTAATAACATTTACCAATTTTAGGTTTTTACAAATTCTTAGAACAATTCAAAAATCTTACGTAATAATAAGGAAGGATGCTTCAAATGTGATAAAATTAACATACAATACCAAACTTTATTTTTTATCATGATTTGCTGATTAATGTTTAACAAACTGGTTTGAAATGAGATACTTGTAGATCAAAATTACTAAGCTTTATATATAAATTTCTCACTTAAATGTACCTTTTCCTAAGATCATTATAAGTTATAATTGTTTAAAATTTTGGCATTTGTTTTTATATTTGGGAAAATAAAAAATTGTAAAATATGTAATTAGTAATCATTGAAAGATAAAAATAAGTAAAAGTCATGTAGTAAATAAGGGTAAAAGAGTCATTAAATAAATTACATTTAATAAATTAATGAATTTTTCTATTATAATAAACAAACATCTATTTCCATTTGTCACAATTTTATACCTTTAATGTCACCTGTTAAAATTTTAGACATTTAATACCACTTGTCATTTTCTTATACAACTTAATTATTTCTGATATTAAATAATGATATTTAATGACTAATTATGTAATATTATATTTTTATATTAAAAATAGTTATTAAATCAATTAAGAATCAACACTTTTTAATAAAAAAAACACTTTAAAGTTTAATATATAATAATTTCTAAAAATCAAAACGTGTAAAAATAAGAAAATATTTTACATCGTTTTTTTGAAAATAAAAGTTTTATAAAACCAAGTTTTCTTAAAAACAAAACTTTTAATGAAATAAACTATCAACCGGAGTTTTTAAGCAATGGAGTTTTATATAAATGACATTTTTTAAACAAACACTAAAAAAATTTAGAAGCAAAAATTTATTAAAATTATAAGAAAAAGATACATTTTTTCCCTTTATGTTTAATAATATTTAAATTTAATTTTTTAACTTTGAAAATTATAGAAATGATACTTGTCCTCTTGATTTATAACAGTTAGTTTTTACGTAATAGTAACTGGAGTTTTTAAAGACAATTACTTTAAATATCTCAATTGTCACAAATCTATAAGGTAGGTTATGTATTAATTCTATAGTTTTAAATCAATATATTGTTTTATAATTTCAAATTTTTATTACAAACTACGGATATTTTATATGTAATCCGTTTACTACTCGGGCTAATAGCCTAGTATGTAATATATATATATATATATATATATATATGCTCTAAGAGGGAGAATTATATGTAAATTTTTTTAACAGTTAATTTTTGAATCATTATAGTATCATCGTGTCACCAGCAGTACTTACTTGATCATATCAATCAACAAGACACTAGTTTCAGAGAAAACTCAATATTTTAAGAAAACACTCTTGTAGGATTCGAACCCAAGATCATTTGGTTCCTGAACTTTATCTCACTACCAAAAAAATATGTGTAATTAATAAAAGGAAATATGTATTCCACTATGTATGTGGTTAAATAATTATATCAATATTTCGCTCTTGCCCTATTCTCTTAACCTTTTCATTATGTTTCATACCACATATCATATATATAACACATGTCATATTATTTAGTTATTAACTAAAAGGGAAAAAAACTATCAAATGACGAATCATTTTCAACCTTGTACAATTTCATGAGGCTCCGATACATTATTAAATCAAACAAGCAAAGTTAATGTTATTGATAATTAGTACGGGTATTGTACCATGCATACATCACTAGTTTTCATGTATAAATAACTATCGTTTTTCATGTATATATAACCCCATATCCGAAGGTTGGGCCCTCTTCTTAATTCCTTTTTACTTTATTTATTTATTTTATTTTATTTTTTGATAAAAAGCTTATGCCCGAAAAATAATTCTTCGCAAATTAATAATATGGTCCTTGTGATTTATTATTATTTCACTCTTAGGGGGTGTTTGTTTGGATCTGAATGAGTCTGAATGGGTCTGAATCTGAATGGTTCAGATTCAGACCGTTTGTTTGGGAGAAAAAACACACGTCTGAATGGGTCCTCATGTCTGAACCAAGGTCTGAATGGTTCAGACTTGAGATGAAGTCTGAATGGGAAAGGAAGAGGATGGGGAACCTCTGAATCATGATCGGCTGCTCCTCCATCACCGGACCACCACTGCTCCTCCACCACCGCTCCACCATCGCTCCACCGACTGCTCCTCGACCGAAAGTTCCTCCACCGCCGCCGCTACACCACCGCTCCACCACTGCAAATCGACGAGCGAGGCTCCACCATCGCTCGAATCGAATCCATGCTACACCGCAACCATCGATGTATAAAACCGAGGCGGCCGACGCGACCATCGACGACCGATGTAGACAGATGGCGATGGCGATGTAGATGTAGACAGCGGTGGTGATTGCGATGTAGACGGCGGTGGTGATGGTAGGCGAAGGCTGAGGCAGAGGCGGAGGCCCCTTTGGGGGCGGTGGTGAGGCCCTGTGTCTGAATCATCGATCGGTGGGGGCTGGGGGGTTGGTTCTAGGGTTTAGAAGAAATTAATTTTTTTTATTTGTTATTTTCATTCAGATGTGGAAACCAAACGGTCTAAACTGGTTCAGCACTTAATGATTCAGACCCTCTTAACCATTCAGACATCTTAACCATTCAGCACTTAATGATTCAGACTCAACCAAACGGCCCCTTAGTCCCTAGTTTTCATAAATTACCCATATGGTCACAAACTTTAAACATTTGTAAGGTCACCAAATTATCATCACATAATTGACCAAATTACCATCACATAAGGACTATATGTGTTACATATGTTTAAAGTTTTGCACCATACATGTAATTTATACATCCTATGGACCAATAGTGAATATATTAGCAAACCATAAGCACCACTTTGGTAATTTACTCTAATTCCTTTTTCTCTTTAAATAATAATAATAATAATAATAATAATAATAATAATAATAATAATAACAACAAAAATAATAATAATAATAATACAATATATCATGTTAACATATATTTTAATAAAATTGTTCATAAATAAAATTATTTTAATAAGTTAAAATCTTGAAAACTACATGCAATTTGTAAGCATTCTATAAAAACAAAGTACATTTATTTTACAATTCTTAGAAAAAATAAAACATAATATTCGATGTTTTGTTTGATATAGAAGAGGAGACATTGTGATTGTAATTGACTAGAGCAAAAGACTACAGAAAATGTGTGGGGGCTACAAAGAAGAGACAATGGAAGATCCAACACACCACGTTGAGGGTCACCATCAAACACCGGTCACACCAATTTGGGTGCACCATGTTTGTTCCCACGTCCCCACCACACCAAACCACATATTCATTCATAGCATGCACCCACCACTAATATATACGAACCACTTAATAATATGGTCCTTTGGTGATTGGTGGCTTGGTTTAACATGTTGTGGCCTCGTCAATATATTCTAGTCAATTTATGTTAATTTGTTTGGATATTATGATTTGATTTAATCAAATCGCATGTTAGATGTAGCCAAAGAGACAATAGTCGAGCTAGTGTGTTTTGTTAGATATTTTGGTGTAATTGGATTAATTTTATCGATCAATGTGAATCATTAAATCCAATAAACAAGTTGGGTGTGGGGTGCATGCTTGTTTAAGTTTTATGATTTAATGGGGGTTCCAAGAAAAATTGATTATATGAATTTTACATAAAATTCGTTTTACAATTATAGTGGCAAAATTATGAAGGATAAAAGTTGAAAACTGCATGGAGGCAGTTTCCTAACTCATATATGTATATCCAGAAATTGATCGATGAAAATTTATTCACTCGTTCATTCTCGAATTCACAAAATCTCATACTCGTTCTTGATTCGAAATTTTGAATTGAATTTTATTCGATCAAACATTTGAGTGAACCACAAATAGTTTGATCTAAAATTGTGATCCACGACTTTCAATTCATCCGATGATTATATCGTGTTCGTGTTCTGGAAATTCTCTACATGTTTGACGTTCATTAAGCAAGCAAACAAACATGTCTAGTAAATTCATCAGAAGAAACCCATATATCGTATTTTAGGCGAAGATGAATTGCTAACTAATGGTAATGAATTAAGATGCTATTGTTGATGTAAGATGTTTTAGTATTGTTATTTTTTAAAAGATCAAAAGATCTAACTTATCATGCTTAGTAGATTATTGATGAAATGTTGATGGTATGCCAAACAATATTATTGGGATAGACTTTAGTTATGACAAACTAATTGTGAGTTAAACTAATGCTAGTTCATTAATTAAAAATAAATTGATAGCACATTCATATTTCTAAGCACTTGATTCATCATCTTTCAGTCATTTATTTTAGTACTACAAGACATTTAACAAATGTACTTAGCAACAACATTAACATGAAAATGTTGAATCAAGAGAGGTTAATAACTAAATAAATTAACATGATAAGTTAAAAGAAATTTTATATATCTTAAAAGTCTTGCAAAGTCCTTACAAGCATAGACGAAGTTTTTATAGGGCCGGGGTGAGTTGTTTTTTCTGTTATAAATATTGATTTCAATCCACTCTTTTCCCTTTCATAGTGTTAAATTTTCGGCCAAAAGGTTATTTTTTTGTTATATATTGGTTTCGGTCCCCCTCGGTTCAAAAAATTGTCATGTATTGTCGATTACGTAAATTTCGCCCCTCTTTTAAGACGTTCAAGCTCCTGCCGCTGCTTACAAGTTAATTCAAAATGATTTATAAAAATGAGTTTGAAGTTCAAATTACTTGCAAGAATAATTTATGTATGAAAAAAAAGAGCAATAATTTGATCTTTTATTCAAGATATAAAGCTTAAGATAAACCAAAGAGAAAAACACTATCTTTGAAAAGCAAAAGCAAGCATAACTATATTTGTGAAAGATCTTATAAGATGTGATAAGATGAAAAAAAATAATAGAAACAATAAAAAAAACTTTAGAAACTTGTTTAAGTAACTAAAATATTTGGAGAGTGAAATAGAAAATTAGATGAAACTTTACATAATGTTCAAATTACAATACAAATGTTAAGAGTGGGCTGATATAAATAGAAAGTCTTGTACACCATTTTTTCACTCTTTTACTCTAAACTATACATAATATTTCTAAACTTCACTCTTAATTCTGCCATATTTCTAACATCAAATCAAATTAAAGAAAAAATCAAAGTTTGCAAACATACCCTTGACACAACACATTTGAACCATGATATAACCTATGTTTGAACATGACTTGACCCTCATGAACCATGACTTGACCCACGTCATGAACAATGAACTAAGATGATCATAAATTATATCTTATTCATTCGTTTTTCATGTCTACTATGAAATAATGATTTATTTATTCCAACTTAGTAGCCAAACATGACAATGGAATAATATAAACCATTTTATTGCCTCATCTATTCCATTTCCTCATACCAAATACTCTTAAACTCTTCATTTGTTTATTTATCATTTAAATAACCAAAAGGGTTTAACAAGAAACATTAACAAAATAATATTATGAAAAACTATACATCCCAAGACTGATAATCCAATCAGATAATAGCGGAGCTTGAACATTTTGAAAGAAGGGACGAAAATTCAAGAAACCCACAATACATGTTAATTTTTTAAAATAATGAAGCGAAACCAATATTTAAAACAAAAAATAATCTTTCGGCCTAAAAAATGAACACCAACTCATTTATCATGCTTTTGATTAAAATTGTCAGGTCTGATACTACCGCACTAGTTAACTAAACTCAAAATTTGAGAAGTTTTGTTCATTTCTCCATCAATAAATTGACAACTTATTAAATTTCTTAATGCGGGTTGAACTACCCCATCTACAAAACTCATTCAACCGCAATTAAAAAATCACCAGTTCATTCTATCGGGTCCTACCCATGTGAAACAAATTGAGGAGATATACGATTTAAAGCAATGTTTTTTTTTAGATTGGACTGGACTGAAACATGTGTTTTATTGATTCACAAGTTGAACCGTATTAAAGATCGGATGATATTATCAATGCCTTAAAAATATCAATATATAAAAGAATTATAGAATTAACAGCATATTTAAACATATATAATTCATGTTCAAACAAACATAATTATGTTTAGAAAAATATAATGTTTAGTTTTAATACTTTTATACTTTGAATTTAAGAAAAAGAAGAAAAAAAACTAAAACCGGTCCGATCATATTAATCGGTTCACGGTGCAACTAGCCAACTAGCAAATGGCGATCCATTTGAGGGTGACCAAAACACACTGTTTTGGACTAGTTTCCCCATCGATTCCTGGTCTCAATTGGTCTGGTCGGCTGGTCAGTTTTGTCTCAACAACATTGATTTCAAGTCTAACAAGGTTTATAAACATAATGTGAAGCTAATAAATAATTTATAGAAAAAAGTTTAAAATAAAAAATAATTTATAAAAAGGTTAAGAATTAATGAGATTTTAACATGCAGTATGATAAAAAAAAATAAGAAAGGGTAATTTATGTATAGTAACATTTTCATACGATATTATTTTTAAAAAATTACATGTATAGTATTTTTTAAATCACATATTAGATTTTTTTAAAAGTCTACTATTTTTTAGTATAATAATATACATCAAAATATGAAACAAAATATAACATAAAAAATACATTACAAAAACAAAATATTCACACATATTATTGTATGAACACTATATGCAAGAGAAAAAAAAAATTTATGGCATTTTTTTCCTTAAACATTGTTATATGTAAAATTATAAAACATTTAAAAATTAAATAATTCTAAAAAAAAAGAAAAAAAATCTTTTCTTATTATATTCTTTTATCTGTTTTTCATCACTTTAATTTTAGCAATTGATTTAAAAATTAAATGATTAAAATTTATTCCTATTTTTGTAAGGAAAATAAAAAACTATTTTAAAGAATGAACTGCATAATTTATGGGGGGTTGGAACAACTAAAAAGTTTATAAAGAAATTTTTGCCTAATAAGAGTAGGAACCAATAGAAATTTAACATATGACATGTTAAAAATATAAAATCAAAAATACAGTACAAAAAATAAAAATTCAATAAAAATACATAACACAAAAAAAGTCAGTATAAAAAAAATAAAAATATATTACAAAATATAAGATGTTATACATAAATTATTCTTCTTCTTTTATTTATCATGTCATTTGTTAAACTTATATTTGTTCATATTCTTTTTAGGCAAAAATATTTTTTAGTAACTTATATTACTGATGATTTAGAAACATAGAAAAAAATTAAAAAACTCTTTGGGCCTTCATTATGTTCTTGCATATCATTGATTCTTGCATCGATTCTTTGTTGTTTAAATGTTTATCTCTTAAAACGAGAGAGGTGGTCCTCATGTCAACTCTCTATTGCATATTTGAGTTTGGATGTTTTTTTCACCATGTTTTAAATGTGTTCAAATGGTTTAAAGATATTATTTAAATAAATGAAACTTCGATCATAAATGTTGGTCAAGTTTTCATATGTAAATTTTGTTAGATTTTTAAAATTTGTATAGAATATGTGTTTGGATACATGGGCGAATTTTAGTAGGGATCGGGAAGCGACCGTCCCCCTCTTTCCTTCATCAGTAGTGTCAATTTTCGGGCTGAAATGTTATTTTTAGTTAAAAATACGGGTTTCGTCTCCTCGTTTCAAAAATTTAACATATATTTAGATTCACATAAATTTCCGCCCCTTCCATAACAGTAAAGCTCCGCCACTATTTGGATATTACGAATTGATTTCACTTTGTATGCGTTTTTTTTGAACTATAAGTCCATCATAATCTGTTTGATTTTGAACCTATGACATCTTTTTTTAAAGACATTACGGTGATGTTTGTTTTTACCTAAAAGGTCTTTGCATGCTCTTCTGCCTGCGTCGCGCAGACCACACACATATATCATCATCTGCAGACTGTTTATTTTTTTGAAGATATTTTATTGAAAAACGTCTGCGCGAGCTCTTATTGGTGCAAATCTGGTCCAACAACTTTTAAGATTTTCTAAAATCTGTACATACCACCCACAACCACGCCCACCACTGGCCACCCACCGTCCACCATTACTGTCCTTCACCACCATCGTTGGCCACCACCAAAGTTGGACACCTCCATCATTAGCCACCCCAATCACCCACCGCCAGCACCACAACCACCGTCCGTACATCACCACCAGTTTATTTTAACAGTCAACATTTATACGTTAAAAACAAACAGTCATCTTCTTGCATACTGCAGAGATTTTGCTCACCTCTTCTTCTACATATGTCCGCAAATATGGTTCACAGACTGCAATTATTTTACATTTTAAAAAACAAACAATGTTGTATCTATCAAGTAAGCTAGTCCTATATTAGATCTAGCAAATGAGACGATACTCATTCTAGTCTAATAATTTATAAGGGATCAATTCTTTCTATGAAGCTAAATGTAAATGCAATAGTTTTTCTTATTTTAAAAGAATAAAATAACTAATTTATTGGATTTAAGACATGATCGGACAAAAATCTTAGTAGTATGTGAAATGCGAATTGTGAGAGCAATGTTTAGAAAAAACCGACCGGTTTTCTATAAGCTGTCGTTCTATCGATTCTAGTTGTTGGACTGGCCGGTCTTACGAACCATACAATTTAATAAATAATTTTATCAAATAAATTTAAAAAAAAAAAAACAGTATAGTTTAGCTAAATAGAAAGGAGATAAAAAAGAGAAAATTAAAGATTTAAAACATTTTTTTATTATCTTTGACTAAACTAGAAGAGCGATCTCATATATAATTACACATATTTATGGAGAAGATCAAATAAAAATAAGAATTTGTTTAAAAACATAAAAGATTATTTTTAATACTAGATTTGCCTTTTTTGGGGGTAGATTTAAAAATACATTAAAAATATATAAATTTAGGGCAAAAAAATACATATTTTTTAGTGGATTTATCTTTTTTGACTGATTCTATGTTTTTATGTTGTATTTTATTTTTCGTACTATATTCAAAAATTCATATCAAGAAATAAGTATTTTTATGTTTTAAATAAAAATTGTTTTTAGTGAATGAAAATCACCTTCATAGATGAAAGAAAGGTTAGTATTTGCAATTGTAGTTTGTATCGTCTTCCAAGTTCAGAACTCGAGAATCATATTAGTTAATACTAGTATTGGTGCCCGGCGAGTTGCAGCCAGAAAAACTTTTATATATCATGCGACAAACATATACTTGTCGTGGTAAATTAAATTGTGTATGGATTTTTATGCCAAAACAACAATTATAATGCATGTGAGGAAGGACTTGCAAAAAAAAATATACACTTCACACTCCACCTCACTTTATTTTTGAATAATAAACTAACCTATATGATCCCTATAACACGCCAAACATTGTGTTGCGAAACAACAATATGTATCATCAAGGTGCGATGAATGAAGATCATCTATTACTTGCATTAGCAACAAATACTAATCCGTTGCAAATAATACTCACCAAACATCACGTCTCTTCAAATGATATTTGTGGACATACACATCATAATTATCTTATAACCGAAAGAAATCCATATTTAGTTGCTTAAAATACCTTTTAACTTTTTAACATTTGGAACTTCATATGCAAATTCTAAACCATAATATACAATATGAACAAACTATAAAATTTTTAAAATTTCATAATTGTATTTGATTATTATTATTGATATCATTAACAAAACTTAATCTATCTATAAGGAAACAAAGGGTCATTCACAATCTTGAAGTTTCTGGTTCATCATGACCCTCATAGACACCAATAAAAATTCCATACAGCCCCACACATGAAAACTTGATCCTAATTCAACTGAAATTTAATCTTCTAACAAATTGTTTGCTTTAATAGCAGCAAAATTAGCCATTTATTCAAAATCCTAAATCTTCATACCATTACAGCCAATCTGATCTTTTGATTTTATTAGTGGGTTTTCTTACACAATCTTCATCATATTCCATTGATGGCTTTTAACATGTTTTAAACATATTCAAGCAATTATGCCAAAAAAAAAATCCAAAACGCCATTAAGATCAAATGAGTATGGGTTAATATTACTCAAAACTAATTATTATTCCCTATAGAATGAAAATTATTTTTAATTAATGAAATTGAGAGAATATGAAGATGTATACCATGAACCGTCCCTCTTTATTCATGTGGAACTCCTCATGTGTTAACTTTTAAAAACAATCTTAGTTGTAAAGGTCTATGTAATTTTGATGATAGATTAAAAGAAGATGACAGAAATTGTTAGAATATTTGGTGGTGTTCCTAACAATCAGTTTCAATTATGTCGTCACATAAGGTACGTGTTTGGTGATGGTGACGGAAATCGGACACATATACCTTAAAATCTAGAATATGCAATGAAGCGGAAGAACCAGGAAGAAAGAAATTGTTGATTTGTGGTGGAGATGGTTCTTGCAAACAATGGATATAATTGAATAGATCGAAAACCTGTAAAGACGTTGAGAGAAGGTGACGAAAGAAACGGTTTTGGTTTCGATGGTACATCAAAAGCAAAGGTATTTGACGGAAGATGGAAGAAAACAGTTGACGGAAACGATTGAGAAATGACGGCAGGAAACATAAGTTATTTAACGAAAACGAACATGGACAGAAATAGCACGCTAAATAAGATATAGATAATTGCTTTAAATCATATTTTTTAGATGATACCGTTTCAAGCCGAAAAAATATATTATTTTGTAACAGGGTTACCTCTTAAATGTGAGGTCCTGGTTCAATCTCAGGCAAGAAACATATTAATTTGAAGATAATACATAAGTAGGATAGATTTGTGGTTAAAAAAAATGACATTCACTTTCCGAAAACCTTTTATCGCATATTCGAGATCAGACCCAACTGAAAACTAATTTCTATGTATCAGTTAACAACCCCATATACATTAGTAATTGTCAAACTAAACTCCCCATTAACTTTTTCAGATAAATTATAAGCAAAACCAGAATCACCAGAGCCGGTTTCAATTCTACCCAGCCAAAAGCAAAAGCGAAACTAACCAAAAAATGAGCAAAACCCAATAAAAAACTTGGAACTTATCAAAAGTGTATTATCTTTACTCGGTAGGACAATGCTAGCCTACTATTACACACTCCACAAGCCCAATGAAGTTATCATTGGGTCGACTCACCTTTGTAAGCAAGAACTCATAATAACATCTAGAGGTGGGCAAAAAACCCGGAACCAACAACCTAAACCGGTGGGTAAAGGCGGTTCCGGATTCTCAGAGAAATCGGAACAAGAACTGGAACCGAAAAAAGCGGAACCGGTTCCACTTTTACCCTGCCAAACCCAAACAAAAACCAAAACCGGCCAAAAACAGATTGGAACCAATTGTTGACTTTGTTAACCAGAACCGTTTGAGACCGGAACCGGTTTAAAAAATATAGGTTTTCCCACCTCTAATAACATCCATCTCATTTACACATTATACATTCTCGCTAACATCTCATCAACCACTCTCTAACGTTCTCAACAACTCCATATCAAAGCTGTCTTCTAGACAATGACGTATTCAGAAAATTTTTTCAGGGGCAAAAAATGGGTCAAGGTAAAAAGCAGATCGTGTTAGTTGAAATCACAAAACAAACATATCAGGAAACCATAAAACAAATCTAACAAAAGTATATAAAAAACAATTGCTTAAATAATCAATTTCAAAGTCGAATCAGAAGTTTTTATTCGCATAAAACAAATCTAGCAAAAGCATTTAAAAAACAATTGCTTAAATAATCAATTTCAAAGTCACATCAGAAGTTTTTATTCGCATAAAATATATGAAAATAACACAATTTTTATTGTTCACTTTCAATTGTGTCATTTTGTAATCAATTTTATGCCCATTGTAATTAGATTTGTGTTACTTTTAATAAGATTAGTGCCCTATTTTGTTTCAAAATTAAACAAAATTATATTAAAAACAATATGTTTAACATTCGATCGTCCCTACCGAACACTCCTCCACCTCTGCTTCAAGATCCTGAGTGTCCTATGTCAACTATTCTTATGCAACTTTTTATCAATTGACGATAATTACGATAAAATAAACAAAACGCACCAATCATGCCAATCATAACAAACGTATATTGACACTTGTAACATTGCCAATCATGCCTTCCCTTGTATACCCAGCCAATGTTTTCATGATCGGACTAGAAGTTGAATTGGTTTGATTTGATTCCTCTGGACTGCCCCTATTTGAACCAAGCTGGTTTATCAGTCAGACCAGTTGAACCAGAAAACCGGATGGTGGTCATACCACACAAAATTATATAATTAATTTATACTCAAAAATTAAGTAATTAACGCACAAAATGAAAGTTCACTTCTTTATTAAATGTGGCAATAATGTCCAAAACATAAAAAACAAATAACAAAATAACAAGCAACAATACACATCATATTTGAGCATTTAAGCATATAAATCATACCTATACATCTTTTCAACCAACCAGATCTATCACTACAAACCGGGTTTAGACTTTAGCCATTAAAATCGGCTACACACCATACCGGTCGTCAAACCTGGTGCACCTCAGTCACACTTCACACATCATGACTCGACCCGTTTTCAAGAAGTGGTTCAGAGCCATGGTTACTG
This sequence comes from Mikania micrantha, assembly GCA_009363875.1. Lineage (NCBI taxonomy): Eukaryota > Viridiplantae > Streptophyta > Magnoliopsida > Asterales > Asteraceae > Mikania > Mikania micrantha. Next base: position 57,905,953 of record CM018687.1, on the reverse strand, counting down.
CCCCAAGCTCTTTCCTTCCAAATGCTCTCAACTTCATCAAAAGTCAAGCCTTTGGTCTCAGGTACAAACACAAACACGAATACGAATGCTGCAACCGCAATAACAGCCAGAATCATAAAGGTCCAGTCGGTTCCGACAGCATCAGCAACCGAAAGGAAACTTTGAGCTACAATCAGGTTTGAAATCCAGTTCACAGTAGCTGACATTCCGCTACAAATTCCCCTGTATGATTCTGGATATATTTCAGAGTTCACGGTCCATGGAACTGGGCCCATACCGGGTGCAAAAAAGGCGATATAAAGGGTTAGCCCAAGAACCGCGATCCAACCACCATTAACAGAACCTGATGATGAAAGGAAGAATGCAGCTGAGAGGAGAATTAAGGAGAGAATTACACCAGATAAGCTGCTTAGGGCTAATTTCCGTCGGCCCGAATGGTCAATAAGGTGGATTCCAACGATGGTACCAGCAGCATTCATTAATGCAACTAGTAGGGAAAGTAAAAGGGCTAATTGGTTTGAACGGAAACCAGCCATTTGAACTATGGTTGGACTGTAATACATTACGGTGTTGATCCCAGTGAACTGTTGAAACGCCTGCAAATTGAATAGTAAAACATATCAAAATCATACCGTCGATTAATTAGGTATAACAGATAGGTTGGCAGTCAGGACCCACGTTTGTCGATCTGGGTTACCTTTTCTCCAGCGTATCAAATGGGTCACGAATGTTTCGGAAGTCGCTCAAAGTGTATTTTTAAGGGCTAATTGCAGGAACAGAAACAGAAACATGCATTATACATTTTCCCAATTTTAGCAACCAGCTTACATTTTATCAGAATTTTTATAAACCATATTTTATTCCGAATTGTATCAACAAATGGGGAGTTTAATGGATAGTATGTCATTTCTTTTGATGATTTTTGTATACTTAATGAGCATGTCACTAGGCCCTGCTTGAGGTGCGCGCACATAATGTATATATGTGTCGGCTCTCAAGTGACAAAAGTAAAATTGTACTAATTTTAACGTCATTAACTTAATTTTTGAGAAAATAACGTTAAAAGTGTTGGGTTGGTCGGTTAAATATGCATCATGAGCCGGGATCTTAGCAGCCTCTCTATTCCTATGTGTTAAGAGTTATGGGTTAGAGCCTTAGAGGTCAGGTTGTCTATATCTTACCCTCTTCAGGCCATGCCTTAGCTTTGCTATGGTGGGATATACCAAATACGATGATGGTGATTATGAGCATGTCACTCGTCATTTGATTTGATATGTAATGATTATTTTAAATATAAATTTTTAGTAAAAAGGTCATCTTTCAAACATGTAAATAATTTATTATTTGATTTGTATACATAAGCCAATTTTTTTAATATATGGCTGATGGCATAACCAGGCTAAGACTGTTCCACTTTTATGCCTAATTTAAATACTGGTTGCTAAAGTCAAGAGAAAGTCCAAAGTTCCTTTTTTTATGTATAGTTCACTTTATTTTCTAATGTAAAAAGCCTCTAAAACATTTTATTCAAAAAGTTATCGTCAAAACTTCAAAATAATAGAGAGCTTTTGCAATCATATTCGACGCGCCAATGACGTGTATGTAAACAATTTTAGACGAAAAGCATTTTGGGTGCCCAACCTGGGCTAAAGAATTGCCCATTTTGAAATAACCCATTTGGCCTGTGGCCCGGCCCACCCACGTACCTGAAGACCGGCTCCAGCTAAAAACGCAAGTCTGATTTCTTTGATTCTGAAAACATCCAAGTAACTGATGGTATTCTTTCTCTGTTTTTCTTCCTCCAAAGCAGAAGAAAGCTGATCAAGTTCTTCCTCTAACCGAAATGGATCATAAATTTTTGACAGGACAACAATCGCTTCAGATTTGCTCTTCTATAAAACAGAGTAGATTAGCAAACACCGTTACATATGAATAATATAGGATAGATAAGAACTTTGCTGTTTTCCAGAATTCAGCAACTAATTTTAATTAGGTGAAATATATAAACCAACCTAGCACTTTAGAAATGATTTTACAACCAAGATGCATATTATTACTGATTGTAGATACAATGACCTCTGTTCAAACAGTTGCAGATCAATTTTTCTTTTGATTTTTCTTTTTTCCAAAAACTACTGATGTGGAATCTTATTTGTCATTTTAGTGTATATGAATATGCCCCGACGTAACAAATTCTATTAATAATTTTTGAAGAATACGATCATATTTTCGTGTTTGTAACAAATTCATGTTATAATTATCCACATAAGCATTTTTTGGATGTGACATCTGAAGTGGTGGCTAGCATGGCAATATGGCATAAGCACTGCCACATTAGCAATATATAAGTAGAATCAACATAAAAGAGGTCTATTGCTAAAACCGATAATAAATCGCAAGTTGATTTCTATTTGAAGTTGATTGCTAAAATGGGAACAAATAGAAAGACAGGATTTTGGATGTAAGTTCATGAAATTTTACCTTCATGTAAAGCCAACGTGGAGACTCGGGCAAAAACAACATTAATAGAAACTGAATAATAGCTGGCACAGCGGCTACTCCAAGCATCCATCTCCATGTCCCAGGAACCTGTTCCATAAGTGTTTATGGAATAAGATCAAAAAATATTAAATAAATTGCATCATCTAACTGTTTGTGGATGATATGAGGTCATATGATAAATAAGATTAAAAAAATATTACTGAAAAATATTATCTAAAACAAATCATTGTCATTTGTGGAAGACATGAAGTCATATGATCAATAACATTAGCAAAAATATTGCAAAAAAATGTTATTATACTTTTCATATGTCCTTTTTAAATTAACAAAAATATTGCAAAAACTATTATTAAAACATATCAGTACTCTAAATAAAACAAATAGAAAATATAAATTGGTGATGCGTAAAAAACCACCTCCATTTATAGGGTAAGCCAAAGATCAAGCATCAAATTAGTATTCCATGCAGGCTGCCTTTATAGGAGAAAGCAAGATATAACAGAAAACTCATGTTATAATTTCATATGATTAAAAACAAATCCCAAAATCTTTTTTATTCAATGTTAATTAGTAACAGGATACCCCCTTCGTCTCAAAATAATAATTCTTTTTTTTTTTTAATATTCTGGCAAAGTATTTTAAACTAATTCTTGCATATGCATATCAGAAATTATCGATAGCATTGCTTGTAGTCCACAAAATTCACCTATTTGGGAGATATAAAGCAAACCAATATTCACTTTCATTTAGTTGTGTTAAAATTTTGATATTTACTTTGGGATTCAGGGGAGACATTTGATTGCAAAAATTATCAGGTGTGAAATAAAAGAGCGATTTTGCCTCTATGTGCAAACTTATTAAGCGGTCCTTAACTCAACCTTGAAGCTGCTTCCTTGAAAGTTGATGCTGCACAACCAGAATCTTTCATGTTTATTAAAAACACAATTGAAGTGCATATTTGTACACCAAAATTCAGACGTGATCATATAAAACTATAAACCTAACCTTTTCAAGATTGAGAAAAAAAATTATTTATAAATCTTTTGCTACTTTGTATATTTTGCAAATCTTAAATAGTGGATCAAGCATATGTTTTATAGGGAAGAGCGGACCAAATGCATATTCTCAATCATCAACATTTTAATAGTCTTGATATTACTCGTAAAGTTTTCAATAATCCAGTATATGCTTCATCAAAGGATTCTAAAGGTAAAGCTAAAATATATTTTCAAAAAAAGCAAGTATATGGTTGTGATCATAATAAAAGAAAACGGTCAACAAGCTAGGTTTAAATCAAGGCATAATTTTCAGAGTTTCCATGGAACTACAAGAAAAAATTGTAAGACATGTATTTAAATTTTAACCATGAACTTATGTTCTGAATAATACTATTACAACAACATTCTAAATCTTTTTATTTAAAAAGACGTAGGAGGTCGTCTACTTGTATGCAATAAAACATTGTTTGAATCACGTTCAAGTTTCAACCTGTTTGACTTGTTCCCTTTATAACTATAATTATATTATTTTTGATCCATTTGAGATAAAACCAAAAACCCATATTAACCTGCTCATAATTATATAGGTTGAATTCACAACTTACATCAAATTTTCTCATGTTAAACCAAGAAAACAAGCATGAAAAAGAAAAAGAATCAAACCTCAGTGAAAGCAAGATTAACAAGGTATGAAAGAAATTGTCCACCAGTGATCATAAGTACATTGGTGCTCACAAGACCGCCTCGTATTTCAGATGGGGCTGCTTCTGCAATATACATAGGTGCAGTAACTGATGCCACACCCACACCTAACCCAACCAAGAACCGACCAAATATAAGTATATACGGGTCAGGTGCACCAGCCATAACAAAGGACCCAAGTGCAAAAACCACATCAGCAAGAAGTGTGGCTCGTTTACGCCCATATGCATCATTCATCCAACCACCAGCCGCAGCCCCTATCATTGCACCCACTAAAGCCATGCTGACAATTGTCTCCTGAATATAAAAAGTTAAAAATAAAATCTCAAACTGAAGGCTTTTTTTAACTTTAAAATGTTATAAATATTTTAATAAAGTTATTTTTGAAAAAGTAGTGAACAAGATAGTTAAAAAGACTTCAAGAACATGATAATATTTGATTAAAGATAAGTTTAAATACGCATTATATAACAGATTATCTCATTACTGAGACTTGAAGTAATAAAAATTAATCTTAGGGTTTTGATAAATTGCTTCTGAGTTTTGATTATTCACCGTCTAAAGTCACTTTAGCAGCCCTTGCAATTTAAGAAATACTAAGGTTATTTATTTAACCCTTCTTTTTGCCCATTATTAGTAATCCTTAGAATAAAGTGATTATTGGAAACTTATAACAAAATTTGAAATAAAAAGGTTGGTCAATGGATAATTTATAATATATTATTATAGACTTATAGCTATATTATATATTTGAACACATCAATATAAAAATGTATGTTTTGTTAATTTTACTTGTTGGTTTCTAAAAGAATCATAGCTTTTCAAACACTCAAACAACTTATTATCTCACAATTACAACTTCAAAAGCATAATCAAACACCAAAATCCTGCAGCGTGTTTTATCACAATTCATTATTTTGTTGATATAATTTAAGGTCATATAGTTTCAAGTTTCAAAGCGCGCATCCAAATAATCCCTAAATAATGAAACTTTCCAAGTCTGAAGCGGCCATTATTCATTGAGTGAACTTGTACCTGTAAGAAGCTACTTTGATCAACAGCTTCAAATTCATCACGAATGTACAGAAGTGCTCCAGATATGACTCCTGAAACATATATTTCAGCTTCAAAAATTGAGAACGATGATTCTTAAGTAGAACTATTTTTTATTTGAAAAAAAAAAATAGTAAATAATGTACATGTCACAAAAACATTACAATTAAATAACACAGTCACTACCAAGATAGAAATCCATTAGTTACCAAGTAATTGCCGAATAAGGACCACATAAATCATAGTAACAACCGTGATACCCAAAGGCATTTAAAATTTTTGCAATTTTCTTTTTGAGGGACAAATATTGTTTATGATTTCTATACTAGAATTTCAATACTTTTTTCTATAAATAAATTTATAAAAAACTTTATTAACTAGTCCAATACTCAGTACCATCTTGGTAACAAGTGATGCTAATTCAATAAGACAATAACATCAAAATCACCTAAAATCATTGTACAGAGTTACAGAGGTAGAATCTCAAAGAAAAGTGGTTGACAAATGACCCTGATAATGTTTTCAAATGAAATAAAATAAGAGTTAAGATATTATTATTTTATGGCATCATCTTAATCTCTTTTATAATGATTATTATCAAAATATAAAATTTTCTATCCACCATTAACTCGATGTAAAGACTGAAGACTTGTCAAGTAATTGAGAAACAACTCACACAATTACAACATAATTGATGTAGACTAAACTCATGGTATGTAAAGCTATCAGAATGAATCGATAAATCAAAAGATATAGCAATCAACAAGACACGATCTTAAACAAAGACCCAATTGAAAATCTTGATATAACATGCTTAAAACAATAACTTTTCATCAGATCTTGCAAATATGAAACAAGTATAGATGCATATGTACGAGATTCATAAAATAGATTGAGTGAATACCCGTGTCATATCCGAAAAGAAGACCGCCAATTCCAGCAACAACAGTCAATCCCAACACATATGTGTTGCCAAAATACGTTATCTTCTTATCAATACCGGCATCTATGTACCCTGAACTCCCTGGAAACGATTCGATCGTCATCTATTCTACAACAAATGGATAATGTTCACCCTGGTCGTTAACTTCAAAAAGACCCACAATCAAGACCCTCAAACTCACTCACTCACGCAATAAATCAAACACTTGGCGTGCAAACGTAAACAACAAAAAGAGGCTTTGGGGTTTTCACGTTCTTGATTATTCTAATTCAGTTCAGTTAAAATACTTTTTGGAATCAACAAAAAGCAACCGATTGACAGGTTACTAACATCAATAACAAAGTTGGGTGATGATCCAAATACACAAAATCTTGAAATCAAGAAAATTTTCTCGAGGTATAACAATGGAAATGACTCAATGAGGTGTTTTTTCAAAGATTTAAGAGTTGGGTAGGCGGAGAATTCAGCGATGACTATTCTTCTTAACGAAAAGTTTCGGAAAAATTGGGGAACATGTGAGAATTGACGATATCAGACGCAGAGAACCGGTTATTATTTATAAAGATGTTCTTGAATAGAAGTAATTTAAAGTGACAAACAGGTGACTCCTAACTTGTTCTTTTCTGGTGATCGGGTACTATACCAATTTAATTAGGCACCTAATTCAACAATTAAAAAAAATGTTAGAATATCATTATTAAACGTCTCTCACCGACCAGTCATATGAGTAACATGAATGAGGTAAACCGCGTGAGCGAAGGAAAATTGGGTGATGTCGGGTTTTAATTGAACAATTTTAGAATACATGAAAATAACGAAGGGCTATTATGGTAATATTGGATCAATAATGTGTCGGTTTTGGGTTAACGATTAACGAGTTGTATTTTTATAAAATAAAATCATGTTAATTTTACATTGATGTCGTTGTTTAAGCAACATTTGGCGCAAGAACAAGCATTTTTGTTCGACATAGAAGGATAGTATACCCAAACTATTTGTTTGTGTTATTAGATATTCTTTAAACCAATTTTATTAATGTTTATAATTTAGTTATGTTTTGCAGATTGGTGTATTATGAGTTGGATGTATACGCAACTTCTGTTGAGTATGGGGATTATTTGTACCGTAGTTATTATTTTTAGGTAGCCAATATATTTAATAAAAGGGAAAAAAAAGATAATATTTTGTTTACGATGTAATAAAAGAAACACATGATAAACATGTCATGGTTCTTTTTTTTTTTAACGGCGAAGGTGTCAATCGTGTGAGCCCACTGTTTCCAAGTCATATCATCAAGGTCTAGTTACCTTAACTTCCATGAACCCTCACAGCCACCCTACTACCCTATGAGGAAACCTAACAGGAAAATTCCCTGACCCCCCCCCAAGACCCTTTTTTCGCTGCGGAAGGGTTTCGAACTCGAGACCTCTCATTTGAAAGAATCCCGAGATACCACTGAGACAATACCACGTTGGTAACATGTCATGGTTGTTGATAAGCAGATAATCGATATGGATGTAACCTACAGCTTATTATCTATAAACCATGACACGTTGATATTATTAATATAATTAATTAGTATTTTATAGTCTCCAAAATTGACCTGCTATGGGACAAGTTTCCTTTTCACGGTGGCAAGAAACTTTTCAACTGATTAATATTTAATATTAATAAAATAAATTCTAAAGGTTCGTATAATTACCTAAAATTATCGAAACAGTTCATATGATTTGCTAGTATTTCACTATTTATCTTTAGGTTTCATAAATTATAAATATAACATTAAACTTTAAACATTTATAACACATATAGTCTTTATATGAGTGTAATTTGATCAAGCATGTGAATGTTATTTAATGACCTAAAGATTACATGTGTTACAAATGAGTAATTTGTAAAACATATGAAACAAAAGTTAAATATTATCAAACTACGACAATTTACTCTTGCTTATATGTACCTAAATTTTAAATATTCATAACATATAATTTTTGAATTTGGGTAATTTGGTCGAACTTAAACACTACAATAATAAAATATTAACTCACAACATAAAGCATCTAGGCAATGTATTCTAAGTTTAAAATAAATTCCATTTGGCTTTTATTTGAACGATGTGACATTGGTTTTATATGCAAGTTTGAATAAAAATGTGGATGCAACAAAACCCATGTGATGGTGATTATTTTTTAATTTGCATTGCTACACGACCGCACACGTGTAAAACGCATGAAAGGCTATAAAAACGAAGCTTAGTTCACGCGCTACGAGGTGGGCGTGAGAGGTATCGGTGTCTTAGGGCCATAAGTGGTTAGTTACGTGGCTATTTGAGTATTTGCAATGTTTTCAAACCCGGACCGGACCGGCCGGTCGGACCGGGGTTCGGAAGCCACAGCGGTCCGGTTAAGTGTTCAAAACCGATTTTGTAGAAACCGGGCGGTCCGGCCGGCGGCCGGGGGTCCGACCGGAAAACCGTTCTAAAATCCGGTTGAACCATGCGAGTAAATGCAATTTTGCCCTTCAGATTAAACCCTAGAAATGCAGTGCCGCCTTGAGGAAGATCATCCCAAATCCTGTTTCTAAGCTTCGTGATGCTTTCTCCTCCTGTGCCTACGACAGCCGCAACCGGCGGTGACCATCGACCGACCGGTGATATGTATGAGTTGGAATCCGGCATCGTCAGTTCATCACGCATGCAAGCGATTTGTAAATTGTGAACTTGTAAATTTATCTTCTAATGGCTACACGAAATAATCATTACTTTGCAGTTTCTATACTTTGTAAATTGGAACCGACGGCTAAATGTCAGACCCATTAATAGAATAATTAATGCAAACCAGTGAGATTAATTAATAGCCTTCACAAGGATCAATAAAACAAAACAACCAGAATATGTAAATCTCGTTAAGATTATTTTTATTTTTTCTATATTATATTTATATATTTTTATATATATATTTATATAATATTTATAAGGTTATCCGGTTATTAAATCCGGTCTGACCGATCCGACCGGTCCGACCGCTGACCAGTAAAGAGACCGGTTCGATATCCGGTCCGGTTTTAAAAACATTGAGTATTTGTCATCAACCGTCACGCGCTTTCTAATCATATCCAACATGCCACGTACTATGTTCCGAGAGTCGTTTTAGGGGCTCCCTTCGTCGGAAATAGTTGTTAGATCGAGCATTCTTTGGCCATTGGAGGTAGTGTACGGAGTACACAGCAGTTGGTTAGCTAGCCGTTCAAAAAATAATAATAAATGGATGCAATGTTTTCATAATTGCATCGGATGTTTAATCAGACGTTCTACTGTTTACCGGTTAGATCGGATTTATGAACTGGATGATATAATTAATGTTTAAAATAATATAATCATGTTAGAAAAATATAAAGTTTGGTTTTAATGTTTCATCCTTTGTATTTTAATTAAAAAAACTGAAAACTTGTCCGACCAGTGAACCGATCGGTTTGCTTGAAGCTAGTTCGTATGCTCACTTTGGGCTAGGGGTGTTCAGTTTTCGAATATGATTCGAAATAATTGAAATTCGATTCGATTTCAATTCGAAAAACAGCAAGTCGAAATTCGATTCGAATTTTCACATTCGAATTCGATTCGATTCGTATTATACTATCGAATTTCGAATCGATTTTCGAATTTCATATTTTTAATTCGATTCGATTCGAAATTCGAATTTAAATTATTTATATATTTTTATTTTATATATACAAGGTAGTTACTATATTTAAAAATTAGGCTTTTTATTTGAGTGGTTTAGTTTATAAAAACTGAAAGCCTATTACATAAATGTCAATTTAATTATAAAATAACTATAATTTTAACACTTTTAAATACACTAAACCTAAACATTTACAACAAAAACATCAATTGTGAAGCTCAAAAAATTGATCATTTTGGTTGATATTTTATAATATTTTAATTATTTGTCACTTTATGTTTTTTATATGTTATCATTGGCATTATATATTGAATTTTTATCATTTTATTAGTTTAAATGATATTTCTAATATTACAACTTAGATGTTAGTTATTTGATATTTAGATATTTAAGGTTTTAATTATTTGATATTTTGAATATATAAAGATAGCAAGTATAAACAATTTTTAAATTAAATGCAAATCAAACTAATTCGAATTCTAGTCGAATTCGAATCGAATTCGGATCGAATTCGAATTCCGAATTCGAATAGAATCGAATTTCGAATTTGAAAACGAATTCGAATTTCGAATTCGAATTGGATTATTCGAATAAATTTCGAATTAGAATCGAATTCGAATCCTCATAAAAAAATTCAAAATTCGAAATCATTCGATTCGAAATATTCGAGTTATTCGAAATTCGATTCGATGAACACCCCTACTTTGGGCAGGCCGACCCCCTGGTTTCCTGGCCAGCCGCCTGGTACGGTTTGGTTCTGAAAACCTTGAATGGATGTCCAACGTTTCCGTTTTCCATAAAAATGTTTTTTCTAGAGCAAGTTTGCATCCGCTCTTTTTAAAAAAAAAAAAACTGATGAACTCTTAACATTGCCTCAATATATATGTTTTAACTCGAATTTAAACCTAAGATCACTTATAGAAAAGTTAAAAGGGTAAATACTAGACCAGATATCCTTGTTTGCGTCCATTCTTACATCATCCTTTTTTTAAAGGAAGAACTTAATAGTCTAATACCCCATTTTTAAGAAACAATGTCTCTATCAAATTAACTTGTTTACGTTGATAATAAAAAATAAATAACGAATTAGAATTGAATGTTTCAAAATATTAGTGACTAGCATATTAAATATTAATTCATTGTTTTATAACTTGTATCTATCTCGCTCTATATATAAACTTTCATAAATATCTTCAAACTCATGTAACACGATATTGAAAAAACTCAGACAGCTCATACTAGCTTTGACTAATTTACAAAACTAAGTTCGCTAAATCAGATTGATATAGTTCATTTGTTATTTGTCACACACATATAATTGTTAACTCCTCACACATGAATATACCAAGACTTATTATTTTCTGGTTTTAGCTTAATATCCGTTATGCAACATTAATACATGTCAATCATAGTTAAAATGCTCAAACAACTCACATCTCAAACTTCTTAAGAAAAGCTCGAAAAAACCGATAAGAAATCGGTTTTTAAAGTAAAGCGTGCTCAGCTTGACTCATTTACTAGTTAAGCCAAACTTAAGGTGACCCTAGCTTGGTTCAACATGGCTTGTGAACAACTCTTTTCTAGTGATAATTGAAAAAAGTGAGCTCATATATGGCTAGTTTTGGACGTACATTAAAATTCCATGAACTTTAGTTTCATTTTATCCTAAATAATTTACTCGCAACTTTTATTTTAACTTGGTTATAAGTCAAATATTCAAAAATTTTATAATGAAAGTCACATCAGTTTAGAAGTAGAAAGAAGAAGTTAGTGAATGGCCTGACGAAGTTATAAAACTTCCTTTTAGTCACAATTGTACATTGTTGCTACACAAAATACGCTTAATTAGCGGGTACATGAATCTTGCACGTCCTAGCTAGCTAGTGCGTAGTACGCACGTGAGACTCGTTGGTTCAAAGTGGTCTGGATGGCGTGTGTTGCATGTGTTGTATATTGCCTTCTCGATCGTGCTCGAGCAAGCTTAACTATATTCATCATGAAAAAACTCGTGAGAACCCCAAAACCTCAAGGACACTCTGATGGTCAAATCAGTACACACAAACGGAAATAATTGCAATCTATCTATTGATCTTTGAACATTTTCACGCTAATTGCATTCAACATCACTCTTGAAAACTGTCGAGATTCCATCTTCCAGTCCATACCTGTGGTCATCATTGCTGCAAACTCTGGGTAACTTATCCTGCCATCCTATACGTAAGCACGTGCATCAATCAATCATCTAATCATTGAACCAACATATGTTATATGTACATATATATACATATATATAGGATCAGATATGATAATAAATCACTTTAATTACGGATACCCGATTAACTATGACAATATCAACCTAAATCTTTTGGGGTTTTTTCGTTATCTTTATTATATATGTACAAGACTATGTTCTTTTATGTGTTTGTGAAAATTTATCACATTTTATGATCTTACGTTAGTTTAAGTTGTCGTAATAGCAAATAAATATTTAAAGTATAACGGAGACTTACACTTGCTTAAATCCCAAACGATGATGAATTTGTACAAATAGATAAAAAACATAGTAACATGTATAATAAAGGTAATGAAAAAAAATCATCAAAGAGTTGGGTTGATTTTGTCAGAATTAATTTTACACAATTAAGATGGATTAACAACGGATTATTCCTATATATATGTGTGTGTGTATATAATGTTGATTAGCAATGTTGATTAGCTGGTTACATTCATGATCATTTATAACAACGTATGACACACACGCATAGATATATATGTATGTATATATGTATCCTATGAAAACCATATGTTAGAGAGAAAACATTAAATCCTATCTTGGCCATTGATTTGAATCTTGAAAATAAATATGTGGTTAACATTAAACTTAAATAAAAAATAGGTCTTGAATAAAAAATTAATTTTAATGTGGGTTAATATTGATCACATATTTATTTTCAAAATTTCAAATAAATGACTCATATAAGGTTTAAGAATTTTCTTTTTAAAATCGATTTTTTCACAAGATACAGCCTCTCTCTCTCTATATATATATATATATATATATATAATATAAGATTGTGAACAAATAATAACACACTCAAGATGAAGCCAAATCTTAGATTTTTTTTGAACATCATTGTAACACATTTAGAACACTATGTTCTTTTATGAGTTTACGAAAAGTAATCACCGTTTGATAGTTTACATCGTTGTAAGTTTTGGGCCTAAAACAATTACAGTGCTGTAAATAAAAAACTTACAACGATGATATCTTTTAAACGGTAATGAATTTTCACAAACTCATAAAAGAACATGGTGTTCTAAATGTATTACAATGATATTTAAAAAAAATCCAAGATTATGATTCATCTTGACAAAGTTATCTGGTTTATTGTTTTAAGAGTGTGTTATTATTTGAAAACTCCCCATATAATATATATATATATATATATATATATATACTAGGTTAGTATCCCGTGTATTACACGGGTTGAATAAAAATTAATAAGTATTCAATAATATAAATATAAATATAAAAATTGTAAATGATTTTTTGGTTTAAAATACGATCAACATTAGAAAATAAAATAATAATTTTGTATGTTAAAAAATTCATTTTTCAAAGATTGGTTTTTAAACACTTCATTTTAAAAGAGTTGTTTTCAAAAAATGTTATTTTTTACAAAATTATAAAATGCTATCTATTATTACACAAGTTGCCATATAAAAAATAAATATTTAATAATAAAAAAATTATGAGTTATAAATTATTGGAAAATTTTCATATTTTATAATAATTTAATTTTTTAAACTTTGGTTTTTTATATTAAAATATTTTTTTATTATATTAAGAAATCGTTTTTAATTATGAAAGGTATATATATTGTAATTAGTATTTAATACTATTATGTAATATATTTTTTTATATTTTTAGTTAAAAAAAATATAAAAAATATATAATTATATAATTAGTATTTATTAAAGTTGTGTATTTATTAGGAGAGAGAAACGAGAAAATTAGTGTAAGATACTCTAATTTTGTGACATGTGTCCTACAGTTATTTTGATTTATTAAGTATAATAGATAATAGATATAGACACACATATACACACACGTATGTGTATATATATAGACACACACGTACGTACCTTATCTAGGTCGGCATCATGTATGATATCATTAACTAGCTTCTCATTATAATGTGAATTTTGGTTTTCAAACAAAGACTCCTTCAACTCATCAAACTCGATGTATCCATTTTTGTTTCTGTCAAAATGGCGAAAAGCTTGTCGGAGATGATCATCATCGTTGCTAATCCGTTTTAAGTGGATCGCAACCATCATGAATTCCTCGTAGTTCAATACCCCGTTTTCATCAAGATCAGCCTTCAAACATCAAAATTAATTAACTAAGCAATTCCGCAACAAAAACAACAGATCGACGGGATTACATTCGATCATATACAGTGACGGGCCTAGAAAATTTTTTTATAGGGGCAAAATTATTTAAGTTTGTTTAAGTATTGATATATAATAATTTTTTTCATCTTTTGATCAAGTCAAGTCGGATCGAGTTGGACCATGTTAAAAAAACAATAAAACTAAATTTTTTAAACATGAGCACAATAAAAAAAACAATACATGTAAAGTCATTACCTATGAGGTTTCATATTTTGAAATCTATATAAAAATGTATAGAGTAACTTCTACGTACCACAAAACAAGAACCGTCATCCCTAATTAGATACCTATCACTAATACAAAAGTATTATTTTAATAGATTACGAAAATTAATAATGAAGTTGTTTAAAATGAACTTTGGTGATTTATTTATTAAAATTAATACTGAACTTGGTTTTTAATTGGCTGGTTTAAATTAATAGTTGAAACTTTTTCAACTTGGTTTAATTAACTAAAACTTAAAATAAAGTGAAAGGGGAATGAGTGCAAAATATTATGAAGTGCGATCAAGATTTTAACATATATATACTACTAAAAAATTTTTTCAAGGTGGTCGGCTGCCCCCGATTACTGAAGTAGGTACGTCACTGATCAAGTGATCATATATATGATCGATCGGTACATACAGCTTCCATTAACATTCGAACATCATGATCATCAAGCGGTTGATCTCCGATCAAACACAAACCATCTTTAAACTCGTCGAACGTTAGCGATCCGTTCTTGTCCTTGTCCATTTCAAAAAACATTTGTTTTAGCCCGTCTACTTGTTCATCTGGCAAGTAGTCTGCAACCACCTGCATGCATGCGATCAAACCCACACCCTAACTACATGTATAAGTTTGTTATTTTGATGACTTGAATTAAAACTATATATAAAACAAATATTGAATAATTAAAGGGTTAATTAATTAATTAATTAACTAATTAACAACCCTAACTTACTTACCCTAATCACCTTCTTTTTGAATTTGTTCATCAAAGAGAACTGTTGGATTCTTGTTCGTACATTTTCTCCCAAAGGAATGTTAGGGACCTTGTGAGCATTTTGAATCCATTGATTCTCTGTGACACATGATATTTAGTAGGTATAGTATACACTACAAGAAAAGACACTTTTAGCGCCTACTATTATAGCGACAACAATTATCGTTGCTACAGATTCACTTAAGACGACGACATGTCGTTGCTAAAAAGTTAAAAATATTCTTTGATTTTCTTTGCACGTGCTAACATATAGTAGGTTAGTCAAAGTAGCGAATAAAGTCTTTTTTATCAATACCCATGTCGCCGCTAAAACATAAACTTTATTCACTTGTTGATTTTCTTTTAATCAACCAAAAATTTAAGGTAAAAAAATTGGGGTGTTCTATAGTCGTCGCCAACCATTCAACCTAACATATAATAGCGACGACAAAGTTAGGCTACAGAGACGGAACTATAGCGATGATGTTATTAGCGAGGACATGTTGTCGCGATAGCCTTAAAAGGCTATACTAACGACATGTCGTTGCTAAAAACCTCCGAGTTTTTATGGCCTTAGCCGCTGATTGGTCTAGCAGTATGTAATTTTAATTATTTGTGAAATATATGTGTATATATAAATCCTTTCTCTGTAAGTTTATGATAAAAAAAAAATTCAGTGAAATGGTTCAAATTGGTTGCGTGCATTGATGGAATGATACCCAAGACTTGTTGGACCGTGAGTCGGTGGTAGGGGTTTTTGTGAAGCATGCCCTTGACGAGTTTTTTAGCGTCTTCGGAGACCCTTTGCCAAGGGTCCCTTGTAAACTTTATATCACTTTTGATTATTGCTTGTGCAATTCCTTCTTCGGTTTCTGCATCCATGCATGCAACCAAATTATTCCATACATTCATACATACATGATGTGATTAAATCGGTATACTTCATAATATAATGTTGCAATTTTTAGGGTGTATACACATACATATATATAGGGGAGTGTTACTAAGAAAAGCATTCAAAGTAAGAAAACTAATCACAATCATTACGTAAACTTGTAAGTACGTACAAGTTTTATGAGTTGCATATACCTAACTTTGTGATCTACGTACTTTATTAAAATTTTTCCTTATAGCATTGTTAACATTATAATAAAAAAATATGAAAAAAATTAAAAAACTTTATTGGTTAGTATAAGTTTTCTTAGTTTTATTAAAAATAAGAAGTTTTTTATGAACCCTTATATATATATATATATATATACACACACACACATTTATAGGGGATGTTACTCATCAAACAAAATAACTCAACCCAAAAAACTAGTCTGTTGGGTGAGAGAACTCAATTATCCCATGCACATACAACCGATGTTATGATTCCCCTAAAAAGACTCTTACATTGCAATGATTTTGATCCCTAACAGAGGGTTCTCTTAAAAAGTCTATTATACCTAAAAAGTCTAAAAAAAGTTTTTAAAAAACCGACCCAAACAAACTCATTTTTGCGTCATAAGAACCGGCTTGTCGAACCCTAATCGCAAATGTTAAACCCCAAATCGTACACCATAATACTAAAACCTAAACTTTAAAACCAAATCTTATAGAAGCATAAAGAGAAAACCTAAAAGTTAAAAAACGAATCCCTAAAACCTAAACTTTATAGCTAAATTTTAAAATTAAAACCTAAAAGCTAATATTGTAAGGATCGATGAGACGGTTTCAATGCCGTTGAAATGAGTACAATCGGAATTTGTTTGGTCCAATTTTGAGGTTTAGAAATACTTTTAAACCTTCAAATTTAGGCCAAACAAACTTTTTATTTAATTATTCTCCTATGTGTGTATATAGTTTGATCTAACTATATGTGCGCCTATATATAACCCATTAATTAAATAAAGAATAAACTTCGTTTTTACTTTCTGTGGTTTGGTCAAAATAACGTTTTTCATCCAAAAGTTTCAAAATGTCTTTTTTGCTCCATAAAGTATGCATTCTTTCTCGATTAGCTTCAACCCATTAACACCATTTATTTTTTTCTGTTAAATTTAACGATATTTTAGACTTTTTACACATAAGGGCTAGTTGTGTAAAAATTAATCAAGTTACTAATAGAAAAGAAAACAAATTAAAGAACTAAATGTATATAATCAAATAAATAGCAAACCCCTACCACCTCATTTCCTTCTCTTTAACCACGTGACCACCGTTGACCCACCACATTACCAGTTGTCCACAACCACCACTGTATATCTTCATTGGATGACACCACCACCATAAACTTGCACCACGCCGCACCAGCTCCATTGTCCACCAAACCACACCACCGCCATCTACCTTCAAGCTCTGGAATCAGACCATTGCCGCCACCCTTATTTCGCAATACCAGAGGCTACAACCGATGAAAATCCTTCTCTTTGTTCGAAGTGATGATGACATTTTTGACGATGTGTATGTGCGAATCTAGGGTTTCTGGTTCAAGTAAGGAGACGATTAGGTTAGAGATTAGTTCGATTAGGTTTTGTTCTTCAATAGCAAGGGTTTTGCATGTGGGAAATAGGGGGGTTTTGCAAGTGTTGATAGTGATGGTGATGATGATGGTGGGAAGGAGGGTGGCAGCTGATGGTGATGGAGCTTGACTGATGGTGATGAAGCTCAGCCAAAGGTGGTGGAGCTTGGCTGATGATGGTGGAGCTTGGCTGATTACATAAGAGTCCCTAATAAATTTTTTTTTTTACAAACTAGACCTTATGTGTGAAAAGTGTAAAATACCCTTACATTTTACAGAAAGATAAACGGTGTTAGTGAGTTGGAGCTGATCGAGACAGAATGCATATTTTATGGAGCAAAAAAGATATTTTGAAACTTTTAAATAAAAATTGTTATTTTGACAAAACTACAAGAGCAAAAACAAAGGTTACTACTAAATAAATAAAAAGGGACATGCATATATACCTGCCCAAAAAGGAGGAACGCCACAAAGCAAGATGTAAAGAATGACACCAGCGCTCCATACATCAATTTCTTCTCCGTAATTACGTTTTAGCACTTCTGGTGCCATGTAAAATGGGCTTCCCACAGTTTCCCTAAATCTTTGTCCTACGTACACCAATATTAATTAATTTTATCACATTATTATAATTTTTATATATACACTAATAATAAAGTAAATAAAAAGCTTAACAATTAATTAATTAATTATTTATTTAAGTAGAATTTGTTTTAGGACGTACGTACCAGGCTTAAAGAATATTGATAGACCGAAGTCGATTGCTTTTAGAGATGCGTGCTCTCCTTTGTGAGCGTACAAGAAGTTTTCCGGTTTCAAATCACGATGTATAACTCTATTTTTGTGGCAAGTCTACAACACATACAACAATATTATAATTAATATATTTATTATTTACATGCTTTTTTTTAACAGAAATTTTTTCACCATTGTCCACTATGAGACCAGAACCCTCAACCTATTTTAGAGAAAAACATCTTAACACACCTTGGTACCATTGAGACAAATGCTCTTTGGTATTTACATACTTGTAATCTTGCAAATATGATAAACAATCATTTTTTTTAAACATGTCAATTTCTTAGACTACTATTATCGTGTGTCACCTTTTTAATCTAATATTACCACATATCACTTTTTTTATCTTTTCAATCAATTCTCTTGTTAGATAATAATCATATTCTCAAATTTTAAAGATTAATGATATTATATACTTTTTCATATAAAAAAATAGTTTTTAATAATTTAAAACTAAAATTTTTTGTTAGAAAAACACACTTAATTAAAAAAAAAAAAAGTTTACAAAGTATGAAATTTTTCTAACAAACAATTTTTTTAAAAAGTAAGATATATTTTAAATTTATAGTTTAAAAGAAATTAAAAATTATATAAAAAATAAAATTTCTTTCAAAAAATTTTTATTTAAGATATTTTCCCTACAAAGTATATAAAGTTTTAGTTTTCAATCTGTGTAACACACGAAATTTAACCTAATTAAGTATACATGCATGATTATTAAACCAAACATACATATGATGTTAAGGTAGTGTTTGTTTTTTTGAAGAAAAGTTCTTCTAGCCTCTTATGTCTCCGCCGCGCAGACGCAAGAAGAGGTTTGAGGTTCGCAGACTGTTTGTTTTCTCGAAGACCTTTCACTAAAAAGCTCTGCGCGGCCTCTTTTTGGCGCAGATGTGGACCAGAGTCTTCTCCAAGAAGAGGTTATCCTCTTCACGTCTCCTCAAACCCTTTCCCGACTTTGCCTCCTCCTCCACCGCCACTGCTGCCGTGAGGCCACCTCAATCCACCGCCGTCGTGACTGCACCTCAACCCACCGCCGATTTAGCTGTACCTCAACCCACTGCCGATTTCGCTGCACCTCAAGCCACCGCCGTCGTTCGATTGAACCCTAGGGTTTCTCCTCGCCGTCGTGAAGGTTTCTCATCCCTTCCCGATCTTTCTCTTCTTCCCGATCGCTCCTCCCGTCGCTTTCTCTTCTTCCCGATTGGCGAACACTAGACGCGAAACCCTAGGTGGCGGAGATGTGCGAAACCCCAGACGACGAACCCTAGGTGGGGTCTTCGATTTCGATTTCGCTGGAGATGAGATGTGTTCGATCGGAGAGGAGCGGCGGTAGGTGGAGGGGGCGATCGGAGATGAGTGGCAGTAGGTGGGGTTTGTAGATCGCAGGTGGAGCGACGGTGATGTGTTCGATCGGAGATATGTTCGATCGCTGAAGAGGTTATCTTGTTTGAAGATGTTTTTGGAAAACAAACACCCTCAAAAACTCTTCTTGCAGGGGTTTGGTCCACCTCTTCTGCAAAAGAGGTTTGCAGATGTGGTCCGCAGACCGCAGTCGTTTTACCTCTGAAAAAACAAACACCACCTAAGTGTATATGAACCCAACTGACCTGACCCGACCCGACCCAACCCAATCCAACTTAAACACAAACAAACTTAAAAAATTTCCACCACCATGAAATTTTTTTTTTTGGGTCCGCCGTTAACTTTATTACAACATGTTAATTAACACTTTCCATGCAACAATTTTTATAGGAACCTATATGTTGCATGATAAAGATTTAAAAATCTTGATCACTTAGAATTAGAGGTGCACAAACATGTTAACCGTCTAACCGGTGGAAAACCGGTTTTGAAATAACCGGGCAAAGTCTGGCAACCGGTTTTTACCAATAACCGGTTCGGTTAATAACCGGTTTTTCAGGATCTAAAGCCGAAACATATATATAACCGAATCTGGTTAACCGCCAAATAACCGATTTTTTCCTAAGTTGGACTGGTTAACCGGTTTGAAAAACCGGTTTGATCTCTTGAAAATTCAAAGCGGTCTCAGACTGATGGTTTTTTCAAAAACCTAAAACCGGTTACGAACTGGTACCGGTTCGGTTAACCGGTTTTTTTTCATGTCAACTTAGAATGCAAAGATAATAAAAACCTGGACAACTTCAATAATGGTTTTGATAACAAGAGCAGCGGCTCGTTCGGTATAATGACCTTTAGCAACAATCCGATCAAAAAGCTCACCACCTTCACAAAGCTCCATCACCAAATAGATCGCATTTTTATCTTCATAAACATCTTTATACATCACAATATTTGGATGCAAAGGCATATGTCTCATGATCGCCACCTCTCTCCGCACATCTTCGACGTCGATTTCTGCCTTTAATCGGCTCTTCGAAATCTTCTTGCATGCCATCTTTTCGCCGGTTGTTATGTCTTGACATTCGTATGATACCCCAAACTCGCCTCTTCCGAGCTCTTTCCCCATCTTGTAACGCTCGAAAATGTCTTTTCCGGCTGCGTCTTTGATGACACGAACCGGGCGTATAAATTTTGGGGCTTGGTATTTCTTGCGTATGCGTTTGGGTCGTGGTTTGGGTTGGACATGACCGTTTCGGGTTCGTCTTGTGTAGCTTGTGTTGGCTAGAGACGCGCAACCCCCCATTTATGACGACGACGACAACGACAACGATGATGATGGATGAGGGTTGCAAGTTAGAAGTTAGAAAAAGACAGATTTGGATTGTTTGAATGATAATTAATATAAGATCAAAGGATTGAAAACTAAATTTTATGATGAGATTTTGGATTCGATTGTGATTTTGAGGTTGATATTTTGTTGTTGATCTTTTTTACATTATCAATTCTTGTTTTCCGTAGATTTTGTAAAATCTATCTGTTCTAATAAATTTCGTTAAATTGCTATGACTTAATTAGTCCTCTTTTGGGGTATGGCTAAAATGATTGGTTTTGTTAAAATGTTAAATTTAATGATTTTTTCTATAAATAGTATCGTAACGATTTTTTTTATAATGAGAAAGTCGAAGAAAAAGAGAAATATTATTTGTTAAAAACAAAAGAAAAAACTTCCACTCGTTATTTTTATTTTTAAAGCCTATTTCATTTTTATAAAAATATTTTATTGACATTGACCATAAATTAACCACCAAATTAAATTAATAAATTAAATTTGATTATTTCTTTTTATTAGGCCACAAGGAGTCATCCAACTTTTCCCTACTTTTCCCCATTGTCACATCAGCGCCACATCAGCTTTCCTCACTTTTTCCCATTTTGCACGATGTCGTCCACTTTTTCCCACTTTTCCCCATTTTCAAATCTTATTTTTAATTAATTATTTCCATATACATATAATGTTGATAAGCTGGTATCATTCATGATCATTTATAACAACATACGACACACACACAACGAGAAAAAGAAAAAACTTCCACTCGTTATTTTTATTTTTAAAGCCTATTTCAATTTTATAAAAATATTTTATTGACATTGACCCATAAATTAACCACCAAATTAAATTAATAAATTAAATTTGATTATATCTTTTTATTAGCCTTTAACTTCATGTTTATTAGATAGGGGTGTAAACGAACTAAATTAACATAAAAGAGCTGAGCACTTGTCTATGTTTGTTCATTTAACTTTTAACTTGTTCATGAACGGTTCACGAACGCTAACCGAACGGATATTTTTGTTCGTATTCGTTCATTAAGAAATTTAGCTTGTTCGCGAACGCTAATGAACACGTAATATTTAAACAATAAAATTCAACATTTTTAATCTCAAAGATTAGAGATTATCATTTATATATATAAATTAAAATATTATAGTATTAAATTAAAAGTAACTTAAATATTCGTCCATTTAACTAAATGAACGTAATTTTTTGTTCGTGTTTGTTCATTTATTAAACGAACGAACATAAACAAACCTTTCGCGGAACGATTCACGAACTTCGCTAGATGGTGAAGTCCTATTGTTAGCCATCGTATACATCCTTAATTGCATGGTCGACAGTCGACACTCACCAAAAACCCTACTTATCTCGTCCCCTCTGATCACACAATCACAAAAACTGTTTTTCAAGAACTTCCAGCAAGATGTTTCCTTGCCACGTCAAACACGTCAGTACGTCACTCCCTCTAACCACTTCCACGTAAGCCACGAGCTTCTTCTAAAATAATTATGTAAAAATATTTTTATGATACAAATTGATATAAAAATAATAAAATTCATATATTTCCTAAAAGTTCGTAAACTTTAATATATGAAGGATAATGCTATCACTCCATTACATTAAACTATTTTACTTTAATCTCCCAGCGTTTAATTAAAATAAAAAAAAAAGTCTTAATATTTACGTAGCACCCATCATCTATAGAGGTGCTCAAACCGGTTTTTTTCTCAAACCGGTTCGGTTTGGGACCCGAACCGGTTTGGTCAACGTGTGGTCAAAACCGGTTTGGTGAAAACCGGTTCGGTTTGGAAACCGGTTTGGGTGATTGAAGATGTCAAACCTATAAAACCGGTTTGGATCGGTTGGAAACCGGTTTGGACCGGTTTAGAGGGGTTGAAACCGGTTTGGAAACCGGTTTGGGAGACGAGGATGTCAAACCTGTTCCGAACCGTCGGTTTGGACCGGTTTGGAAACCGGTTTGGGTGAAACCGGTTTGAGATCCGGTTTGGACCGGTTTGGAAACCGGTTTGAGATCTGAAACCGGTTTTTTTGTTCACCTCTAATCATCTATACACTATACTTAAATTAAATCATCAAATCATACTCACATAATTTTTACTTGTACATATTTTTTATTTTTAAAAAGTATAAAAAGGTGATGTTATTGGTATACCGGTGCACCAATATCAATGATATATGTGTTAGTTATCCTTTATATAAAATATATGATTTAAATATATTAATTATAATTTAAATTTTATATATATATATAATTAATTTATAAATATGCACTTAATATAATAAATAAAAGTTATACAAATAAAAGGCTCGTTTAGGCTCGCTATCCAGCTCGAGCTCGATATGCAAAGCTTGGGCTCGGGCTCGGGCTTGTTAATTAAATGAGCTATTTTTTATGCTCGAGCTTGGACTGGGCTCGTTTAAGCTCGGATCATTCGAGCTTTTTATCGATATGCAAACGAATGAAGCGAGCTTGTTAATTAAATGAGCTATTTTTTTATGCTCGAGCTCGGACTGAGCTCGTTTGAGCTCGGATCATTCGAGCTTTTTATCAATCTGATCTCAAATATTTCACAAGCTCGCTTCATTCGTTTACACCCATATTTACGTCTGATTGTAAAAAGCATAAAACAATGTCCGCTTTAGAAACAATAAAAAAGCATTGGTAAGTAATTTTTTTAATTTTCCATTAAAAAAAAAGTTATTGGGTTACCACTGGCCCACATGAAAGGCCCAATGATTCAATGAAGGAATCATTTAAATTTAAACCGGTTTGCACACGATTACTTAGTGCCCGACAAATACGGCTAAAGTTCCAAAAGCCACCAAGTGAACCGAAGGTGGTGCCATTCTTTGTAATGCCAACGCGGGAAATTGAACGACGGTGACTACATCCACGGCGGAGCTTCCATCGGAGACCTAGTTTCCATAGCATCAACACTCTTCACCGCCAGGTATGACGGATTCTTCGTTACTTTTAACTCACTACATGCAGTTGATTCGAACGTATTGTTAGTACGATCTTGCTAAATTTCAAACACCTGCAATAATTTAATTACAAAATGTTCAGTTGCTGATCAAATTGATGTAGTTTTTGCGTAGATGCTACTTCAGTAAGCTGAATTCTTAAAATCTTTTATAAAATCGAAGATAGGATGTGATGTGATGTGATTTGATTTGATTTGATTTGATAATCTGTTTTGTGGTTTTAGAAGCATCAAATCGATAATTTGCATATACGAATAAGGATTTTCTGATCAAATTGATATAGTTTTTGCGTAGATACTACTTCAGTAAGCTGAATTCTTAAAATCTTTTACAAAATCGAAGATAGGATGTGATGCGATTTGATTTGATCATCTGTTTTGTGGTTTTAGAAGCATCAAATTGATAATTTGCAGATACGAATAAGGATTTTTGAAATCATCATGTGATTTAGGATTTTGGTTAGTACTTCTAGACAACTTCTGATAGAGTTTGATCAAATAGTCAGTTTGCTTGTACTTAGAGTGAACTCTAAGGAATATTTGTCAAATTGTGTTACTAGTGTGAGTGGCAAACTCAAGTGAATCATACAAAAATCGAGTTTGCTTGTATGACAAGCAAACTCAAGGCAAAATAATATTCAAATCAAGTTTGCATGTTTAATATGCTTGTCACACCAGCAAACTTGATGAGTTTGTTTGCCACTCTAGTGATCAGATCACTCTTGATTTTGGCTATGCCCTATATGTTCAATGTGTTTTAAAAGTTGTCTAGAAGTGCTTACAATCCTAAATCACCTGGAATTCAAAAAATTTCACATCAGCACATGTTTGACCAGATGTTGAAGGCTTCTTCTTTGACTTTTCTTCAAGTTTCTTGGTTGAACCAGCAATTAATCTTCTTGGTCAAATATATTAATGCAATTTCTTTAAACTTTTTACTTGAACTCTGTATTTTGTGACCTTCCCTAATTGAATTTGACATCTTGAATTCGAATCACAGTGTTCATCATGGTGTGCATTAGGAATGACCTGAAAGTTCATACACAAGAACTTAACTTAGCATCAAATGGCAGCTATAGAGAATCAGTCAAACTCCAACTTGGTGATACGAGTCCTGTTTTCAGATCCAAAATCAAGTCTTTTAAGGAACAAACTGAGGTTGAAGACGGTGAATTTGCAACAACTTTGAGGAAGGAAGAATCACTTAATCGTGATAACTGCACGTGGTTATCGATAAGTGGAGCATCATCTCCGTCATCATGTTCTAAAGATGATGGTTCATCTAGTTGCATGGATCTTAAGATAGATGCATGGTTCATTTCATTATTATCAACACAATCACCAAGTCCTGGTTCACTTTTAAATACAAAGATCACATTCTTCGATGGTTCTAGAGTAAATCCGATTGAAGAGGCATCTTTAGTTCTTTATCAAAGAAAGAAATCAGATGAAAATATGGTTTTTCAGGAGAATGTAGAGGAAGAAGATGTGGTTTTGTGGCTGAAGAATGAAACATTTGATGATGGTTTAGAATGTTATAGTCAAACTTTGAAGAAAATGTCAAAATCAAAGTCAAATTCATCATATTTTACTGATAGCAGTGATGAACGGTCCTTACTTTCTTCATCTTCTAGCTCTGATTACTCATCAGAAGTCTTGGATTTGGAAGAAGTTAATATTGATAAACCGCTTTTTTGGCCACTTAATTCGGCATCTGATTGGAGTTCAGAGACTGAATGGGATTACTTCATTATGTCACCTCGTAAGGATATATACAAAGTTGGTAAATCACCAAAAACTACTAATAATCTTTGCCCAAAAGTCCCTAATCAAGAACTGGATTCAGAAAAAGGCTGCAATCGAAGACTCGTGTTTGAAACACACTTACAATCCTCATATACTTGTGATCTGAACAACAATGAGGCTGAATATGTGGCTTCTGAAGACACTAAGATTAAAACACCAGTATTTTGGCCGCCTAATTGTGCATCCGAATGGAATTTCGATTCCAAATGGGATTTTTTAACAATATCACCACGAAAAGATGTTTGCTACAAATTTGGTAACTCACAAAAAACATGTTTGAAGAGTCATGGAAACAAGGATCTAGAAAAAGGTTGCAACAGAAGGCTTGAGTTTAGCAAGGACTCAAAATCATCATCAAACATGATGCAAAGCACGGGTATACAAGCCACAGAACAAACGAGAGTTGACCGTTTGACCAAACGATCAGTGAGCAAGTATAAGATCATGTTGGAAGATCTTTTGTTAGTAGATAAATTGAATGCAGGGGGTGTGATTGAACAAGTGTTAGGACTTGGTGAATTTGATGGGCATGAGGGTATTGAATCTGAATTTGACAAAGGTGAGTTCTCTCCATTGTTTTGAAAACCAAACCGGAACAGACCCGCGGTTCGAACATGGTACGGGCCGTCGGGCCATTCATCAGTTCAGTCATCATGGATATAGCTGTGTCTGGTTATGTGAAAACCGGGTTGAATTAGCGAAATGGGTTAATGATTCGTCGGGATTTTTTTTTCAGAATGTTTTTTCAGTAATTATAGTTAAAAAATAGTTGAAAATGTAAATGAGCTGGTGATTCATTGAGATTTCTTTAAGTTAATCTAGAATTTGGTTTAAAACAATAGTATGAAGTTTCTTAGATCTTTTTGATTTTTTTTCCATCTACAATTTCAAAATTTTAATTCGGTTATAAAGTAATTGTTTTTTGAATGAGTTGAGCGGCCACTATTATCCTACTCTTACTTCTAAACTACTCTAAGGTATTCCTTTTTACTTGCATTTGAACCCAATACATCATTACAAGAGCTAATATATCGATCAAGTAGGCTAGTCTCTCGTTGGCTTTGATAAAGAGTTAGGTTTTTTAAAAAATTGGTTCTTTCATGTAAGAATTCCAATATTCCATGATTAGCTTTGTCAAAATTTCATGATTTTGGGAGTTTTCGAAAATATGTTTCTTTAAGGATGTGTCTTTTGATCAAGTGTGAGAGCTGGGTAACGTTATAAACCATCGATCAAGAAATGGTTTCATTTGGATTTAAAAAAAATAAATAAGTAAAAAAAATCGTGGGTCAATTTAGTTCTATTAGAGTAATACAATATATTAGTTTGTTGAGTCTACTCAAATCTTATAATGGTTACTTTTTATCAACTCGAATTATGTCGCACTTTATTTTTTTTCTACTTAAATTATACACTATCAATTTGGGTCACTATTATTACACGTGTTCACTTGAAATGTGCCCAAATAGAGGAGTAGAGCCATAGTGTAGAGGTGGGAAAAAACCTGAAACCAGAACCAACAACCCGAACCGGTCGTACCTAAACCGTTGGGTACGGACGGTTCCGGATTCTCAGAGAAATCGGAACCGGAAAAAGTGGAACCGGTTCCACTTTTACCCGGCCAAGCTGGAACCGGAACCGGCCAAAAATGGGTTGGAACTGGCAAAAAACCGGAACCGTTTAGAATCGGAATCGGTTCCGGCTAAAAAAAACCGGTTTGCCCACATCTACCATAGGGTGATAATTTCTGAAACGAATCGAGACACGACCTAAACATGTCACAAAATATTCAAGTTTTAGGGTAACAGGTGAAAAAAATGAGTTGTGTTCAGGTTAACATATTTATAAATATTAACATGCTTTAGGTTTCAATATTATTATTAATTTTCTTTTATAAAATCATATATATATTACCACACTTGCATTTTACTTGTATTAGACCACAAAGTAGTGTTTTTTTTTATGTTCTATTTTCAGCTTTCACGATACAAACGAGAGATCTCTATTATATGTACTTAACTAAAATGACTCGACTTAAAACGGTTTAAAATTCCACTTTAGGTCGGTTTAGGTCACAAATTGATTTGTTTTATATAAAAAATTATATTACAATTAATATTAGTTTAGATTTTCTTTAACTGTATTCTAAGATTGTAAGAAACTAGGAAAAAAATATAAATTATACCCTCTAGAGATTAAACCTTAATCTATATCTTAATTTCATTTTATCTTTAAAATTTGAATATCTTTGGTGTAGTTAATACGCATTTACTATTTAGCTTTATACAAATATAACTTGTGTCCCTCTAAATATGACAAAGAAAACATTTTGAGGCTAAAATAAAAAATAAACTGGAAATAAATTTTTTATTTTTTTGAAACATCCTCTTTTATTGGAGCAAAGGCAAGATTTAATCACATCTCACATGCCCTGTTATCAAGAATTTTAGTGGTTGACGAAACTAAATTTGCACTCATTTTAACGTTATTTTACTTATTTTGTGAAAATAACGTTACTTTAAACAATAACTTTAAACCAGATGTTCATTCAGAGAGGCTGGGAGAATGATGAATATAAACCTTACTATTATCCTAGCTGAGATATAGAGGCTGATCAGAAAGAGTGTCCTGCTCAAGGTTATCGTTTGAAGTTGATCATTCTGACGCTTTTAACGTTATTTTCACAACATAAGTAAAATAACGCTAGTTATACTGCAATTTTAATTTTGATCCTTGAGTGCCCACACATGTATACATTATACCGAGTAAGTAAGTTTGTTTAACTGCAAAAAACACACATTAATTGAACAATTAACCAACACATACTTCTAAACCCTTGTACATCTTAACACATTTTACATCACTACCATGGCTTTGATTCATCTTATACTTCCAATATAACCAAAAAACTAAATCAGAATCCAATACATGAACAAACAAGAACTCATCTCAGAAATCTTATTTTCAGGAGTAAGCAACTAAAACTAGACCTACACAAATGAATCAAGGTACCCATACTTATGTCGCTTGTTATACTGCAACAAACTAGCATAAGTCCGATCCCACACTCCGATATAAAGCGTTTCATCATCGGGACTAAGTGAAACACCAGATATCTCTCCGAAGAAATCGATTTCTTGCCTCTTTTCACAGTTTAATTTGGTGTCATAAATGTGCACGAAATCAGCAGGCTCTGCCACCACCAAAAACTGCCCGTCTGAAGAGAAACGGACTGACCGAACTGCCCCCATGTTCACTTTTAGAACTGAAACAGGGTTTGAGAGGTTTCTTAAATCCCATACCCTACAGGTTTTGTCTTGATTCCCAGTAGCAAATAGTGTTCCATTTGGATGCCATGCAGAAGCAAATGAGTAGTCAAGGTGACCTTTAACAGATGCAACTGTCTGCAAACAAGATATAAGTTTTTAAAAACTATGCGTAAAAATAACATTTAAAAAAACACCAAATCGTATTTGAAAAACATAATAGTTGCCAAACTGTATCGAAGGATGCAATACGACTATTTAGTGACATCAAAAATGGTACGCGAGCGATTTAACCAGTTAAGTAGGTTTTAGATAGCACTTTAGTCCATCAAACGATAGTTTACTTATTTGTGGTGCACACATATAATGTATATATGCGTGGGCACTCAAAGGACAAAAGTAAAATTGCACTAATGTTAACATTATTTTACTTATTTTGTGAAAATAACGTTAAAGGCATTGGGATGATTAACTTCAAACGATAACTTTGAGCTGGGGAATCTTTCGGAACAACCTCTCTATCCTAACTGGGATAAGGGTAAGTTTTGTCTCTATTCTTCTCTCCTAGACCCTACTGAAGAGGTAGAATATACTGGGTAAGTTTGTTTGTTTTAGTCCATCAAACTAAGTGTCATTAATAAGATGGAACAAAAAAGAATAGAAAATTTGACTCGTTTACTTATAAATGAGTCAATTCATGCTTTTAACGAGAGGTTGAATGGATAAAATAATTTTTTTTAGCTATAACAGAACACCAGTCAAAAGTAAGAGTGCATTGTTAGACCCTCCGGTGTGCCGGGTGAAGGGGCGTGGGTGGGGCGCCACTGGGCGTGGCACACCGCCCCCCATGGGGCGTGACTGGGGCGTGAACGGCTCACGGTGAGCAGAGCCACGGGCGTGGGGAAGGGTGGGGGGTTGGGTTTCGACCGTTGGCACTTGGGAGATTAAAAAAAAAAAAAATTAAATAAAACCTATATATAAAATCATCACAATCCATCCAATATTCACACACACTCTCTAAAAACTTCACACCCCACAAAAAAAAATAAACAAAAAAGTAGTATTTTTATAAAAATGGAGTTTATACGGGAAGATGACGATTTTAGCGAAGGAGAAGATTTTTTAATCGAAGCCGCACAACTTACTCTCGACATCATCAGACAACAAGTTGAAAGACCTGTTCTAACTAGAAGAGCACGGATTAATCGAGATCGTCTTGGAGCTCACGAACGTCTTGTTGAAGATTATTTTTCAGAAAATCCGAAATACCCCGAACATTTATTTCGGCGTCGGTTTCGTATGAGTCGAAATCTTTTTTCACGAGTGAGTAATGATTTGGAACAAAAGTATGACTTTTTCCAACAACGGTGCGACGGAAGAGGAAAGATCGGGTTTTCTGGTCTTCAAAAGTGTACTTCTGCAATACGGCAACTAGCCTACGGCACTAGCAGAATCAGCGATTCTTTTGATGAGTATTTACAGATGTCTGAGCGAATGGGGCGGGAATGTGTTTATAAATTTTGTAAAGGCGTAATTAGATTGTACGCGAAAAAATACTTGAGGAAACCAAATTCATATGACATCCAACAGATTTACACGTTTCATGAAGAAGTTCATGGTTTACCCGGTATGTTAGGTAGTCTCGACTGCACCCATTGGGAATGGGACAATTGTCCAACAGCTTGGCGAGGTCAATTCCAACGAGGCGATCATCCAAGACCGACTTTTATGCTAGAAGCTGTTGCGTCTCAAGATCTTTGGATATGGCATGCCTTCTTTGGTGCATCGGGATCGAACAATGATATAAATGTTCTAGATCAGTCGCCGATTTACAACGATCTTATTGAAGGCAAGGCACCCGGGCAGCAGTTTATTTGCAATGACACAACATACAAATACGGGTATTATCTAGTCGATGGTATTTATCCACAATGGGCTACTTTCGTGAAATCGTTTACATCCCGACAAACTGACGATGAAAAACGTCTGTATTTCCAGAATCGTCAAGAGGGTGCAAGAAAGGATATTGAACGAGCATTCGGAGTTTTAAAGAAAAAGTGGCACATGATTCAACACCCTGCTAGAGCATGGAAGCCAAGTCGTATCCGAAACGCGTTATACGCATGTGTGATACTACACAACATGATAATTGAAGACAACGGTCGAGCGATATGTGAATTTTATGAAGAAGACGATCCGAATTTGTTGGAGCATGTGGAGATCAACGAGGAAGAAAAACAAGCAAACCGTCGAATGCTTCGCAACGAGGATACACATGCGAACCTCAAAGCCGATTTGATTGAACATTTATGGAAAAATCGTTTTTATTAGTTTGTATTTTTTTTTAATTTTTTTTATTAGTTTGTATTTTTTTTTTAATTTTTTTTATTAGTTCGTATTTTTTTTTTTAATTTATTTTATTAGTTTGTAATTTTTTGATTAATTTGTAATTTGTTTTTATTAATTATATCTAAAATTAAATTAAAAAGGAATGATGACGTGGAGTGAGTGGGGTAATGGGGCATTTCCACCAAAATGGTGGGGTGAGTGGTTGTGGTGAGTGCTTATGTGGCGCCTACGTGGCGCACACGTGGAGTGATTGGGGCGCCTTGGCACACCCAATAGTCTTAATGCATCCAACCTGAAAAACTGTTTTGTAATCATGGTTAACACATAATTTGTAGAACAAAGATCAACTTGATAAAATTCTCAAAGAAAACAAAGATTATAAAGAGAAAAACATAACATGTATAGTCTCTTACTTTTCCATTTGAGGAGTCGACAAGCAGCCCATCAAGATGATCTCCAACGACAGTTATAAGCTTGCGATCTGGGCTTAATGATGAATGCTGAAACCACAAAAAAGAAATTATAGTTTCCAAAAGTGAAGCAGACAAATGAAGCTTTGTTCATCTGAATTGATAAGAAATCTTCAGCAACAGATGATGCTGAGTGGTTGTGAGTTGTGACTACATGGTGAAAATACAATTAATATCACTTGGGACAGATCTATGCTTCATCCAAAGTGTACAATTAAACATAACCTTTCAAATTATGTTATAAACTTATAAAATAACATTTGTAATCATATTTCACTAAGTACAGAAAAAGTTCAAAACTTTTGAACAAAAGGTGTTCAGGGTCAACCCTGAGTGATCGGTTTCGTCTCTTACAAAATTGTTACATGTTTTGACCAATTATCTAACCTGACAATTCTGCCACTATATCTAAACAAATGAAGTGAATAAAAAGGATAATATTCCCTTCAAACAGGCAAAAAATAACCAAGAAAATCAGAGAAACAAAAATGATGTTATACTTTAAAAAAAATTTCTGATCAAGGTTTGAGGATGTAAAAATAAATGCTTGAAATTAAATATATGACCACTTTGTGATACGTTGGAAACTCACATTCACCGGCCAAGGGAAACGAAAGTGATTCATAAGCTGAAATCCCTCCATATCATATTCTCTCACACCACCATCATTATTTGATGCCATAAAATGCATTCCACCACTGCAAAACAACTCCATCATCACTATCTTAATAGCAGCACCAACTTATATAAAGATGACCATTTCGACTATAAGTACACATCACTGGGTTACATTTTAAGACTTGAGGGTAAGTAAAAATATAGCTTAAAAGGGAACCGAGTCAAAAGACCCAAATGGATCTGCCAGAGTGTTTGTAAGAAAAATGCTAACAATATCCCTTACGGCTATCAAATATCAATATCAATAGCAATTACAATTTTAAATTTGATTTCAAAATAAACCAACATTCAGACATAACCCCAAACTAACTCCTACTGCCACTCACACAATCTATAAAAATGTGAAAATGATTGTGATCTCTTTGTAAAGCATAAAGTTTACAACATAAGTTTATTCACGAAAAAGTAAATATTTAGTGGCACAATAGAAATTGGGGTAAACAGGTAACAAATATTTGACAACCCAATTGTTCACAAAGTATTTCAGGTCTTGTTCCATCTCTAACAAAGTAACAAGTCAACTCATACCAAAGTACACCGTTTTAGCATAGACAAGCTGAACACCCTTTTTGCCACCTCTAAATTTTAGGCTAACCTAAGCTTTCCCTAAATTGTAATTACCTCGGACTATCAAATATCTCAACGGCATTTGTTATGGCATTTTCCTCGTAAGTTGTTCTTGTACAGAAACTTACTCCCTGTTTATCCAACCGCTGCATTTTTAAATAAAAGAAATAAACATATTAAAGACCAAAATGCATGTTACAAACCAACAAAACCTACAATAAAAAAAAAAAAAAAAAAAAAAAAAAAAAAAAAAAACCGAATATTGCAAGTGCATGCGAATGAGGAAATACGGCTTAAAAGAGTCTCCCCACAAGAGCAACCCAATTGATACCTTCCTTATTGTTTGATATATGTTAGAAGTATAAATTTTATATCGAATTTGACATGTTTTTAAAAAAAATTGGTTATTTTGGGCCCATGCAAAACATTTTTCTCTGGGGTTCTTTAGGTTGTGTCAACTAACGTTCTAGAAAAAAAAATTGATGAGAAGCGAACTATTCCTAACAAAAATTAATTTTGCAAGAATAAAGTATATGACCCGTTGAGGACGAGGTCAAACTCAAACATAGAAAATGAGTAAAAGAAGGTTCAAAAATAAAAAAATTCAAAAGTACAATTAACAAGGATTTATATAAGGATTAAAAAAAAGCCTGAACATTATTTTCCAGTTATTTGGTAATTAAAAATCTTAATATTTATAGTTGCTAGCTTTATTAGGAGCAATATTGAAGAGATTACAGTATACAATTCAGTTGACTCATTTTGTGCTTACTTGTCTGCAACTAGTTTAAAATACAATCTAGTGAACTACTAAGATAATGTACATTTGAATAAAATGAAAACCTATTTTTAAATTTTTTAGAGCACAGAAATACAGAAAGCATACTATTAGTGCATACCCCATATCAGTTTATGCTGCAGCTAGGGCCTAAAAGTTTAATAAAAAGAAGTAATAATAAAGTATTCTAATTGTTCAACATATTCGGACTTATTTATTTATGTGATTCTTGTTTATATTGCTTAAAGACACCATCTTTCAGCACAACGTATCATAAACATTGA
The DNA here is from genome assembly GCA_009363875.1 of Mikania micrantha. Taxonomy (NCBI): domain Eukaryota; kingdom Viridiplantae; phylum Streptophyta; class Magnoliopsida; order Asterales; family Asteraceae; genus Mikania; species Mikania micrantha. The sequence goes on along the minus strand of CM018687.1, from coordinate 57,871,443 downwards.
TAAAAGTGGTAGAATCTTTATTCAAAACATTCCGCCCAAGATACATTACAGAAAGGAAATTATATAAAAAAATATATAAATTGAAACATTATACTGCCAATATACCTTGCAAGCAAGCTCTCCTTGAAATCCTCCAGCAACCAAAAATTCATCCTTGACCGACAAAGTACTGATCTGAGTTTGTGTAAAACCTTCTAGCAAACTCCCTGCATGTTTCTAGATGACCATAAAGAATATAAATATTTAAACGTTAAAATAATAAATTTCAAATGAACTAAAACTAATCAGAATTTACCAGAATGTAGTAATTAAACAGAGATTACCTCAGTAGGTGCTACATGACCAGAAAAGTTAAGGATCTCAGTCAAATTGTACGATAATGATGACCAATGCATGATTGAGTAGCTGGACATGAGATATACATCATGTTTTGAGGTAGCCCAGACCAGGTTCCTTAGCTGAAGAGTAACATAAATTGATTAAAAATCGATATTGGAAAAAGTGACAAAACAGAATAGTTCAGTCATGTTGCTTCCACCAGAAACAATTTTATGCCCAAAAATATTTAATATTTTAAAAATAATTATTTTGTCAAATATGATTACCAAATTTATATTAATCCAATAATAATCTAAGTTTTAAATACCATAATTTAAAAGGTTTTAGGCATAAAAGATGCATGCTGAGCGCCTTTCAACTAGTTTTTCATCAGCTCGAAACTCTTATTGGTCCAAAAATCCTAATAATTTCATTTATCATAAGTTTTCCATATATGACTAGTTTGGACAACTTTCAGCCCTTTTGACTCGTTTCATTATTAGCTAACCGTTTTTTTACGCATTAGAGTATACCACAACCAGAATCAACCCATTCATAAGTGAACATATCAAAATTCAACTCTGCGTAACAACTAAGTTGAATTGTTGGCAAAACAGAATTTACCACGAAAAAAAAAAACTGAATTCAGATTTGAAACAAAAATAATGTCAAATACCTGAAAGTGCAAAATTGTAGGCTTCACCAACCTTGTATTGTGAAAAAATTCATAGTAGTTGGCACCCTTCTGCTTTAGTTTACATTTCTACACATACCAAAAAGGTTTCCATAATAATCAGAGAGTCCGGGGAGTAAAATGCTTAACAAAGATATACAAAATTACACACACCGATGAAAGCATACACACACAACTGTTAAGATTGTACCTTATCAACAGTTTCACCTGATAATGGAATGTTTTCATAGTTTCTGTATTGTTCCAACCTTGTGCGTCTATAACTTTCTCTTGTTATCTTCAATCTTTCCCACGGAATACCTTGAATATCTTTACCTCTTCTTGCTTGAGAAGAAGACGTATCCGTAACCTTCATAAAAAAAATGCACAATGTGATGATAACCATTGCATTTGCCCGCCAACATCAATAACTAGCATACGAGATACGACAGCAAAGGCCATAATATCAAATAACAATCTAGTTTTCAAGAATAAGTGATTAAAGAGGTTATAACATATTAACATCTTAAACTATCCAGATGCACAAGTGTTACACAAGACTACAATGCATAACAACATAGCAAGAAAAAACAATGATATTAAACTAACCATATCATAATCATCAACAACTGCATATCCACCACCACCTCCTTCCACATCATCCATCACAAAATCCAAAACATCTATCTCATCTGCCACGTAATCGATTTCTTCAACTTCATTATCAGGCATCCTGTAATCCCTGCAAAACAAGCCACCTTTCATTTGGTAAAATTATGAAATTTCACCTCCCCTGAAGTTCCATCTTACTCAGAACATCTATAGTAATTCTATATGCAGGATCTAGAGGTGCAAAATCCTTAATATGGAAGAAATCATCTAAATTCATCATCCGTTCACAAAGTAATTTCTTGAAAATAAAAACTTTCGAGCAGAATACACGGATCGAATTAAAGAACGATGAAAAAGATTAACCAGTTAATAGATCAGACAGCAAAAAGGTACAATAGTTACAGATGCCTAAAAATTAGAGCGAACTTAAACACTAAAGATTTAATTTGGTGATATTGGTATTGATTATTGAAAATAATTAGCAACTACATTAACCGATTACACTAACATCGCAATCAAAACCCATAACACAATCACACAACATCGTCAAGAAAAAAGAAAACCCAGATCAGAAATTGCTTAAATTTTAATATAAGAGATGAAATCGAAGTTAGGGTTCGTAAGAGGGAAAGGTATCATAACCATACATGTGAATTTACGATAAAAGAAACCCTAAAGCAATCGTCTTTGTTTCTTCTAAATTTTGGGGATGAATTGAATCTATATCTCTGGAAAAACGCAAAAAGATTATAAATAATTCAATCTCATGATCTGCTGATTCTCTCTCAAGATTGCAAGTGCTTTCTCTCTCTATAACGAAGAATATTTGGGGGTTTTCGTTTTACTTCATGATCCCGTGGATGAATTATGAGGGCTTGTTCATTCAAAGACGATCTTTTTGGGCTTTGAGAAAAGATGATTGATTTAGCACGCTACTGGCGTGGCAATCTTGCATCTATTTTATTTGCGGATAATTTGTATACCCCAAAGGTTAGCATGAGGTAAAGAAATATACGACAAAATGATATACATAATGGGATTGAATGATGATAGGAAAGAAATGGATTGATGACCCTGAAAAAAAAAATGATTTATTGTTTTGGGTTTCTTTTAAATTAGATAAAAGAAAAAGATATAATTCATGAGTCATGATTTAGGTTTTGTTTTGCATAGTGGATTTGGTTATGATTCGATTTATGTGTCGAGTCATGTTTTGGTCATAGGTCATTTTGTGGGACGGGTTATGTTGTCATGCTTCTGCCTAGTAGTTGAGTTGTGGTTTGGCTTATCAGTGTTAATCGGGTCGGATAACGAATCAGGTTATTCAGATTTGAAAATTTAACACTATTCGAAACCTGACCCAATACGAATTCGAAATTTGTTAATTCGATCCGAACATATCCGATAATCCGAATAACCGAAAAAATCCGAATACTTATTTTTTTCACCCGAATAAACATAGTTATTCGATCTGAATAAACAAGATTTTGTATAACCGAAATTTGATCTGATCCGAATTCGGAAAATAGATATCCGATTTGAATCTATTCGAATATATCCGAATCTTTAATTCGGATTGGTTTTTACGGGTTTCGGATACGATTCGGTTTTCGAATTTTTTGAACACCCCTAATTTGGCTAATGGTTCGAATAATGGTTTGATTGTAAGTCAGGTTATGATTTAAGTTATTGGTTTGACCAAGAGGTTAAATCATGGTTTAGGTCGTAGTTTTGATTATAGGTCGAGACATGGTTTGCAACGTACTTATAAGTATAATTATTTGAAGATAACTATTCACATTCCTAATATATTAGTATATCTTATTTTTTATGATTAATAAAATGTTATTTTTATTTCAACATAATAATTTATTTTATTTGTTTGTTTTTTCATGTGTGAAACACTATATCAGACGAGAATCCAATCAAATGAATAATCCAATAAAAATTAGGTGTTGATCGGTTAAAGTTAATAATTTATAATAAACATAAAAAGAAATCATATGTTGGGTCCAAATCAATATTATGATAAAATGTACCAATTGTTGACTAGTTGATTGCTTCGTGTGTTTGTTAATTCAACACGTACGATATATATCATATTCATATATTAAAAAAAATCAATATTGGTAGCTGAGGAGAAGCCATCAACATAGTTGCTATAAATATTAGCCGAAGTGAATGTGATGGAAATAACTTGGTTATTGGTGTTTAAAACTTGAGGTCACTAAGTTTCGAACTTAGGGGCCGTTTGGTTGTATGAATGGTTTAGATGTCTGAAAAGTTAAGAGGTCTGAACCATTAAGTGTTGAACCGATTAAGACCGTTTAGTTGCACATATGAATGGTATGTACTTTTTTATTCAGTATGATATTGGTGCTGAATGATAAGTGCTGAACTGAATTATTAAGAGATTAATTTATTTCAAACCAAACACGCTAAATGGTTAAAAAGTAGCCTCTTAATGGTTCCATTAAGAGGTAAGCAGACAACCCTTTAAACATTTTTCTTTTGTTTACTTCGTTTCTTTTATACCGTGAATATTTGATATTAGAGATAAAATTCTTAAACAGTTAAACTTATTGTGTCATCTATTTGTAATTTTAAAAATAGATATGTGATCCGGATTAAAAACCATGAAATGTGATTTTTTATTCAAAACCCTTTTTTTATTTTCAACAATCCAAATAGAAGGTCTTGATATGATTTTCTATATAAAATTAGGTTTTACATGATACAATCCACACACACAAAAAAATACAATGAAATGATACGTTGTTAACACATCTTATTATATTAACCCAAATAACTTTGATAAGATCAGCCTAAATCTTTTGTTTTTTTTTAAAAAAAATATTTTACATGTACAAAAGTATGTTTTATATGTTTGTGCACAAAAAAAATCGTTTGAGATCCGACATTAATTGTTGTCCGAAAGGATCCTTACGGAGATGCAAGGAGTACTAATGACTAGAGGTGAGCAAAAAACCCGGAACCGGAATTGACAGCCCAAACCGAAACCGGTCACACCCGAACTGGTGGGCACAAAGGAGTTTGGTTTTCAGACATTATAACCGAAACCGGAAAAACGGGAACTGGCTCCACTTGAATCCGGCTAAAACTCGAACCGAAATCGGCCAAAATCCAGAACCGGAACCGGTTCAAAAAAAAGGGACTTGTGCACCTTTACTAATGACTCTCCAAGATTGCAAGTTGCAACTTCAATTCAGCCGCGGCCCGCGGGTATATAGCCCTTATTGGGTCAAAATTGATGGCCCATCGACCAACCAAAACACCAGCCCTTCCTTTCTGTTTTAATTTTCAAGTCCCAACCCAATATCAAACGCCACCACCCACACTTTCTTCACCAACGGTAACAACAAACCAAAGCTCCTTCCTTATCCTATTTTACGCAAAACCCAGCCCCAAAACAGGCATCGACGGACCTTAAAAATGGTCGATTTAGTAGTATTTTGTCGGAAAATCATTCGGTCCTCTTCGTTTTCTTCCTAAAAATCCTTCGGCCTCTCCATTTTCTTTCTAAATCCTTCGGCCCCTCCGTTTTCTTCCTAAATCCATCGGTTGTTCCAAATGCGTTGAAGAAAGTTGTGAATTTGGCGCTAGCAAGGGAAAATTGTAAGCCGGTCGAATGCGAGTGACACCCACCATAACGCTTCGTTCTCTACATCGGTGGTATGATCAGAGTTAGTTAAATTGTGATGGTGTCTGTTGATGAGTGATGCTGCCAAACAACGGATTCAATACTTTTGCCTATTTCTTTAATATAAATAATTTACCTATTTTAATATATATATATATAGGGGTCGGTTATTGTACAGAGGAAATTAAACGTGAGAAACGTAGGAAGCCACCAGAATGCGCCACGTGGAATCTGGGAAAGGGGTATAATAGTCCGTGTAAAATCACGGACCACGTTAGATATAATCACGGACCATCGTTTAACAAGCATAATCACGGACCAGTGCGTTATATCAAATCACGGACCGTTATTTAATACATATAATTTAGGACAAAATGGATAATTACGGATCAACAATTACGTACTAAGCATAAAAATCACGGACCACGTAATTTTTTTTAATAAACTATAACAATATTATACTCAAGTTAAAGATAATAAAATTCTTGATTTTATGGTGCAATTTTTTTAAAAAAATAATTAAACGTTTAAAAGTTATTTGATTTACAAGAATATGGTGGAACTTGATTTACCCACAAAAAAGTCAACAAATGTAGGCAATTCCTTTTTTGTCCTTTTATCTTCAATTCACGGATGTTTTAAACAAAAAGTGGGGACCACTAGATCTTAACCATTGATTTATTTGATCAAAGGACCAAAATCCTTCTTATCCTTCTCACGTCAAACATCCTTTGTATTGGATCCGCCTCCTATATATATATATATATAGGGGAAGGTTCCCCTAAAAAGTCTATTTTGCCTAAGAAGCCTAAGAAGGATTTTTAAATATTTGATAACCGACTCAAACAAACTCCGAACTAACTCATTTTTGCGTTATTGGAACCGTCTTGTCAAACCTTAAACCCGGAACATCAAAACCCAAACCATAAACCATAATACTAAAACCTAAACTTTAAACTCAAACAATAAAGCCTAAAGATAAAACCTAAAAGTTAAAAATCAAGCCCTAAAACATAAACTTTATAGATAAACGTTAAATCTAAAACTTAAAAGCTAATATTATAGAGTTCGACGATACGGTTCCAATGCCATCAAAATGAGCTCAATCGGAGTTCGTTTGGGTCGGTTTTGAATGTTTTGAAAATCCTTTTTAGCATTCTTAGGCAAAATACACTTTTTATTTGATCATACCCCTATATATATATATATATAGGGTAAGGATCAAATAAAAAGTCTTTTTTGCCTAAGAAGGCTAAGAAGGATTTTTAAAAACTTTAAAACCGACCCAAACGAACTCCGATTGAACTCATTTCGATGGCATTGGAACCGTTTCATCGAACCCTACAATATTAGATTTTAAGTTTTCGTTTTAACATCTAGATTTAGATTTTAGGTTTTAGGGCTTGGTTTTTAGCTTTTAAGTTGTATCTTTATGTTAAAGATTTGTTTTTAAAGTTTTGGTTTTAGTATTAGGGTTTATTGTTTATGATTTAGGGTTTGGATTTTAGGGTTTGACAAGTCGGTTCCAATGACGCAAAAATGAGTTCAATCGGAGTTTCTTTGAGTCGGTTTTCGCGTTTTTAAAATCCTTCTTAGTCTTCTTAGGCAAAATAGACTTTTTAGGGAAACCTTCCCCTATATATATATATATATATATATATATATATATATAGGAGTTGGATCCAATAAGAAAAGATTTTTGCCTAAGAAGAGTAAAAACAATAGAAATTTGACACATCTCATCATAAAACAATAAATAGTACAAAAAACGAAACACATTACAAAAAGAAACAAAATCTAATACAAAAAATCAAAAATCTAGTACAAAAAAACCCAGTACAAAAAAAAATAAAATATAATACAAAAAACAAAAATTTAATACAAAAAACAATGAAAATCCGGTATAAAAAATATATAACAAATCTAATACAAAAAAAATTAAAAATATAGCATAAAAAATAATATTTTATACCTAAATTATGTGACACATGTCCAAACTCTTATTAGTTCTCACTCTTCTTAGGTAAAAATTTTTTCTTATTTGATCTTTCTCCTATATATATATATATATATATATATATATATATAATACACGTGTCATAAATCTTTAATTAGAGTTAGGGGCTGTTTGTTTTTTAAGAAAACGTCTGCGAAGGTCTGCGAGACCTCTTATGTCTGCACCCTGCAGACCAAGGAAAGATGTAGGGTGTTTGTTTTCTCGCAGACATTTCATTAAAAAACGTCTGCGAGACCTCTTCTTGGAAAAGAGGTGGACCATCATCTTCAAACCTCTTCAAACCTTCTCACCCCATCTCATCCTCACGATCGCCGGTCCCCCCCCACCGTCGCCTCGCACTGCCATCGTCGGTCTCCCCCACCGCCGGCTCCCCCACCGCCGTCACATCCTCACGATCGCCGGTCTCCCCCACCGTCGCCTCCCCCACTGCCATCACCAGAAGCGAACCCTAGTCGTTCGAACCCTTCCACTGCCTTCGTCGCATCCCTAGTCGTTCGAACCCTAGTCGCCTCCCACTGCCATCGCCTCCCACTAACCTTCGTCGCATCCCTAGTCGTTCGAACCCTAGTCGCCTCCCTAGAGCCGCGGTGGTGATGGTGACAGTCTCAATCGCATCCCGTCGTCGAACCCTTCGCATCCCTTCGTCGGATGAAACCCTAGAGACGCGGTGGTGATGGTGACAGCCTCATCGACGGTCGACGGTGGGTGGAGGGGGACGATCGGAGGTGATGGTGACAGTGGAACACGATCGGAGGGCAGAGGATCTGTGGCCGGAGGATCGGTGGCCGATGGGGTTGGGGGACGGTGGGTTGGGTTTTCTTATGAAGAGGTTTTTTGTTTGAAGATGTTTTTGGAAAACAAACACCCCCAAAAGCTCTTCTTGCAGGGGTTTGATCCACCTCTTCTGCAAAAGAAGTCTGCAGACGTGGTCCGCAAACTGCAGATGTTTTACCTCTTAAAAAACAAACACCACCTTAATGTGTTAGTGCTCTAAGTGTGGGTTATTATTATATCACATTCATATATATATAAGATACATGTGTCATAAATCTTTAATTTGTTTTCATGTCCCTGTCTCCTAATAAATTCTAACAAATTGTAATTATTAAATATTGTAAAACATATGTTTTTCTTATTCTATTAATTTGCTAATGTACTAAAACTTGATAAATTGTAATAAGATTTAAATTATATATTATCTTAAACTATAATTTTATAACTTATTGAATATTATTATAATTATTTGCCTTATAATTTTTAGATATTTATCTTTCTTATTTCTTATTTCACCAATAGTTAATAAATCTAACACATAAATTTTATAAAAATTATTGTTTACAGCATTTTATGTTTACTCAACTCAAGAAATAAATGGGTCTCTAATGTTATTGTTGTATATATATATACATCTTTGTATTTACCACTATATATTAACCTAGATAATCAAGATATTGTACGCTGAAGTAGACCGATCGATCGGTGACTTCTACCAACTTGTAGGTAATTAATCCTGGATCTATCACGTAGATAGGTTCTCACGGTTATCAACAAAACTAATATTTGATTTGAAGAAATCATTAAATTATATTATTTTAGAAGAAAATGAAATTAAAACTTCTTGATATATCTAATCAAACTAGTAGGAAGCAAAAACATAACACATGTAATCATTGCTTTAAAACTTGTCTAATTAATAGGAAATATATAACTTAAAAAAAAACACCAAGTAATCAAGCTCTATATATTATTTTACATGTGTGTTAAACCATTTGACCTCATTTGATCAAATGATTATTAACTTAAGTATTACATCGTTTATCATATGACTCATTATTGATCATTACAACTCGATCACCTTTTTTTAACATAGTACATACAAGTACATGTTTTTAATTAATAACCCAATTGGTTCCTTTCAAAATTTTGCACAAGCAACTTCAAAGAGGAGATGGTACCAGACACGCCAAGAAGAAAGCCGATCGCAACGAGGAACCCGTTAAGTACCAAAACGGGCCTTGATATCTTGTTCCAGAAGATCTTGATGTAAAAAACCGACGGAAAAATAAGTATAATTGCCGCTGTAACGAGTGAGCCCGTAAGGCCAAGCACGTACTGGAAGTATGGGACAGTTAGAGCTAAAATGAGTATTATTAGCAACAAAATCGAGCCGATGGTGCCTCTTATGATCATCTTGGTTCGTGTTTTCATGGAATATAGGAACCGGTGTTCGATTTGGATTGCAAAGGGTGCGAATTCTAGTGCGTATTTGGTCATTGGTGTTAGTACCGTAGCCCATAGTGCGATCTTGGTGAACACAAGGCCTCGAGGCATGCTAAGGGTAATTTGGGAATTTACTTCTGGGCCAAATAGTTTGGCACCCATGAAGGCTAAGGATGTATATAGCATGGTCACAACTGTGAAGCTTACAATAGATACCTGAAAAGGGGCATAAATGGAAACATAACCAATTAATTAGTTATCCGTAAATAAACAAACATATTCAGTAAATTTTTATTTTTGAGTGTGGTCTGGTAATTAGTCATGGGTAAATGCAAGGTAAATGAGTATTGTGAGTTTAATAATTAATTAGTTTTAAACTTAATTAATTTTAAAGTTTAATTTGTAAGTTTAATGATTGGGTAAAATTAAAATTAACCATAATATAATGTATTCAAGCAAGTAATAATGTTAATCATATACTAGGTTAGAACCCATGTATTACATGGGTTAAAGAAATCTAATATGTTTTAAATAAATTTTTACGAAGATATGTACGTTTGATAAAAATAGTTCTTGATAAAATAATAAATGACGAATAATTAAAAATAATAAAAATTTAAGAATTATAAAATTATATTTTAAGATATTATATAATTGAAATTTTCTTATAAGAAAATTTATATATTTGAAATTTAATTGTATAATTTATTTTTTTAAAATCATTAATATTTAATTAAATATAAAAGTCAATTAGTAGTTAATAGGAGAGATATAAGTGGAAAAAAATTATATAGTTTATGAGGTGGTGACATGTGCACTCTTGCTATTCTTTTATTAGAATAAAGATTTGATATATAATAAAATCTCTAAAAATTATTTAAATAAATTATTTGTTTTATTACAACTTATTTTAACTTGAATTAAATTGATGTTTTTTAAAAACAACTCAATTATTCTCAAACTGACTTTCTTTAAAACCCATCATATGACTCGCACATGTCTTGACCTGCAAACATTCTGATCATTTACCCAACCCAACCTGTCCATCTTGCTAGGCATGGTACAGGGCCATGAGGACCCGTCAAAATTACAAAATTCTAATTTTGTTATAATTTATTTATGCATATATTTTTATTTTATTTTTTGGTAATATGATTTAAATAATATAATATCTAGAAGTTAAAGTCTTATATGCCTGCCCTATGGAGTGGGGGATAATATATATATATACGAACCTTAGTGAAATTTGATGGGTCCTTCATGGCCCTATGAATATCAGGAAAAACAAAATGACCACCGTAGCCATAAATATACAAGCCAGAGATCTGAGGTATGTTCTGTAGCCGGAGAGCCGGGATGAAATGATCGGCCGCCACGCCTCCGAACACCGCGGTGCACACCACCGTCACAAAAATCATCAACGACATGATGATGCCACCCGTCGAGAGGAACGAAATAGAAGACAGATCTCTTAGCCAAAGGCTAGGAAGCGCGATCAACACCGCGATCACGGTCAAAACTTGTGAGGTTGACATATGATGAGCCCATGGGAACCGAACATGGGTTCCTAGAAAGACCATGTTCAAGTTGTCATGTAATGATATGGTGTAGGAAACAAGAGCCATGAAGATCTCCAAGTAGACGAACACGGTCGTGATGGCTCGACCACGGCTCCCGAAGGCATGATAGCCGATTTCGGTGTAGTTTCGCGTCTTACGGTTGCTTTCGAGGCATTTTCCGAGCAGATGAGAGGTGTATGCACTTGCTATTCCGAGTGCTATAAGCAGGAATGAAGAAACCCAACCTCCGTTTTGTAGGGCATATGGTGTAGAGAGTTGCCCAAGACCTGTTGATAATTGTGTTTAGTGTTAAGTTTTTATGGTTTTTGATTGTTATTTAACGGACTTTGTGTCACTAAAGGTTTAGTTGGTATGTATGTATGTATAAATAAGTTTGAAATATCTTTAAGATGATAAAACTTTGAAAATCTTGACGAAAACCATGTAAAAAAAGTTTTTTTTTTAATTTTTTTATACTTTTGTTTATTATGGTCATTTTTATTAAAAAAACATATAAAAAGCGTTGAGTAATGTTTTTGAAAAATATAATTTGTAAACGATGTAACATAGATGTAATTCTTTCGTCTATATCTGACATATGTGTTACATGCACATCGTTTACATATATGTTATATCATTTACAAATTACTATTTTTTAAAATTTAGTGCGCTTTTTTCATTTTTTTTTTATAAAAATGACATTAATAAAATTACAAAACTGTAAAAAAAGCAAAAAAAAAAAAAAACTTTTTTTACATGATTTTTTCAAATTTTCAAAGTTTCCTCAACTTAAGAAAGTTTTCAAAATATCCATCCTATAGAGAGAGGGAGAAAGAGAGAGGGAGGTTGATAAAAAAAAATTCCTCATTTTTTAGAAAATTTAAAAAACTTATTCTTACCAATAAATTTTTTGAAAAATCTTTTCAATTTTTTTTAAAAAAGGTTAAAATTTTTATAAAAAAATAAAATTTTAAAAAACATACATATAGATCACGAAGTTACGTATATATAACTCATATAACTCAAAAGGTTTTACATATATATAACTAGCTAACACGTGTAACATACAAGTTACATATATGTAATAATATGATATATATATATATATATATCATTGTTTTATAATATAAAGAGATACCTATAAGCATTCCGATCATATTAATGACGGAATGAAGGAAAGAACTATTAGCTTCAAGTGGACTTGTTTGCCCTTCACTTGACTCGTTCTTCACCTCAAACTGCAACTCATTTTTATCAGTGATGTCAATACTGCACTTGCACGACTTCTTGTCGTCTTTTAAACAAGTTTCACAACACTTAACCCATTTCAACGTCGAGTCAGCTTCATGAGTTGACTCAGTGACTGTTTGTTCTTTAGAACAATCAACACTCTTTGTTGCCCAAAATCTCGTACATATGTTCATTTTCATTTTTATGGTATGTTAATATCTCCTTAAAGTGTGGAGATGATAAGAAACACTAGGATTCTATTTGTTTCTTGAATGTACTTAGATAGTGATATAAGAAGGCTATTTATAGGTGTAATTTAAGTGTGAAACACACTTGTGAGAATCCAACGTCATGACCTCAATTTGGTATCATATTGAAACATTTTTTTCTTTCATTACTTTATTGTTATATATTAAAGCATATTCTTAAAACACAGAGTTTTTTACTTATCTAAGAATACAGTAATAACTTTATTTTAACCTCAATTTACAAAAAAAAAATGTATTTATTAAAAATTTAAAGACAAGTTTCGAGAAGTGCGCAAGATAGATGACCACCAAGGCTCATGTTTTAGATGAGCCTAAAATGATGTTTTTCCTTGGAGACATTCGGAAAGTGATAAGAGATTTAGGTCATAAGTTTCATACTTGATCCCACTCTCGGGGACAAAACTTATAATGGGCCCGGGGGTGCCCCGCTCCCTTGTTTTTTCACTCAGAAGGGTCGATATAATAGTATTTCGTTGGAAAATCCTTCGGTTCTCTTCATTTTCTTTCTATAAATCCTTCGGCCCCCTCCGTTTTCATCCCAAAAATCCTTCGGTCTCCTCCGTTTTCTTCCTAAAAATCCTTCAGCCCCTTCGATTTTTTTCTAAGCTCCGGTACTGCCCCCTCTGTTGGGGTTGCGTACGGAGTACCCTGCTTGGTTGGCCATTCAAAAAAGAGCCTAAATTATTTTGTATTTTATTTATTTAACATAGATCGGTTCACATGTAAAAGAAAAGGTGCAAATTTATCGGTAATTGTATGTTTTAAAGCCTAAATTATAAGTTATATTTTTGGATTGTTTTTTACCAGTCGTACAGGGCTTCTGAAATGTTATGGACCAGGCTCTTAAAGGAATCTCACATGATTGAAACTATTGAAAATATAGGAGTAAAGTTTATAAGCAATCACAAATAGAGATGGGCAAAAAAATGGTCCAGATTCAAACCGATTATCTTAACCAAAATTGGTTCTATCTGAACCAAAATGTAGAGACCATTTTGCTTTCTCATATAAAATAGAACTGAAACCGGTTTCACCAGACCCTGCCAAAATTGAAACCGGTCGAAACTCAAACCTAACCGGAAGCAGTTTTAAAAAAAAAACAAACCGGTGTGCCCCCTCTAATCCCAAATTATTTATGTCCTAGTTTATTTACTAAAAAAAGAAGCCTAAGACACATGTTAATGAAATGTTTGATCTATGTGTAGATGAAAGTCCTCTCTAGATGCTAATTAAGTGTCTAGACCATTAATGTGTTATCATCAATGGTTATTAATAAATCAATGCATGACAATAATTAAATATGTTGGTTAAAATGAAAATAAGGGTGTAAAATGAATTTCCATCCATCTAATTTGCTGACATTACTATCCATTTAGATATAAGATAATCAGTTATGAATATACAGAAATAACTTGGCTGTCAGTTTTAATATATGTTGATATGTGCTATTATCACATACATATAATCATATACCTGTTAATAAATGTTTTTTGTTTGTTTTGCTATGTGCTAATATATACATGTTTGCAATATTTTTTGCTTGTTTTGCTATGTATTAATATATGCTATTAGCACATGTTAGCATATATCAATACATATACATAACCATATACTATTAACAAATTTATTTGAATCGAAATACTTAAACAATTTATGAATCAAATATGAACAAAGACCACTATTTTTGTGATCTTCATTCGTATCTTGTGTTTGTTCGAAAGTATATATTTAATTTATGATTGAATTATGGAACTCAATACCGATTTATGAACGTTTGCTTGATTGTTTGTGGTAAATTAAAACTAGATAACCGAGAGTCAATCAATGAATTTTTGAGATAATATAATATTATTTAACTGAATAACAATATTTCCTTAATTAAAGGATTATGAAATATGCATTTATTGCTTAACTTGACTAAATTGCCCTTCATTATAATTAATCTACCTATCTAATAATTGATTCGAAAAAATGCCACATGGCATTCTCTTATTATTTCAAAAATAAATATTTAGTTTTAAATATAAAAGGTCATCATTAATGTTATTAATAATATAAATTGTTTACATAAATAAACTAAACTAAACTAATACTAATAATTTATAATATGATAAATATCATGTATGTCTAATGCTATACACACACACTAAGAACATTTTTATATAAATTTTTATTTTTAAAATTTTTTAACAAAAAGGTAAAACAAATATTTTTAGTTTTAATAATTATGCAAATTTAAAAGAATGTAATAAAATTATTTTATTAAGTATATATACGAAGACATATATATAAAATCACATAATTTTTATTCTTAAATCCGTGTAATACACGGGTTTATAACCTAGTTATTAATACACATGTCAACACATGGTTGGTTCCTATCATATGTGTGTGTGTGTTTGGGGGGGGGGGGGGGAAGGTTAATTGGTAACCCACCATAACTACGAGAACTCAATAACTCTCATCCAATAGTTTGAAAAAAAATCAAGTGGATCCAAATCATACCAAGTGTCAACTCTTTTTAAGTGAAAAGAACATTTTTGACATTTTATTTGCCATAAAAGGTTAGACTTACTTTTTCAATTTTTTAAAAAAAGTTACCCTCATATTTTTAAAACATTTATAACTTTTTTATACATATTTATATTTTTATAAAAATTACACCATTAAATTTCTCATATTTTTCTCTTTAATTCTATTATATTTTTGCCAAAAACAAATAATTTATCCGGATGCTCATAGTTACGTCAATGTAACAAACAATCTAGTTCTTTTAACAAAACAATCTAGTTTTCATTATTTATTAGATTGATGAAAGGATAAAAGATAACACCAATATTACATAATTTTTATTTTAATGTTAGGTTATTAGATTGCTAAAATGACCAATTACATTGATGTAAGGATAAAATGTTGCACATATACTATAGTAAATGCAAAACATCTTTCATCAAAGATTTCAAAATTTTCAAAATCAAATTAAAATTTATACACACATTGATGAATTCATGTATTACATTGATGTAATGTATAGGTGTTCATTAAGTAATTTGCTTCATAAACTGTGACACCTCGCAAATTCCAGGTCAGCAACTATATTATTTTAATAATAATGTTTATTATTATTTCATACGTGGCACTAGAATAATTGTATTTAGTGTGACACGTGGCATAACAGACCAAACACACCGATGGTTCGAGGAACTATCGCACAACTCTCGCACGTGTCTTGAATAACGAACGTTGGTGAACGGATCAAACCACAGAATACTTTCACTGCACATTAAGTTCCGGGGAACCTAAGTTAGTAGAACGATGTCCATATGTCGAGAAACGATGCTCGTAATCGAAGAATACACGAAGAATGGATCAAAACATGAAAATGGGCCAAATTGGGCCGGATCTAGGGTCCAGGCGGTACGCCTGACCCGAAGATCCCCACTCAGGCGATGCGCGCGGATGAGGAGGGAACGCCTCTCATCTGTCTGTCCCGCGCGTAACGCCTGGCTTTGGTGGTCAACGTCAGGCGATACGCCTGGGGTGTCTGACACCTAAAAATCTTGTAAATCTCATGATTATCACACCATACTCCTTTTACCCAATACCATACGTAAACTCCTCTATTTAATGCCTCAAAAACGTCTGATTTCACTGCTACAACACCATATCACACTCATTTGAAGTCTTGGAAGCCATGTTTGGGAGATTTGAAGCTAGTTCTTGAAGGTCTTGAAGGTTTGAAGCACAAAGGAGCTCCAAGAACACCACACTCCATTCTTTCTCTTGATCGAAGCAATCTTAGCCACATCTGGAGCTATTCCAGATCTGCTCAAGCTTCATTTGGGTAATCTAAAGCTCTAAGAAGGTAGATCCATGTTCATTTTGGCTTAAAAACACTTCTAAACACACACACATTGTAAATCATTCACATGAAATCACTCACACACCACATGAACGAATTTCTATCACTTTGAATCTGGATTTGTTGATTTGAGTATGAATATTGATGATCTATGATGATAATATGATGTATTTTATATTCCATGATAATGTTGTTATGATAAAATGGTCATATTAATCAAAATGATGGTTCTAGCAACATGTATGAATAATCTAGATGGAGTTACATGAAGTTTGATATTGAAATATTATTGGATATGATTTATGAGATCTAGAAGTGTTATGAATAGCAAGATATGTCAAAATGTGATTTTTACAAATTGTGGTAACTTTAAATGTTGATTTATGATGAAATGGCTTAATGCATGTGGTTATATCTATAGGTTATGTTCAAAATGATGTTTAGAAACTAAAAGGATGATTATTGAGATTGTTAGCTAGACTTAGCGACACATGTTTTTTTTTGTAACCTTCTATTTATAGAAACTTTTATGCGCAAACCATGCTAAACCGGCTATATGTAACTATGTGCTATGTGATAACATGCTCACTTAGGATAAATATGTATAATAGAATAATCAGATTATGATTTATTGCTTGATTTGCCAAATGTAGAAACTTTCCTAAAGTAGGAACTTACTATAAATAGTAAGTTTCCTCACGAAAGTGATTTTGGTATCCGTACACATCACACGACACTAAGCCGCACATTACACACACACTTGATCCAAAAACCGTCACCAACGGGTCGCTAGGTCAAACACGGTCAACACGGTCAAACACGGTCAACGCGACCCACAAAACAACTTGGAGTTGTTGAACTCAAACACGGTCCCGTGAGACCCACATGTATGCAAACACAAACTTATGGTACCTATGTGATATAGGTAACCACTAGCCGGCGAGCTACACTGTTCTCGTGAAGAACACGCACTACTTAACTCAGGTGAGTTTACGGCCCCACTTTTACTCTTTAACTGTTTTGCTAAACTATTGGGGTGAGAATACAATGCAACTGTTTAGATATATGACTGGTATGTTGTGAAAACCATTTTCGAGTGTAACTATTATCGCTTAAAGTCCTCACTTATCCTTACCGTTAGTTGTGTAAACAAACGAGTCGTAATTACGTAGTACTACTGGGTTTGACTAGCCCCACTCGGCACCAATGTTGACTGGAGGTCATAACGAGTGTAATTTCGATGTGAATTGCGAGTTCAGCAGTGACTCGCGGAGGCAAACGGAAACAGTCTAGTTTCGGTAAGATGAACTGACACACTCCACGGATCGTAGTATCCAACAACAAAACTTAACATACCCAGTATATGTCTGTTTACTTTTCAGTCTGTCTAAACCTGTGAACTCACCAACTTTTTAGTTGACACTTTTCGCATGTATTCTCAGGTAACTGATGGAGCTTACGCTAGGATGCGCACAAGGAAGCCTTAAGGAGTCTGGCCTGCATATAGACTCATGTCCTAGGCATTGTGTGCATTGGATGTTTTTTTTGAAAACAATCTAAACTTTTGTAGTGTCTGTTTCAAACAATTTACTTTCCGCTGTAACTTAATTACTTTTGATGTTAAACATTTTCCGCTGCATATTTAATGTAACTATGTTATTTTACAAACCTGCGTGATTGTGTAACTCATATAGAGTCGTTCTATATGACCATGAGCTGTGATCCTGGCCACGTCACACCCACGTGGACTGACACCACAAGTGGGAATTTGGGGGTGTGACAGACTGGTATCAGAGCCTTGGTTATAGGGAACTAGGTTTGCATATAGTAAACTTAGACTATAGCCACTGCTCTACATTAGACACTACACTTAGAATTTTCACACTTGCATTATTGTTACCACTGTAAACTAATACTGACTGACTTAGAACTTACAGGATGGACAATAACAAAGATCCGAAAGGGAAGGACACGGGGAAACGCTCGTATGAGTATGAGCTTACTGAGGAGGACAAGCAGAAGATTCAGGAGATAGTGGAGCAGGTATATTCTCAAGAGTCCAAGAGACTTCGACCCTCGAGCAGCAGGGGACCATGGGACTGGTACCCTACTACCCTTGCTGTTTGGGCGAGGGAAGAGAGAGTACCCAAGTTGCCTTTGCTAGGAGACACATCTACTGGACCACCCCTACCACCGATTGGAATGCCCATGGAGCGGGCATTCGCTGCATTGATCTCGCGTTATAGACGTGAGTCCTGTCAGCTACGTGTAATGACTGATGGGTTTAGGGATCTCATGGAGCATAATCAGCATCTCCAGAAACGCGTGGATAACTTGGAGGAGAGACTCGCACGCGTCGAAGGGACGCAGGATGACTTGGTCGCTAGGACTCAGGATGTGATCCAGCGACAGGAGGAGGTCACTACTGAGGTCACAGACATCCATGATAGGACTACGTTGCTCGAGGAGCAACAGGATTTCTTAGCCGCAGTGACACAAGGACACGCTGGACGATTAGCAGCTGTGGAGGACGCCAACGAGGAGAATCTTGCCATGATCCAGGCAAGCGATGCCATGCTAAATGCATGGGTCGAACAGTTCATTGAGGAGCCACAGCCTGAGCCAGAACCCCAATTCGAGCCGGTGAATCTCGATGAGGAAGATTTTGATGAGGATCCAGACGAGGATCCTGATGAGGATGACGATGATGGCCCTGCTGATAGTGGAGATTCACACTCCACGATTGTCTAGTTAGGATTTCTATTTCAGTATTCTACTTTTGTATCACTTAGCCGAGCGGGATGTGCTCGTGCAAATTTTGTAGCATCTCTTTTGGAAAATATTGTACACCAACTTATTATCATTAAAGGAAAGATGCTTTACTTTGTTGCTTAAATATATATCGTGGCTATGACTATTGTTAACATGACATCTGACCTAACAATTGACTAACACTCTAACTTATGCTAACTAACATTCTAACCTTTCCATATAGAAACATGTCCGGAAGAGGAAACCATGCCCTTCGACTCAAACGTAAGGCAGAAAAGGCACGAATCGACATGATGGTCGAACGCAAATTCAACAAGGTACTCGCGGAGTACGAGGCCAACCGTCACGCCAGCGAGACGAGTGGTACTAACAACGGTACTAACCCCAACCTAACCCGATTAACTTAGTATAGACACTAACGCGTTACATGGAACACCGATGCGCAGGATCGCATGGGAGTGTAGCAAAGGGGTGTTCGTTTAAGGCGTTCCTGAGCTGCCACCCTCACAAGTTTCAAGGTACTGAAGGAGCCGTGGGACTGCTTCGTTGGATAGAGAAGCTGGAGTCAGTTTTCTCTATAGCTGAATGCTCGGATGAGAACCGGGTAAAATACGCCACGGGAACACTGGAGGGACCAGCCCTCACCTGGTGGAACACTCATGTCCAAACTCTTGGACTGGACACCGCAAACTCAATTCCGTGGGACAACTTCACCAGGATGCTCCACGAAGAATACTGTCCTCGGGATGAAATTAGGAAACTGGAGGAAGAGTTCTGGGTGCACAAGATGGTAGGATCAGAGATCGAGAAGTACTGTACTCGGTTTCATGAACTGTGCAAGCTGTGCCCGGCGATGGTGACGCCGGAGTACAAGAAGATTGAGCAATTTATCAGTGGATTGCCGGAACAAATCCAGAGCACGGTCACTGCTTCCGACCACTCTACTATCCAACCACTGATACGCTTGGCACACAAACTGACTGATCAGGCAGTAGCCCAGGGAAAACTACCTAAAAGGGGTGAACATCTGAAACCGCAAGAACCCAAGCGAAAGTGGGAGCCCAGCAACAACCGCACCTTCTCACCTCAGCAACCGACCCAACACCGGCCTGCACCTGCCAAGGTTTTCACTGCCACCCAACCGAACACTCAGGGTAAGGGAGGATATCAGGGCAACAGCCCAAAATGCAACATCTGCAACTATCATCATTTTGGCCCATGCAAAAAGGGCAAGTGCACCAACTGTGGCAGAAATGGACATCTGGCTAAAGAATGTCGATCAAACCCCAATTCAAATCTCAACAAAAATGACACCTTAAAGGGATGCTTCACTTGCGGGAAGCCAGGGCATATGCGCCGAGATTGCCCACAAAACAAGAACACTGGAGGCAACCCGGCAAGGGGAAGAGCATTCGTAATTGGATCGGGTGAAGCTAAAGATGACCCCAATGTCGTCACCGGTACGTTTCTTTTAAATAATGTTTATGCTAGCATATTATTTGATACCGGTGCCGATAGAAGTTTTATATCTAGTGAATTTAGTAAACTGTTTGATATGACACCAACACCACTAGACTATAAGTACACCGTAGAGTTAGCGGACGACAAGCTGATTGAAACACAACACATCCTCAAGGGGTGTGTTTTGACACTAGCAACCCATCAGCTGATGATTGACTTGATGCCAGTAACTCTCGGGAGCTTCGACGTGGTGATTGGAATGGATTGGCTATCTGCAAATCACGCCGAGATCGTGTGCAATGAGAAGATCGTACGAATTACATTGCCAAGTGGAGAGCAGATTTCAATTCAAGGGGAGGAATACCATTAAACATTATGTCCTGCATGAAGGCGAACAAATATCTGAAGAAAGGATATACGGCTATCCTAGCCCTTATTACCGAACAACCAAAGAAGGAACGGAAGATCGGGGACATCGCAATTGTTCGCGATTATCCGGAAGTCTTTCCTGACGATCTTCCGGGACTACCACCAGCACGACAAGTGGAGTTTCAGATAGATCTGACACCAGGAGCAGCACCAATAGCCAAGGCACCATACCGATTGGCTCCTACTGAAATGCAGGAATTATCTAATCAACTACAAGAGTTGTTAGATAAAGGGTTCATCCGACCGAGTTTCTCACCTTGGGGAGCACCGGTCTTGTTTGTGAAGAAGAAAGACGGTTCATTCCGTATGTGTATAGACTACCGAGAACTGAACAAGGTGACGATCAAGAATCGATACCCTTTACCGCGAATAGACGACCTGTTTGATCAGTTGCAAGGGTCAAGCTACTATTCAAAAATCGATTTAAGATCTGGTTACCATCAACTCAGAGTACAAGAAGGAGATATACCGAAGACAGCCTTCAGAACACGGTACGGACATTACGAATTTCTGGTAATGCCTTTTGGACTGACTAACGCACCGGCCGTATTCATGGATCTCATGAATCGGGTGTGTAAACCATATCTCGACAAGTTCGTAATCGTATTCATTGATGACATCCTGATCTATTCTAAGACTCGAGAAGAACATGCCGTACACTTGAGACGTGTCTTAGAACTACTGAAGAAGGAACAATTGTACGCGAAATTCTCCAAATGTGAATTCTGGATTCGCGAAGTTCAGTTCCTTGGGCACGTAGTAAACGCGAAAGGGATACATGTAGACCCAACTAAGATTACGGCAATCAAGAACTGGACTGCACCTAAGACTCCAACAGAGGTACGACAGTTCTTGGGATTGGCCGGGTACTACAGGCGGTTTATCGAGGGATTCTCGAAGATCGCACAATCATTGACTTCCCTTACGCATAAAGACAAGAAGTTCGAATGGGGAGAAAAACAAGAAGCTGCTTTCGACTTATTAAAGCAGAAGTTGTGCAGCGCACCTATCTTATCACTACCAGACGGGTGCGAAGACTTTGTAGTCTACTGCGACGCATCGAAGCAAGGACTCGGTTGTGTACTGATGCAACGCGAGAAGGTCATAGCTTATGCGTCACGACAATTGAAAGTGCACGAGAAAAATTACACGACTCATGATCTGGAATTAGGAGCCGTAGTATTTGCATTGAAGATCTGGAGACACTATCTGTACGGCACCAAGTGCACTATATTCACGGATCATAAGAGCCTGCAGCACATTTTCGACCAAAAGGAGCTAAACATGAGACAACGCAGATGGGTTGAGTTGATAGGTGATTATGACTGTGCAATCAAGTATCATCCCGGGAAAGCCAATGTAGTAGCCGATGCGTTAAGTAGAAAGGAAACAATCAAACGCGTACGAGCACTACAACTTACCATTCATTCTGAGCTACCTAATCAGATTCGAGTCGCACAACAAGAAGCTCTGAAAAAGGAAAACCTTATCCTCGAAGCTATGCGGGGTATGGATAAACAGATGAAACAGAAAGACGACGGAGCTTACTATCTGATGGACCGAATTTGGATTCCACGTTATGGGGGATTGAGAGAAGTAGTGATGAATGAAGCTCACAAGAGTCGATACTCGGTACATCCAGGTTCTGACAAGATGTACCACGACCTAAAGACAACTTATTGGTGGCCTAATATGAAATCAGAAATCGCAACCTATGTGAGTAAGTGTCTGACTTGCTCCAAAGTTAAGGTCGAATATCAGAAACCGTCAGGGTTACTCCAACAGCCAGAAATTCCAGTATGGAAATGGGAACAGATATCCATGGATTTTATCACCAAGCTGCCAAAGACAACAAGTGGTTGCGATACCATCTGGGTTATCGTAGACCGACTCACGAAATCGGCACACTTCCTGCCGATTAAGGAAACTGATAAGTTGGAAAAGTTAACCCGAATCTACTTGAAGGAAATCGTATCCAGACACGGAGTCCCAATCTCTATTATATCTGACCGAGACAGCCGTTTCACGGCACATTTTTGGAAGTCCTTACACAAGGCACTTGGGACGAGATTGGATATGAGTACTGCTTATCATCCACAGACGGATGGTCAGAGTGAACGAACCATCCAAACCCTAGAAGACATGCTTCGGGCCTGTGTGATTGACTTCGGTAACAGCTGGGAGACTCACCTACCTTTGGTGGAATTCTCTTACAATAACAGTTATCACACCAGCATCGGAGCTGCACCTTTTGAGGCACTTTATGGACGTAAATGCAGATCACCACTTTGTTGGGCAAAAGTTGGTGAAAGCCAACTGACCGGACCTGAGCTCGTGCACGAAACAACTGAAAAGATCGTGCAGATACGTAACCGAATGGCAGCAGCTCGGGATCGACAGAAAAGCTATGCCGATAAAAGGCGCAAGCCTTTGGAATTCCAAGTGGGAGACCGAGTACTTCTTAAAGTCTCACCTTGGAAGGGAGTGATCCGATTCGGGAAGCGGGGAAAGTTAAATCCTCGTTATATCGGACCATTTGAAATCATTAAACGGGCAGGCCCCGTAGCCTACGAACTACAGCTACCACATGAATTGAGTAGCGTACACAATGTGTTTCATGTTTCGAACCTCAAGAAATGCTTATCAGACGAGACGCTCACAATTCCTTTGGAGGAAATCCAGATTGATGAACAACTTCACTTCGTTGAGGAACCGGTGGAAATCATGGATCGGGAAATCAAGAAGTTGAAACTCAGTAAAATACCAATTGTAAAAGTTCGTTGGAACTCACGGCGAGGACCGGAATACACCTGGGAGCGAGAGGACCAGATGAAACAGAAATACCCTCACCTATTCTCCAACTAGACTAACACCAGCAACACGAACTGAATTTCGGGACGAAATTCCTATTAACTGGGGGATGATGTGACACCTCGCAAATTCCAGGTCAGCAACTATATTATTTTAATAATAATGTTTATTATTATTTCATACGTGGCACTAGAATAATTGTATTTAGTGTGACACGTGGCATAACAGACCAAACACACCGATGGTTCGAGGAACTATCGCACAACTCTCGCACGTGTCTTGAATAACGAACGTTGGTGAACGGATCAAACCACAGAATACTTTCACTACACATTAAGTTCCGGGGAACCTAAGTTAGTAGAACGATGTCCATATGTCGAGAAACGATGCTCGTAATCGAAGAATACACGAAGAATGGATCAAAACATGAAAATGGGCCAAATTGGGCCGGATCTAGGGTCCAGGCGGTACGCCTGACCCGAAGATCCCCACTCAGGCGATGCGCGCGGATGAGGAGGGAACGCCTCTCATCTGTCTGTCCCGCGCGTAACGCCTGGCTTTGGTGGTCAACGTCAGGCGATACGCCTGGGGTGTCTGACACCTAAAAATCTTGTAAATCTCATGATTATCACACCATACTCCTTTTACCCAATACCATACGTAAACTCCTCTATTTAATGCCTCAAAAACGTCTGATTTCACTGCTACAACACCATATCACACTCATTTGAAGTCTTGGAAGCCATGTTTGGGAGATTTGAAGCTAGTTCTTGAAGGTCTTGAAGGTTTGAAGCACAAAGGAGCTCCAAGAACACCACACTCCATTCTTTCTCTTGATCGAAGCAATCTTAGCCACATCTGGAGCTATTCCAGATCTGCTCAAGCTTCATTTGGGTAATCTAAAGCTCTAAGAAGGTAGATCCATGTTCATTTTGGCTTAAAAACACTTCTAAACACACACACATTGTAAATCATTCACATGAAATCACTCACACACCACATGAACGAATTTCTATCACTTTGAATCTGGATTTGTTGATTTGAGTATGAATATTGATGATCTATGATGATAATATGATGTATTTTATATTCCATGATAATGTTGTTATGATAAAATGGTCATATTAATCAAAATGATGGTTCTAGCAACATGTATGAATAATCTAGATGGAGTTACATGAAGTTTGATATTGAAATATTATTGGATATGATTTATGAGATCTAGAAGTGTTATGAATAGCAAGATATGTCAAAATGTGATTTTTACAAATTGTGGTAACTTTAAATGTTGATTTATGATGAAATGGCTTAATGCATGTGGTTATATCTATAGGTTATGTTCAAAATGATGTTTAGAAACTAAAAGGATGATTATTGAGATTGTTAGCTAGACTTAGCGACACATGTTTTTTTTTTGTAACCTTCTATTTATAGAAACTTTTATGCGCAAACCATGCTAAACCGGCTATATGTAACTATGTGCTATGTGATAACATGCTCACTTAGGATAAATATGTATAATAGAATAATCAGATTATGATTTATTGCTTGATTTGCCAAATGTAGAAACTTTCCTAAAGTAGGAACTTACTATAAATAGTAAGTTTCCTCACGAAAGTGATTTTGGTATCCGTACACATCACACGACACTAAGCCGCACATTACACACACACTTGATCCAAAAACCGTCACCAACGGGTCGCTAGGTCAAACACGGTCAACACGGTCAAACACGGTCAACGCGACCCACAAAACAACTTGGAGTTGTTGAACTCAAACACGGTCCCGTGAGACCCACATGTATGCAAACACAAACTTATGGTACCTATGTGATATAGGTAACCACTAGCCGGCGAGCTACACTGTTCTCGTGAAGAACACGCACTACTTAACTCAGGTGAGTTTACGGCCCCACTTTTACTCTTTAACTGTTTTGCTAAACTATTGGGGTGAGAATACAATGCAACTGTTTAGATATATGACTGGTATGTTGTGAAAACCATTTTCGAGTGTAACTATTATCGCTTAAAGTCCTCACTTATCCTTACCGTTAGTTGTGTAAACAAACGAGTCGTAATTACGTAGTACTACTGGGTTTGACTAGCCCCACTCGGCACCAATGTTGACTGGAGGTCATAACGAGTGTAATTTCGATGTGAATTGCGAGTTCAGCGGTGACTCGCGGAGGCAAACGGAAACAGTCTAGTTTCGGTAAGATGAACTGACACACTCCACGGATCGTAGTATCCAACAACAAAACTTAACATACCCAGTATATGTCTGTTTACTTTTCAGTCTGTCTAAACCTGTGAACTCACCAACTTTTTAGTTGACACTTTTCGCATGTATTCTCAGGTAACTGATGGAGCTTACGCTAGGATGCGCACAAGGAAGCCTTAAGGAGTCTGGCCTGCATATAGACTCATGTCCTAGGCATTGTGTGCATTGGATGTTTTTTTTGAAAACAATCTAAACTTTTGTAGTGTCTGTTTCAAACAATTTACTTTCCGCTGTAACTTAATTACTTTTGATGTTAAACATTTTCCGCTGCATATTTAATGTAACTATGTTATTTTACAAACCTGCGTGATTGTGTAACTCATATAGAGTCGTTCTATATGACCATGAGCTGTGATCCTGGCCACGTCACACCCACGTGGACTGACACCACAAGTGGGAATTTGGGGGTGTGACAGACTGGTATCAGAGCCTTGGTTATAGGGAACTAGGTTTGCATATAGTAAACTTAGACTATAGCCACTGCTCTACATTAGACACTACACTTAGAATTTTCACACTTGCATTATTGTTACCACTGTAAACTAATACTGACTGACTTAGAACTTACAGGATGGACAATAACAAAGATCCGAAAGGGAAGGACACGGGGAAACGCTCGTATGAGTATGAGCTTACTGAGGAGGACAAGCAGAAGATTCAGGAGATAGTGGAGCAGGTATATTCTCAAGAGTCCAAGAGACTTCGACCCTCGAGCAGCAGGGGACCATGGGACTGGTACCCTACTACCCTTGCTGTTTGGGCGAGGGAAGAGAGAGTACCCAAGTTGCCTTTGCTAGGAGACACATCTACTGGACCACCCCTACCACCGATTGGAATGCCCATGGAGCGGGCATTCGCTGCATTGATCTCGCGTTATAGACGTGAGTCCTGTCAGCTACGTGTAATGACTGATGGGTTTAGGGATCTCTTGGAGCATAATCAGCATCTCCAGAAACGCGTGGATAACTTGGAGGAGAGACTCGCACGCGTCGAAGGGACGCAGGATGACTTGGTCGCTAGGACTCAGGATGTGATCCAGCGACAGGAGGAGGTCACTACTGAGGTCACAGACATCCATGATAGGACTACGTTGCTCGAGGAGCAACAGGATTTCTTAGCCGCAGTGACACAAGGACACGCTGGACGATTAGCAGCTGTGGAGGACGCCAACGAGGAGAATCTTGCCATGATCCAGGCAAGCGATGCCATGCTAAATGCATGGGTCGAACAGTTCATTGATGAGCCACAGCCTGAGCCAGAACCCCAATTCGAGCCGGTGAATCTCGATGAGGAAGATTTTGATGAGGATCCAGACGAGGATCCTGATGAGGATGACGATGATGGCCCTGCTGATAGTGGAGATTCACACTCCACGATTGTCTAGTTAGGATTTCTATTTCAGTATTCTACTTTTGTATCACTTAGCCGAGCGGGATGTGCTCGTGCAAATTTTGTAGCATCTCTTTTGGAAAATATTGTACACCAACTTATTATCATTAAAGGAAAGATGCTTTACTTTGTTGCTTAAATATATATCGTGGCTATGACTATTGTTAACATGACATCTGACCTAACAATTGACTAACACTCTAACTTATGCTAACTAACATTCTAACCTTTCCATATAGAAACATGTCCGGAAGAGGAAACCATGCCCTTCGACTCAAACGTAAGGCAGAAAAGGCACGAATCGACATGATGGTCGAACGCAAATTCAACAAGGTACTCGCGGAGTACGAGGCCAACCGTCACGCCAGCGAGACGAGTGGTACTAACAACGGTACTAACCCCAACCTAACCCGATTAACTTAGTATAGACACTAACGCGTTACATGGAACACCGATGCGCAGGATCGCATGGGAGTGTAGCAAAGGGGTGTTCGTTTAAGGCGTTCCTGAGCTGCCACCCTCACAAGTTTCAAGGTACTGAAGGAGCCGTGGGACTGCTTCGTTGGATAGAGAAGCTGGAGTCAGTTTTCTCTATAGCTGAATGCTCGGATGAGAACCGGGTAAAATACGCCACGGGAACACTGGAGGGACCAGCCCTCACCTGGTGGAACACTCATGTCCAAACTCTTGGACTGGACACCGCAAACTCAATTCCGTGGGACAACTTCACCAGGATGCTCCACGAAGAATACTGTCCTCGGGATGAAATTAGGAAACTGGAGGAAGAGTTCTGGGTGCACAAGATGGTAGGATCAGAGATCGAGAAGTACTGTACTCGGTTTCATGAACTGTGCAAGCTGTGCCCGGCGATGGTGACGCCGGAGTACAAGAAGATTGAGCAATTTATCAGTGGATTGCCGGAACAAATCCAGAGCACGGTCACTGCTTCCGACCACTCTACTATCCAACCACTGATACGCTTGGCACACAAACTGACTGATCAGGCAGTAGCCCAGGGAAAACTACCTAAAAGGGGTGAACATCTGAAACCGCAAGAACCCAAGCGAAAGTGGGAGCCCAGCAACAACCGCACCTTCTCACCTCAGCAACCGACCCAACACCGGCCTGCACCTGCCAAGGTTTTCACTGCCACCCAACCGAACACTCAGGGTAAGGGAGGATATCAGGGCAACAGCCCAAAATGCAACATCTGCAACTATCATCATTTTGGCCCATGCAAAAAGGGCAAGTGCACCAACTGTGGCAGAAATGGACATCTGGCTAAAGAATGTCGATCAAACCCCAATTCAAATCTCAACAAAAATGACACCTTAAAGGGATGCTTCACTTGCGGGAAGCCAGGGCATATGCGCCGAGATTGCCCACAAAACAAGAACACTGGAGGCAACCCGGCAAGGGGAAGAGCATTCGTAATTGGATCGGGTGAAGCTAAAGATGACCCCAATGTCGTCACCGGTACGTTTCTTTTAAATAATGTTTATGCTAGCATATTATTTGATACCGGTGCCGATAGAAGTTTTATATCTAGTGAATTTAGTAAACTGTTTGATATGACACCAACACCACTAGACTATAAGTACACCGTAGAGTTAGCGGACGGCAAGCTGATTGAAACACAACACATCCTCAAGGGGTGTGTTTTGACACTAGCAACCCATCAGCTGATGATTGACTTGATGCCAGTAACTCTCGGGAGCTTCGACGTGGTGATTGGAATGGATTGGCTATCTGCAAATCACGCCGAGATCGTGTGCAATGAGAAGATCGTACGAATTACATTGCCAAGTGGAGAGCAGATTTCAATTCAAGGGGAACGGCGCGGAATACCATTAAACATTATGTCCTGCATGAAGGCGAACAAATATCTGAAGAAAGGATATACGGCTATCCTAGCCCTTATTACCGAACAACCAAAGAAGGAACGGAAGATCGGGGACATCGCAATTGTTCGCGATTATCCGGAAGTCTTTCCTGACGATCTTCCGGGACTACCACCAGCACGACAAGTGGAGTTTCAGATAGATCTGACACCAGGAGCAGCACCAATAGCCAAGGCACCATACCGATTGGCTCCTACTGAAATGCAGGAATTATCTAATCAACTACAAGAGTTGTTAGATAAAGGGTTCATCCGACCGAGTTTCTCACCTTGGGGAGCACCGGTCTTGTTTGTGAAGAAGAAAGACGGTTCATTCCGTATGTGTATAGACTACCGAGAACTGAACAAGGTGACGATCAAGAATCGATACCCTTTACCGCGAATAGACGACCTGTTTGATCAGTTGCAAGGGTCAAGCTACTATTCAAAAATCGATTTAAGATCTGGTTACCATCAACTCAGAGTACAAGAAGGAGATATACCGAAGACAGCCTTCAGAACACGGTACGGACATTACGAATTTCTGGTAATGCCTTTTGGACTGACTAACGCACCGGCCGTATTCATGGATCTCATGAATCGGGTGTGTAAACCATATCTCGACAAGTTCGTAATCGTATTCATTGATGACATCCTGATCTATTCTAAGACTCGAGAAGAACATGCCGTACACTTGAGACGTGTCTTAGAACTACTGAAGAAGGAACAATTGTACGCGAAATTCTCCAAATGTGAATTCTGGATTCGCGAAGTTCAGTTCCTTGGGCACGTAGTAAACGCGAAAGGGATACATGTAGACCCAACTAAGATTACGGCAATCAAGAACTGGACTGCACCTAAGACTCCAACAGAGGTACGACAGTTCTTGGGATTGGCCGGGTACTACAGGCGGTTTATCGAGGGATTCTCGAAGATCGCACAATCATTGACTTCCCTTACGCATAAAGACAAGAAGTTTGAATGGGGAGAAAAACAAGAAGCTGCTTTCGACTTATTAAAGCAGAAGTTGTGCAGCGCACCTATCTTATCACTACCAGACGGGTGCGAAGACTTTGTAGTCTACTGCGACGCATCGAAGCAAGGACTCGGTTGTGTACTGATGCAACGCGAGAAGGTCATAGCTTATGCGTCACGACAATTGAAAGTGCACGAGAAAAATTACACGACTCATGATCTGGAATTAGGAGCCGTAGTATTTGCATTGAAGATCTGGAGACACTATCTGTACGGCACCAAGTGCACTATATTCACGGATCATAAGAGCCTGCAGCACATTTTCGACCAAAAGGAGCTAAACATGAGACAACGCAGATGGGTTGAGTTGATAGGTGATTATGACTGTGCAATCAAGTATCATCCCGGGAAAGCCAATGTAGTAGCCGATGCGTTAAGTAGAAAGGAAACAATCAAACGCGTACGAGCACTACAACTTACCATTCATTCTGAGCTACCTAATCAGATTCGAGTCGCACAACAAGAAGCTCTGAAAAAGGAAAACCTTATCCTCGAAGCTATGCGGGGTATGGATAAACAGATGAAACAGAAAGACGACGGAGCTTACTATCTGATGGACCGAATTTGGATTCCACGTTATGGGGGATTGAGAGAAGTAGTGATGAATGAAGCTCACAAGAGTCGATACTCGGTACATCCAGGTTCTGACAAGATGTACCACGACCTAAAGACAACTTATTGGTGGCCTAATATGAAATCAGAAATCGCAACCTATGTGAGTAAGTGTCTGACTTGCTCCAAAGTTAAGGTCGAAT
Organism: Mikania micrantha; assembly: GCA_009363875.1. Taxonomy (NCBI): domain Eukaryota; kingdom Viridiplantae; phylum Streptophyta; class Magnoliopsida; order Asterales; family Asteraceae; genus Mikania; species Mikania micrantha. The sequence continues at coordinate 57,840,211 of CM018687.1, read as the reverse complement.
ATCAGAAACCGTCAGGGTTACTCCAACAGCCAGAAATTCCAGTATGGAAATGGGAACAGATATCCATGGATTTTATCACCAAGCTGCCAAAGACAACAAGTGGTTGCGATACCATCTGGGTTATCGTAGACCGACTCACGAAATCGGCACACTTCCTGCCGATTAAGGAAACTGATAAGTTGGAAAAGTTAACCCGAATCTACTTGAAGGAAATCGTATCCAGACACGGAGTCCCAATCTCTATTATATCTGACCGAGACAGCCGTTTCACGGCACATTTTTGGAAGTCCTTACACAAGGCACTTGGGACGAGATTGGATATGAGTACTGCTTATCATCCACAGACGGATGGTCAGAGTGAACGAACCATCCAAACCCTAGAAGACATGCTTCGGGCCTGTGTGATTGACTTCGGTAACAGCTGGGAGACTCACCTACCTTTGGTGGAATTCTCTTACAATAACAGTTATCACACCAGCATCGGAGCTGCACCTTTTGAGGCACTTTATGGACGTAAATGCAGATCACCACTTTGTTGGGCAAAAGTTGGTGAAAGCCAACTGACCGGACCTGAGCTCGTGCACGAAACAACTGAAAAGATCGTGCAGATACGTAACCGAATGGCAGCAGCTCGGGATCGACAGAAAAGCTATGCCGATAAAAGGCGCAAGCCTTTGGAATTCCAAGTGGGAGACCGAGTACTTCTTAAAGTCTCACCTTGGAAGGGAGTGATCCGATTCGGGAAGCGGGGAAAGTTAAATCCTCGTTATATCGGACCATTTGAAATCATTAAACGGGCAGGCCCCGTAGCCTACGAACTACAGCTACCACATGAATTGAGTAGCGTACACAATGTGTTTCATGTTTCGAACCTCAAGAAATGCTTATCAGACGAGACGCTCACAATTCCTTTGGAGGAAATCCAGATTGATGAACAACTTCACTTCGTTGAGGAACCGGTGGAAATCATGGATCGGGAAATCAAGAAGTTGAAACTCAGTAAAATACCAATTGTAAAAGTTCGTTGGAACTCACGGCGAGGACCGGAATACACCTGGGAGCGAGAGGACCAGATGAAACAGAAATACCCTCACCTATTCTCCAACTAGACTAACACCAGCAACACGAACTGAATTTCGGGACGAAATTCCTATTAACTGGGGGATGATGTGACACCTCGCAAATTCCAGGTCAGCAACTATATTATTTTAATAATAATGTTTATTATTATTTCATACGTGGCACTAGAATAATTGTATTTAGTGTGACACGTGGCATAACAGACCAAACACACCGATGGTTCGAGGAACTATCGCACAACTCTCGCACGTGTCTTGAATAACGAACGTTGGTGAACGGATCAAACCACAGAATACTTTCACTACACATTAAGTTCCGGGGAACCTAAGTTAGTAGAACGATGTCCATATGTCGAGAAACGATGCTCGTAATCGAAGAATACACGAAGAATGGATCAAAACATGAAAATGGGCCAAATTGGGCCGGATCTAGGGTCCAGGCGGTACGCCTGACCCGAAGATCCCCACTCAGGCGATGCGCGCGGATGAGGAGGGAACGCCTCTCATCTGTCTGTCCCGCGCGTAACGCCTGGCTTTGGTGGTCAACGTCAGGCGATACGCCTGGGGTGTCTGACACCTAAAAATCTTGTAAATCTCATGATTATCACACTATACTCCTTTTACCCAATACCATACGTAAACTCCTCTATTTAATGCCTCAAAAACGTCTGATTTCACTGCTACAACACCATATCACACTCATTTGAAGTCTTGGAAGCCATGTTTGGGAGATTTGAAGCTAGTTCTTGAAGGTCTTGAAGGTTTGAAGCACAAAGGAGCTCCAAGAACACCACACTCCATTCTTTCTCTTGATCGAAGCAATCTTAGCCACATCTGGAGCTATTCCAGATCTGCTCAAGCTTCATTTGGGTAATCTAAAGCTCTAAGAAGGTAGATCCATGTTCATTTTGGCTTAAAAACACTTCCAAACACACACACACATTGTAAATCATTCACATGAAATCACTCACACACCACATGAACGAATTTCTATCACTTTGAATCTGGATTTGTTGATTTGAGTATGAATATTGATGATCTATGATGATAATATGATGTATTTTATATTCCATGATAATGTTGTTATGATAAAATGGTCATATTAATCAAAATGATGGTTCTAGCAACATGTATGAATAATCTAGATGGAGTTACATGAAGTTTGATATTGAAATATTATTGGATATGATTTATGAGATCTAGAAGTGTTATGAATAGCAAGATATGTCAAAATGTGCTTTTTACAAATTGTGGTAACTTTAAATGTTGATTTATGATGAAATGGCTTAATGCATGTGGTTATATCTATAGGTTATGTTCAAAATGATGTTTAGAAACTAAAAGGATGATTATTGAGATTGTTAGCTAGACTTAGCGACACATGTTTTTTTTTTGTAACCTTCTATTTATAGAAACTTTTATGCGCAAACCATGCTAAACCGGCTATATGTAACTATGTGCTATGTGATAACATGCTCACTTAGGATAAATATGTATAATAGAATAATCAGATTATGATTTATTGCTTGATTTGCCAAATGTAGAAACTTTCCTAAAGTAGGAACTTACTATAAATAGTAAGTTTCCTCACGAAAGTGATTTTGGTATCCGTACACATCACACGACACTAAGCCGCACATTACACACACACTTGATCCAAAAACCGTCACCAACGGGTCGCTAGGTCAAACACGGTCAACACGGTCAAACATGGTCAACGCGACCCACAAAACAACTTGGAGTTGTTGAACTCAAACACGGTCCCGTGAGACCCACATGTATGCAAACACAAACTTATGGTACCTATGTGATATAGGTAACCACTAGCCGGCGAGCTACACTGTTCTCGTGAAGAACACGCACTACTTAACTCAGGTGAGTTTACGGCCCCACTTTTACTCTTTAACTGTTTTGCTAAACTATTGGGGTGAGAATACAATGCAACTATTTAGATATATGACTGGTATGTTGTGAATACCATTTTCGAGTGTAACTATTATCGCTTAAAGTCCTCACTTATCCTTACCGTTAGTTGTGTAAACAAACGAGTCGTAATTACGTAGTACTACTGGGTTTGACTAGCCCCACTCGGCACCAATGTTGACTGGAGGTCATAACGAGTGTAATTTCGATGTGAATTGCGAGTTCAGCGGTGACTCGCGGAGGCAAACGGAAACAGTCTAGTTTCGGTAAGATGAACTGACACACTCCACGGATCGTAGTATCCAACAACAAAACTTAACATACCCAGTATATGTTTGTTTACTTTTTAGTCTGTCTAAACCTGTGAACTCACCAACTTTTTAGTTGACACTTTTCGCATGTATTCTCAGGTAACTGATGGAGCTTACGCTAGGATGCGCACAAGGAAGCCTTAAGGAGTCTGGCCTGCATATAGACTCATGTCCTAGGCATTGTGTGCATTGGATGTTTTTTTTGAAAACAATCTAAACTTTTGTAGTGTCTGTTTCAAACAATTTACTTTCCGCTGTAACTTAATTACTTTTGATGTTAAACATTTTCCGCTGCATATTTAATGTAACTATGTTATTTTACAAACCTGCGTGATTGTGTAACTCATATAGAGTCGTTCTATATGACCATGAGCTGTGATCCTGGCCACGTCACACCCACGTGGACTGACACCACAAGTGGGAATTTGGGGGTGTGACATAAACTAATTACATTACTATTTGCATCAATGTAAAAAACAATTACGTCACCATAATAAATTGTTACATTAAGGTAATTTGCTTAAAAAAAATATATAGATTTCCATTTAGTTAGAGTACTTGTTTTGATTTGAGATGATATGTATATGTAGAGAGCGGCACTAACAATGAACATCATACCGCTAAATAGTATTGTTTGAGTGTTCTCAGTCTGATTTTTACTTTTTTAAATGAAATCATAAACAAAACCATTAATAACGGGCTTTGAATAATGATAACTAAAACCGAACCATTCAAAATAAAAACGAACCGTTATCAACGATTTGGTTTAGGGTTTGGGTTTTTGATCATGTTAAAAATCAAATCAAAACAAACATTTATAGTTCAAGATGAACTAATTACATCAAGTTTAAATTATCTTTTTAAGCGTCGAATAAATCAGGAACTCAATCTACACACACGTATGTAGACTGTTGGGAATTGTAGTAACCATTTTGAACTTTTAATTAATCATATTAATTATAAAATCATATTTTATGGTAGCGGAAGCGTTTAGGTTACACATTTTGTTTCATAAACAAAATTCCCAAAACGAGGAATCCAGTTACATATGAATAGATGAAAATCAAGCATATGGTGTTTAGAATTGACCTCAATGAAGAACTCCTAAAAACACACATTGGATTCGATATTAGTCTCGCTAGATGACTTAATCACGAACCACGATCTCTATCGTGTATCACCGCAACAACCGCGTGCTCCAAAACCACCCTTGGTGGTTCGACTATGGTGTGGTGGTGCTTGGTGGTGTGTGGCCGAAACCAAGGGGAGAAAGGAGAGGGGGCGGCCGAACAAGAGAGAGGAGAGGGAGAGTGGGTGAAAGAGTTTCTTGAAACGTGTTGTTAGATATACATTTTAAAGTCAAAGTAAATCCACAAAAATAAGATTTTGGAATTACCAATTCAAAATTAGAATTTCTACCTTTTATTTCACATTTAATTTAAGTAAACTCTTTTAGTAATTAAACCATCTAATTAGTTAGTAACATTTTTTTCCTCCAATATTACTACTATTTCATAAATAGTAATAATAATAACACCACTTTACATAATTCGAGAAATTGAATATGTCTAAAACAAATTTTAAACATAATTATATTACTATCTTCTAAAGTGTAACTTTTGGATCGTATCCCGATAGCAACGTTGATATTATCGATGATCGGATATCACATATCCAACATAGACATGTATATATGCCTATATATGTATATATAGATATGCATATGGGTATATACGAGCGCACATGCACATACGGTATGGCCCGGTCCTGTTTTTACGACTGGTTTTTGTTGAAAGCCGTAAATTAAACCTTTTATTACGGTTTTGAATTTTTGAAATTGATTGTAACATCAGCGCCGGACGCGTGCCGGAACAGTAATCGCAACAGTAAACCGTACAGTAAAACAGGTACACATTACGTGAAACTATGTTTAGACTATTGATGCATTTGATTAACATGAAACTATTATATGATTGTCTGAATCTGACTAAAACCTTAGGGTTTAACATGTCAGACAACACAGTGTTGAAACATAAATACTTGATGTGATATTACTTTGTATAAACGTATGTGAGGTTAAACAAAACAAAACTATAACGGTTATTGTTACGGAATGCTAAACCGACGAGTTATTCGTATAGGTGACGATCTGTACGAATAATTCTGATAGTTTAACGTTATGAAATAATGACTTAACAGTAGAAAACAAGAATCAGAAAGCCAAACCATTGACGTGTTCGTTCGAATGACGATTCGAACGAATACGCGCGATGGCGACGCGATCTGACGAAACGAAAACGAAAACGAATAACGACACAAACGATCATAAATTTAAGGAAATAAAATATTTCCTATTTTACAATTTTGAAACTCATCATAAAGAAAAATAAACTAAACTATTTATTTAAATCACGAACGAATTATCGAAACGCGTAATAATAACTGAATTCGAAAAATAAATAAACACAACAATAATTAAAATAATTTCGAATAATAATTACATTCTAACCAGTCTAAAATAAAAGTTCTTTTATTTAAATTACAAAATGAACGCGTAACGTGCCGGATACGCGACGAAAATACAAACCGAGCAACCGAAACGAACCCAAATACCCACCGGGTATATAAACCCTAAGTTGAGCCATCTACCTCATTTATTGCATCTCCATTCTCTCTCTAAACAAGAAATCCGGCCACCACACATATCCACCACTTTCAACCTTTGAAAGCTCATATCTCTCTCATTTCTTAACGAAATCACGTGATTCTTGTGCCTACACGACCATCTTGAAGCCCTCTACAAGGAAGTAAAACTCATCTGAGCTTTGGTCCAACTGATCCTGAGGTATGATGCTGTAAAAGTTATGAAAAATAGGGTTTTATGTGCTTAACTCGACCACACCCACCTCACCGGTGTAAACTCTCGAACCAACCACGCCTTACATCTTTGAGGATCGATCTTGGCATCACAACACCTTAGGAATGATGATGCATTGGATTCGCAAGTCGGAGATGATGATAGAGTGCAGGGTTCGGGAGCAGAAGGCTACGGCCGAACCCTCCTGGGTGCCGAACCTTGTTGTGCACACCTAAACGAACCCTGTGCTAATCATTGCCGAACCCTGCATGGTCAGAACAAGCTAAGCGAACCATTTCCATCGGACGAACCCTCGTACTCCCCAGCCGAACCCCGGTGCCACCGAACTATCAACGAACCATAAGAAGGCAGCCGAACCAGGGAAGCTCAGCCGAACCATGTCGGCACACGAACCCATTTGAGACTGCCGAACCCTTAGCCACCGAACCCTATTTCCCTCCACGAACCTACGCATGCAAAACCCACGAACTTTTCTAAGACGAGTAGCCACGAACCATTGAGTCCCAAACCCTAATGGTAGCCGAACCATGCTAAGCTACCCGAGTGCATGAGTTTAGCCGAACCCTATAGCCTAGAGCGAACCTGCATGGCGATTCTTGAACTAATCTTGTGGCTGTCATCTGACTGAGGGCGAACCTTGGCATAGGTTCGCTGGACTGTAGAGTGGGTATTCGTTTTGAGCAGGCTGCCATGATCCAGCTATCCACACCATCGGCCCAATCATAGCCCAATATCATCCCTCCAGCCCGTGTGACTACTCGGCTTGCTGTTCGTTGATCGGCCCAAGTTCCCATCGATTTAATCAACCGACCCACCTCCATTAAACCGGGCCATGGCTTTCTTTGATTGAGCCCACAGATGTTAATCGGCCCAATACATGTTCTTAGCCGGCCAAATAACATACAAATCCTAGGCCCAATTACACTATGTTTGGTTTAACAAGTTATCCGGCTCAATGAATTTCAAAACATAGATAAATGTTAGAAGTGGTACATGAAACCTCATTTTATTCATTACAAACGGTGATGTTAAAGTTTTATACAAGGATGCCAAGTCTTAAATTAGGAGGCTTGACTTACAAGTTAAATTTAAGTAAAAGAAATTCAAACAATCAAAAGAATTCGAAAGAATATTATTTAGCATATGGAATTCGAGACCGGATAACGAACAAGACACGTGAGTGTTAGTCAACTTTAGGACTAACACTTACACACACAACAAATACTTATAAACTTATACTTACAAACTACAATACTATGAAATCAATACAGGAGCGTGAACAGAATATCAAGTGCAAACAAAGAGAGCGTGCATTCTTATTCTATTTAGTCAATCACTCCGGATACAAGGTGAGTTCATTTGTCCCCTTTCAAACTTATTTGTTTTACTTCGAGACTGAGAAGCATGTTAAACATTTTCATAAATTATTGAAATGTTACTTAATGCTTTAAACATAAACATGATACTTATGTTGAAACTTATACGGGAAACTTAGTATACTTTGAAAAGCAATAAACTTGAAACTTATACTATAAGCTTGATACTTGAAATCATATGTTGGATACTTATGGGACTTGATGCTTTTACATGAGACTTGATACTTAACCATGAGATTAGATGCTTGTGAATCGATATGCTAAAACATGACACTTTATGCTTGTGAAAACATTATGCTTAAACATGACACTTTATGCTTGTGAAAACATTATGCTTAAACATGATACTTGATACTTATGAGACTATGTGCTTGAACATGAGACTTGATGCAAACTTATGGAATTCATGATAAAACAATGTGTGAACACTTGAAACTTTATGCTTGAAACTATTACTTGCGCATGAAACATTGTACATGTATCTAATCATAGGCTACGTAATTGCTAAACGACTGGTAGCCCAGAGCTTGTACCTATGGATTGAGATACATGTAAAACATAAACGTAACGATGCTAAGCTATTATCTATATAAGAGACATGTAATTGCTAAACTTCTGGTAGCCCAGAGCTTTTGTCTGCTTATATGAGGTATGTAATTTCTAAACATAAACATAATGATGCTAAGCTATTATCTATATAAGAGACATGTAATTGCTAAACTTCTGGTAGTCCAGAGCTTTTGTCTGCTTATAGGAGATATGTAATTGCTGGATTACTTGTGTATGCATGTCACACCCCCACCCCTCCATCACCTCGTGTCTGATGTCACTGAATCGGTTGCGGAAGCATAGTGGTGATGTCTCCGCAGTGAGGTGTGACTTTACTTGAACCGATATCACAAGCACACAGATTAACTTAAAGTAAATACAATACAAGGATGTCGCAACCATAATTACATTACAACTAAGTTTATTTAATTACAACACTAGTTTTTCAAGTGCAAGTATTCCAAAAGTGCATCCTCACCGGCTATTACTGTTTACCTACAAAAAGTTTGAGTTTGAAACGTCGACACAAAGCTGGTGAGTTCGACAGTTCAATTTAAAACAATATGATATGATAAGCATGTTCTCAAAAGTTCGGTTCAGGATAACCATGGGACCCGTATCTAGTTCCTTTCGGACGTCAAGTTCTGATCTCAAGATATTACCCGTCGGTACATATCTTAGTGCCTCATTGTCTTAATGTCTATCATACCATTAAGAAGTTCGGGAAACAGATAACAAACATTAACACAAGGGGAGATGCAATCCTCCCAGCGAATGGGGTGTCAACCAATAGTACTATCAATGTTTTCTGTTCGGCCACACATGGGTTCACTAGATACAGTTCAGGAATGAGGACTTTTAGCTCCATGATAGAGTTCAGTTCTACAGGCAAAATCCCATGAAATCCCACATAAGTCACATGAAATCACACAGATATCATTGATGCATATCATATGTTCAGACAACAATTTACAGAGTTACCCCGATGTTTATAAAACATTAAAAAGAAAAGGGGGTTGTACGAAACTCACCTGATGATATAGATGTAGCAGAATATCCCCCAAAACTGATAGTAAAGAGATGATTTTGCATTTAGTTATATTTAATGAGTTATTTATGTTCTAGTTTACTAATTAGATCTTTATGAACGTTCAATGTCAAAGACATTGCTTTAAAAGTCATCAAACTGATATTAGTTATTTATTTAGTTAATTTAATGTTATATCATACAATGTATGATAATGTAGGAACCTACATTGCATTAGATTCCTAATACAAAGTTGATGACATTCTTGATTAATCAGAATAATCTCGGATTAACCAGATAGTTAATGTTGTTGATTATGATACTGTAACAGTTTCTAGATAATTTAATGGCTTAGGAATGATCAATCCTTGTTATTGATTACCCAAATATCATTAAATATCACAATGTAGCATCAAAATAGTGTAATAACCAAGTTTAACATACTAATCTGACTGTTATCATAAACATCAGATAATCATTCCAATGAGTATGTTAATGATTGTGATTAGTTTGAAATACTTGGATTTAACCTTGCATTTTAAGGATTAATCCAACTAATCACCTACATTGTCATAATCAAATGGGTTAAACCATTATAATTATGGGTATGATTTCATGCAAACCGGGCATTACAACGTATCAAAACAAGGATTTAACCGTTAAAACATCATGTTCTTTGTTTATAATCAATCCTAGCCATCATCTAGGCAATAATCAACAATCCCAACTATATCATTACGTTCAAAATCAAGATCTAATCAATCAAAATCAAACTAGAAGGTTTAAACGGATCATTACCTAATCGGACGGATTTCTGCGGCTAAAATAACGATCGGAACTTGTAGAGATGATCCATGGTACGATTGGTGACTTCTGGTGGCTTCAGATGTGAGTTTTGATGGTGTTTTGTGGTTGTTCGTCGCCTGAAAACGAAGCAGATGCGAGAGAAGAATAAAATGAAAGTTCTGCATGAAATCTGATGAAGAAGATCAACTTTTTCCACCGCCTCACCCGTCGCGTACCGCGACGAGGAGCCCAAAAAGGGCTTCGCGTACCGCGAAGATTTCCGGAGGAATCTTAGATATTTTGCATTCATCGCGTACCGCGATGGGTCCAGTCTACCAACACTTAGAAATTTTTCTTCGTTTTTCGATTCTGGGCAATCCAGGACTCCATTTTGTGCACGGTTTTCGCCCACGTTCATCATTTCTCGCATACTATCAATCTATAACAATTGAAATCATTAAATCAACGTGGATTTTTAGAACGATCAAATGTGCTCACATCATTGATGATGTAATTCTCGTATGCAACTGTCACAGTCTCCTTTTGTTAGAGAAATTTCGTCCCAAAATTTAGTGAAGACTTACATTATGACAATCGTTTATGAGAATAAATGTGGGTGCTTTGATTTCATTTGATCTTCACGTTCCCAAGTATATTCGGGCCCACGTTGCGAGTTCCATCGCACTTTAACGATTGGTATGCGGCTACGTTTTAGCACTTTCATTTCTCGATCCATTACCTCTATTGGTTCTTCACTGAACTGAAGTTTTTCATCAATATGAATCTCTTCTAGAGGTACGGTCAATGATTCATCAGTTAAGCACTTCTTCAAATTAGATACATGAAAGACATCGTGAATGTTACTAAGTTCAAGAGGTAATTCAAGTCTGTAGGCTACTGGTCCAATTCGTTTAATAATTTTAAATAGTCCTACAAATCTTGGTGAAAGTTTACCTCTCTTCCCGAATCTGAAAATGCCTTTACAAGGTGACACTTTCAACATTACCCGATCACCTACTTGAAATTCGAGTGGTCTACGACGATTATCAGCATAACTCTTTTGACGATCGCGAGCAGCTTTGATTCGTTCCTGAATGAGTGCGATCTTATCGGTTGTTTCCTGAATGAATTATGGGCCTATGATTTGATTCTCACCTACCTCTGACCAACAGATAGGTGATCTACACTTGCGTCCATAGAGTGCTTCAAATGGAGCGCATTGAATACTGGTATGGTAGCTGTTATTGTATGAGAATTCAACAAGTGGGAGATGAATATCCCAGCTACCTCCAAAATCAATCACACAGCTTCTGAGCATGTCTTCAAGAGTTTGATTCGTTCGTTCAGTATGCCCGTCTGTTTGTGGATGATAAGCTGTGCTCATATTGATTTGTGTGCCCAGAGCTTTCTGAAGAGTTTGCCAAAATCGTGACATAAATCGACTATCTCTGTCAGAAATGATAGAGATCAGTACTCCGTGTCGAGACACAATCTCATTAACATAGAGTTTAGCGAGTCGATCCATAGAATAATCTTCTCGGATGGGTAAGAAATGCGCAGATTTCGTAAGGCGATCAACGATAACCCATATAGAGTCATGATTACGTGATGTTCTGGGTAATTTAGTGATGAAATCCATAGAGATCTGATCCCATTTCCACATGGGAATCTCAGGTTGTTGTAATAACCCAGAAGGTCGTTGATGTTTAGCCTTAACTTTGAGACATGTTAAACATCGATCCACGTATTCAGCTATTTGTTTCTTCATTCCAGACCACCAGTAAAAATCTTTAAGATCTTTATACATTTTATCAGCACCCGGATGAATAGAATACCTGGATTTGTGCGCCTCATCCAAGATAATTGTTCGAAAGTTACCGAATAGAGGAACCCACATTCGGTCTTTGAAATACAACAGCCCATCGTCTTTGGTATCTAGTTTCTTGTCTAATCCCCTCAGTCCCTCAGCAGAATAGTTTGTTGCTTGTAAAGCTTGTTGCTGAGCGTCTTTGATTTGAGGAATTAGACTGGTTTGAATAGCCATACCTAACGCTTTCACACGTAAAGGTTTGACTCGTTCCTTGCGACTCAAGGCATCGGCTACAACATTCGCTTTACCTGGGTGATAACGAATTTCACAGTCATAGTCGTTTAGAAGTTCAACCCATCGCCTCTGTCGCATGTTCAACATTTTCTGATCTAGAATGTGTTGGAGACTTTTGTGATCAGTGTATATAATACACTTAGTTCCGTATAGATAATGTCTCCAAATCTTGAGTGCAAACACCACGGCACCAAGTTCTAGATCATGTGTGGTATAGTTCTTCTCGTGTACTTTCAGTTGTCGAGAAGCATAGTCAATTACCTTATCCTTTTGCATTAGAACACACCCAAGACCTTGACGAGAAGCATCACAGTACAATGTGAAATTATCAGTACCTTCCGGTAATGCCAAGATAGGTGCGTTGCAGAGTTTGTGTTTCAACAGTTGGAACACCTCCTCCTGTTGAGAACCCCATATAAACGGTTGATTTTTCTGTGTCAATGTGGTTAATGGCAAGGCTATCTTGGAAAAGTTCTTGATAAACCGGCGATAATAACCTGCCAGCCCCAAGAATTGACGTATTTCAGTCGGGGTTCGTGGTGTTTCCCACTGTTTCACCGCTTGAATCTTACTGGGATCCACTTGAATACCGTTCTCGTTTACAACATGCCTGAGAAATTGAACTTCTCGTAACCAAAATTCACACTTGGAGAATTTGGCATATAATTTCTCATGTGCCAAAAGTTCTAAGATTAGTTTCAAGTGTTGAGCATGTTCTTGTTGGTTTTGAGAATAAATAAGAATATCATCAATAAACACAATCACAAATTTATCCAGATAAGGTCTACATACTCGATTCATCAGATCCATGAAAACTGCGGGTGCATTGGTTAAACCAAACGGCATCACTAAAAATTCGTAATGTCCGTATCGAGTTCTGAAAGCAGTTTTAGGAATGTCATCATCATGAATACGTAACTGATGATATCTAGATCTTAAATCGATTTTTGAAAAATAAGTAGCACCTTGTAGTTGATCAAACAGATCATCAATACGAGGTAGTGGATAACGATTCTTGATTGTCAGTTTATTGAGTTCCCTGTAGTCAATACACATCCTGAATGAACCATCCTTCTTTTTCACAAAAAGAATAGGTGCTCCCCAGGGTGAGAAACTAGGTCTGATAAAACCTTTATCTAAAAGTTCCTGTAATTGACTTGAAAGTTCTTGCATTTCGGATGGCGCAAGTCGATACGGGGCTTTAGCAACTGGTGCAGCGCCTGGGATCAATTCAATATGAAATTCAACCTGTCTCATTGGGGGTAATCTTGATATATCTTCAGGAAAAACTTCAGGAAAATCCTTGACTATGGGAATATCTGTGATTTGTTTAGGTGAAAAATTGTGTTCAGTCACATGTGCCAGGAAAGCATAACAACCTTTTCTTAAGAATTTCTAAGCTCGCATACAAGATATGATACCAAGTTTTCTACCAGCTCGTTCTCCTTGAACTACCAGTGTATTATCGTTAGGTAATGGAATACGGATCACCTTGTTTTGACAGACAACTTCCGCTTGGTTATCAGAAAGCCAATCCATGCCAACAACGACATCGAAGCTCCCAAGCACAATAGGTAGTAAATCAATATTGAAAAGATGATCATTCAGATTCAAGGAACATCCTTGAATAACACTGTTAGTTTTGATCAACTTGCCGTTAGCAAGTTCAATAACATAAGTAGTTTCTAGATCTACCGTAGGCAATGAAATTAATGATGCAAATTCAGGAGAGATAAAGCTCTTATCTGCTCCTGTGTCAAAGAGAACTGATGCGTAAAGATTATTAAGAAGGAACGTACCAGAACAGTAATCGCAACAGTAAACCGTACAGTAAAACAGGTACACATTACGTGAAACTATGTTTAGACTATTGATGCATTTGATTAACATGAAACTATTATATGATTGTCTGAATCTGACTAAAACCTTAGGGTTTAACATGTCAGACAACACAGTGTTGAAACATAAATACTTGATGTGATATTACTTTGTATAAACGTATGTGAGGTTAAACAAAACAAAACTATAACGGTTATTGTTACGGAATGCTAAACCGACGAGTTATTCGTATAGGTGACGATCTGTACGAATAATTCTGATAGTTTAACGTTATGAAATAATGACTTAACAGTAGAAAACAAGAATCAAAAAGCCAAACCATTGACGTGTTCGTTCGAATGACGATTCGAACGAATACGCGCGATGGCGACGCGATCTGACGAAACGAAAACGAAAACGAATAACGACACAAACGATCATAAATTTAAGGAAATAAAATATTTCCTATTTTACTATTTTGAAACTCATCATAAATAAAAATAAACTAAACTATTTATTTAAATCACGAACGAATTATCGAAACGCGTAATAATAACTGAATTCGAAAAATAAATAAACACAACAATAATTAAAATAATTTCGAATAATAACTACATTCTAACCAGTCTAAAATAAAAGTTCTTTTATTTAAATTACAAAATACACGCGTAACGTGCCGGATACGCGACGAAACTACGAACCGAGCAACCGAAACGAACCCAAATACCCACCGGGTATATAAACCCTAAGTTGAGCCATCTACCTCATTTATTGCATCTCCATTCTCTCTCTAAACAAGAAAACCGGCCACCACACATATCCACCACTTTCAACCTTTGAAAGCTCATATCTCTCTCGTTTATTAACGAAATCACGTGATTCTTGCGCCTACACGACCATCTTGAAGCCCTCTACAAGGAAGTACAACTCATCTAAGCTTTGGTCCAACTGATCCTGAGGTATGATGCTGTAAAAGTTATGAAAAATAGGGTTTTATGTGCTTAACTCGACCACACCCACCTCACCGGTGTAAACTCTCGAACCAACCACGCCTTACATCTTTGAGGATCGATCTTGGCATCACAACACTTTAGGAATGATGATGCAATGGATTCGCAAGTCAGAGATGATGATAGAGTGCAGGGTTCAGGAGCAGAAGGCTACGGCCGAACCCTCCTGGGTGCCGAACCTTGTTGTGCACACCTAAACGAACCCTGTGCTAATCATAGCCGAACCCTGCGTGGTCAGAACAAGCTAAGCGAACCATTTCCATCGGACGAACCCTCGTACTCCCCAGCCGAACCCCGGTGCCACCGAACTATCAACGAACCATGAGAAGGCAGCCGAACCAGGGAAGCTCAGCCGAACCATGTCGGCACACGAACCCATTTGAGACTGCCGAACCCTTAGCCACCGAACCCTCTTTCCCTCCACGAACCTACGCATGCAAAACCCAAGAACCTTTCTAAGATGAGCAGCCAATAACCATTGAGTCCCAAACCCTAATGGTAGCCGAACCATGCTAAGCTACCCGAGTGCATGAGTTTAGCCGAACCCTATAGCCTAGAGCGAACCTGCATGGCGATTCTTGAACTAACCTTGTGGCTGTCATCTGACTGAGGGCGAACCTTGGCATAGGTTCGCTGGAATGTAGAGTGGGTATTCGTTTTGAGCAGGCTGCCATGATCCAGCTACCCACACCATCGGCCCAATCATAGCCCAATATCATCCCTCCAGCCCGTGTGACTACTCGGCTTGCTGTTCGTTGATCGGCCCAAGTTCCCATCGATTTAATCAACCGGCCCACCTCCATTAAATCGAGCCATGGCTTTCTTTGATTGAGCCCACAGATGTTAATCGGCCCAATACATGTTCTTAGCCGGCCAAATAACATACAAATCCTAGGCCCAATTACACTATGTTTGGTTTAACAAGTTATCCGGCTCAATGAATTTCAAAACATAGATAAATGTTAGAAGTGGTACATGAAACCTCATTTTATTCATTACAAACGGTGATGTTAAAGTTTTATACAAGGATGCCAAGTCTTAAATTAGGAGGCTTGGCTTACAAGTTAAATTTAAGTAAAAGAAATTCAAACAATCAAAAGAATTCGAAAGAATATTATTTAGCATATGGAATTCGAGACCGGATAACGAACAAGACACGTGAGTGTTAGTCAACTTTATGCTTGTGAAAACATTATGCTTAAACATGACACTTTATGCTTGTGAAAACATTATGCTTAAACATGATACTTGATACTTATGAGACAATGTGCTTGAACATGAGACTTGATGCAAACTTATGGAATTCATGATGAAACAATGTGTGAACACTTGAAACTTTATGCTTGAAACTATTACTTGATCATGAAACATTGTACATGTATCTAATCATAGGCTACGTAATTGCTAAACGACTCGTAGCCCAGAGCTTGTACTTATGGATTGAGATACATGTAAAACATAAACGTAACGATGCTAAGCTATTATCTATATAAGAGACATGTAATTGCTAAACTTCTGGTAGCCCAGAGCTTTTGTCTGCTTATATGAGGTATGTAATTGCTAAACATAAACATAACGATGCTAAGCTATTATCTATATAAGAGACATGTAATTGCTAAACTTCTGGTAGTCCAGAGCTTTTTTCTGCTTATAGGAGATATGTAATTGCTGGATTACTTGTGTATGCATGGATTGTGTCTATGTATGAGATACGTAATTGCTAAACGACTGGTAGCCCAGAGCTTTTATCTTGTATAGGAGACACGTAATTGCTAGACTAAGCTTAACTAATCTGTGAGCTACGTAATTGCTAAACGACTGCTAGTGCAGAGCTTGTACTCACGTATGAGATTAGGGACAACTAAACTATGTGCGTGTGAATCTATGATGCTTGATGAACATAATGTGAAACTAACATTTATGAACACGATAGACATGTAAACATTGAAACAGACAACAAAAGCGTTGATGAGGAATGGGATTGATTGGTAGGTAAATTGCTTAATTATTATTAACAACAGTGTCATATCCGGATTAGTATGTGGTGGGATGTTGGCTGGGCGGGCGGTAAGTTCGACCCTACATATGCCCTATATATAAGCATACCGATTTGGATATTACATGTGGAGTTAATGAGGTTAAGGTTTTACCGAAGGAGGTTTGTTAAAACTATTTTAAACTTATAAACTTTATGAACTCACCAACCGTTGTGTTGACTTGGTCTTTTTACATGCTTTCTCATGTGAAGAACATGTTTAAGCTAAGGCTTTTGGATTTGCATACTAGGCTGCCCAGATAGAGGACCTAGTAGACTTTTGGGAAGCACATCTTTTGTTGATGATACATATTACTTTTGATATCTTGTACATATACAAGATATAAACATTTGATTCTTTTAGATAGGTTTACTTAGTTAAATTGCAGAACATTGCTATTGTAATTTAACTTTGTAATCCTATATATCATTTGATTGTATGTTAGTTATTCTTAAACGTTTATGCTATGTAAACAATCTGATCATCATGATTATCACCCATGATATCACGCCCTGGGAACCTTCCGCCCGACGGGGACTCCGATCCAACCCCGCCGGCTCAGGGTGTGACATTGATCAACCAAATGTTAGAAAGAAATCAACTGTGATACTAAACCGATGACTAGTCTGGGTAGTTTCATGTTTAAAACCAGACCGTAAACACCACTACCTCTTAATTCCTTCTTTTAGGGTCGGTCCATTTGTTTTGCAGGATAATCTTAACAGTGTGGAAGTTTGCTTCAAAAGTTTTTTCTTGTGATATATGGTTTAAAATGGAACTTTTCCCATTAGTAAACTATGCAATTAAAAATAATTTCTTATTGAGTTTGGGCTTCAATAGGTATACCAAACTCCTTTATTTGGCTTAAGTTTATATTTTTAAACTATATTTATAGCATGCTTGAAGTTATCATTTTAAAGTGTTAAAACACTTAGAAATTTAGTAGTTTATGCAGTTATTGATTAGTTATTAATACAATAGTTAATTTAACATTAAAATTTGATTTACGTTTGATGGCTATTAGGTCATGTGTAGTGGTAAAGCTCCCATTATTACACTTAGCATCACGTAAATAACTAACATCATCATCCACTCATCACTTTAGACCACACGCAGTGGTTGCCCCGCCCTCTCCCGCGGGCTTGCTCCCTTCGGCGGCCACAGCGGGAACACCGCCCCTTCCCTTCAGCGGCCCCGCCCAAAGCAGCTTGACGGCTCCCGCTCCCCGCTTGATTCATCCTCTCTGATTCGTCCATGGCCCATGTGGGGGAAGGGTTTGAGTGGGGAAGGGTTTGAGTGGGGAAAGGGTTTTCAGTGGGGTGACCACTGTGGGGTTTAAGGTTTTCAGTAGGGTGATGACGTGGCAGGAAATTTCGGTGGGGAAGGATTTTCAGTGGGGTGACCGCTGTGGATAGATATATCATCCACACATGTGTTATAATCACATCCTCCCCCTCATCAAGCCCCATCACCACCTCCTTTTTTTACCCTTTGTTTTCTCTCACGCGATGACCTCCCTCACGCTTAACCATTCACGCCCCTGTATAATGGGCGAGGCCGCCATGGGAACGTGACCTATGTTCTCACACCCCACTCACATACGTACCACTGCCCATAGCATGGGTTTGATAGCTTAATAGTTTATTAGGTGAGTAGTTGATTTTGTGCCAAATAGAAATCAAAATACAAGCCGGATATCTCAAAAGAAAAAAGAATTAAATTAGATGTTTTAATAACATCAACATAAAGTAATGATTATGTATTGGCATGTGGGTTAATTAACTACTATAAAAGCTACATCACGAGATACCCATCTAATATACAAGGCCAACAAAAATATAAAATGTAAAACGTAAATTTAATTTAGAATACGTCGATATTGTAGGTTTTTATGACATTTAAATAAAGCTTAGGTTTTATATCAGTTATTATGTTACGCAATTAAGGTACGGATTTTATAACTTTTCAATTTTAGTATTGCTAATTTTAACTTTGTATATTTAAACTCCTAGACAATTAGACATCTGATCTTCTTTTGAATTATTATGACGTTCATGAATCATTATTTTTTTTGGAACCATAAAATAAATTTTCATTAACAAAAGTAAACGATTACAATAACTATTAAGTAAGCGGACAACTAGTTACACCTCAACCTTTTTTTGAATTGCAAAGTCAATTATACTAAAAACAATTTTTGGGTCCTAGGAACCGTGATGTTACTATGCATAACTCTCTAAACTCGGTTCCGAAAATTAACAGCCTTCGGGGTCAGGAACCCAAATGCATCAAAAGCAAAGAGGGTAAACACATGTTGGTTCTCCAAGCAAGCATTCTCGTGTTTAGCAACTTTGTCTAACTCTGCCTTTAACGAAGCATGACCCACCACGAATCCAGCATCCCTCATCCCAACAAAAAATGACACTCATATAAGATCCACACACGAGTGTTTTCCCCCCTTCATATGCAAACACCAAAATATCATTATTTCTTTGGTTACTTAATTAAGACTCCTATGTTTGGTTTTACAAATTCCTATGTCTTTTATTTGTAGTATCAATATCTTTATTACAATTGAAGCTAACCATTTAGCCTTCAAGCATCCAATACAAATTCTTCTCAATTTGATGTCTAATCAAGCTATTATAATTATTTTGATTATGTGATTATAGACTTGTGTCCTATTGATATCTTTTTTTTTCCAATTGAAGCTAACTGTTTTTTAATTTAGCATTCGGGCATCCAATACAAAGTCTTCTCAACTTGTTGCCTAATCAAGCTATTATGATTATAATTATTTTGATAGTATGGTCATCAGATTATAGACTCGTGTCCTAAGATGTTTCTACACATCATAAATTTCTCATACTTTTTATTGCATGCTTATGAGTTATGCATACGTGTATGTATGTATAGGAGTCGGCTCCAATACTATGTCTTATTGCGTTAACGGAATAACTACTTCTTATTACTTTGGGCTCACAATAAAGTAAATTTAAAGGTGTATATATTTTTTTTAATTAATGTAGGGAACACTTACATTAATAAAAAAGAAAAAAACATACACCTTTAAATTTACTTCAATGTGGGGCCTAAAGTAATAGGATTTAGTTATTCGGTTATCATAATAAGGAAGGGTTAACATTCGAACCATCCCATATATATATATATTGTGAACAAATAATAACCCATGAATAGAACAATAACCCATTAACTCAAATCTAATTACTAATCTAAAAGTTGAATGTATAAAATTGTGTCATGTGTCATCTTTCATATTTAAATACAGAAGGGCATTTTAGTCATTTGCACCATATGAAAAGGCAGAAATTAATTTGATGGTGTCATGTGTCACCTTCTAATATATTTTAATATATTTACTTTTTTATTTAAAGTTTATCTCCTCTTTTTTTATACATCCATAACTTTTTTATACTATAATATTTTTTTATAAAAATCGCACCATTTTACCCGTCTTAATTTTCTCTTTAGTTCCGTTATAGTCCTAACTAGATTTTTTTTAATTTTTTTCGAATGTTCATATTTACAGCAATGTAATAAGAATAAAAATTACATATTATTTATAACGATTTGTAACGAATTTTAGTTTACATTTTCGTAAATTAAATATGGGTTACGTTTAAGGGTGTAAACGAGCCGTTCCAATCCGAGCTCGTTAAGGCTTGAGCTCGGATGGTTTAGACAAAATAGTTCGTTAACACCCATAGTTATGTTGTATCATTTATTTATTTGCAGTGATGTAACAAATGTTTTATTCTCACTTTATATCATTTTTATTTAACTACAGTAATGTAATCTACTTATGTAAAAAAAAATCAAAGAATATGTTATATTTTATAGTCATTACATTGATTTAAATACAAAATTTTTAGTCAAAGTCAAATAAAAGTTACGGTTATAATAAATATAATATGATTTTGTAACGAATTTGGTTTAAATTGCTGTAAATAAAATATGGTTACATTGTATCAATTATTTAATTACAGTGATGTAACAAATGTGTTAGCTAGCTCACTTTATATCATTTATTTTGTATAAACAAGCCGAGCTCAAACCTTAACGAGCTAGGGATCGACTCGGATCGTTTTACACCCTAAATGTAGTTCATTTTTAATTTACAACAACGTAAACCAAAACTCATTACAACTCGTTACAAACAATGTGTTATGTTTATAATTGTTACATTGATGTAAATATGAACATCCGGAAAAAAATAAAGAAAAACCTAGTCTAGAGTATAACGGAATTAACGAGCTTGGGACCGGCTTGGCTCGATTACACTCATAAACGTAAACCCTTTTTAATCTACAACAATGTAAAACCAAATTCGTTACAACACGTTACGAATAATTTGTTATTTTTATACTTGTTACATTAGTGTAAATACGAACATCCGAAAAAAAATAAAAAATAAAAAGCTACTCAAGACTATAAAGAAACTAAAGAGAAAAATAATACGAGTAAAATGGTACAATTTTTATAAAAAAATATTATAGTATAAAAAGTTATGAATGTATAAAAAAAGAAAGCGTAAACTTTAAATAAAAAGTAGATATATTAAAATATATTAGAAGGTGACAAATGACACCACCAAATTAATTCCAGCGTTTTAATATATTGCAAATGACTAGAATACCCTTCTATATTTAAATATGAAAGATGACACGTAAATACCACAATTCTATACACTCAACTTTTAAATTACCCATTATATTTAAGTTAATGGGTTATTGACATATCCATGGGTTATCATTTGAACATTGTCCTCTGACGTGTGTGCGTGTGGTTTGGCTACAAAGGTTTAAAACCTTAAAAAGTATAAACAAAAATTTTTGCTACTTATTTTAGAATAGAATTGCTCTAAACGTGACATCTCAAATGGAGGATTTGAAAACGAAAATGTCTGGAAGGGTATAATAGGTATTGCAGCAATTGTTAACTTTTAACAACTTCCCATTTTTTTAAACTATAATAACTTTTTTAAACGTTATTATTTTTTCTAAAAAAAAACTATACAATAAAATCGAGAATTTTTTTATCTTTACAACGAGTATAATATTGGTATATAAAAAACAAACAAATATGCGTTGTATGAATTTGGGTGTTTTTATGGTGTTAATTTTTTCATGTGTTTTGATAACCGAGTGTTTTTATGGCGTTTTATGAACCTGATGTTTTATGGTTTTCTATAGATAGATGAATTGAACATTTTATGGTGTTTTTCACTTAATAAACAAAAGGATAACAATCGTTTATGTTGACTTTTTATATGTTTTCCGGATGTTCATGAAACTAAGCACTTCATATTGTTTTCTAGAAAGTTTATAAAACTGAAATTTTTATGGTGTTTTTTCTCTGAATAAACAAAAAGGGTAAAATATTATGGTGTTGCTTAGTTCGGAAACACCATTTACAAACTTAAGTGTTTATGGCGCTTTTAGTGTTCAAAAACTTCATAAAATGCACAGGTTAGTTTCAAAAATATTCAAACACCATCAAAACCATAAAATGTTAACACCATAAACACAATAAAATATCTTGAAAAAACACCCGAAAACGTATAGTGTTTATAGTATTTTAGTTTTTTAAAATCACCATAAAATGGCTTGTTTTAGTTTCATTAATACCCGAACACCATAAACATCATAATATATCTCGAAAAACATCATAAAACGTGAACACCATAAAATAACGTCTTAAACTAGGTTAAACGAATTGTAAATTTTATGCCGTTTGACGCTATTTTAATTTTAAAAATATATATATATTAATATTATACTCATTAGAAAGATAAAAACACTTGATTTTATGATTTAATTTTTTTATAAAATATTAACATATAAAAAATTTATGAACAATTAAAAAATGAGAAAACTTGCATGTGACTTCCATGTGTAGGTTTATTTTTTGTTTTGACATGTTTACCCTTTAGTTTTTTTATTCACGTGTCAACATTTTATGGCTTCCTATACTTTTTAAGGTTTAAGCCTTTTTAGAATATCTCTCCTGACCGGTGTCAGTAAAAAATAAGAGTAAAACTCAAGTCCCAGCTACCTTATTAGATAGGGTAAGTCGGGTGTCGAACCACGAGGAGTATTTGTGGATGGTGAGATTGTTACTTGATTTATGAACTAAACTTAACTAAAACATAAAATGTAAACTTATATTAAAGATTTTGGTTGTTAAACTTGGAAATAAATTGCAATTAACTAAAATGGTTTTAAACAATAATGAAAAAGGTGATTCCTCGGAGATTTGGATTCAAAGATAGATAATTAACTTAGTTTTCAATTGGGAATTCACATAGAGATGAACATATGGATTCATTGATTGTGACACACAAGGACCATTTGCTTCGATTGTAAAACAATGGAAGATTATCACTTGAACATCAATTGAAGTTTATCAAACCAAAACACAACTCAATATATCCTAATTACTAGAACTCTCAGGAATTAAAAAGCAATGATTAAGGTTTAAATAAAATCCAATCGTTTACAATCAAATAACGAAACAACTAGCAAAAAGCATCGAATGCTTAGATTGCATGTCCCAAACAAGAATGAAAACTAAATCTACTCATCTACTTACAAGAATCCTCCACCCGGAGGAAACCACGAAGAAATTAGCCGCTCATGACATCAAATTGATCTTCAAAACTTGATTGGATCTTCATCATGGATGATTATGGATTAATTGGATTGATTAGAATGGTGGAAAGACTTCAATTTTTGCTTCCAAGATCGTCCAAAGTCGTCCCAAGTCGAATGGAATGAGTTAGGATCCTCAAAAACCTAATTTTTTAGGTTTTTTTACGTGCGTAGGCTACTCCCTGGGCGTAGCCTACTGTTTCAAAGTTCTGTCAAAAGGTAATCCCAGCAGAGTAGCCTACTCTTTCAGCGTAGCCTACTCCCACCAGAATCTTCCAAATCTTGTTTTCTTCATAACTTTCTCGTTTCAAGTCCGTTTCTCGCACCGTAAACGCCCGAATTCTCGTCGTTCAATCCTCTATCATTCAAGCTGCAAATCCATTCATTCCTAATCATCTTTTATTTCTCCAAAATGCTTCCAATCCGTGCGTTTAACCTACAAAACACCCAAATCGCATAGTCATCTAATTTCAACCAATTACGCACATGAACATGTCTAAGTTTAATCATTAAACACACATAATCATCATTCCAAACCCCATATATCATCTCCCATATATATAGAGGATGATATTTTTATAACCCTCGTCTTTTGCTACAACTACATAACCCATTTCAACCAATCATAAACTTACACATAAGCTTTTCATTAAAATATTAAAAAGGGCATCATAGTCATTTTACCTTTATAAGTTCACCCCCCTCTTTTTTAAACATTAATAACTTTTTTTATCATATATTATTTTTTTTAAAAAAAATTGCATCATTATATTCGTCTCATTTTTCTCTTTAATTCCGTTATAGTCTCTACTAATTTTTTTTTACTTTTTTTAGATGCCCTATATTTACATCATTGTAACGAGTTTAAATATAACAAATTTATTTGAATTTTTTTTAAAAATGAGAAATTACAGTGATCTAATTTACATTAACGTAATTTATCGTGATGTAATTTACATTGACGTAAAGTATGGTTTTGGTTTTTTTCGATTAATTTGGTTTCGGTTCGATTTTTTCGGTTAATTCGGTTTCGGTTCAGTTTTTTTGGCTTTTTGTTCATCCCTAATTTGTAACGAGCCTAAATACAACTAATTAGTTTAAATTGTTTTGGAACAATGATAAATTGCATCACTATAATTATCATTGTTAGAGAAAAAATAAAATAATGTGCTATATTAATTACATCACTGTAATTTATCATTTTTATAATAAAAATTCAAAATAATGTGTTATATTTATGCTCGTTATATCGATGTTAATAATGGGCAATGAGAAAAAAAATTAAAAAAACTAGCCAACATTATAACGAGAATTAAAGAGAAAATTACATCACTATAAATAATGTGTTACGTCACCGTTAATTATGTCATTGTAAATTACTTCATTTTGTGTTACATTACTTCATTTTGTGTTACATTACTGTAATTTACCATTGTTAAAAATTTTTTTTAATTAATTTGCTATCGTTAAGCTCGTTACAATGATGTAAATACATAAAATCAAAAAAATAAAAAAAAACTAGTCAAGACTAAAACGAAATTAAAGAGAAAAATAAGACGAGTATAATGGTGCAATTTTTTTTAAAAAATAATATAGTATAAAAAGTTATGAATGTTTAAAAAAAGGGGGTAAACTTTACATAAATAACAAATGTCCTAAATGCCCTTCGTACTAAAGACAAAGGAATTGATACGTGGCACGATCCTACACATTTATCTTTTTCAAGTAACCATTGGATGATGGTTAATGGGTTGTTGCAAAAGATGAGGGTTATAAAAAATTCCATCCCCTATATATATATATAGGATTTGGTTCAAATAAGAACCCACCCTATTTGTGGTAACCTATTGACCCATTTAAACGAATCAGATTCACCCAAATCATATATTCTCTTTTACTTTAATGAGGGTATTATGGACTTTTTATTAACCTATTTAAGTCCATTAGATTCACACACATCATAAAAATTACATCATTAAACTCGTTATATTTTTTTTTTTTAAATCAAAGTTTCCCCCTTAATTTTTATATACTTATAACTTTTTTATACTATGTTATTTTTTTTATAAAAATTACATCATTAAACTCGTTATATTTTTCTCGTTAATTCTATAATAGTCATGCCAATTTTTTTTTGAATTTTTTTCGACCGTTCGTAATTACACCAACGTAACGAACAATAATTATAATAATTTTCTCTCGTTTTTTCAAAATCTTTCCATGTTCGAGAGTTCGTAATTTTCTCTCATTTTTTTCGTTTAACATGTTTTTTCGAGTGTTTGTAATTTTCTCTCATTTTTTCTTTTAAAATGTTTCAAAATCTCGTTTAACATGTTTTTTTGAGCGTTTTTAATTTTATCTCATTTTTTCGAGCGTTTGCAATTAAACCAACGTAAAATCTTTCCATCTTGTTACAAATTATTTTTTATTACAAAAATTAGTTCATTAATATTTTAAAAAATTAAGAACACTTTGAAAAAATTCAGATCCTTACATCAGTGTAATTACGAAAACTTTATAAAAATTCAGCCCATTACATCATTGTGATTACATCAGTGTAAAAAAATGCATTTCGTTACGTCAGTGCAAAACGTCGTTGCATCAGTGTAAAACGTCGCTGCATCGGTGCAAATTACGAAAATTTTAAAAAATTTTGACAAAATTATACTTGAATTAAAGATAAAAAAGTGACAAATTTAATGGTGAAATTTTTATAAAAAAATAATAATGTATATAAAAGTTATGAGTGTTTAAAACATTGAGGGGAAATCAAGTACACCACACCAAATGTCAAATTAGTGTATAAAAATATATTTCGTTACGTCAGTGTAAAACGTCGTTGAATCAGTGTAAAATGTCGCTGCATCAATGCAAATTACGAAAATTTAAAAAAAAATTGAAAAAATTATACTTGAATTAAAGATAAAAAAGTGACAAATTTAATGGTGAAATTTTTATAAAAAAAATAATAATGTGTATAAAAGTTATGAGTGTTTAAAAAATTGGAGGGGTAAACTTTTTTTAAAAAAGGAATCAAGTACACCCCACCAAATGTCAAAAATGTCCTTAAACAAATCTCATTTAACATGTTTTTCAGATTTAATATGGACCACTCATTTCAAAAGGCTTTATTTAAACAACAAATGAAAATGAGTTAATAGGTTACCACACTTGAAGTGGGTTACCAATGGAACATTTCCCTATATATATATAAGTCAGATCAAATACAAAAAAAAATTAACGTGAAAAGGATAAGATAAATTATGAGCCATTGATCAATTCAATCAATAATTAATATCTAATGGTCTCATTCATTCAATTTTTTTACAAAGCATGCGTATGTTTGAAACCGAAAAGGCAAAACAGAGAATAACCCATTTTTTAAATTAAAAGATACTTGCACCAGTTTTTTTTTTTAATTCAATAATCTTTAGGTGCACGCATATAATGTATATATGTGTGGGCTCTTAAGGGGCAAAAGTAAAAGTGCACTAATTTTGACGTTTGTTCAATTATTTTATGAAAAATAACGTTAAAATCATTGGGATGATCAACTTCAAACAATAAATTTGAGCCGGAGACTCTTTCGGAGCCGCTTCTTTATCCCAATTGGGATAGGGGTAAGGTTTGTATCTATCATTTCTCCCAGATCTTACTGAAAAGTAAAAATATACTGGGTAAGGTTGTTGTTGTTGTTGAAACACTTTATTATTTAAAAAAAAAAAAGAAATACACCATTGAATAGAGAATTTCATAATCTTTAATTTGAGTACCATATTGATATGTTCTTTTTTTCGTTTTTTTTAACGTGGTCTGTATTTTTTTTTAACTTGGTGCATGATTTAGGTAACTGGTATGTCAGAACGTATTTTTTTTTGTCTATAGGACGTATTTTGTTGCCTTCGGAACATATTATTTTGCCTATAGGATGCATCATTTTTTATCAACTGTTTAGTCTATGAATAATTAAGTTGTAAAGATTGGTACATATTTTTTTCCTATGGTCCGTATTTTGAATACTCGAGTTCGTAATTCTTGGCTTATAGTTCGTATTTTTATCCAGTTATATATGTGAACATAAATTTTTTTAATTATTTTACGAACCCTTATTTCAGAGACACTTGGCGCGTTCATGTGGCTTCCTACGCTTATCACGTTAATTTCATTTGTACAATAACCGTTATATATATATATATATATATATATATATATATATATATTACGTAGTTGATTATCACTTATATTTCAGTTATATGTTAGATAGTTGAGTTATCTCTTATACACCTTTATTTATACTCTCTTGTTTGAAAAAATGGTGAACGCCACCATTAGGCGTCCCTCACCGACCGGTCTCACGTTCAACATAAAGGAGGTAAATCACGTGACCCAGGTAAAATTGGGTGGTGCCGGAGATAAGTCACTCATGAGTCATGTAAGAATAGCCACATGCTCATCATTATGAAATTAATGATGTAAAATCAATTTGAACTAGTAAATATTTCCCGCGCGTTGCGGCGGGTATTTCGTCACGATTCCATATATCAAAATGCATATGTATTTATGCTGTAAAGTGTCCACTATGTCGATATGATCACGACAACAGTAACAACATCACGAATATTAAAATGCATAAAAAAAACGCTGAAGCGATTGTCAATTCGTCCTAATACAATAAATTAAATGTTAATTATAAAGAATACGAACCCAATATAAGCACATATTGTTAAATCATATAACCAAACCATAAAAAATATTACATTTTCTAATTATTATTATTACTTAAATAATATTATTTAACTATTAATATTAATAAAACTTTAATGTTATTTAATTATTTAAATAAGAATATATAATGATTAATATTATTTAGTTATTACTTATTAGGTATCAATGATTCATAGGCTTGGAAGTTATGCAGCTAAGATTTGTACATTTTGGTACAACACTTGTACAAAGAGGAATAGTGAAAATGTGAGACAAACAAACTTTAGTTTTTAATATATATATATATTAATTGTCAGAATTTTTCTGAAAGTTGATTTTAATAATAATAATTCTATAACATACATGTATAAAATATAGATGTATAAATGGTTAGGGGAAGGTTATTTTAGAAACATAGTTGAGTTAAAAGAATTTTGAAAACTTTATTATAACTGTTGATTAAGCTCATCATTATAAAATTAATGATGTAAAATCAATTTGGATTGTCAGAATTTTTCTGAAAGTTGATTTTAATAATAATAATTCTATAACATACATGTATAGAATATAGATGTATAAATGGTTAGGGAAAGGTTATTTTAGAAACATAGTTGAGTTAAAAGAACTTTAAAAACCTTATTATAACCGTTGATCAAGATTTTGGATAGTTGAGACTAATTGTGAAAAATTTGATTATATATTTTTATACTAAAAAAGCTGATGATGGTACAATATTATACAATAAGGGTAGAATTGTAAAGTGTCTTCTTGTACTTAATGTGGTTTTTTTTAATTTAAAAAAAAAACCGTACAAAATCAGTTATTATTCCTTGCAGTTCATGTGTACCTCATGGTAAATAAAACGATTTATGTCTCTAGAACTACATCTATGTATATTAATAAATAAAAATAAAAGTGAACACATGTCACAATTTTAAGCATTTTTACAATAACTTTCTCGCTTCTCTCATATTAAATGCGTACACATTAAATAATATATTCAAATTATATTTCAATTAAAAATAAATTTTAACTCATATAATACACAAATATTAAAGTATATTTTGTAAAAAATGTATTTTTTTTTAAAACCAGCTTTTTTAAAATGAAAGTGTAAAAAAACAAACTTTAATAACAAATGTTTAAAAAATAATATTATTATTTTAAGTTTTAACTTATATTCAATTTCAATTGTATTTCATATAAATAAACCCTTTAAGATGTTTTTAGAAATTTTTATTAATAACTATTTAATATATTTTTATTCAACCCGTGTGATACGCGGGAAACTATCCTAGTTTATTAATATACTCTTAAAATCAATAAAGAAAGTTTAGAGTTAAAATAAACGAAAGATGATGTAAAAGTTTGATAAATATCAATGCAAGTTTCCTTTTTATATTATTATTATTATATAAGATGTACCTATTCGACTTGTTCTATCCAAAACTTGATCAATTGTCCTAAGCTTCGATAATGTGGCTACCGACAGATTTTGGGACGATTTATGTAAGAATCAACGGTTTCATCTACAGATTTGACATATGGATGTTGATGTTGTCTTATTTTTATTTTTTTATAAAAAAGATGTAGTCATCTAAGGAGATTACTATTGTTGATGTTGTTGGTAAGTCACAACTACAATGGATGAACATGTACTTTTAGTACATTCATTTTTCGGATTGATTTTTTGTTGCATTTTGTATTAGGTCACATCGAAGTTACGTAATTCGATCAAAATTGTTTATTTGGATTATGTTATATCGAAGTTACATGATTAATTATGCTAATTTATGTTTGCATCTGTTCTTAAATAAATTTGAAGTTACTTTGATTTTGTTACATTTATTTAACATTCGTTGCAAGTGTATGTAACATATATGTAGTATGGTTCCATTTTATTAATTTTATTTCGTAACCAGCCGTTACATAAATATTACATAAAAGTTACATATATGTAATTTTAAATGTATTAGAAATATTTTTTTTACATACATGCAAGACTGTGTTGCAATTATGTGCACAAGTTAGAAACTACATTTTAAAGCGGTTTTAGATTTCACGTGACCTGAAACGTGAATTTTATTGTGTAAAATCACTATAACAAGGTAAAAAAATGTTCAATTTTTAGGACTGATTTCAAAGATGAATTAAGTGTGTATATATATATATATATCATGTAAAATCAATGTAACACGTGCATTTTGAAACAAATAACCCAAAAAATGAAAGTTGCAAATGACCTGTAATCGAAATGTAATGTGTAGCATCACTGTAACAAGGTAAAATTTATGATTGTTCAAATTTCGCATACGAAAATTCAATGTAACACGTTTCATTTTGTATTAGATAAAACATATTATTCAAACAAAATTAATACCTAAAAAAACAAAATAATAAAGTATTATAGAAAGTTACTTAAAAAAATCAAAAGAGTACAATAGTAAAATTAATATAATGTTTTGCATTAAAAATTATAAAATAATTTATCACATGTACTATAAAGTAATAAAAAATACAATACAACAACATATACATCCCAATAGCATATGTGTAACAAGTTTCAGCTTGCAAAATATGAAAAACAAAGTAACAAATGTAACATTAGTGTAACACTTTTCAGGTTACAAAGATTGAAGAGAATATTAATAAAAAGTGACAATGTTATGTGTATCATTAGTACAATAACTTAATTATAACATAGACATTGAAATGCCTTGTGTACCATCACTGTAACAAGTTAAATATAAAGTACTTTTTATTAAGTTGTTAAAAAAGTAATATTAAATAAATGTATAACGTATCATAAATAGTGAACAAGTAATATTCATTTGATTACACATTTCATATCACTTTATTGTTAATTGCAAAATAAAAACAAAAAAAATAACAAAGTAATGTGACTTATTTTTAAATGAAAAGGTAAAAAAATAATCATTATATAGTCATAAATTATATTAGATAATAATGCAAAATTAAATAACGTTGGTGTAACATAAATGTAACCAACACATTTTTCAACATGCATACAATTAAAGTCACAACAAGACCTTTTAACACTACAAGAATACTAATGTATAGCGACGACAATTGTCGTCGCAATAGGGTTCTGTTTTCGTCGCAATAGCCTATAGCGACGACTCGTCGTCGCTGTCATGTCGTCCCTACTGCTTCGTCGCTGTTGCCCGGACAAGTCGTCGCTACTGGAGTCGTCGCAATATGTTCAACTATAGCGACGACAAGTCGTCGCTATAGGTCATATTTATTTTTTTGTTTTTTTTAAACTTAAATTGAATTTTTTAATTTAAAACAAAAATTGAAATAATAATTTTGATTAAAATATTATTAAAATATTGTTTTTTTATATTATTCCGTATAACCCTATAGCGACGACTTGTCGTCGCTATAGGTGAACATCAAAAATTTTTTTTTGTTTTTTCCCAGATTAAAAACCTGTATAAATCCGGTATAAAGCCTGTATAAAACCTGCTATAAAATTTAAAACAATCCCAAATCTTCAAATTACTAAAAACATAATTATCCTAATGCGCGCATGCGCAATACATGTTTAACAGCACACATCCGAATCCAAATTTAACCACAAAACACAATTATCCAAACAAACACAAGATAACCCAAGTGAAATCCTATTCACCATCATCATCATCATCTTCTTCTTCTTCTTCTTCTTCTTCAAAGGTTGGTTTGTAGGTATTTTCGAAAGGATTGTCAAAGGCTTTTTGGCGTGACATTAGCTCGTTTATCTGGTGTTGCATCCGTAGGTTAATTTCTTGTTGTTCTTGCCAACGAGCATTTGCTTGTCATAATTCATTGTGCAAATCTTGATTGTGTGGTGTATACGACATACTTGGAGCAACGTCCGGGGTTACACTTTTCACCGTTTGGCCAACACCCCGAATGTGACCACGCCTTTGTCCCAACGACCTTTCAAGTATTTCAACCTCATTAATTGGCGTATCATCGCCACCCGAGCTTGACATTGACTTGTTTTTCTCGTCCATAATTTTACCCTACATTTAATTATTTAAACGGGTCAAAGACATATTACACAAACCAAAAGCTCTTAACCGGTCAAAATTACCAAACATACTCATATACCTTTAAAACATGCAATTGCAACTACAAACGGGTCAAAATTTAACAAACGGGTCAAAATTTAACAAACATACTTATATACACTTACAACATACAATTACAATTCTAAACGGGTCAAAATTACCAAACATACTCATATACCTTTAAAACATGCAATTGCAACTACAAACGGGTCAAAATTTACTAAACATATGCATATACACTTACAACATACAATTACAACTCCAAATGGGTCAAAATTTACCAAGCATATGCATATACACTTAAAACATGCAATTGCAATTATAAACGGGTCAAAATAGCCTAAACTCACATACAAAGACATATTACACAAAACCAAACTTCCTAACGTATCGAGATTAACCAAACATACTCATATGAGTCATTATAACCTAAACTCACATACAAAGACATTACACAAGACATGCACTTACCCAATGAGTTTCTGCCATCTCATTGTACCAACCTGAGCTTCCCTTACAGTGCATCTCCCTCCAACCTTCAACATGTTTTGCAACCCCGGTTTCTTGGACCTTACAAACAATTAAAATATTATATTAATGAAATTTTAAATATATATTTATACATATAATGAAAATTGTAAAATTTTACTTCAGTGTATCGTCTTTGTGCATAAGACTGCGTCCCATGATAACTCCCATATAGTTGTTTTGAACGATTTGCTGAGTTTGCTTGAGAACGTTTCTGGTATGTGGGAGTTGTAAATAGCTCCTCAATAACTTGAACCCAAGCATCTGGGTTCATGCCCTCTGGTGGTTTTGTCTTTGCTTTTTCAGTGTTGTCGTAACCTCCCAACTTTATCAAAATGTTTTTTAAGCTTTGTCTTTCGATCCTTATAACGGTTTGCACAATCCGATTGGATCCCTTGCTTAATGCCTTCCCAGTACTCAGTGTTGTGATATCTTTGAAGATCAAAGTAGTGCTACAAAAAGAAAAGATGTAATTACAAAGCAACAAAAACTTAGAAAATTTAATATAAGTTAAAATGACTACTTACATGTAGTGTGGTAAGGATGGACATTTTGATCTCACCAGGAACTTCTTGCCAACTTCGGTAGTGAAACGGAGCATGCCTATCAACCTCGTTTGAAACCAATCTCACAAACAATTGGTAGTTCTCTCCAACAGCCCTAAATTGGTTAGAGGAGTAGTCAAATTCTAACGGAAGTGGCCTGCTTCCATTTTTTTGAAACTTGTCATACAAGTTTAAGTTTTTTCCGTGAGACTGTTTTTTTGCGGGTTTTGCTACGTCAATTTAATCCAAAAGTTAGAAACTACAACTTACAAGATTCGCAATCAACATAATAAAAAATATAAATACTACAACTTAAAAGATTCACAACCAGTTCGCAAATTATACGGAGGACCGTAAGGAGGTTCATTTTCCCCGTGTCCACCATGTGATCGTGCTACATCTGCCAATCCTTTATTGAAAAAATAATAAACATAATCTTAATTCTTAACAAGTTAAAATAAGCAATATAATATGTAGCAATTATATAACACAACATATAATAAATGTTAACATGTATATTTAAAAATAAATATGCAATAAACATACATTTATTCGGAATTATCACTATAATATTGGGTGTCTTCAATATCATCATCATCTTCATTTTCAACATCGTCATTTATTTCATCTTCCTTATCTGAAAAGTAAACATTTCCATCTTCCTCTTCATCATCATCATCATCGATAAGAATTTCATCACGCATACTTTCCTCTGAAGCCGTTCTCATGGGTAAAAAGCCTAAGTCGACAACTAAGTTACACTCAAAAGATTCATTGTCTCTTAAGTCATCATCGACAACCAAGTTATAATCAGATGATTGAGTGTCATGTAAGATATCTATTTCATTAACAACACTCATACTTGGATGATCCCAAAGTTTTCGATGGTGTAAGTCTTCGACAACTCTCCAATTAC
The DNA here is from genome assembly GCA_009363875.1 of Mikania micrantha. Classification (NCBI taxonomy): domain Eukaryota; kingdom Viridiplantae; phylum Streptophyta; class Magnoliopsida; order Asterales; family Asteraceae; genus Mikania; species Mikania micrantha. The sequence continues at coordinate 57,805,871 of CM018687.1, read as the reverse complement.
CGGTGGTTCGAGAAGGATCTTGGAGATAAAACACTTGCTTAGATTGTGTAGCTAAAATATATTGTTCGTTAACAAACCATTCACGGCTAACATCGATCACAGTAATATTGTTCTTCTTAATTAACCGTTTACCCGATGTGTTGAACCATTTACAACGAAATAATACAACCGAGTAACCATGTAAATAGTTCATCTCTATGATCTCCTCCAATTGACCATAAAATGGAGTTTTATCTTCTCCTATTGTAACAACACCACTATTCTGAGTAGTGCGTCGAATATCACGATTGTGTACCACAAATCTCACACATTAACAATGCAAGCAGTGTACAAATATGCATTTAACGGACCGTGTGCTAGTGCCTTTAATTCGTCAGATAAAGATATAAACGAAGATGTATTTGATTTATATCTAAACCAAGAAGAAAATTCTGTTTTTACATCACGTTCAGGAAATTCGGATTCAAATTTACTGGATTAATAGAAAAACTTCAATTAGTTTATAAATATATATTAAAAGAATAATTAAAATAAAAATACAAATCTTACGATTTGTGGTCTTTAATTTCATCACAGTTGTTCAATACAAACCATTCGAATGATTTTCTAGTCTCTTCAGAAAGTGATATGATTTTCTTCTTTGAAATTGGTTGACATTGTGATGAAAATACATGTAACTGCCTTTTAGGAATACCGGCATCTGCATTTCTATCTGGAAGGTTGAATTTGGTTTGCATACCCTCAAGATACATGGAACAAAATGTGTATAATGCTTCATCTGCAACATAACCCTCTGCTATTGAGCCTTCAGGCATTGCTTTATTTCTAACATAAGCTTTAAGCTTCTTCATGTATCTTTCAAACGGATACATCCATCGAATATACACAAGTCCACCAAGAATAGCTTCTTCAGGCAAATGAAGAACTAAATGAATCATTATGTCAAAAAATGTCGGAGGATATATTAGCTCCAAATTACATAATATTTTGATTACTTCCTTTTTTGCTTTCTCCATATCTTTCATATCTAATGATCGAGCACAAATTTTTTGAAATAACGTGCAAAGGTCAACAATTGCTATTGAAACATTCACGGCCAAATATCCTTGAACACTAGTTGGTAACAATCGTTGCATCAAGATGTGATAATCATGTGACTTTAACCCGATTATGTTAGAATCATTAGACACCTTATTTTTAAAATTTGAACCAAAACCATCAGGTACTCTCACTCCTTTAATAAACTTACAAAAATGTACTCAATCAGTGGGTGTGAAAGAGTAAGGTGCATGTGGCTGATAAACTTTGTTGTTATTCCTAGTTAGCCATAAGTTATTTTGAATACCCATATTTTCTAAGTCTTGTCTTGCTTTAGGTGTGTCTTTGGATTTTTCATTCATTAACAAAGTACCTAACAAGTTCTCACACACATTTTTCTCAACATGCATAACGTCAATATTGTGTGACGCCCCGAAACCGGGCACCTCGCAGAGGTTGGTTTTCATCATAACACATGGCTCTTAAACTAAAAACTTTCATAATCATGCAGCGGAAATGTAAACATAGTTTGATAAACAGAATTTAATAAAGTGTCTGTATCAAAATCATATCGAATTGCCAAAACCAACGAATCGTCTGGATTGATGCCCGAGCTCCACGCCTTCTCTGATCATAGCTCTAACCTGACATACATGCTAAATCAAGTCAGCTTACGCTGGTGAGTTCTAGTTTTCATAAAACAACCTTAAACATACATATCATAAACATCATTTCATACACATAGTCCATAACCTTAGCACATATCATCATTTCCATCATCGTCATATGTTCCACTGTCGCCATACGAACAGTTGGCTTATGCTGGCACAAGGCCCCATGTTTATAGTCCGATCGACTCTTACCATGTTTCTAGCCCGATCGGCTCCGTGTTTAAAGCCCGGTCGGCTCCATGTTTATAGTCCGGTCGACTCTCTTGTTTATAGTCCGGTCGACTCCATGTTTATAGTCCGATCGACTCTCATGTTTATAGTCCGGTCGACTCTCATGTTTATAGCCCGGTCGGCTCCATGTTTATAGTCCGGTCGACTCTCATGTTTATAGCACGGTCGGCTCCATGTTTATAGTCCGGTCGACTCTCTTGTTTATAGTCCGATCGACTGTTCATATCCTGATACAATCAGGTCATCATTCATATTCACCCAGTACAAGTACCGGAGCATCATCATTCGCACATATCCTATAGCACGTATAGGGACATCATTCGTTCATCATACATGATACACTAGCATCATACCGTCATTCATTACAATCCTCATGCATTTCATGCTAGTATTATAACATCATTCATCGGGTTAATCATAGCATCTGAGGCATGTCATACCAGCCTCATTTCATCATACCATCATAACATACTAGCATCATTTCATATCATAACCTCATGGCATCATGTATACATATCATACTTTCATCCTAGCAACCTAGGACCTTGTCATACTCCTATAACTATTCTCATAGTTGTCAACATGAAGCATGTTATCATAGAGTCATCATCATATCATATGCTAGCATCATTATCATGTCATGTTATTCATCATCATAACTCAGTTATCATGCATTCGTCATACTTAACATACTTTCATGCATAAATCATGCTATCACATAAACATGCATACATAGTCAGGGCATATCATCATTCATTCATCATCATCATAAGCACATAACATCATAGACATAACAATAAGCATGTATGTCAGCCCAAAACAGCAAACATAAAAGAGGGCGTCTATAACTCACCTGAATATGGCTCCTTATCTTCTTAACCGAACTCCTTAGTTAAGACCTGGGAACCTACATCATTACATCGTCTCATCACATACCATCTTTAGACTTAGGATATATCCTAAGTCCTCATAGCCTACTAGTCCCCCCCTCATGACTACAAGTCCTCGAACCTGTATAGTATTCGAACCCTTGTAGTTCACGAACTACTCCTGTACACGAAATCTCTGTATTCGAATATTGGAGTACACGAAATATCCCAGGTGCACGAACCTAGGTGTATTCGAAACCATTGTACTCGAATTGTACTCGAAATGGTATACTCGAAATAATCCTGATTTCGAGTATTCACATAAACATATTTTCGTGTACTCATGATTTTTATCATAAACCATCTTCGAAATTCATCTAAGGTTTTGGGGAGCTAGTTCTAGGTTCCTTAGGTTGTTACCAACGTATTGGAACCTCAAAGTTACGAACTTTATGCATAAAGGTGTGAGCTTTATGCATAAGTTCACTCTTTGTTTAACCATCCTAACTTTTGCATAAAAATCCTAGCTTTTTGGTTTAGAACACTTACTTGAAGCTAGGTGACCACTCCTGTAGATTCCCGTGCGTTTCCTTCTTCGTTTGGTCGATCAAAAGCTCGATTCTTGAAGTCCTCGAAATCTGCTTCGTGTACTCGAGAGAATGTGCTTCCAGTCAAAGGTTAGCACGTTTCCCAAGGCACTACTATTTATAGGCAGTGTCTTGTACTCGAAATTGTGGATTTCGAATACTAGGTTTTCGAGAACTAGTGTACTCGAAATTAAATTCGAGTACACGACTTTGAGACCTGAACTTAGTTATTTTTCGTCCCTTTTTCTAGCAAGTTTCTTACCCGTGACTCGTACGTAGAATTCAATTACTTGCATTAGAAAAATTGGGGTGTTACAAGTCTCCCCTCCTTACAATAGGTTTCGTCCCGAAACCTGCCTCGTTACATATCGAACAAGTGAGGATACAACTTCCTCATCTCATCTTCCAATTCCCACGTCGTGTCTGAACCCTTCCGATGCTTCCACTGAACTCTTACTTGACGAATCGTTTTATTCCGTAGCTGCTTTTCCTCCGTATCCACAATGGCGACTGGTTCTTCAATGTAGTTCAGTCGGTCATCTACCTCAATGTCATCCAAAGGAACATGTGCTAGCTCGTCTGTCAAACGCTTCCTAAGATGTGACACTTGGAAGGTAGGATGAATCCCGTTCAGCTCCTCTGGTAGGTCCAGTCGATACGCGACTTTCCCTACCCTTGCCTTTATCTGGAACGGTCCGATGTACCTCGGACTCAACTTCCCTCTTTTTCTGAATCGAATGATTCCCTTCCATGGTGATACTTTCAGTAACACTCGATCGCCAACATCAAACTCGATTGGTCTTCGGCGCTTGTCAGCATAAGACTTTTGGCGATCTTGTGCAGCTTTCATACGTGCTTTTATCACCCGTAGCTTTTATGCCATATCAATCACGGCAGCCTTGTTTCCCATTTCTTTCTGCCCAACTTCACCCCAGCACACCGGGGTTCTACATCGTCTTCCGTACAACGCCTCATATGGGGGCATTCCGATGCTGGAGTGGTAACTGTTATTGTATGAAAACTCCACCAATGGCAAGTGGTCATCCCAGCTCCCTCCAAAATCGATAATGCACGCCCTAAGCATATCCTCCAACGTCTGGATAGTCCTTTCTGACTGTCCATTAGTCTGAGGGTGATAGGCGGTACTGATATTTAACCTCGTTCCCATGGCATCATGAAACTGCTTCCAGAATCTGGAAGTAAACCTCGTATCCCGATCTGACACAATGGAGACAGGAACTCCATGTCTGGTCACAATCTCTTTCACGAACAATTCAGACAACCTTTCGGACGTATACGTTTCCCTGATAGGAAGGAAGTGTGCACTCTTCGTCAGTCGGTCCACAATCACCCATATGGTATCATGCCGCTTAGCTGTCCTCGGTAGCTTGGTGATGAAATCCATGGTGATGTGTTCCCATTTCCATTCTGGTATCTCTAAAGGTTGCACATATCCGTACGGCTTCTGATGTTCAGCCTTCACTTGCGCACAAGTAAGGCACCTGTTCACATACTGCATCACATTAAACTTCATGCCCGGCCACCAATAATCTTTCCGAAGATCTTGATACATCTTTGTCGCACCGGGATGCACAGAATAACGTGATTTGTGGGCTTCATCTAAAATCCTCGACCGAATGTCCCCATTTCTGGGTACCCACATACGACCGAATCGTACTTTCACACCGTGATCATTGTCTTCCAAGTTCTTGACTTGCCCGAAGACACGTTCAAAATCCACATGCTCTTCTTTCAACCCTTCCTGTTGCGCCTGCTTGAGCTCATTCAGAAAGTCTGGCGTTATCACCAAACTATACGATTTTACTCGTATGGCAGGATGATCAGTCTTGCGACTCAAGGCATCTGCCACTACATTGGCCTTTCCCGGGTGATATAGAATATCACAATCATAATCCTTTAGTAGCTCAAGCCATCGTCTCTGCCTCATGTTCAAATCCTTTTGCTCGAAGAAGTACTTCAAGCTCTTGTGGTTGGTGTAGATGGTACTCCTTACTCCATACAAGTAGTGCCTCCATATTTTCAATGCAAACACCACTGCAGCGAGTTCAAGATCGTGGGTCGGGTAGTTAGCTTCATGAATCTTTAGCTGGCGCGAAGCATAAGCTATTACCCTTCCCCTTTGCATGAGTACGCATCCCAACCCTTGTCGTGACGCGTCGGCATACACAACAAGATCATCATTTCCATCCGGCAGTGCTAGAACAGGAGCTTGGGTAAGTTTCTCCTTTAGCACTGAAAACGCTTGTTCTTGGTTTGGACCCCATTCGTACTTTACGTCTTTCTTCGTGAGCTTCGTCAGTGGCGTCGCTATCTTGGAGAAGTCCTGAATAAATCTCCGATAGTAACCGGCCAAACCAAGAAAACTGCGTACTTCCGTAGGTGACTTTGGAGGGCTCCATTTCATAATCGTTTCAACTTTAGCTGGATCTACCATAATGCCTTCTGGGTTCACCACGTGACCCAGAAACTGTACCTCTCGTAACCAGAAAGCGCAATTGGAGAATTTAGCATAAAGTTTCTCTTTCCTCAGGATCTCCAATACCTCACGTACGTGGCAAGCATGGTCTCCCTCGTTCTTTGAATAAATCAAAATATCGTCAATAAACACTATCACCGATCGGTCCAGCATCGGTCGACATACCCTGTTCATCAAATCCATAAATGCTGCGGGAGCATTCGTCAATCCAAACGACATAACGAGAAACTCGTAATGTCCATAACATGTACGGAAAGCAGTCTTTGGAATATCCTGCTCTCGAACTTTCAACTGATGGTAACCGGATCGGAGATCTATCTTTGAGAACCAGCTTGCACCTTGCAATTGATCGAACAAGTCGTCAATTCTAGGTAGAGGATACCTGTTCTTTACGGTCAACTTATTCAGTTCCCTGTAATCGATACACATACGCATACTTCCATCTTTCTTCTTAACGAACAACACCGGTGCTCCCCACGGAGAGACACTCGGTCGTATAAAACCTTTATCAAGGAGTTCTTGTAGCTGGGTCATCATTTCCTTCATCTCGTTTGGAGCTAAACGGTACGGTGCTTTGGCAACGGGTTGTGCCCCCGGCACTAAGTCGATCTGGAACTCAATTTCCCGTTCGGGTGGTAATCCAGGAAATTCCTCAGGGAATACATCAGGGAAGTTACACACCACGGGAACATCATCAATCGTCCTCGTATCCGTACGTTCCTCAATCGCGTAGGCCAAATAGGCTACACACCCTCGCCTCATCATAACATCAGCCATGATCATCGGAATGATCTTAGGCGCATACATCGCTTTATCACCATAAACCGTCACGGAGCTCCCATCCATCGCACGTAAACATATCATCTTTCGTCGACATACAATGTTAGCCTCATATTTGGCTAACCAGTCCATACCCAAAACTACATCGAATCCTCCTAAGGCAATAAGAAACAATCGGACAGGGAACCTATGACCTTCTATCTCAACATAACAATCATCAATAGCCTCAGTCACCCTGGTCATCTTACCAATAGCCGTCTCTACATCAAATACCCGATCTATCCTCTTAACCTTCCCAGATAACCCATCACAGAAAGTAGAAGATACAAAACTCAAATTGGCACCAGAATCAAACAATACAGAAGCAGGAATATTGTTGATAGAAAAGGTACCTGTGACCACATCAGGGTCCTCAATCGCATCATCCTTCGTCATCGTAAAGGCTCGTGCTTTAGCCTTCTGCTTCTCCTTTCCTTTCTCTTCTTTCTTACCCGAGCCCGAAGCATCGGCCCGTGGTTGTCTACAATCTTTGGACAGATGTCCCATCCCGTTGCAGTTGTAGCATCTCATAGCACCGGGGCAATTGGCTGAAAAATGCCCCACCTTTCCACATCGAAAGCATAAGTTTGTGCCCACACGGCACAGCCCAGAGTGGCTTTTGCCACACTTACGGCATAGACCTGTTTCCTCTCGCTTGATCTTCTTGCCAGAAGACTTTCGTTGGTCTGTTCGACCTCTTTTAGTCCCGGAAGACTCCTTCACCCTGGTTTCCTCTTTCACTGGCTCATCGGCCATCACATCATCCCATACAATACCACTGAGTTCAACAGTGGAGTCAAAGGTCTTAGGAGCATTGGCCTTGACATGAATTCTCACTTTTGGAGGCAAGCCCTCCATGTACAACTTCACCATGCGTTCCTCGGTAGAAACCAGACGAGGAACGAGCCTTGCCATCTCATTGAACCGTGAAGTGTACTGCCTGTGATTCAGACTTCCCGCTTTCAGCACCAGAAACTCCCTTTCAACCTTATCCAGCTCATTCTTGGGACAGAACTGCTTAGTGACCAGTTCCTTTAGATCGTCCCAAGTCATCTTATCCATATCGGCTGCAGCCTTGGACTGGTTAATGGTGTTCCACCAGTGAAGCGCCTCCTCGACAAAGGAGTGAGCTGCAAACTTGACCGCTTGATCAATTCGGCACTCACTGATGGAAATAACAGCCTCCATAGCAGATATCCAGTGGCAGGTGGCCACAGCATCTTTCTTACCATCGAAGGTCGGTGGGTTGCATCCTTTGAAGGACTTGTAGTCACAGCCCTTCAGTTTCCCAGTCATAGAGTCGCCGCTCTTAGTCTCGATGATCACCACCTCATCTTCTTTAGTACTCTCCTTAGTTCCTTCAGACTTGTCTTTTAGAGTATCCTTCAGTGCCTTAGCAATCAAGGCTGGTAGCTTCTCATCCATGATTTTGCATACCTCTTCTGAAATAGCCTTTACCACAATAGGCTCTAGAGTGAACTCGTCTTCATTCTCAGGTTGCTCGTTGTGCTCGTGGTCGCCCTCATTGACGGGTTCTTCATCCTCGACACGTGGTTCTTCAGGTTTCTGTGGTTGCTTACGTGGTCTACCCTTTTGTCCGGCCATCTTAACTTTCTACATAATGCAACAATTGATGAGTCAGTACAGGAATTAGTTTAGCACGAAATAAGTGTTGTAAATCGTTAATGACGTTGATCAAGTGTTATTAACCATTTACCCAACTCATAGGCTCTAAGCGTTTCCCATCCCATCTCTTCAATGTGCATGACACTAACTACATACATAACCTTACATCTAACCCTTAACTCATACAAAACCATTCAGCTTGTGGCATCCGTTCGTCCGTGGTTGGCAATCCGCATCCATTAATCCCATTCTCAGTTTAAGTCTTAGCATTTGGGATGCTAAGATCTCTCAAACTATGGCTCTGATACCAACTTGTGAGGCCCAGAAACCGGGCACCTCGCAGAGGTTGGTTTTCATCATAACACATAGCTCTTAAACTAAAAACTTTCATAATCATGCAGCGGAAATGTAAACATAGTTTGATAAACAGAATTTAATAAAGTGTCTGTATCAAAATCATATCGAATTGCCAAAACCAACGAATCGTCTGGATTGATGCCCGAGCTCCACGCCTTCTCTGATCATAGCTCTAACCTGACATACATGCTAAATCAAGTCAGCTTACGCTGGTGAGTTCTAGTTTTCATAAAACAACCTTAAACATACATATCATAAACATCATTTCATACACATAGTCCATAACCTTAGCACATATCATCATTTCCATCATCGTCATACGTTCCACTGTCGCCATACGAACAGTTGGCTTATGCTGGCACAAGGCCCCATGTTTATAGTCCGATCGACTCTTACCATGTTTATAGTCCGATCGACTCTTACCATGTTTCTAGCCCGATCGGCTCCGTGTTTATAGCCTGGTCGGCTCCATGTTTATAGTCCGGTCGACTCTCTTGTTTATAGTCCGGTCGACTCCATGTTTATAGTCCGATCGACTCTCATGTTTATAGTCCGGTCGACTCTCATGTTTATAGCCCGGTCGGCTCCATGTTTATAGTCCGGTCGACTCTCATGTTTATAGCCCGGTCGGCTCCATGTTTATAGTCCGGTCGACTCTCTTGTTTATAGTCCGATCGACTGTTCATATCCTGATACAATCAGGTCATCATTCATATTCACCCAGTACAAGTACCGGAGCATCATCATTCGCACATATCCTATAGCACGTATAGGGACATCATTCGTTCATCATACATGATACACTAGCATCATACCGTCATTCATTACAATCCTCATGCATTTCATGCTAGTATTATAACATCATTCATCGGGTTAATCATAGCATCTGAGGCATGTCATACCAGCCTCATTTCATCATACCATCATAACATACTAGCATCATTTCATATCATAACCTCATGGCATCATGTATACATATCATACTTTCATCCTAGCAACCTAGGACCTTGTCATACTCCTATAACTATTCTCATAGTTGTCAACATGAAGCATGTTATCATAGAGTCATCATCATATCATATGCTAGCATCATTATCATGTCATGTTATTCATCATCATAACTCAGTTATCATGCATTCGTCATACTTAACATACTTTCATGCATAAATCATGCTATCACATAAACATGCATACATAGTCAGGGCATATCATCATTCATTCATCATCATCATAAGCACATAACATCATAGACATAACAATAAGCATGTATGTCAGCCCAAAACAGCAAACATAAAAGAGGGCGTCTATAACTCACCTGAATATGGCTCCTTATCTTCTTAACCGAACTCCTTAGTTAAGACCTGGGAACCTACATCATTACATCGTCTCATCACATACCATCTTTAGACTTAGGATATATCCTAAGTCCTCATAGCCTACTAGTCCCCCCCTCATGACTACAAGTCCTCGAACCTGTATAGTATTCGAACCCTTGTAGTTCACGAACTACTCCTGTACACGAAATCTCTGTATTCGAATATTGGAGTACACGAAATATCCCAGGTGTACGAACCTAGGTGTATTCGAAACCATTGTACTCGAATTGTACTCGAAATGGTATACTCGAAATAATCCTGATTTCGAGTATTCACATAAACATATTTTCGTGTACTCATGATTTTTATCATAAACCATCTTCGAAATTCATCTAAGGTTTTGGGGAGCTAGTTCTAGGTTCCTTAGGTTGTTACCAACGTATTGGAACCTCAAAGTTACGAACTTTATGCATAAAGGTGTGAGCTTTATGCATAAGTTCACTCTTTGTTTAACCATCCTAACTTTTGCATAAAAATCCTAGCTTTTTGGTTTAGAACACTTACTTGATGCTAGGTGACCACTCCTGTAGATTCCCGTGCGTTTCCTTCTTCGTTTGGTCGATCAAAAGCTCGATTCTTGAAGTCCTCGAAATCTGCTTCGTGTACTCGAGAGAATGTGCTTCCAGTCAAAGGTTAGCACGTTTCCCAAGGCACTACTATTTATAGGCAGTGTCTTGTACTCGAAATTGTGGATTTCGAATACTAGGTTTTCGAGAACTAGTGTACTCGAAATTAAATTCGAGTACACGACTTTGAGACCTGAACTTAGTTATTTTTCGTCCCTTTTTCTAGCAAGTTTCTTACCCGTGACTCGTACGTAGAATTCAATTACTTGCATTAGAAAAATTGGGGTGTTACATATTGTGTCTTAAAAGAAGAGAAGACCAATAATTTAACTCAAAAAATATACTTTTTTTTGTCCAATTCAACTCAGACGTGGCACGTTTTCTTTTCACACCTCCGTGACTTGGATGTTTTCCTGGTACACGATTGGGAAGACTTTGTAATTGTTTTAACATTAGTATGTTAGTCAATGGCTTTGGGGATCTCTGGTCTCTTTTTTGCCATTAAACAACAAACTATCTCTCCATTTATGATTCTTAGTTAAGAATCGTCTGTGACCAATAAAAGCTATTTTATTGGTTACAGGACACAAGGGTGTATCGGCATTACAAGTAGGACATGCTTTATAACCTTGACCACTCCATCCTGACAAGCTACTACAATCAGGATAATCGTTAATTGTCCATAATAATGCTGCACGCATCGTGAATATAGTTTTTGTTGATGCATATCTCATTTGAACTCCATCAATCCACAATGTTTTCAACTCATCCACCAAAGGCCTTAGAAAAACATCAATGTCTTTACAAGGAGATTTAGGACCTGGAATTAACAATGCTAACATGAAAGAGGACTATTTCATACATAACCAAGGTGGTGTATTATAAGTTGTCAACACCACTGGCCACATACTCTAAGTCTGACTCATGTTACCAAAAGGGTTAAAGCCATCAGCAGCCAAGCCCAATCGAACATTTATGGGTTCTTTGGCAAAATTGGGATATTTCTTATCAAATTCTTGCCATGCTTTACCGTCAACCGGATGGCGCATCATACCATCCGTTGACCGTCCAGTATGATGCCATGTCATATCTTTTGCCATGAATCGAGAGCTATACTTTCGTCGAAGACGAGAAGTTAAAGGAAAGTAATGCAACACTTTTTGTGGTACCTTCTTCCCTTTTGTATTCTTATCAACCCATCTACTTTCATTACAAATAGGACAATTTTGCATAAGAGCATTCTCTTTCCAAAACAGAACACAATCATTGCGACAAGCATGAATAGATTGATATCCTAACCCAATCTTTCTCAACTTCTTCTTAGCTTCATAATGTGATGATGGAATTTGATTTTCTTTCGGAAATGCAGTTTTTAAAAGCTCTAAAAGTTGATCAAATGAACTATTTGTCCATTTGTTAATCACTTTAATGTGCATTAATTTTGCAAGAAAATTTAAAGAAGACATCCAAGTACAAGTAGGATATAACTCTGTATTAAGCTCCTTAAACAATGCGTCAAATTCTGGATCTAAGCCACCTTCATATTCATCTACATCATCTTCATTTGTATTATGTTCCGCCATAACATCATCAATTGCATCAAACATTTCATTGTTTGTTACAGAAGTGTGTATGTTTATAGCCCATATATTTTCTATCTCTGCAGCGTTAGGATACTTCTCACCATGATAAACCCATGTTGTATATGACTGTAGAAACCCCCGGTCATGTATGTGGGCATAAACCGTACTCAAATTTTGAAGTGACCTATTTGAATTGGCACAACCTTTACATGGGCAATACGTTTTACCTTCACTATTGACATGATTTTTATGATTTTTGGCAATCTCCATGAAGTTATTAAGACCATTTAAGAAATCCGAAGATCTCCGATTTCGCAAGTTTATCCAACTTTTATCAATTGTCATAGCTATATATAAATAAAACAATTAAATAATAACACATATGCATCTACCATTCAAATACAAATGCAAGTACAAGTACAACAAATATGATAAACCATATCAAACCTTATCTATGATGTAAAGTAGTTCTCAAAGGTGGTGGATCCTAACCCACTTTTTGAATATTCTATCTCATATGTATACACTTCAACGAGTTAAATATCAAGAAAAACCGGCAGTATTCCGTCTTAACTCCCTATGTTTTAGGGAGTTAAGGCGGATTGCTGTCGGTTTTTCTTGATATTAAACTCGTTGAAGTGTATACATATCCTAAATGAGGTAGAATATTCAAAAAGCAGTCCCAAAACAGGGACAATCCAACATTTAGCTCTATTAGATAAATGTTGGATGGGCATGTTCTAATGGTTATTCATAGTTAAACATGCATATTTAAAAACAAATTCAAACATATCATACATAACCATAGCATAAATAAACATAGCATGGATAAATTTAATATAAATCATCTCAACATAGCATACATAAACATAGCATGCATAAATTTCATATAAATCATCTCAATATAGCATAAATCAATACACAAGAAGCTATTATATTAAATACACAAATAAAAGCTAAAAAGTCATGTTACATACCTTTTCAATATCTTGAATACAAACTTTTCTTCAACCGCAATAATGCCCTAATTTACAATAAAATACAACAAAATCAAATCAATATTTATTACATAATAAAACATAAACATACACATATGACATACAATTAGTGTAGTTAAAGTTAAAAACATACACATTACAATTAATGTAGATAAAGTTACACATACAAACTTTTATAATTAACAAATCACATACATATACATAATCAAATAGAGAATTACACACACAAACTTTTATAACTAAAATATAAAAAACACATACATAATCAACATATATATATATATATACATAATCTAATAGAGAATTACAAATGTATATGAACTTGTAATAATACATAGAAATAAAAATACACCAAATCAACATACAATACAAACAATATTTGTAGACATACTGTGACAACTAGTACCCGACCGCCCGGCAAGTCCGTACGGTATGTGTACTTGCATACAGTAACTATGTGTACATGCGTATTTGTAAACAGTTTTTGTATTAACAGGATTCTAAATACAAGAACAGTTGTACGTATTTTTGTGTAAACTTAAATACATTAAGTACAACGTACATTTGAAACATTAGTTGTGTTTATTAAGTGAAAACTTAATTACAGTTAACACAACAAATCATGAGAAACAACGATGTTCAAACAATTATCAGAAACAAATCGGTTGCGATCTGAGTTCCATAGATGACAGGAATCAGATGGCCGACAATTCAATGTGAAAACAAGATGAAAACAGGATGTTTAGTTGAGTCCGACAGTGAGGAAACACAATTAAAACATAAACTGCAGTGTCGTTTCAGAATAACGAACTGACAGTGTGTTTGCGTGGGTGACGATTCACACAAACATATCTGTGAGTTTAACGTTCTGAAATGATGACTGGAAGGTAGAAAACAAAAGTCGGAAAGCAAAACCATCGTCGTGTTCGCTCGAGTGACGATTCGAACGAGTACGCGCGATGGTGACGCGATTCGACGTAACGAAAGCGAAAAACGACACGAAACGAATTTAAATTTAATTAAATAAAATAATAAACATTTTTACAATTTTGAAACTCATCAAATTTATCTAATTAAAGTCTTTATTTATTTATTTACTTATTTTAATTAATTACGCGTAAAAATCCGGATACGCGACGAATTAACGAACCGAGCAACCAAAATGGACCCGGACACCACGCGTAGTATATAAACCCTAACTATATCACTTTTTCTCATTTATCATCTTCATCCTCTCTCTCTCTTCCATTTTTCCGGCTAGAAAACCCACCACCACCATATCACCTTCAATCCACCATAACTTCCTCGTTTGTGGACCGATTTGGATGATTCTTTCGCCCACGCGTAGCTCTTGAAGCCCTCTACATGAAAGTACAGCAGATCGGAAGAAACCTCCACTGAAATCGAAGGTATATTGCTGTGCAAGTTCACGAAAATAGGGTTTGTTGCACCCACTTGTTAGATCTAACCCATCAGTTGGTTTTACTCTATCCCCTTCGAGCTCTACCCTTACTAGAACGTATTTACAAGTAGCAACATCATAAGAATGTCTCAGGCAGTAGGTTCGAACTGATCTTGATGGGAGAATATGCAGGTTCGTGGCCGTATGTACCTAGCCGAACCCTTTTCAGTGTTACTAAACCCACGAACCATTGTAGTTTGAGCGAACCCAGCATGCAGCGAACCTGTGCTCATCAACATCTCAGCCGAACTCTCATGGCTCACGAACCATACAGCACAAGATCTGCTCCCGAACCCTAGTGTTGAACGAACCTTCCACACCCGAACCAGCGAGTCACGAACCCACACAGCCCCGAACCCAAGCAGTTGCAGCGAAACATGATCAAGATAGACGAACCAGTGAGCTTCACGAACCCTAGGACGAGCTGGTGACGAACCACATTAGTTGGAAACGAACCTGGACACCGTAAGAGCTCAGCCGAACTTTAGGTTCATGACTCACATATCTGCGAACCCATCACCCTCAACCACGAACCACCCTTGTAACACCGAACCAACTGAGAGGACATGAACCATAACACCTAATCGGATCTGCATCTGATCAACGAACCAGAGGATTAGAAACTTGATGTCTAGCAAGCCTTAAACCAATTATAAATCAGAATCGGACCATTTTGGTCAAACAGCCCATACACATACCCAACAGGCCCACTTCATTTATGTAGACACAACAGCCCCTCGGCCCACTTCAGTTTAATTGGCCCAAACACCGCATCAGGCCACCACTTAATTTGGGCCCTTATTTTTTTCTTGTGGATAAAACTTCGGCCGAACCACTTCTACCTTAGGCCCAATGCGTGGGCAGCCCACACCCATCACCCAGTCATATTTTTATTCCCTCGGCCCAGTAAATTTTAGTCAGCCCACACGAGAATCATGAGGCCCAATAGGCCCAATAACATCTACTTGGTCCAACACATGTGATAGCCCACACAACTTCATAGCCCAACCGATCCAACTCTAATTCAATTGGCCCATTTTCAAGGATTGGTCCATGTTGGTCACTAGGCCATGTAATTCGGCCCATGTTGTTTAACTTAGGCCCACGCGAACTACGGTTCACACGACTCACATTCGGCCCAATGAGTTTCAAGATAACCTAAATTCAAGAGTCAATACATTAAACGAGATTAAAGTATGACGCACATTCTTAATTATTCAATTAAATTGTTACAAGATGACAAAGTTTTAGAAACGAATTCATAAATTCTAAAACAATATGGTTTGGGTATAATCACAATTGGTTTCAAGTGTTATGTCAAATAAACAAAAGACCAAGTAAAATCACTACAATTACTTAGGGCCGAACGAAGAGCGATACCGAGACTCGCATGTGTTAGCCAACTCTTGGGCTAACACACACACACGCACCTAAATCCTCAAGGTTTATACTTATAAATTACAAATACAATGCGAATTCAATACAGGGTCGTAAAACAAACTCAAGGTCAATCAAGAGCGCGTGTCTTATTTCTTTAAGCTAAGCCAACCCTACAACAGCAAGGTGAGTTCATATGCCCCTTTTACTTTAATCTTTACTGATTTTAACTCTCGGGGCTGAGAAACATGTTTACTTTTATTTATTTAAAAGTTTTACTTAACATGTTAATTATACTCTGATTAAATGATATTAAATTGTTTATTATCATATATCATTGTATGCATGCTTGTATGATTATGAGATAACAGGGAAATTCAGATGATTATGATAATGTAATTTCTTAATCATCAACACATTAGAATAACTTAGTTATAAGATAATAGCTTATAACACTTAGTTATTTTCACATGAGCAAATACCTAGACAGTTTACACATAAGCATAACGAGCACAATCCCTCATTGAGACTTTGGGATCACACGGATTACAGTAAATGATAATCATGATAACGTAACTTCATGGGATTCTTATCATTTACAGTAAATGATGATCATGATAACGTAACTTCATGGGATTCTTATCATTTACACATAATTAACATAATGTAATAAGACAAGTTCTTATTCGACTTTGTTAAACACACGAGAACATTCCCACACGGATACTTTGGGAACGCATGGATTCAGTAAATGACGATTCTTATCATTTACAGTAAATGACGATCATGATAACGTAACTTCATGGGATTCTTGTCATTTACACCCGATTATCATAACGTAATAAGACAAGTTCTTATTCGACTTTGTTAATCACATGAGACAATCCCACACGGAAACTTTGGGATCACACGGCGGGATAGGAGAGAATGGAATGCATTTTAATCTGATTACGTGAGGATTTAAAATGGACTCCATTCGGATTCTATACGCTGCATTTGGGACACATGATGATCAGTTAACTAACACTTTTAATATTTAGAAGTGAAACAACAGTTAACCCCACAACTATAGAATAATTTAAGGAATGGATTTGATAAATCTAATATCCTTAACACATATATTGGTTATCAATACTTAGGTTGATAATTACCACGTTATCATTTTATTATTCTATACATGAGAACACAGGTGATCAAGGAAGAGATAACATGTGAATTGAGAATGGAAATCAATAGTTGTATTACAAGTAGTGTGGAGTTCTAGTGGTGTTGTGGTGGGATGTTGGCTAGGGCTTAGTTCCCTTACATATGCCCTATATATAAGCAACACTACTAGGATGATATAGTACTTGTGACTATAACTATTGAGGAGCCATTGGATGAACAAGTGAATCAGACAATCATACTAGTAACCTATTATCATTGTGAATGTGCATGTGAATGAATCAAGGTTTTACATTAACTTACTTATGAACTCACCAACCTAGTGTTGACTTTGTTTTAAATACATGTTTCTCAGGTGACGAACAGGTGTAGACATATACATGCAAAGAATAAGCTAGTGGACTTTTAGAAGACCTAGCTTTATTTTGTGTTGCATGCTTTTTGGGAAACAAGGATATGAATCATCTTTTGTATATCTTGTACATATACAAGATATAGTTACATTGATTCTTTTTGGTAGATTTACTTGATTAAATTATGAACGATACTGTGTAATTTAATCTTGTAATTCTATATCATGGATGTGTTAGCATTTCTCATTTTGATTATCATGTGCTATGTAACAATCTGATCATTTGATTATCACTCAAAGATATCGCGCCCCGGGAACCTTCCGCCCGACGGGAAAACCCGATCCGTTCCCGCCGGCCCGGGGTGTGACAGATTGGTATCAGAGCCATGGTTATAGAGAAATATAGGTCATATTACTTAAACGGTTTGGCCTAGACTATAACCTAGGGACCCTCATGTAGAGTTCTTACGATATAGGATTCTATTTGCATATGTCTTCTGCTTCTGATCACTGCACTAACCGATTTATTTTCGGTTATGATCAGAATGCCGCCGAGAAGACAACCACCTCTGCTACCCCTGACTCAAGGTTCAGCTCCGCACTCTTCGACACCGACACCGCCAGACTCTCCTACACAAGCACCTCCACCTCCTCCTCCGCCACCACCGGCGTATCAGCTGGATCCCGCTACCATTGCACTGGCCACTCTGTTGACCAGTCAGCTGAGGGAGGTAATCCCAGACATGATGAACCGAATCAACACCAACAACAGCAACAACGTTGCCAACTCATCAGGAGAAGGGAGCGGTAACACCAGACAGAGTCAGGACTACGCCTACAAGAACTTTGTAGGTTGCAAGCCACCCAGTTTTAGTGGCAGTGAGGGTGCAGTCGGACTGATCCAGTGGATCGAGAAGATGGAGGCTACCCTCGACATCAGTGGCTGTCCTGAACATAATAGAGTAAAGTATGCTGCTGGATCATTTAGCAAGCGAGCGTTAACCTGGTGGAACGCTCAGGTTTCAATCAGAGGCCGGGATGAGGCCCAGGCCATGCCGTGGAACGAATTCAAGGCGATGTTGAGGGCAGAGTTTTGCCCAAGAAATGAACTGAAAAAGGTTGAGACTGAACTACTCAATCTGGAGATGATTGGTGCTGGGCATCTGGCCTACACTACACGATTTCATGAGTTAGCCACTTTGGCACCGGATGTGGTGCCAACACTTGAGAAGAGAATTGAGCGGTATGTTGGTGGATTACCGCCCAGTATCCGAGGTCATGTGATTTCTGCTCACCCTACCACCATGGAATTAGCTGTTACACTGTCAGCATCCCTGACGGATATGATGGTTGCCTCCGGAGCATTCAAGAAGGAGGCTGAAACAGCCAAAGCTGGAACTTCAAGGAAGTCGGACAAACGTCCGGCTAAGAAACAAAAGGTAGCTAGAAACTTTGCTGCCACTACTCAAACTCCGATGCGCAATCAACCACCACCATTGGAGATCAGGAAGCCATACACTGGCACTGCACCTTTGTGCAACTCATGCCAGTACCATCATCTACCAAATGTTCCGTGCAGACACTGCACCAACTGTGGAAGATTTGGTCACACAGCAAACTACTGCAGGAGTCAGAGGACTCAGAACAGAAACAACAATGCAGCCACTGCTGCTGCTACTACCGATCACAGGTCTTGCTACAACTGTGGTGAACCTGGTCACTTCTCTCGGGATTGCCCTAAGAGAAATCAGCAACAGGCTCAAGCACCAAGAGGAAGAGCCTTTCAGATAGGAGCTGCTGCCGCTCGACAGGACCCGAATGTTATTACGGGTACATTTCTCTTATCTGACTTCTATGCATCCATATTATTTGACACTGGTGCGGATCAGAGTTTCATCTCATCCGATTTTGCATGCCATCTTAATTATGATAAGGAATTGTTAGACTCCCCTTATACTATTGAGATAGCAAATGGCAAACAGATTACAGTAGACACTATATTTAGGAATTGCCCATTGACACTTGGCGATCATACATTTTCCATCGACTTGATACCGATGGAGCTGGGCAGTTTCGACATCATCATCGGAATGGATTGGCTATCTCTCAATAGAGTTGAGTTCATCTGTTCCGATAAGCTACTACGCATTCCTGTGGAGAACAATGAGGTCTTGGAGATTCGTGGAGACCAAGCGAAACGCAGTGTCAAGATAATATCGTGCATGAAGGCTCGCAAGTGTTTACGAAAACAATGCGTTGCATTTCTAGCTCACGTGATTCAGAAAGACAAAAAGGCGATCAAGATTCAAGATGTACCAATTGTGAGAGATTTTGCAGAAGTCTTTCCGGATGATTTACCCGGACTGCCACCCGAGAGATCGGTGCAGTTCCGAATCGATTTGATTCCGGGAGCAACTCCTGTAGCTAAGTCTCCTTATAGACTTGCTCCATCTGAGATGCAGGAGTTGTCTAATCAGTTACAAGAACTTCTCGATAAAGGATTCATCCGACCGAGCTTTTCCCCGTGGGGAGCTCCGGTTCTTTTTGTCAAAAAGAAGGATGGAACTTTCAGAATGTGCATTGACTATCGAGAACTCAACAAACTCACCATCAAGAATCGGTACCCGTTACCGAGGATTGATGATTTGTTTGATCAGTTACAGGGAGCACAGTACTTTTCAAAAATAGACCTGAGATCAGGTTATCATCAGCTCCGGATTCAAGAAGAAGACATACCAAAGACGGCCTTTCGTACCCGATATGGCCATTACGAATTCATGGTGATGCCATTCGGATTGACGAACGCACCGGCTGTGTTCATGGATTTGATGAACCGGGTGTGCAAGCCGTATCTAGATCAGTTTGTTATCGTCTTCATTGATGATATACTGATTTATTCAAAGAACAAGAAAGA
Organism: Mikania micrantha; assembly: GCA_009363875.1. Lineage (NCBI taxonomy): Eukaryota > Viridiplantae > Streptophyta > Magnoliopsida > Asterales > Asteraceae > Mikania > Mikania micrantha. The sequence continues at coordinate 57,785,384 of CM018687.1, read as the reverse complement.
ACATGAGCAACACCTCAAGACAGTTTTGGAGCTTCTGAAAGAAGAACGACTTTATGCCAAATTCTCCAAGTGTGAATTTTGGTTAAGTGAAGTCCAGTTCTTGGGTCACGTGATTAACAGTGATGGTATTCATGTGGATCTTGCCAAGATAGAAGCAATCAAGAACTGGGATGTGCCTACGACACCAACGGAGATCCGATCATTCTTGGGATTGGCAGGTTATTACAGGAGATTCATCTCGAATTTCTCTAAGATAGCCTTGCCTCTCACCAAGCTCACACAGAAGTCTGAACCTTTTGTGTGGACTCATAAACAAGAAGAGGCTTTCCAGACACTGAAACAAAGATTGTGCAATGCTCCAATCCTAACACTCCCAGAAGGCAGTGATGACTTTGTAGTTTACTGTGATGCTTCCCATCAGGGACTCGGATGTGTCTTGATGCAACGAGACAAAGTCATTGCTTATGCCTCACGACAATTGAAGATACATGAGAAGAATTACACGACACATGATTTAGAACTGGGAGCTGTGGTCTTTGCATTAAAGATCTGGAGACACTACCTTTATGGTACCAAATGCACTATCTTCACAGATCACAAGAGTTTACAGCACATATTTGATCAGAAGGAGCTTAACATGAGACAGAGACGTTGGGTTGAGCTCCTGAACGATTACGATTGTGTGATCAAATACCATCCGGGCAAAGCAAATGTTGTTGCAGATGCTTTGAGTCGGAAGGAAAGAGTCAAACCTTTACGCGTTCGCGCAATGGGAATGACTGTGCAAACAAGTTTGAGAGATCACATTTTGCAAGCACAACAAGAAGCAGTGGCAAGAGACAATCTGAAACGCGAGCTCGACTGTGGAGCCGAGAAACATTTCAAGACGAAACAAGATGGAGTTATCTATTATCTGGATCGTGTTTGGATTCCAGCAGTAGATGAACTTCGAACACTCATTTTTGATGAGGCACACAAGACACGTTATTCAGTTCATCCTGGTGCCGATAAGATGTACCAAGACCTTAGGTCGTTTTATTGGTGGCCAGGCATGAAGAAAGACATTGCCACTTATGTCGGCAAATGCCTCACATGTGCAAAAGTCAAAGCCGAACACCAGAAACCTTCGGGTTTGCTGGAACAACCGGAGATACCACAATGGAAGTGGGAACAAATAGCTATGGATTTCATTACCAAGCTACCCCGCACTTCCAGCGGATACGATTCTATTTGGGTCATCATTGATCGATTGACCAAATCCGCACACTTCTTGCCAATAAGAGAGACTTACAAGATGGAGAAACTAGCAAGACTATACATTGATGAAATAGTAGTGAGGCACGGAGTGCCGTTGTCTATTATTTCAGACCGGGACAGTCGATTTACTTCGCGGTTCTGGCAATCATTGCAACAATCCTTAGGGACAAGCGTTAACTTGAGCACTGCTTATCATCCACAAACGGATGGACAAAGCGAGCGCACCATTCAAACTCTAGAGGATATGTTGAGAACATGCATCCTAGACTTCGGTGGGAATTGGGATACACACTTACCACTCATTGAGTTCTCCTACAACAATAGCTACCACAGCAGCATCGGATGTGCTCCTTTCGAAGCACTTTATGGTAGAAAATGCCGGTCTCCAATTTGTTGGACCGAAGTGGGAGACAACAGAATCACTGGGCCTGAACTTATTCAGGAAACTACTGATAAGATTGCCCAGATACAACAACGATTACAAGCAACACGTAGCCGCCAAAAGAGTTACGCAGACAAACGGCGCAAGCCTTTGGAATTCGATGTGGGTGACCGAGTCATGTTGAAAGTGTCCCCATGGAAAGGCGTAGTTCGTTTTGGGGCTAAAGGCAAATTAGCACCTAGGTATGTTGGACCGTTTGAGATTACTCAACGCATAGGTCCTGTGGCATACAAACTCAGACTCCCTGATGAGCTCAGTGGAGTACACGATGTGTTTCATGTATCAAATCTCAAAAGGTGCTTAGCAGAGGAGTCATTGATCATACCATTGGAAGAAATACAAGTTGATGAGCAACTACACTTCATTGAAGAACCTGTAGAGATTATGGAACGTGAAGTTAAGAAACTGAAACGTAGCCGTATCCCTATTGTAAAGGTTCGATGGAACTCCAAGCGTGGACCAGAATTTACATGGGAGCGCGAGGACAACATGAAAGCCAAGTATCCCCACCTGTTCGAGAAATAAAGACCGATCTTTATGCTTAAATTTCGGGACGAAATTTCTTTAACAAGGGGAGACTGTGACAACTAGTACCCGACCGCCCGGCAAGTCCGTACGGTATGTGTACTTGCATACAGTAACTATGTGTACATGCGTATTTGTAAACAGTTTTTGTATTAACAGGATTCTAAATACAAGAACAGTTGTACGTATTTTTGTGTAAACTTAAATACATTAAGTACAACGTACATTTGAAACATTAGTTGTGTTTATTAAGTGAAAACTTAATTACAGTTAACACAACAAATCATGAGAAACAACGATGTTCAAACAATTATCAGAAACAAATCGGTTGCGATCTGAGTTCCATAGATGACAGGAATCAGATGGCCGACAATTTAATGTGAAAACAAGATGAAAACAGGATGTTTAGTTGAGTCCGACAGTGAGGAAACACAATTAAAACATAAACTGCAGTGTCGTTTCAGAATAACGAACTGACAGTGTGTTTGCGTGGGTGACGATTCACACAAACATATCTGTGAGTTTAACGTTCTGAAATGATGACTGGAAGGTAGAAAACAAAAGTCGGAAAGCAAAACCATCGTCGTGTTCGCTCGAGTGACGATTCGAACGAGTACGCGCGATGGTGACGCGATTCGACGTAACGAAAGCGAAAAACGACACGAAACGAATTTAAATTTAATTAAATAAAATAATAAACATTTTTACAATTTTGAAACTCATCAAATTTATCTAATTAAAGTCTTTATTTATTTATTTACTTATTTTAATTAATTACGCGTAAAAATCCGGATACGCGACGAATTAACGAACCGAGCAACCAAAATGGACCCGGACACCACGCGTAGTATATAAACCCTAACTATATCACTTTTTCTCATTTATCATCTTCATCCTCTCTCTCTCTTCCATTTTTCCGGCTAGAAAACCCACCACCACCATATCACCTTCAATCCACCATAACTTCCTCGTTTGTGGACCGATTTGGATGATTCTTTCGCCCACGCGTAGCTCTTGAAGCCCTCTACATGAAAGTACAGCAGATCGGAAGAAACCTCCACTGAAATCGAAGGTATATTGCTGTGCAAGTTCACGAAAATAGGGTTTGTTGCACCCACTTGTTAGATCTAACCCATCAGTTGGTTTTACTCTATCCCCTTCGAGCTCTACCCTTACTAGAACGTATTTACAAGTAGAAACATCATAAGAATGTCTCAGGCAGTAGGTTCGAACTGATCTTGATGGGAGAATATGCAGGTTCGTGGCCGTATGTACCTAGCCGAACCCTTTTCAGTGTTACTAAACCCACGAACCATTGTAGTTTGAGCGAACCCAGCATGCAGCGAACCTGTGCTCATCAACATCTCAGCCGAACTCTCATGGCTCACGAACCATACAGCACAAGATCTGCTCCCGAACCCTAGTGTTGAACGAACCTTCCACACCCGAACCAGCGAGTCACGAACCCACACAGCCCCGAACCCAAGCAGTTGCAGCGAAACATGATCAAGATAGACGAACCAGTGAGCTTCACGAACCCTAGGACGAGCTGGTGACGAACCACATTAGTTGGAAACGAACCTGGACACCGTAAGAGCTCAGCCGAACTTTAGGTTCATGACTCACATATCTGCGAACCCATCACCCTCAACCACGAACCACCCTTGTAACACCGAACCAACTGAGAGGACATGAACCATAACACCTAATCGGATCTGCATCTGATCAACGAACCAGAGGATTAGAAACTTGATGTCTAGCAAGCCTTAAACCAATTATAAATCAGAATCGGACCATTTTGGTCAAACAGCCCATACACATACCCAACAGGCCCACTTCATTTATGTAGACACAACAGCCCCTCGGCCCACTTCAGTGTAATTGGCCCAAACACCGCATCAGGCCACCACTTAATTTGGGCCCTTATTTTTTTCTTGTGGATAAAACTTCGGCCGAACCACTTCTACCTTAGGCCCAATGCGTGGGCAGCCCACACCCATCACCCAGTCATATTTTTATTCCCTCGGCCCAGTAAATTTTAGTCAGCCCACACGAGAATCATGAGGCCCAATAGGCCCAATAACATCTACTTGGTCCAACACATGTGATAGCCCACACAACTTCATAGCCCAACCGATCCAACTCTAATTCAATTGGCCCATTTTCAAGGATTGGTCCATGTTGGTCACTAGGCCATGTAATTCGGCCCATGTTGTTTAACTTAGGCCCACGCGAACTACGGTTCACACGACTCACATTCGGCCCAATGAGTTTCAAGATAACCTAAATTCAAGAGTCAATACATTAAACGAGATTAAAGTATGACGCACATTCTTAATTATTCAATTAAATTGTTACAAGATGACAAAGTTTTAGAAACGAATTCATAAATTCTAAAACAATATGGTTTGGGTATAATCACAATTGGTTTCAAGTGTTATGTCAAATAAACAAAAGACCAAGTAAAATCACTACAATTACTTAGGGCCGAACGAAGAGCGATACCGAGACTCGCATGTGTTAGCCAACTCTTGGGCTAACACACACACACGCACCTAAATCCTCAAGGTTTATACTTATAAATTACAAATACAATGCGAATTCAATACAGGGTCGTAAAACAAACTCAAGGTCAATCAAGAGCGCGTGTCTTATTTCTTTAAGCTAAGCCAACCCTACAACAGCAAGGTGAGTTCATATGCCCCTTTTACTTTAATCTTTACTGATTTTAACTCTCGGGGCTGAGAAACATGTTTACTTTTATTTATTTAAAAGTTTTACTTAACATGTTAATTATACTCTGATTAAATGATATTAAATTGTTTATTATCATATATCATTGTATGCATGCTTGTATGATTATGAGATAACAGGGAAATTCAGATGATTATGATAATGTAATTTCTTAATCATCAACACATTAGAATAACTTAGTTATAAGATAATAGCTTATAACACTTAGTTATTTTCACATGAGCAAATACCTAGACAGTTTACACATAAGCATAACGAGCACAATCCCTCATTGAGACTTTGGGATCACACGGATTACAGTAAATGATGATCATGATAACGTAACTTCATGGGATTCTTATCATTTACAGTAAATGATGATCATGATAACGTAACTTCATGGGATTCTTATCATTTACACATAATTAACATAATGTAATAAGACAAGTTCTTATTCGACTTTGTTAAACACACGAGAACATTCCCACACGGATACTTTGGGAACGCATGGATTCAGTAAATGACGATTCTTATCATTTACAGTAAATGACGATCATGATAACGTAACTTCATGGGATTCTTGTCATTTACACCCGATTATCATAACGTAATAAGACAAGTTCTTATTCGACTTTGTTAATCACATGAGACAATCCCACACGGAAACTTTGGGATCACACGGCGGGATAGGAGAGAATGGAATGCATTTTAATCTGATTACGTGAGGATTTAAAATGGACTCCATTCGGATTCTATACGCTGCATTTGGGACACATGATGATCAGTTAACTAACACTTTTAATATTTAGAAGTGAAACAACAGTTAACCCCACAACTATAGAATAATTTAAGGAATGGATTTGATAAATCTAATATCCTTAACACATATATTGGTTATCAATACTTAGGTTGATAATTACCACGTTATCATTTTATTATTCTATACATGAGAACACAGGTGATCAAGGAAGAGATAACATGTGAATTGAGAATGGAAATCAATAGTTGTATTACAAGTAGTGTGGAGTTCTAGTGGTGTTGTGGTGGGATGTTGGCTAGGGCTTAGTTCCCTTACATATGCCCTATATATAAGCAACACTACTAGGATGATATAGTACTTGTGACTATAACTATTGAGGAGCCATTGGATGAACAAGTGAATCAGACAATCATACTAGTAACCTATTATCATTGTGAATGTGCATGTGAATGAATCAAGGTTTTACATTAACTTACTTATGAACTCACCAACCTAGTGTTGACTTTGTTTTAAATACATGTTTCTCAGGTGACGAACAGGTGTAGACATATACATGCAAAGAATAAGCTAGTGGACTTTTAGAAGACCTAGCTTTATTTTGTGTTGCATGCTTTTTGGGAAACAAGGATATGAATCATCTTTTGTATATCTTGTACATATACAAGATATAGTTACATTGATTCTTTTTGGTAGATTTACTTGATTAAATTATGAACGATACTGTGTAATTTAATCTTGTAATTCTATATCATGGATGTGTTAGCATTTCTCATTTTGATTATCATGTGCTATGTAACAATCTGATCATTTGATTATCACTCAAAGATATCGCGCCCCGGGAACCTTCCGCCCGACGGGAAAACCCGATCCGTTCCCGCCGGCCCGGGGTGTGACACATACACATACACATACAACTCATTACACATACACATACACATACACATACACATACACATACACATGAAAATACTAATTACACATTCACCTACAAATACACAACACTCATGTACATACAAAACACATATACATACAAAATTACACAAACATATGAACATACACTTATATACCTACGGCCAAATACACAATAAATACAAACATTATATCACACATACGAACCAATCTACATTCATACGAACCAAAAACCATTCATACGAACCAATCTCAAAAAATGCCAAAAAACCACTAAAAATTGCAAAAAAAAAAGCATTTGATAGTTAAATAAACATCTCAAATGATTCATAGCATAAAAAATACCTTCAAATGGCCCAAAGATGGTGAAAATCGCCAAAAATCGCGTTTAGGGGCGGAGAAACTGAACCAACGAGCATTCTGGAAAGTCTGGGACGAAAACCCTATACGTCGTCACTATAGGTCAATAAACAAAACGGTACCGTTTCATTTTAACGCGTTTAATTAATTAAAAAAATAATAAATACCTATAGCGACGACTTGTCGTCGATATTTTTTTTTATTTTTTTAAAAATTTATTTATTGATATTCAGGTATTTTAATTAAAAAAAGTAAAAAAATTAATAATTCGGCTTTAGCGACGACAAGTCGTCCCTGATTATTTTCCCTCAACCGCGAAATTTTTTGGTGTTCCCGCCTATACCTATAGCGACGACACATCGCCGCTATAGGTAAAAGTAAAAAAATTTCAGCTGAAGGCCTATAGCGACGACATGTCGTAGCTATAGCCTCTTCTGTAGCAACGGCAGGTATCGTCGCTATAGGTGTCGTCGCTATATCTTAGTATTCTTGTAGTGTAATGAATTGTAATAAAGATAAAACATTTGTAAAATATCAATATAATAAAAGTTTAGCAATGGTCAAAATTGTTCCAAATATTTTGCAATTACTATAAATTAATTATTCTAATATAATTCGACTTATCATAATAAAAATATACATTTACTACGATAATGTAACATACGTGTAACGAAGTTAGTCAATTGTATAAATCTTATTTCTTTACTTATACGAAAATTTTATTGTTTAATAATAGTACAATTATGATTTTAACTCGTGTATATTGAATATGTTTATAATATTGGTATTCATATAAAATATTTATATAGACAAAGCAATGTGAAGTATGTGTTAGGTATGACAATAAATATACATAATAACTTCGAACAGCGTAACGCTGATGTAACATTGACAACACTTATATAAAGTCAACATGCATTTAATTTTAATAAGAACAAAAATGGTGAGAAAATCAAAGGGGAGAATATTTAATTGGGAAAAACAAATAGGGGAAAAATAAAAGGTGAGAAAAGTAAAAGGTATGAAATATTTAAAAATTTAATTCTTTTGTTTTTTGAGCTGAAATTGAACACCGTAACTTGAATGTAACACGACAACAATTATATATAACAAGGAAACTATTAAAAATTTAACCTAAACAAAATTTTCTGATGGGAAAATAAAAGAGGGAATATTTAAAAATTATTTCAATCAGAACAAAAATGTTGAGCAGATCAAAGGGGAGAATTATTTAAAAAGTTGGGGAAAACAAATGGTGAGAAAAATAAAAGGTATAAAATATTTAAAAATTAAATTCTTTTGTTTTTGAGCTGAAATTGAACACCGTAACTTTGATGTAACACGACAGCAATTATATATAACCAGCAAGTTTTTAAAATTTTCAAGTCAACAAAATTTTCTGGTGGGAAAGTAAAAGGGGTGAATATTTAAAAATTGATTTCTTTGTTTATTATTTAAGTAGCTTAAAAACCTATGTATTACATGGGTTGAACAAATATAAGATGCTATAAACAATGATTTATATAAAAAATTTTATGTTACATTAATCAATTGTTGTTTAAATAAGAAATATGAATATTTAAAAATTATAAATAACAAATAATTATAAATATTTAATAAATTTAAAATTATATATACATATAAGATATTAAAATTTTAATATATTTTATTAATTTTTATTAAATTGAAAAATTTTTATAATATGATTTATAACTATTAATATTTAATTGTAAAATTTAATTAATAAAAATTATTAATATATTTAGAAGAGATTGTAAAATTTAATTAATAAAAATTATTAATATTTTTAGAAGAGAGAGAGGCGGGAAATTTTTTTTTAGATTTAATTAGAAGATGACATGTGTCTCATAAAAATAATCTTTTATTAGAGTAGGTAGATTTGATGAGAGAGAATGTAGTAAATTAATAAAATAGTTGATGATAGTATAAGTGAAGTAAAAGATTATAATACTCTTTTATTTAATAATGTTAATAAAAGGAAATAATGATATGACAAATTGTGGATCAAATATTGAGTTTGCAAAGTTTTTTCATCTCACATGGGTTTACAAAATATACATGCCCTAGATGGTTAACATAAATATTAAAAACAATTCTAAATAATAATAATAATAATAATAATAATAATAATAATAAAAGATAGTACAAATGAAATGGTAATTCTATATATATTTAAATTGTATTTAATTTGGTTTAATATAATCAACTTGATTTTCAAACCATCCTTGATCAAAAGCAAACAGCTGTTTCATTAAATATGGGTTGACAACATACAAAACAAAATCTATAGAATATTCTTGATTAATTACTTCACATGTGAATAATGTTGAAACAGAAGTATCTAGACTCGTATATTAATTAATTATTAAGCATATCAAGAAAGCAAAACAACGTAAAATGAAAAGAATATAGAAATTAATTTCGTCCAAAAAGATATTCGATCGAATTACATCCAAAGAGAATCAAAATATAAATACTTAATTTTTTTATATATTATAATATTATTCGTGCATGATGTTATATTAATTATTCGTGCATGATGTCATAACAATATGAAGTATTCTCACTATTTTATTTTATGACAACGTAAGATTTGGCTTCATTTATCTCGCTCAGACTTTAATCAAAAGTAGAAATTTACTAGATATGTATGTTTGTTTCATGATGTTATATTAATTAATGTATCTTTCAAATTTCTGATATAAAAATCCAAAAGTGTTAAAGTAGTACATGTTTATACTATATGTCTCTAGAAACTAAGATAAAACAACTTACAATTCATATGAATACGTGATTAATAACAAATAAATCAACAAGTACATATCCAAATGATTATAATCTATTACTGCTCGAACTACGAACAACGAATCAAACACTAGAATCAATAAGAACAGTACTGTGTTGACTTATCAAACAAGACTAATATAAAACAACAAGACTAAGATAATCAAAGAGATCTCTCATTATTACAAAAGAGAATGATTTTAACGTTTTCTCTTTTCAAATATTTACATCTCTTTTGTTTTTGTTTCACCTTTGCTTGATGTTGAAATAATTTTTTTATTAATGTTATGAGTGAAAGAATAAACAAACATTCAATTCTAATGATTAAATATTATAATCAAATTGATTAACAAAGAAAGGCAGAGTTACAAAATATTACCATTAATTAAGTATTGTACTTCTTGTATTCTTTGTTTATATGTATTTCCTTCAAATAAAATTGGTATTTTTTTCATGATCATAATGATGACTTATTGGTCAATGATCCATATTAATAGTTTAACTAATGATAATCCCACATTTTACATTCGTTTCAAAGACAATCTTGCTGACATAGTCATTAAAATTTTACAATCAAATGCAAATATGTGATAATTATGTTAATATGATTGCTTGTAATAATAAAAGTGAAAATTATGATTATTATTAATAAACTTATATAAACATAGACAAATTAATTTGTATCTTTTAGAATTTATGAATTACAATTTTGTATCGTAAGCAAAAAATATTTAGGAAAGTGTCACAATTATAGTATCTGTTTTAAGTCACCGAAAAACTTGAGCCAACTTTTCTTATACGTTGTCAGATCGATTTATCAGATAAGTCCATCAGTCTCTAACATCATCCGATCAAGCCCATAAACAGAAACCAAAGGGTTTAAAACAATTGCTCGAACTAACACAAACAAACAAAAAATAACAACTATAGATACAGATAAAAAGAAACAAGAATATTATAAAACTGAAAGATAGTATATTTTGACAATATGAAAGTGATATATATATATATGTGTGTGTGTGTGTGTATGCTAATGGAATAATTCACTCTAGATGGCCCAAATTCGTGTTCCATGTTTACATGTTGGATGCCACCGAACATAAACACTGATCGCTTCCAATAGTGGTGAAAGTGTGTAACAAACAATTAATCCCAAAAATGATACAACAAATATTACGAAAAAACTGTCACATTCGTTTTTTATTTTATCTAGTGTTTAAAAATCAAGTATAAAATATAAGATAAAAAGTAAATAAAAAATAAAATTTGGGATTAGAGAATTATTGTTTGGAAATTAAAACGATTATGATACTTTTTTGTTGGGAATTATGACAAGAGGTGTTACGTACAATAACCGGTTTTAAAACCGATGACTTAATAAAAATTTAAAAAATAAATTAATATATACGGGTATGTTTATGCCTATTACAAGATATATTACAAATACATGCAATTCCTAACTCAAAGAAAAATAAATCAAAGATCAAGCCACACATTTATTATAAAAATCGCACTATAAATAGATATAAAAAAATATGTGTTAAATTAAAAAGTATTATACATATTCTAGTTTTTTATTCTTTTATCTAAATTTCATCCTATTGAATATTTTAGTAATGTATTAAACAAACAACATAATCGAACATTTAATTCTAATCAATGTGATTTTTAAAGAGCAAACTAATTATTGTCATCTGGTTGTATAATGCTAATAGTGTGTCCTATAAAATAGGACGAGATATAATAAAAGCACATTTTTCAAAAAAAATTAAAAACAAAAATCGAGTAAAAAAAACCCACTACAAATAAACAAAAAAACAGTAAAAGAAATAAAAAAAACCAGCACAATATGAAAATCCATTACAAAAAGAATTAAGTAAAAACAGCCAGCAAAAAAATATTTTTTTATGGCAAAAATTTATTATTATTATTATTTTATTTTATCTTATAAAATATATACGAAGAAGAGTGTTAAAAGTGCATCTATAACACTTCCTTGATACATTTATATTATGCACTATCAATATTTTATATTAGTTTGATTCTTGAGGAACCGCGTTAACTTAATTATACTTTCGATTAATTATTTTCCCTCAAAAAAATCTTACTAACAAAAACTTAAGGGATAAAAAATAATTATAAGAATATTCCCTCTCTCAAGAGGTGTAAATGAGTCAAGCCTGAACTCATTTGGGCTTGAGCTTGGCTTGTTAGAATTTTTTTGACACATCCTCAACATGGCTCGTTTGAATCAAACAGTCTGAATCTGACTGATTCAGACCTTAGTGATTGTTTTAGTACAACCTTTGGGTCATCTTTCAGTTTTGGCGGATTGTTTCCACTTATGCACTCTTCATGAATTCTGGGTACTTAATCTTCTTTAGTTCTTTGTTACATGCATTTTTTTTTATGACCGGAGAACTCACTTGCATGGTAAACCTCGGGCCCCCTAATACCCGACTAACCGGGGGAAGGGGTAAACCGCGGGCGCAAGCACTCGGGTCAGTGGCCTTGTGGAGAAATTGTCACCTCTATGAGTAGACCCATGACCTCAATGTTGAAGCCTCAACACTCTTACCACTAGGCTATCTCCACAAGGTTTTATATGCATCATTTGGTTTCATATTGTGCGGTTTATACATATTTATCAAGATATCTTATTATTTGTTATTTGAGAGTTTTATTTTTCTTCTTTAATTTTGATTAAAATTCAACATCCTCTTCTCGGGACTTAACACAACCATCGCTGTTTGTCGTAAGTGGAAGATCGGCAATCTCGGGATTTAACACAACACTCGATAAACAGACAATTTGGCCTGACTATCTAGCTAGAGAAGAAAACCCATAATGAGAAAATTCTTGTTCAACCGACTATATGAGAAACATGTTTTGTAAAATAAAATAAAAAAAAAAAAAAAGGAATATAAGGGAAACATTCTTTTCATTAGTGTTTTTATATTCAACAAGCGCATCACATATTATATATATATTAAAAGAAGAATGACTTATGAATAGTGTACTATGTGATTTTGGAGTTTGGTCACATAATTTAGACTCTATTATTATAAATATATTATAATATCCATAACATATTCTTTTTTGTAATTATATTGAAAATAGTGTATATATATTATTATACTGAATAGTAAATATTATATATATATATATATATAGTGAAAAATGTGGTTTTTTCTAAGGTTTCGATGTTGTTCAGAAAAGGTTACAGTGATTTATTCATAAAAAATAGATGTTTGCTTAGAGATTTAAGTTTTTTTAATATACTAATTGGTTGCCGGCGTGAATGATTTTATAAGTAATTTATTCTATTATTATTATTAGTAACATATTTTTATGAATTTTGTATGATTTTATGTTTTTATGAGAAATTTACATAGAGTTCGTGATAAGAGATTTGGTTTAACTGTGTAACTTATGCTTATGCAAATGATATATAATACTCGTTATCAAGAGTGTACTGTGATAAGCCGCCGCAACGCGCGGCGGGAAAAGCCCTAGTTTAATTTATTTACAAACACTAAACCAGCAAACATTAGAATACATTTATAAAAAATACAGGATTTTTAAATACTTTAAATTTATAGAATGATAGTGTGTGTGTATTTATATATCAATTACAAAAATAATATAATGTTCGATTTATACATATATCCCAATTTGTCACTATATATCGGGCTTTTCAAAAACACAATATTGCTACAAATCTTACACCGAATAAATCGGGTACACATATAAAAGTTTTAAGTTTCACTTATCAACATTTTTCTCTCACAATTGACAAACATAAAATTATAATAAAAAAATATCATAGATTCATATTCTTTATGTATGGAACAATAAATGCAATCACTCCACGATATATGGAACCATGGAAGAATAGAATCTCAAAACTCCACTTCATGATGTTTTGTGAATCAAATCTTCGTTATCCTCAACAAAGATGCATATGTTTTTTACTCATATTTGTAACAATTTTAATTAGGTTCACACTCTGTGCAAAAGATAAAAAAAAAAGAAATAAAATGGAAATTCCCTACTCAAAGAAAAAGTAGCATTATTATACAATCCTTTAAAATAACTGGTAAACGTCACTATTAGGCGCTCTTACCGACCGGTCTCAAGGATACATTATGGTATACGTTTTACTTTACTATTAAGCATAGGAAAATGGACGGGTTGGATCGGGTGGATAATGAATTAGAACGAGTTCAGGTCAGAATGATTGTAGGTCATGATGAGTTTTAAGCAAAATCAGTTGGGGTCTAAATGTGTCGTTTTGAAAAACTTCAATTTAGTTCAAATTAAAATGAGTTGTAACTAAAAAAAATAATATATTTTAATAATATTTAGTGTTTTTTTCTTCAAACATATCATTAATAATTATTATCCATTAGAATCCATTCTATTCACATATTGACCCGTTTTGTATTAATGTTTTACTCATCACAACCCGTTCTCTATTATGATACTACTCATTTCAACCCAAAATATAATAATTGTTCACCAAAACCAACCCATTTATCTTGCATTAGGTCAATATTATCAAAAACAAAGATTAAATCCTAATAAAACTGTCGACTTATTCATGCCCCAAATAACCAACCTAAACAAGAAATAAAAGCAAACTATATACATAATATAAACAACCATTTAAGTATCAAGTTTCTAAAAGTTTAATCCAACAATCACCCCTCCAAAACTTGTTTTATCATTCTTCAATATAGCATCAGTCGGTATACAGTAATATACAACGACCCTTTAACTATCAAGTATATAAAAGTTTAATCCAACAATCACTCTTCTTAAACTTGTAACATCATTATTCAATATAGTATCGGTTACTTATCCTCGCCAAATTGAGTCAAGTTAACCTTTCATTTATATTGTTAACATATCCGTCTATTTTACCACATAAAATGGAATGTTAAATCATGAAAAACAAGGATGGAATAAGAATCAGAATTTTGAGTTTTTGCTTATGGATTCCACACAATGCAACAATGTTGTTGTTCATAAAGAAGTTGCTTAATAACAATATCAACCAGTGACAAATCTATTCTAAAATCTTGCAAAAGATTTATACAACTTCAAACACATGTAAACATATACAAATTCATAGCTTTGCCAATCATTAAAATAATATATTTTTTGAAGAGTAAAATGTCATTTTTGTCTTTATGGTTTGACAACTTTTACCATTTTAATCCAATAGTTTAAATTTTGCTACTTTGGTCATTATAGTTTCATTTTATTGCCAATTTGGTCATTATGGTTTCCATTATATTGCTATTTTAGTCCAATTAAATTTAAATTTTTCGACAAAAATGATAAAATTTATACTATCGGATTAAAATGACAAAAGTTACCAAAACACGAGACTAAAATGACATTTTACTCTTTTTTTTTAACATATCAAAGTTCAAGCATACCAACTCCAGCAAAATACTATTACATGTTTATCGAAAAAATATTCCCGACAAAGATTTTAATAATATGTATAGGTTTAAATCCCTCTTTTTTTGGTCATTTGAAAATTTAAAATCCCAATAAACAAATATGAAGCGTTTGTAGTCCAACGGTTAGGATAATTGCCTTCCAAGCAATAGACCCGGGTTCGACTCCCGGCAAACGCAAAATTTGTTTTTTAATTGTTTTTAATCACTTTATTGCACTATATTATCTTGATTAACTTCACAAGGAATTTGATGAAGTTGGCAAAAAACCCGGAATCGGAACCAGTCGTACCAAAACCAGTGGATACAAGTGGTTACGGATTGTTAGAGAAATCTGAACGTAACCGAATAAATCGGAACCGGCTCCACTTTTACCCAGCAAAACCCGAACCATAATCGGTTATTGACTTTTGTTTACTGGAACCGTTTTGAACCGGAACTAAAATTGCCCACCTCTAGTTCCAACTTCCATGTAGCGGGGCTTAAAATTTTTTCATTGGAGCCCAACAAGATGTATCCTTTACCGGATCGATTCACCATAATTTTTTACCAACTTGGACGGGTCCTTAAAGCCCATCGAAAACTATTTTGGGCCTTTAAGAACTAACACTTAACAAGTGAAGAGTCCAAATAATATTATTGTTTATAATCACAATTCACATTTCACACAGTCACATTCCAGTTGTCAATCATCCTGCTATACTAGTCCATAACAGCTAATTGAAGCCCAAAGAATTCTCGAAAAATCAAATAAAAATATAAAATAAACCATGTCGTTTATATAATTTTTGAGAATTTTGATTTATCCATATGAAGTTTTGAAACTCGAATGTACAACTTATATCTGATCTTCATGCGTTGACTTTGTTTATACTTAGTTAGAGTAACTTACCGATATGGTCCCTATGGTTTGCTATTATTTCACAATTGGTTTTTAAGTTTCATAAATTACTCGTATGGTTATAAACTTTAGACATTTGTAACACATACAGTCTTTAAGTCACCAAATTACCCTTACAAAATTTACCAAATTATCCTCAGATAAGAACTATATGTGTTGCAAATGTATAAAATTTAGAACCATGTAAGTAATTTATAAAACCTAGGAATCAATAGGGAAATAATAGCAAACCATATGGACATCTCGGTAATTTACTCATTTAGTTATGTTCGTTTAACACAAACAAATATATCATTAAAGGTTTTTCTTCTTAATAGAAGCAAGCGAACATGCATTCGTCTCATACTCCCTAAACCCTACTGATTAGTGTGTATGTTTCTTTTAGTGGTTTATAATGGTTGATGATCCTGGTAAGATTAAAATTTTAGTATGTAACATGTGTCTTGTCTTAGCATAGTTTTTAGTCCTCAATGAAACATTCTAGTCGTAAGTGGTGTATTCTCCAACCCATAAGGTTATAGTTCAAGTCTTGAGTGTAGGTTGTGTTAATTTATCTTGAAATTTATAGGTTTTGCTATTAAAAAAAGTTAGTAGTTTTCAAATGAGATTGTTGTCATTTTTTTTTCCCGAAAAATCATCTTGACTTTTGAAGATGTAATAAACGGAACCTTCAACTGTCAATGTTCGATTATTCAATCTCTATGTCACCGTCCTTAATAAGCGTAGTAATGTTACTGTACAACCCATACATCAGGGATGATGTTTTGCGTATGTGTTGGGAGTAATTCTTCCTTTTTTTTCCAGATTCAGAGATAAAATGTCATCTTTCTTGTTTTTTGTTCCCCTTTATAAGGTTTTGTGGCCCCATATGTGAGTATTTTGTTTATCATTAGTTGGCCTTTCATCCTTTTTGGTCTCACCATAACTAAGGGTGTGTTTGTTTGCCTCTTAATGATTCCATTCAGAGACTCCCTCTTAATCGGTAAAAGGCAAGTGTGTTTGGTTGGGTAAAAAAAGCCTCTGAATGGTTCAATTCATATCCGAATGGTTCAACATTAGAAAGAGTCTAAATGAAAACTTGAAGCGATTCCCAATCCACCCTGTGTTCCGAAAACACATCCAGCCACCACCATCGACGACTCCATTCAGCCACCACCATCGACCACTCTGATCACGCCACAATCATCGCGCCACCACTGCTGCTCGATTGTGCACACCACAAGGGACGATGACGGAGGCGTCGAAACCCTTAAATCGACGATGGGATGCGAACGAAACCCTAAAATCGACGAAGATGCGGCACCGATGGGGTCGGGTGTGAAGACCAAAGGGGTAGACGGCTTCACGGCCGGCGACTTCATGAAGACGACGGGGACGGGTAGGGTTTTGAGAGAAAATGGGGAATTTTTTTAGTGTTATTCACATGTGGGAACCAAACACTCTTAACTGGTTCAACACTTAATCATTTAGACCCTCTTAATCATTCAGACATCATACCCATTCAGCATTTAATGATTTAGACCCATCCAAACGGCCCCTAACTTTCTTTATTTGTGATTGGTGAGGGTTGATTTATGGTTGTCACATACTACAACCGACTCCTTTCTTAGAAAAGGGGTATTTTTTCCGACTTTGTTGTATTGTTAT
Source organism: Mikania micrantha (assembly GCA_009363875.1). Taxonomy (NCBI): domain Eukaryota; kingdom Viridiplantae; phylum Streptophyta; class Magnoliopsida; order Asterales; family Asteraceae; genus Mikania; species Mikania micrantha. The sequence continues at coordinate 57,767,574 of CM018687.1, read as the reverse complement.
TATTATTATTACCAATGTTTTTAGATTCGGACGTCTTACTGTTTACCGGTTGAATCGATTGGACTGGATTTAAGAACCGGATAAAATAATAAAAATATATAAAATACTCCAAAAAAATTATAGAATTATAAACACATTTAAACGAGCATAATTAATGTTTAAACAAACATAATAATGTTAAAAAAATATGATTTAGTTTTAATATTTCAATATTTGGAATTCAGTTAAAAGAAAACTGAAATCCGGTCCGCCTGGTAAACCGGCTCAACCGGCCTTTTTGTTTGAAGCTAGTTCGCATGCTTATTTTAGACCGGTCAACCCCCGGTTTCCGGTCTAGTCAGGTTCTGAATACCATGATTATTACTATTATTATTTTTTTTCGTGGTCTTACCTCTTTCAACTTTTATTATCACAACTCTAAAGAACAACCTTAAGTACGCCAAAAGTCGTACAAAGAAATTCAAACTTTGAAAGTTAAAATTACACCATTTATGTTTTGTTTTATGCTTGTATAATCTAATAAACATAAATGACAGTTGTAGTTGAGGATACATATACATTTTTGCAAAGACAAAAAAGTTCATGATATTAACATTAGTATTCAATATTTATGGTTACGCCCCATTTGTGGTGCACGTATATAATGTATATATGTGTTGGCCTTAAAGGGCAAAAGTAAAATTGCACTAATTTTAACGTTATTTTACTTATTTTGTGAAAATAATCATTAAAAGCGTTGAGATGATTAATCTCAAACGATAACTTTGAGCCGGGGACTCATTCGGAGCAGCCTCTCTATCACAACTAGGATAGGGTAAGGTTTGTCTCTATCCTTCTCCCCAGACCCTACTCTAAGTGGGATTTTTAGTAGGTATGCTTGTTGTTGTATTCAATATTTATGGTTAGAAACTAGGAATAACTCTAATACATACTGCTTTATTTAGTAATTAAAACCCTTATTATTATTCGATTTATTGAAACATGTAATTATCGGGTTTAGTATTTTAATCTGTGAATAATCACATATTAAATTAATATTATATAATTATCATGTTCCGTATTTGAATCTGTAAATTTGTTTTTTTTTTGTTGTGACTTGACTGTAATTTTTTTTGAACAACAAATAAGGGTTTAGCGGCATGTTTTTTCATAACTCAAATAGATCCTCGGGCATTTGATTTTTAATTTTTATTTTTTTTAAAACAAATCTATAATCTAATTTACTTTTTATGTGTATGATCACATAACAGTTAGTGGAACCAAACTTTGGTGGCATGACCCAATAATCCATTGTTAACACATCGCATGTTGATAAAAAGAAAAAAAAATTACCAAAATAATCAACTTTGACCAATTTTTATCTAAATGGGTGTCTTAAGACCATTTTCCTACTGGTGTCTTAACACGTCTTTAGACGCTCATTCTGACGTTTTTAAGCCGTCAAATCAGGCAAGGTCACATCCATCCAAAACCGGCATTTAAAGACACCGCTTGAGAGTTCAAAGACTCTAAAAAGACGTCAGAATTGGCGTCTAAAGCCGGCGTAAGAGTGTAAGACGCCGGTAGAAAAGATGCCTTAAGACACCCTTTTAGACCTCAACAAAACCGTCTGCATGTGAACCCGTATGTTTTTTCCCGTAACACAAAAAGTACATAAAATTCGCTACTAAAAGGAAGTCTAATTTACTCTTCTCCCAATTGTCAACAACGACGAACGTTAACAAGTTGACTATGCATCATACCAACAATCATTCTAATTAACCACCATTTCATAGTTTGTGTCATATTTAAGGCTTCCCTAGCTAACATTCATAGAATCATATTTTTTCTTGAAAAACAATGTCGAATGTGAAGAAGATCAAGCTCGGATCACAGGGGCTAGAGGTATCGGCTATTGGATTAGGATGCATGGGCATGTCTTACGCCTACGGCCCCGCCAAACCCGAAGAAGAGATGATCCGGGTTATCCACCACGCCATTAACTCCGGCGTCACTCACCTCGATACCTCCGACATTTACGGACCGTACACCAACGAAATCCTCATCGGCAAGGTCAATTATTAGTCATTTTTACTCGCAATTTGTAAATTCAGTATGATATTCATGTGCGGCTCGAGGAGGGGCAAAACTGACCCCGTCTCGGTCCCATTTTTTAGGGGGCATAAAATTTTTTATATATTTATATCTATACTACCTAATAAAAGAATAACAAGATTGTCACTTGTCACTGTTACATTCATTTATCATTAATTTTTGCTACTTGTTACTTTTATATTCATTTATTCTTAAATTTTGACTCTTTTCATTCATATATATTAATCTCTCCCTCAATTTTATTTTACTAACTCTCTCTCATATTTAATGTTAATAATTTTAAATAATTAAATTGTATACTTAAATGCAAAAATATATTTTTCTTATACTTTTATATTCATTTATTCTTAAATTTTGACTCTTTTCATTCATATATATTAATCTCTCCTTCAATTTTATTTTACTAACTCTCTCTCATATTTAATGTTAATAATTTTAAATAATTAAATTGTATACTTAAATGCAAAAATATATTTTTCTTATTTTAATAATGTATTAAAACTTAATTATCATAAGTAGACTACAATTATATCTTATTTTATAATATAATTTTAATTTTTAAATAGTAATAATTTATAATTTTTAAATATTAATTATTTTCTTATTTCACTAATTGATATGATATTCAACATACAAATTTCATAAAACTATTAGTTTATAACATGCTAAATTTATTCAGTTCACATTAGACAAATTTTATGTGTTCGTTGGTCGTTTAAAAATTTTTAATAATTAAAAAAAATGTATCTTACCTATCAAATACTTATTATTATGTTGTTGTTTAGTATTTTGATTATTTATTAATGCGTACCTTAATTATCTATCAAAATATTGTTTTATAATTTATAAATTATCATTTATAAATATTTAATATTTTATTTTTGTTTCGTGTAATACACGGTTTAATAACCTATTATGTATATATAGAGTTTCATTAAAATGAGAACTAATAAGACACAGAAAACTAAAAACAAGTATTTATAAACACATTATTTAATGGTGCAAAAATCATTTTTTTTAAAGTATATGAAGTTACTTTATGCTCTTTAAACTAAATATGTTCATTGGTTCGGTTAACGTATTCGGTCTGGTTTAATCGGTTTTTCATTTTTTTCTATCAAAAAACCGAACTGAATTCGAAAAGTGACTTAATTCTAGTTTCGGTTAAAATCAAATAAAAAGATTGAAATCCAAATAAATCAGAATTCAATCGAATAAACCGATTAAAACCAAATAAACCGATTAAAAACCGAATAAACCAATCTGAATAAACCGAATTCAACGAGTAAACCAATTCAATCTTATATATTGTTAATAAGATAATAAATTTAAATTTGAATTCGGTTGAATCGGTTGACCAAACAAACCAAATTTATAAAAAAAATTGGAATTAAAAACCGAAATTCGGATATGGTTAGGTACCGAACCGAAAACTGAATTCGGAATTTGGATACAACTAGAACCAAAACGAAAACCGAATTCAGAAGTCGGTTCGATTTTTTTCAGTTACGAATACGTTTTGGTTTTCGGTTTTAAACGTTTTTTTGAACACCTACACTTTAATATTTGAATTCGCTAGGGGGCATTTTTCTAGCTCGTACTGGACATGCCAATTCTTAGGCCGCCCCTGGTGATATTTAACCGATTTCGTGTGTCTGTGTGTGAATTCATGATTGGTACAGGCTTTGAAGGGAGTGAAAAGAGAGAAAATTCAACTGGCTACAAAATTTGGGATCAAATTCAGCGAGAGTATTCTTCAGGCAGAAATCCATGGTGAACCGGAGTACGTTAGGGCTTGTTGTGAAGCCAGTTTGAAGCGGCTTGATGTTGATTACATTGATCTTTACTACGTTCATCGCATCGATACCAAAGTCCCCATCGAAATCACGGTTCGTCTCTTATTTCAATTGATCCGTTTTAGATTAGCAATCGATATGCTTTTGAATCCCTGATAATCAGTTTGGATGAATTGGATGATTGCAGTTCGATCTTGATTCCAAATTTCTGATTATTTAAAGATTACAACAACTGGATTTGATATCATTCATGTCCATGAAAATAGGGATGTAAACCGGCCAAATCACTCATGTGTTGCTTAGGATCGGCTTGCTATCGAGTCAAGCCGAGCTCAAACGAACTCGAGCATAAAAATAACTTTTAGTAAACGGGCTCGTCTCGTGCTTCACTTATCAAGCTTGTGCTGACTTGTTGGCTTGAAAAACATTTAATTATTATCTTATGTCTTGAACATATATTTATAGTTATTATAAAATAACTATGTAAAAATACTAATTAAAGTATACTTAGTAAATAATAAACGAGCTGGCTGACTCTTCAGCCGAATTTAAGTGAGCTTGAGTTAAACAAGCCTAGTGAATCTTTTTTAACAGATGGGAGAGCTGAAGAAGCTTGTTGAAGAAGGTAAAATAAAATACATCGGTCTATCTGAGGCTAGTCCAGAAACCATTAGAAGAGCACATGCTGTTCATCCAATCACAGCCGTACAGCTAGAGTGGTCTTTGTGGACTAGAGATGTAGAAGAGGAGGTTATTCCGACTTGCAGGTACGATTGTGAATATCAGAACGAAGACATGATCTGGCATATAAAAATGCATACATAAAATACGTCATAACAGGTGTCACTCCGACATAAAACCTTAAAGTGTACTCGTAGTAAACATAGTCGTTACACAAAAAAAAAGGTCGTGCCTAGTCGTAAAATGTAACATCAAAAAAGAAAAACATGGGACCAACAAATAAAACGAAAAAAAATTGTAATTATAATTTATTATAATAATACAATTGTTCATTTGTAAGCATTTAGTGACCTAAACACGCGTTACACAATATGACCCAATAAGAAAAAGGTTTGAGCAATGCCGGTTTTGTTGATATGAGTACTCAATCACTACTGTGGTAGCAATATCATGAATATTAAAATATAGACTCAAAACCGGTCGTAAAGTTGTCGATCCGTCCTAAAACAATATACAACACTACCAAAGAACGCAAATTATAATTATTTATTTAAAAATAGTTAAGGGAAAAAACGAAAAAAAAAACCCTGGCTGTTGATGGATTTCGAACTGAAGTCCATTGATTTTATATGCAAGGAATCTAACCACCAAGCCAAACAAACATATACATTCTATTTTGAAATATAGACTAAAGTGACATTTTAGTCTCAATTATTTGGCAATGTTCAATAGTTTAAATTTTGCAATATTGGTCATTATGGCTTCATTTTGTTGCTAATTTGGTCATTATGTTTTTCATTTTAATGCCATTTAGTCCTATTAAATTTAAACTTTTGGACTAAAATGACAACATTTAACAAACCACAGGGACAAAAATGACAATAAAATAAAACCATAATGATCAAAATGACAAAATTTAAACTATTGAACTAAAATTGTAAAAATTGTCAAACCATAGGAACTAAAATGACATTTTACTCTGAAATATGTATGTATTTAACACTTAAATTACTTTTATTTAATTATTAACACTGTTCATAAGCAATGATTGCGGTTGCCTTTTGTATATATAGATAATGTTAAAAATATTATTTTTTTAACGTCAAATATATTATACTCTTAAAATACCTCAAACTAAATTAAACCGTTGAATAGAATTGAACGTAATTTTAAGAGACAAAGCTTCTACGAAGTGGGTTACTCTCGTATTGACGTAAAAAGACTAATTAACTAGTAAACAAAAAGCTATATGTTGTAATGATAACGTTACGTGGCTGTTTGTTTAATCCTTTCCAGAGAATTAGGAATCGGAATCGTTCCGTTTGCTCCATTGGGTAACGGGTTCTTAGCATCAGGGCCAAAGGTGATGGACAATTTAGGAGATATGGATCTTAGAAAGGTATTAGGATTCTATTTGATTTCGATATTTTATTTTTTTGTAGATTTAAAAAGCAGGTTTTGACTTTTGTTGACTGAAATCAACTTGGTTTCAACCCAAACCAGACCCGAACCCGTTCTAAGTCAATAACCTGACACGAACACCTGTATCTGAACTCTGAAGGTGGTGTGAGTAACAGGTTGACGATGGTGTTTTCCGGGTTGGTTTGGGCTGGGTCAAGATGACATGATTCGCTCAAAATCAGGGTCATTCGGAACATACAAAACCGGCCATTAAGATCTCTGATGCTATCTTCTTAGTGTTCAGATATGGTTATCAAATTGCATATATAAATTCTAATAAAGGCCGAGTGCGCACATATAATGTATATATGTGTCGGCCCTTAAGAGACAAAAGTATAGTTACACTAATTTTAACGTTATTTACTTTGTTTTTGTTAAAATAATGTTAAAACTATTGGGTTGGTCAGGCATCATGAGCCGATGGTCTTATTAGAAGCAGTCTCTCTATTAGAGTGTTCATCGGGTCGGATAACGAGTTATTCGAATCGGGTTATTTGGATTTGGAATTTTTTTGGTCTATCCGAAACCGACTCGAAAATCAAAATATATTATCCGGCCCGTAAAACCCGAAAAACTCTGATTTTTACATCCAAATAACCTGAACAAACCAGTTTTATTCGGACATCTGACCCGAAAAACTAGCTTTTAACTATCTGAAACCCGACCCGATTATAAAATCATATTATCCGACCCAAAAAACCCGAATTAGATTTCGGATGAGGTTTTTTCTGGTTTCGGATACGATTCGGATTTCGGATTTTTTCGAATTTCAGATATTTTGTACACCCTTACTCTCTATTCCTACGGGTAGAGGTAAGGCTGTCTACATCTTACCCTATTCAAACTCGACCTTAGCTTTGCTAATGGTGGATATACTGAGTACGATGGTGATATATAAATTCTAACAATAAGAAAAATACCATTTTGCAAGTTTTGTTCATCATAATCAGTAATTAATCATTGTTTTTGCGTGTGCTAGACTTTACCAAGGCTGAAAGGCGAGAACTATGATCACAATAAACTTGTATATGAGCGAGTGAGTGCAATGGCAGAAAGAAAGGGGTGCACCCCATCACAGTTGGCACTGGCTTGGGTCCTGCACCAAGGGGATGATGTAGGTCCAATCCCTGGTACAACCAAGATTGAAAACCTGAACCAGAACCTTGGAGCACTTGGTGTTAAGCTCACGGCTCTAGACATGGCTGAGCTTGAATCCATGGCTTCGTTCAAAGGTGCTAGAATGCCTGAACAGATATTGGTGCTAAGTTACCAGAACACTCCACTTTTATCCTCATGGAAATCCAAATAAGAACATTGACCTTTTGTATTGACCATGAGCCCGGTAAAAGCATGTTTGAGTGTTTTTATTATGATGAAATCTAATAAATGTCTTGTGTGTTTATATTTTTACCAAGTTAAAATCTTTTGTATTACACTGGTTGATAAAAATATGTGATATATTATTGTAATAAAAGAATAATATAATCTGTCACTTGTCAATCTCTTGTGAAGTCAACTTATAAATTTTCTGTCTCTCTCTCTTCTTAATGTCTTTCTATTAATAAAAAAATTTATGTCTCTCTCTTTCATTAATGTATTTCTCTTAATAAATAATAAATAATAAAATTATGGTTAAAATATAAAGTTGCCTACTTAAACAAATGAAACTAAAGTTAAAATAAAAAAACAAAAAATAATCAAAATTAAAAAATTAAACGAAGGTGTAATAATAACAAAATATATAAGTAGAAACTTAAAAACTTTAATTAATTTAATCCACATAATAAAAGAGAAAAATTAACAATTTTAACAAATTATATATATTAAACCCATGTAATACATGGGTTTTACCCTAGTATACATATATAGCAACAAAAACTATGCAATTAAATAGCATGTATATTACAAAGTTTAACTAAACTCATGTTTTACATAAAATATAATATAATTTGTTAATAAAAAAGTCATCAAAATATGTTTAAAATATTTGATGTAATAATTATAAATTTTTTTTTTATTTTTTTTTCAACTATGTGTTAATATTTTTATGTAATGTAGTTCATAAATAATTTAATTAAAGTACATTTATTCTTCTTTCAACACACTTAAATCAACTTTAACTAAAATTTATATTAATACATATAATTGGATTTTAAAAAATTTCTTACTTTTTATTATTTCAATATTGTATATTATCATTCAAATCATCCAAACATATTAAATGTTTAAAATTTTTTAAAAACAATTAGCATATATTGTTTTATTTGTTAATATTTTAAGAAATATAATTTGAATTTGATTATATTTAACGAAATAAAAAGAAGCCATCAAATAAAAATATAAGTTTACTTAAAAACTTTATAATTAATTTCATTTTAAATATAATTAATTAATAATATATTAATTATTCTACATATTATTCATTATCCTTAATTTCTAATTCTCAATTTCTAACTAAATAGTAAATATAGATAGTTAAACATGAGAGAGAAACGAGAAATCAAAATGTAAGTTGTATACAATTATGACAAGTGTCTACATGCAATTATTTTTATTAATTAATATAGATAGATATATATTTTTTTTCTAAAATTCAAGTCTATTTGTAAACATTTTTTGTTTTAAATATTATTAGAGCGTAATTTTTCATGCATTTGGTTACTTATTTAGTTATTTAAGCCTGCCCAATTAACATGTGCTACAAAAGAATCAAGATGTCTTTAAATTAGAGTTAATTACTATTTGCATTGATGGTTGATATGACAGTGAGTAAACCTGCAATTGCAAAATGAACTGTTTTTTTTGGCTTCTGATATGAATTTGTGTTTGACGAAGCTATCTGATGTGATTTTAAAACTTGCAATATAATTTTATAACTTTCTCCGCACCTTTCAACTGCACTAGTTGTGCCAGATTTTATTATTTTTTGTTTATAGAAAATTGCATATATAAATTTTATTATATTTATCATATCATTCGGTTTTTAAAACCGGTCTAACCAGTTCCACCAACAAACCAATGAACCAGTAGTAGGACGATCAGTTCGATGTCCAGTTTGGTTTATAAACATTGCCGAAAACCGATTTCATAATTCGGATAGGCGGAAGAACAAACCAAAAACATAATTTACAATTTGACTCGCTTTTTTGGTTACAAATAATTTTAACTTTTAATTTTTATGGTTATTTAAATACCCGTAGCAGAATATTTGTTTTTTCTTGAAATATTATAGATACAAAGTTATATGTTGAAGAGGGGCTTGAAGTGAAGAAAGAAAGCACAGGCGGTCACGTGTCGTCGTGAAGATGCGTATCAAACTAAACTACGAATTTAATTTCTTACTGCACAAAAATAGGGTTCATGATTGGTTTTTAGGTTCTGAAGCGTGATCAGCCTTTAGTTTTTTTTTTTTTTTTTTAACAGCAGAGGGTCCTGTCGTACTACTTTCAACTATCGATCTTGACGGTTGGTAACTAAGATCGATTACTCTATCTCCGACTGTGAGACTGCACCCTTTGATGTGCGGAAACCCTGTGGAATAGGTAAACTCTGGACCCTATTGGTTCAGAAGCCAAGATTAAGTTCAAGATTTCTCCTATCACCTGTTCTCTAAAGAGAAAGGTCAAAGTCTTAACCATTAGGCTAACTTTGCTGGATGATCAGTCTTTAGTTAATGATATCCTTACAAGTCTGGTTTGATCGTCTTCTTCTTCTTATGTTGTCGTGCAGGGACGAATCGCCCCCTATTTTTTCGTCCGTAGTGTTAATTTTTTGGCCGAAAGGTTAATTTTTAGTTAAAAATAGAGGTTTCGCCCCCCCTCGCGTAAAAAAATTAACATGTATCCTGGCTCCGGTAATTTTTCGCCCCCCTATCTGAGCCTTCAAGCTCCGTCACTGTTGTCGTGAGTATTTTTAACACTTGTTAATTAGGGTTTCAAATCGTAATGGCTAAGGTTGTTCATTACGATGTTGTCGAGCATGAGCTATTATTTCTTGAGTCAATATTCTTAGTGTACTGATATGATTAGATGTGAATGATCCGATTCGTTGTAAGAGCGTGTGCAAGTCATGGTATTGTGTCATCACAACTCCAAATCAATGACTCTTAAAACCATAACTCTAAGGACTTGTTTGCGATTGTTTATTTTACTTTAAAAGAACTTTTGGTTAAAAGTGCTTATTAACTTATGATTTTTTAAAATGAAGTTTTTTAAAAATGTGCTTAGATTAGCTTCTCCAAAATAAAATTTTAAAATGATCAAAAAGATATTTTTTTATTGACATAATTTTAAGGTTATTGGGTAAAGGGTAAAGAGTAAGGTAGATTTGTAATTTTATGTCAATAAGTCATAAGTTATTTTGAAAAACTAGAATTTTTAGCTTTTGAAAAACAACTTATTACCCTTTTACAAAAAATCATTTTCAAAAGTCCTCTTAAGTTTGACAAACAACTTATTGACTTAGTGACATTTTCAAAAAGTCAATAAGTTATTTTTAGATAAAATCCCAAACAAGGCCTAATACTAACTGGTATAATTAATTATGACTCTTGAAACCATAACACTAATACAACTGTTGGAATTAATTGGTATAGACCACAAAATTATGTAGTCAATGCTTGCTAGACACTTTCGTTATATTAAAAGTTTGATACAAAAAAATACAACTCTCTATAACCCGTTATTTATAAGCAACTTACCTTAAAGAACATGCAACCTATTCGAACTATGACACCTAATAAACAATTAAATAACTAGCTAGGATAAACTTACCAAAATAAGATAGCTATAAACACATTAACAAAAATTCTATATTTTATTTTAGAATTATCTCTAACAATATGATAACCAAAAAAAAAAAGCACATCTTTCACAAATATGATCCCCTCCCTCTTTCTTTTTCTTTTCTTTTTTTTATTTTATTTTATTTTTTATGTTCTTTTCTCTCATCCCATGTATCTTGGCACCACCATCTTTGTTAGTGGTACCTCCTTAACTTCTCTATAAGAGGTCTTGGGTTCGAATCCGGACCGAAACATATTTCTTGAGGTAAGGTCAGGGGGTTACCCAGTTGTGGGGTTCCTTGTGTGGTGGGCTCGGACGTATGCCCCAGAGCGTCAAATCCGAGGGGATTGTTGAAATCCCGTCTTGGGTGTCGTCGTACCAAGCCGTTAGAAAAAAAAAGCCAAGATCATCTCATTCAAAAAGAGAACATGCATTTATTTGATTGGAGCAAAAGGACCATATAGAAGATAGCAAAAACAATAATAATGATAGTAAATATTAACGGGACAAAGGCCAAAAGGAGTGACGTTATCTATGATGAATGTCAAGCTAGCTCTAAGTCCTGAATATAATCAGGCATGCTAATGAATATGTACAGACCAACAAGCCGAATTTTTTCTGGTTCTAGGTTGTTTGAGATAATAGTCATGGTTTCTAGGTGATTTGAAGGATGGTTTTGGTTTTTGGGTATTCAGCTACTTGAGGTAGCGGAAGTGGGGTGACTTGGCAACCAATCAAACGTTGGAAAATCGAAATAATGCCACATCATTAGTTTCCGCTACTTGAGGTAGAGGAAGAGGATTAAATCTTCTAATTACAAGAAACCGAATCATTTGTTACCCAAAAATAAACAATTTTAACCCACTTCCACTACTTGGGGTAGCGGAACATGCACATGTGGCAATTCCTCATGCTTCCGCTATGTTTGTTTTGCCATGTCACCCACTTCCGTTACTTAGAGTAGCGGAAGCCCTATAAACCAAAACAAACTTCGAAAGCCCCCCATTTTCCATGCATAGACGTTTAAAACACCTGGAATAAAAAAAATTCCCAACAAGCCAGATTACATAAAGCAATTAAGATAATCTCCTTTCATAGTGTGCCTTGAATGTTTCATTCGCTGCACCAGCAAGCCAATAAATGCCAAATGAACCCTCAAATCGTGAGTGCATTGCACCAAAATACAACATATCTATAAAAAATATCGAATATCTAATGAGAAACATGAAAACACTTTATAAATAGTGTCACCAATGTTGCATTTAGGTGCATACCTTTGTATTTTGTGTATACTTTTTCAATCATAATACTCTTATCTAATTTGTGTCATCAAATCTTTATATTCGTATGTATTTTTTTTAAAACATATATAATATTGTTAAAAAGAAAGGAAAACACCACCTTGGATGCAAAATAAAACGCAAACACCTAAACCAAAATAGAACAAAACATCGCTAAAACAAAGAAAATCCTAAACATTGAAAAAAAGAGTTACAGAAAATAAGACACATGAACAAGAGTCAAAAAATGACTCAAAGGCAAAATACAACCGTATTGTTTGAGTTGTACGCATCGGCTTGATAACGATAACAATTCATAAATAGGTTAAAAAAACGGATTGTTTGAGTTTTTTGAATCCATAGTATATGGAAGATTTTTCGGAGATTAGAGAGTTTGGAAATTAACAGAGTTTGAAAATTTTTGGAGAGGTTACTATTTTTTGTTGAAGTTAAGTGATTTTACAGCTTAAAATTTTAATTTTTTAGGCTGTAACGGTCGTGACTCCAACGGTCACTTTCAATTTCTTTTTTTTATTCCCTCCAACGGTCAATCACTTCATGACCACCCTCACGCTTATGCCTGCCACGTCCCGATCAAGCCCCTGTGTAGTGGGGGAGAACACCATAGGGGTGTGACCCATGACTCTCATGTCTCACTCATCTGCCACTACACATAGTATAACACATGCTACTTTATCTAGTAATTAAAACTCTTAATTAGTATTTGTTTGATTGGAATATATAATTATCGTGTTCAATATTTTAATCTGTAATTATCGTGATTAATATTTGAATTTGTAACTTTGTTTTTTTAGCGACTTGACCTTAGTTAGTAATATATCTTGACCAAAAGTATGATTAAGGTTAAAAAAAACTAGAAACTAAGAAAACATAAAAAGATTTTTTCGTAACCTTAGGTTGTAGTTTGCTTTGAGTCTTCCTTGATATAAGAATTCACTTTAATTTTTAATTTTTTTAAAGCAAATCTATACTCTAATTTACTTTTTATCATTTTATGTGTGAACGTTTGATCTTATGTTAGTCTCGTGCCTTTTCATTAGGGGTGTGCATGGTTCGGTTCGGTGCGGTTATGGCCATTTCCATAACCAAAACCGCTACTTCGGTTAATTGCAAATCCTTAACCATAACCATAACCATTGGATCGGTTAACCACTAATCGGTTAACCACCGGTTACGGTTCGGTTTCGGTTAAATTCGGTTAATTATTGACTTGTTGAAAAACTAAGAAAAACTTGAAATATGCTTGTGAATTATAGATATATTAATGATGAAAATCTTAGTGAAGCTTGTAAAATTTTGTAATGCCTAAGCATGTGTGAACAAAAAGTAAAAACCACGTGAACTTTGATTTATTTTCTAATATATTTAGTCTCATATATGATTCATAATATTTTGATATAGTAAAAAATGAGGATTCACCTTCTATACTTGATTTACACCATAACTTCTTAAAAACATATAAATATTAAAAAACAAATATACATTATTCGGTTCGGTTCGGTTAAAGTCGGTTAATGACTAGCCTTAACCATAACCATAACCGCATGGTTCGGTTAATGGCTTTGCTTAACCATAACCGTCGGTTAAAGTCAGTTTCGGTTAAATCGGTTATGGTTCGGTGCGGTTATCGGTTATTTTTCGGTTTTGGTTATATTATGCTCACCCCTACTTTTCATTTTTATTACGGAAAAGAAATTTCACGTTTTAGAAAACCATTTTATTTGATAATTATAAGTTACCCTAAATTTCAGTTTTGGTCCATTATGTTTACATAAAATTTCAAAGATAGTCATTTATGTTTTGAAATATCAAAATGACTCCTTTATGTTTCTAAATGTTGTAAACTTGGTAATTTATCCGTTGAATAGATTGAATAGTCGGCATAAATGCTAAAAAATTTGTACAAGTAATGAAGTAAATTTCACGTTTACTCCTTTATGTTTACATAAATTTTCAGATATAATCCTTTACTTTCGTTAATACTTTACAAAGTTAATGGACAAAGAATCAAGTTTGCGACATTGAAAACTTAAAGGACGGATTTTAACATTTTGAAATATGAAAGACTATCTCTAAAATTTTATGTAAAAATAAAGAATTTAATGTGAAATTTTTAAATAAATGTTTTTAATTAAACAAAAATGGGAGATGGTTTACCAATTTCACAGTGTTCTCAAGCATCATGGGGTACGGTCTCACGGTCGGCGATTAAACAATCGATCTTAGTTACCAATAATCACCAAAGAGGCATTGACTCTGTTAATAAATAGCTTATTAATGTGTATTTATATTGTATTCATTGTGTCTATTCATCTTCTTGTATTTAGTGTGTCTATTCATCTTCTTGTATTTAGTATTTTACATGTATATATTGTGTGCTCCTCCATATGTGAGGCAGGCATTATTTTCAATATTTACATGGTATAGAGCCATTTCCTCTTCCTCTCCCTCCCTTCTTCTTTCATCTTCCATCTCCTTCAACTCATCCATGGCTGGCTCTTCCTCTTCAACCGACTCCATATCCATGAGTTCCATCTCTCACATGCTTACTATCAAATTATCCCCCACCAACTATCTCTATTGGAAAAATCAAATGGAATCCCTTCTTACCGTTCACAATCTCATCTCTCACGTTGATGGTACATCCGATCCACCCTCTCCCACCGTTCTGCAAGATGCAAAATCTGTCCCAAACCCTCTTTATTCCATATGGCTTGCTAATGACAAACGTGCTATTATGGTCCTTAATGCCTCGCTTTGATGAAACCTATTTACCGTTCAAAACCTCAACTTCACCCACCAATATCCTTCATTTGCCATTGCATACTTACATAGATAACATCACTACTTCTTCACAGAACCCCCCTATGTCTTCTTCTTTCCACAACCCATCACCCTCCTCCCCTACCCATTCAACTATTGGCTGCTGTGACCCATTTCTCTCGGTTGCCTCCACTTTATCCACACCCATTCCTCCAAACCCACCCCCCACTTCTACTACTCAACCCTCACCTCCTACCATACCTGTTACCACCCAAACCGAAACCTCTCCCACTGTTCTCACCCCCATCGAGCCTACTATCCCCTCTGCCCTACCCCAAACCGAACCCTCCAACATAATCCCCACCCAAACCGTTGCCTCTATTGTCCCTCAGGTACCGTCTCTCTCTCCTACAGCTCCAACAACCACCGCCACCTCATCTCATCCCATGATTACCCGTGCTAAAGATGGTATATTTAAACCTCGACATCGGGCTGACCTTGCTTTTACTCACTCGAATCGGCTCCTTCAAGCATTGCTTACTACCACCAATCCCAAAGGAGTCAAATCTGCTTCTAAACACTCTCATTGGATTGAGGCTATGAATCATGAACTTAATGCCCTCTACAAAAATGATACTTGGGTTCTTGTTCCTCGCCCAGCTACCCACAATGTTGTTGGATCTAAATGGTTATTTCGCACCAAATTTCGTGCTGATGGCAGCATCGATCGTTATAAGGCTCGTCTCGTTGCACAAGGTTACTCTCAAGTTCCAGGTCTAGACTATTCACATACGTTTAGCCCTGTTGTCAAAGCCACCACGGTTCGGGTTGTTCTTTCGTTAGCTGTGGTCAATAATTGGAAACTTCGTCAGCTCGATGTCAACAACGCTTTTCTTCATGGCAAAATCACTGATTGTGGTGGCTCATGGGAGGTCCAGGTAACTAGACCGTATGACATAACCTGAAAACAGTGGGTTAACACGATTGAGACTTTCGCCGTTCGAAAAAAAAGTAACCAATAATCAAAATAGCTGATTATAACAAGAGAGAACCTTTTTTCGTTCAAACAAATTCAACAAAAATGGGATAAGATTTGTCATCGGCGGTCCCATATATTGAAGAACCCTTTATTTATTCTTGTCCCAGTTGTCATCAACGACGACCGTTGACATGCCGACGAGACCACCATGCGCCATATCAACAGTCTTTCTAAATCGACCACCATTTCAAAGTTTGTATCATATTTGAGGCTACCCTTAATTTCATAGAATCAACTATTTTTTTTGAAAAGCAATGTCGGATGTGAAGAAGATCAAGCTCGGATCTCAGGGCCTAGAGGTATCAGCTATCGGATTAGGATGCATGGGCATGTCTGGAGGCTACGGCCCTGTGAAACTGGAGGCAGAGATGATCGGAGTCATCCATCACGCCATTAACTCCGGCGTCACTCACCTCGATACCTCCGACGTCTACGGACCTCAAAGAAACGAAATTCTCGTCGGCAAGGTCAATTGACTCAATTATCAGTCGTTTTTACTCGCAATTTGTAGATTCAGTGTGATATTTAACCGATTTGATGTGTCTGTGTGTGAATTCATGTTGGTACAGGCTTTGAAGGGAGTGAAAAGAGAAGACGTTCAACTGGCTACGAAATTTGGGGGGGAGTATTGGTCAGGCGGAAATCCACGGTGAACCGGAGTACGTTAGGGCTTGTTGTGAAGCCAGTTTGAAGCGGCTTGATGTTGATTACATTGATCTTTACTACGTTCATCGCATCGATACCAAAGTCCCCATCGAAATCACGGTTCGTCTCTTATTTCAATTGATCCGTTTTAGATTAGCAATCGATATGCTTTTGAATCCCTGATAATCAGTTTGGATGAATTGGATGATTGCAGTTCGATCATGATTCCAAATTTCTGATTATTTTAAGATTACAACATTTGGATTTAATAAAGCATGTAAACCCTACCGATCTGATAACAAATGATGTAATTCTGATTATTCATGTTCATGAAAATAGGGATGTAAACTGGTCAAATCACTCATGTGTTGCTTAAGATCGGCTTGCTAATAAAAGCTAGAATCGAGTCAAGCCAAGCTCAAACGAACTCGAGCACAAAAATAACTTTTAGTAAACAGGCTCGGTCTCGTGTTTCACTTATCAAGCTTGTGTTGACTCGCTGGCTTAAACGATATATTTCATTTTTATCTAATGTCTTGAACATATATTTATATTGTTAATAGTTATTATAAAACAACTAAATAATATACTATGTTATATGTAAAAATTATAATTAAAGTAAATATAAATGTAACAAGTTAATTTTATTTATGCGACTAATTTTTGGATCAATGATGGATTACTAGAGTATCATTGTGCCACTAGCAGTACCACACTATCATATCCACCACCTAGTCACTAGTTCTAGAGGAAACTCAATATTTTGTGAAAATCCCTTTGAGGTATCGAATCTAGGACCATTTGGTTCCTAAGCATTATCCCAACACCAAGATACCGCTAGGCTGTAATGTATTTGATTGTAATAATTTATTAATAAACAATAAGGGAGCCGGCTAAAGCTACGAGAACTACTCACGAGCCGAATTTAAACTTTAGAAATAGAGTTCGAAGCAAGGTGAGCTTGAGTTAAACAAGCCTAGTGAATCTTTTTTAACAGATGGGAGAGCTGAAGAAGCTTGTTGAAGAAGGTAAAATAAAATACATTGGTCTATCTAAGGCTGGTCCGGCAACCTCTAGAAGAGCACATGATGTCCATCCAATCACAGCCGTACAACTGGAGTGGTCTTTGTGGACTAGAGATGTAGAAGATGAGGTTATTCCTACTTGCAGGTAGGTAACTCATAATCGGCTATATATATATATATATATATATATATATATAAATGTTTAAAAGATTATTTTTTTAACGTCAAAATTGTTATACTCCTAAAATACTTCAAAATAAATTAGACTATTGAATAGGATTGAACACATAACCTCGTGTTTTACGAGTCAGACACTCCATCAAGTAGGTTAGTCCCACATTAGTGTTATTGGTAGAGTGTTTATGGTCATTAAGTGGCTACCTATTAATGATTCATTGTCTCTGAATGATTAAGATGTAACCTTAAATCTCAATGAATGATTAAAGAGGTAGACTCTTAACCATTATAACTTAAGGTTACCTTTTAACTATTCAGAGACTATGAACTATTAAGAGGCAACTAAACAACCCTTATTTAACTATAAACTAAAAGCTTGAGACTGAGAGGTCATGGGTTCAAGCCCTGCTAGGGGCAATTTAAAGGATATCTAGGTGAGAGAAGGAATCTTGAGCTTAATCTCGGGTTCTAGATCAATAGGGGGCGACGGTTTACCCATTCCAGGGGGTTCCCGCAAATCTGGTGTGGTCGCGTCTTACCTCTGCCCGGTGGGCCCTGTTAAGACAACATACGTTGTATGTAGGATCGTCGCCGTTCAAAAAAAACTATAAACTAATAACTATATGTTGTAATGATAACGTTATGTTTTTTTTGAACGGCTTGGTACAACGACACCCAAGACGGGATTTCAACCGTCTCCTCGGATTTGACACTCTGGAGCGTATGCCCGAGCCCACCCCAGGAGGAACCACACAACTGGGTAAACCCCCCGATCTTGCTTCAGCAAATGTGCCTCAGCCCGGATTCGAACTCAAGACCTCCCATAGATAGGGAAGTCAAAGGAGTAACCATAAGCCTAGAAGCCCTTGGTTTGATAACGTTATGTGGCTGTCTGTTTTATCATTTCCAGAGAATTAGGAATCGGAATTGTTCCTTTTGCTCAATTGGGTAGCGGGTTCTTTGCATCAGGGCCAAAGGTGATGGACAACTTGGCAGATAATGATTAAAGAAAGGTATTAGGATTCTATTTGATTTCCATATTTTCGTTTGTAGATTTAAAAAGCAGAATTTGACTTTTGTTGACTGAAATCAAACTGGTTTCAACCCGAACTGATTTTGGGAAGTGTTTTTTTGGGTTGGTTTGGGCCGGGTCATGCTGGCATGATTTGTTCAAAATTGGTGTCACACGAAACATACAAAACTGGCCATTAAGATACATCTCTGATGCTACCTTCTTAGTGTTCAGAACTGGTTATCAAATTGCATAAATTCTAACAATAAGAAAAGAGTAAAATGTCATTTTAGTCTATATGATTCGACACTTTTTCCATTTTAGTCGAATAGTTTAAATTTTGTCATTTTGGTCATTATTGTTTCTTTTTATTGCCATTTTAGTTTTTATGGTTTCTATTTTATCGCCATTTTAGTGCAAATAAATTTAAACTTTTGGACTAAAAGTAAAATGGCAAAATTAACCAAACACGGGTCGGAAATGACAATAAAATAGAAACCATAATGACCAAAATGAAAAATTAAAACTATTGGACTAAAATGGTAAAAGTTGCCAAACCACGGGTACTAAAATGACATTTTACTCCTAAGAAAAATACCATTTTGCAAGTTTTGTTCATTGTAATCACTAATTAATCATTGTTTTTGTGTGTACTTGATTTTACCAAGGCTGCAAGGCGAGAACTATGATCACAATAAACTTGTATATGAGCGAGTTAGTGAAATGGCAGAAAGAAAGGGGTGCAACCCCTTCATAGTTGGCACTGGCTTGGGTCCTGCACCAAGGAGATGATGTAGGTCCAATCCTTGGTACAACCTTGGAGCACTTGGTGTTAAGCTCACGGCTCAGGACATGGTTGAGCTTGAATCCATGGCTTCGTTCAAAGGTGCTAGAATGCCCGAACAGATATTGGTGCACAGTTACAAGAACTCGGACACTCCACTTTTATCCTCATGGAAATCCGAATAAGAACATTGACCTTTTGAATTAGACATGAGCCCCCTAAAAGCATGCTTTTAGTATATGTAATTTTTCGAGTGTTTTGTTATGATGACATCTAATAAATGTCTTGTGCGTTTATATATCTATTTTTCCTGAAATTCAAGTTTGTTTGTAAACGTTTTTGGTTTTAAATTTTATTAGAGGGTGATTTTGCATGAGCAATTCAGATAAGACGAGGAACAGAACTAAAAACATAATTTACTATTTGAATTGATTTGTTTGGTTAACATATACGTTTTGACTTTTAGATTTTTTTTTTGTTTTTTTTTAATACCCGTTGCAAAACGTACATTTTTTTCTTGAAGTTATATAGTTGGAAATGTTTAGGTAGAATTGAGTAAATTATGGTTTTAGCTCATGTGTTTAGAAATAATTTGAGTAAATTATGAATTTTGCCCCTAACCATAGATAGGTTTGGGGGACAAAACCGTTATAATAGTTAAGTTTTAGTGAGCAAAACCGTTATTTGTTTAAACCAAAGTCTGTATTAATAGAAGATTATATTTTGAGTGAAAATAATTAAAACACTTAAATTCCATATTTAATTATCTTGCATTTAACAATTAAAAAATGTAAATAATTATGAAAAAAAATACATCCTTCGAATTTACTATTTATCTATCGTCTACCCCTACTATGCTTTACTTAACGTTCAAAAATATTAGTTCTATGGTAAATTACTCAACTGGTTTACGCTATAACTTAGTTTACATAAACGTACCCAGTTTTTGTTATCGGGAAGTCTATGATTTTGGCTGATAGTCAAAGGATTAAATTGCAAATTTATATGTTGAAGAGGGACTTGAAATGAAGAAAGAAGGCACATGCGGGTGAAGATGTGTATCAAATTAAAATACGAACTGGCACAAAACTAGAGTTCATGAGTAGTTCCTATGTGGCTCGAAAAGCTTAAAGAATAAAGTTAGGGTTTGAGACCTTCAAAACCTTAGGACACTAATTTTTAGAAAATTTTCTATATGCATTTTATTTTTGTTGAATTGATCCAAAATGAAAAAAATCACAGTGGAAAAAAAATATAATTTTATACTTTATGCTCAAGTAGTTTTGAGTTTTTTTTAAGTTTAATATTCATTAATTTTTCACTCATTTAAAAATTTAACTTTTTAAGTACTTTTAATTCTTAGATTCTCTTTTTTTGGCTTATTTATCTTGCTTAATGTGATTTTTTATTTTTTATTGTAATTTGTAGTCATCGATTGAATTTTCTAGATGTTTCTTTATCTTAACTTTATTGATTTTATTGTTATTTATTTATTAATTTGATATTTTGATACCAATTGATTTATTTGATTTTTGAATTCTTCTCTTTAATTTTGGCTTAATTTTATTTTTTGAACAATTTATAGTATATAGGTTTTTAAAATTGTTTATGACTGTATGTTTGTTAAAATTTTCAGATAGTTAATATGATAATAATACACGATCCTTCTTTTAGTTGCACTTTTTTATGTAAGTTCAATACAATTTTGTTGCTTCTGTTTGCCATTAGCTTATTAGATATTTATTACTTGATTTATTAGAATAGATAGATTAAAACCATTATTATTATTTGATTTATTGAAACATGTAATTATCGGGTTTAGTATTTTAATCCGTAAATAATCACATATTCAATTATTATTATATAATTATCATGTTCCGTATCTGAATATGTAAATTTGCTTTTTTTTGTTGTGATTGACTGTAATTTTTTTTGAACGACAAACAAGGGCTCATCGACATGTTTTTTTATAACCCAAATGGATCCTCGCACATTTGATTTTTAATTTTTATTTTTTCTAAAACAAATCTATACTCTAATTTACTTTTTATGTGTGAACATTTGATCTTTTGTTCAATAAATAAATATTAATAGAGGTAGTCTTATGCCTATTTAGTTTTAAATGAAAAAGAGCTACACGTTCTAGAAAACCATTTAATTCGATAACTAAAAAATCAAATAAATGTTTTTAATTAAACAATAAAGAAAAGAAGTCGCACCTTAATAAAATCATGAGTTTAAATCTAAGTAGGGAGAAAGTTTATAAATTTATCAATGTTTTTGCTTATTCGATGAGTATGATCACATGACAGTCAGAGTAAACAAACGTTGGTGGCATGACCTAATAACCTGTTGTTAAAACGTTGAGATCGCATGTTGAGAAAAAGAAAATTACCAAAATAATCAAGTTTGACCCACTTTTTATCTAAATAATCATTGATATTTAGCCACACGTTTCAGTTTTAGACTTCGCTTTAGACCTCGCTTTATACGTCACTTTTATGTACTTGTAAGAAAAATACGTGTCCACGTGTTGGCGGTTTTGTCGGGATCTAAATGGGTGTCTTAAGACCTCTTTTCTACCGACGTCTTATGACGCCTTTAGACACTCATTCTGACGTTTTTAAGCCATCAAATCAGATAAGGTCAAATCCATCGAAAACCGGCATCTAAAGGCGCTGCTTTAGAGTCTAAAGACTCTAAAAAGACTTCAGAATGAACGTCTAAAGTCGTCGTAAGACGCCATTACAAAAGGGGTCTTAAGACAACCTTTTAAACCCCGAAAAAACCGCCAACATATGAGTCCGTATGTTTTTTTCTGAAACATAAAAGTATATAAAATTGACATCTAAAAACGATGTATAAAGCGAAGTCTGAAACTGAAATGGTAAGACAAAATTTAAGTGATTATTTTAATAAAATGGGTTAAATGGTATAAGATTGTCGTTGGGATGCCGCAAAATTAAAGACTAATTGACTCTTCTTCCACTTGTCAACAACGATGAACGTTAACACGTTGACTATGCATCATACCAACAATCTTTTAAATCGACCACCATTTGTATCATATTTGAGGCTTCCTTAAAATTCATAGAATCAAAATTTTTCTTGAAAAAACAATGTCGAATGTGAAGAAGATCAAGCTCGGATCACAGGGGCTAGAGGTATCCGCTATCGGATTAGGTTGCATGGGCATGTCTGCAGGCTACGGCCCTGCCAAACCAGAAGCAGAGATGATCGGAGTCATCCATCACGCCATTAACTCCGGTGTCACTCACCTCGATACCTCCGACGTCTACGGACCTCACACGAACGAAATTCTCGTCGGCAAGGTCAATTATTAGTCGTTTTTACTCGCAATTTGTAGATTCAGTGTGATATTTAACCGATTTCGTGTGTCTGTGTGTGAATTCATGAATCATGATTGGTACAGGCTTTGAAGGGAGTGAAAAGAGATGAGGTTCAACTGGCTACGAAATTTGGGCTCAAATTTGGGGAGAGTTTTGGTCAGGTGGAAATCAACGGTGAACCGGAGTACGTTAGGGCTTGTTGTGAAGCCAGTTTGAAGCGGCTTGATGTTGATTACATTGATCTTTACTACGTTCATCGCATCGATACCAAAGTCCCCATCGAAATCACGGTTCATCTCTTACTTCAATTGATCCGTTTTGTATTAGCAAAACTGTAATCGTTATGCTTTTGAATTGCTGATAATCAGTTTAGATGAATTGGATAATTGCAGTTCGATCATGATTCCAAATTTCTGATCATTCATGTCTATGAAAATAGGGTTGTAAACGGGCCAAATCACTCATGTAGTCATGTGTTGCCACTTTACCAGATTTGACAGAAAAATAGGCGTCTAAAGGGGCGTCAAAAGCGGCGTCTAATACCCCGCTAGAAAAGGAGTCTTAAGACACCCATTTAGACCCGACAAAGACGCCGACATGTGGGCCCGTATGTTTACAAAATGTACAGAAAATGGCCGTCTAAAGTGACGTTCAAAGAGGCTTCTAAGGGGCCGTAATTTGACGGATTAGTTTGGTAAAAAAATTGTCAACTATGACTGATTTGGTAATTTTCCCTATTATAAAATAACTAACATATGTAAATATAATAATTAAAGTAAATATAAAAGTAAATAAGTTAATTAATAAATAATAAATGAGCCGGCTGAAGCTTCATAAACTACTTATTTTAAACGGCCGAGGGTCCCGTCGTGCTAGTTTCAGTTATCCTGGTTGTTGGTAACTAAGATCGATTCCTCGATCGCCGATTGTGAGACCATACCCCTTGATGCCCGGGAACCTCGTGGAATAGGTAAACCCTCGCTCCTCTTTGGTTCAAAACCCGAGATTAAGTTTAAGATTCCTCTCTTCATCTGGTATTTATTAAAGTGTCACCCGTAAGACTTGAACCCTAGTCACCAAAGAAGTAAGAGTTAAGTCTTAACCATTAGGCTAACTTTGCTAGATTCATAAACTAGTAATAAGCCGAATTTAAGTGAGCTTGATTTAAATAAGCCTAGTGAATCTTTTTTAACAGATGAGAGAGCTAAAGAAACTTGTTGAAGAAGGTAAAATAAAATACATTGGTCTATCTGAGGCTGGTGCAGCAACCATTAGAAGAGCACATGCTGTCCATCCGGTCACAGCTGTACAGCTGGAGTGGTCTTTGTGGACTAGAGATGCAGAAGAGGAGGTTATTCCTACTTGTAGGTAGGTAACTCATAATCAGCTATATATGTATATATACGCCATGTTATTACCCCGTGTATCACACGTAATAAATATAAAAATTAAATAGTTAATCTGATAGTTTAGAGATTATAAATAATATTTTGATATAAAATAATTATGCTACGTATTAATAAATATTTTAAGTAGTAAAACAACAATTAAAAAGTTTAATAACTACATAAATTATTCGACCTTCTTTTATAGTGCAAGAATGTAAGATAGTATTTTCGTAATTATTAAATTTTTTTCAACGACTAACAAATACATAAAAATGGTTTTACATGCAATGAATAAATTAATATGTTCCAAACCAGTAGTTTTTATGAAAATTTTATATGTTAGTTATCATATCAATCGTTATTGAAATTATTAAGAATTAAAATAATGAATATTTAAAAATTATAAATTTTATTTTAAAATAATATATGAATGAAACTTAATTATGATAATTAAGTTATATTACATTATTAAAACAAAAAGATTTATATTTTTTACATATAATTATATAATTTAATTATTTAAAATCATTAACATTAAATAAGTATGAGAGTTAATAAAATATAATTGAATGAGAACCAAATTCAAACAATACGGTTTGTGAAAATGACAAGTGTCAAAAATTAATAACAAATGAATATGTGTGTGTCATGTGACAACTTTGTTATTCTTTTATTATATACAATAGATATATATATGTTAAAAATATTATTTTTTTATTGTCAAATATATTATAGTTTTAAAATACCACAAACTAAATTAGACTACTACATAAAAAGGAACCAATAAACTTTTATTCTAAGAGACGACCTCTATCAAGTAGGTTAATCTTACATGACGTTAAAAAACTAATTAACAAGTAAACAAAAAGCTATATGTTGTAATGGCAACGTTATGGGTCTTTCGGTTTTATCATTTCCAGAGAATTAGGAATCGGAATTGTTCCGTTTGGTCCATTGGGCAGCGGGTTCTTTGCATCAGGACCAAAGGTGATGGACAACTTGGCAGATAATGATTATAGAAAGGTATTAGGATTCTATTTGATTTCGATATTATCATTTGTAGATTTAAAAAGCAGAATTTGACTTTTGTTGATTGGTTTCAACCCAAACCGGTTTTGGGCAATGTTTTCTTGGCTTGGTATGGGCCGGGTCAAGGTGACACGATTTGTTCAAAATTGGTGTCACACGAAACATACAAAACTGGCCATTATGATACATCTCTGATGATACCTTCTACATCAGATATGGTTATCATATTGCATAAAATCTAAAAATCATAAAAGACCATTTTGCAAGTTTTGTTCATCATAATCAGCAATTAATTATTGTTTTTGCGTCTACTAGATTTTACCAAGACTGCAAGGCGAGAACTATGATCACAATAAACTTGTATACGAGCGAGTCAGGGCAATGGCAGAAAGAAAGGGGTGCACCCCATCACAGTTGGCACTGGCTTGGGTCCTGCACCAAGGGGATGATGTAGGTCCAATCCCTGGTACAACCAAGATTGAAAACCTGAACGAGAACCTTGGAGCACTTAGTGTTAAGCTCACGGCTCACGACATAGCTGAGCTTGAATCCATGGCTTCATTCAAAGGTGCTAGAATGCCTGAACAGATTTTGGTGCACAGTTACAAGAACACTCCACTTTTATCCTCATGGAAACCAAAATAAGAACATTGACCTTTTGTATTGGCCATGAGCCCCTAAAAGCATGCTTTGATATATGTATTTTTTCGAGTGTTTTTTAATGATGAAATCTAATAAATGTCTTGTGTGTTTATATTTCTACTAAGTTAAAATACAATAAATTATAAATGCCAAATGAACACTCAAATTGTGAGTGCATTGCACCAAAATACAACATATCTTTAAATAATATCGAATATGTAATGAGAAACATGAAAACACTTTATAAATAGTGTTGCCAATGTTGCATTGAGGTGCATACCTTGTTATTTTGTGTATATTTTTTCAATCATAGTACTCTATCTAATTTGTGTCGTCAAATCTTTATAATCTATGTATTTTTTTTTAAACATAATATTGTTAAAAAGAAAGGAAAACACCAACTTCCATACAAAATAGAACGCAAACCCCTAAAGGCCTAAACCAAAATAGAACAAAACATCGCTAAAACAAAGAAAATCCTAGACTTTGAAAAAAAGTTTAAAGAAAATAAGAAGACAAATGAACAAGAGCCAAAAAATGACTCACAGGCAAAATAAAACCGTATTATTTGGGTTGCTTGTGAACGATAACAATTCATAAATACGTTAAAAAACGGATTGTTTGAGTTGTTTGGATCTATAGTATATGTAAAATTTTTTGGAGATTTGAGAGTTTGAAATTAATGAAGAGTTTAAAAATTTTTGGAGAGGGCAAATATTTTTTGTTGAAGTTGAGTGATTTTATAGGTTAGAATTTGAATTGTTTTAGGCTGCAATGGTCATGACTCCAACAATCACTTTCAATTTATTTTTTTTATTCCCTCCAACAGTCGATCACTCCATGACCACCCTCAAACTTATGCCTCTCACGTCCCCGTCATGCCCTTATGTAGTGAGGGAGGACGCCATAGAGTTGTGACCCATAACTCTCACACTCCACTCATCTGCCACCACACATAGTATCACACATGCTACTTTATCTAGTAATTAAAACTCTTAATTCGTATTTGTTTGATTGGAATATATAATTATCGTGTTCAATATTTTAATTTGTAATTTTCGTGACTAATATTTGAATTTGTAACTTTGTGTTTTTATTGACTTGACCTTAATTAGTAATATATCTTGCTCTAATGTCAAAAGTACGATTAAGGTTAAAAAAACCGAAACTAAGAAAACATAAAAAGATTTTTTCGTAACATTAGATAGTAGTTTGCTTTGAGTCTTCCCTGATTTAAGAATTCACTTTAATTTTTATCTTTTAAAAGCAAATCTATACTCTAATTTACTGTTTATGTGTGAACGTTTGATCTTTTATTAGTCTCATGCCTTTTCATTTTTTAATGGAAAATATATTTCACGTTCTAGAAAACCATTTTATTTGATAATTATTAAACATGCTAAATTTCAGTTTAGTTCATTTATATTTACGCAAAATTTCAAGTTCATTTATATTTACACAAAATTTCAAAGATAATCATTTATGTTTCACAAGATCAAAATCACTTATTTACATTTCTAAATTTTGCAAACTGGGTCTTTTATCTGTTGACTTTGTTAATTATTAACGGAATATGTGACAAGGGTATGATTCGAATGTTAACCCTTTCTTATTGCGATAACCGAATGACTAAAACTTATTACTTTGTTGCCTATATTAAAGTAAATCTAAAGGTGTAGGTTTTTTCTTATTTTTTTTATTAATCTAAGTGGGCCCTACATTAATTAAAAAAACAAAAACCTAAAATTTACTTTAGTTTGACCCCAAAGTAATAAAATGTAGTTATTCGGTTAACGCAATAAATATGGGTTAACCTTTGATCATCTCCCTATGTGACAAAATGTCAAAAAAATTATACAAGTAATTAAGTAAATTTCACATTTGGTTTTACGTTTACATAAATTTTCAAATATGATCATTTACTCCGTTAATACTTAACAAAATTAACAGACAAAAGATCAAGTTTGCAACATTTACAAACTTAAAAGACGGATTTTAACATTTCGAAATATAAATGAGAATTTCTAAAATTTTACGTAAAAATAAGATATTCAATGTGAAATTTTTAAATAAGTGTTTTTAATTAAACAAAAATAGGAAAAAGTTTACCTATTTCACGGGATTCTCATGTATCAGAAGGTAGGGTCTCATGTTTGCTAATCGAAAAATCGATTTTAGTTACAAATCTATCTATTATAATAAATAAAGGTTTTTGTGGACACATGTCATGTTCTTATAGCATCTCAACCTTGATTTCCCTCCTCTTTCTTTTATTAAATACATTTATATTAAATACTAGATTATAGACCCGTGTGTCACACGAGTTTGTATAATAGAAATTATATAATCTATAATGTTTAAATCAATTTATATAATGTGTGAGTTATTTTTATTATGTACAACAACCCAATTTAATAAAAAATTACAATTACAATTTATAAATCTCTAAATAATTCTTTATACACAACATTGTTGTTTTACAATTATAATTCATATAATCTTTTGCTTTTTCAATGTCATACCCTGTAGTAAACATACAAATACAATTGTTGAAATTAATACCAAAAAAAATAAATAATAAAAAGGTACAAAATAACAGGAAAATAAAGACCTTTACTGAAGCCTTCATACTTTGCAAGCTATTCTTCATCGAATCCAAAAAACATCGGTGTAACCACTTTTGATAGACTAACCTTGTTTTTTGTATGTTTATGAATGGGAGCATCAATATCTACATAGTTAAAAATGGAAAGAAAAAAAGTATTACCGATCAAAACGTCATCATATCATTTAATCTTAAGATGAGCACAAGTGAGGTCTAGTAAATAAATTAAAAACCTAGATCATCCATGTGGGAAAGCAACCAGTTCATTACCTCTTCCAACTTAAAATTTGAAATGTTGATTGCTTCTTTTTGACATTGAAGAGGATTAAATCCCAGTGAAGCAATTTGAGAAACTTTATTAGGTGAAAGCTTTGTTGACTCCTCACTTCCAATAGCTACACCTGCTAAAAATGAAAGGTACAAATTGTTGCAATTAAATTAACAATATATATCATCATATAAGAGCATAACATAACATCTTCAAGCATTTAGTTCTAATGGGAGGCCAAAGCCCAAAAGTAGCAACAAATACATAAATAAATAAACAAATAAGAGCAATATCCACACATTAAAAATATTAAAAACTAAAACTAAACATGTTGGGTTAACTTAAAACGCCTTTTGGAAAAAGTTTTTAAGTTCTAAGTTTAATAATGAGTGTTTCAAATATGGTTAAATAAGTTTATTATTTAACTAATAGTGAATTTTTTGTAATAGAATAAATAACTTGGTGGTTTTATGAATTAGTATACATGTTTAGTAACTTTCAACCCATATGCCTCGTTTCCTTTTTAGCTAAATTGTTATCGGGTAGAGATGAATTCTAACATGAATCAACACATTAATAAGTAAATTTGTTTAAAGTGTCACCCTCGAATCAACAACATAAAATAAGTAATGAAAACTAAAATGTAGCAGAAAATTGAAAAGATTATTTGATTGCATTTATCATAGATTTTAAAGCAGATCTTAGTCACTTAAAATGCACCATAATTTCATCATAAACCAGTTACTAAAAATTGTGTTTCATCCTTGTTTTAGTTATCATAAACTGATTTTCAGAAATTTTAATTACTTATTCATCTAATATCCTTATTTCCTTCTGCAAATTAAACTATATAAAATATATACATATATATATTTTCTCAACCTGAAGAAAGAAAATATTAAAATTTCTATAAGTAATTAAATCAATTTCCAGGAGAAAAAGACTAATTAGAAGATAGATAGCAACAATTGAAAACCTAAGATCAAGCATTGCTTAAAGCAACCAAAATCTTTCCTTGTCAAAACTTTGAAACAACACATAAATTCAATTTAGTCAAGGGAGAGCTCTCTGAGTCCCACCAAACAATCCCCAAATCAAACAAAATATTAATGAATTGACCGATATGAACAATCAAAATTTTGGAACTAATCATCACGGAAAATAATAAAGCTTAAAAGTGAGTTGCGATTTACCTTGAAAATGATCGATTTTGTGCCACTGATGTTGTTCTCATGGAACCCTAAATCTGAAGTGATTTTCCGTAGTGGGTTGGCCTAGATGAAAAATCAAAATCATAAAGGAAAATAGTAAAGCATTAAACTTAGTCCTGATTACCTTGAATACCATCAGTTTTATGTTACCGGTTATCCTCTCATGGAAGCGATCGGCCGAGACAGAAGGTAGAGAAGCTTTCCACGAGATGAAGAGAAAAGATTTGGAGAATTTAGGGTTTTGTGATGCCATGTAGCGTGTAATAGGATTATAGGAATGCGTCAGGTTATACCGCGTGTGGAGAAGAGAAATAATTTGGTGGGAATTTAGAAGGCCGTAGCATTTCCTAGAATGACACGTGTCTGCATTTTGGAACCAATTATTAGAGTAGGAAGACTTATCTTAAATATTAAATAAGCTTTTTATATATTTTTAAAATAAAAAAGAATTTTAATAGATTAAAGTATATTATATTAAAAAACACAATTTTTAAAAAAAATTAAATTATTATAAATTGTAAAATTAACATTAATAATTATTTAAAATACAATGTTTAAAGAAAAACAAACTATAAAAAATAAGTGTTTAAAGAAAAAATATTATTATTATTATACTTCAAGTATTAATTAAATCATACAAATTGTAATCATAATTTATATTAAAAAATCATGTTATATTTTCTACACTTTCATTGATAATTATCTGTTATATTTCTTTATTCAACTCGTGTAATACACAGGATGCTAACCTAGTAATAAGAATAATTTAACGTAGCAACTCTCTTTCATTCAAACAAATTAAACAAAAATGGGATAAGATTTGTCGCGGCGGCCGCATATATTGAAGAACAATTTATTTATGGGAAGGGTTATCTACACACCCCAGGATTTTAATTCAACACCCCGCCGCCACCCATACGCCCCGTAGTGGCCACTACGGGGCGTTTGAGCCACTGACAACCTTAAACGACAGAATTCTGTTGTCAGCTTTTTCAGGACCTATACGACCCGTAGTGACCACTACGGGGCGTTTAGGTCTAAAAAAAACAAACGTGCAACAGCTTGGGTCGTTTGAGGGTGATTTGAGGGGTTTGGGTATGATTTTTGATGTGTAAAAATATAGTTTTTTTTGTTAAAAACTATTTTTATATTTTGCGTATTTGCGACGTATCTCTCGTAGCATTTTTATTTTCCGACGACGTATCTCTCGTACTTAAAAGTTTAGTTGTTTAAAAATGTTTTTTTGTTTGTAAAAATCTAATATTTTTTTGTTTAAAACTTGTTTTTTACTTTTTACGATCTCTCAGTTCGTTTATTTTTTAATTGTTTTTTAAAACATTTAGTTTTGAAAGCTAAAAATGTTTTTAATTTTTAGATTTAATTAAAATTTAAATATATTAAATAATTTATATATGAATGACGTTCTTTGTTTAAGCATACTGATGTTACAGAGTAATACGATAAATAATGCATCACCAACCAAGCATATTACACGCATCAACAAAAAAATATATAATAATAAACATGTATCAACAACAAAGCATATTTAAATAATAAACACGCATCACTAACTAAAACAATCAGATATATGCACGCATCATCAACCAAAACAACCAAATATATACAAACTATAAACATGAATACAAGTGTCTGTTTAACAAATACAAATATGACTGAAAATACTAAGGTGGAGGTGGAGGTGGAGGAGGATAATCTCGTGGCCCAGGAACTGCAGGAAGCTGAATACCCTCACCTTCTGCATGCCTAAGCTCCACATGCACATGCCACGAGATCAGATCCTCCAACCGATCCAGTCGTCGGGTATGATGAGACTGCTGCTGGAGGATCTGCGTCTGCTGCTGCTGTATCTGCAACAGCTGCTGCTGCATGTGCTGATGCTGCTGGATGAGCTGCTGAGTCGAATCAGCTATCCCCTGTAACATAGCCTCTACACGAGCGGGAAGCCGCACTGCTCTGTATATGCGCTCAGGATGCTGATGTGGGACATCAGCATGCGGCTCCCCCTCGCCATGTGGTGGCGGCGGCGGTGGCGGCTGCTGCGGCTGCGGCTGTGGCTGCGGCTGTGGCTGTGGGAACACAGGCATAGGGTCCTCGTCTCTGTAGTGGAGATCATTTGGCCCCGGCTGCCAAATGACCCCCTTCTCGAGGGAAAATCGAAGCCCGACCCGTGGGAATGTCTGCGCTATACGCATCCCAAGCACTGTCCGTCGATCTAAACGAACTGGATGAAAGGCCTCCATACCGGCAGGCTCCATATCTATAAGCCCGTTAAAACGAGCAATACGTGTCACATATACCCCCCCGAAGATCAGCCCCCTCTCCTGGCGGTGGTAATACGTGCTAAAGTACTCGGCGAGACAACGTGCAAGGTTGCACGGTCTCCCACTCAATATACAATACAAAAAAAATAAATCCTGTGAAGTGCACCACTCCTGGCTCATGCCACGTCCTGTAACAGACGAGGCAATGCACCGGTGCAAATACCGAATGAGCGGGTCACGAATACGCGTGACCCGGGCGCTGCGGTCAAAGGCGTCGTCGCCTATCCGAGGCCACCAAGCACTGACGACGGCGTCGTCAGCTGTATGAATAGCCGTCGTGTAGATCGACATCTGAGTCTCCTGCTCGGTGTACAAACCGAGTACGCTCCCAAACTCGGCTAAAGACAAATGGTACGGGGCCCCGCAGAGTCTAAAGGAAACCTCTGCCGGCTGGGCCTGACCCGGCTGTGGCTGGAAATCAGGAGCCTGAGGCCTGTACCTAAATGTCGAAAGAAACTCCACAGTAATAAGTCGGTACTGTGGAGCATACGTCATCTCAAAAAGACGAGACCATGGCGTGTCCTCGCCAATGATCGCCGTCATCCTCTCCTGCTGGCCAAGCTCAGCCAGCAGGTCGTAGTCAATCGCCTTCTGGTTGCCCATCTCCTTCTTCAGTAGACGATCGCGCCTCTTACGCGCGCTCGTCCGCTGAGGAAATGCCAACCAGGGATGGTCCATAAGCTCGTCATGCTCGACATCTAGATCATCCACATGCGGCTGTCCCACATCGTCACCAGCAAACTCTATCTCATCATAAGAAGACATATCTGAATGATGAACAAATAAAATAAAACAAATTACGAATAATAAATAATAAATAATAAATTATAATAATAGTAATAATAAATAATAAACAAATAACAATAATAAATAAAAATAATAAATAAATAATAACAATAAATAATAAATAGTAAATAAATATTAATAATAGCAATAATAACAATAATAATAATAAATAATCAATAAATAACAATAATAAATAATAACAATAATAATAAAAATTAAATAAATAATAATAATAGTATTAATAAATAATAACAATAAACAAATAAATAATAAGTATAATAATTAATAATACACAATGGCACAATAATAATAATAAATAATAAATAAATAATAACAATAAATATTAATAACAATAATCAATAAATAACAATAATAAATAATAACAATAATAATAAATATTAAATAAATATTAATAATAGTAATAATAACAACAATAATAATAAATAATAAATAAATAATAATAATAAATATTAAATAAATATTAATAATAGTAATAATAACAACAATAATAATAAATAATAAATAAATATTAATAATTAAAAAAAAAAAAGGAGCAAACGCCCCGTAGTGCCCCATATGGGGCGTTTGATTTGAACCAGAAGGGGCAAACGCCCCGTAGTGCTCCAAACGATCGGCCTAAGCCGCGTATGCTCCAAAATCCCAACCCCCGGTCATCCACCAAGATTAAACGGTCGGATTACTAACCTTGAAGTAGCAAACGAGGTCCAAACGAGATCCGATCGGTGGTCAGCGGCGGTCAGCGACGGTGGCGTTTTGGGGAAACGGGGGTCGCGTGGGTCGTTTGTGGGGAAACGGGGGGCGTTTTGGGGGTTATTAAATGCTAATACGCCACGTAGTGGGCACTACGTGGCGTTTAGCTTTATTTTTTTTTAATTTTTAATTTATATTATATATTATATATAATTTATATTATATATATAAATGTAATATATATAATTATATTTAAATGTAATATAATTGATTATATTTAATATTATTATCTTTTATTGTTTTATATATTATTATATTATATTTAATATTTATTATATATAATTATATTATATTTGTAATATAATTGATTATATTTAATATTATTATCTTTTATTTTGTTTTATATAATTATATTATATTTAATATTTATTATATATAATTATATATATATTTAATATATTATTATATATAATGATATATTATATATAAATGTAATGTAATCTAATTATATTCAATAAATATACAAAGTTACAGAATTTCGTGGTGATAATATACTTCTTTGTTTGCTTCTATAATCGATCTATACCGTTGGATTCGTTCTTGATAAATCAGCTCCCACGCACCAGCCGCATCATTTCGGTAACGTTTCCAGACCGCACTTAGAGTTGGAATCAGATAATCCCCTTCCAACCTTATGTTGACGAAATGTTGTGGCATATGAAGAAGACAAACCACATTATGTTGTGGTATTGTCGATGGAGCTAACCATAACGGGAAAAACGTGACACACCCTTGTTGAGTGATAAGGTGAACTATAACGCCAAATCTTTGTGCAACAACGAGTCCCGTATAAGGCATAAGCATCCAATGTTCTTCAGGTGCAGGTTTGATATCAAACCAGTTTATGCTATGACGTATTGCTTCATATAAATTTTCATCAACGGAGTTAAGAACATATCTGTATGCTTCCCTATTGGTGTCCACCTCTTGTAACAGTTGCTGTCGAATGAAACCCCATTGATTTTCATCGAACCCTAACCCAACGGCTAAAGACCTGAATCCACAATTACCATCTGGCATAACATCTTGTATGTTGCTTACATAACAATGAAGCATTGAAGGAATGTAACGACCAAATCGTCTAAGATTGTTCATTCCTTCTGGTTTCACTGGCGAGGCAACTACCGAGTCAACTTGACTTGTCTCGACTCCTTTTTTCCCTCTAGAAGATGTTGAACGACTACGTTGGAAGGAGGGTCTTTGCTGGTTTGACATTGCTGGAGTGAAAGAACTATGCCTTGGAAGTTGAAAACTACTCTCTTGTGAGTCGACAACTGCGCTTTGTCTAGATTCACTCCCCCTTTGTTGTTGAGTCTTCAATGTCGGACGTCCGCGTGTATCCTTCTGAACCAATGGCGTTTTCTTTTCACTTTTAAACGGAAACACCTGCGAAAGTATTTTTTTCACCAGACTCTTTTTCACTGACTCAGGTTTTGAATTTATTTCCTGCGTCACCAGACCCATTTGTGTTGCAACGTCGATTTCTTCGTCTTCTAGAAGTGTCGGGTACTTAGTGTCAAGTTTTGTCCAGAAGACGTCTATATCAGAAAGCGGGATAATCGTGTCTGTATACAAATGAAAGGAAAATAGTCAGTTTACAACAAAAAAATGTAAAAAACAAACAAAGAGGAATTGATTACAGTAATTTGATACCTGTATTTTCGTATGTTGAGATCCGACAGGCACATGGCAAGCCACAACTTGTCCACAACTGGTGGCCGCATGACATACTACCTTGACGCATAACCTTGATCTTATTTATTTCATCAAGTAGTAAATCAAGAGCTTTATGTGAAACCTTGCCACGTAAGTTATTAAACAAGGGTATTTTATGATGACCCATTGTCTTTATTAAACTTGTTTCAAACCCATGTTTCATGTTTACCTCCTGCAATTCTATCATTTGATCAACAAAACCTACCAGTGTCGAAAGCGAGTTATTAGTGGTTCTTATATATCTTTTTAAGTTTGAATGTTGACTCTCGACTCTGTTAGTTGTACGTTGACCAAAGTTAGGCGTTCTGTTAGTCCAGGCTGTGACAAACATGTCTTTGTATGGGTTTAACCAAGTCTGAGTCACATAATTCAAAACCCCTGAAATAAAAAAAAACTATGACATACGAAAACGTAATTTTACCAAAAATAATGATAACGATATTGAATGACGCTTACTTTGACGGTTATCTGAGACAAGTTGTTGGTACAGGCGGTTATAGTTGTAGTCGTAAATTTCAGGCGACGAAGAGTCACACAAATTCCCCCAACGACCCTTAAACTTTTTCCAGTCACCGTCTGAAAAACTCGCTTTGCAGTGTTTTGCGATATTTTCGCTTATGTGCCACCTGCATAAATACCTGGAAGCATGCGGAAAGACCTTACGACATGCATTCATCAGAGCAAGGTCTCTGTCGGTTATTATCACGCGGGGCTCCATACACTTATCTAGCATATCTTTTACTCGTTCTAGAACCCAATGATAATTTTCCTCTTTTTCTTTACTCACGAACGCGTGAGCAATACAAAACGTATGGTGTGTTGAGGTAACACCAACTATCTGTACAAAAGGAAGATTGTACATGTTAGTCTTGTAAGTCGCGTCGATCATAAGAACATGTGGGAACGCACGCCACCAAGTGTATGATTTTTTATGACAAAAGAAAATCTCCTCCACGACATTCGTTTCAGAGTTTTCCCGAGTAAAGTATACGTAATTTTTAGTATGTAGCAGGTTCTCTAAGACCTGCATTGGGGTTGATCCGATTTTTTGTTTATTTTTAAATTTATGCTGCACATTGTATACGTCTCTACGGATGGAGACGTTGTTGGGATTATGCTTCTTTAGGCTGGAAAGTATGTTGCGTGGGTCCATGTGTTGCTCAGTCAGATGGTGCACCATGTTTTGTTCCTGCTCGGACATTCTTCTAACAAACGGGTGCCCCTCAAGATTTTGAGCAGGTTCATGGTTGTGTTTGTCGTTTCTGACCTGAAGCTTCCAACCATAAGAATCAGAGTCGTATATCCCTATTAATTTAAAAGGACACCCGATTTTCTTGCTACCGGTACGCCTTAAGATGGCTGTACTATTGTGTTCACCACCACGATCACACACAAGCCAGATTTTGTTGACCTCATCAGTCCCCTTCTTTTTCTTAGATCGTCCGGTAACTATGATGTATCCATTATCAAGGGCTCTAGTTTTCACCCATGCCATCAGCTCCTCCACAGAAATGAATATCTGAAAACAATGTTGTCATTAAACTAATGTCCGTCTAACTAAAAACAAGTGAAAATATATTACCTCATTGGTATTCCAGTCCATATTTTGGTATACAATGTCAGCTTCTTCCTTTTTAACGGCCACTTGGGGTGGTTGTGATTGTTCACCACCGTAACATTCCCTATTAACGTCTTCATCATAGCAAGGTTCCTGGTTCAAATCAAACTGCCAGTACGAAGTTTGACCCGCAACCTCTTCGTTAAGATCTGGCAATGCGGGTCTATTTGTCGCCTCAGACGATTGCACGCCAGTCTCATCCTTAAAAACATTATGATTAGTTTGTCATTTGATTAACAATAAAAACAAGTAAACACAGTTTCGTACCTGATATGTTTCAGCCACACGCGAAACGTCGGAATATTGACCAAAGAAAAAGTCTCCGTCCCACCAAGACATATTTCAAATAAAAAACACGGCTGTAGAGTGTAGATATTTATTAAACGAAACAAGAGAAACTGGTTCAAGTATTTGGAGAGTGATTCGAGAGAATGCGTAATATTGTAAATCAGTATGTGTGTATATATGGCCGATGAATTCGTAAGTTGCAACCTATTTGTCACGTTTTAAACATTAAACGCCACGTAGTGGTCACTACGGGGCGTTTAGGGTTAACCCTAAACGCCCCGTAGTGACCACTACGTGGCGTTTGGGTCTAATCAACTGACATGTCGGAAGCTTTTGCAGAACCTCGTACAAAAACGCCCCGTAGTGCCCACTACGGGGCGTTTGGGTCTAATCATGGTACCTGTCGTTTGACCGAGATAGTACAATCCGTACCTAAACGCCCCGTAGTGGCCACTACGGGTCGTTTGAAGGGTGTGCAGACATTATTTTTGGGTGTGAGTTTAACACCACCCTTTATTTATTCTTCTCCCACTTGTCATCAACGACGACCGTTGACATGCCTACGAGACCACCATGCGCCATATCAACAGTCTTTCTAAATCGACCACCATTTCAAAGTTTGTATCATATTTGAGGCTACCCTAAATTTCATAGAATCAACTATTTTTTTTGAAAAGCAATGTCGGATGTGAAGAAGATCAAGCTCGGATCACAGGGGCTAGAGGTATCAGCTATCGGATTAGGATGCATGGGCATGTCTGGAGGCTACGGCCCTGTGAAACCGGAGGCAGAGATGATCGGAGTCATCCACCACGCCATTAACTCCGGCGTCACTCACCTTGATACCTCCGACGTCTACGGACCTCACACGAACGAAATTCTCGTCGGCAAGGTCAATTGACTCAATTATCAGTCGTTTTTTACTCGCAACTTGTAGATTCAGTGTGGAATTTAACCGATTTCGTGTGTCTGTGTGTGAATTCATGATTGGTACAGGCTTTGAAGGGAGTGAAAAGAGAAGACGTTCAACTGGCTACGAAATTTGGGATCAAATTTGGGGGGAGTATTGGTCAGGCGGAAATCCACGGTGAACCGGAGTACGTTAGGGCTTGTTGTGAAGCCAGTTTGAAGCGGCTTGATGTTGATTACATCGATCTTTACTACGTTCATCGCATCGATACCAAAGTCCCCATCGAAATCACGGTTCGTCTCTTATTTCAATTGATCCGTTTTAGATTAGCAATCGATGTGCTTTTGAATTGTAAAAATCAGGTTGGATGAATTGGATCATTGCAGTTCGATCATGATTTCAGATTTCTTGATTATTTTAAGATTACAACAATTGGATTTGATAAAGCATGTAAACCCTACCGATCTAATAACAAATGATGTAATCCTGATTATTCATGTTCATGAAAATAGGGATGTAAACTGGTCTCAAATCACTCATCTGTTGCCGGTGGCGAACCCAGAAATATTTTTCATGGGGGCGGAAATTTTTTAGGTTCGTTGGTGTTCAAGTTGGGTTAGGCGGATCGGGTCGGGTTATTTTATAAAAAATAATTAAACTAAATTTCATATATAAAGACATCATGAAAATACAATACATCTAAAGTTGTTCATTACGTAGTTTTACTTTTTATATATATATATATATATATATATATATATATATATATATATATATATATATTCAAAACAACGTATAAAGAGACGTTCCTAAGTAACTCTTTCTGCAGAAAACAAATACAACTATCCCATAAGCAATTTTATTACACAAATCTAACTTCAAATATTATGTTAATAGCTTATTAAAATTAATAATATATTTTATATAATGGGCTAGTCAGGGACTGCCCTGAAAATTCAGTGTTCCTAGGACAGGTCAAAAAAAGACCCCTTAGTGAATTCGAAGATTAAAGTAAGGGTATTCAAAAAAGCTGAAAACTGTTAATATTGAAAACTGAACCGTATTCGTAACCGAAAAACAAACCGAATTTTGAATTCGGTTTAGTTCCTAACTGTATCCTAATTCTGAAGTCGGTTCCTAACTGTATCTGAATTTCGGTTTCAGTTCGGTTATCGGTTCCAAATATTTTTTGAATTCAGTTTTTTTTGATTAACCAATTAAAGCGAATTCATATTTAAATTTGTTATCTTTATAATATATAAGGTTGAATTCAGTTTATTTGGATCGGTTTATTCGGTTTTTAATTGTTATATTCGATGGAGTTTGGTTTAATCAGTTTTTAACCGGTTTAGTGGTTATTTGACTTATTATAATTAATACTAAATTTAATTTTACATTGAGTTTAAATTATTGGTTTGGCATTTTTCAACTTAGTTTATTAACTAACAATTAGAAATTAAAAGTTCAATGGGGGCGATTGAAAAATTTTACGGGAGGCGATCGGGATTTTAACATATATATACTACTAAAAAAAATTTTCAGGGTGGGCGGCTGCCCCCCCGAGCCTTCAAGTAGGTACGCCCCTGTGTGTTGCTTAAGATCGGCTTGCTAATAAAAGCTAAAATCGAGTCAAGCCGAGCTCAAACAAACTCGAGCATAAAAATAACTTTTAGTAAACGGGCTGGGTCTCGTGCTACACTTAGCTTGTGTTGACTTGATGGCTTAAAGGACATATTTAATTTTTGTCTAATGTCTTGAACATATATTTATATTGTTAATAGTTATTATAAAATAACTAAATCATATACTATGTTATATGTAAAAATTGTAATTAAAGGAAATATAAATGTAAATAAGTTAAATTCTTTTTGAACGGCTAATTTTTGTATCATTGACCGATTACTGGAGTATCACTGTGTCACCAGCAAATATCACCCAATCATATCCACCACCAAGTCACCCGTTCTTAGAGGTGACAATTTTTACCCATATCAAAGAAATGGGTTGGTTTGGGTAAACAATTGTAGTATAATGGGTTGAAATGGGTAACATCATAATATTGAATGGGTTGAGATGGGTAGCATTTAAACACGATGCGGGTCAAGATGGGTCATATAAAAACTATGTAAATGCAATAGATTCAAACATTTAAGAATGATTAATAACATATTTAATGAGAAAATCATTACAAATTATCAAAATGGACTATTTGTTTATTTATAACGCATCTTAAGTTAAACTAAATTGATGTTTTTTAAGAACAATCCATTTAGACCCGAATTAATTTTGATTAAAACCCGTTCTGACCCGAACATGTTCTAACCCGTTACTCAACCTGACCCAACCCGCCCATTTTGCCAGGTATACCAGTTCTTGAGGAAACTCAATATTTTGAGAAAACCCCCTTATGAGATTCACCACCAAAGGCTGTAATGTCTTTGGCTGTATTAAGTTAATTAATAAATAATAAACGAGCCGGCTAAAGCTTCAAAAACTACTCACGAGCCGAATTTAAACTTTAGAAATAGAGTTCGAGGCAAGGTGAGCTTGAGTTTGTTGTTCCAATCTTGACAAAATACAAAAGTAAAAGGATTTGTTTTGTATTCTTTGATTGAGTCTGTCTTTGTTTCATCTAATTAAGGTTAAGTTGATAGAAGTCAAAGGTTATCTCAAAAGTGATTTGAGAGTAGCCTACTTTAATGGTTTGGATTAGCTTGATGGATTAAGCTAAGTCATTATAAACAGGGGATAGTT
Source organism: Mikania micrantha (assembly GCA_009363875.1). Classification (NCBI taxonomy): domain Eukaryota; kingdom Viridiplantae; phylum Streptophyta; class Magnoliopsida; order Asterales; family Asteraceae; genus Mikania; species Mikania micrantha. The sequence continues at coordinate 57,726,334 of CM018687.1, read as the reverse complement.
TTTCATTCATGGATGTATGTTTTCTATCGAATTAATTGGAGAAGGAATCCCAAGATCTGTTTTTGTTTTTCTGGTACCAATATTTACATCAATTGGTATCAGAGCGCACTGCGAACAACCCTGGGAAGATTGACTGATTCAACGGAAGAATTCGAAGAACCAATCGGCACGGAAGAACAATCGCGGAACTAATTCTATGGTGGATGCGGTGGTAACCAGCGGCCAACCCGGCACAGGCCGAAAGAAGCAGCAGCCTATCATTCCAATGTCCGATTTTAACTTCAACCAATTATTCAATCTGGTCACTCAGAATTAAGGCTATTCTGAGAGCCCATGGTTTTTGGGAAGTAATCGAACCTAGAACTAATCCAGACCCGAAGAAAGACAATGCAGCCATAGCGTATCTCTACCAATCTTTTCCTGAAGACCTGATCCTGCAGATAGCAAGCTGCGAACATGCCAAAGACATCTGGGATTCGATCAAGACTAGGAATTTGGGAGCCGAACGAGTCATGGAGGCAAGGCTGCAATCACTGAAGGCGGAATTCGATGTAGTCAGAATGAAAGAAGGGTCTACTATCTATGAATTCGTGGGAAAACTCTCAGGCATTGCATCCAAATCAGCCACCCTCGGCTCGCCCATCGAAGAAGCAGCACTGGTAAGGAAACTCCTCACCAGTGTACCGGATAGCTTTTTACACATGGTGGCTACCATTGAACAGTTAGTTGACTTGAAAACAGTGAGATTTCAAGAGATTGTGGGCAGACTAAAGGCCTATGAGGAAAGAACCAGTTCAAAGTCAAGAGCAGAAAGACAAGACCAGCTGATGATGACCTACGAAGACTGGGATTCAAAGAAAAAGTCAGCTCGAGGCCGAGGGATAGGTCAAGACACTCGAGGAAGGGGCCAGGGTCGTGGGCACTCGCCAGGCCAAGGCAGAGGGGCAGGCCGAGGCCAACAGGGTCAAGATACGAACCTTCGTTACAAGAAGAAAGATCGCTCAGGCTTACAATGCTTCAGATGTGATGCATTCGGCCACTTTTCTGCTGATTGTCCAACAAGGAAGAATGATGAGAAAGCCCACCTGGCTCAGGCCAACACGGCTGGACCATCGCAGGTTAATGTTGACCAACTGCATTGCTGATGGCTGTAGATGAACAAACTAAGAAGGAGCTGGTTTATGTGAACGAAGAAAAGGTGTTTCCAGCCAAGTATGAAACCCTAGATGACGAACAATGCATGTGGTACCTAGACACGGGGGCCACAAACCATATATGACAGGCAACAGAAACTTACTCTCTACCCTAGACACAAGTGTGGGAGGCAGAGTAAGATTTGGGGATAACTCAAGTGTTGAGATCGAAGGAAAGGGTTCGATGCTGCTCGAATGCAAGAATGGGGAACAACGATTGCTGACCGACATCCTTTACATCCTCTATCTAAAAAGCAACATCTTCAGCATTGGACAAGCTGAAGAAGGGGGATGTGAAATCATAATCAAACAGGGAACGTTGACCATGATTGAACCAGATGGTACACTGCTGATGAAGACAAAAAGAACACCCAGTCGCCTCTATAAAGTCAACTTAAAGGTCGGATTAGCAGTCTGCCTTTTGACCAATCTGGATAATACAGCATGGTTATGGCATGCCCGGCTGGGACATGTCAATTTTGACACCATCAAGAGGCTGGGTACAAGCGAATTGGTCCAAGGAGTGCCCAAGATTGACCACCCTTCACAATTATGCGAAGCCTGCTTGGCAGGGAAGCACACGAGACAGAGTTTTCCCAACCAAACAATGTTCAGGGCTGAATATCCACTGGAGCAGGTCTATGCAGACCTATGTGGACCAATAACGCCTGCCTCAGAAGCTGGAAACAGGTATGTCCTCTTGTTTGTTGATGACCACAACAGGTTCATGTGGCCATTCATACCGAAGAAAAAGGATGAAGCACTAAACAGGTTCAAAGTATTCAAGGCAACTGCTGAAAACCAATATGGAAGGAAGATAAAGGTTCTTAGAACCGATCAGAGGGGGGGTACTTCCAAGGAATTCAGGCAATTCTGTGAGCAATCCAGAATTACAAGGCATCTGACTACCCGTACACCCCTCAACAAAACGGGATAGTTGAGAGGAGAAACAGAACAGTGATGAGCACTACAAGGAGTATTCTAAATGAAGATGCCCCAAGCCTTCTGGGCAGAAGCTGTGCGACATGCGGTCTATGTGCTGAATAGGCTGCCTACCCGAAGCCTGCAAGAGAAAACCCCCTACGAAGCTCTAAAAGGAAGGAAACCAAGGCTCGACCACCTTCGAGTATTTGGGTGTGTTGGCCATGTCAAAACTCCCTCGAACTTGGTCAAAAAGTTAGAAGATCGAAGCTTTCCCATGGTTCATATAGGAATAGAACCGGGGACAAAGGGATACCGTATGTATGATGGAAGCAAAGTGGTGATCAGTCGCGATGTAAGATTTGAAGAAGGACGAAAGTGGGACTGGAATCAACAAAAAAGGCTGAGCAAAGTGAGAGGGAATTTGAAATTCACATGGAGCTAACAAGCAGCAGTACAAGAGCTCAAGATGATGAACCAACCGAACCTGGCAGTCCGCTCGACTCATCAACAGGTAACCCAACAAGATCTAGCAATTCTCCACCTGCTGGGAATGAGACCAGTGATCCAAGTGAAGACTCGGATGTGTTCAGCAGCCCAGAATCCACTGTGAAAGGACGCGGACCCATGCTAAGTAGACTTCCCACAGACTCCACTAACCCATCAGATCCTCATTCGGCTGAACATGAGACTTATGACGATACACCAACAAAAAGATGGAAAAATATAAGTGAAGTGTACGATCTGCTGTTTACCGAAGAAGAACCAACCAGCTACAGGGAAGCAAAAGGGCATCCAGAATGGGAATCAGCAATGAACAGTGAGATAACCTCCATTGAAAGGAACAAAACATGGACCTTGGTGGATCTACCTGCAGGGAATAGACCAATCGGATTGAAATGGGTCTACAAAACCAAAAGAAACGCAAAAGGAGAAGTCACATGGCACAAGGCTCGACTAGTTGCCAAAGGGTACATTCAAAAGCACGGAGTGGATTTTGAAGAAGCGCGCCTGTAGCAAGACTCGAAGCAGTCAGGCTAATTCTTGCATTGGCAGCTCAAAGAGGATGGGAGGTTCACCACCTTGATGTCAAGACAGCTTTTCTACATGGAGAACTTAAAGAAGAGGTGTTTGTGTCTCAACCCAAAGGATATGAAAGAAAAGGAAAGGAGCATCAGGTGTATAAATTGTCCAAAGCACTCTATGGGTTAAAACAAGCCCCTCGGGCTTGGAATACAAAGCTGAATGAGGTGCTGACAGAACATGGGTTTCGAAAATGCAAGCTTGAACCAGCCGTATATACGAAAAGAACTCATGAAGGGTCGTTGCTGGTGGGTATCTATGTAGATGACCTAATTATTACTAGGAATAATCTTGAAAAGATCACTCACTTCAAGAAACAAATGGAGGTAAAATTTGAGATGAGTGACTTAGGTCCTCTTTCTTACTATTTGGGACTTGAGGTGAAGCAAGGAAGAACCGGGATAACAATACAACAATCAAGCTATGCTAAAAGGATCTTACAACAGTCAGACATGTGGGAATGTTTTCCCACCAAATATCCAATGGAACCAGGACTAAAGTTGACCAAGGAAGATGATAGCAGCTCTGTTGATGCTACTGAATACAGGAAGATAATTGGATGTCTTCGGTACTTGACTCATACACGACCGGATTTGGCATATTCGGTCGGTTATGTGAGCAGATACATGCAAGACCCTAAAGTTTCTCACTATCAAGCTGTGAAGTATATTCTAAGATATGTAAGGGGAACAATGGATTTGGGTATTCACTATCGGAAGAATGGCAGCAACTTTCTCTTTGGGTTCAGCGACAGCAGCTTTGCAGTAGACCAAAATGATGGAAAAGGTACTAATGGAGTGGTTTTCTACTTTGATGATGGACCAATTGCCTGGATTTCGCAGAAGCAATCAACAGTGGCCCTATCATCCTGCAAGGCCGAATTCATGGCTGCAAACTCAGCAGCTTGTCAAGGGATTTGGCTAAGAGGATTATTGGCTGAAATGACTGGAAGAAAGGAAGAACAGGTGATAATCAAAGTAGATAACAAGTTGGCCATTGCCTTAATAAAGAATCCTGTGTTCCACGGAAGGAGCAAGCATATTAATACAAGGTTCCCCTACATAAGAGAATGTGTTGAAGAAGGGAAGATAAAGGTTGAGCACATCAGTGGCACGGAACCGCGGGCAGACATACTTACCAAAGCTTTACCCAGAATCAGATTCAATGAAATGAAGGAACTGCTGGGGGTGCAGAAGACTCAAGAAGCTGAAGAGTAAAGGAGACTCAAAGTCAAGATTGGGGGGGGGGGGGGGGGGGGTTGGGTGATTGTTGTTCCAATCTTGAAAAAATACAAAAGTAAAAGGATTTGTTTTGTATTCTTTGATTGAGTCTGTCTTTATTTCATTTAATTAAGGTTAAGTTGATAGAAGGCAAAGGTTATCTCAAAAGTGACTTGAGAGTAGCCTACTTTAATGGTTTGGATTAGCTTGATGGATTAAGCTATGTCATTATAAATAGGGGATAGTTTTTCATTCATGGATGTATGTTTTCTATCGAATTAATTGGAGAAGGAATTCCAAGATCTGTTTTTGTTTTTCTGGTACCAATATTTACATCAGAGTTAAACAAGCCTAATGAGTCTTTTTTAACAGATGGGAGAGCTGAAGAAACTTGTTGAAGAAGGTAAAATAAAATACATTGGTCTGTCTGAGGCTGGTCCAGCAACCATTAGAAGAGCACATGCTGTCCATCCAATCACAGCCGTACAACTGGAGTGGTCTTTGTGGACTAGAGATGCAGAAGACGAGGTTATTCCTACTTGCAGGTAGGTAACTCATAATCAGCTATATATATAAATGTTAAAAAGAATTATTTTTTTTTTATCGTCAAACATATTATACTCTTAAAATACCTCAAACTAAATTAGACTATCGAATAGGATTGAACGTAATTTTAAGAGACAAAGCTTCTACCAAGTGGGTTACTCTCGTATTGACGTAAAAAGACTAATTAATTAGTAAACAAAAAGCTATATGTTGTGATGATAACGTTACATGGCTGTCTGTTTAATCCTTTCCAGAGAATTAGGAATCGGAATCGTTCCTTTTGCTCCATTGGGTAGCGGGTTCTTTGCATCAGGTCCAAAGGTGATGGACAACTTGGCAGATAATGATTATAGAAAGGTATTAGGATTCAATTTGATTTCGATATTTTCATTTGTATATTTAAAAGACAGAATTTGACTTTTGTTGACTGAAATTAAACTGGTTTCAACCTGAACCCATTTTGGGTAGTTTTTTTTTTTGGGTTGGTTTGGGCCGGGTCAAGGTGACACGATTTGTTCAAAATTGGCGTCACACTAAACATACAAAACGGCCATTAAGATATGTCTCTGATGCTACCTTCTAAATCAGATATGGTTATCAAATTGCATAAATTCTAATTAAAAAAAATACCATTTTGCAAGTTTTGTTCATCGTAATCTGTAATTAATCATTGTTTTTGCGTGTACTAGATTTTACCAAGGCTGCAAGGTGAGAACTTTGATCACAATAAACTTGTATATGAGCGAGTCAATGCAATGGCAGAAAGAAAGGGGTGCACCCCATCACAGTTGGCACTGGCTTGGGTCCTGCACCAAGGGGATGATGTAGGTCCAATCCCTGGAACAACCAAGATTGAAAACCTGAACCAGAACCTTGGAGCACTTGGTGTTAATCTCACGGCTCAAGACATGGCTGAGCTTGAATCCATGGCTTCATTCAAAGGTGCTAGAATGCCTGAACAGATATTGATGCACAGTTACAAGAACTCGGACACTCCACTTTTATCCTCATGGAAATCCAAATAAGAACATTGACCTTTGTATTGGCCATGAGCCCCTAAAAGCTTGCTTTTAATATATGTATTTTTTTCTGAGTGTTTTTGTTATGATGACGTCTAAATAAATGTCTTGTGTGTTTATATTTCTATTTCTTATAAAATTCAAGTCTGTTTGTAAACATTTTTAGTTTTAAATTTTATTATAGCGTAATTTTGCATGAGCAATTCGGATAGGATGAGGAACACAACCAAAAACATAATTTACAATTTGAATTGGTCTGTTTGGGTTTTTTTTTTTTTTTTTTAATGCCCGTAGCAGAACATATATTTTTTCTTGAAGTTATATAGATGGAAGTGTTATGTAGAATTGTATAGAAATGATTAGAGTAAATTATAGTATTGGTTTACATGCTTTAAATGTATTAACCATTTCAACCCAAAATAGAATCTTTTATAAATTTAGCCTATGTGGTTTAAAAACTAATGGTTTTGAACCTTAACCATGGTTAGGTTTGAGGACAAAACCGTTAGAATTGTTAAGTTTGGGGGACCAAAATCGTTATTTGTTTAAACCAAAGGGTTGTATTGATAGAAAATTCTATTTTAAGTTAAAATAATTAAAATATTTAAACCATAGGGGTCAAAGCTATAAATTCCTCATATAATTATCTTGCATTTAACAATTAAAAAATGTAAATATTTATGAAAAAATGATACATCCTTCGAATTTACTACTTATGTATCGTCTACCCCTACTATGTTTTAGTTAACGGTTGGTTTAACCTTGTTTAAAAATATTAGTTCTATGGTAAATGACTCAACTGATTTATACTATAACTTAGTTTACATAAACGTACCCAGTTTTTGTTATCAGGAAGTTTATGATGGTGGCTGATAGTTAAAGGACTAAATTGCAAATTTATATGTTGAAGAGGGACTTGAAATGAAGAAAGAAAGCACAGGCGGGTGAAGATGTGTATCAAATTAAAATATGAATTAAATTTCTTACAGCACAAAACTAGGGTTCATGATTGGTTACAGACCCGACATGCTTAGAGAATAAAGCTAAGGTTTGAGACATCCAAATCCTTAAGGCCCCATTTTTTAGAAAAATTTTCTATATGCATTATATTTTTGTTGAATTTATCCAAAATGAAAAAATCAGAGTGAAAATAAATACAATTATATACTTTATGTTGCAGTAGTTTTGAGTTTTTTATAAAGTTTAATCACGCATTCATGAATTTTTCATTCATTTAAAAATTGAACTTTTTAAGTATTTTTGATTATTATACTCTCTTTTTGGGCTTATTCATCTTGATTAATGTAATATTTTTATTTTAACTTAGTTGATTTTTATTGTTATTTATTTATTAACTTGATATTTTGATGCCAATTGATTTATTTAATTTTTATATTTTTCTCTTTTATTTTGACTCATTTTATTTTTAACATTTTATTGCATACAAGCTTCTAAAATTGTTTATGACTATATTTTTGTTAAAATTTTCCGTTAGTTGATATGATAATAATACATGATCCTTTTTTACTTGCACTTTTTTACGTAAGTTCAATACAATTTTGTTGCTTCTGTTCGACATTAGCTTATTAGATATTTTTTATGCTATAATCATAATAATATTATGTTAAGTGTGTTATTATTATTTATTAAAATTGAAATCAAAATATTTATTTACTGAAACTCTGAAAGGATTTAATTTTATTAACCTGTTTTGGGCCAAAAATCTTGGGCCTTCCCTGATTGGTTCTTAGGTTCTGATGCGAGATCTGGCGATCTGCCTTTACTAGTTTGATCGTCTTCTTCTTAATGTTATCGTGAGTATTTGTAACACTTGTTAATTAGGGTTTCAAATCGTAATGGCAGAGGTTGTTCATTATGATGTTATCGAGCACATACTGATACGATTTGATGTGAATGATCTGATCAGTTGCAAGAGCGTCTGCAAATCATGGCATTCTGTAATCACAAATCCTGGTTTCATTAACCGTCATCTCAATCGTAGTTATAACAACGATCGCGACGATACTAAACATGGCCATCGAATAATTATTCTATCACATGAGCTGCCTGAAGTTTATGAGCATCAGCATCAGCATCTTGTTGGTTCTTCCAATGGTTTGGTTTGCATCTCTTCTTTCATTAGTTTCAGAGTTTTAGCAGGCAATCCATTGACCAAAGAGGTACGAAAACTGAGCCTTCCCCCTCGGATCAATACACCGTTATGTTGGGGTTTTGGTTGACAAATTATAAGAAAATTTCAATTATATAATATCTTAAAATATAGTTTTATGATTCTTAAATTTTCATTATTTGTAATTTATTATTTTTAAATATTCATGTAACATAAAGGACCAAAAGTGCAATTTACTTTGTTATATTTATTCAACCCATGTAATACATCATGAACTCTATCTATGCACACATATATAGACATGTATCTATACATATATAGACGTATTTATAGCTAGATATATCTATGTGTATATACGTATATCTATATTTACACGTACACACATACAGCCCGGTCCGATTTTTTACGACCAGATCTTTATGAAAACCGTAAACCAAACCGTTTGTTATGCTTTTAATATTTTGAAACCGATAGACAAGGAGAACGAACATTCACAAATTGATGGCGAATGGAAGCTCAACAATTCAAATCAGTCAGGTGCACAGACAATTGGCTTCTTGAGCATTGAGGAAGACAATTCAACCCATTTTGATTGGTTTTGGCCCAATTTAGGATAAGACTATAAACTATGGGCCAATGGTGATCTTGGGCTCGAGACACCGTCCCATACTCCCATATGCAATAGAAGAGAAAAAGATCTAGGTATGCGATGATCTCTTTGTTTTGGATGAGATCCCAGGTTTACGACACCCCTACATGAATGCTGAAATACAAGGATCGCAAAAAAAAAAAACCCAAGCCCGAAGGGTTTACCTGAAACCGGGCATTCTCGATTTACCCGATTATATATACCCGTTTACCAGTCTCATTTACCCACTCGATGTACCTGATTAAAAATACCCATCTACCATATAAGCATATCCTATTTTCTTTTTCAGATATATTTATATGTAGTATTTAATTGATTTCTAATTTTCACCTTTGAATTTTCATGATTAAATCAATAATATGTTGTTGGCATATTTAATATATATTTTTTGATATGAAAAATATAAATTTATTAGTAATTACCACATATATACAAGGCAGGTTTTAAGTCAATTATTATATATTTAGCTAACATACCTAAACCCGTTGGGATACTCGATTCTTGAGGGGTATATACCGATAGATGCTAGTTGGGTTCTGGTCCGAGTATGAGCCAAGCTTTTATAATCGGGTATGGGTTTGAGATTACTCAAACCCGACTCATTGTTATCCATACTGATATTTCAAGCTCTAACCCCAACTCTTTTTCTTTGGTTTTTTGTCACCGTGGGAACTCACTTACGTGGTAAACCCCTGGATCCCCCAATACCCGACTAACCTAGAGGAAGGGGAAAAATGCGACCGCAAGTGACCGGTTCGGTGGCCTCCTAGGAAAATCTCCCTAAGTGGGAATTGAACTGATACCCTCTAGATTGTTTCCCCTTCATTTTAACCACGCTACAAAAAAAAATAACTTAAAGAAATCATTAGTTTTATGTTTCTATTTTTAGCCTCTAAAGCTCGTTTTTCCCTCTCTTGCTAGGAAAAGATTGTGAAGCCCTTTTTTTGCTCTAGAAAAGCAGAAGCCTTGGGCATTGATTATCACGCGCTCAACAAGGTTACCAAGAGCGCGTATCCACTTTGGTTGCAGATTCGTATCCTTTCATGTTTCGTCTTGTCTAAAATGAGGGTATTGATCATCCAAGGAAGGAATACCAACTACTGATTTTAGATCTCTCGTCTTATTCATATTTTTCATATGATTTTCAAGATAAAAACTAAAAATGAAAGAAAATTATTTTGCTGGAGATCAAATCATGATGTCCTCACAAAGCCATTTTCCACATACTAAACAGTAAAAGTAAGCATGACCATGTCAACAATCCATTTTCCACAAAATCATTGATGAGTCATGTTAGATCAACCCCACATATGTCATTAAATTTTTTTTCCCACAAACCCAATTACAATAATAATATGTACTAATATACCAAAGTCATTATAAAAAAAGTTTATTTTTAATAATCAAAACATTGTGTTATGATGATGGCATAATCATCTTCCAAATTTTTTAACAATAAATCTAACATTTGAGACTTCAATCTAAATTATATTTTACTCGAGTTTAAACTTGTTATTTATTAATTTAAGTGGTAAAACTCCACAAACAAGCTAATCATATTGATATAATTTTACATGTAACTCTTCTTCACCAAGAAAACAATATTGCTAACATGACCACGTCAACGATACATTTCCCCACAGGTTTCGTTTGGCCTTTTTCCAACAAAACCCCTTTTTCCAGGAAGATGCCACCATGCTATGGAAAATTGTAAATAAAAATTAAATTCTTAAGATAATAAAAGTATCCATACTAGTATACTACTATTTTGTATCAAGGTATTCATCGATTCGATTATCGATTTGTATGATTTATTCGGTTCATTTTAATCGGTTTGCATTTTTTTAGCCGTGACCAAAAATCAAGCCGAATTCGGAAGATCATTAACCAAATCGAATTCAACCAAATGAAACCAAATAAATCGGTCAAAATCCGAATAAACCGACTAAAACTAACCGAATAAACCAAATTCAACCGAATTAACCTTAAATATTATTTATAAAAATAATAAATTTATATATAAATTCATTTTATTCAGTTAGCCGAATAAATCAAAGACCTGATTTTATAAAAATATAAAACTGATAACCGAATTTGGAATTCAGAAACAACTGATGTATTACATTTATATTACCTAGGGGTGTTCTTCGGGTTTTTTAACCGCGTTTCTAGTTATTCTGGTCTTTTATTATAAGAATCCTACTTGTTTACCAATGCAAACAAGATTCGGTTTAATCAATTCGGGTCACTCGGTTTTGGGTTTATTTGGGTCAATCGGTTGTGGGTTTATTCGGATCAAATCGGTTTCAGGTTTGAACCTTGAAGTACTTGAGTTAGTATGTTTAAGTTTATTTTTTAAATTATTTGCAGTATTATATTAAATTATTGATATTGATGTGTGTATATAATATATATTTATAAAATTACATATAAAAATTCCACTCCGCCTAAAGCCGATTAATACTATGCGGTACATCGCCGCCCGACTAACGCCTATCGACTTCTACAATCATGTCTCTTTCTCAATCTCATGAAAAGGCTGAAATATCAAGCTCTAACCCCAAATATTTTTCTTGTGTTACATGTTTGAGAAGTTTTAAGAGAAATGTGTGAACAAACTGTGATAAGCTATTTAAAATGAATAATAAGTTTTAGTGTTACAAATTCTAACAATTTTTACTTTAAGGAGTTAGACACATATGGAATCTAATGTGTGAAAGTTTTATTCCAATTTATGTGGCATTTAGGACTGTTTGGGATTTAATTTTAAAATGACTTATTTACTCATTAGCTTTTTCAAAAAGATAATAAGTTATAAAACTGTTTGGCAAACCTAAATTGACTTTTGAAAATGACTTTTTGTAAAAGGGTAATAGGTTGTTTTTCAAAAGTTAAAAACTTTAACTTTCAAAATCATTTATGACTTACTGGCATAAAATTACAAATCTACCCTCACCTTTTACCATTTACCCAATCTACCACCCACTGACACCGCTACACACCGCCACCGCCACCCGCCACCACAATCAATGTTGCCACCCATTGAGAACGCCACCACCCACCGCGAATACCACCCCCCACCGCGAACAGGGGTGGAAGTATTAATTAGGCAATGATGTCCCATGACAATGTTGATTTTTCAGTGTATATGAATATTTACCAACAGTGTTTTCAAGTGACAACATCGATTTTTGACTTTTTGGACAAGTGACATAACATGTTGTAACGGCTAATGTTGAAAGATTTTTTTTTCAATGAAAGATGTGTAGACAAAATTATGTAAGAGGAAGGGAAATGAATACCTAAATGATTTTTGCATTTGTTATGTTGAAAAATAATTATTCCAACATGTTTCGGTCGAAGATGTAATGTAACGTTTTCAAAAGTTGAAAACTAGTAGAGAACAAATCTAAGTATTTTTTTAATTTGTAAAGTTTATCGAATTTATACTGTGTATTTTTTTTAATTTATATTCACTATTTTTATTTGATAGTTTTTAATTATGCGATGAGCATTACCCGACCCGAATAGTAAAACTGACCGGGAAAATTTGAGTCCCATACAATGAGACTAGAACATACAAATTTAGTGACATCACTTAAAAACAAGTCCTAGATCCGCCACTAACCGCGAGCGCCGCCACCCGCTACTATCACTACCCACCGCTATCGCACCTCCCACCACCATTTTCGCAACCTATCATCAATACCTATAAACATAAATTGATTGTCAATATAAAAATGTCCTTTTTTGGTAATTTTGAAAAAGTTAATCCAAATACAATTTTAAAAACTTAATTTCAAAACATCATAAGTTAATAAACACTTTTGATAAAAAGTTTTTTTTAAGGTTAAATAAACAATCTCAAACAAGACCTTAGTTGGCTGCATTTGGTTTTACCTTCTCTTGCTAGGAAAAGATTGTGAAGCTTAGAAAAAAATAAATGCGACCATGTCAACAATCCATTTTCCACACAATCTTTCTTAAAAACCAAAACTAAGATGAGTCTTGTTACACAACCCCACACGCCATTATGTCGTGCACAAACATCCAAAATTAGAAGACCAAAAAAAAGGGACTTTGCTCACCCAAAACAAAACACAGTTAACCAGTTGCGCTCGTGAAATGACTGAAAAGACGAATGAGCAGATTATGAAGCGATATAATATGGATTAAATTTTTTTATTATGTAATTTTTTTTAGTTTTAGTTTTATTTTGTAATTTTATATTTTTTATTAATATTATGCCTTTTTTTTAATTTAATTTTTAATTAAAAAAAATCAAACCACGAGCAATAAAATGACAATAAAAAACTATAATAACAAAATTTAAACTATTGGACTAAAATGACAAAAGTTGTCAAACCACGAGAACTAAAATGAAATTTTACTCATAATAAAATTATCCATGCAACCAATTTGTATTTGGTGTGTTAATCGGTTAGGTTATCGGTCTGTTTGATTTATTCGGTTTGGTTTAATCTGTTTGAATTTTTTTATCTGTAACCAAAAAACAAACCGAATTTGGAAGACCATTAACCGAATCGAATTCAACCGAATAAAACCAAATAAAGTGGTTAAAACCCGAATAAACCGATTAAAACTAACCGAATAATCCGAATTCAACCTTATATAGTATTAATAAAAATAATATATTGGAAATAAATTCAGTTTAATCGTTATCCAATTAACCGAACAAATGTGTTTCAAAAAATATGTAAAACTGATAACCAAATTTGGAATTTAGACACAGTTGATGTATGTTACATGTATATTACCATTCAATAATACAGACACATACATGTGTGTATGAGGTTTAGATACAAAGTAATTTTTTTAAGAAAACTAAAAAGGAATAAAAGAGTGAGACATAACTTATTAGAAAATTTAAAACAATATATATAGTTTATTTTGTTTAACAGTTAAACAATACAGTTCCATAAATCCACAGTCTTTTTTTATTGTGTTATTTTTTTGGTAATTTTTAAAACATGTAACTATTTTGTTTTAGGATAAAACAACATAATTAATTTGTAGTTTTGTTTTTTATATCTAATAATAACAAGATACTCATATCAATGACAATGAGAACTTTTAAAAATTGAACACTAGTATTGATTATGGTAAAAATTAACATTGCATTAGAACCTTCTCATGTGTTTTTTATGTGTGTACACACACTAATATATAGCTAATTAAAGAAACATACATGATTATGTATGATTAAATGGTGTTTTTCAATTAATATGTGTTTTTTTATTTATTTCTTTATTTTCAACTAATTTATTATAATTTTTTTATTTAATCACCATATTATAATAGAAAAAAATAGAAAAATATTATAATATGTTTATTGAGTTAAAAAAATAGTTTAAAATAAAGAAATAAATTAAAAGATAAACAAAAAAGCATTGTGATAGCCCCTTATAATAGTTGGTATGCATTCCAATTCTGTTGGATTAAGTGGTATTTAAGAGTTAAAAAAATTAATTTTCAAAAAAAATCAACACATTTGATTTAAACATAATTAATTTATCGTCATAAATATGTTGTGCATCATGTTTTCTTTTTTATTTCATTAGATTAAAAAAAAACAAAAAAACTAGGAAATTAAAACACATAAAAAATCAAAATGTGAAGACTTGAAAGTCTTTGGACGTCTAATTCGGGACAATCAATTTATCACATTATAAGTCTTGTAAGTCAAGTTAATACTACAAAAATTGTAAACACCACACATATCTTATCCTGATAGTTGTTGCTTTTGATTGGGCCCGTCCTTTGTCATATCTAAATAGCCAAAACTTTTAACGTTGCTTGTTTGGTTCACTACTGTTATTAAGTTTGAGTTCTTTTGTGATGTGATTTCAACCATTTCAATTGTTTCACGCTCTAAGTTAGACTCGGACATGAGACCACTTAATGAGGAAACCTGAAAGAAAACCCTCTACATTGCCATGACATGAATTCAAACCTACGAGCTCTCAAATGTAATGCAAAACGGAGTCAACACACATAATTGACTCAGTTAATTTATATTTATACTATATAATAAATAAATGTTTTAAGATGACACATGTTATGTTTTTAGATTACCTAAAAGTTGGTTTTCCCACCTCTCTCTCCTATTTAATATTTATATGTTATCGTATATTAAATTTAGATTTTTTCACACACTATCTCTCCTATTAGATATTAATGATTAATATTAAACTTTAAATAATATGATTACACCAAAAATAAATTCTTTATTTACTTACAAAACATATTTAAAACCATATATTATGTTAGTTAAAATAAATAATTTTAAAATTTATTTATTTTACTTGTGTAATACACAGGTTTTATCCTAATTACATAATATACCAGAGGTGATTTCAATTTGGTTGATACATATTAATTAAAAATGATCTAAACCGTTCATCATTGCACATAAAAGAATGCCCACCCCCTTCCAAAAACTTAAGGTTATATAAATCTCGTAAGGGATGTAGTTGCTATATACATCAAAAAATTAAGAATAGTCGATCAATAGGCGAGTATAATGAGAAATAATATTTCACACAGACTCTTGTATGTTGTTTTGTTTATTTCGTTACTTTTGTTGGTATGCTTCACACGTACCACTGCCTTTTACCTACCACCGGCACCAACAACACCAGGAGTTGGCATCGATAATGAGAGACATGCTCTTCTTGATTTCAAAGCTTCCATTGATCATGACCCGAGAGGCCTTCTCTCTACATGGAGTACACGTGAAGAAGCGACCAGTGATTGCTGTGAATGGTTCGGGGTCACATGCAACAACCAAACAGGTCATATCATAAGCCTTGACTTCGGCTCTGGAGATCTTCAAGGTAAGATTAGTCCTTCTTTGCTTAATTTAAGCCACTTGAGTCATCTTGACCTTGGCTTCAATCATTTTACGGGAACCATTCCGAAGTTCATTGGTTCTCTAACTCAGTTAAGGTACCTTAACCTTGGCTTCAATCATTTTACGGGAACCATTCCGAATTTCATTGGTTCTCTAACTCAGTTAAGGTACCTTAGACTTGATCAAAATGATTTTACTGGAACCATTCCTCCTGAGCTTGGAAACCTCACCAACTTGCAAGAGCTTTCACTTAGATTCCTTTTTAGTTGTACAGTTGAAAATCTAGATTGGTTGTCTCGTATGTCTAAGTTAGAGGAACTTCAAATGGACGATGTTAAGTTCATGGGCAAAGCAGATAACTGGGTAAATGTGATTTCAAGTCTTCAAAAACTATCAATATTAAGTTTACGGAGTTGTGGCCTCTCACAGGTCATGCATCCATATTCTCATGTCAACTCTTCGTCTTCATCGTCTATTGTTAGCCTTGATCTTGAGAACAACAATCTTAACTCGTCATTGTACAATTGGTTATTTCCGTTAACTAGCAATAAGCTTGAAGATCTTTCTCTCGATGACAACAAGTTAGATAGGATTCCTAAATATTTTGGAAATCTTTGTAGTTTGACATATTTTTATTTTTCTTCAAACACAATGCCTATCAGTTTCCCTAATTTTTTGAAAAACTTATCTGGATGCACGTTGTTTAATTTATCGTTCCTGTATCTTTATAATGGCCAATTCAGAGGGTCATTGTCCAATGATATCCAAAATTTTTCTTCCCTCAATTATTTGGATATATCTAATAATCGCTTAAATGGAACCATAAGTGAAAAGGTGTGGCAACTACCTGAGCTTGAAACTCTATTCATTTCTTCCAATTCTCTTCAAGGTGGCATCTCTAAAAACATTAGAAACTCTAAGATTTTGAATATAGATGTTTCAAATAATTCACTCCAAGAAGTTGATTCAGAAGTTTACATGTCCAAAGTTGCAATGATTGACATGAGCTCTAACAACATTTATGGTACCATACCGAATATTTCTTCCACCGTGATTTGGTTAGACCTTTCAAAAAACAGATTGCATGGAGGGTTGTCCTTTTTGTGTGGCCATGTTGTTAACCCAGATTTATACTATCTTGACCTCTCCAACAATTCACTGACCGGAAAAATCCCAGATTGTTTATGGCATTTTAAAGAACTACAACTACTTGATCTAGGATACAACAAACTCTTCGGAAAGATTCATAGCTCTGTTAACTTATTAAAGAATCTCAAGGAGTTGTATTTAAACAATAACAACTTTTCAGGACAACTCCCTTTGTCTTTAAGTAGTTGTACTAAATTAATTCTTATAGATTTGGGGGCTAATAAATTTTCTGGCAGTGTGCCCTTTTGGATCGGAGAAAAATTATCATTGTTATATGCTCTTAGCCTAACATCGAACAACTTCTCTGGAACAATCCCTTCACAGTTATGCCAATTAGCAAACCTACAACTTCTAGATTTGTCAAAGAACAACCTACACGGAACCATCCCTCCGTGTCTCGGTAATCTCACTGCTATGGTTCAAGAAGGGTTGTCATCTCATCAACCAAATATAAGTTCATATCGGGCGACTGGCTTTTACGAAGAGATTGTTGATCATGTGACGATCCAGTGGCAAGGAAATGCCCATGAATTTGGCAACAATCTAGGACTTGTGATGTGCATTGATTTATCAAGCAACAACCTAACAGGACAGATCCCATATCAAATTGCCAATCTTTACCAGCTAATTACACTAAACTTGTCAAACAACGCGCTAGTTGGAAAGATTCCAGGGGAAATCGGTCGAATGAAAAAACTTCAAATTTTGGATCTATCTAGAAACAATATTACGGGAACAATGCCATCAACCATGTCTCAGATGACATTATTAAACTATCTAGACGTGTCACATAATAACCTGTCTGGGAGAATACCATCCAGCACTCAACTACAGTCGTTTGACCCATCAAGGTACGTCGGGAATGCAGGATTATGTGGACTTCCCTTGTCCAAATATTGTCCTGGAGATAAAGAGCTACAACTTCCACCCATCGTTGGTGAAAATAATGGAGATGATGATAAGGAAAACATGTGGTTTTATATCGGTGGGGCTATTGGTTTTGCTATTGGATTTTGGACAGTGTGTATTGTGTTACTAGTCTACAATCCTGGAAGACATGCTTTCTTTCACTTTATGAATACCTTGGAAAGTTGGATTTATGTAAAAGTGATGGTGTTCATCTCAAAATTGCAACATAATACACGTCGATAGTTGTCTTTTGTGCTTTTTTTTTCTATGTTTTAAGGGTATTTTTTAATGCTTAACTGCAAGCATAGTACTGTAAGATGTGATGTAAGAAGTTGTTTTTCTTCTCAATTGATTATAATATTATAAGTTTGCATATTTATAAATAATTTTTTGATGTTAAGTTTTTTCTGTGGTTATTATTTGGAATTAGTGAGTTGCATAATTACAAAGGTCCAAAAAATATATAGGATAACCCGTTACAAAATATCATTTTCTATCAAATTCTTTGTATTTTTATCTCATTATGTAAATCCAGTTTCAAATTTTCATTTAAACCATACTAAGAAAATCCAGTGGATAAAAAAACTTGGTTAAAAAGAAAAAGAGTACAACGTGTATAGCACTCGCTTAGTTTATTACACATATGCATAGTCCAATGTATATGATAACTTCTAGAGTTAATCTTTGATGGTCTTCTTTCATCTTAGTGATGCAAGTTGTAATGTCTTCGTATATATCGTAGCATAGTGCACACATATTTTTTTAAATCGACTCCAATGTGCTCTCTTTGTGAACTTGTTGATTGATTACGCGGATTTATATCGAGCTTTGTGTGTCTGTTAAGTATCTCAGGCGTCAACATAACTAGACAATTTGGGCTTTATATTTTTCTCATAAAACAATCACGTCTTGATTCTTGTAAGGACATCAAATTAAATTTTTAGAAATTGTAGCGACATGTAAAAAAAACTTATACTAGTTTTAAATTCTAAACGCATGTGAATTTACATGTACACATCAATGAAGAAAGTGTTATACATGTGTGATAATGATATTCGAAGAAAAACCAACAATTATATATTAATATGACACCATTAAAATAACCAACTTTTAGGTAAATCTTGACCCTTTAAAGTCATCAAGATTAAATCTCAACCATACAAAGTGCTTAAAAAGCTTCTAGAAGCAGCAGTTCATGACAATTTTAGTCAAATAGCAGTTACTTACGGTTTAATGTCATCTGCCTTAAAAATATGTCTACTAAAAGGCATTGCAACTCCCAACAACTTCTAGAACGATCAGTTGTGGACCGTTTTTGATAAAGGTTATGATATGAAGTTGAGAAGAGGGAGTGTGACCGGGTCAATAACAACAGTTGCAGGCAATTTCCGACTATTGGTTTAAAGAACTAAGATATCCATTATTGACCTGATCATCTCATATATTATTGTATTGAAACACATGTTTTTAATAAACAACATTTAAAAAAGCTTAATAATCTAATAGTCGGCTGTAATATATTTGCCTAGCTGGAACCAACTTTGAACAACAATCCTTGAAAATCTGCATGCACAAAATTTACAGAACAAAAAAAAAGGTTTTGATAATTTTTTTCGGATAAAAAGTTACATTGTAACGCATTTATGCCTTAGATTGGCTCCGATCAGCTTTTAATCATGTTAATGAAAGAAAAATAAATAAATATATCGCATTATAACTTGATGATGGATCGGAAGAAGTCTAAAACGCATCCTCTAAACCATGGTCCATGGAAAATACAAAATGTGCTCCAAAATAATCAGATACAATTGCAGTAAAAATGTAACAACCGAAAATTTAGAAATTTAATAGTAAACGTACGAGATTTCGGTTACTGTTGAAACTGTGACGATTGCGTACGAAAAATTCGGCAATTATGACGTGAGCACATTTGGTCGTGCTTGAAATCCACGAGGATTTAACAACTTTTGTTATTGGGGATTTATAGTATGTGAAAAATGATGAACGTGGGCGAAAACCGTGCGCAAAACGGAGTTCGTATGCTCCCGGAATCGCGAAAACAAGTTTAAAACTCAAATGATGACGCTGGGTGACGTGGGGCGCTACGCCTGGCGACATACGCCCAGTTGGGGCGATGCGCCCCATACCTTATGTCGGCCAAAAATGTGTTAAAACGATCAGATTGTTCTGGAAGTCATTTTTTTACTTATTATCGATGCTACTCGACTTCCAGGAGAAAATTCAACTTTCTAACACCTATAATCTTCAAATCAAAGCCCTCTGAACATTCAGATCATCCCAAGGATTATATATACAAGTCCTGATCGATGTTTTAACCGCAGAAATTCGTCAGATCAGGTAATGGTTCGTTTTAACCTTCTAGTTTGATTTTGATTGATTAGATCTTGATTTTGAACGTAATAAGATAGTTAGGACTGTTGATTATTGCCTAGATGATGGCTAGGATTGATTATAAATGAAGAACACGATGTTCTAACGGTTAAATCCTTGTTTTGAGCCGTTGTAATGTCCGGTTTGCAGGAAATCACAACTATGATTATAATGGTTTAATCCATTTGATTATGACAATCTAGGTGATTAGTTTGGTTAATCTTTGAAATGCAAAGGTTAAATCTAAGTGTTTCAAACTAATCACAATCATTAACATACTTATTGGAACGATTATATGATGTTGTGATAACAGTCAGATTAGTATGTTAAACATGGTTATTAAACCTATTCTAAGACTATGTTGTGATATTTCATGATATCTGGGTAATCAATGATAAGGATTGATCATTTCTAAGCCATTAATCTATTTAGGAACTGTTTTAGCATTATAATCAACAACATTAACTATTTGATGACTTTCAAGGCAATGTCTTTGACATTGAACGTTCAGAAAGATCTAATCAGTAGGTTAAAACGTAAATGACTTATTAAGTGTAAACTGATGCAGAATTATACTGTTAGTACCAGTTTACGAGAGATCTTGCTACAGCAAGACAACAGGTGAGTTCTTAAAGCCCTGTTTTAAATGTTTTATCATTTTGGGCTGATATGCATGTTATAAAGTTCTTTTATGAAAATGATTGTATGTATGTATAAAGTATTGTATGAGAGTGATTTTAACCTGATTATGGTCAGGTAAAACATGTTTACAGATAAAGAAAGTTTACAGATAAAGAATGTTTATAGATAAAGAATGTTTTAAAGAAAAGAATGTTTTAAGTCTTAATTATGATTGAGAAGTAAATGATTTTTAAGAATCTCAGTTGAAATATAATGAATGTTTTAAAGTCTCAACTGCGGTTGAGAAAGAAATGATTTTAAAGGACTCAACCGAGGTTGAGTAGGAAATGAGGTTTTGCTGGCTGCGGTTGGGCAAAACTTGAACTCCACGGTGAAAGGAGCCGTTTATGATGATGATGGTTTAAATGATTTAAACCATATTATGTATGAATGATATATGTAAAGAAGTCTTGTACCGGTATGAGCCGTCAATTTCGGTTGATGGTTAAAGAGTCCTGTGGAAACATAGGCCTGCCGACTATGTGTCGCCAGTTCAGTTAAAGAAATCTTAGGCATGCTTGAGTTATCAGCTGCGCGTTGATAGTGTTAAAGAAATCTTATACATGTATGAGTTACCAGCTGCGGGTTGGTAGTTTAAGAGCCTTGTGATTGCACAAGCCTGTTTGACTTTAGGGTCAGCAGTTAACGGTGAAGTTCCTTCACTATATGAATGATGTTATGATAATATGTATGTTATGTAAGTATGTTATGATGATATGTATGTGATGAAAATATGATATGAGAACAGGTATGTTATGTATTTAAATTGTGTCATGTGATGACATGAATAAATAAAGATTTTTCTAAGAAATGAACTTAGAACTCACCAGCATAAAGCTGACTTGTTTTACATGCATATCAGGTTGAATAGTTTGAGAAAGGAGACCAGAAGGGCTCATGGCATATATTGAAGACTATCCCTGGCATAGACTGGCTGTATTATATAACTGATTAGAAGAGTGGGTTATGTTTAATGTGTAAAAGTTTGTTTAGATCTGTATGATAGTTATGTTGTTACCCTACATTCCGCTGCTATGATAATGTAATTATGGTTTAAGTATTATGGGTTTGATGTTTTGCCAATTGAGGGGTTCGGGGCCTCTCAAGTTGGTATCAGAGCCATCGTTTGAGAGATCCGGTCATCCCTAATGACTGGACTTAAACTGAAAATGGGACAGAATGATAAGAATGTCAGTCAAGGGTAGTTTGATGCCATGAGCTGAATGTTATGTATGAGTTAAGACATAGGTGTAAGGTTAGAAAGATAGTTAGAGTCATGCACTTTGGGGTGACGGGATGGGAAACGTTTAGAGCCTATGAGTTAGGTAAATGGTTAATAACACCTGATCAACGTCATTAACGATTTACAAAGCTTATTTCGTGCTAAACTAAACCTGTACTGACTCTCCAATTGATGCATCTTGTAGGTAGTTAAATGGCTGGACAAAGGGGTAGACCACGTAAGCAACCACAGGAACCTGAAGAACCACATATCGAGAATGAAGAAACCGTCAATGAAGACGACTACGAGCACAACGAGCAACCGGAAGATGAAGATGAGTTTACTCTAGAGCCTATCGTAGTGAAGGCTATTTCTGATGAGGTCTGTAAAGTTTTGGATGATAAGCTACCAGCTTTGGTTACAAAAATATTAAAGGATGCTGTGGCCACCTGTCATTGGGTTTCGGCTATGGAGGCGGTTATTGCTATCAGTGAATGCCGGGAAGACCAAGCTGTGAAATTTGCAGCTCATTCATTTACTGAAGAAGCTCTACATTGGTGGAACACTGTTAAGCAGTCAAAGACCACTACTGATGTGGAGGGCTTTAAATGGAAGGACTTGAAGGAATTAGTTATAAAACACTTCTGTCCAAAGAATGAAATTGATAAAATCGAACGGGAATTTCTGACTTTGAAAGCTGGACGTATGAACCATCGGCTATATACGTCAAAATTTAATGAAATGTCAAGACTGGTTCCTCATTTAGTAAACACGGAGGAACGCAGATTGAAGCTATATGTGGAAGGGTTACCACCTAAATTCTGAACACATGTGAAGGCGCATGCTCCTAGGACTTTTGAATCAGCAGTAGAAATCAGCGGCATTGTTTGGGATGATGTTGTGGAAGCTGAACCAACAAAGGAAGAACCGAAGCAAAAGTGGTCACCGGGATTCAAAAGAAATAGAAATGGTAAACCGGGACTCCCCATGAAAAAGCTTAAAGTAGAAGAATTTGAAACGTGCACCAAGTGTGGAAGGAAGCATGGGGGAGAATGTCGCCTGGGGACTACTTTGTGCTACCGTTGTGGAAAAACTGGACACCTCTCGTATAATTGTCCAACCATACTAAAGTGTTACAATTGTGGTGGGATCGGTCACATGAGCAAGAATTGTTTTAAACCAAAGACAATACCTACTGAAGCCAGTAAACCTGAAAGTAGCAAGGGAGGTGAGAAGCAAAAGGCAAAAGCTCGTGCCTTTACTATGACTAAAGATCAAGCAGATAAAGATCCGGATGTGGTGACAGGTACATTCTTGATTAATGATATCCCTGCTTTAGTGCTATTTGATTCTGGTGCAAGTATGAGTTTTGTGGCTATTACTTTTTGTGATAAACTGCGTGCTAATGTTAAAAAGATAGAACACGCCTTCAATATTGAAACTGCTCTTGGTAAATCTACTAGAGTAACGGAGGCCATTGAGGATGATTGTTACATTGATATAGAAGGTCATAGATTCCTTGTTAAGTTGTTTGTGATTATGTTAGGAGGTTTTGATGTAGTTTTGGGCATGGATTGGTTAGCCAAACATGAGGCTAACATTGTCTGTCAACGAAATATGATTTTCTTAACGGCTCTTAATGGGAGTTCAGTAACGGTTTACGGGGATAAAATGTTTAACGCGCCTAAAGTCATTTCAATGATTAAGGCAAGTGAATTTATGAGGCGAGGGTGTGGGGCTTATCTGGCTTATGTTATTGATAAAGAAATTAAGGTAAAAGAATTGGAAGACGTACCCGTGGTGTGTAACTTTCCTGATGTATTTCCTGAGGATTTGCCAGGAATTCCACCTGATCGGGAAATCGAATTCCAAATTGATGTTGTGCCAGGAGCTCAACCTGTCGCCAAGGCACCGTACCGTCTGGCCCCAACAGAGATGAAAGAATTAATGACCCAACTACAAGACCTTCTAGACAAAGGTTTTATACGACCAAATGTGTCACCTTGGGGTGCACCAGTGTTGTTTGTAAAGAAAAAGGACGGAAGTATGAGGATGTGTATTGATTATAGGGAATTGAATAAGCTCACAATAAAGAATAAGTATCCGTTACCAAGAATTGACGATCTATTTGATCAATTGCAAGGGGCAAGTTGGTTTTCTAAAATAGATCTCAGATCAGGGTATCATCAATTAAAGGTGAGAGAACAAGATATTCCAAAGACAGCGTTTCGCACACGTTATGGACACTATGAGTTTCTTGTGATGTCTTTCAGATTAACAAATGCTCCTGCGGCGTTTATGGATTTGATGAATCGGGTGTGTAGACCTATGTTAGACCGATCAGTGATTGTGTTCATTGATGATATCTTAATATACTCAAGGAGTGAAGGTGATCATACGTGTCATCTTCGGGAAGTACTTGAAATGCTAAGAAGAGAAAAGTTGTATGCCAAGTTCTCCAAACGTGCCTTTTGGTTACGAGAAGTGCAGTTCCTAGGTCATGTTATTAGCCCAGAAGGCATAATGGTGGACCCAGCTAAAATAGAAGCAGTAATGAAATGGAATCCTCCAAAAACACCAACGGAAGTGCGTAGCTTTCTCGGTTTAGCAGGTTATTATAGAAGATTTATTCAGGATTTCTCTAGGATTGCTACACCGTTGACAAAATTGACGAGGAAAGAAGTAAAGTATGATTGGGGTCCAACTCAGGTTCAAGCTTTTGAAGAACTAAAGAAGAGATTAACCGAAGCTCCTATTTTAGCATTGCCGGATGGTAATGAAGACATGGTTGTGTACTCAGATGCGTCTTATCTGGGTTTGGGTTGTGTACTTATGCAAAGGGGAAAGGTAATAGCATATGCCTCAAGACAATTGAAAACCCATGAAGCTAATTATCCAACACATGATTTGGAATTGGCTGCTGTGGTATTTGCTTTAAAAATTTGGAGGCACTATTTATATGGAGTTAAATGTACAATCTACACAAATCATAAAAGTTTAAAATACTTCTTTGAACAGAAAGATTTGAATATGAGACAAAGAAGGTGGCTTGAGCTGTTAAAGGATTATGACTGTGAGATCTTGTATCACCCGGGCAAGGCCAATGTGGTGGCTGATGCTCTAAGTCGCAAGACAGAACACTCTGCTATACAAGTTAAGTCTTACAGTTTGGTAATAACACCTGATTTTATAAATGAACTCAAGGATGCACAGAAGGAAGGATTAAAGGAAGAAAATGTGGGATTCGAAAGGATATTTGGTCAGGTTAAAAGTCTAGAAGAAAATGAATGTGGTGTTAAGATACGATTTGGTCGAATGTGGGTTCCACGAAATGGGGACATCAGATCAAGGATTCTAGACGAAGCACATAAGTCACGTTACTCTATTCATCCTGGTGCAACAAAAATGTATCAAGACCTTCGAAAAGATTATTGGTGGCCAGGTATGAAATTTAATGTAATGCAGTATGTAAATAAATGTTTGACATGTGCGCAAGTAAAGGCTGAACATCAGAAACCCTATGGTTATGTGCAACCTTTAGAAGTCCCGGAATGGAAATGGGAACACATCACCATGGATTTTATTACTAAGTTGCCTCTTACGGCGAAACGTCATGATGCTATTTGGGTGATAGTAGACCGGTTAACAAAAAGTGCTCATTTCTTGCCTATACGTGAGACGTATACTTCGGAGAAATTGTCTGAATTATTTGTAAAGGAAATAATTACCAGACATGGAGTTCCAGTTTCTATAGTGTCAGATCGTGACACGCGGTTCGTTTCAAGATTCTGGAAACAGTTTCATGAATCAATGGGCACAAGACTCAATATTAGCACTGCGTATCATCCTCAGACCGACGGACAGTCTGAAAGGACTATCCAAACCTTAGAAGATATGCTCAGAGCTTGTATTATTGATTTTGGTGGTAGTTGGGATGATCATTTACCATTGGTGGAATTCTCGTACAACAATAGCTACCATGCTAGTATTGGAATGCCACCATATGAGGCATTGTACGGACGGCGTTGTAGGACACCGGTATGTTGGGGAGGTGTAGGACAGAAAGAAGTGGGAAGTAAAGCTGCAGTGTTAGATTTGACAGAAAAGCTTCAACTAGTTAAAGCGCGAATGAAAGCTGCACAAGATCGACAAAAGTCCTATGCCGATAAAAGACGGAGACCAATAGAGTTTGAAGTAGGTGATCAAGTATTGTTAAAAGTTTCACCATGGAAGGGAGTTATTCGATTCAGGAAAAGAGGAAAACTAAGTCCAAGATTTATTGGACCTTTTCGAATAATGGCACGGGTCGGTAAGGTAGCTTACCGATTAGATCTACCAGATGAACTGAGTGGAATTCATCCGACATTTCACGCTTCACATCTGAGAAAATGTCTAGCGGATGATGTAGCATATGTGCCTTTAAATGATATTGAAGTTGATGAAAGGTTGAATTACATAGAAGAACCAGTTGCAATTGTTGATACGAAAGAGAAACAGTTACGTAACAAGGTGATTAGGCAAGTTAAGATTCAGTGGAAACACCGAAAAGGATCTGAGGCGACATGAGAAACTGAAGACGAGATGAAACGACTCTACCCACATTTGTTTGAAATGTAACAGGTTTCGAGGACGAAACCAATTGTAAGGAGGGTAGATTTGTAACAACCGAAAATTTAGAAATTTAATAGTACACGTACGAGATTTCGGTTACTGTTGAAACTGTGACGATTGCGTACGAAAAATTCGGCAATTATGACGTGAGCACATTTGGTCGTGCTTGAAATCCACGAGGATTTAACAACTTTTGTTATTGGGGATTTATAGTATGTGAAAAATGATGAACGTGGGCGAAAACCGTGCGCAAAACGGAGTTCGTATGCTCCCGGAATCGCGAAAACAAGTTTAAAACTCAAATGATGACGCTGGGTGACGTGGGGCGCTACGCCTGGCGACATACGCCCAGTTGGGGCGATGCGCCCCATACCTTATGTCGGCCAAAAATGTGTTAAAACGATCAGATTGTTCTGGAAGTCATTTTTTTACTTATTATCGATGCTACTCGACTTCCAGGAGAAAATTCAACTTTCTAACACCTATAATCTTCAAATCAAAGCCCTCTGAACATTCAGATCATCCCAAGGATTATATATACAAGTCCTGATCGATGTTTTAACCGCAGAAATTCGTCAGATCAGGTAATGGTTCGTTTTAACCTTCTAGTTTGATTTTGATTGATTAGATCTTGATTTTGAACGTAATAAGATAGTTAGGACTGTTGATTATTGCCTAGATGATGGCTAGGATTGATTATAAATGAAGAACACGATGTTCTAACGGTTAAATCCTTGTTTTGAGCCGTTGTAATGCCCGGTTTGCATGAAATCACAACTATGATTATAATGGTTTAATCCATTTGATTATGACAATCTAGGTGATTAGTTTGGTTAATCTTTGAAATGCAAAGGTTAAATCTAAGTGTTTCAAACTAATCACAATCATTAACATACTTATTGGAACGATTATATGATGTTGTGATAACAGTCAGATTAGTATGTTAAACATGGTTATTAAACCTATTCTAAGACTATGTTGTGATATTTCATGATATCTGGGTAATCAATGATAAGGATTGATCATTTCTAAGCCATTAATCTATTTAGGAACTGTTTTAGCATTATAATCAACAACATTAACTATTTGATGACTTTCAAGGCAATGTCTTTGACATTGAACGTTCAGAAAGATCTAATCAGTAGGTTAAAACGTAAATGACTTATTAAGTGTAAACTGATGCAGAATTATACTGTTAGTACCAGTTTACGAGAGATCTTGCTACAGCAAGACAACAGGTGAGTTCTTAAAGCCCTGTTTTAAATGTTTTATCATTTTGGGCTGATATGCATGTTATAAAGTTCTTTTATGAAAATGATTGTATGTATGTATAAAGTATTGTATGAGAGTGATTTTAACCTGATTATGGTCAGGTAAAACATGTTTACAGATAAAGAAAGTTTACAGATAAAGAATGTTTATAGATAAAGAATGTTTTAAAGAAAAGAATGTTTTAAGTCTCAATTATGATTGAGAAGTAAATGATTTTTAAGAATCTCAGTTGAAATATAATGAATGTTTTAAAGTCTCAACTGCGGTTGAGAAAGAAATGATTTTAAAGGACTCAACCGAGGTTGAGTAGGAAATGAGGTTTTGCTGGCTGCGGTTGGGCAAAACTTGAACTCCACGGTGAAAGGAGCCGTTTATGATGATGATGATTTAAATGATTTAAACCATATTATGTATGAATGATATATGTAAAGAAGTCTTGTACCGGTATGAGCCGTCAATTTCGGTTGATGGTTAAAGAGTCCTGTGGAAACATAGGCCTGCCGACTGTGTGTCGCCAGTTCAGTTAAAGAAATCTTAGGCATGCTTGAGTTATCAGCTGCGCGTTGATAGTGTTAAAGAAATCTTATACATGTATGAGTTACCAGCTGCGGGTTGGTAGTTTAAGAGCCTTGTGATTGCACAAGCCTGTTTGACTTTAGGGTCAGCAGTTAACGGTGAAGTTCCTTCACTATATGAATGATGTTATGATAATATGTATGTTATGTAAGTATGTTATGATGATATGTATGTGATGAAAATATGATATGAGAACAGGTATGTTATGTATTTAAATTGTGTCATGTGATGACATGAATAAATAAAGATTTTTCTAAGAAATGAACTTAGAACTCACCAGCATAAAGCTGACTTGTTTTACATGCATATCAGGTTGAATAGTTTGAGAAAGGAGACCAGAAGGGCTCATGGCATATATTGAAGACTATCCCTGGCATAGACTGGCTGTATTATATAACTGATTAGAAGAGTGGGTTATGTTTAATGTGTAAAAGTTTGTTTAGATCTGTATGATAGTTATGTTGTTACCCTACATTCCGCTGCTATGATAATGTAATTATGGTTTAAGTATTATGGGTTTGATGTTTTGCCAACTGAGGGGTTCGGGGCCTCTCAAAAAACCAAATAAATAATGAATAAACTATAAATAATTATATTAATGCAATATATATATACACACACACACATAATAAACTAAAAACATATTACTCTCATAATTGGTCGGTTAATTTGACAATTCTCTAATGGTAACTTAACCTCCTCCCTTGAATCTTTTTAAAAGTTTCGAATTTAAAATTTTGAAAAATTACTAACATCTTAGAGCGTAAGGCCATATAAACCTCATAATTAAGTCATAACTTTTATAAGTTGCCTCTGAAAACACAAAAAAAAATTCAATAATTCGTAGAACTATGAAACTGGCAGAATTAATGTCCAAGGTCAGTTTCTTTTTAAATCTTCCATTTATTGTAATAATGTTTCCTCAGTTTGAAAGTTATCATAACTTGCCATGAAGTTGGTCAGACTATGTCACTGCAAGATGCTGAAAAGAAGATAGAGGTAATTCAATTACTATATCTTAATTATATTTAGTGTAATACATCTATATCAACTTTTTGTAATTTTATGTGTGCATTGCAAAGAAAAAAATCAATTTTCTATGTGCATTACGGAAATGCTTTTGTTCATCATTTTGATTTGGATTCTTAGGGTTTGATATAAGCAGATTTGCAAAGTATCTACGTATGTAACATTTTAACCTACAAATTTTTATTTGTTTATGTTGTGTTATGTTCTTATGATTTAAATACATTATGTTGTTTTAGTTTCAAATTTTCCTACATTTTTTTTCTATTTTTTTATCAATTAACAAAAACCCAAATCATTTTCATCACAACAAAAACTTCCTAGATCGCAAGTCAAATATATATAAAGGAGTTGTTTAGTTTTGATTATTTCAATCTAATGTTTGTATATTATATATATTTATAAAAGGTGCTCATTTCAAAGCTCAAATCAAAATAATTTTTTGAAGAATATAAAATTTGGAAGAGTTTGAAGAGATTGCAAAGAAAGAAGATGAACCAACATAGGTAATTTTGAAAAAATTAGTAAACTGAACATAATTATTTCATATATCAAAAAAAAATAAAACTAACCAGAAAGTGTTGTTTCGCATGAACAGTTTAATGGAAGCATCAGGAAGTCACTAGGAAGCAAATTAACCAGCATCTTTTTGAGTCTCACGTTTTTCAGGAAAAGAAGCTTCGTTTTGATTATTTCAAACTCATGTTTGTATATTACAACAAACAAGTTTAAACATCAAGATCAGAAAGTATTAAACCTTACGCCCGGAAACAACATAAATAATCGTAACTCTAGATACCCTAATTTAGAACAACATAAAAACGGTATGTAATACCAAAATAAACATCAAAACCCTATTTCGACAAGAACATGTTTATATAACTGGAATCAAAATAAAAAACGGGTTTACATGAATAATTTGTCCCATCTTAATTCTTTGGGCCTGTGTACAATACTTGTATTCGTGAGCCCAGATGAAAAATAGAGTTTTTTTATATTAACAATCCAAGATTAATACATGGCTCATGCAAATTTCCTTGGTAAAACACGTGTGAGACTTATCCTTGGATAGACTTATCCTTATCCAAATCTCTCTTATACACAAAAACCTGCTACGTCAAATATATAATCTATATATGCAATGAAAAGGCTATGATTATATATGAAATGGGGTTACATAAATACAACCTTTTAATTTTTCATCATTGGTGAAAAGTTATTTTATTTTATTTTTTTGGAAAATAACACAAGAAGCTTAAATAACACCTTCGTATTTTTTATTCTCTCTCTCTATCTTTGATTCTTCTTATTTTAGTTTTGTTTATAATTTTATACTACAAAAGTTAAATGCAGTATATATTTAAATTACTATATATACAATTAGCAATAGTAATCATTACGTATAAACAGTGTAATTAATTAAATAATAAATATTACCAATTAAATAGTTATAGTTTTCAATAGAAACCATCAGTGTTTTGATTGCCATGCTGGTTAGATCCTTCAAAATTGAATCGCAAAGTCCGCTGTTCGACTCCTCTTGGCCGCTAGGCGTATATTTATATTTGTTTTTTTTGTTTTCCTTTATTTTAACGATCATAATTAAATAATAATAGTATTTTTATTATGTTTGAATGACATGGAATGCAAACACGCAGGCATGATTTCAACAGGTCACTCGAATTTGACGCTCTGTGCCATACGTCCGATCCCACCCAAGAAGAACCCCACAACTAGGTAAACCCCCTGAATTTTCCTTAACAAATATTTTTTTACTCGGGCTTAAACACAATATCTCTCACAGGAAAGTTAAGAGGCAACCACTAGGTTAAAGCCCTTTGGTCAAATAAAATTAGTAATTAAATTATATAAATAAATTGTTAGCGATATGTTAGTGATATATTCGGGTATGTATTCCTTACAATTGACACTTGCTTTTGCGACGATTCGATTTATTGTTTTATGACGGATTAACAATCGTTGCGGCTGCTTTTTTTTTTTTATCTACATTTGATATTCGTAATGTTGTCACAGCTGACAACATTGGACAGCAATATTGGCAGAGTGATATGACTCCATATTTATTTTTAGTAAAATTTTAATTTGATAGATATCGTGTTTTTTTCCTGTTTTGATACAGGGTTCCCGTCGCAACGCGCGGGTAAACCCCTAGTTTAATAACAATATTGAGCGTTGTTTTGGTTTGATCACACGTTTTTTTCATGATTTACAATGCGTCACTTTATTGTGGGGTTAACTTTATCATCAGTATTTTATTTTTATTGTTGTTTTCAAATTATATTACTTTATTTTCTAAAAATTTTAATGATGTTGTAATAAATTAAGGCAGCAGTTTATAATCAACTAGGAATGAATATCATCACATCTACACAAGATTTGTATAGTGACGATGCATCAATTCCGATGGCATCAAGTGTTGAATACAATAAGGACCAACAAAAAAAACATAAGGCCTAAGAGAACGATTCATAAGCCAAAGTGTTTTATGTGTGACTAACATCAATGGTTAACAAATAATTCCACGTATATTGTCAGTTAGCTTCTTTTAATGAACATTAAGTTACATTTTCAATCTATGTAACCGTTTACGTTGTTATGTTTAAGTTGTTTAACAATTACTTCTTAACATTGTTTTTTGTTTTGTTAATGTAATTCGGAACTTATTGATTAATTACTTAAACAACTTTGTAATTTGCTTTTAAATAAAATGTTTTTTTATATGCGGTTTAGTATAGTGATTTCATTATAATACTAACATACCCGACCATCAGACGGGTATACCGCTAGTTTGGATTAATCTTGATGATTTATCTCGAGTTAGCGAGATAAAATAGGTTATTATAATTTGTAAATCCTATATCTATTTGTTATGTGTATGGTTAATCTTTATGAAATCACAGAGAATGATGAATGAAGGGCACGTCCAGGTCACATGGACCAAGGTTGGTAAGTGATTGATCTTTATCTGAAAAATAAAAACGAAAAAGTTAGTTTGTCTTAAAATTGGTTTTTAAAATAGAAATATCAATTTCGATTTTGGTTCAGAATGGGCCTAAAACTCTCACAATTTATTTTAATTTCTCTATAAAATTCACACAGTTAAATCTATACCCGGCAATCTTAGCCCATGTGTATTAACTTGAGCTAATATGGGCATTATATTTAAAAACATGGGTTATTATGGGTTACTTACTATTACTAAGGGGTCAAAGTGGGTAGACTTGAATTTTAAAAATGACCTTAGCAGATCAACATGGGTTGAAATTTAGAGACGCATCCATCTGGGCAAAAAAAAAAGTGTCATGTACACTACTTCATTGCCATTCTTGATCGATAATAAGTGGAGAATCATCAATCATGATTTGCTCTTGGATGGATAATGATTGATTGTTGTTATTTGAAACCCTACATCCCTAATTGTTGGTTTGAAGAAAGAATTCTTGATTGAATTCTACATATCTTGTTGCTCGTCAAAGAAGTCGTAAGTTCTTTAATCCATCATGTAAGTTCTTCATCTTCACATTCTTCAACTTCACAATTCTTTTTTACCGAGTATAACCTCATATCAATCTTTAATTTGTGCGGTATTGATCTTTAATTTATACAGTAGCTTATGGTTCTAGAAGTTAACTAATTAATTTAATCACAATATTGTATCATGTTTGATTAATTTGACTAGGTTTTTGAGATTTTGAAAGAATTTCTAGCTTTTTTAGTGCATCAATGGAATATAGACTGAAATTTTTGAAACTTAGTGCTCTCTTATGCTTCTCGCTCCTGCTTGTTCTCAAACTCGATCATCTTGTTTCATGTTCCTGGTGGTGTGTTTCCATCTTATCTTGCTTCATGTTTTAGAAACATAAATTTTGTTTTATGGTTTTCATATCGTTTAAATTAGGGTTTTTTTTATGTGTAAGTTTGCTGAAATGTGATGTTTCTCCAATTGTTTTTAAAAAATATCAAATTGAAACATATTTCATTCTTATCATTAGTCTTTTGATATATCATGGATGAATTAGAAAAATTAAAGCAATTGTTATGAACAATTGTTTATTTTGTGTCATTTTTAAGTCGCTTGGAGATTGATCAACAATTTGTTTTTTAGTTTGGTTATTTTTAACACGACTCATTTGGAACCGTGTCTTTTTTTGTGAAAACTTGTTCTGATCCGAATCATGATGATCATTTTTCTAGAGTGACCCGTCTTGAACTGAATCCATCCTGACCTGTTATCCAACCCGACCTGACCCGCCCATCTTGCTAGCTTTAATTTTGTTAAAGAAACCAGACCTTGATCTCACAGGCTTAGGTTGCATGGATTCAACAATCGGAAAAAATATTATACTTATGCTGGATAATTTTAATTACAAAATATTAATTTGTATCCTACAAGATTTGAATCCAGTAATTTAGTTACAAAGATTTTTCTCTGTCAAATGTTTTGACAGGAGTAACATGTTAACATTACATCTTGTAAATCAAGTCTGGCGGTGAGGATTTTCTTTCAATGTTATAAACAAATCACAACCAAGAGCCAGTGCGTTTGCTTGGATCAACGATTGCCAACACCAGGATATTAGATATTAGAGAGTTAATTGATATTGGACTGTGATCATAACACGTAAGTTATTGGGTCCGATGCTTTATTTAGGCTATGAAAAAAGCATACTCCCGAACGCTACCTTTTAAATTTGCTTTTATGATTCTCAATGTTAATTTTAACAGGGTAACATTTTTCTAATATTTTAATGCACTGTTGAGACGTGCTGATCTTTAATCCAACTCATTACAACACGTGCGTTGTTTTACGTATAAAGTTGCACACGTTTTGATAAAATAATCATCTTGAAATATTCAGATTATAACAAAATCGATATCGTGTATTTTGCTTATGGTTTTATTATTAAAAAAATATTTTTTTCTTTTAAAATATACTTTTGAAATGATTGTTGGCAATCTTTTGAAAACCAAACTGGACCTGTCGGTCGAACGCTCAGACCGGGAACCAGGGGGTCGGCTGACCCAAAAACAACATGCGAAATGCCCTCAAGGGAACCGACCGGTTGAGCCGATTCAATGGCTGGACCGGATTTCAGTTTTTTTAACTAAAATCTAAATAATTAAACATTAAAATCAAACTTTGTATTTTTTAACATGATTATGTTTGTTTGAAAATTAATTATTTTTGTTTAAATTTGTATATAATTCTATAATTTTTTTGGAATTTTTTTATATTTATGATGTCGTTCGGTTCTTGAATTCGAACCAACTTGTTCAGCTAGTCCAAGGCGTCCGGTTCAACTTTCGGTGTGGTTCTGAAAACATTGGTTGTTGGAGCAGGTGTCCTCACCGCCTGTAATGAAGACTTCATTGTTGCCACTTGGCTTCGAATTTTGACATTTGCCAAACAAAGTCAAATCAAAACTTCATGAGTCATGACACTAAATTTGAATTCGTCCTATTAAATCATTGAATTAATTGAGCATAAATTGCAATCGTACAATCTTCGATCAATCGCATCACCCACTGTGAATCAAAACCATTTTCTAACTAGGGTTTGAATCAAGAAGAAACCAAGACCGGCCCAATAAGATAAGTGGGCCAAGCTAGGGCTTGGAGACACCCAAAAAAATAGGGCCTCTAGTTTTTTAATTTATATATAGAAGAATGTTCCTTTAAAAAGTTTATTTTGTCTAAGAAGGCTAAAAAGAATTTTAAAAATTTGAAAACCCACTCAAACAAACTCCGAACTAACTCATTTTTGCGTCATTTGAACCATCTTGTCGAACCTTAAACCCGGAACGTTAAAACCCAAACCATAAACCATAATACTAAAGCCTAAACTTTAAACTCAAACAATAAAAGCTAAAGATAAAACCTAAAAGTTAAAAATCAAGCCATAAAACCTAAACTTTATAGCTAAACGTTAAATATAAAACTTAAAAGCTAATATTATAGAGTTCGACGATACGGCTCCACTGCCATCAAAATGAGCTCAATTGGAGTTCGTTTGGGTCGGTTTTGAAGGTTTTAAAAATCATTTTTAGCCTTTTTAGACACAATACAATTTTTATTTGATCCTATGCCTTTATATATATACATATATGTGTTAATTGGGCCCCTGAACACTAAATTCTGTAATTTAATATGTTGGGCTGCACCGCCCAAAGTCCCAAACACCCAAATGTTTTAAAGTGGGATCGGGAATCCGAATCGCCTGAACCTTAAAAAAAAAAAAAAAACTGGAATGACGAAGGGGGATTGGGGGAGGGGAATCACTTAATCGGGAGGCAACCTGCAACCAGGGCTGGACCGTGCGACTCACTACTCAGAG
Source organism: Mikania micrantha (assembly GCA_009363875.1). Taxonomy (NCBI): domain Eukaryota; kingdom Viridiplantae; phylum Streptophyta; class Magnoliopsida; order Asterales; family Asteraceae; genus Mikania; species Mikania micrantha. Next base: position 57,690,506 of record CM018687.1, on the reverse strand, counting down.
AGATGAAGGGTCTAATAGGGACTCGGGAGAGGAGCAGATGACATTTGACGAAGGGGCAAGGTCGGTTGGTTATCTGAGACTTAGGGCAACTAGGGGTGGTATTCACTCTTGTGTATTCAGTCTCGAATTCCCGTCCTTTGATTCTATAAAGTCCGATTGATTGATTGCCGCCTAACCTGCTTGTTTGATTGCTAGTGATATGTGACTCCCTATGGCCCTGTTCACTGTTCGCGGCTGTCACCCTAGTCCTGGCTGGCTTACCCTTGTTCACTGGTGTGCGGTGTGATCAAGGTGTGTCGACGGCCGACGGGTCAGGCGGTCACCCACTGTCTACTGTTCACTTTCCAGTGTCGCTGTGCTGAACCATGTGGCCCTGTTTCACTTGTCACTTTATGATAAAAATTTTATCAAAATATCATTGATTCAACCCTTCAGGTATCTTACTATCTTTAATTAATCTGTATGTTAAGTTGTTAACTACTTGTTAGTTGTATGCTTCTTGTTTATTGATTGATGAGTTGTTGACTGATTGTTGCTTATTAAGCGTATTGATTGTTGCCTTGGTGCTTAATTAATCTGCTTGTTGGTTGTTGACTCCTTGTTGCTTACTTGCTTAGTGCCCTAGGCATTGGTTTTGTGTCGAACGTGAAGAAGGTGAAGCTAGGATCACAGGGGATGGAGGTATCAGCTATCGGATTAGGATGCATCAATTTTGTTGCGGTTTTCAGCGGTTTATGCCGGTTTTCAGCGGTTTATGGAGGTTTCTCGATTAAATACGGATCATTGACACATGTCACATTTCATTGTTATATCATTTTTGTTTTATTTTTAAATATTTTAAGAAATATAATTTGAATTTGATTAGGCGAATGCTAAAATTGAGCCGCTATGTGTGTGGTAATTAGTTTGTAACTAAATATGAAGTGGGTTAATTTGTTTTTTTGACCTAAATTTTAAATGGTAATGAGTTATTAGGTCAATTGTTTAAGAAAAAGTTTTTTTTTATCTTTTATAAAATTCGTAACATGGTTAAATATATTTATAAGATTGGAATGTAAATTATATGTGTTTGTTGTAAAATAAATTAACTAAAATATATAATATATACAATTTTTTTAAAAAAATTAGGCCCCCCAAAAAAATGGGGCATGTGCGGTCGTATCTTATGCACTTGCTCTAAGATCCCACTGGCATACAACCCGTGGCTGGGTATAAAAAAGTAGTTAATTTTTGAGTGGTGGTCAGTTTGGAACAACAAACCTACCAACATGACCCGTTTAGCATCCCTATTTCGATTCAATTTGTGTAAATTGATGATTGATGTGGGCATTGAAAGGGGTGAGTAGAGAGAACGTTCAAGTAGCTACGAAATTTGGGCTCCGATTTGGAGAGGGTTTTGGTGAATTGGAAATCCATGGGGAACCTGAGTACATGGGGAATCTAAAATCATATTACCCGACCCAAAAAACCCGAATTAGAATCCGGATAAGTTTTTCGGGTTTCGGATACGATTCGGATTTCTAATTTTTTCGAGTTTCGGATATTTTGAACACCCCTAATCTTAAATGGTTTTTAAATATTAACTTTTAAAAGATAAATATAAACTTTTAAACATGTGAACGTCAACATGACTCGTGTAGCTAAACATATTAATGTGTCTGATCAGAAACTAACCCAAACATGTTTAGATTAAACTTGAAACTCTAAATTTCATTTTAGATTGAGGTTGTGATGCAAAACCACATCCCTAAAAAGCACTCGGTCCAACTTGGCCCAAGAGTAGAAAATTTTTAATATTCAAGAAAAATTGTAAATCTGTTTAACATGCAGCCCTATAATTTCACTTCTTTTTCGTATAGAAATTGGATCTCATAAACAAGTAGCATTTGAATGAACATATAAGATTTCAAGGTGACATTTATTCAAATTATATATATTAAATGTAGATGAGGGAGCTCAAGAAACTTGTTGAAGAAGGTAAAATAAAATACATTGGTATATGTAGACGGGGGAGCTCAAGAAACTTGTTGAAGAAGGTAAAATAAAATACATTGGTCTATCTGAGGCTAGTCCAGCAACCATTAGAAGAGCACATGCTGTCCATCCAATCACAGCCGTACAGCTGGAGTGGTCTTTGTGGTCTAGAGATGTAGAAGAAGACCCAAAATCAGCTATAGTTATTAACATTGTTATGAAATAACCAAGGGTACATGTTATGCTTTGTTTTACCAACATTATTCTAGTTAACCGAATTGCCGGACCAATCCATTTGGTATCATGTTTACATGTAAAGGGCGAGGGCGAATCTTTGAGAAACTGGTGAGGTTGTTACCTTGTGACCTTAAGGTCATGGGTTCAAGCCGTGAAAACAGCCTCTTGTACAAATATGTAGGGTAAGACATTATACATGAGATCGCAAAGAGATCTGGCCTCTCCCCGACTCCTTTGCAAAGCGGGAGATAAGTCAAACACCGGGTACACCTTTTTGTTACCTGGACACGGTGATTCGGTTATGGTTTTTTAGGCTTCAAGTTGGATAGCCCAGTTTTTGGTTTGGGCCATGGGTCAATTTTTGGTTGGTGGAAGCCTAGATAGCCCAAACTGAATAACATAACATGCCCGAATGAGATGAAACAAGCAATTATGATGTTAAGAGCGTATGTTTATATGTTAACTCTTTACTTTTTTGCAGAGAATTAGGAATTGGGATCGTACCATTCGCTCCACTGGGTATTGGGTTCTTTGCATCTGGTCCAAAGGTGATGGACAATTTGACTGATGACGACTATAGAAAGGTTAGTGGCTTATATTATATTGCGGGTTAGCATACAAATATAATTTTTTTAATGATTAAATTAACGATTAAACGGTATTGGTAAGTGTAACTTTAACGATAATAAATCGCTTTTGAATTTAACAATTTAGGTTTCATGGTTCTTGGATTCTACCAAGGCTGCATGGAGAGAACTTTGATCACAATAAACACGTATTTGAGCAAGTCAGTGAAATGGCACATTGAAAGGGATGCACCCCGGCTCAATTGGCACTGGCTTGGGTCCTACACCAGGATTGTAAACCTGAATCAGAACCTTGGAGCCCTGACGGTTAAACTCACGGCTCAAGACATGGTTGAGCTTGAATCTTTGGCTTCATTCATGGGTGCTAGAATGCCTGCAAAGATTTTGGCTACTTGTTACAAGAACGTGGATTCTCCACCTTTGTCCTCAAGGAAATCCTAGTAATATCTTGAAGTTTAAAAATGGTGTTTCCATTTTTTATTAGACTATGTGTTATTTATCACTCCTCCTCACGCCACGTAGGCGTCACATAATCAACCAATACTATCACCCCCATTATCACTCTACATCATCTTTACATATGTTATCCATTACTCCCCCATCACTCAATGTCATCACCACCTTGTCCCCCCTTTCTTCTTCCCTTTCTTCTCCTTCACCAGGTGACAGCCCTCACGCCTGCCCTAGTAACCCCTCCCTCACGCCTCTGTGTAATGAGGGTGGGGCGCGACGCAGGGGCATCACGCCTGGGTCACGGTGAATAACACATAGCCTTATTATGAAGTCAGTTGCTTTTAATATGCTAGAATTGAACTTTCAATCTTATTTATGAGACAGATTATGCTAAGTTTCCACCATCTGGAAACTCGATTTGGGATTTTACGTCATCCTTTTCTTGATATTTACTCAACGTGACTTATGTGAAAATTTAATCTTAAAAAGCCTTAAATCCTGTATGGATTTTCTATTTGAACTTTTAAAAATAAATATATAACCCACGTTAAAGCACTTTAAAGTTGATTTTTTTATTCAAACACTTTTTTTCATTCAATTTTAATGTGAACCATACATTTATTTTTAAGATCCCGAATAAAGAGTTCAGATATGATTTTAAAGTTTCTACTAAAAATTGAGTCTCACATGATACAATCCTAGTATTCAACTTTACTTCTTTTAGAAATTTGAATTTTCAACTATTAGTACTCAGGGTATTTAACTTTACTTTTTTTTAGAAATTTGAATTTTCAACTATTAGTAATCAGGGTCTTTAATCTAATAGTAGAAAAATAAAAGAATAGGTGTTTAACATTTATACATTCAATAGACCGGATCTATTACTTGTATATTTTAGTGTAATATCTAAAAACTAACAGGAATATTACTCTAGAACTTAGTGATCTAGCCATATTGAGTAGGTGTCTATGTTCTCTCAACTATTCCATTTTGTTGGGGTGTCTAGGCACAAGTAGTTTGATGAAGAATTCCATATTTTTCACAAAATGTTTTAAATTTATTGTTTACAAATTCTGATCCATATAGTCTTTTTAAATTCCATATAGTCTTATTAAATTGATTTTTAATCATCTGAAAAAATGTTTCAATATTGTGAAAAACTTCATCTTTTCCTTTTAAAAGGTATATCCAAACAGTTCTTGAGTAGTCATCTACAATAGTGAGAAAGAACTTGTATCCTTTCTTACTAGCAACTTTGTATAGGCCCCATGCATCTAGGTGTATGAGCTGTCCCAAAGAAGTTGATTTATGATCACTCAATGGAAAGGGTTCTCTATGTTGTTTGGATTTTAAACACACCTTACAAGGCACCTGCTCATTTTCTATGTTTGTAAGATTTTTAGAACTTAATCAGCTATACCTTAGATACTGAGATGACATATTCTCATTGTTTTGTTGACAAAAGTTCTCAAACTTTTGTTTTAGCATATCCTTCTTGTTTTCTTTGACATCATCTGAACCTTCATACATCTGCTTTAAGGAGTTCCACAGTTCTCGAGCAGACTTGCATTTCTTGAATGCATGTATAATGGAGTTCGGTATTGACAACTGAATGAGCCAAAGAGCTTTAGAATCAACTTCCGTCTTCTTGTAATCTTCGTCTGAGTACATAGATGGGTCTTTTGGTACTGCAGCAACTCCAGCTCCAGCAGCAGCAACTGTAGGAATGTAAGGACCTTCAAGAACAGACTTCCAAAGTTTGAAGTCTTGGTTCCTGATGAACCCTTCCATTCTGACTTTCCAGGTATCGAAGTCTTCACGTGTGAACATCGGTGGCTTGTTGAGAGTGCCATTTTCTGTATCATGTTTGTTTAGAGCAGCCATCTTAGACAAACACAGAAAATATGAGTGTTGAAACGATGAGATTTTATAAGAAATAGAACTGGTAACTTGATGATGATTAGTCACTCAAGTTCAAGAGCCAAAGCTCTGATACCACTTGTTGGATCGGGTTGCTTAATCTAAACAACACTAATTAAGTATTTCTCACTAAATTCTAACAGATGCGGAATGTTCTGTTAGAATAATCTCACAATCACACTCAAGATGACAAAGTAATAATATTTGAACAACGATAAGAACACGAGAATAATTTCAAGCTCAAGGATATATTTCTCTCAAAGTTGAAGTGTACAAGCACACATCAGTGAACATACAATGGGAGGTTATATAGCCGAGGCTACAACCGTATACACTTAGGAATACAAGTTGGGTATACTAGACAAGTACATAAAGTAAAGCTTATTCTAGTATGTTGAGTGTCTTAACAGGCTAAGACACTCAGTTATCATCATTACATTAATAGACATTGACTTTACACAAGACTACTAAATACAAAAGACATTTAATGTTGTTGATCTTCAAGGCTTCAGATGATCTTTTGCATTTAATGCAGCATGGGAGAAGTGAGGCGCTTTATCTGACTCATTACATGCTGTCTTTGTCTTTACTCAGACCAGCATGCCGTGTGTCAGTACCTTTTGTACCATGAGAGTAATCTGCTACAGTCTTTGTCAGAGAATGAACCTCGGAAGTCTTTGTCTTTAGTGCATAAGAAGATTCCTCGGAAGCTTTAAGTCTTCGGAAGTGTTTGTCTTGTAAAACCTTTGGCAGTAATAAGTTATTCTTCGGAAGCAATTCTGCTTCCGAAGAATCACTTCTTCCTTCCGAAGGTTTTTGGTCATTGAAGCTTTTATACTTAGACAAAAAGAGAAGTTTGGTGAGCATTAGCCTTTATTAGTCTTTACGGTCTCCCCCTAGGCTGATGCTACCAAAACTTCTAAGGAATTCCCCTTGGCTTCCAAACACCCCTCAGTACCTTTGCCCTTTTTCTTATCCACCTGCTGCCTGTCCTCCCATCTGCTCCATTATCAGGATTGTTGAGAGGAAGCTTGTCTAAGTCAAGGACATAGGGTTTGGCCAGCACCATCATCTGCACAAGATTCACCAGTTTTATTACTCCATTGTAGTTGGTGAGAATGAATATCTTTTCTTGTGCATTGAAGCTCCATTTCACTAAGGGGACATATGAACGTTCATGCATCAGTCCATGGATGTCCCTTAGATCTTCCAGAGATTGTGTAGTTTCTGGAGCTACTTCTGGTGTGACTTCAGGTACTGAGATTACTGCTTCAGGCTCAGAGTCAGAGGAGATGGCAGATGTTCTCTTTTTCCTTCTGGCTATACTCTTCATTCTTCTGAATCTTGGTTTGTCTTGAGCAGTAGCCTGACTCCTCTGATCTCTGGCTTGTTGGACTTCCACAGTTGATCCTACTGCTGCACCTGTTGTTGCAGTAGGCTGTGACCCAACATCCTCAGCAATTGAGGGTTCTGTTCTCCTCTCATCAGCCTGTGTTTGTTTTTCAGGATCAGAGACTCTAGTTCTTTTAGTTGTCTTTCCCTTTCTGATTTTGATCACTGAAGAGATTGGCATGTTGTCCATTGATGGGCTAGATAGTGGAGTTGCTTGTTCTTCTTTAGGGTCTATTGGAAACATGTTGGGGAACATGGCTTTTGTTGCTTCCCCACACATGACTTCCTCACCCTGTCGGATCCCTGCACCAGTGATGGGGATTTCTATTGTACCTCCTTGCCCTAGACCTAAGCCTCTAAGTAGGCTTGTCCTTTGAGCCCGAATATGCTCAATTGGAAGCAACTCACCTCTGGCTATTTTAGCCTTGATATCTCGGATGTGCATATCCATGGTTGAGTTCTTCATAGGGCCTAGCTACCGAGCATGGAATTCCAGGAGAAAGGCCTTGGACTTGTCTCTGTAGGCCTTTTCCTTTTGCTTCTTTGTAAGAACAATCTGGGCTTTGGATGCAGCAGCTTCCTGTTCCTGCTGCTGCAACTTGTCCAGCTCGGCAGCCATCTGAGGTACCAACCAGAGCCATACTTCATCAAAGTCATAGCCTCTCTCTTCGAACAAAGCAGAGAGTCTAGCTCGTTCTTCATCTAGAGAGGTATCTGGCCGGCCCTTCATTTTCTTTGGTATCCTCTCCTCTTGTTCAGCCTCCTCTTCTGGGTTAATTTCCTTTTACCTTTGTCATCAGTAGTTATCTTTACCCCAGAGTCAATGTCTCCTGTTGCCTCACCAGCTGGTTCATTGGCACTTACCCCTATTATGTTTTAGTTAACGGTTGGCTGACCCTTGTTTAAAAATATTAGTTCTATGGTAAATGAGTCAACTGATTTATGCTATAACTTAGTTTACATAAACGTACCCATATTTTGTTATCAGGAAGTTTATGATGATGGCTGATAGTTAAACGACTAAATTGCGAATTTATATGTTGAAGAGGGACTTGAAATGAAGAAAGAAAGCACATGCGAGTGAAGATGTGTGTCAAATTAAAATACGAATTGAATTTCTAACTGCACAAAACTAGGGTTCATGATTGATTCTTAGGTTCAGATGCGTGATCAGCCTTTACTGCTTTGATCGTCTTCTTCTTCTTAATGTTATCGTGAGTATTTGTAACACTTGTTAATTAGGGTTTGAAATCTTAATGGCAGAGGTTGTTCATTACGATGTTGTCTAACACATACTAATCCGATTAGATGTGAATGATCCGATTTCGGAATGATCTGATCAGTTGCAAGCGCGTCTGCAAATCATGGCATTCTGTAATCACAAATCCAGGTTTCATTAACTGTCATCTCAATCGTAGTTATAACAACGATCGCGACGATACTGAACATGGCCATCGAAGAATTATTCTATCACATGAAATGCCTGGAGTTTATGAGCATAACGGATATCAGCATCATCATCATCATCTTGTTGGTTCTTCCACGTCATCAACAATTAAAATTAAATAAAAAACATTACTCTAATTTAAAATAATTCAATATTTTACAAAAAAACACACATTACATTAAAAAAAATAACATATTAAAAATATACTAGTCGGCTTAGATGCTACGAACGACAATATCGGTGCGAACCCTTTCGATAGGTTCGACCAAATCGGCTTTTAACGACTCGTGAATGCTTTTGTTTCGCAACGCCAAAATTTGGTTAACTCTACGCGGGTCATCAATGTCAAAAGGAGATGGCGGTTCGTCTTCATCGGGAACAAACGGGCTAATCGACTTGCCCTCGCATTCAAGTATCATATTGTGTATTATGATACATGCATACATAACGGATCTAATTTTTTTAGGATGCCATGCTCTAGCCGGATTTTTTATAATATGAAATCTTTTTTTAAGAACACCAAAAGCCCGCTCAATATCTTTCTTTGCACCCTCTTGTGCTACTTGAAACCTTTTCCGTTTAAAGGTTGTTGGACATGTTATTGTTTGCATAAAAACAGGCCATTTTGGGTAAATCCCGTCAGCAAGATAGTAACCGTGAGCGTACTCGTTATCGTTACAAAAAAACGATGATTGTGGAAACACACAGTTTTCCATATCATTGAGTAACGGCGACGAGTTTAGAACGTTTAGGTCGTTATTCGCACCGGGCATGCCAAAATATGCATGCCAAATCCATAAATCATGTGAAGCAACTGCTTCAAGAATAATCGAGGGGCATCCGTGATCGCCTCTCATAAATTGTCCTCTCCATGCAACCGGACAATTTTCCCAATCCCGGTGCATACAATCAATACTACCAAGCATACCGGGAAACCCATGATAATTTTCATGGTGTTCATACAAATTCATAACATCATTATAATTTGGTTTGCGCAAATATTTAGGACCATAGAGTCGACGGATATTCTTACAGAAATTATAAAGGCACTCTCTGGAAGTGTTGTCTGACATCTGTAGATAGTCGTCCATTAAGTCTGCCGTACTCCCGTATGCCAATTGTCGAATAGCCGACGTACACTTTTGTAACGGTGTAAATCCTCGCTTGCCGTGAGCATCTCATCTCAATTAAAAATAAGTATCCGCAACCTCCAGATCGTTCACGATATGTTCAAATAGAGGTCGTTGCATCCGGAAACGCCACTTGAACAACGTCTCATTATACAATGGTTCGGGCCCAAAATAATGACGCATCAACAGATCATGCCCCTCTTCCTTGTCTCAATTAATTTGAATTCTTCTAATTATAGGCCGAGGAATCTGAGAAGTGTTTTCTTGAGCCATCGTAGACAAAGTCGAGATAAAAAGATCAATACCCTCGCTATCAGAAGATGAGAACACCGTAGAGGATGATGACATTTTTTAAAAAAAATGTATAAAATTTAAGAGAGTTTTGAATGAAAATGAGTGTGTAAAATGGTTGAAATGAGTGGTTTATATAAAGATTGATTTTATTATTATTATTATTATTTTTAATTGTAGCCGTTAACATTAACATGGGCCCACCATTTTGAAACCACCCAATCACGTTCAAGACATCCAAACGGGGAGCGGGAACCGTTCGTCCTAGCTAGGCGGGGCACCGCTGGCCTGGGGCGGTGTTCCCGCTGGGCACTGCGGCGGGAAGGGGAGCCGCTGGCTGGGCGGGACACCCACTGTGGGTAGTCTAAGGTTAAACACTAAGATTAAATAGGAGTCCATCAAAAGCTCAAACTCCAAAAGTCTAAAGCTAAAGAGGCGATCGCCCCCTCCCGTCCCTAAGGACCTTCGCCCCTGAGTACGGGTGTTTGCTATCTGGTCTTTATACTTTTAAGTGGAACCTTAAAAAACTAATTGTTAACAATGGTTTTTGAACAATGAAAACCAAAACCAAACCGTTTGAAATAAAAACCAAACCAAGGCGAACCAAACCTTAAAAATAAAGTCGAATCGAACCAAACCTTTAGTTCAAGACGAACTAATTACACGAAGTCCAAATGTATTTTTTTAAATCTTTATTCTAATAAAAAAGTAGCTCGATTAGACATATGTCATCTTTTGGTTAACTCTAAAAATCTTTTTTCTCACATCTCTCTTATATTAAATACTAATTATATTTTATATTAAATATTATTGATTTTAAATAATTAAATTATACAATTAAATATTAAACATGTGGTTCTTATTATAAAAATTAATAAAGTTAACAAATTATAAGAAAATTTCAATCTTACTAATATAATAAACAAAAATTATTTTTGATACTTGTCATCTTTTTAAACCAATATTGTCACATGTCTCATTTTACCATCTAACTCAACTCTCTTTCATATTAAATAATTTTATTAACTCTCTTATTAAATAACTAAAACATTAATGATATTATTTTCTTTTTTAATATTAAAATGATTTTTAAAAAAATTAAAAATCAATTAAAAAAATTAAAACACTTAAAAAAAGTTTCTAAAATATTATTTTTTTCTGCAAAACAAGTTTTCTAAAAAAACATTTTTAAAAAAATTGAAATAAACTATAAAACAAAGATTTTAAACAAAATTATTTTTATAAACAAATAACATTTTTAACACAAAATGCTTAAAAAAGTTACTTTAAAAACTAAAAGTTATAAAAATGATAGGGAAAATCCAGTTTTGGACATTTTGTTTAATAATATTTTCAAATTAGGTCACTTAGCTTTAATAATTAAAAAATAGGTTTTTGATTTTAAAACTAATAGTTTTTAATGTTAATCAGTTTAAAATTTTCAACTCATACAATTTAAGAAAGTCGAGCATCAATTCTTTAATTATTAAAGTTTTTAGTTTTTTTTTTCATTATTTAATATACTTAATAATACCTAATTTAGTCATTTCATATTAAAATTTTGTTTTATAATTAATTTGTATTATTACTTATTTTATATTAAACCCCGTGTAATACACAGGGTAATAATCTAGTTATATAATATTTTAAAATATAGTGTTATGATTCTTAAATTTTTATTATTTGTAATTTATTATTTTTAAATATTCATGTAAACATAAAGGACCAAAAGTACAATTTACTAGATTATATTTATTCAACCCATGTAATATATGGATTTCTAACCTAGTAGTGAATAAATCATGAACTTTATCTATACACACACATATAGACAGTATATATACATATATAGACACATTTATATATATATATATGTGTGTGTGTGTGTGTGTGCACGTATATCTTTTTTCTTGAACGGCAAAGGCCTCAATCGTGTGAACTCACTGTTTACAGGCCATGTCACCAAGTTCTAGTTACCTGGACCTCCCATGAGCCACCACAACCATCTTAGGAGGAAACCCTACTGGGAAAACCCCCGACACCCTTCAGACCCTTTTTTCGCTACAGGTGGGATTTGAACCCAAGACCTTCTATTTAGAAGAATCTTGGGGTACCATTGAGGCAATGCCTCATTGGGGTACCATACGTATATTTATATTTACACGCGCACACATACAGTCCAGTCCGATTTTTTACGACTGGTTTTTGTGAAAACCGTAAACCAAACCGTTTGTTATGTTTTTAAAATTTTGAAGCCGATATACTAAGGAGAACGAACTTTCAAAAATTGATGGTGAATGGAAGCTCAACAATTCAAATTTCAAATCAGTCAGGTGTAGACATGGGCAAAAAAACCGGTTTGGGTTTCCAAACCGGTTTCCAAACCGGTATTACTCGTCTCCCAAACCGGTTTCACCCACACCGGTCCGAACCTTAGGTTTGGGATAGGTTTGACATCCTCATCTCACAAACCGGTTTCCAAACCGGTTTCAACCCTCCAAACCGATTTCAAACCGGTCCAAATCGGTTTTATAGGTTTGACATCTTCAATTTCCCAAACCGGTTTCCAAACCGAACCGGTTTTCACCACGTGTTGACCAAACCGGTCCGGTTTGAAAACCGATTCGGTTTAAGAAAAAAAACCGGTTTAAGCACCTCTAGTGAGGTGCACAGACAATCGGCTTCTTGAGCATTGAGGGAAGACGATTCAACCCATTTTGATTGGTTCTGGCCCAATTTAGGATAACTCTGTAAACTATGGGCCAATGATGATCTTGGGCTCGAAACACCGTCCCATACTCCCATATGCAATCGGAGAGAAATCAGGGTCTTGTGTACGGTCAAGCTCGGGAAACCCTTCCCCTAAGCTCTAGACCTGATCCTGTAGCTTATCTCTCAAGACCCCATCGAGAAAAAGATCTAGGGTATGCGATGATCTCTTTGGTTTGGATGAGATCCTAGGATTACAACATCCCTCCATGTAGAGGTGGGAAAAAAAAAAACTGGACCGGAACCGGAACCGGAACCGACAACCCGAACCCGAACCGGTGGGTACAAACGAGTCCGGTTTTTCAAACAAATTAGAACCGGAACCGAAACCGGAACAGGAAAAACGGGAACTGGTTCCACCTATACTGGCCAAAACCCGAACCGGAACCGGCAAAAACTGGTTCGGTTGAAACCGGAACCGGTTCCAAAAAAAACCCAATTTGTGCACCTCTACCTCCATGAAGGCTGAAATATAGGGATGGCAAAAAACCCAAGCCCAAAGGGTTTACCTGAAACCCACAACATATGGGATAGACAATCTCGAACCCGATGTGTACATGATCAGGTATGAGATTAATTTTTAAATTTTTTGCGGGTATGGGACATGCAGCAATAAGATTCGTTCATAAACCCATTTACCCGATCATATATACCCGTTTACCCTTCCCGTTTACCCGCCCGGTGTACCTGATTAAAAATACTCATTTACTAGATAGGCATATCTTATTTTCTTTTTCAGATATATTTATTTTTAGTATATAATTGATTTCTAATTTTCACCTTTGAATTTTCATAATATAACCAATAATTTGTTCTTGGCCTTTTTTGATTATATTTTTTGACATGAAAAATATAAATTCATTATTAGTTACCCGATATATCTACGGCGGGTTTTAAGTCAATTATAATCAACGGATATATTTAGCTAACATACCTGATACCCGTTGGGATACCCGATACCTGACGGGTAAATACCCGATAGATACCCGTTGGATTTTGGTACAGGTATGAGCCAAACTCTTATAGTCAGGTATGGGGTTGTTATTACTCAAGCCCGACTCATTGTTATCCCTACTCATATATCAAGCTCTAAACCCAACTCCTTTTCTTTTGTTTTTTATCACTGTAGGAACTCGCTTACGTGACAAACCCCAGGGTCCCCCCAATACCCGACTAACCGAGAAGAACGGGAAAAACGCGACCGCAAGTGACCGGTTCAGTGGCCTTCAAGGAAAATCGTCCTAAGTGAGAATTGAACTTGATACCTCTAGATTGTTTCTCCTTCATTTTAACCACGCTACACCACTTCTTTGAAGGTTAATTTGTGATGCATATTTTAGAAGTTGTAAGAGAAATGTATGAACAAACTATGATAAAACGTTTAAAATGAATAATAAGTTATAGGGTGTTACAAATTCTAGCAATTTTTACTTAATGAGTTAGTCACTCACGAAATCTTACATGCGAAAGTTTTATTCCGATTATGTGCCTGCACTTAGTTAAAAGGCTTGGTTGAACACAAAAAAAATAACTTAAAGAAATAGTTGGTTTTATGTTTCTATTTTTAGCCTCTAAAGCTCGTTTTTCCCCTCTTTTGCTAGGAAAAGATTGTGAAGCCCTTTTTTTGTTCTAGAAAAGCAGAAGCCTTGGGCATTGATTATCACGCGCTCAACAAGGTAACCAAGAGCGCGTATCCACTTTAGTTGCAGATTCGTATCCTTTCCTGTTTCGTCTTGTCTAAAATGAGAAGATTGATCATCCATGGAAGGAATACCGACTGATTTTAGATCTCTCGTCTTATTCAATATTTTTCATATGATTTTCAAGATAAAAACTAAAAATGAAAGAAAATTATTTTGCTGGAGATCATATCATGATGTCCTCACAAAGCCATTTTCCACATACCAAACAGTAAAAGTAAGCATGACCATGTCAACAATCCATTTTCCACAAAATCATTGATGAGTCATGTTAGATCAACCCCACATATGTCATTAAAATTTTTTTTCCACAAACCCAGTTACAATAATAATATGTACTAATATACCAAAGTCATTCAAAAAAAAAAGTTTATTTTTAATAATCAAAACATTGTGTTATGATGATGGCATAATCATCTTTCAAATTTTTTAACAGTAAATCTAACATTTTAGACTTTAATCTAAATTAGTAAATTACATTTTATTCAGGTTTAAATTTGTTATATATTAATTTAAGTGGTAAAACTCCACAAACAAGCTAATCATATTATATATATATATAGGGGATGGAATTTTTGATAACCCTTATCTTTTGCTACAACTACATAACCATCATCCAATGGTTACTTTAAAAATGTAAGTGTCTAGGATCGTGACACGTGTCAAATTCCTTTTTTTTTCTTTTTTTTTTAATATAAAGGGTATTTAAGACATTTGTTATTTAAGTAAAGTTTACCCTTTTTTTTAAACATTCATAACTTTTTTATACTATATTATTTTTTTAAAAAAATTGCACCATTATACTCGTCTCATTTTTCTCTTTAATTTCGTTATAGTCTCGACTAGTTTTTTTTTTATTTTTTTAATGTCATGTATTTACATTATTGTAACGAGCTTAAAGATAGCAAATTAATTAGAATTTTTTTTCTAACAATGGTAAATTACAGTAATGTAACAAAAAATGAAATAATGTAACACAAAATGAAGTAATTTACAATTACATAATTAACGGTGACGTAACACATTATTTTATTTTTTTCTCGAACGATGATAATTACAATGATAAATTACAGTGATGTAATAGAACACATTATTTTGATTTTTTTTCTCTCACAATGATAATTATGGTGATGTAATTTATCATTGTTCGAAAAAAATTTAAACTAATTTGTTGTCAATGTAAATTACATCACTGTAATTTAAACCAAATTCACCGAAAAAACCCAAACCGAATTTTACGTCAATGTAAATTACATCACGATAAATTACGTCAATGTAAATTGCATCACTGTAATTTTTCATTTTTAAAAAAATTTCAAATAAATTTGTTATCTTTAAGCTCGTTACAATGATGTAAATATATGGCATTTAAAAAAAGTAAAAAAAAATTAGTCAAGGCTATAACGGAATTAAAGAGAAAAATGAGACGAATATAATGGTGCAATTTTTTTTAAAAAATAATATATTATAAAAAAGTTATTAATATTTAAAAAAGATGGGGGGAAAACTTATAAGGAGTAAAATGACTATAATGTCCTTTTTAATATTTTAATGTAATGCTTATGTGTAAGTTAATGATTGGTTGAAATGGGTTATGTAGTTATAGCAAAAGATAAGAGTTATTTTTTATACCTTGCCCTATATATATATATATATATATATATATATATATATATATATATATATATATATATATATATATATATATATTAAAAGGCAGTTGAAAGGAATAGTATAGTTTTGTTTTTTTGATTTTGGTTACCAAAACTTTTATATAATATAAAATTTTATTTTTTCGATTTTAGCCGCTAAAACTTTTAAATTTTTGTTTTTTCGATTTTTGCCACTAAAACTTTTATATATTACAAGGTTTTGTTTTTTCGATTTTGGCCACTAATACTTTTTAAAGTTTTGTTTTTTCGTTTTTGGCCACTAAACTTTTATATGATATAAAGTTTTGTTTTTTCGATTTTGGTCACTAAACATTTTATATAATATAAAGTTTTGTTTTTTTGATTTTGGCCACAAAAACTTTTATAGTTTTGGTTTTTCGATTTTTGCCACTAAAACTTTTATATAATATAAAGTTTTGTTTTTTTTCGATTTTGGCCACTAATACTTTTTAAAGTTTTGTTTTTTTTGATTTTGGCCACTAAAGCTTTTATACAATATATAGTTTTGTTTTTTCGATTTTGGCCACTAAAACTTAATAGTAAAGTTTTGTTTTTTCTATTTTGGCCATTAAAACGTTTATATAATATAGAATTTTGTTTTTTCGATTTTGGCCACTAAAACTTTTTAAAGTTTTTCTATTTGATTTTGGCCACTAAAAATTTTATATAATATAAAGTTTTGTTTTTTCGATTATGGCCACTAAAACTTAATAGTAAAGTTTTGTTTTTTCGATTTTGGTCACAAACTTTTATATAATATAAAGTTTTGTTTATTTGATTTTGGCCACTAAAACTTTTAAATTTTGTTTTTTCGATTTTGTATAATTTTATGTTTATATATATATATATATATATATATATATATATATATATATAGGGGCGGTTATAATACAAAGGGTATGGAGCGTACTAAGAGTAGGAAGCAATCTAGATCGTCGATCCGTTTTTTTTAATGGACAGGATTAACGCGGTGGCATTATTGTAATTAAGTGTATTGTTTATTTATTTCAAAGAGTCCGGATTGTTAAAAAAGGACAAAAACGTAAATTCCTTTTTTCAAACAAATAACCTAATCCTAAAAACAAGGGAAATTATCAAAAATCATCCCATAATTAACGCTCCTCTTCAATTTTGAATTTCTTAGTAATTGAAACTATATTAGATTTCGAATAACAATGGAGAAGACGACTAACATCAGTACAAAGCGTAAGCATGTTTTTTACTTCAATCTTTCGTTTTTTATAAGTATTTGTTTAAAATGTGGTTTTTTATAATGTAATCACGCTATTTTTGTGTTCTTCGATGTCGAAATAGGGAGCATTTTGATTGCTGCTAACACAGATGCTTCAAGAGTCTTAAGCGAACGAAGATCAAAGACTAATAACGATAGGCGCGCTGCGAGAAAGAAGAAAGGTTTGCATGTAATTTGTCTGGTCTGTAATTTTTTGATTTTGGGGTAATCCTTTTAATGGTTCGTAATTTTGATTCATATTTAATTAATTGTAATTTTATAAATTTAAATGTTATTCAATTATTATCAATGAGTATTTGTAACCCGTAATTTGTGAATGCTAATTGTAATCCGTAATTTGTAACCTATTGTAATCCGTAATTGTTAACCCTTATGTGTGCTTTTTATTAATAGGCTGTAAAAATGTTGTATGTAGTACGTAATTATTGTATTTAGTTGTTAAAAATGACTAGTTAATGAGTATTTGTGGTTTCTTATTTAGTCTGTAATTATTTGGTCCGTAATTTTGTTGGTACGTAATTTTATTAAAACTGTAAGTATTTAGTCCGTGATAAATATGTTGTTTTACCATTCCTTAGATAACATGACTCCAATATCTATCCAAAGTTATGAGAGTTCTGATGATGATGATGACTTTGTTCGTCCACCAAAACGTCTAAAACAAACATCCAAACCAGTTGACCAAACAGTTAATGAGAGTTCTGATGATGATGACTTTGTTCGTCCACCATTTGTTGATTATATGGATAAAAAATTGAAAGGCAGGGTAGGTGTTGTTAACCTAAAACACAGTGTCACCGGCTTATCAAAACAACAAAAAAAAGCTATTATTCAGATGGGTTTCAAACCATTCCTGTCAATTGCTGTTGATACAATACCAACAAGACTTGCACACTGGTTAGTTTCAAATTATGACTGTGAAAGAAATGAGTTGAATGCTGGTAATCATATTATCAAGGTAACATCTGATACTGTTAAAGATATCTTGGGGGTGCCTCTTGGGAAAATAACAGTTAATGAGAAAAACAAACCACGGATTGGGTCATCAGATACTTTAAAAACGTGGAAGGAGCAATATGGTGGGAAATCAAGAATAACAGTTAAAGATGTTTTGGACCAAATGAAGACAGGAGACAACGGGGATTATCTGTTCAAGCTTAATTAGCTAGTTGTCTACAACACAGTGCTAGGCTGGACAACTAAAAGCACCACAGTAAACCAAAGATTTTTGAATTCTATTACAAGTGAATCAGACATTCCCAATATAAACTGGTGTGATTATTTGATTACTTGTCTTAAGAGGACAAAACATGAGTGGAATAATGAAGAAACTTTCAATGGGCCTCTGCTTTTCCTTGCAGTACGTGATAATTTACAAAAATCAATCATATATTTTGTATTATTAGTATTTGTTGTATACTTGTATGTGAAATTTAAACTGACAACTCATTTTTAACTATTTACAGCTTCTATACGTTCATCAAAAGCGTAAACGATATATTGAAACACCACCACCAATCCCAACAATTACAAACATTACTAATAAGCTTTTCATAGAGCTTGACAATCATCTCTATGAAAATGGTCCATTCACGGACTATGATGAAGGTGATGGTGATGAAGGTGATAGTGATGAAACTGATGGTGATGAAGCTGATGGTGATGAAGGTGATGCTAATGAAGGTGATGCTGATGAAGGTGATGCTGATGAAGCTGCTGGTGATGAAGGTGATGTTAATGAAGGTGATGAAGATGATGTTGATGAAGCTGATGGTGATGAAGGTGATGCTAATGAAGGTGATGGTGATGAAGATGATGTTGATGAAGCTGATGGTGATGAAGGTGATGCTAAAGGAGCTGATGGTGATGAATCTGATGGTAAAGAAGGTGATGCTGATGAAGCTGATGGTCATCCAAATGATTATGCTGTTGATGAACATGTTGATATGGTTGTTTGTAACTCCCCCTTGTCAATTTCTGTTGGTATAGCCCAGGATGGGGATAATGTTCAACAACCTTCACCAAATGTTCCAATTACAACATCATATTCTGTAAGTAAAAACTAACAAAAATGTTAAAATTACTTTCTAAACAAAGTTAATTACGTCCCAATCATAACATATTTTATGAAAAAATAAATAAAATAGTAATTACGTCCTACTCATATTTATACATATTATTTTCATATAATTACGTTTGGTATAATGTTAATTACGTGTTGTGTTAATGATTTCCAGGAAAATATAAAAATAATCAACCAAAAGATCTCAGCTTTTGAAAGTTTGGGCAAAGAAATCAATTCTTTTTTCACAGATAAAACATCTGAATTTGCAAATAATGAGGAGATGACAAATATGAAGAAAAAATGGGATGATGCAATTAAAGCTATCTCAACACTTGCATCAGTTGGAAATCTAGCATCGGATCATATTCCACAAGAATACCATCTTGATGATGTTACTCCAACGTTTGTGCAAGAGATGGTCCAAGCATGTGAACAGGTTGAAATATCAAGATCTATCTCTAAAACAGTCCACCCTGTATCTGAAAATGTTGATTTGGCTGTAAAGATAGACCCCAATGTTGATTTGGCTTCAAATATAGACACCGTGATCACAACCATCCCATTTTTGCAACCTGTAAGCATTGAAAATAAATATCAACAAAGTGATCCTCTTGAGAAAGATGATACCAACCAAACTCCAGCCTTACCTATCAAACACACATACAAACGACACCCAAGGGAAAAATTTGTTACTGAATCCTTAAGATCACCCTTTGTTGAACGTTCAGTTGTTTTGGGTAGCAAACTAACAAAAGAAGAAACTGTATTATCAAGATACATGTTTGACCCCAGAAATGATCCACAGTAAGTGATTATATGTTTTATCTTATTAGTTAAATTTATAAAAAATCCCCTTATTGTTTATTTATACGTTCTTTTGTTTCAACACAGCACACTTGTGTTCATGACACAAAGTGAAACCGAATTCTACAAAGTTATATTTGAGAGCCTATTCCCTGGCATTTATGTACATATTGGTGTTTTGGAATCATGGATGCATATACTTAATGCTGATGAAAAACATCGTGGACCTAGATCTCCATTGAGGTTGTTTTTAACTCCAAACATAATAGTAAGTGAAACTAAAGCTGCTATCCTATCTTATTTTTTAAATTTACGCTTTTTATTATCTGTTTTTTCTTTTTTATTTTATCCTAACATTAACTTCAAAAATTTCAGCCCTTGCCTATGCTTGAGAAAGGAATCCCTGATAGATCAAGGATGGAAGTTTTTCAATCAAGTATTGATGTGCTGTTGACAAATTGCAGCATCAATAACATCAACAAAGTTGATTTGATTTTCATCCCCATTATAAAAAGCGAACATGTTTTTTTAATAGTGTTTGATTTGAAAAATCCATCAGTGGTTATCATTGATAACATGGATACTACCAATCAATCAGGGGATAGATACTCTCACATTCCTTACATAATGGTTAGTAATAACAAATACGTTTTAGTTATGCATTATATCATTTATCATCCATATTACAAAATTACGTACTGTTAATTACGTACCATACAAAGTAACTAGAAATTACGTACTACCATTCTAAAAATTACTCATTTACATAATGGTTAGTTTAAACAATTACGTTATCATTGAAAATGCATTAAGTACGTAATTTATGAATTACGTACTAAGTATAAATCACCCAACAAATTACTTGATGTTAAATTACGTACCCATTAAATTATTACGTACTATGTTCAATTGTATTACGTACTTAACCTTATGAATATGTTATTGTTTACTTGTTTATGCAGAAAGATGTTTTGACAAACTATCTGTTATCAAAGGATCATCCAAGCGCACTCAAAATCAGTAACCAGACTCCACAATCTATAGACCTTCCATGGAACACAACACAAAATGGAGTAGATTGTGGTGTATTTTGTATGAGACATATGGAGACTTACATGGGTGGAGGGCCCAAGAAATGGAATTCTGGATTATTGAATGAATCTGAAGGACAGAATAAACAACTAAACCAACTAAGATTCAAATATCTTTGTAAAATCCTTATGTCAAATGTCAACTTCTTGAAAGAAGATATTCTTGCACTATCCAGAAAGCATGATGAAATGGATGAAAAGAAGAAGAAATGGCCAAAAACCATTACAAATATGATCAAGAGTAGGCAAAGAAAACACTTATGAAATGTATTCACGTACTAATTACTTATACAATCCTATGAATTTAGTTATTTTGTTATTTATATTCATAATTTTTTATATTATTGCTATCATCTTATCCTTATATATATAAATCTTTTACATGCATGTTAATATAACCAAACAATAAAAAAGAAAATACCAGATTAAACCACATCAAAATCAAAATTTTTATATATACGTACTTATATTTAACATCATAACATCAACAAAACATCTTCCAAAACCCACAATCACCCAAACAAAAAAAACAAAAAACACCACAACCAAAAACACCACCACCACCACCACCACAATCTAAAACTTCTTAATCTGTTCCACCCCCTCCTTCCTCTTCTTGGTCTTGTCAATGGAGCCGTCAACCAGCTTCTTGACAACACCATGGATTTCTTCGTTCATCATTATTTGGTTGATCAGATAGTCTTGTGCCAAAACATCACCTTCATTCAACTGATCATCCACAAACTCACCAAGGGTTGCAATGTTTGACCGAATATCAGAAATTACTAACCCATCCAACATACCAAATGAATTACGCATTCCCCTCTCAGTTTTCTTTTCTTTCACAGTGTTTTTCTCCAGAATCTTCATTACGTTCTCGTCCTTTGCAAACTTGTAACTTGAAGACGAAGATGCCATTTTTCTTTTTCTGTATGTTGTTTTGTTGAATGTGAATATTCATGCATGCTTTTGTTACATATATACAAGTTATAAAAAGTTGGTGTCATAACTTACTAACCGTTCCGTATTCCAATACTGGTTGTTGAATAACATTTACTCCCTTTTTAAACTGATTAATTATCCAAATTAAATTGGGTGGTTAAGAAGGTGGGAAATCGTCAGTAATTAATAACTATTAATAAATGTCTACTGTATAAATATTGACGATCTCTATATCAATCAAACACCCTACTCCTATTTTTTCAAAAAAAAAAATGTCTTCTTCCTCGTCAACACCCGGAAATGACAAGAAATCTAGGCTTACATCAGAAATACTAAAACAATACAATAAAGATGTCCTGTACATGGACGTCTTGAAGCAAAGCTTTGAAAGTCTTGATGAAAGTATCAAGAAAAGAGACAAACTCAGTAAAAAATTGCTTCAACTCCCACCCACTGCTATACGTGATCTTGTCATTCTGTTCATGATCGATGAAGATGCAACCGATGTTCAACAACTTCATTTAATTGCTGACATCATACAGAAGTTACGTTGTTCAATGAAGCTAAAGGTTGATTTCCTAGATGCTTATATGTAATTTTAATGTTTGTAATTTTTTATCTATGTGTTGCTTTTTAAATTATTGCATTTTAATCTTTTGTAATGTTAATTAAGTAATGTTTAATCTATGTTTTATCTATGTTTGCTTTTTTTTTAATTAACGTACCGTTCAATATATATCACGTACAAGTAACATATATAATAACTTTCTGTTAATCACGTCCCTATACTAAAAATCATAATCACGTACCAATAATCACGTACCAATAAATAATGAACAAAAACATAAACGTACCAATAATCATGTACCAGTATTCATGCATCTTAAAATCACGTACCATTTCAAAAACAACAAAAAATCATGTCATATATCTTATCTCATGTAACTATCAAGTCTTCTGGGGGCCTCTTAATGCAGGACATGTGCGCCTGTCATGTCCAGCTTGTCCACAAGCATGGCAACCTCTCGATCTTTTTCCCATCCTGCTTATTGCTTGTTCACGTTTTGACTTGAACCTTTTGTGTGATCCTGAACCTTTGTTTCTTATACCAGATGGCACACGAACATCAGACGTTAATTCTTCATTGTTTGGAACAAAAGAAGACACAATGTCCTTCTGTTTTACTGATGGCCTATCTCTTGTATCAACATCTGTTTGTTCCATTAAGTTCTTTAAAGTGTCTCTGAAAATAGACAACTTCCTCATGTCCGTTACCAATTTGTTTACAATATACTCACTGGATGTCATTATATCACGCACCATATTGTCCACCTCTGGGTTTATTCCGCTTAAAATATGTGGGTTAATTATGCAATTATTTGACATGTTTGGTACCACATCTTTTGTCCATCTGCGTGTGATATATTTTTCTGGGAAAACCTTTACACCACATAACCTTAAAACATAAAAACAATGTCTGCATAATAACCCATAACACTCAAACCGTTTGCAACTACACCTCACTGTTATCTCATCCTCATCCTGACCATATAACACCTGTGATATGAAAAAAAATACATATATTACAACTTTAATGATATTACGCACCATACTATATAAAATCACGTACTACATTCAATAAAATAATTAAATAGAAAATAAAACATACCTCCAAATACCCATTTCCATATGCTTTTAAATCTTTTATTAGAAATTTTGTAAAATCACCTGATTGGGATGTACACACAGACAAACAATTATGAATAGAATCATATATTTCTTCTTGCACGTCAAAAAATATACTTCTTGTGTATATTTTATGGGCCTGCTCTTCAAGAGGATAATCTGTCCACAAATCAGCATTTGTGTTCCTTGATACATGGTCATTTTTCCTATGCATATGCCTCTGAGCCTCCATAGCAGTGTCAAAATGTGTGAAAAATTCAAGTAAGGTTAACTGGCAATTAGAAACTTGTCCAAAATAATGATTTTCGCTCTCGGATCTTGATGTTGTTCGCATAAGGCCTGACATTGGCTCATCATTATAAAAAGCAGGAATCCACATATCCCTAATCTCAAACATGTATCCAAACCAATCAACATTGCTCAACTCATAATCATCCATAATTGATAACCATTCTCTATCAAAGTCTTCAGGTGACACCGAATCAGTCCATACTATGTTACATAAACGTGACTTGAATTCATCATTGTTACATAATGCTGTCCCAACCTGTAATATATAATAAATAAATATGTAAAATCATCTATAAAAAATAATTAATTTATAAAATACGCACCATATACTATAATTACGTACCATAATAATCCCTACTTATGGGCTAAAACAAAAAAAAATAATAATACGAAAATAATACAAATACCTTGTCAGACACCTTTGTCATAATGTGCCACATGCATAACCTATGCCTACTAGAAGGCCAAACAGATTCTACTGCTTGCTTTATAGCAGCATCTTGATCCGTCACTACAACCTTTGGCGCCATACCAAATGCATTTGTAAAACATTCTAGTAACCATTTGTAAGATGTTATACTTTCAGAACCTAAAAGTGCGGCTCCAAAGCTAATGTTGCAATGATGATTGTCAATACCAGTAAATGGAACGAATACCATTTTGTATCTATGGAAAAAAAAAAATATGTGTATATACAAAAAAATTAAAAAACATTAACAACTAATATTGTAACATTAAATGACATATTAAATATAACTTAAAATTCTTACTTGTTGGTCCTGAATGTTGCATCAAATGAAACAACATCACCGAATACGATATAATTCTTTTTCGCATGCCCGTCTGCCCAAAACAAGCCAGTAAGTTGGTCTTTATTATCCTTCGTATACTCAAATGAAAAATCTGGAACAAACTCCTTCTTCTTAAGCAGCATACTAACAACCATATCCGCATCATATTCACCAACAAACAAATTCAATTGTTTTTTAAAATTCTTACAATCAACAGATGTAATTCCCACTTGATCAAAACCACCATACTTGGTACGCATTATATTAAACGCTCTAACAGGTCCAATATTGTGTTTAGACAACGAACACATCATCTGCATTTGTTCGTAATTTAATTTTCTACATGATGGCAACATGTGGATATCTTCTTGTGCCACAAATCCATGGTTATGCTCCTCAACAAATTTGTTGACTTTAAAAATAACTCCATCATCAGATTTCAAAACAACATGAGCTAAGCATCCCGTCCTTTGTGTTGGCCTATTCCTCGTTTTAATTTTCTTTCCATTATCCATATTATTATCACTATAATTACAACTTTTTGTAGGTTTATGTCCCTCCTTTGAACATACCAAATATTTAAGTTTTATAACTTTACCCAAACAATACTGAGATCCTCTGCGAGCAACAAAACCACTTGTTGTAGCATATTTTTTATAAAACTCAAATGCATGCTCAATTGAATTGAAAATCATTCCTTCCAAAGGTTTGCATGATATCGGGACATCAGGTGTGTAAAACTTCTTTCCTGATTTGGGTGAAATACGTTGCAATCCAATAGTAATTTCGTCAATAATACAACCTGCATCAATACGTACTGATTCTAATACTCATTGATAATTACGTACTAACAATACGTACTTATATTAACGTACTAATAATTACGTACTGCATCGATTTTACATTTTATTACTTGCTAAATACAATTATTACGTACTGATTATATCTCTCTTATAATTACTCATTGATAATTACGTACTTATATTAACGTACTAATAATTACGTACTTATATTAACGTACTGATAATTACGTACTATCTTTTTACAACAGAAGATGTTATTAGCGTACTATTTAATACGTACTGCTAACTTCATTATCACGTTCTATGTTTAATTCTTTTTTTTTAAACAAATCATAACTTGTCATTGTTTTGATATTTCACCATTCAACCAAAAATTCATAATACAAACTTTTAATGCTTTTAAAATGCCTTTAATCAACAAATTTAACTCTAATACAAATTCTGCGTAAATCTATCCACAATATATCAATAACCAACGCTTTGTAAACAAAAACATGCTTGTAAAAACAAAGCATACATATGTATATTCATAAAAAATAGTTAATCAAAACATACCTTCTCGATCTCTATCATCGGCCATCGACTTTGTATATATGTATAAACGACGGCTTCAAATGCTCTTAATTTATCAAAATACGAAGAAAACCAATTCTATATACTAATATCAATTATTATAATTAATATAATAAAATTAAACAAATAAACTGAAACCGTATAATTCGGTCCTATATTAATTTTTTTAATCATATCCTTAAATAACCAACTCATATTTTACCGAAAATGACCCTCCGTCTAATATTACTAATTGTACACGTGTCATTCTTTATGTGGCTTCCTACGCTTTGTACGTTAAATCTCCTTTGTATTGGATCCGTCTCCTATATATATATATATATATATATATATATATATATAATTGTATAGAGTTTGTGATGAGAGATTTGATTTTGATATGTAACTTATGATTTTACAAATGATATATAATACCCGTTCTCGAGAGAGTACTGTGATAGCCCGCCGCAACGCGCGGGTGGGATTAAACCTAGTTGATATAATTTTACATGTAACTCTTCTTCACCAAGAAAACAATATTGCTAACATGACCACGTCAACGATACATTTACCCACAAGTTTTGTTTGGTCTTTTTCCAACAAAACCCCTTTTTTCCAGGAAGATGCCACCAAGCTATGGAAAATGATAAATAAAAAATAAATTCTTAAGATAATAAAAGTATCCATACTACTATTTTGTATCAAGGTATTCATCGATTCGATTATCGATTTGTTTGATTTATTCGGTTCATTTTAATCGGTTTGCATTTTTTTAGCCGTGACAAAAAATCAAGCCGAATTCGGAAGATCATTAACCAAATCGAATTCAACCAAATGAAACCAAATAAATCGGTTAAAATCCGAATAAACCGACTAAAACTAACCGAATAAACCAAATTCAACCGAATTAACCTTAAATATTATTAATAAAAATAATAAATTTATATATAAATTCATTTTAATCAGTTAGCAGAATAAATCAAAGACCCGATTTTATAAAAATATAAAACTGATAACCGAATTTGGAATTTAGACACAACTGATGTATATTACATTTATATTACCTAGGGGTGTTCTTCGGGTTTTTTGACCGCATTTCAAGTTATTCCGGTCTTTTATTATAAGAATCCTACTTGTTTACCAATCCAAACAAGATTCGGTTTAATCAATTCGGGTCACTCGGTTTTGGGTTTATTTGGGTCAATCGGTTTTGGGTTTATTCGGGTCAATCGGTTTCAGGTTTATTCAGGTCGTTTTAATCGGTTTTCTGGTTTCTAAGCACAAGTTGAAATACATGTTTTACAATTTAACTTAACATGATATTTTTTAAATAACATGAACAAAATATCATAATACAACACTTTTAGTTTAATATTTCGTTCAAATCTATGCAATAAACACATATATTTACTAAAGATTGTCAATAAAATTAGCACAAAACCAAATTATATTAAACAATCATATAAAACCAAAGAGAAAACGTTAAATCATATTAACTAAAATATATCAACAACGAAGTATTATGTTCATATATAACAAAAATAGAACATGAGAGGAAAATTGGAATTTTTTGTTTATTATTTATGTAAACGTGTAATTGATAATTTTTTATATATATTAGGGTTAACCCATTAATTTTTTTTAACATAATTACCAAACCAAATACTATCATCCGATTCAGGTTTCATCTTAATCGGGTTCAGATAATGATATTCATGAATACACATATATATCTGTGCACAAAACAAGATTAGTCTTGTTATACCAACCCCACACGTCATTATGCCGTGCACAAACATCCAAAATTAGAAGACCAAAAAAAAGTGACTTTGCTCACTCAAAACAAAACGCAGTTAACCAGTCGCGCTCGTGAAATAGCCGAAAAGACGAAGTAGCGGATTATGAAGCGATATAATATGGATTAAATTTTTTTATTATGTAATTTTTTTTTATTTTGTAATTTTATATTTTTTTATTAATATTA
This sequence comes from Mikania micrantha, assembly GCA_009363875.1. Lineage (NCBI taxonomy): Eukaryota > Viridiplantae > Streptophyta > Magnoliopsida > Asterales > Asteraceae > Mikania > Mikania micrantha. Next base: position 57,662,672 of record CM018687.1, on the reverse strand, counting down.
TGCCTTTTTTAATTTAATTTTTAATTAAAAAAATCAAACCATGAGCAATAAAATGACAAAAAAAAAACTATAATGACAAAATTTAAAACTATTGGACTAAAATGACAAAAGTTGTCAAACCACGAGAACTAAAATGAAATTTTACTCATAATAAAATTATCCATGCTACCAATTTGTATTTGGTGTGTTAATCGGTTAGGTTATCGGTTTGTTTGATTTGTTCGGTTTGGTTTAATTTGTTTGAATTTTTTTATCTGTAACCAAAAAACAAACCGAATTCGGAAGACCATTAACCGAATAAAACCAAATAAAGTGGTTAAAACCCGAATAAACCGATTAAAACTAACTGAATAATCCGAATTCAACCTTATATAGTATTAATAAAAATAATAAATTTGTATATCAATTCAGTTTAATCGTTATCTAATTAACCGAACAAACGTGTTTCAAAAAATATATAAAACTGATAACCAAATTTGGAATTCAGTTGATGTATGTTACATGTATATTACCATTCAAGAATACAGACACATACATATGTGTATGAGGTTTAGATACAGAGTAGTTTTTTCAAGAAAACTAAAAAGGAATAAAAGAGTGAGACATAACTTATTAGAAAATTTAAAACAATATAAATAGTTTATTTTGTTTAACAGTTAAACAATACAGTTCCATGAATCCACAGAGTCGTTTTTTATTGTGTTATTTTTTTGGTAATTTGTAAAACATGTAACTATTTTGTTTTAGGATAAAACAACATAATAATTTTGTAGTTTTGTTTTTTATGTCTAATAATAACAAGATACTCATATCAATGACAATGAGAACTTTTAAAAATTGAAAACTAGTATTGATTATGGTAAAAATTAACATTGCATGAGAACCTTCTCATGTGTTTTTTATGTCTGTACACACACTAATATATAGCTAATTAAAGAAACATATATGATTATGTATGATACAATGGTGTTTTTCAACTGATATGTGTTTTTCATTTATTTCTTTATTTTCAACTAATTTATTATAAGTTTTTATTTAATCACCATATTATAATAGAAATAAAATAGAAAAATATTATAATATGTTTATTGAATTAATAAAATAGTTTAAAATAAAGAAATAAATGAAAAGATAAACAAAAAAACATTGTGATAGCCCCTTATAATAGTTGGTATGCATTCCAATTCTGTTGGATTAAGTGGTATTTAAGAGTTAAAAAAATAATTTTTTAAAAAAAATCAACACATTTGATTTAAACATAATTAATTAATATCGTCATAAAAATGTTGTGCATCATGTTTTCTTTTTTTATTTCATTAGATTAAAAAAAAAACTAGAAAAACGCATAAAAAATCAAAATGTGAAGACTTGAAAGTCTTTGGACGTCTAATTTGGGACAATCAATTTATCACAATATAAGTCTTGTAAGTCAAGTTAATACTACAAAAATTGTAAACACCACAAATATCTTATCCCGAGATCGAGTTGTTGCTTTTGATTGGGCCCGTCCTTTGTCATATCTAAATAGCCAAGACTTTTAACGTTGCTTGTTTGGTTCACTACTATTACTAAGTTTGAGTTCTTTTGTGATGTGATTTCCACCGTTTCAATTGTTTGACGTTCTAAGTTATACTCGAACATGAGACCACTTAACGAGGAAACCTGAAAGAAAACCCTCTACATTGCCATGAAATGAATTCAAACCTACAAGCTCTCAAATGTAATGCAAAAAGGAGTCAACAACACACATAATTGACTCAGTTAATTACATAATATACCAGAGGTGATTTCAATTTGGTTGATACATATTAATTAAAAATGATCTAAACCGTTCATCATTGCATACAAAAGAACACCCCCACCCCCTTCCAAAAACTTGAGGTTATATAAATCTCATAAGGGCTTATATGTAGTTGATATATACATCAAAAAATTAATAATAGTCAATAGATGAGTACAATGAGAAACAATATTTCACACAGACTCTTGTATGTTGTTTTGTTTATTTCGTTACTTTTGGTGGTATACTTCACATCTACCACTGCCTTTTACCTACCACCGGCACCAACAACACGAGGAGTTGGTAAGTGCATCGATAATGAGAGACATGCTCTTCTTGATTTCAAAGCTTCCATTGATCGTGACCCGGAAGGACTTCTCTCTACGTGGCGGACACATGAAGAAGCGACCAATGATTGCTGTGAATGGTTCGGGGTCACATGCAGCAACCAAACAGGTCATATCACAGGCCTTTACTTAAGCTTTGGAAATCTTCAAGGTAAGATTAGTCCTTCTTTGCTTAATTTAAGCCACTTGAGTTATCTTGACCTTGGCTTAAATCATTTTACGGGAACCGTTCCGAAGTTCATTGGTTCTCTAATTCAGTTAAGGCACCTTGGCCTTGATCGAAATGATTTTACTGGAACCATTCCTATTTTGAATGGCTCTCAGTTGAGTTATCTTGACCTTTCCTACAATCATTTTACGGGAACCATTCCGAAGTTCATTGGTTCTCTAACTCAGTTAAGGTACCTTAGCCTTGCCAGAAATGATTTTACTGGAACTATTCCTCCGGAGCTTGGAAACCTCACCAACTTGCAAGAGCTTTCACTTAGTTACATCTCTAGTTGTACAGTTGAAAATCTAGATTGGTTGTCTCGAATGACTAAGTTGGAGGAACTTCGAATGAACGATGTTTTTATGGGCAAAGCAGATAACTGGGTAAATGTGATTTTAAGTCTTCAAAAACTGTCAATGTTAAGTTTATGGAATTGTGGCCTCTCACACGTCATGCATCCATATTCGCAGGTCAACTCTTCTTCATCATCGTCTATTTTTGACCTTGATCTTGGGAACAACAATCTTAACTCATCATTGTACAATTGGTTATTTCCGTTAACTAGCAATATTAAGCTTGAAAGCCTTGTTCTCGGCGGCAACAAGTTAGATATGATTCCTAAATATTTTGGAAATCTTTGTAGTTTGAAACATTTTTCTTTTTCTTCAAACACAATGCCTATCAGTTTCCCTAATTTTTTGAAAAACTTATCTGGATGCACGTTGTTTAATTTAACATATCTGGATCTTTATAATAGCCAATTCACAGGGTCGTTGTCCAATGATATCCAAAATTTTTCTTCCCTCAATTTTTTGCAATTATCTAATAATCGCTTAAATGGAACCATAAGTGAAAAGGTGTGGCAACTACCTAAGCTTCAAGCTCTAGACGTTTCTTCCAATTCTCTTCAAGGTGGCATCTCTAAAAACATTAGAAACTCTAAGATTTGGTTTATAGATGTTTCAAATAATTCACTCCAAGAAGTTGATTCAGAAGCTTACATGTCCAAAGTTGCAATTATTGACATGAGCTCTAACAACATTTATGGTACCATACCAAATATTTCTTCCACCGTGATTTGGTTAAACCTTTCAAAAAACAGATTGTATGGAGGGTTGTCCTTTTTGTGTGGCCATGTTGTTAACCCAGATTTATACTATCTTGACCTCTCCAACAATTCACTGACCGGAAAAATCCCAGATTGTTTATGGCATTTTAAAGAACTACAAATACTTAATCTAGGATACAACAAACTCTTCGGAAAGATTCCTAGCTCTGTTCATTTCTTAAAGAATCTCCAAAAGTTGTATTTAAACAATAACAACTTTTCAGGACAACTCCCTTTGTCTTTAGGTAGTTGCACTAAATTAATTCTTATAGATTTGGGGGCTAATGGATTTTCTGGTAGCGTGCCCTTTTGGATCGGAGAAAAATTATCATCGTTATATGCTCTTAGCCTAACATCAAACAACTTCTCTAGAACAATCCCTTCACAGATATGCCAATTAGCAAACCTACAACTTCTAGATCTGTCAAAGAACAACCTACACGGAACCATCCCTCCGTGTCTCGGTAATCTCACTGCTATGGTTCAACCAAATATGATTTTAAATCCCTTCACACATATGCCAACTATCCTTGTTGATCATATGATGATCCAGTGGCAAGGAAATGCCCAAGAATTCAGCAACACTCTAAAACTTGTGATGTGCATTGATTTATCAAGCAACAACCTAACAGGACAGATCCCATATCAAATTGCCAATCTTTACCAGCTCATTACACTAAACTTGTCGAACAACGCGCTAGTTGGAAAGATTCCAGAGGAAATTGGTCAGATGAAAAAACTTTTAATTTTGGATCTATCTAGAAACAATATTACGGGAACAATACCATCAAGCATGTCTCAGATGACATTATTAAACTATCTAGACGTGTCACATAATAACCTGTCCGGGAGAATACCATCCAGCACTCAACTACACTCGTTTGACCCATCAAGGTATGCCGGAAATGCAGGATTATGTGGACTTCCCTTGTCCAAATATTGTCCTGGAGATAAAGAGCTACAACTTCCACCCATCCTTGGTGAAAATAATGGAGATGATGATAAGGAAAACATATGGTTTTATATCGGTGGGGCTATTGGTTTTGCTATTGGATTTTGAATAGTGTGTATTGTGTTACTAGTCTACAATCCTGGAAGACATGCTTTCTTTCACTTTATGAATACCTTGGAAAGTTGGATTTATGTAAAAGTGATGGTGTTCATCTCAAAATTGCAAAGAATTACGTGTCGATAGTTGTGTTTTGTGTTTCTTTTTTTTATTTTCTATGTTTTAAGGGTATTTTCAAATGCTTAACTACAAGCATAGTACTGTAAGATGTGATGTAAGAAGATGTTTTTCTTGTCAATTGATTATAATATTACAAGTTCGCATATTTATATATAGTTTTTTAATGTTAAGTTTTTCTTTCGTTATTGTATGGAATTAGTGACTTGCATAATTACAAATGTCCAAAAAAATATATAGGATAACCTGTTACAAAATATTATAGTCTCCCAAATTCTCTGTATTTTTATCTCATTATGTAAATCTAGTTACAATTATTCATTTAAACCTTCCAGTGGATAAAAAAACTTGGTTACAAAGAAAAAGAGTACAAAGTGTATAATACTCTCTCTCAATTTATTATACATATTTCCTATACATATTTCCTTCTGTTTGGAGAGTCCAACGTATACGATAACTTTTAGAATTAATCTTTGATGATCTTCTTTCATCTTAGTGTTGCAACTTGTAATGTCTTTGTATATATAGTGGTATAGTGAAGACATACTCTTTTAAATCGACTCAAATGTGCTCTCTTTGTAAATATGTTGATTCATGACACAGATTGATATCGAGCTTTGTGCGTTTAATAAGTATCTCATGCATCAACATAACCAAATGTAGAGAATTTCCAGAAAGCAAACAATTGGATGAAATCGAAAGTCGTGGATCACACCTTCAGATCAAACTATTTGCGGTTCACCCAAATATTTGATCGGATAAAATTCGATTTTCGTTGAGTTTTTTTTTTCGTGAAATGAACCAGAACCAAAATTCATCGATCAAAATCAAGAACAGCGGTTTGGAAACTGCCTCCAGGCAGTTTTCCAACTTTTATTTGTCATAATTTCGCCACTAAAGTTGTAAATTTAATTTTAAGTAAAACTTCGTAAAATCAATTTTTCTATTGATTTTCCAACATAACAACTTAGTGTAGAAAAAAATTTTCCAAGCTGACCTGGCAGCTCGATCCCAACCAGGGGCTCTGCCCCTTAGACCCCGCCAGGGGCTGCCGCCCCTTGGACCTCGCTAACCGGGGGCGCTGCCCCCGGACCCCCACCAAGGGGGCGTTGCCGCCTTGAAACCCCCATTGAATTTATAAAATATTAGATAAACGTGCACCCCACACCCAACTTGTTTAATGATTTCATAATTCATATTGATCTATAAAATTAACCCCAATTACACTAAAATATCTAAAACCAAACAGTTTGGGCTTCAAATTTTTCTCATAAAACAATCACATGTCTCGATTCTCTGTAAGGATATCAAATTAAATTTTTAGAAATTGTAGCGACGCATAAAAAAAAACTTACACTAGCGTAAAATTTATTCGCATATGAATTTACACATGCATCAAAAAAAAGTATCATACATGTGTAATAATAATATTCGAAAAAAACCAAAATTTCGAATCGATCTTGATGATTTATCTCGAGTTAGCGAGATAAAATGAGTTATTATAAGTTCTAACTCCTATATCTTTTTGTTTCGTGTATGGTTAATCTTTATGATATCACACAGAATGGTGAATGATGGGCACGTCCCGGTCCCGTGGACCAAGCTTGGTAAGTGATTGAGTTGGTTCTAAAAAATAAAAATGAAAAAGTTTATTTGTCTTAAAATTGGTTTCTTAGAACAGAAATATCAATTTCAAATTTGGTACAGTATGAAAGTATGGGCCTGAAACTCTTACAATTTATTTTAACTAGCATTATTCCAGCCGCGTGTTGCGGCGGAAAATTTTTGGGATATGACATATGCGTGTTGATTACATAGGGAAATAAGAAAACAAATTTATGCTAATTAAATTTAGCGGGTTACAACAATAAGAACTATAAAAAAGAACTAAACACAAAAATCAATTTAATCAATCCTGCATTTAACTTTACCCAAAACGCAATGTGCGATACAAAAAGGTGAAATAAGAAAACAAATTAGAGATACAAAAAGAAACATGCATATGACTTGAAGCTTTAAGGCAGATAAAAGGCTAAAAATCCACAAAATCAAAATCAAAATTAAAATCAAAATTAGCAAGTATAGAAATAATTGAACCATTTTATAAGCCGAGCTGGCGACTCGCCAAATTCAAAATCAAACCAAGTTTTATTGGACATTATTAAACATTAAACGATATTGTATTGCACAAATATCTTGCAACTCTATAGTTGTAATTGAAAAAAAAAGATGAGTTCTTCTATAGTTGGTGAAACTATCAAATGAGCTTTCTTAGTATGATAATACTAAAAATGTTTAGATTACATATTAATACCATAAGTTTATGTTAGAATAGTAAACTTTTTAACAGAGTAAATATTAATGCCATGATTACAGTGATTTAAAAGGTTAACTACGAATCCAAAATAAATGTTTAAAATCTTAATTGCCCAATTTATGCAAAATATAATACTATCACTGACCATGAATCGATGTAGAAACAGAAACCTTTTTATACGTAAACTGAACCTGGAGTTATGTTACCTTCCTAAGACACATGATGCTAATCAAGACACAGCCGGAGCAAAATTTGTATTTAGCCTATACATTAAGCAATGACATAGCATTCAGATAAAGAATGTGGTACAAAATTGTGAACAGTTAGGTTGTTTAAAAAGTTGCAAAGAAAAAGAACCTTTTAATTTTGTGCATAAACTCAGAAGTCTGCACTGAGAACATAAAGTTTGTGCGAAATTTGAAATCAACCTTTTAATCAGATCAGGCATGAGAAGTAGTTCCCTCCATCATAGATCCATTGCAAATCCTTCCATGGTTTGTCAATGTAGCTGCTCCATAAAAATCGAGACACCAACAAATCGAATCCATCTGGTTAAGCGTACACACCCTAGCCTCGTGTTGTTATAAAGACTATTGGTTTTAGAAGCAAATTCATATTTGATTTCAAATTCATGAAATCATGTATGTAGGCAAAAGAAGAATTTATCCTTTTATATATTGCATAAGGTTAAAGTATTATATTTTCAAATAAAAAAATTAGAGTACTTTCACCCAACTCCATCGATTAATAATTAGAATACAATTTTTTACAATATTAGCAGACAAGTAAACCAAAGTAAACCACTTCTGATTGTTACATAAAATGTTTTTCAAAATCAAAACCAATTACATTAGCAAAATGCCATCAATAGAGAATCATCTTTGTAAAAATTCATAATGCACTTCACTTAGTGTTAAATATAACGATGTATTTTACTATCGAATAAAGCAATTAAATTTTCTTAGACCCATCCTCGATCTAAGTCTTACTGCAACCACGATCATAAAAATACAACAAAATGAATGAACCATTAAGTAATCATACAATCTTTAAATTTAGTAAAATTGAAGAAAATTAAAAAACCATTAATTATATCAAACTTTGCATGTGTGTTGCATGCCCTTTAAATTTGAGTGGATGTCTCTAACATAAACTATTTTGTATGCAGACCTTCAAATAGGTTTATTTTGATGCTAAAAGTTACTCAACATGAAGAAAAATAAAACTATTTAAATAAAACAATCACATTAAAATCAATACCGGTTGTATATGCAGGAAGCTTAATGGAGACGTTGAAGAATTCATGAAGATAAAGTTCTTGTGACACAAATCCATAACCTGCAAACAACATTAAGCACATATCAATGATAGTATTATTATACATTCACAAATACATGTTTGTGTTTAATGAGTAAAGCAAATGATGTTAGAACTCTTCCTTTATGTTGGAACTCTTCCTATACCTGCACAATGACAACAAAATGTGTGAAAAATCAAAGACAAAATTATGGTGAAAGACAAAAGCAAAAGTGCACAACCGCTCGAGTTGGTTAGTGAAACAATTATGGTGAAAAATTTGTGCATTTATAGTATATAAATTGCAAATCTAATACATGTTTTGTAAAGCTAAAGAAACAATAAGTCATAATCTTTAAAGCAAACTACAAAAACTCATGTGTTTTGCATCAAGACAATAACAAACCTGTACTTGAATGTCAAAAACCAGATTGCAAGCAAAAGAAAGTTCTTAAAGACCCAACTATGAAATCTGAATTTAATACTCAATTGAAAACGCTAATATCTCTAAAGACGTATGATAATATATTAATTCATTATGTAACAAAGGAGCATGGACCAATAAATTTTATATACTTACACCATAGTAAACTATACTCAAGAAACCATTTGATGTATTTTCTTAATTTTAGGCCACATATACCTAACTTTTAACCATAAGAGAGTCACTACAATCAAAGCAAGTATTACTTATTAGTTTCCAAATAATAGATAATATAAATTTAGGTAAAATTTGAAAGCCAGAAAAGAAAACCTGAATATTTTATAGATAGTGTTACTCTGATCGCCTTAAGCAGAACATAAAAATCTTTCAGTTGGTTGTTATCTAGATACGTTCCATCAATTCTTGACACCCTTACTTCTTCATATGCATCCACTCCTGCTCAAATAAAAGCAAAAATAATTTAAAAGGTCGGTAATGATGAGATGAGAAGGAAAAGCTGCAGGTCAACAACAACAAATATGTAATATATATATGCACAAATAATTAGTAAGAATTTACCTGCACAATGACAGCAAAATGCATGAAAAATTCAAGGAGAAATGTTCAAAGACTGAAGCAAAATTGATGTAACCACACATTACGAAGACCAAATAAATCCAACATAGCATATAATTATTCAGGCTTTTGAACATGGGAAAAAAACAATAATGAGTTGATTAAACTAATAGTTCAAACCAAACAACTTTAGTGAAAGAAAAAAAAACCGAACCAGCACCCAAGAAGGCAAAATTAATGGAGCATTAAAAGGCAAAGAAAATTGTAAATTATAAATAACATGAAAGAAAAAAAAACAAAGAATTTACTCGCAGTCGAGAAGATGAAGAACACACTGTCGCACCAAACGACCAGGAGGAATTCAGAGCACGCACCTGCATACACGAACCCAAATAGAAGACCTTGTCACCATAACTCATCGATGAGGAAAAATTGTGAGCACCTGAAGAAAAAAATTGACGTTGCATAAGAAGAAGAAAGAACAGAGACGAAGAACAATTTGCAAGTAGGAACAATTTTTTAGGGTTTTTCGCTCTAAAAACTGAGGACAATTTGCAAGTATCCATAGTTCTTGTTGGAACAATTTTTTAGGGTTTTTCTCGCCCCAAAAACTGAGGACAATTTGGAGATGGTGTATCATCTCTCTGCTACATGCCAAACATACGAGAGGTTCTTTGAAGGTTTAGGGTTTTCTCACTCACGATTGAGTATGGTGTATCATCTCTCTGTCATTCCTTGGGATACACCAATAAAATTCAATTTTTGCTAAAAGTTGAAAAACCCAAATGCTATTTTTAATATATATATAATTTCTTTATAAAATTTACACAATTAAATCTAATTTCACTTCTCTTTAATTTCTTTAAAGAAACTAGACCTCGATCTCACGGGTTTAGGTTGCATGGGTTTAAGTAGAGGTGCACAAGTCGGTTAATCGGTCGAAAACCGGTTTTGAAATAACCGAACAAATTAAGCGGTCAAAGTTTGGTAACCGGTTTTTACCAATAACTGGTTCGGTTGATAACCGGTTTTTAAGATCTGAAACCGAAACCGGTTAATCGAACCGGTTAACCGTCAAATAACCAATTTTTTCCTAAGTTGGACCGGTTAACGGGTTTTAAAAACCGGTTAATAACCGGTTTGGTCTCTTGAAACTTCAAACCGGTCCTAACGCTCGGTTTTTTCAGAAACCTAAAACCGATTCAAATAACCGGTTTCTAACCGGTTATGAAACAAAACCGGTTCGGTTAACCGGTTTTTTTTGTGTTTTAACAACCTGACACAAAATGAATCGGATAAAATAGTATATTTATGCTTGATAATTTTAATTACAAAATATTAATTTGTATCCTACAAGATTTGAATCCACAAAATTTAGCTACAAAGATTTTTCTGTGTCAATTGTATTGAGAGGAGCCTTTATTCTATTTAACAGGAGTAACATTTTAACGTTACATCTTGTAAATTAAGTCTGGCAATGAGGATTTTCTTTCAAAGTCATAAACAAATCACAACCAAGAGACATTGCATTTGCTTGGATCACCGTTTGCCAACACCAGAGTGTTAGATATTAGAGAGCTAGTAGTAGACTGTGATTATAACACGCGAGTTATTGGGTTTGATGATTTATTTGGGATATGAAAAAAGCATACTCCTGAACCCTGCTTTTTTAATTCGCTTTTATGATTCTCAATGTTAATTTTAAGGGGGTAACATTTTTCTAATATTTATGCACTGTTGAGACGTGCTAATTTTTAATCCAACTCATTACAACATGTGTGTTGTTTTACGTATAAAGTTGCACACGTTTAATAAAATAATCTTGTAACATTCAGATTATAACAAAATCGATATCGTATATTTTGGTCATGATTTTTTTATTAAAAATTATTTTTTTCTTTTTAAAATATACTTTTGAAATGATTGTTGGCAACGTTTTGAAAACTAAACCGGAGCAGGCAGTAGAACCGGTCAAACCAGGAATGGGAGGGTCGACTGGCCAAAAACAACATGCGAACCGTCCTCAAGAGAACCGGCCAACTAAGTCGGTTCACTGGTCGAACCGGATTTTAGTTTAAATGAGGATTTTCTTTCAAAGTCATAAACAAATCACAACCAAGATTGTAAACCTAAACCAAAACCTTGGAGTAGAGGTGTACAAATCGGGTTTTTTTTAGACCCGGTTCCGGTTCCAGAACCGGTTCCGGTTCCAATCGGTTCCAGTTCCAGTCAACAAAGTCAATACCCGGTTCCGGTTCCGGTTCCAGTTCCGGGTTTTAACCGGTTCCAACCGGTTTTTGACCGGTTCCGGTTCGGGTTTTGGCCGGTTCCGGTTCGGGTTTTGACCGGGTTCAGGTGGAACCAGTTCCGGTTTTCCGGTTTCGGTTCCGGTTCCGGTTTTAATTTGTCTGAAAAACCGTACCCGTTCGTACCCACCGGTTCGGGTATGACCGGTTCCGGTTCCGGTTCGGGTTGTCGGTTCCGGTTCCGGGTCCGGTTTTTTTGTACACCTCTACCTTGGAGCCCTCTCGGTTAAACTCACGGCTATTGACATGGTTGAGCTTGAATATATGGATACTCCACCTTTTTCCTCATGGAAATCCGAGTAATATCTTGAAGTTTAAATATGTCGTTTCCATTTTTTGTTATCATGAAGTCGGTTGCTTTTAATTTGCTAGAATTGAACATTCGATCTTATTTATGAGACAGATTATGTTAAGTTTCAACCATCTTGAAACTTAAATGTGAAAACTTAATTTTAAAAACCCTTAAATCATTTTTATTTGAACTTTTGAAAATAGATATGTAAGTCACATTAACCATACATGTATTTTTAAGGTTTTTTTTCTTAAAAATTGAGTATTCACGTAACGTAATACAATCCTTGTACTCACCTTTACTTTTATTAGAAATTTGAATATTCAACTATTAGTAATCAATGTCTTTAATATAGCAGTACAAAAATACAAGAATAGGTGTGTGTAACATTTATAGATCCAATAGACCTGATTGTTGTATATTTTCGAGTGATATAAATGCAAAGAAATTTTAAAAAAATTGAGATTCAGAATGCACATTTCTTTAATATTTCTAAGCCTCAAACCAAACTGAGGTCTATGGACCAAGCAGGGTCATAAGAGCAAAGCCTATAGTGGCGGTCTGATAACCGCCATTTTCTTGGCATGATATAAGAAACTTATTCGATAGATCCAAACATGAAAAAATCATTATACTCAATGTTTTTCTTTGGATTATCACAAATTCAATTTTCTTGATACTTTGAAAGGTAGAAATATTTACTTAGACGGGTAGAAATATTAATTTTAGAAAGTGATTCATACATATATTCAAACAATTTCAAGTTGATTGTAACACAACAACCATAATGTACGTACACTACACTTGTTGGCCCGACTCGTTCCTCCTTTAATTATGAAACTAAAGAATGACTATTTTTAACCTACCGCACCCAATAATGAAAACCGGCACCAGAAAATTAAAACACTTAAACCATATGGGTCAAAACCGTGAATTCTTCGAATAATTATATTGCATTTAACAATTAAAAAATGTAAATAATTATGAAAAAAATAGAGTTACATACTTCGAATCTACTACTTATGTATCGTCTACCCCTATTAAGTTTTAGTTAACGGTTGGCTGACCTCTCGTTTAAAAATATTAGCTCTATGGTAAATGACTCAACTCTTAGTTTACATAAACTACCCAGTTTTTGTTATCAGGAAGTTTATGATGATGGTTGATAGTTAAAGGACTAAATTGCAAATTTATATGTTGAAGAGGGACTTGAAGTGAAGAAAGAAAGCACAGGCGAGTGAAGATCTCTCTGTGCCTTCCCCTTCTTCGTTCTTGGAACCCTAATTCACACATCTTGGTGATGCATCTTCTTGGGAACTGTACGGCTTTTGCTTCGTCCTATTGCTCCAATTCGGAACACTAATTTGAGGTGAAATCAGCATTGAGTATGTTTTTGCTGCTTTTTGAGAGAATCACACATTTGATTCACTCCATTGTAAGTGTTCTTGTAGTTTTGCATATTCAATCTGAGACGAGAGATGGAATTACGAATAGTGATATTAGGTACTTTTCTTACTGTTTCATGTTTATGTTGCATATCTTGATTCTTCAACATCTCTTTCTTATTGATTGATTTTAATTTTACAATAGCATAATATCTCTTTCGTATTGTTTGTCTTGCATTCAAGTGTTATAATGTATGATTTGAGTAATTAAGTTGAAATCAATCATAGTTTTGTAAGAAATCTAAAATTGGTGATTATTTCTCTCTCTCTCTCTCTCTCTCTCTCTCTCTCTTTGTTTTTTTACCTAACTTTGCAGAGTTTAGGCCACATTATTGCAGAGGTGTATGTATTTGTTGGTGGGAGCTCCTTTTTGTTGGTATGTGTTTCTTTTTGACCCATGAGCTTCTGCATGAAAGTGCTATAGAGGTCCTCAAATCCTAAACAGATTGCCCTACCATGTTGATTGCCTGACTGCAAGTTAGTACCCATTTTTACGTTCGTCTGCTCGTCTGCCATGTTTGCGAGCTTTACCTGCTGTGATTTCTTTAAACCTTGCATGTTTTTCTCTTCCTAATTAGTATAATTTCAAAGAATTTATATTGATTTTTGTGTATGTTGCAGTTTCTGTTGGATTAATCTTGATTAAATTACAAGTTTAGGGCTGTTTTGGTCATTTGATATTTATGTTTTAGATTAGATTGTTTTGTTTTGTTTTTAGCAGGTTTTTAGGGATAATATGTTGACTTTGTTTATGTTGGTTTAGCTTAAATAGGGGTTTTTGGATGAATGAAAATTACGCACCTTTTCTTATTCAATAAAGTTAGTTTATTTCTGATTCTTCTTGATTCATTGCAATCGCAAGTTCTGGGTGTTTGGTGGTCGAGCTATTCTAATCAAGAGGGGCTGAGTCTTCAGTTTCTTTTGTGTTTTTCCAATAAATTAGTATAATTATGTTTTTGTGTTTTTAATAGTGTATATCAGTATTATGAATGTCCATGATTCACTTGAAATTTGTCCATTGTACAAAGAGGTTGGGTGGCGCAGCAACGCGTGCAAAGCGACATCTAGTTTTCTAACTGCGCAAAGCGACATCTAGTAAAAATGGTGTTCTAATCAATGGTGCCCTTTCATTGGATTGTAAAAGATCGGACATGAAGAAACTGATCATTTCTTTTGATTTATCCAAAGAGGAAGTTACAGATATCCCTCATCCTGATGATGCAAGATACCAATGTAAGTTTAGTAGCTACCTCAGTGTTATCGACGAATGTTTTTGCATATTTTAAAGATCTCAAGATACCATATGGTTGATGAAGGAGTACAAAGTAAAACAGTCATGGCAACTGGTATCAGATGATCATGAGATCAGTAAGTATGATGTTATACACTACTTGAGAACACCAGACGATTTCATTCTACCCGAGAGTGTCTTTCGTCATGATGAATCATGCTTTTCAATATCCAATCTTGGTGGTCATATGATTAACGCCCCTATTGGCCCTATATTTGTTCAGAGCCTTGTATCTCCTTATTTTAATGTGTGCCAGAAGCGGGCTGGTATAGTTTTTCTGCAGATATTCGAAAGACCAAATGTCTGTTCATGTTTGTGGCAGCCATGACAGATTCCTGGATCAGCATGCTTGCATGTTGGGTATGAATTTATCTTCCAGTAGCCTTTAGTTTATTTTTTATGCCAATGATCTCTTTGAGATTTGATGAATAAAGTGAACGATTATATAGACTAGCTTTTATCTGAAATTTTTTTGTTTCAGTTTTTCGGTTTTCCACATTCGGATGATGGTCGTTTTAAAATTTTATCTACAGTTGGAATTGAACTGGATCAAAATATGGTTTGCTTTTATAACTTTGGGTATAAAATGTTTTATAACATTCTTAATTTTATATGTTTCGGTATGAATTTATTCAAAATCGAGCCGATACAATGCCAACGTTACCTGCTTGTTTGTATTTGAAATATCATGATTATCTAAAACCACTAACCTAAACTAATGTGTGGTACAAATTCACAATGTTATACAAATACAATTTCGAATGTTATCAACGATTTTATTTACTGTTTGGGCTTTTGACCCCACTAAAAATAAAGTCTAGTCAAACAAAACCTTTATAGTTCAAGACGAACTAATTACACCAAGGATAAATGTATTTTTTTTTTAAATGGTGAATAAATCATGAACTTATTTTATGCACACACATATATACATATATATGTATATATATAGGGTTTGAATCATTTGAAAACTCGATCTTAAAGAGAAAACCTGTAAACCCTATGTAGACCGTTAGATCAAACTTATTTTACTTTTTAATTAATTAAACAGAAAAAACATGTGGTCCACAATTAAAGTTAAATATTTTAATGGAGGTTTTGAGAAGAAAATACTTATTTTATCCTTTAAGGGGTATAAATGACTTTTTTAAGTCAGATGCTCTCTCCTCTTTTCTCTCTCTTATTTAAAATATTTCAAATTTTCTCTCTTCTCTCTTTGTTTTTTTTTTATCTCATCTCTCCTCTTTCTTTGTCCTTCTCTCTCCTCTCTTGTTTTCTAAATATTTGACTAAAAAAATAAAAAAAAATAATTTTGTTTAAAGAAAAACAAAAAATATACACATGTGTAACAAACAAAAATTTTACTATAAAAACGCAATATTACATATTCTCAACTATAATAAATATTGTACATGTGTATTTTACATATGAAACAAAAAATTGCACATGCGTAAATTTATAAAAAAACATCAAATTAACTAAAACACCAAAACTACACGTGTAGTTGTACTATTTTATAAATATTAAATATATAAATTATACACATGTGTAGTATTTCGAGTAAAGTGTACTTCGTGTATTAAAACTTGTACATTTTTATTTATACGCATGTGTAATTTTTTATATCTTCTAGTAAAAATATGTTTTTTTTTAATTTTGTATAAAAAATTATACATTTTTGTTGTTTTGAAATTTTAAAAAATATTTTTTTAAATGGATAGAGAGAGAAGAGATAGATGAGAGAGAAATTTAATATTAATAAATTATTATATATATGAGTGATTTTAAATGAAAGAGAAAGAGATAAATTATTATATTATGGGTGAATTATTAAAGACTATTATACCCTTTTCATATTAATAAATTAGAAAGAAAAAAAAATTGATATAACGGTTGAGATAGGGTTTAAGGGTTTTCTCTTTAAGATCGATTTTTCATTTGATTCAATTCCTATATAGATATATCTATATGTATATACATCTATCTATGTTTGTATACACACACACACACACTACGATCTGGTCCGATTTTTTACGACAAACTTTTTATGAAAATCGTAAACCAAACCGTTTATCATGGTTTTAAACTTTTGAAATCGACCGACCAAATATTTGAAAAAAAAAAACAACCGTGAAACCGAACCGATGACCGGTTTGGGTGGTTTTGCAGTTTTGAACCGGACCATGAACAACCTTAGGAGCCGGTCACTCAACCTGTTACATTGTCGGAAAAAGATCACTAGTCCGACAAAGGAGAATGAACAGTCCCAAATTATGCATTCATTAATAAAAAGGGTGTTCTAATCAATGGTGCACTTCATTGGATTGTAAAAGATCGAAACATGAAGAAACTGATGATCATTTCTTTTGATTTATCCAAAGAGGAAGTTACAGAGATCCCTCAGCCTGATGATGCAAGATATGAGTACAAATTTAGTAGCTAACTCGGCGTTATTGACGAATGTTTGTGCATATTTCAAAAATCTCAAGATTCCATATGGTTGATGATAGAGATTATAGTTATCTTAATATGTTGGTAATATTTAGTAGTTATGGTAAGGTCTAGTTAGGGTAGTTTGGTAATATTGATCTTTACATGTTTGTTAGTAGGCTATAAATAGAGGAGAGGCTTTTGAGTTGTAGGCAGGAAAAAGTATTTGGTTAAGATTTGAGAGGCTCATGCATGATGCATTGAGAGGGGGTGCAACCCTGGTTTTGTTATTTCATTCTCTGTAATTTCCATATTCAATTAATATTACAAATCATTCCTCCATTGTTAGTGTTCTGTGTGTTTGATTAACAATTGATCTATTGCTGTGTGTTTGATACTTATTAGTTGATGAAGGAGTACAAGGTAAAACAGTCATGGCAATTGCTATCAAATGATCATGAGATCAGTAAGTATGATGTTACACAATACTTTAGAAAACCAGACGGTTTCATTCTACCCGAGAGTGTCTTTCGTCATGATGAATCATGCTTTTCGATATCCAATCTTGGTGTTCATATGATTAACACCCCTATATTTGCTCAGAGCCTTGTATCTCCTTATTTTAACGCGAGCCAGAAGCGGGCCGGTATAGCTTTTCGGCAGATATTCGAAAGACCAAACACCTGTTCGTGTTTGTGGCAGCCATGACAGATTCCTGGATCAGCATGCTTGCATGTTGGGTATGAATTTATCTTCCAGTAGCCTTTAGTTTCTTTTCTTGCGAATGATCACTTTGAGATTTGATGAATAAAGTGCGCAATTATATAGACTAGCTTTTATCTGAAATTTTTTTGTTTCAGTTTTTCGGTTTTCCACATTCGGATGATGGTCGTTTTAAAATTTTATCTACAGTTGGAATTGAACTGGATCAAAATATGGTTTGCTTTTATAACTTTGGGTATAAAATGTTTTACAACATTCTTATTTTTTTTATGTTTCGGTATGAATTTATTCAAAATCGAGCCGATACAATGCCAATGTTACCTACTTGTTTGTATTTGAAATATCATAATTATCTAAAAGCACCAACCTAAACTAATGTGTGGTACAAATTCACAATGTTATACAAATATCAGGGCATTTCAAATGTTATGAGCGATTTTATTTACGGTTTGGTTCCGGTTTGGTTAACGGTTTGAGGTTTTGATCCCGTTAAAAAGTAAAAACTGAATAAAAACAAACCTTTTATAGAATAAAGCGAACTAATTACATTAAGTCCAAATGAGGGAAATGAATTTGGGATTTTGACTTGAGGTATTTTTAGAGGTAATATTTGAGTAATTTTTAAAACTAATCTTTTGCACAAACCAAGTATAAAAATTTTTGGTTTTTTATTTAAAAACAGATGGTAATTTAATTTTTTTTAAGGGTATGACATTTTAATTTTTTAAAGTGAGGGGGGGCGAAACAATTTTTTTAAAAAAAATAACCTTTGGGTCCGAAAATTAACACTATTGACGAAAAAAAGACCTAAAGACCTTCGCCCCTGAGTACGGGTGTTCGCGGCCTGGTTTTTGTACTTTTTAAGTGGAACCTTAAACCAAATTGTTAACGGTTTTTGAACAATAAAAACCAAAACTATACCGTTTGAAATAAAAACCAAACCAAACCTTAAAATAAAGTCGAATCAAACCAAACCTTTATAGTTCAAGACGAACTAATTACACGATGTCTAAATGTATTTTTTTAAATCTTTATTCTAATAAAAAAGTAGCTGGATTAGACATATGTCATCTTTTGGTTAACTCTAAAAAACTTTTTTTCTCACATCTCTCTTATATTAAATACTAATTATATTTTATATTAAATATTAATGATTTTAACTAATTAAATTATACAATTAAAAATTAAACATGTGGTTCTTATTATAAAAATTATTAAAGTTAACAAATTATAAGAAAATTTCAATCTTACTATTATAATAAACAAACATTATTTTTGACACTTGTCATGTTTTTAAACCAATATTGCCACATGTCTCATTTTACCATCTAACTCAACTCTTTTTCATATTAAATAATTTTATTAACTCTCTTATTAAATAACTAAAACATTAATGATATTATTTACTTTTTTAATGTTAAAATGATTTTTAAAAAAATTAAAAATCAATTAAAAAAATTAAAACACTTAAAAAAAGTTTCTAAAATATTAATTTGTTCTACAAAACAAGTTTTCTAAAAAAACATTTTTAAAAAAAATGAAATAAACTATAAAACAAAGATTTTACACAAAATTATTTTTATAAACAAATAACATTTTTAACACGAAATGCTTAAAAATAATTGCTTTAAAAACTAAAAGTTATAAAAATGATAGGGAAAAATTCCAGTTTTGGACATTTTGTTTAATAATATTTTCAAATTAGGTCACTTAGCTTTAATAATTAAAAAATAGGTACCTTACTTTTTTAATATTAAAACTAATAGTTTTTAATGTTAATTAGTTTAAAAATTTCAACTCATACAATTTAAGGAAGTCAAGCATCAATTCTTTAATTATTAAAGTTTTTAGTTGATTTTTTCATTATTTAATATACTTAATAATACCTAATTTATTCATTTCATATTAAAATATTGTTTTATAAATAATTTTTATTATTACTTATTTTATATTAAACCCCGTGTAATACACGGGGTAATAATCTAGTTATATAATATTTTAAAATATAGTTTTATGATTCTTAAATTTTCATTATTTGTATTTTATTATTTTTAAATATTCATGTAAACATAAAGGGCCAAAAATACAATTTACTCGATTATATTTATTCAACCTATGTAATACATGGATTTCTAACCTAGTAGTGAATAAATCATGAATTTTATCTATACACGCACATATAGACATGTATATATACATATATAGACGCATTTATAGATATATCTGTGTATATACGTATATCTTTTTTTTGAACGGCGAAGGCCTCAATCATGTGAACTCACTATTTACATGCCATGTTACCAAGATCTAGTTACATGGACCTACCATGAGCCACCACAACCACCCCAGGAGAAAACCGCACTGAGAAAACCCCCTACCCCCTTCAGACCCTTTTTTCGCTACTGGTGGGATTTGAACCCAAGACCTCCTATTTAAAAGAATATTGGGATACCATTGAGGCAATGCCTCATTGGGGTACCATACGTATATTTATATTTACACGCGCACACATACAGTCCAGTCCAATTTTTTACGACTGGTTTTTGTGAAAACCGTAAACCAAACCGTTTGTTATGTTTTTAAAATTTTAAAGCCGATATACTAAGGAGAATGAACTTTCACAAATTGATGGCGAATGGAAGCTCAACAATTCAAATTTCAAATCAGTCAGGTGCACAGACAATTGACTTCTTGAGCATTGAGGGAAGACAATTCAACCCATTTTGATTGGTTTTGGCCCAATTTAGGATAAGTATATAAACTATGGGCCAATGATGATCTTGGGCTCGAGACACCGTCCCATACTCCCATATGCAATCGGAGAGACCGTGTACGGTCAAGCTCGGGAAACCCTTCCCCTAAACTCTAGACCTGATCCTGTAGCTTATCTCTCAAGACCCCATCGAGATAAAAAATCTAGGGTATGCTATGATCTCTTTGGTTTGGATGAGATCCTAGGATTACAACACCCCTGCATGTAGAGGCGGGCAAAAAAAACTGGACCAGAACCGGAACCAACACCCCGAACCCGTGGTTACAAACGGATCCGGTTTTTCAAACAAATTAGAACCGGGACAGGAAAAACCTATACTGGCCAAAACCCGAACCGGAACCGGCGAAAACCGGTTCGGTTGAAACCGGAACCGGTTCCAAAAAAACCCGATTTGTGCACCTCTACCTCCATGAAGGCTGAAATATAGGGATGGCAAAAAAACCCAAGCCCGAAGGGTTTACCTGAAACCCACCACATATAGGATGGACAATCTTGAACCCGATGTGTACATGATCGGTTATGAGATTAATTTTTAAATTTTTTGCGGGTATGGGACATGCAGCAATATGATTCGTTCATAAACCCATTTACCTGATCATATATACCCGTTTACCCTTCCCGTTTACCCCCCGGTGTACCTGATTAAAAATACCCATTTATTAGATATGCATATCTTATTTTCTTTTTCAGATATATTTATTTTTAGTATATAATTGATTTTTAATTTTCACCTTTGAATTTTCATAATATAACCAATAATTTGTTCTTAGCTTTTTTAATTATATTTTTTGATATGAAAAATATAAATTTATTATTAGTTACCTGATATATCCACGGCGGGGTTTAAGTCAATATTATCAACAGATATATTTAGCTAACATACCTGATACCCGTTGGGATACCCGATACCTGATGGGTAAAAATACCCGATAGATACCCGTTGGGTTTTGGTACAGGTATGAGCCAAACTTTTATAGTTGGGTATGGGGTTGTGATTACTCAAGCCCGACTCATTGTTATCCCTACTGATATATCAAGCTCTAAACCCAACTCCTTTTCTTTTGTTTTTTATCACCGTAGGAACTCATTTACGTGATAAACCCTGGGTCCCCCAATACCCGACCAGCCGAGAGGAACGGGAAAAACGGGACCGCAAGTGACCGGTTCGGTGGCCTTCAAGGAAAATCGCCTTAAGTGAGAATTGAACTTGATACCTCTAAGATTGTTTCTCCTTCATTTTAACCATGCTACACCACTTCTTTGAAGGTTAATTTGTGATACATATTTTAGAAGTTGTAAGAGAAATGTATGAACAAACTATGATAAAACGTTTAAAATGAATAATAAGTTATAGGGTGTTACAAATTCTAGCAATTTTTACTTAATGAGTTAGTCACTCACGAAATCTTACATGTGAAAGTTTTATTCCGATTATGTGGCTGCACTTAGTTAAAAGGCTTGGTTGAACACAAAAAAAAATAACTTAAAGAAATAATTGGTTTTATGTTTCTATTTTTAGCCTCTAAAGCTCGTTTTTTTTACCCCTCTTTTGCTAGGAAAAGATTGTGAAGCCCTTTTTTTGTTCTAGAAAAGCAGAAGCCTTGGGCATTGATTATCATGCGCTCAACAAGGTAACCAAGAGCGCATATCCACTTTGGTTGCAGATTCGTATCCTTTCCTGTTTCGTCTTGTCTAAAATGAGAAGATTGATCATCTAAGGAAGGAATACCAACTACTGATTTTAGATCTCTCGTCTTATTCAATATTTTTCATATGATTTTCAAGATAAAAACTAAAAATGAAAGAAAATTATTTTGCTGGAGATCATATAATGATGTCCTCACAAAGCCATTTTCCACATACCAAACAGTAAAAGTAACATGACCATGTCAACAATCCATTTTCCATAAAATCATTGATGAGTCATGTTATATCAACCCCACATATGTCATTAAAATTTTTTTTCCACAATCCCAATTACAATAATAATATGTACTAATATACCAAAGTCATTAAAAAAAAGTTTATTTTTAATAATCAAAATATTGTGTTATGATGATGGCATAATCATCTTCCAAATTTTTTAACAGTAAATCTAACATTTTAGACTTTAATCTAAATTACATTTTAGTCGAGTTTAAACTTGTTATTTATTAATTTAAGTGGTAAAACTCTACAAACAAGCTAATCATATTGATATAATTTTACGTGTAACCCTTCTTCACCAAGAAAACAATATTGCTAACATGACCACGTCAACGATACATTTACCCACAGGTTTCGTTTGGTCTTTTACCAACAGAACCCCTTTTTCCAAGAAGATGCCACCATGCTATGGAGAATGATAAAAAAAAAAAATTATTAAAATAATAAAATTATACATACTGCTATTTTCATATTTTGTATCAAGGTATTCATCGATTTGTTTGATTTATTCGGTTCATTTTAATCGGTTTGAATTTTTTTTACCCGTAACTTAAAATCAAGCCGAATTCGGAAGATCATTAACCAAATCGAATTCAACCAAGTAAACCGGTTAAAATCCGAATAAACCGATTAAAACTAACCGAATAAACCAAATTCAACCAAATTAACCTTAAATATTATTTATAAAAACAGTAAATTTATATATAAATGCTGCTTAATCAGTTAACCGCATAAATCAAAGACTTAATTTTATAAAAATATGAAACTCATAACCGAATTTGGAATTCAGACACAACGGATGTATATTACATTTATATTACCTCAGGGTGTTCTTCGGGTTTTTTAACCGCGTTTCAGGTTATTCGGTTATAAGAATCCTACTCGTTTACCAATTCAAACAAGATCCGGTTTAATCAATTCGGGTCATTCGGTTTTGGGTTTATTCGGGTCAATCGGTTTTGGGTTTATTCGGGTCAATCGGTTTCAGGTTTATTTAGGTCGTTTTAATCGGTTTTCAGGTTTCTAAGCACAAATTGAAATACATGTTTTACAATTTAACTTAACATGATATTCTTTAAATAACATAAACAAAATCTATGTATTATAATAAATAAAAGTTTCTTTTGCCACTTGTCAACATTTGGTTAAGTCAATTTATGAATTTTCCGCCTCTCTCTACTCCAGTAATGTCTTTATTTAAAACAAATAATAAATATATTCAATAATTATATAATTATATTTTAAGATGATATATAATTTAAATCTTATTATACTTTACCAAGTTTTAGTAAAGTAGTAAATTATTAAAATAAGAAGATATATATTTTTCAATGTATAATTATTAAAAATTGCTAAAATAATTATAAGAGAGAGGCGGGAAAACAAATCTCAGATATCACCAGGATACGACACGTGTCTTCAAAATATAGTTTTTTATTAGAATAGGTAAATGAAAATCGAATAATATATTTATAGTAATAAAATTGTCTGCCAATAAATAAGTGAAACCTAAAGTTAAAATAAAGTATGATCAAAAGTAAAAAAATTAAACGGAAGTGAAATAATCTATTATATATAATAAATCAAAATCTTTGGAGACACATGGCATAATTCTAGGCCATCTAAAATTTAGTTTCCCTCTTCTCTCTCCTCTTTAATTATCAATATTTATTATTTTGTTAGGAATTAAGGATAATGAATTTTAGTATGTATAATAATTAATATATTATTAATAAATTGTATTTAAAATGAAATTAACTATGTAGCTTTTAAATAAACTTATATTCTTTTTTAACAACTTTTATTTTGTTTTTTAAGTATCATCAAATTTAAATTATATTACTTAAGGAGTAAATTGTCATTTGCGTCCCTATGGTTTGCTCATTTTTGTCATTTTAGTTTAAAAGTTTAAATTTCATTATTTTCGTCCTTATGGTTTCCATTTTATTGTAATTTTAGTCCAAAAGTTTAAATTTCATTGAACTAAAATGACAATAAAATGAAAACCATAAGAACCAAAATGACAATAAAATGGAAACCATAAGGAACAAAATAGTGAAATTTAAACTTTTGGACTGAAATGACAAAAGTGAGCAAACCATAGGGACGAAAATGTCAATTTACTCTTACTTAAAATATTTAAAAATAAAACATTAATGATATTGATTGATTTTTGAGTTATTTTAAAATTTTTTAAATATTTAATATGATTTGACGATTTGAATGATAAAAATACACTATATTGAAATAATAAAAAGTAAATAATTTTAAAAATCCAAATTATATGTATTAATAAAAATTCTAAGTCAAGTTAATTTTAGTGTGTTAAAGAAGAATAAGTATACATTAATTAAATTAAAATTTATAGATTACATTACATAAAAATGATAACACATAGTTGGAAAAAAATTAAATTAAAATGCAATTTATAATTATACATCAAATTTTTTTAAACAAATTTGGATGACTTTTTGTATAAAACAAGAGTTAGTTACATAACTTTTTGTTACTAGATATGTATATATAATATTTTTTTTTCAACCCGTGTAATACACGGGATTTTAACCTAGTAATAAAATATATAAATACAAAGTTAAAAACTAATATTTATTCAATCTATATAATAGGAGAAAAAATTAACAATTTTAACAAATTATATAAATTAAACCCATGTAATACATGGGTTTTAGCCTATATCATAATATACAACACTTTTAGTTTAATATTCCGTTCAAATCTATGCAATAAACACATATATTTACTAAAGATTGTCAATAAAATTAGCACGAAACCAAATTATATTAAACAATCATAAAAAACCAAAGAGAAAACGTTAAATCATATTAACTAAAATATGTCAACGAAGTATTATGTTCATAACAAAAATAGAACATGAGAGGAAAATTGGAATTTTTTGTTTATTATTTATGTAAATGTGTAATTGACAATTTTTTATATATATTTGGATTAACCCATTAATTTTTTTTAACATATTTACCAAACCAAATACTATCTTCGGATTCAGGTTCCATATTAATCGGGTTCGGATAATGATATTCAAGAATATATACATATATATGTGTGCATGAGGTTTTAATTCAAAGTGATTTTTTTAAGAAGACTAAAAACGAATAAGCGAGTAACAAACAAAGAAACATACCCGATATATTCTCACTGCCCAATTTGCGATGCATACATATAATGTATATATTTGTGGGCCCTCAAGAGGCCAAAGTAAACTTACACTTATGAAATAGCGTTAAAAGTGTTGGGATAACTAAATTCAAACGACTACTTAGAGTTGGTGACTCTTTCGTAACAAAGAAAATTTAAGAAGAATAATAGTTTAATCCATTTGCTTTATTCTAATGTTATTGATTAGTTTTAACATAAAACAAAATTTACAATTAAATAACACAGAATTATGGTATTTTACCATAAACTAGTTTAAAATAATATAATTTACTTTGTTTTATAATAAGCAGGGGCAGCCTGGAGGAGGGGCAAACCCAACCTCCGTCCCGGGCCCATTTTCTTGAGGGGCACAATTTTAAATATATATATATATATATAATAAAAAACTAAATAAATAAAGTTTGTAAACGCATTTCAAAGAGGGACCAAATTGTATAAAAATGGATCTATTTTCAATTTTTTTATACCCAACTAATTTTTCAAGCCGATTTTAAAAATTTTTATTTTAATTATTTATGTTTTTGTAATTGTAAAATTAGAAATTAATGTTTAAAATTAAATTCCAACCCCACAAGTGCCCCACCCCGTTTATTTTGATTTCCCACCCACGCTGCCACTCAAAAATTAAAATCCCAAATCGAAATTAGGGCCCTCCACGAAACATTTCCCCACAAATTGCTAAGACGACCAAGTCAACGATACATTTCCCCACAAATTCCGTGCAGTCTTTTATCAACAAAACCCCTATTTCCAGGAAGATGCCACAAGCTATGGAAAACGATAAATAAAAATAAATTCTTATATTAATCGTTTGACAATCTAGGTTAGACTTGAACCTGAGACCACTTAATGATGAATTGCAAAAAGGTACTGTCAACACATAGAATTGTTTCATTTAATTACAAGATAGAAACTAGAAGTGATTTCAACTTGGTTGATACATATTAATTAAAAATGATCTAAACCGTTCATCATTGCATACAAAAGAACACCCCCACCCCCTTCCAAAAACTTGAGGTTATATAAATCTCATAAGGGCTTATATGTAGTTGATATATACATCAAAAAATTAATAATAGTCAATAGATGAGTACAATGAGAAACAATATTTCACACAGACTCTTGTATGTTGTTTTGTTTATTTCGTTACTTTTGGTGGTATACTTCACATCTACCACTGCCTTTTACCTACCACCGGCACCAACAACACGAGGAGTTGGTAAGTGCATCGATAATGAGAGACATGCTCTTCTTGATTTCAAAGCTTCCATTGATCGTGACCCGGAAGGACTTCTCTCTACGTGGCGGACACATGAAGAAGCGACCAATGATTGCTGTGAATGGTTCGGGGTCACATGCAGCAACCAAACAGGTCATATCACAGGCCTTTACTTAAGCTTTGGAAATCTTCAAGGTAAGATTAGTCCTTCTTTGCTTAATTTAAGCCACTTGAGTTATCTTGACCTTGGCTTAAATCATTTTACGGGAACCGTTCCGAAGTTCATTGGTTCTCTAATTCAGTTAAGGCACCTTGGCCTTGATCGAAATGATTTTACTGGAACCATTCCAAAGTTCATTGGTTCTCTAACTCAGTTAAGGTACCTTAGCCTTGGCTTCAATCATTTTACAGGAACCATTCCGAAGTTCATTGGTTCTCTAACTCAGTTAAGGTACCTTAGCCTTGATGGAAATGATTTTACTGGAACCATTCCTCCAGAGCTTGGAAACCTCACCAACTTGCAAGTGCTTTCACTTAATAACATCTCTAGTTGTACAGTTGAAAATCTAGATTGGATGATGTTTTTATGGGCAAAGCAGATAACTGGGTAAATGTAATTTTAAGCCTTAAAAAACTAACACTATTAAGTTTACGGAGTTGTGGCCTCTCACAGGTCATGCATCCATATTCGCAAGTCAACTCTTCTTCATCATCATCGTCTATTTTTGACCTTGATCTTGGGAACAACAATCTTAACTCATCATTGTACAATTGGTTATTTCCGTTAACTAGCAATAAGCTTGAAACTCTTTATCTCGATGGCAACAAGTTAGATAGGATTCCTAAATATTTTGGAAATCTTTGTAGTTTGAAATATTTTTATTTTACTTCGAACACAATGCCTATCAGTTTCCCAAATTTTTTGAAAGAGTTATCTGGATGCACGTTGTTTAATTTAATAGGCCTGTATCTTTATAATAGCCAAATCACAGGGTCGTTGTCCAATGATATCCAAAATTTTTCTTCCCTCAATTTTTTGGAATTATCTAATAATCGCTTAAATGGAACCATAAGTGAAAAGGTGTGGCAACTACCTAAGCTTCGATCTCTATACATTTCTTCCAATTCTCTTCAAGGTGGCGTCTCTAAAAACATTAGAAACTCCAAGATTTGGAGAATAGATGTTTCAAATAATTCACTCCAAGAAGTTGATTCAGAAGCTTACATGTCCAAAGTTAAAAGGATTGACATGAGCTCTAACAACATTTATGGTACCATACCGAATATTTCTTCCACCGTGATTTGGTTAGACCTTTCAAAAAACAGATTTTATGGAGGGCTGTCCTTTTTGTGTGGCAATATTGTTAACAGGTCTTTATTATTTCTTGACCTCTCCAACAATTCACTGACTGGAAAAATCCCTGATTGTTTATGGAATTTTAAAGAACTACAAATACTTAATCTAGGATACAACAAACTCTTCGGAAAGATTCCTACCTCTGTTCAGTTATTAAAGAATCTCACGGAGTTGTATTTAAACAATAACAACTTTTCCGGGCAATTCCCTTTGTCTTTAAGTAGTTGCACTAAATTAACTCTTGTAGACTTGGGGGCTAATGGATTTTCTGGTAGCGTGCCCTTTTGGATCGGAGAAAAATTATCATCGTTATATGCTTTTATCCTAACATCAAACAACTTCTCTGGAACAATCCCTTCACAGTTTTGCCAATTAGCATACCTACGACTTCTAGATCTGTCAAAGAACAAACTATATGGAGCCATCCCCGCGTGTATCGGTAATCTCACTGCTATGGTTCAAGAACGGTTATCTCCCAAACTATATCAAACACGTTTGTTTTACCAAATTCAAACTGGATATCTCCCAGATGTTATTGATCATGTGATGATCCAGTGGCAAGGAAATGCCCATGAATTTAGCAAAACTCTACTACTTATGATATCCATTGATTTATCAAGCAACAACCTTACAGGAAAGATCCCATATCAAATTGCCAATCTTTACCAGCTCGTTACACTAAACTTGTCAAACAATGCACTAGTTGGAAAGATTCTGGGGAAAATTGGTCAGATGAAAAACCTTCTAATTCTGGATCTTTCTAGAAACAATATTACGGGAACAATACCATCAAGCATGTCTCAGATGACATTATTAAACTATCTAGACGTGTCATATAATAATCTGTCCGGGAGAATACCATCCAGCACTCAACTACAGTCGTTTGACCCATCAAGGTATTATACCTGGCAAAATGGGCGGGTTGGGTCGGGTTGGGTAACGGGTCAGAAAGGGTTCGGGTCAGAAAGGGTTCGGGTCAGGATGGGTGCGGGTTTGAACGAGTTTTAAGCAAAATCATTTTGGGTCTAAATGGATTGTTCTTAAAAAACATTAATTTTAGTTTAACTTAAAATGTGTTATAAGTAAACAAATAGTCCATTTGGATAATTTTTAGTGATTTTTTTATCAAATATGTTATTAAGCATTCTTAAATGTTTAAATCCAATGCATTTACATACTTTTTTGGTAACCCGCATTGTGTTTAAGTGCTACCCATCCCAACCCATTCCATATTATGATGTTATCCATTTCAACCCATTATACTACAATTGTTTACCCAAACCAACCTATTTCCTTTAACATGGGTAAAAATTACCACCTCTACAAGGTATGCCGGAAATGCAGGATTATGTGGACTTCCCGTGTCCAAATATTGTCCTGGAGATAAAGAGCTACAACTTCCACCCATCCTTGGTGAAAATAATGGAGATGATGATAAGGAAAACATATGGTTTTATATCGGTGGGGCTATTGGTTTTGCTATTGGATTTTGGACGGTGTGTATTGTGTTACTAGTCTACAATCCTGGAAGACATGCTTTCTTTCACTTTATGAATACCTTGGAAAGTTGGATTTATGTAAAAGTGATGGTGTTCTTCTCAAAATTGCAGCGTATTACACGTCGATAGTTGTCTTTTGTGCTCTTTTTTTATTTTCTATGTTTTAAGGGTATTTTTTAATGCATAACTGCAAGCATGGTACTATAAGATGTGATGTAAGAAGATGTTTTTCTTGTCAATTGATTATAATATTACAAGTTTGCATATCTATAAATAATTTTTTGATGTTAGTTTTTTTCTAGTGGTTATTGTTTGAAATTAGTGACTTGTATAATTACGAAGGTCCAAAAAATATATAGGATAACCCGTTACAAAATTTCATTGTCTACCAAATTCTCTGTATTTATCTCATTATGTAAATCCAGTTACAATTATGTTGGGTCTAGAAAAGTCAAGACCAACGGTTAATTTGGATAGATGAAATGTAAACAAGAAGTATAATGTATTTGTTGATTAGGGAGCAACGAGTCACCACACGAGCCACTAAAGACTCAAGATTACGAAGACACTTGATGACCAAAAAACCCGAATACCACAACAAATGATAGAGCTTAATTTATTATTTATTATTTATTATTTATTATTATTTTGTTGTATTTGTTGTTTTTAGGGTTTTAGGTCACGTGAGACTATAAATAGAGATTATTCAAATTTGTAGCAAAATAACCAGACAAGAGAGTCGTGAGGGTGAACTTCAAATGTAATCTCGAGAGAGCTCTCCCCCATGAACTCTATGGATTCTTTATCCATGGAGTTTGAGAGCATGTGAGGGGTATGTAATGTAATCTTGTTGACTAATGAATCTTATTTGCTTTACATTTTTAGTCATTTCATTACATCTCAGATTCGTTCTTGGCTGTGTTCTTCAACATCTTCACCCATCTTCAAGACTTTCTCTGTTCATGTTCTGCTTAATCTTCACAAATCGGGTAGATCCTATTCCGCAACCGTTTTTACAAATATTATATAATTAGTTGCTAACTATTGTGAACTAAGAGAAAATTATAGAGAAACAGATTATTCATTTAAACCTTACTAAGAAAATTCAGTGGATAAAAAAACTTGGTTACAAAGAAAAAGAGTACAACGTATATAATGATCTCCTTAATTTATTACACATATTTCTTTCTGCTTGCAGAGTCCAACATATACGATAACTTCAGCTAAATCGAATTAATCTTTGATGGTCTTCTTTGATCTTAATGATGCCAGTTGTAATGTCTTCGTATATATAGTGCAGACATACTCTTTTAAATCGACTCCAATGTGCTCTCTTTGTGAATATGTTGATTCGTTACGCGGATTGATATTGAGCTTTGTGTGTCTGATAAGTATCTCATGCATCAACATAACCAAACAGTTTGGGCTTCATATTTTTCTCGTAGAACAATCACATGTCTCGATTCCTGTAAGGATATCAAATTAAATTTTTAGAAATTGTAACAACATGTAAAAAAACTTACAATAGTGTAAAATTCTAAATGCATGTGAATTTACACATATGCATCAAAAAAAGTGTCATACATGTGTAATAATGATATTCGAAGAAAAACCAAAAATTTGGATTGATCATGATAATTTATCTCGAGTTAGCGAGATAAAACGAGTTATTATAAGTTCTAACTCCTATATCTATTTGTTATGTCTATGGTTAATCTTTATCAGTGACGGAGCTTGACCGAAACTTCAGGGGGGCGAAACAATTTTTTTTCTTTCCGGGGGTGAAATAAAGGTTTTTAAAAAATTTACACTACGTATCGAAAAATATACACTACTGCACGAAAAAACAGGAGGTCGTCCCCCCCGGTCTTCACTAAACTTCGCCCATGATCTTTATGAAATCACACAGAATGATGAATGATGGGCTCATGGGCACGTGAGCACGTCCCGGTCCCATAAACCAACGTTGGTAAGTGATTGAGCTTTATCTAAAAAATAAAAATGAAAAAGTTTGTTTGTCCTAAAATTGGTGTCTTAAAACAGAAATATCAATTTTTATTTTGGTTCAGTATGGGCCTAAAACTCTCACAATTATTTTAATTTCTCTATAAAATTCATATAGTTAAATCTATACCTGGCAATCTTAGCCCAGGTGTATTAACTTGGGCTAATATGGACATTATATTTAAAAACATGGGTTATTATGGGTTAATTACTATTACTAAGGGGTCAAAACGGGTAGACTTGAAATTTAAAAAAAATGTCCCTAGCAGGTCAATATGGGTTGAAATTTAGAGATGCATCCGTCTGGGCAAAAAAAAAAGGATCATGTACACTACATTACCATTCTTGATCGATCATAAGACGAGAATCATCGATCATGATTTGCTCATGGATGGGTAATGATTGATTGTTGTTCTTTAAATCCCTAATTGTTGGTTTGAAGAAAGAATTCTTGATTGAACTCTACGAATCTTGTTGTTCATCAAAGAAGTCGTAACTTCTTTAATCCATCATGTAAGTTCTTCATATTCACATTCTTCAACTTCACAATTCTTTTTTACTGAGTATAACCTCATATCGATCTTCAATTTGTGCGGTATCGCAATCTTTAATTTGTACAGTAGCCTATGGTTTTAGAAGTTAACTAATTGATTTAATCACAATATTGTATCATGTTTGATTAATTTGACTAGGTTTTTGAGATTTTGAAACAATTGCTAGCTTTTTTTAGTGCATCAATGGAATATATACTGAAATTTTAAAACTTAGTGCTCTCTTATGCTTCACGCTCCTATTTGCTCTCAAACTCGATCATTTTGTTTCGTGTGCCTGGTGGTGTGTTTCCTTTTTATCTTGCTTCATGTTTTAGAAACATGAATTTTGTTTTATGGTTTCATATCGTTTACATTAGGGTTTTTTTATTTGTAAGTTTGCTGATCGAGGTGTGATGTTTCTCCAATTGTTTTTAAAGAATATTAAATTGAAACATATTTCATTCTTATCAATAGTCTTTTGGCATATCATGGATGAATTGGAAAAATTAAAGCAATTGTTATGAACAATTGTTTATTTTGTGTCGTTTCTAAGCCGCTTGCAGATTGTAATTTGGCTTTTTTTAGTTTGGTCGTTTTAACAAGACCCATTTCGAACCGTGTCTTTTTTTGTGAAAACATGTTTTGACCCGAATCATAATGATCATTTTTCTGGAGTGACCCGTCTTGACTTGAATCAATCCTGACCTGTTATCCAACCCGGCCCGTCCATCTTGCCAGCTGTAAGTAAATCTAATTTCACTTCTCTTTAATTTCTTTAAAGAAACCAGACCTCCATCTTACATGTTTAGGTTGCATGGGTTCAACAATCTGACAAAATGAATCAAATAAAATAGTATATTTATGATGGATAGTTTGAATCCAAAAAATTTAGTTACAAACATTTTTCTCTGTCAATTGTTTTGAGAGGAGCCTTTATTCTATTTAACAGGAGTAACATGTTAACGTTACATCTTGTAAATTAAGTCTGACAATGAGGATTTTCTTTCAAAGTTATAGGTGGCCAACGTACCCAAAACAGGAACCGAACCGGAACCGCAAAAAACGGAACCGGTTCCACCTATAAACCTGTCAAACACGATCCGAAACCAGCCAAAACCGGAACCGGCAAAAAACCTGTTGGAACCGGTTCTTGACTTTTGTCACACCCCGGTCGTTGCGGAAGCGTACGGTGTGACTTTCAAGGTTTCTCATCTATCCTTCACTATGTTTCACCCTGTTGAGTCTAGTTCTTCATGGACTCTCCTATGTGTCTCCAAACATTGAGCTTCCAGCTCCACCCCCTGTATTTTAGGCATCTGAGAAAACATGGTTTTAAAAACAATCAGCATATTGCTGGTGAGTTCACAGATTTACTTGTTCAAAACGTATGTAATGTATCTCAAATGATTCGAACGTTTGCATAAAATATTTTCATAAATGCATGCAATGTATCCAAAGCAGTCAAATGTTTTCATAAAAATAGTTCAAAAATATTAGTGTCCCAAACTGGGAGTAAATTATTGGTATTCAGTGCAGACATTGTTCCTTTCAACAATGTCGTGCTTCTCCGCTCTGACCAGCAGTTCAATTATAACTCCAGGGCTCCCGTAACCGAGCTGACGAGTTCAGTGTTTGCCCCTTCCCAATGTCCTTGTCGCAAGACATTGTGTGTTTAGCCTTATTGAGCGCCCGCTCGACATCCAGTCGTGGTTTTAGCTACGAACCACGGGCGAGGATTGTCAATCACAAATAGAATCTATTCTCAATAATCACGCCCCCCACGGTTAACGGTTACAGAATAGGGGACTTAGCGACAAATGTTCAACCCGAGAAATAACGACAAGCCTGGTCATATGTTTTCCCCACTGTCACGTGTCTCAACCAAATGTTTTACAATGCTTTCGTTTTCATGTCTCGCAAAATGTTTCAAAAGTTTTTCCGCATAACTCATGATGCAAAATACGTTTTCTTGTTTCACAAAATATAACAAAAGCGTTTCAGAGTTCCACCTGATCTCATCAGGTATCATGTATCACACAATGTATCAAACGTGTTCAGTGTTCCACCTGATCAAATCAGGTATCATGTTCCACAAAATGTATCAACACGTTTCAAATTTTCACCTGATCAACTCAGGTACCATGTTTTACAAAATTGTATCAAAATGTTTTCAGAGTTCCACCTGATCACAAATCAGGCATCATGTTTCACAAAAATATGTCAAAACTGTTTCATAGTTCTACCTGATCACATCAGGTTTCATGTTTCACAAAATGCATCAAAAACTGTTTTTAAAACTCCACCTGATCAAATCAGGGACCATGTTTCATCAAGTGTTTCAAAAACTAACTCAAACTTCATAATAATCAGTATGTTTCAAACACGTCTTTATGTTTTCTCATTCCCCGAGTTCAAAGCCAAAATACATAAAAGGGGATTCGTGAACTCACCTGAGTTGATTCACATCAACAACAGTGCACAACGCTCGTATCACTAGTTCCTGAACTCTAAACCTGTATGTCATTAGAGTTCTTTGAGATATTTAATTCTAAACTGATTCTCAGATTTTTCCTTAGTTCAATATCTTACAACGTGTTTTCACTGAGAACCTAATAACGATTTAGGTTCTCATTAAGAAATTTAAAGCTTGTTGGTTTAATCAGGACATTCTCAGATTAACCAAGTTAGTATTGTTGTTGATTATGTCCCCAAAATAGTTTCTCAATGGTTTCCCGGTTTAGAAATAGTTAACCCTTGTCATTGATCGTTCCAAAGAATGATCAGGACCAATCACAACCATTGCTATAATCAAATGGTTAAAACCATTGTGATCCATAATAGGGTTTCATGATAATCGGACATTATAACGGCTCAAAACAAAGCTTTGACCGTTAACCTGTCAAGTTCTTCATTCACAATCAACCCTAGCCATCATTTAGGCGATAATCAATAACCCTAACTATATCATTACGTTCGAAATCAAGATCTAACCATTCCTTATCAAACTAGAAGGTTAAAATGAACCGTTACCTATTTGGACAGAGTTCTGCGGGTAAAAAGACGATCCGGGCTTGCAGAAACGTTCCCTGGCACGATCTAAATGTCTGAAAGGCTTTGAAATGGAGATTTAAGGGTTAAAGGGGCTGGTTTTTCATTGGTGGTGATGAGATCGACGAAGAATGGATAAATTTTGAGTTTTTGGATAGAATTTTGACTTTTTAAGCCATTTTCCCGACTTTCTGGCCCCAGGCGCATCGCCCCAACTCAGAGGGTTTTTCCGGGCGTACCGCGCGGATGGAAAATTCCAGATTTTTGATCTTATCTTCTTTTTGCGATTACGGGAGCATACGAACTCCGTTTTGCGCACGGTTTTCGCCTACGTTCACGATTTTTCGAGCTCTTTCCAATGGTTATAATCTCAAGACCTAAAGAGTTCAAAATATTTGACCTCTTATCTATCGCTATATTCGATTCAGTGTATCTTGAAATCGGAGCCTCGTTTCGCGATTTCGCTTACACTCATTTTCTTCATTTTCGAGTTATGATTCTAACCTGAGAATTTTGAGTTGTCACAACTTTGTTGACTGATACCTGAGCCGTTTGGAACCCGAACCAGTTCCGGTTCCAAAAAAACCGGTTTGGCCACCTCTATTCAAAGTTATAAACAAATCACAACCAAGAGGCAGTGCATTTGCTTGGATCAACGCTTGCCAACACTAGGGTGTTGGATATTAGAGAGTTGGTAGATCATAACATGTAAGTTATTGGATCCGATGATTTATTTGGGGTATGAAAAAAGCATACTGCTGAACCATACTTTTTAAATTCGCTTTATGATTCTCAATGTTAATTTTAACAGGGTAACAACTTTCTAATATTTTAAGGCACTGTTGAGACGTGCTAATTTTTAATCCAACTCATTGCAACACGTGCGTTGTTTTACGTATAAAGTTGCACACGTTTTGATAAAATAATCATCTTGAAATATTCGGATTATAACAAAATCGATATCTTATTTTTTTGGTTATGATTTTATTATTAAAAAATGATTATTTTTCTTATAAATATACTTTTGAAATGGTTGTTGGCAATGTTTTGAAAACCGAACCGGACCAGTCGGTCGAATGGTCAAACCGGGAACCAGGGGGTCGAACAGCCCAAAAACAACATGCGTACTACCCTCAAGGGAGCCGGTCGGTTGAGTCGGTTTACTGGTCGGACCGGATTTCTGTTTTTTGTAAATCTAAAGAATTAAACATTAAAATCAAAAATTGTATTTTTATTAACATCATTATCATTATGTTTCTTTGAAAATTAATTATGTTTGTCTAAATGTGTTTATAATTTTTTTGTAAACTTTTATATTATATCGTCCGGTTCTAAAATCCGGTGCAACTGGTTCGACAAGTCCGACCAGTAGTAACCAGGCGTCCATTTCGACTTCTAGTCCGGTTCTGAAAACCTTGGTTCTTGTACCTGTCATCCACCGCCTGTACTGAAGACATTCATTGTTGCCACTTGGCTTTGAATTTTGACATTTTCCATACAAATTCAAATCAAAACTGCATGACACTAAAAAATCATCGAATTGAGCATGCTATGGCATCCACCGCCTGTACTGAAGACATCCACCTCCTATAAAATCATCGAATTGAGCATGCAATTGCAATCGTACGATCTTCGATCAATCGCATCACCCACCGTGAATCAAAACCATTTTCTAGCTAGGGTTTGAATCAAGAAGAAACCATACAGAAAATGTCGAATGTGAAGAAGATCAAGCTCGGATCACAGGGGCTGGAGGTATCAGCTATCGGATTAGGATGCATGGGCATGTCTTACGCCTACGGCCCAGCCAAACCCGAAGAAGAGATGATCGGAGTTATCCACCACGCCATTAACTCCGGCGTCACTCACCTCGATACCTCCGACGTTTACGGACCCTACACCAACGAAATCCTCATCGGAAAGGTAGTTCCATTGCTGCAATTTTCTGTAATGCGTTTGTTAAATGTGACTGGTTATGAATTAGACTTCGGAATTCCGATGGAATGTTATTAGTTTTATTAAATGCATTTTTTTTATTTTAGTTCTAAACTTTTTAACTCAAAATTTAGTGCACAAAGAAAAAAGTTCAAAAAATATTGGGGTTCATGAAAATTACATGACTTTCGGGTTCGCAACAAATTACATATATATATATATAGACATAAGTGAACTCAACCGACTTCAAATAAATTCTCTTCTCTTGAAATTAAGATTAAATCATGACCTTTTAAAATAGACAGATACATATTGTAGCGGGTTTCGGCGATTTATGGCTGTTTTTCGGTTACTTACGGATAGACACATGTCCAATGTGTCAACACATTTCATTATTGTATCATTATTGTTTTATTTTTAAATATTTTAAAAATATAATTTGATTATGTCATACTACCCGCCAACGAACCGAATGGGTATAAAACTAGTTAATTTTTTGGTGGTGGTCGGTTTGGACCAACCAACCTACCAACATGAGCCGTTTAGCATCCTATTTCGATTCAATTTATGTGTAAATTGATGATTGATGCAGGCATTGAAGGGGGTGAATAGAGAGAACGTTCAAGTGGCTACGAAATTTGGGCTCCGATTTGGGGATGGATTTGGTGAATTGGAAGTCCATGGGGAGCCTGAGTACGTGAGGGCTTGTTGTGAAGCCAGTTTGAAACGGCTTGGTGTTGATTACATTGATCTTTACTACGCTCATCGAATCGACCCCAAGATCCCCATCGAAATCACGGTTTCTCCTTCATTTTACTTCTCTCAATATGTTAAAATCAAGTGAAATGATAAAAATAAACAAGTTTATTTAGCATTCTAACTATTTTTATGTATGATATTATTGTACATTGTTTTCATGGTTGCTGGTAACCGGTTCAGAAAAAAAAAATATTAACCGAGTGTTATGGATCTAAATCATTACAAAGTATAAGACTTGTCACACATTGGCTATATGGGCAATTAATGTGAGATTTCGAGCCGTAACATTGACATATCAAGTACATAAAAGGTGTTTATGAGATCTCAATATCATGACCCGTCATCGTGGATTCAACACCTCTTTCAAGATCTCAAGTGTTTTTTTAAATTTTTAAATATAAACTTTTGAAAGTTAAATATAAATTTTTAAAAGTGTCAACCTCAACATGACTCGTGTAGCTAAACATCATCATCAGAAGCTAACCCGGACCCATTTAGATTAAACCAGAAACTAGAAATTTCACATTAGATTCAAGTCGTGATCCAAAACCGCACCCGATGAACATCCCAGCTTTTAGTAGAAAATTTTTATTATTCTAGAAAAATTGTAATATTTTTAACATGACATCTCATATGTGATGATCAACTGCCCTATAATTTAACTTCTTTGTATAGAAATTGAATCTCATAAATAAGTACCCTTTAAATGAACATATAAGATTTCAAGATGACATTTTTATGTAGATGGGGGAGCTGAAGAAACTTGTTAAAGAAGGTAAAATAAAATACATTGGTCTATCTGAGGCTAATCCAGAAACCATCAGAAGAGCACATGATGTGCATCCAATCACAGCCGTACAGCTGGAGTGGTCTTTGTGGACTAGAGATGCAGAAGAAGAGGTTATTCCTACTTGCAGGTAGGTAACCCATAATCAGCTATAGTTACTAACATTGTTAAGAAATAACCAATGGTGTTTGTTACTTAGATAGGACAAGTATGATTTTTATTAAAGTTAAATATTTTTGTATATATTTTCAAATATTAAGTAGTGTTGTTGTGACACCCCGTAATTTCCAGGTCAGCTTTGATTTTATTTAAATGTTTATTTAAATACATTATGTACACGTGGCACTAAAATTAGATTAATTTAGTGTGACACGTGGCACGATAGTACGAGCACTGACACATGACTTGATAATTCGTAGAATTATCGGCAAACAGCACACACGTGTCAAAACACACGAACGTTGGTGAACGTCTAGCACATTGTGTAGCACAACACTCGAAACCTCACAAAACACTCGCACATTGAACTTGGAAGTTCAAACAAGGCCAAACGATAGTTCGTAGACGTGAAAACGGCGACGAACGGATCAAACCAACGAAAATGGGCCTATTGGGCTCATCAGGGGATCTGTCGCGCTACGCGACGGCCCATAAGGACACTGTCGCGATACGCGACAAGTGGCGGGGGAAATTTGAACGCGGAACTTCATCGCGTTACGCGAGGGTGATCCTTGAACTCGTCGCGCTACGCGAGGAGACCCAGTTCGCAGAATCTTTATAAAACCAAGACAATCATGCCTATGCTATCCCATTTCATCATTTCTCCGGCTTCACACTCAACACCTCGACCATCTTCTTCCTCTAAACACCTGCAACACCTCTGTAAGCCATTGAAGACCTTATTTGGAGCTTGGGAAGCTTAGAGAACTCAAAGGAGAAGACCTTCCAAGCTTGAGCTTCATCTTTTCTTGCTCAAGCTTGACGAAACCAGCAATCCAGGAGTCTTGGAAGCTGCTCAAGCACCATCTTAGCAATCAAAGAAGTGTTGGAAGGTAGTCTCTTAGTCCAAACACTCTCTAGACACTCACACACTCACATGCAAGTGAAAAATCACACATGCAAACACTTTGAATGCACATGCATGAATCTATTTTCTGGGTTTGATGATTTGGATGTATTCCTTGATGATCCATGATGGTTATATGATGTTTTAGGACGATCCAAGAGGTTGGGTGTAAGTCTTGTTGCTTAAAATGATAATAGATGATGTTATATGTCCATGCATGCATGATCTA
This sequence comes from Mikania micrantha, assembly GCA_009363875.1. Lineage (NCBI taxonomy): Eukaryota > Viridiplantae > Streptophyta > Magnoliopsida > Asterales > Asteraceae > Mikania > Mikania micrantha. Next base: position 57,622,610 of record CM018687.1, on the reverse strand, counting down.
TGATGGTAGGAATGATCTTGAGTATGTTAGTATGTTTATTGATGATATTAGAAGGATTACTCATGATTAGATTTGATTTAGATGGTTAAAATGGTGGGATTTGATGAACTTTCTATAAATAGGAACTTTATTTTGACAAAATGGTGCTATGGATGAAATGGTACACATGCATGTATATGAAATGGTAACTTAGATGATATTATGATGAATAGGATATGTGGGATGTGGTTTCGATAATGAGTATGGTCATTTCTAGCAATATTACTAAATATAGAAACTTTTGTGAATGAAATATTGATAAATGATGATTTGGACCATATTGGTATAATTAAGTGATGCTAGATGATGTATTAAGATGATTCATGATATGAAAATAGGTTTAGAAATGTTAAATGGTCATTTTTATGCAAAAACCACAAAGTTACTATTTTTAGTAACTTTATTTTTACAAAAACCGATTTGTCAACGTGTTGTATTATTTGAGCATGCTAAATGACTTAATATGTTATAACATGATGATTAGATGCTAAGTTAGATGGTTTCCGATGTCACGTATGCTAAAAATGGAAACTTTCCATTTTAGGAAACTTTTGTGCACTAACATGTTGTAAACGACTTATGTGAATCCGTATGATGATGTGCTATGTGTTAACATGACCCCGTAGGACTATTGAACATGCTAGAACTATAAAACCGTCATGCTTTGTGAACTTTCTAAAAATGGAAACTTACTATAAATAGTAAGTTGTCCATAAACGCAACCTACGCGTTTTGCACACGACAAACACTTACACGATTGCTACACGAGTCACAAACCGTCACACGGTTCACCAACGGGTCGTTGACTTGACACGGTCAACTTTGGTCAAACACGGTCAACTTTGGTCAAACACGGTCAAACATGGTCAAACACGGTCAATATGGACCAACACGAGCAAACACGGTCATTGTGGACCGACACGGACAAACATGAACAACCAAGGGTTGTTGGACACAAACACGAGCACTAACATTAGCACGGTCACTTACACGAACTCACGTACGATCTACGATATAGGTTGCCGGTGACCGACGTGCTACACGACAACTCGGGAGCTTACGCTTACATACATTCGTTTCACTAAGGTGAGTTTACGGCCCCTCTTTACTCTTTTCAAACGCTTTTAAATAGGGGGAGAATACTAGTTGCATCGAGTCAAACATTATTGCTATTACAAACATTTTTGTGTATGCTGGTTTATTGGACAAACATTAAGTGTTGAACTCGTTACAAGCCCTCACAAAGTCTTACCGTTAATGTACAAACAACGTGGTAGATTTGGATGGATCCATTAGGGAATGACTAACCCCACGGGGCACCATGTTGACTGAGTGTCATAACCCGTGCAAATTCTGACCTAACTTGCTATGTATACGAGGCATAGCGGAGGCAAGAGCAAACAAGTCTAGTTCGGTAGTGACGCACTGACACTTTGGGCCTAGGGCTCGGTACTAACATTTGATAAACAGCATGACACACTTTTCATTACTATATGTATATCAAAACCTGTGAACTCACCAACCATTGTGTTGACACTTGTTTTTAAACTTGTATTCTCAGGTAACTAGCATGACAGGCTCGTGGAGCAGGAAAGCACATAGGGGACATGAGCATAGGGTCCCACATGCATTTGTTTTCGTGTCTTTTGAAAACAATTTGACTTTATTTTATTTAAAACGTTGTTGTATTGAACTACTTACAATTTCCGCTGTGTAAACAATCATTTTCCGCTGCATGTTATGACTTATTTATTCCGCTGCAATACTACTTTATTTCCGCTGCAAACTATTTTATTCTGTGTATGTGTCAAACACTGGATTTGTAAACACATATAGAGGTGTTCTATATGACCTTGAGCTGTGATTCTGGACACGTCACATCCACGTGGACATGCGCCATGAGTGGGAAATTGGGGGTGTGACAGACTGGTATCAGAGCCTTGGTTATAGAGAACTAGGTTTGCATATAGTAAGCTTAGACTATAGCCATTGCTCAACTTTAGACACTACACTTAGAACTTGCACATTGATGATATTATTGCTTATGTTAAACTATTACTTGCTAACGTGAAACTTACAGGATGGCCGACAACAACAGCAACGCTAACAGGAGCGCAGCTAGACCCACGGGCACAGATGATTTGGCGGCAGAGAGTCGGCGACGGATCGACGACATAGTATCACAGGTTGACGCCGAGATGGACCGGCGGGCGAGGGACGCAGCACGGGCCAGATATTGGGGATGGCTTCCCACCATACTCCAGAGTTGGATCGTCGAGGAGAGAGTACCTCCATATCGATATCCCGGCGACACCACTCCAGGACACCGACTACCACCGTTCGGAGTGCCGATGGAGCAGGCCTTCGCGGCACATGTTGCTTGCACACGACGGGAAGTCTGGAGGGGTAGGGAGCTAACAGACGAGGTCCGAGTTCTTCGCGAGAAGAGCGATCGATTGGAGAGGCAGAACGAGAGACTGGAGGAGCGCAACAACAGACTGGAAGCCCAGATGGAGGCTCTACGACTCCAAATGTCCCAACTACTGACCGAGCATGGACAGGTCGTCGATGTCGTGCAGGAACACGACGTGCGTATCACCGAGAATCGGACGGACATCACCGAGACTCAGGCCATGGTGCAGGCCAGTGATGCCATGCTTAATGCATGGGCTGCACAGTTTATTGAGGAGCCACCTCAGGAGGATGGTCCTGAATTCGAGGCCGAGGACCTCGAAGAAGAGGACCTTGATGAGGATCCTAATGAGGATCCGGAGGAGGATGATGATGACGGGACGCTGCTAGCGATATCTCACACGTCTCTATGGATTCGGACTAGTGGACTGTTGTATTTTGTACTTTCTTTATTTTAGCCTAGACGAGCGGGATGTGCTCGAAGAACTTATTATGTATTTCCTTTTGAAATTATTGTACTTCCAACTTATTATTAATGAGAATTATGTTTTGTCTTACTTATTACATATTGACCATGATTGCTTTGACTTGACAACTAACATGACATATGATCTGACTTCCGACACAACATCTGACTAACATTCTGACTTACTAACATTCTATCCCTTCCGTATAGAAAATATCTATGGCGGGAAGAGGACCACATGCACGCCCTCCTAGACGAACACTGGACGCAGCCGTCATTAAGATGATGGTTGACAGACGGGTTAACAAGATACTGGCAGAGCACGAGGCACACCGCCTTGCTAGTGAAACCAGTGGCTCGAACAACGGTACTAACCCTCGCCTAACATGACTAACATAGTATAGCTAACACGCTCTGACCTACGACATTGGTTTCTGACTGACAGGATCACAAGGCAACAACAACAAAGGATGTTCTTTTAAATCCTTCCTGAACTGCCACCCACACAAATTCAAGGGGACTGAGGGAGCCGTGGGAATGCTCCGCTGGGTGGAGAAAGTGGAGTCTGTATTCGCCATGTGCGAATGTACTGAAGAGAACCGGGTGAAGTTCGCAACTGGTACACTGGAAGGACCAGCACTCACATGGTGGAATACCCATGTACAAACCCTGGGGTTGGACGGTGCCAACTCCATGCCATGGGCTGATTTCACCCGACTACTGCAAGAGGAATACTGTCCTCGTGATGAGATCAGAAAGCTAGAGGCTGAGTTCTGGGTACTGAAGATGGTGGGCTCTGAGATCGAGCAATACTGTACTCGATTCCATGAGCTGTGTAAGCTATGTCCGGCTATGGTGACGCCGGAGTACAAGAAAATCGAGCAGTTCATCAGTGGGCTGCCCGAACAAATTCAGAGCATGGTGACTGCGTCTGACCTCACCACTATCCAACCTCTGATCAGGCTGGCTCATAAACTGACTGACCAAGCTGTAGCTCAGGGCAAGCTACCAAAACGAGGCGAGCATGTGAAGCCTCAAGAAAGCCAGAAGAGGAAGTGGGAACCCAGCCACCACCAATCTCATCAACCTCAACAACAACAAAGATCTGCACCAGCCAGAGCCTTTACTGCCACCCAACCCGACGACAAGGGGAAGGGTGTGTACCAAGGGAAATACCCCTTGTGTAACCGATGCTCTTATCACCACTTCGGGCAATGCGAACGATATCGTTGCTTGAAGTGTGGACGACATGGCCATATGGCCAAAGATTGTAGATCAAGATTTCCAACCAACAACAGCAACCCCAACCACAACCAGAACAACAACCAGAACACCTCCAGAGGGTGTTATGAATGTGGAAAACCAGGCCACATGAGGAGGGATTGCCCTCAATTGAAGAAGGCCGGAGGAGGAGCGGCCAAGGGAGAGCATTTGTGATTGGCTCGGGAGAAGCCAAGGACGATCCTAACATCGTAACCGGTACGTTTCTTTTAAATAATGTCTATGCTAGCATATTGTTTGATACCGGTGCCGATAGGAGCTTTATATCTAGTGAGTTTAGCAAATTACTAGATATTACCCCAACACCACTAGACTACAAGTATACCGTAGAGCTAGCCGACGGCAAGCTAATTGAAACACAACACATCTTTCGAGGATGCGTCATGGTATTGGCGGATCATGAACTCGAAATCGATTTGATGCCGGTGACTCTCGGAAGCTTTGATGTGGTCGTTGGAATGGATTGGTTATCCGCTAACCAAGCTGAGATCGTATGCAACGAGAAGATCGTACGAGTGACGTTGCAGAACGGAGAACAGATCTCGATTCAGGGGGAAAGGCGGGGAGTACCTTTGAACATCATGTCATGCATGAAGGCGAACAAGTACCTACAAAAGGGATACACTGCCATACTAGCCCTCATCGCCGAGCAACCCAAGAAAGAGAGGAAGATTGAGGACATCGCCGTAGTCCGCGATTTTCCCGAAATATTTCCCGAAGACCTACCTGGACTACCTCCGAAACGACAAGTCGAGTTTCAGATAGACCTTACACCAGGAGCAGCACCGATTGCTAAGGCTCCATACCGACTAGCACCAACGGAGATGCAGGAACTGTCTAACCAGTTGCAAGAACTGTTAGACAAGGGATTCATCAGACCGAGCTTCTCACCTTGGGGAGCACCGGTCTTGTTCGTAAAGAAGAAAGACGGATCATTCCGTATGTGTATCGACTACAGAGAGCTGAACAAGGTGACGATCAAGAATCGATATCCCTTACCGCGAATAGACGATCTGTTTGACCAGTTGCAAGGGTCAAGCTACTATTCCAAGATCGATTTAAGATCGGGTTACCATCAATTGAGGATACAAGAAAACGATATTCCTAAGACTGCCTTCCGAACTCGATACGGACACTACGAATTCTTGGTTATGCCCTTTGGACTGACCAATGCACCAGCCGTGTTCATGGATCTCATGAATAGAGTGTGCAAACCTTATCTTGACAAATTCGTGATAGTGTTCATTGACGACATCCTGATTTACTCTAAGAATCAGGAAGAGCATGCCGAACATCTAAGGCTAGTCTTGGAACTACTGAAGAAAGAGCAACTATACGCGAAATTTTCAAAGTGCGACTTTTGGATTCGCGAAGTCCAATTCCTTGGACACGTGGTTAATGAGCGGGGAATACACGTAGACCCAGCCAAAATCGAAGCCATCAAAAACTGGGAAGCACCCAAGACTCCGACTGAGGTGCGACAATTCCTAGGTCTGGCCGGGTACTACCGGAGATTTATCGAAGGATTCTCAAAGATTGCCCAATCGTTGACGTCCTTGACGCATAAAGATAAGTAAATCGATTGGGGAGACAAACAGGAGGCTGCATTTAACTTGTTAAAACAGAAACTATGTACTGCACCTATCCTATCCTTACCGGAAGGATGCGAAGACTTCGTGGTGTATTGTGACGCCTCGAAACAAGGACTCGGTTGCGTGCTTATGCAACGTGAGAAAGTGATAGCATACGCTTCACGTCAACTGAAGGTGCATGAGAAGAATTACACGACTCATGACCTTGAGTTGGGAGCCGTAGTGTTTGCCTTGAAGATCTGGCGACACTACTTATACGGCACGAAATGTACAATCTTTACCGATCATAAGAGCCTACAACACATCTTCGACCAGAAAGAGTTGAACATGAGACAACGAAGATGGGTTGAACTCATAGGTGATTATGATTGCGCCATCAAGTATCATCCAGGCAAAGCCAACGTAGTGGCCGACGCGTTGAGCAGGAAGGAAACAACAAAACGCGTGCGTGCCCTACAACTCACGATTCATTCTGAATTACCAAAGCAGATACGGATCGCACAACAGGAAGCCTTAAAAGCTGAAAATCTCACTCTTGAAGCCATGCGCGGCATGGATAAACAATTGAAGGCAAAGGGTGACGGGGCTTACTATCTGATGGAACGGATTTGGATTCCACGCTACGGAGGATTGAGAGAAGTAGTGATGGACGAAGCTCACAAGAGCCGGTATTCCGTACATCCGGGCTCTGACAAGATGTATCACGATTTGAAGACAACCTATTGGTGGCCAAACATGAAAGCTGAGATAGCAACTTACGTAAGTAAGTGTTTAACGTGCTCAAAAGTCAAAGTTGAGTACCAGAAGCCATCAGGGTTACTTCAACAACCGGAATTACCAATGTGGAAATGGGAACAGATTTCCATGGACTTCATCACTAAACTGCCTAAGACGGCAAGTGGTTGCGATACCATCTGGGTTATCGTAGACCGACTGACAAAGTCTGCACATTTTCTACCGATCAAGGAGACTGACAAGCTAGACAAACTCACTCAGATTTATTTAAAGGAAGTGGTCACTCGACATGGAGTGCCAATCTCAATCATATCTGACCGCGACAGTCGATTCACGTCGCATTTCTGGAAATCCTTGCATAAGGCTTTGGGCACGAGATTGGACATGAGTACCGCTTACCACCCGCAGACGGACGGGCAAAGTGAGCGAACGATACAGACACTGGAAGACATGCTCCGGGCATGTGTCATTGACTTTGGTAGTAGCTGGGAATCTCATCTACCGTTAGTGGAGTTCTCATATAACAATAGCTACCACACTAGCATTCAAGCTGCACCATTCGAGGCACTTTACGGACGTAAGTGTCGATCACCCATCTGCTGGGCGGAAGTTGGAGACAGCCAACTGACTGGTCCAGAACTGGTGCACGAGACAACTGAGAAGATCGTGCAAATACGCAAACGAATGGCAGCAGCTCGGGACAGACAGAAAAGCTATGCCGACAAGCGACGCAAACCGTTGGAGTTCCAGGTGGGGGACAGAGTGTTACTCAAGGTCTCGCCCTGGAAAGGTGTCATTCGATTTGGCAAACGAGGAAAGTTGAACCCTCGTTACATTGGACCTTTCGAGATTACAAAGCGAATAAGCCCTGTAGCCTACGAACTAAACCTGCCAGTTGAACTGAGCAGTGTACACAACGTATTCCACATCTCGAACCTCAAGAAGTGCCTATCTGATGAGACACTTGTTATTCCTCTCGAGGAAATACAAATCGACGAACAATTGAACTTCGTTGAGGAACCAGTAGAGATTATGGACCGGGAAACTAAGAAACTCAAACTCAGCAAGATCCCAATAGTGAAAGTGCGATGGAATTCGCGACGAGGACCGGAATTCACGTGGGAACGTGAAGATCAGATGAAACAAAAGTACCCACACCTGTTCGCGGAACAGACAAACACTAGCAACACAAGTTGAATTTCGGGACGAAATTCTTTCTAACATGGGGAGGATGTGACACCCCGTAATTTCCAGGTCAGCTTTGATTTTATTTAAATGTTTATTTAAATACATTATGTACACGTGGCACTAAAATTAGATTAATTTAGTGTGACACGTGGCACGATAGTACGAGCACTGACACATGACTTGATAATTCGTAGAATTATCGGCAAACAGCACACACGTGTCAAAACACACGAACGTTGGTGAACGTCTAGCACATTGTGTAGCACAACACTCGAAACCTCACAAAACACTCGCACATTGAACTTGGAAGTTCAAACAAGGCCAAACGATAGTTCGTAGACGTGAAAACGGCGACGAACGGATCAAACCAACGAAAATGGGCCTATTGGGCTCATCAGGGGATCTGTCGCGCTACGCGACGGCCCATAAGGACACTGTCGCGATACGCGACAAGTGGCGGGGGAAATTTGAACGCGGAACTTCATCGCGTTACGCGAGGGTGATCCTTGAACTCGTCGCGCTACGCGAGGAGACCCAGTTCGCAGAATCTTTATAAAACCAAGACAATCATGCCTATGCTATCCCATTTCATCATTTCTCCGGCTTCACACTCAACACCTCGACCATCTTCTTCCTCTAAACACCTGCAACACCTCTGTAAGCCATTGAAGACCTTATTTGGAGCTTGGGAAGCTTAGAGAACTCAAAGGAGAAGACCTTCCAAGCTTGAGCTTCATCTTTTCTTGCTCAAGCTTGACGAAACCAGCAATCCAGGAGTCTTGGAAGCTGCTCAAGCACCATCTTAGCAATCAAAGAAGTGTTGGAAGGTAGTCTCTTAGTCCAAACACTCTCTAGACACTCACACACTCACATGCAAGTGAAAAATCACACATGCAAACACTTTGAATGCACATGCATGAATCTATTTTCTGGGTTTGATGATTTGGATGTATTCCTTGATGATCCATGATGGTTATATGATGTTTTAGGACGATCCAAGAGGTTGGGTGTAAGTCTTGTTGCTTAAAATGATAATAGATGATGTTATATGTCCATGCATGCATGATCTATGATGGTAGGAATGATCTTGAGTATGTTAGTATGTTTATTGATGATATTAGAAGGATTACTCATGATTAGATTTGATTTAGATGGTTAAAATGGTGGGATTTGATGAACTTTCTATAAATAGGAACTTTATTTTGACAAAATGGTGCTATGGATGAAATGGTACACATGCATGTATATGAAATGGTAACTTAGATGATATTATGATGAATAGGATATGTGGGATGTGGTTTCGATAATGAGTATGGTCATTTCTAGCAATATTACTAAATATAGAAACTTTTGTGAATGAAATATTGATAAATGATGATTTGGACCATATTGGTATAATTAAGTGATGCTAGATGATGTATTAAGATGATTCATGATATGAAAATAGGTTTAGAAATGTTAAATGGTCATTTTTATGCAAAAACCACAAAGTTACTATTTTTAGTAACTTTATTTTTACAAAAACCGATTTGTCAACGTGTTGTATTATTTGAGCATGCTAAATGACTTAATATGTTATAACATGATGATTAGATGCTAAGTTAGATGGTTTCCGATGTCACGTATGCTAAAAATGGAAACTTTCCATTTTAGGAAACTTTTGTGCACTAACATGTTGTAAACGACTTATGTGAATCCGTATGATGATGTGCTATGTGTTAACATGACCCCGTAGGACTATTGAACATGCTAGAACTATAAAACCGTCATGCTTTGTGAACTTTCTAAAAATGGAAACTTACTATAAATAGTAAGTTGTCCATAAACGCAACCTACGCGTTTTGCACACGACAAACACTTACACGATTGCTACACGAGTCACAAACCGTCACACGGTTCACCAACGGGTCGTTGACTTGACACGGTCAACTTTGGTCAAACACGGTCAACTTTGGTCAAACACGGTCAAACATGGTCAAACACGGTCAATATGGACCAACACGAGCAAACACGGTCATTGTGGACCGACACGGACAAACATGAACAACCAAGGGTTGTTGGACACAAACACGAGCACTAACATTAGCACGGTCACTTACACGAACTCACGTACGATCTACGATATAGGTTGCCGGTGACCGACGTGCTACACGACAACTCGGGAGCTTACGCTTACATACATTCGTTTCACTAAGGTGAGTTTACGGCCCCTCTTTACTCTTTTCAAACGCTTTTAAATAGGGGGAGAATACTAGTTGCATCGAGTCAAACATTATTGCTATTACAAACATTTTTGTGTATGCTGGTTTATTGGACAAACATTAAGTGTTGAACTCGTTACAAGCCCTCACAAAGTCTTACCGTTAATGTACAAACAACGTGGTAGATTTGGATGGATCCATTAGGGAATGACTAACCCCACGGGGCACCATGTTGACTGAGTGTCATAACCCGTGCAAATTCTGACCTAACTTGCTATGTATACGAGGCATAGCGGAGGCAAGAGCAAACAAGTCTAGTTCGGTAGTGACGCACTGACACTTTGGGCCTAGGGCTCGGTACTAACATTTGATAAACAGCATGACACACTTTTCATTACTATATGTATATCAAAACCTGTGAACTCACCAACCATTGTGTTGACACTTGTTTTTAAACTTGTATTCTCAGGTAACTAGCATGACAGGCTCGTGGAGCAGGAAAGCACATAGGGGACATGAGCATAGGGTCCCACATGCATTTGTTTTCGTGTCTTTTGAAAACAATTTGACTTTATTTTATTTAAAACGTTGTTGTATTGAACTACTTACAATTTCCGCTGTGTAAACAATCATTTTCCGCTGCATGTTATGACTTATTTATTCCGCTGCAATACTACTTTATTTCCGCTGCAAACTATTTTATTCTGTGTATGTGTCAAACACTGGATTTGTAAACACATATAGAGGTGTTCTATATGACCTTGAGCTGTGATTCTGGACACGTCACATCCACGTGGACATGCGCCATGAGTGGGAAATTGGGGGTGTGACAATTGTACTTAAAATAATTTTAGTACAAATATAATATTTTAGTTTTTTTATAATCATAATTCGAGGCCTAAGTAGAAAAACTGAAAAAACCGAAACCCAAACAGAACCCAAATGGGTTTTGAAAAGATAAAAACTGAAAAAACCGAACCTAAACGGGTTTAAAAACCGAAATTTCAGTTTTGGGTTTGAACTAAGCAAAAAAACCAACTCATGCACACCCCTAGGTAAGACTACATACATGAGATAGCGAAGCAATCTTGCCTCTCCTGACCCCTATGCAAAGCGGGAGATATATCAAACACCGGGTACACCCGTTTGTTACATGGACACGGTGATTCGGTTATGGTTTGTTTTGGCTTTGAGTTGGATAGCCCAGTTTTTGGTTTGGGTCATGGGTCAATTTTTGGTTGGTTGAAGGCTGGATAGCCCAAACTGAATAACATAACATGCCCGAATGAGATGAAGCAAGCAATTATGATGTTAAGAGCATATGTTTATATGTTTACTCTTTACTTTTTTGCAGAAAATTAGGAATTGGGATCGTACCATTCGCTCCACTGGGTAGGGGTTCTTTGCATCTGGTCCAAAGGTGATGGACAAGTTGACAGATGACGACTATAGAAAGGTTAGTGGCTTATATCGTATTGCGGGTTAGCATACGAATAAGTTTTTTTAATGATTACATTAACGATTAAACGATAACGTTAATGATAATAAATCGATTTTGAATTTAACAAGTTATGTTTCATGGTTCTTAGGTTCTACCAAGGCTGCATGGAGAGAACTTTGATCACAATAAACGTGTATATGAGCAAGTTAGGGAAATGGCACATAGAAAGGGATGCACCCCGCTCAATTGGCACTGGCTTGGGTCCAACACCAAGGCGATGATGTATGTCCAATCCCTGGCACAACCAAGATTGTAAACCTGAACCAAAACCTTGGAGCCCTCTCAGTTAAACTTACGGCTCATGACATGGTTGAGCTTGAATCTATGGCTTCATTCAAGGGTGCTAGAATGCCTGAAAAGATTTTGGCTACTTGTTACAAGAATGTGGATACTCCACCTTTGTCCTCATGGAAATCCCAGTAATATCTTGAAGTTTAAAAATGTTGTTTCGATTTTTTGTTATGATAAACTCGGTTGCTTTTAAATTTGCTAGAATTGAACTTTCAATCTTATTTATGAGACAAATTATGTTATGTTTCAACCATCTGGAAACTTGATTTGGGATTTTATGTCATCTTTTCTTATGTACTCAACGTGTCTTATGTGAAAACTTAGGGGTTGTTTGGTGTATCTGAATCATTAATTGATGAATGGTTAAGATGTCTGAATGGTTAAGAGGGTCTGAACCATTAAGTGATGAACTGAATGGTTAAGTGCTGAACTGAATCATTAAGAGGTAATTTAATTTAAACCAAACGCGTTGAATGGTTACATTAAGAGGTAAACAAACAACCGCTTAATCTTAAAAAGCCTTAAATCCTATCTGGGTTTTCTATTTGAACTTTGAAAATAAACATTTATCCCACATTAAAGCACATTAAATTTGATTTTTTATTCAAACCATATTTTTTATTCAACTTTAATATGAACAATACATTTATTTTTAAGATTTCAAATAAGAAGCATAGATAAGATTTAAAGATTTTCTCTTTATTCTCCTATGATACATTCCTTGTATTCTAACTAACTTTCAACTGTTAGTAATCAGGGTCTTTAATCTAATGGTACAAAAATACAAGAATTGATGTGTGAATTAACATTTAAACATCCATTATTACAAAAATACAACTGTTACTTGTATATTTTAGTATAATATGAACGCAAAGAAATCATAAAAAGTTCGAGATTCAAGGTGTAGGCTTGTTTAAGATTTATAAGCCCCAAACCAAACCAACGTATATGGACCAAGTATGGTCATAAGAACAAAGCCTCAAGTGGTGATAAAGGGCAACACCACTAAACCTAAACGAAATTACAAAGTTTAAGTGATGCATATTTCTTTGGATTATTACAAATTCAATTTTCTTTGATATTTTGACAGATAGAAATATTGATTTTAGAAAGCGATTTTATACAATTTTTCAATCAATTTCAAGCATTGATGGTAACACAATAATCCAGAATGTACCCTACACTTGTTGGCCCGACTCGTTTCTGGTCTAATTATGAAACTAAAGAATGACTATTTTTAACCTACCACACCCAATAATGAAAACCGGCACTAGTAAATTAAGCTGATCTAACTCTCTTTGCAATAGGCTTCAACAAAAAAAAAACCTGTTTATTGCACAAAATAACTCGAATAGAAAACTTCATCTATAATCTTATTCACAAAAATCGGGTTTACTATTCTTGTGCGAAATCTAATAACGCGAACTTCACATGCAACCCAATCTTACCACCATCCATTACCAGCTTACCCGCAGTCACCAACCAATGGCCTGGTGAGTCGTGTGGCCCCCGCACCACCTCATCAGTGTCCACAAACTTGCACAGTTTTGTGAACCGAGCCGGCACTGGTGGGCTGTCAGGAAACACACCTGAGTTAAGTGTTGCAGGCTGTTGCTTCTGTGCATTAGCAACAGACCGTTGTGTGAAACTAAAAGTTGAGCTTAGATTGGAAAAAAGACTAGATTTCCGACCCACTGTTGGAGCACTCGCCCATTCAGTCTTACGAACTGTGCAGTTGGGCAGGTGGGTGAATAATAACCGAAGGTGCAGGACAGTTTTAGGCCAATTCGCTTTGATGATGAGCTGGGCGCCGGTTACAATATACACTCCCCCTGCTGGCTCTTGTTTTAACCAGCTTGGATCATGTTTGACTACAGACGAACAAACGTTCGAATATCGTTTCCATCTGACCGGTTCAAGAATTTGGGCCCGAGGTTCGTATTCATCAGAACCCTGCCATTGAGATTGCCTACGGGGTATGGCGGATTTTGAAAGTGCATGTGTTATGGTATCTGGAAGACTGGAGAGATGTTGTAAATGCATTGCTAATCGGTTGCTTTTTTTCCCTTCCAAAAATAAACGAAGACCAATAACTGGTTTGTCATCACATGAAACCTGCAAAGATACGTGTTATAATAGTTTGGGTCAAATCGGGAAAAATGTAAGCGAGCTTAGTCGCTCGTGAGCTGCTCGAGATCAGATCGCTAAAGCACGAATCCAATCGAGTTTGAACAAGCTCGAGCCTATCTTGGAGCTTACTTAAAAAATATGCTCCAAAATGAAATTAGGCTCGGGATCCTATACAAGCTTATAATTTATGTCAAATTAATAAATATATATATTTGCATAATATATATGCATATATATATAAGAATTGTATCATATGAAAAGTAGATCTTAAAGAGATTACCCTTAAACTCTATTTGGGCTCTACATTTAGAATCTTGAAAATAAATATGTGGTCCACATTATATCACATTAAAATTAATTTGTTCATTAAAAACTCAACTTTTTATTTAACTTTAATGTGAACCACATATTTATTTTCAAGATTTCAAATGGAGGCCTCAAATAGAGTTTAAGAATTTTCTTTCTAAGATCAGATTTTCACATGATACAAACCTTATATATACATGTATATTATGGGTTTTCTTTCTAAGATCTGATTTTAACAGGATACAATCCCTGTACATATATTGTATTATTATAAAAAGTACCTATATATTCTATATTATGTTATATAAAGAAAACAAAATAATAAACATAAATAAAAAATACTTGCAAATTTATATAAATAAAGTAGTTATAAATTAATAATCTTGATCCAAGCCAAATAGCAAGCCGAGCTCGAGCCTAACATCTACTCATAAGCCGCACTCAAGCTTTCGATGTAGAGCTCAAAACCAGCCAACCTCAAGCTTATTAACTTAAACTAGCAGATATCAAGCTTGGGCATCTCAAGTTTGGCTAGACATATTTACAGTTTAGTCAAATAATCAGGGAAACATTTTTCCATTATTTTTTTAATCCATAAACAACTAAATTGTTAAATATGGTCACAAAACTATAATATTACAATAACACTCAACTATTTATTAGTAACCGATTTAGAAGGGTGTGGTGCATCTGAACACATTTAGGATGACTCTCGACTCATACTTGACACGTTTAAATGGTGCAAATCACTGGACCCGTTTCCTTTTTAGTTAAATCTTGTGTATCAAGCTACTTGCATATGACATACCTGGGTCATGCTGACGTATATCTTGGGGCCCAAGAAACTAAACTGAAGCCGAGGACATGAGGTTTTCTTCCTTTGATGCCTAAGAGTTAATTCACAAAATAAAGGAGCCCATTGTCTAGGAACTTGAAACTCCAAGAAATATTGCAAGTCTTCTAGAGCGGGCTTGTCTACACGATTAATAACAAACGAAAATCAAAAGTTTGTGTCTCAAATCGACAAATTGTTATTCGAATAACTTGTTGGACTTAAGCTTGTTATGAGATGGAATGCTATAATTGTTATAATATGTAAATATGTATGAATATGATGTTTAAGTTAAAGTTAGCAGGTCAAGTGCATATAGCCGTCGGATTGACAGTTATTAGGAGGTTATGTCAGTTAATCTTTTACAGAAATAACTACCAAATAACTGTCCTAGATAGCAACTATAAATAGACTAAGATATTGTCATTTGTGGTCGGTTGAATATCAAATGTCTGTATGCAGTTTGTTTGTCTGCAAGTATTATATATAAATCTTGTTATCTTGCATCCTTGTTTCAAAACCAGTGTAACTTACAGCGTAAATACAAATTTATTGCATGGCTGAGGAAACCACTTCCAGGAACCCCGTTAAGAAGAGATGTAATTGGTACAAACTTGAAAAGCATTGCTTCAGGATTAGTACCAACAGTTTGAAGCCACTTTGAATAACTGTCTGAAAATACATCCCCGCCTCTTTTGCATTCGATAACAGTAATGCCCTGTTCCAGTGTAGACCACATATTCATACTTTATAATAGAGGTGACAAAATGGGTTGCTCGGGTTGACACTAAGTTCAAATTTTTTACAAGTAATTTGGTGTTTTAAATAATAGGGTAACCTGACTTGCTACTAGGAGAGCGTAGAGGAAATGGCTTTTTTTAACCAGATTGAGCTGGTTGACCCATTGACGATTTCGTTAGTTATTTTATAATCGAAACATAAAAAATGTAAAATTAACTTCTTTACGACACGGATACCAGAAAATCACCAAAGGACATTATTGACCAATGTATTCAAGGAAAGTAGCCATTTGACCAGAATTTTACACCTGTAGCCACTTTGACAATGCAGGTGATTTTCCATTAATTTTATAAGTTTAAACAATAATATAGACTTAAATTAATTTTAAAGTTCGAACAGTAGATAAAGAAAAAGGCTGTCTAAAAAAAGCCCAAAACTATGTGTTGTCAGTTAAAATAAAAACTACTCTGCCCCAGTTAGGGCCGTCCAAAATGCCCGTTGCTCGACGCTCGTTCAATATTCGCTTGGAAAAAGCTCGAAAAAAGCTTGTTCGAATTTCGCTCGGTTTTAAACGAGCCGAGCACGCTCGGTTCGGTTTCAAAACGAGCCGAGCACGAGCCAAGGTAAGCTCGCTCGTCGCTCGCTCGGATGGTCGCTCATTTGGCTCGCTCGTTTGGCTCGTTCGTTTTGGCTCGTTTAAGTATAAATAAGGTACACACATATATATATATATATATATATATAAATTTTTATTAACACTAACATATTTCAAATTTCTAAAGATGAATGATGTTGGTGTATTGAAACTAATGTATAATGATGTTTTCGAACTATTCATACATTTAAATTTTTTTTATGCTTTCGTATTAGGGGTATTTAAGGAACCGGTTTTTATAGTTTTTGGTGGAATCATAAACCTAACCCTTGTTAACGGTTTTTGAATAACAATTACCAAAACTTAACCATTAAGAATTAAAACCAAACAAAACTACTAAACGGTTTGGTTTAGAGTTTGGGCATTTTAGGTTTGAGATATTTGACCAATTAAAAATAAAAACAAATCGTTTTGTTATTTGAGATTCACTGCTTGCATTGTAAACCCAGATAAACGTGTGTGTGTATTTCAATGATGTCTAAATTAATAAACGTATCTATTTATTTAATATGTGTGTATGTATGTGTGTGTATCATAAAGTCTGGTACGGTTTTTAACAACAGGTTATTTTGTGAAAATCATAAACCAAATCGTTCACTATAGTTTTAAACTTTTGAAACGGCAGACCAAATGTTTTGAAAAAAACCGACCGTAAAACTAAACTTATGTCCGGTTCACATTAAATTTTATTTTAAAACCGAGCCAAACCGAGCCAAGCCGAGCCGCTCGGTTTTAAAACGAGCCGAGCAACGAGCACTACATTTGGCTCGATTTTACAAATCCGAACCAAGCCGAGCCGCTCGGTTTGTAAACGAGCCGAGCACGAGCATACCCTCGCTCGGTTCGGTTCGGCTCGTGAACAACCCTAGCCCCAGTGTCTAAGCTAAGGTGGCCCATATAAATTGTTAAATGAGTAAAATGTCATTTAAGTTCATATGGTTTGATAATTTTTGTCATTTTAGTTCAATAGTTTAAATTTTGCTATTTTTGTCATTATGGTTTCATTTTATTCCCATTTTAGTCATTATGGTTTCCATTTTATTGTTATTTTAGTTTAATTGAATTTAAACTTTTGTGCTAAAATGACAAAATTGACCAAACTACAAGGACGAAAAAGACAATAAAATGTAAATCATAATGACCAAAATAACAAAATTTAAACTATTGTAATAAAATGGCAAAAGTTACTGATTCACAGAAACTAAAATAACATTTTACTCTTTTTAAAGATTAGCCAGAATTTTAATTTACTGAAAGTAATCTTGAAGCCCCATGCTTCTTTGATCCATTTCCTTCAAATCTAATTTTTTTTCATAACTTTACCTGTTCAAAATCAACTCATTTACAAATAATATGTGAAAGTAGGCTTGACAAAATGTTTAATATGACACTAGCCTATTTTATAAAACAGAAAAGTCACGAGTTCAATTTCAAGCAATCGTGAATAGAATAGATTTATAGCTAAAAAAAGGAAATATATTTGTTTAATAAATTAATGATTGGGATAAAATATATATTTTTTAAAACTTGTATTATTTTATTCATACTCTTAAATGTTGGAATTTGAACTCAAAACCTATTTTTAAAAAGTATTATTTCTACCGAATGAGATAGTATCGACAAAATATAAATGTTTGCTTAAATTTTTAAAATAGTTATTGGGTAATCAATAATTGTACCTATTTTTAAAAAGTATTATTTCTACCGAATGAGATAGTATCGATAAAATATAAATGTTTGCTTAAAATTTTAAAATAGTTATTGGGTAGTCAATAATTGTGTTGATTTATTATATATAATAGATATATATCCTTATAAAATTTCATGATGCGAGCTACGTTTATAAATATTTTATAAATATTATGCATTTGCAATTTGCATAAGATACCATGTCAAATCTCTATTTCAACGGTGAAACCGAACAATTTGTGAATCCAAATATCAATAGAGGTAGTCTTATGCCTATTAATTTTTTAATGGAAAAGAGCTACACGTTTCAGAAAACCATTTAATTCGATAATTATAAAATTAATAAATACTTTTAATTAAACAATAAATAAAAGAAGTTGACCCTTAAAAAGGTAACGGGTTTAAATCCGAGTAGGAAGAGAGTTTATGAAGTTGTCATGTTTCTGGTTATTTGGTGAGTATTATCACATGACGGTCAGAGTAACCAAACTTTGGTGGTATGATCCAATAATCCATTGTTAATACATTGAGATCGCATGTTGATAAAAAAAAAAGAAGGAAAATTACCAAATAACCAAAATAATCAACTTTGACCACTACACGATTTCTTTTCCCCGATAAACACGTCCACAGTCGGTAAGTTGATCTTTTATGACATGGCCAATAACTTTTTTATTTGCATTTCTTATATTAGGATACGTCTGCGTTCTTGAACATGTGTGCTCGTTTTTAAAAGAAGTCACATGAAAAGCATTATTATCCTTATAACTAGAAGCTCTTAATATCCCCTCACAGTTATCACCGCAACATTTCACATCAAACCTTTCTTTCAATAACTTTTGAACTTTGAATTTAAAACACTCATTTAAAGTCATCATTGATAGTTCTAAACAATGTTTTGAAAACTGGACCGGTCGAACCGGGAACCGGTGGTCGGACCGGTCCGGTTAAGGGTTCTAGACCGTTTTTGGGTGAACCGGCCGGTCGGACCGGCAAACCGGGGGTCGGACCGGAAAACCGGTGGTCGGACCGGTGGTTGAACCGGTTTTTTTAAATTTTTTATTTTTTTTTAATTTTTTTTAATTTTTTATATATATATATATATATATTTATAAAATGTTTATAAAATTGTCCGGTTCTTAAATCCGGTTCAACCGGTCCGACCGGTCAGACCTCTGACCGGTAAGGAGACCGGTTCGACGTCCGGTCCGGTTTTGAAAACATTGGTTCTAAATTTAATTCTTTTTTATCTTTAAAAACTTTATTTACTATTGGATGTGTAGATGATGATAATAAAACATTAGAAATGTTTGGTTTATAATTTTGAAAGGTTTCGTTGTTATCAATATATTGGTTGTTTATGTCAAAATTATTAGGCTCATGGCTAAAAGCATTTATATTGTTAAATAGAATGTTTAAATAGAGAACATCTTTTTTTTCTTTTTATAATTAGACCCGGATTTTTTATGGGCGTCGGCGCCTAAAATTGTCACTTGAAAAAGTTCTATTGGTTTAGAACACGGGCGGCGACGCCTGGATAGGATATGGTTTGGTGGACATTATGGTCCTTTTTTGGTCAACATAGATTTTTCCCTTTATTTATTCTTCTCCCACTTGTCGTCAAGACGAGACCACCATGCGCCGTATCAACAGTCTTTCTAATCGACCACCATTTCATATTCTGTGTCATATTTGAAGCTCCCCTAAATTTCATAGAATCAAATATTTTTTTGAAGAAGATCAAGCTCGGATCTCAGGGGCGAGAGGTATCAGCTATCGGATTAGGATGCATGGGCATGTCTGGAGGCTACGGCCCTGTGAAACCGGATGCAGAGATGATCGGAGTCATCCATCACGCCATTAACTCCGGCGTCACTCATCTCGATACCTCCGACATCTACGGACCTCACAAGAACGAAATTCTCGTCGGCAAGGTCAAAAATTAGTCGATTTTACTCGCAATTTGTAGATTCAGTGTGATATTTAACCGATTTCGTGCGTCTGTGTGTGAATTCATGATTGGTACAGGCTTTGAAGGGAGTGAAAAGACAGAATTTGACTTTTGTTGACTGAAATCAAACTGGTTCAACCTGAACCCATTTTGGGTAGTGTTTTTTTTGGGTTGGTATGGGCCGGGTCAAGGTGACACAAGTTGTTCAAAATTGGTGTCACACGAAACATACAAAACGGCCATTAAGATACATCTATGATGCTACCTTCTAGATCAGATATGGTTATCAAATTGCATAAATTCTAATAAAAAAAAATACCATTTTGCAAGTTTTGTTCATCGTAATGAGTAATTAATCATTGTTTTTGTGTGTACTAGATTTTACCAAGGCTGCAAGGCGAGAACTTTGATCACAATAAACTTGTATATGAGCGAGTCAATGCAATGGCAGAAAGAAAGGGGTGCACCCCATCACAGTTGACACTGGCTTGGGTCCTGCACCAAGGGGATGATGTAGGCCCAATCCCTGGCACAACCAAGATTGAAAACCTGAACCAGAACCTTGGAGCACTTGGTGTTAAGCTCACGGCTCAGGACATAGCAGAGCTTGAATCCATGGCTTCTTTCAAAGGTGCCAGAATGCCCGAACAGATATTGGTGCACAGTTACAAGAACTCGGACGCTCCACTTTTTTCCTCATGGAAATCCAAATAAGAACATTGACCTTTTGTTTCCAAACCGAACCGGTTTCACCCCAAACCGGTTTGAGACCATGCTTGACCATACCGGACCGGTTCCTAACCCGAACTGGTTTGGCAAAAAAAACCGGTTTGCGCACCACTAATACATAATATAAACAACCCTTTAACTATCAAGTTTTTAAAAGTTTAATCCAACAATCACCCCTTCAAAACTTGTAACATCATTCTTCAATATAGCATGAGTTGGTATACACTAATATACAACGACCCTTTAACTATCAAGTATATAAAAGTTTAATCCAACAATCACTCTTCTTAAACTTGTAACATCATTCTTCAATATGGTATCGGTTACTTATCCCCGCCAGATTGAGTAAAGTTAACCTTTCATTTATATTGTTAACATATCTGTCTATTTTACCACATAAAATGGAATGTTAAATCATGAAAAACAAGGATGGAATAAGAATCAGAACTTTGAGTTTTTGCTCATGGATTCCACACAATGCAACAATGTTGTTCATAAAAAAGTTGCTTAACAACAATATCAACCGGTGACAAATCTATTCTAAAATCTTGCAAAAGATTTATACAACTTCAAACATATGTAAACATATACAATATCATAGCTTTGCCAATCATTAAAATAATATATTTTTTTGAAGAGTAAAATGTCTTTAGTCCATATGGTTTGACAACTTTTATCATTTTAGTCCAATAGTTTAAATTTTGCTATTTTGGTCATTATGGTTTCATTTTATTATTATGATTTCATTTTATTGCCATTCTGGTCATTATGGTTTCATTTTATTGCCATTTTAATCATTATGGTTTCCATTTTATTGCTATTTTAGTCCAATTAAATTTAAACTTTTGGACGAAAATGATAAAATTGACCAAAGCACAAGGACAAAAATGACAATAAAATGTAAACCATAATGACCAAAATGACAAAATTTAAACTATTAGACTAAAATAGCAAAAGTTGTCAAACCACATGAACTAAAAGGATATTTTATTCTTTTTTAAAAACTTATCCAAGTTCAAGCATACCAACTCCAGCAAAATACCCGATTGACAATGAGACTTAAACCCTAGTCTTCAAAGAGAAAAGACTAAACCTTAACCACTAGACTAACTTTGTTGGATTATAGTTCAAGTCTTGAGTGTAGGTTGTGTTGCATTTATCTTGAAATATATAGGTTTTGCTATTAAAAAAAGTTTGAAGTTTTCAAATGAGATTGTTGTCATTTTTTTCCCGGAAAATCATCTTGGCTTTTGAAGATGTAATGACTGGAACCTGTCCGCTTATCCAATTTCTATGTAAATGTTATTGTTCTTAGTGAGCATAGTAATGCCACCATACAACCTCTATGTCAGGGATGATGCTCTATGTGTGTGTAAGGAGTAATTCTT
Source organism: Mikania micrantha (assembly GCA_009363875.1). Lineage (NCBI taxonomy): Eukaryota > Viridiplantae > Streptophyta > Magnoliopsida > Asterales > Asteraceae > Mikania > Mikania micrantha. Next base: position 57,600,483 of record CM018687.1, on the reverse strand, counting down.
TTTTTTTTAGGTTCAGAGGCAGAATGTTATATTTTTTATTTTCTGTTCCCTTTTGTAAGTTATCTTTTAGGGTTTTGTGACCACCATATGTGAGTATTCTGTTGGTCTTTAGTTTTTTTTATCCCATCATAGCTAACTTACTTTATTTGTGATTGGTGAGGATTGATTTATGGTCCTCACTTAGTGCAACCGACTCCTTTCTAAAAAGGGATATTTTTTGGACTTAGTTATACTGTTATTGTTATTATTATTATTACCAATGTTTTCAATACCGGTTTGTTTGAAGCTGGTTCGCATGCTTATTTTGGACCGGTAACCAGTAATACATCTGGTATTGAGCCAAACTTTGGTGGCATGAGCCAATAACCTGTTGTTAAAACGTTGAGATCGCATGTTGATAAAATGAAAAAAAATTACCAAAATAATCAACTTTAACCCATTTTTTATCAAAATAATCATTGATATTTAGCCACGCGTTTCAGTTTTAAACTTCACTTTAGACGTCATTTTTATGTACTTGGAAGAGAAAATACGTGCCCACATGTTGGCGGCTTTGTCCGGATCTAAATGGGTGTCTTAATACCCCTTTTTTACCGGCGTATATAGACGCTCATTCTGACGTCTTTAAGCCATCAAATAAGTCACATCAGATAAGGTCTCATCCATCCAGAACCAGTATCTAAAGACACCGCTTTAGAGTCTAAAGACACCGCTTTAGAGTCTAAAGACTTTAAAAAGAATTCAGAATGGGCATCTAAAGCCGTCATAAAACGCCATTAGAAAAGGGATCTTAAGACACCCTTTTAAACCCCAAAAAAGCCGCCAACAAGTGAGTCCGTATGTTTTTTTCTGGAAAATAAAAGTATATAAAATTGGCGTTTAAAATGATTTATAATGCGAAGTCTACAACTGATACGGTAAGACACAATTTCTGCGATTATTTTAATAAATTCGGTTCAAATCGATTATTTGGTAGTTTAAAAAAAAAATCGTATAAGATTGGCGTTGGATGCCGCAATATTGAAGACTAATTTACTCTTCTGCCACTTGATAATGACGAACGTTAACAAGCTGACTATGCATCATACCAACAATCTTTCTTTTTTTTTTTTTTTTGAACGGCAAATTTCATTAAACAAACAAGCAAGCCAGCAAGATGCTAAAACTTGTGAAGAACAAAATACAAAATCCAGCAAAATAATAACAGCAAAACCAATGTTTTCAGAACCGGACCGGACGTCGAACCGGACGTCTTACTGGTTACTAATCGGACCGGTCGAACCGGATTTAAGAACCGGATGACATAATAAATATATAAAATACTCCAAAAAAAATTATAAAATTATAAACACATTTAAACAAACATAATTAATGTTTAAACTAACATAATCATGTTAAAAAAATATAGGGTTTGGTTTTAATGTTTTATCCTTTGGATTTTAGTTAAAAAAATAAAAAAAATAAAAAAAATAAAAAATAAATAAAAAAAATTGAAAACCGGTCCGACCAGTGAACCGGTTCCCGGTCCGACCGGTGAACCGGCTCAACCGGCCGGTTCCCTTGAATCCGGTTCGCATGCTCAATTTGGACCGGTCGACCCTCCGGTTCCCGGTCCGGCCGGCCGGTCCGGTCCGGTCCGGTTATTAAAACACTGAGCAAAACAACACCAAATACTACAATGAGAATTTTTCCCATTGTTCCCAAGTCAATGAACTCCACATAGCCCTATTTTTAACCCAAAAGTAACTTAAGGATTTCACCTCGTTGTATAAAACCAGGAAAGGGCGCCTCCTTCCTCTGAAAATAACCTCGTTACGTTCTTTCCAGATACACCAAAAGGCTGTTAAAACAACAGCATGGATTGCCTCTCTTTTATTCAAGTTCCAGCTACCAAAACGATATATTTCCAGCAAATCTTTGATTGAAAATGCGAAGATGGGCTGTAAGTTACACCAAGATGAGATACCTTGCCATAAAGTGATTGCCACATAACATGCAGAAAATAAATGGAGAGCCGATTCGTTACTTTCGCCACACAACGGACATAGCTCCGATGCCACCTGAATATTCCTCTTAGCCAAAGCCTCCAAAGTTGGGAGCCGTTCAAATTGAGCTTTCCATACAATCTTTCTAATCGACCACCATTTCATAGTTTCTGTCATATTTAAAGGCTTCCATAAAATTCATAAAATCACATTTTTTTTTATTGAAAAAACAATGTCGAATGTGAAGAAGATCAAGCTCGGATCACAGGGGCTAGAGGTATCAGCTATCGGATTAGGATGCATGGGCATGTCTGCAGGCTACGGCCCTGCCAAACCAGAAGCAGAGATGATCGGAGTCATCCATCACGCCATTAACTCCGGCGTCACTCACCTCGATACCTCCGACGTTTACGGACCTCACACGAACGAAATTCTCATCGGCAAGGTCAATTATTAGTCGTTTTTACTCGCAATTTGTAGATTCAGTGTGAAATTTAACCGATTTTGTGTGTCTGTGTGTGAATTCATGATTGGTATAGGCTTTGAAGGGAGTGAAAAGAGAGGACGTTCAAGTGGCTACGAAATTTGGGCTAAAATTTGGGGAGAGTGTTCTTCAGGCGGAAATCCACGGTGAACCAGAGTACGTTAGGGCTTGTTGTGAAGCCAGTTTGAAGCGGCTTGATGTTGATTACATTGATCTTTACTATGTTCATCGCATCGATACCAAAGTCCCCATCGAAATCACGGTTCGTCTCTTACTTCAATTGATCCGTTTTGTATTAGCAAAACTGTAATCGATATGCTTTTGAATTCCTGATAATCAGTTTGGATGTATTGGATAATTGCAGTTCGATCATGATTCCAAATTTCTGATCATTCATGTCTATGAAAATAGGGATGTAAACTAGCCAAATCACTCATGTGTTGCTTAGGACCGGCTTGCTAATAAAAGCTAGAATCGAGTCAAGCCGAGCTTAAACGAACTCGAGCATAAAAATAACTTTTAATAAACGGGCTCGGTCTCGTGCTTCACTTATTAAGCTTGTGTTGACTTGCTGGCTTAGATAGCTAAATGACATATTTTATTTTTATCTAATATCTTGAACATACTTATATATATAGGGATTGAATCCTTTGAAAACCCAACCTTAGAGAGAAAACCCTTAAACCCTATGTGTGCCACTCATTTGGAATCTTGAAAATAAATATGTGATCCACATTAAACCTGAATAAAAAATTGGGTTTTGAATAAACAAATCACAAAAACACAAAAAAGAAACCCCCTTATTTATGTATAATAAAAACCATGAAAAAAACAAAACAAAGATTCGGGCAAAAAATGTCGGGTTAACACGGGTTAACGATATAAGGGAAGGTTAACAATGGAACCATCCCCTATATATATAAAATAATAGTTATTATATAAAACTAACATATGTAAAATAATAAATTAAAGTAAATATAAATGTAAATAAGTTAATTAATAAATAATATACGAGTCGGCTGAAGCTTCATAAACTACTTTTTTTTAAACGGCAGAGGATCCCGTCGCGTTACTTTCAGTTATCCTGGTGGTTGGTAACTAAGATCGATTTCTCAATTGCTGACTGTGAAACCATACCCTCCTATGCGTGTGAAACCCCTTGAAATAGGTAAACCCTCGCCTCCCATTGGTTCAGAACCGAGATTAAGCTCAAGATGCCTCTCCTCACCTGGTATCCGTTAAAGTGTCACAAATGAGACTTGAACTCTGGTATCTAAAGAGAAAAGATCATGCCTTAGCCACTAAACTAACTTTGCTCGATTCATAAACTACTAATAAGCCGGATTTAAGTGAGCTTAAGTTAAACAAGCCTAGTGAATCTTTTTTAACAGATGGGAGAGCTGAAGAAGCTTGTTGTAGAAGGTAAAATAAAATACATTGGTCTCTCTGAGCCCAGTGCATCAACCATTAGAAGAGCTCATGTTGTCCATCCAATCACAGCCGTACAGCTGGAGTGGTCTTTGTGGACTAGAGATGCAGAAGTGGACGTTATTCCTACTTGCAGGTAGCAGCTCATAATCAGCTATATGTATTTATGTTAAAAAATTATTTATTTTATCGTCAAACATATTATACTCTTAAAATACCTCAAACTAAATTAGACTATTGAATATTTGAATAAAAAGAAACCAATAACCATTTATTTTTAAGAGACAAAGCCTCTATCAAGTGGGTTAGTCTCACATTGACATTAAAAGACTAATTAACAAGTAAGCAAAAAGCTATATGTTGTAATGACAACGTTACGGGTTTGTCGGTATCATCATGTCCAGAGAATTAGGAATCGGAATTGTTCCTTTTGCTCCATTGGGTAGCGGGTTCTTTGCATCAGGGCCAAAGGTGACGGACAACTTGGCAGATAATGATTATAGAAAGGTATTAGGATTCTATTTGATTTCCATATTTTCATTTGTAGATTTAAGAAGCAGAATTTGACTTTTGTTGATTGAAATCAAACTGGTTTCAACCCAAACCGATTTTGGGTAGTGTTTTTTGGGTTGGTTTGGGCCGGGTCAAGGTGACACGATTTGTTCAAAATTGGTGTCACACGAAACATACAAAACTGGCCATTAAGATCATCTCGATGCTACCTTCTAAATCAGATATGGTTATCAAATTGCTTAAATTCTAATAGGGGTAAATTACCAATATGGTCATGTGTTTTGCAAGTATTTCACTCTTGGTGCATAGGTTTCATAAAGTACTCATATGGTCCCAAACTTTAAACATTTGTAACACATATAGTCCTTATGTGAGGGTAATTTGGTCGATTAATTGAGGGTAATTTGGTGACCTAAGGACTATATGTGTTACAAATATTTAAAGTTTGAGACCATATGAGTAATTTTTGAAACTTAAGGACCAAAAGTGAGATACTAGCAAACCACAAGGACCATCAAGGTAATTTACTCTTCTAATAATAATAAAAGACCACTTTGCAGGTTTTGTTCATCGTAATCAGTAGTTAATCATTGTTTTTGCGTGTACAAGATTTTACCAAGGTTGCAAGGCGAGAACTATGATCACAATAAACTTGTATTTGAGCGAGTCAGTGCAATGGCAGAAAGAAAGGGGTGCACCCCATCACAGTTGGCACTGGCTTGGGTCCTGCACCAAGGGGATGATGTAGGTCCAATCCCTGGTACAACCAAGATTGAAAACCTGAACCAGAACCTTGGAGCACTTGGTGTTAAGCTCACGGCTCAGGACATGGCTGAGCTTGAATCCATGGCTTCATTCAAAGGTGTCAGAATGCCTGCACAGATATTGGAGCTTAGTAACAAGAACACTCCACTTTTATCCTCATGGAAACCCAAATAAGAACATTGACCTTTTGTATTGGCCATGAGCCCCGTAAAAGCATGCTTTTAATATATGTATTTTTTTTTCTGAGTGTTTTTGTTATGATGAAATCTAATAAATGTCTTGCGTGTGTATATTTCTACCAAGTTAAATATTTTATCATCTCATAAATTTGAGTCAGAGATATATGGTTATATCCATTTCATGTCAAAAAAGACCCCCCTTCTTATTTGTATATTGGGTCTTTAACGAGTCTTATTATCCTTGTCTTTGTTTGTCTTGGAACAAATTACTATAATTCGTCCCCGACGACGGATTAGTCGACATTTTTCACAAATTTTACGAACATAAGCTCTTATTTTCATATTTGCCACTCCTTACTTTCATTTTGAATCCATTTCTTGGAAGAATATAAGTTTATTGAAATTTTCGATTTCGAATCGTATTCCTGTGAAAGCAATGTTGAAGTTGAAAAAACACCTAATCTTTCGAATCTTTGTTGCGGAGTCGATAAATTATACGACCTTTGGTTGAATCATAACGACTTACTTCAATTTTGACTCTATCTCCTGGCAATATTCGTATAAAACTACATCGGAACTTTTCTGAAACATAACTTAGAATCATATTTTCATTATCTAAACGAACTCGGAACATGCCGTTGGGAAGCGATTCAGTCTTTAAAATTACACGGGTTGAAAAAAATATGTTATATATGCATATCTAGTAACAAAATTATGTAATTAAAAAGCATGTATATTGCAAAGTTTAACTAAACTCATGTTTTACATAAAATATAATATAATTCGTTAATAAAAAAAGTCATCAAAATTTGTTTAAAGTATTTGATGTAATAATTATAAATTTTGTTTTAATTTAAAAAATTTTCAACTATGTTGTTAATATTATTATGTAATGTAATTCATAAATAATTTAATTAAAGTGCATTTATTATTCTTTTAACACACTTAAATTAACTTTAACTAAAATTTATATTAATACATATAATTTATATGCTTACAAGTTTGGTTTGACCGTCTTCTTCTTAATGTTATCGTGAGTGTTTGTAACATTTGTTAATTAGGGTTTCAAATCGTAATGGCAGAGGTTGTTCATTACGATGTTGTCGAGCACGTACTGATACGATTAGATGTGAATGATTTGATCAGTTGTAAGAGCGTGTGCAAGTAATGGTATTATGTAATCACAACTATAAATCAATGACTCTTAAAACCATAGCTCTAATACTAACTATTATAATTAATTATGACTCTTAAAAACATAACACTAATACAACTGTTGGAATTAATTGGTATAGACCACAAAATTATGTAGTCAAAGCTTGCTAGCCACTTTCATTATATTAAAATTTGATACAAAAAATAAAACTCTCTATAACCCGTTATTTATAAGCAATGTACCTTGAAGAACATGCAACCTATTCAAACTAGAGGTGCGCAAATCGGGTTTTTTTTTTAACCGGTTCCGGTTCCGGTTCCAACCGGTTCCCGTTCCAATCAGCAAAGTCAACACCCAGTTCCAGTTCCAGTTCCGGGTTTCGACCGGTTCCAACCGGTTTTTGACCGATTCCAGTTCCAGTTTTGGCCGGTTTCGGTTCGGGTTTTGGCCGGGTACAGGTGGAATCAGTTCCGGTTTTTCCAGTTTCGGTTCCGGTTCCGGTTCTAATTTTTCTGAAAAACCGTACCCGTTCATACCCACCGGTTTGGGTATGACTGGTTCCGGTTCGGGTTGGCTGTTCCAGTTCCGGGTCCGGGTTTTTTGCCCACCTCTAATCCAAACTATAACACCTAATAAACAATTAAATAACTGGCATAAATTTACCAAAATAAGATAACTATAACCCATTAACAAAAACTATTAACTCTATATTTTTTGAAAAATTATCTCTAACAAGGATAACAAACAATTGCACATCTTGCACAAATATGATCCCCTCCCTCTTTATTTTTCTTTTTCCTTTATTTATTTTAATGTTCTTTTCTCTCATCCCATGTATATTGGCTCCACCATCTCCCTTAAGTGTCCCACTAAGCCATGATCATCTCACGCAAAAAGAGAACATTCATCTATTTGATTGGAGCAAAAGGACCATATAGAAGATAGCATAAATTACCATTTAGATCTATTATTATGCACATCATGTAGTAAACCTATGAAAGAAGGTAAACTTAAAATAATAATAAGAGTAAATTACCGAGATGGTTCTTGTGGTTTGTTAGTATTTCACTTTTGGTTCCTAGGTTTCATAAATTACCCATATGGTCCCTAACATTTGACATTTGTAACTCATATGATCCTTATGTAAGGGTAATTTGGTCAATTAAATGAGGATAATTTGGTGACCTAAGGACTATATGTGTTACCAATATTAAAAGTTAGGGACCATATGTGTAATTTATGAAACCTAGGAACCAAGAGTGAAATACTATCAAATCACAAAGATCATATCTGTAATTTACTCTAATAATAATGATAGTAAGCATTAACATAATCAAGCTATAAGTCCTACACACATAATCAGGCATGCCAATGAGTATGTACATACCAACAAGCCAGAATGTTGCATTGAGGTGCATACCTTGTTATAAATAGTGTCATGAATGTTGCATTGAGGTGCATACCTTGTTATTTTTTGTATACTTTTTCAATCATAATACTCTATCTAATTTGTGTCATCAAATCTTTATATTCGTATGTATTTTTTTTTAAAAACATAATATTGTTAAAAAGAAAGGAAAACACCACCTTGGATACAAAATAAAATGCAAACACCTGAACCAAAATAGAACAAAACATCACTAAAACAAAGAAAATCTTAAACATTGAAAAAAAAAAGAGTTATAGAAAATAAGAAGACAAATGAACAAGAACCAAAAAATGACTCAAAGGCAAAATAAAACCGTATTGTTTGGGTTATTTGTATCGGCCTGAAAATGATAACAATTTATAAATAGATTAAAAAACGGATTGTTTAATTTGTTTGGGTCCATAATGTATGTAAGATTTTTTTGGAGATTTGAGAGTTTGAAAATTAATGGAGAGTTTGAATTTCTTTTTTTATTCCCTCCAACGATCGATCACTCCATGACCACCCTCACGCTTATGCCTCCCACGTCCCGGTCACGTCCCTATGTAGTGAGGAAGAACGCCATAGGGGCGTAACCTATGACTCTCACGCCCTACTCACCTGCCACCACACATAGTATAACACATGCTACTTTATCTAGTTATTAAAATTCTTAATTCCTATTTGTTTGATTGGAATATATCATTATCGTGTTCAATATTTTAATTTGTAGTTAACTAATTATCATGATTAATATTTGAATTTGTACTTTGTTTTTCTGGTGACTTGACCTTAATTAGTAATATATCTTGCTCTAATGTCAAAAGTATGATTAAGGTTAAAAAAAACTAGAAACTAAGAAAACATAAAAAGATTTTTTCGTAACCTAAGATTGTAGTTTGCTTTGAGTCTTCCCTGATATAAGAATTCACTTTAATTTTTAATTTTTTTTAAAGCAAATCTGTACTCTAATTTACTTTTTATCTGTGAACGTTTGATCTTTTATTAGTCTCATGCCTTTTCATTTTTAAAACGGAAAAGAAATTTCACGTTCTAGAAAACCATTTTATTTGATAATTATAACTTACGCTAAATTTCAGTTTTGGACCATTATGTTTACATAAAATTTCAAGAGATGGTCATTTATGTTTTGAAATATCAAAATGACTCCTTTATGTTTCCAAATGTTGCAAAGTTGGTTATTTATCTGTTAACTTTGTTAAGCATTAATAGATCGAATAGTCGGCATGAATGCTAAAAAAATTATATAAGTAATTAAGTAAATTTTACATTTGCTCCTTTGTGTTTACATAAATTTTCAGATATGATCTTTTACTCCGTTAATACTTAACAAAGTTAACATACAAAAGATTAAGTTTGCAACATTTGGAAACCTAAAGGACGGATTTTAACATTGTGAAATATGAAGAACCATCTCTAAAATTTTATTTAAAAACAAGGAATTCAATGTGAAATTTTTAAATAAGTGTTTTTGATTAAACAAAAATGGGAGAGGGTTTACCAATTTCACGGTGTTCTCATGCATCAAGAGGTACAGTCTCACAGTCGGCGATTAAATAATCGATCTTAGTTGATAATCTACTTCTACTTATACTAATAAATAAATGTTTTGGTGCCACATGACAAGTTTATAGAGCATCTCAACATTTATTTCCTCAATCTCTCTCCTTTTATATACATCGAATATTAAATACATTTTTTAAACATATTCAAAATAAAAAATATTTTTTATAACATTATAATATATTAATGTTAAAAACACACCTTTTTAAAAAAAATTATTATAAATTATAAAATTTTCAAAATCAATTATTTGAAACACAATATTTAAAAAAAACTATAAAAAAGTTGGTGTTTAAATAAATAAGATTACTATTTTAATGCTTAAAATATTAAATCATAGGAAATTATAATCGTATTTTATATTAAAAATCATTTTATATTTTCTAAAATTTCAATGATAATTTGAAAGCCCGTGTATTACACGGGTTAATACTAATAAATATCAAATAATTATAAAATTATATTTAGAGTAAGATATAATTTAGTTATTTTTTATTAACTTCTAATAAATTAGTAAATTACTAAAAAATTATATTTTTTTATATTTAATTATGTAATTTAATTACAAAAAGCTAATAGTATTTTTTAGGAGAGAGAAGCGGGAAAACTATTTTCAGATTTAATCAGAACGTGACATGTGTCACCTAAAAATACTCCTTTATTAGAAAAGGAAGATCCGTATAATACACGAGTTATTAACATAGTAATAAGAATAAATGAAGGTAACAATATGGTAGCCTCTTAATCTCATTCAGAGGATACCTCTTAATAGTTCATATCATGTAAATGGTTAAAAAGTATCCTTAAGTCTGAATGGTTAAGAGGTTGGTAATGGTTCATAACCTCTGAATGGTTAAGAGGTAACCCTAAGTCTGAATGGTTAAGAGGTTATGAATCATTAATAGATAACCTCTTAATGTCATTCAGATACAAGCAAACAACCCCTAATCCTAATTTCATTCAAACAAATTAAACAAAAATGGGATAAGATTTGTCGTCGGCGGCCGTATACATTGAAGAACAATTTATTTATTCTTCTCCCAGTTGTCATCAACGACGACCGTTGACATGCCGACGAGACCACTATGCGCCATATCAAAAGTCTTTCTAATCGACCACCATTTCATATTTGAAGCTCCCCTAATTTTCATAGAATCAAATATTTTCTTTTGAAAAACAATGTCGGATGTGAAGAAGATCAAGCTCGGATCACAGGGGCTAGAGGTATCAGCCATCGGATTAGGATGCATGGGCATGTCTGGAGGCTACGGCCCTGCGAAACCGGAGGCAGAGATGATCGGAGTCATCCATCACGCCATTAACTCCGGCGTCACTCACCTCGATACCTCCGACGTCTACGGACCTCACACGAACGAAATTCTCGTCGGCAAGGTCAATTGACTCAATTTTCAGTCGTTTTTACTCGCAATTTGTAGATTCAGTGTGGAATTTAACCGATTTCGTGTGTCTGTGTGTGAATTCATGATTGGTACAGGCTTTGAAGGGAGTGAAAAGAGAAGACGTTCAACTGGCTACGAAATTTGGGATCAAATTTGGGGGGAGTATCGGTCAGGCGGAAATCCACGGTGAACCGGAGTACGTTAGGGCTTGTTGTGAAGCCAGTTTGAAGCGGCTTGATGTTGATTACATTGATCTTTACTAAGTTCATCGCATCGACACCAAAGTCCCCATCGAAATCACGGTTCGTCTCTTATTTCAATTGATCCATTTTAGATTAGCAATCGATATGCTTTTGAATTGTAAAAATCAGGTTGGATGAATTGGATCATTGCAGTTCGATCATGATTTCAGATTTCTTGATTATTTTAAGATTACAACAATTGGATTTGATAAAGCATGTAAACCCTACCGATCTAATAACAAATGATGTAATCCTGATTATTCATGTTCATGAAAATAGGGATGTAAACTGGTCTCAAATCACTCATGTGTTGCTTAAGATCGGCTTGCTAATAAAAGCTAAAATCGAGTCAAGCCGAGCTCAAACAAACTCGAGCATAAAAATAATTTTTAGTAAACGGGCTCGGTCTCGTGCTTCACTTATCAAGCTTGTGCTGACTTGCCGGCTTAAACGACATATTTAATTTTTATCTAATGTCTTGAACATATATTTATATTGTTAATACTTAATAGTTATTATAAAATTATATTATATGTAAAAGTTATAATTAAAGTAAATATAAATGTAACAAGTTAGGGGCTGTTTGGCAGCATCTGAATGGGTCTGAATGAGTCTGAATCCGAAGACCGTTTGTTTCACCTAAAAAAACACGCCTGAATGGAATCGCACATCTAAATAGAGGTCTGAACTATTCAGATCCTAAATCAAGTCTGAATGAAAAATTTACAAGAAAGGGTGTTCTGTTCTCTTTCATTTTTTTTACCCTAGTCGTATTTCATCCTCTGCATCTTGTGCAAACGCCCCCTGCACCATCTTCACTATTCTGGTCGCCGCCATCTTCAGGTCGTTGCCATATCCACGTCGCCGCACCGTCGCAGCCACCAGCCACCTGCCCTGTTGCCAGCCACCCGCAGCTCCTCCGGTCGCATCTCTCCTCTCCCACCACCTACGCAACTCTCTCCTCTCCCACCGCCTGCGCAGCTCCTCCGGTCGATGCCCGCACAGCTCCTCCGGTCGCCACCTCACTGTTCCTCCCGTCACCGCCGCACAACTCCTCTCACCGCCGGGTTGCTTTGTTCAATTGATGTCTTTGTTCAATCGATGTCTGATCTTTTTTTTTGCTGTTAATTTGGATTTTGCTATTATTATTTTGGTCTTCAGATTATAGTATATGTTGTTTTTGATTATGTTTCTATAATTTTGTTTAAATGATGTTTCTTTTCTTACACAGCAAAGAATTTTTTACACAAGAATTTGATTATGTTCCAATTGATTAAGTTTCTGTTGATGTTTGTGCTGTTAATTTGGTGTTTCTATAACAATCAAAAAATTTGTGATTAAGGTTATCAAGATGGTCAGATTATGCTTAACAGCAAGTATAATTTTGTCATTTGATTTGTTTGATTTTAGTTCACATATTGTGTTTACATGGATCATGGATGAGATTATAGTGGGATCTTTGATTTGTTTGATTTAAGAGGGTAAAATAGTCATTATGTATATTTGTTCAGATGTTCAACCAAACAGTTTATCTGGTTCAGCACTTAATGATTCAGACCCTCTTAATCTTTCTGACATCTTAACCATTCAACACTTAATGGTTCAGATGCTACCAAACGGCCCCTTAATTTTATTTGAACGGCTAATTTTGGGATCACTGACGGATTACTGAGTATCATTGTGCCAACAGCAGTACCACACGATCATATCCACCATCAAGTCACTAGTTCTGGAGGAAACTCAATACTTTGTGAAAACCCCACTGAGGGATTCAAACCCAGGACCATTTGGTTCCTGAGCCTTATCACACCACCAAGATACCGCTAGGCTGTAATATCTTTGGTTGTAATAAGTTAATTAATAAATAATAAGCGAGCCGACTAAAGCTTCAAAATCTACTCACGAACCGAATTTAAACTTTAGAAATAGAGTTCGAAGCATGGTGAGGTTGAATTAAACAAGCCTAGTGAATCTTTTTTAACAGATGGGCGAGCTGAAGAAGCTTGTTGAAGAAGGTAAAATAAAATACATTGGTCTATCTGAGGCTGGTCCAGCAACCATTAGAAGAACACATGCTGTCCATCCAATCTCAGCCGTGCAAGTGGTCTTTGTGGACTAGAGATGCAGAAGATGAGGTTATTCCTACATGCAGGTAGCATCTCATAATCAGCTATATGTATTAATGTTAAAAAGATTATTTATTTTAACGTCAAATATATTATACTCCTAAAATACCTCAAACTAAATTAGATTATCAAATATGATTGTCACTTTAGGCCATAACCTTTATTCTAAGAGACAAAGTCTCTAACAAGCGGGTTAGTCCCACGTTAGCGTTAAAATACTAATTAACTAGTAAACAGAAAGCTATATTTTGTAATGATAACGTTATGTGTCTGTCGGTTTTATCATTTCCAGAGAATTAGGAATCGGAATTGTTCCTTTTGGTCCATTGGGTAGCGGGTTCTTTGCATCAGGGCCAAAGGTGATGGACAACTTGGCAGATAATGATTATAGAAAGGTATTAGGATTCAATTTGATTTCGATATTTTCATTTGTAGATTTAAAAGACAGAATTTGACTTTTGTTGACTGAAATCAAACTGGTTCCAACCTGAACCCTTTTTGGGTAGTGTTTTTTTTTTGGGTTGGTATGGGCCGGGTCAAGGTGACACAAGTTGTTCAAAATTGGTGTCACACGAAACATACAAAACGGCCATTAAGATACATCTCTGATGCTACGTTCTAGATCAGATATGGTTATCAAATTGCATAAATTCTAATAAAAAACTACCATTTTGCAAGTTTTGTTCATCGTAATCAGTACGTAATTAATCATTGTTTTTTGCGTGTACAAGATTTTACCAAGGCTGCAAGGCGAGAACTTTGATCACAATAAACTTGTATATGAGCGAGTCAGTGCAATGGCAGAAAGAAAGGGGTGCACCCCATCACAGTTGGCACTGGCTTGGGTCCTGCACCAAGGGGATGATGTAGGTCCAATCCCTGGTACAACCAAGATTGAAAACCAGAACCAGAACCTTGGAGCACTTGGTGTTAAGCTCACGGCTCAGGACATGGCTGAACTTGAATCCATGGCCTCGTTCAAAGGTGCTAGAATGCCTGAACAGATATTGGTGCACAGTTACAAGAACTCGGACACTCCACTTTTATCCTCATGGAAATCCAAATAAGAACATTGACCTTTTGTATTGGCCATGAGACCCTAAAAGCATGCTTTTAATATATGTATTTTTTCGAGTGTTTTTATTATGATGACATCTAATAAATGTCTTGTGTGTTTATAAATTTTATTAGAGGGTGATTTTGCATGAGCAATTCGGGTAAAATGAGGAACCGAACAAAAACATAATCTACAATTTGAATTGGTTTGTTTGGGTTTTTTGTTTTTTTAATACCCGTAGCAGAACATATATATTTTTTCTTGAAGTTATATAGATGGAAGTGTTATGCGGAATTGAATAGAAATGGTTAGATTAAATTATAGTTTTGGTTCTTGTGGTTTAAATGTTTTAACTATTTCAACCTAAAGAAAATCGTCTATCAATTTAGCACATATGGTTTAAAAAACTAACGGTTTTGGCCGTTAACCATAGTTAGTTTTGGGGACAAAACCATGAGAATAATTAATTGGGGGACCAAAACCGTTATTTGTTTAAACCAATAGAAGATTCTATTATGAGTTGAAATAATTAAAACACTTAAGCCATATGGGTCAAAACCGTAAATTCCTCATATAATTATCTTGTATTTAACAATTAAAAAATGTAAATATTTATGAAAAAAATATACATCCTTCGAATTTACTACTTATGTATCGTCTACTCCTACTGTGTTTTAGTTAACGGTTGGTTTACCCTTGTTAAAAATATTAGTTCTATGGTAAATGACTCAAGTGATTTATGCTATAACTTAGTTTACATAAACATACCCAGTTTTTGTTATCAGGAAGTTTATGATGGTGGCTGATAGTTAAAGGACTAAATTGCAAATTTATATGTTGAAGAGGGACTTGAAATGAAGAAAGAAAGCACAGGCGGGTGAAGATGTGTATCAAATTAAAAAACGAATTGAATTTCTTTTGGCACAAAACTAGGGTTCATGATTGGTATCAGGGGTGACTCGATAGGCTTAAAAAATAAAGTTAGGGCTTGAGACCTTCAAAACCTTAGGGCCCCATTTCTTTGAAATTTTTCTATATGCATTGTATTTTTGTTGAATTTATCCAAAATAAAAAAATCAAAGTGAAAAAAATAAAATTTTTATACTTTATGGTGCATTAGTTTTGAGTTTTTTTTTTAAGTTTAATCACGCATTCATGAATTTTTCACTCATTTAAAAATTGAATTTTTTAAGTGTTGGCTTATTCATCTTGATTAATGTGATATTTTTATTTTCTATTTTAGTTATCGATTAAATTTTCTAGGTGATTCTTTATTTTAACTTTGTCGATTTTTATTGTTATTTATTTATTTATTAATTTGATATTTTGATGCCAATTGATTTATTTAATTTTTGAATTTTTCTCTTTTATTTTGACTAGTTTTACTTTTTAACATTTTATTGCATACAAGCTTCTAAAATTGTTTATGACTATATTTTTGTTAAAATTTTCCGTTAGTTGATATGATAATAATACATGATCCTTTTTTTACTTGCACTTTTTTACGTAAGTTCAATATAATTTTGTTGCTTCTGTTCGACATTAGCTTATTAGATATTTTTTATGCTATAATCAAAATAATATTATGTTAAGTCTGTTATTATTATTTATTAAAATTGAAATCAAAATATTTATTTACTAAAAGGACTCAATTTTATTAACATGTTTTGGGCCAAAAATCTTGGGCCTTCCCTGATTGGTTCTTAAGTTCTGATGCGAGATCTGGCGATCTGCCTTTACTGGTTTGATCGTCTTCTTCTTAATGTTATCGTGAGTATTTGTAACACTAGTTAATTAGGGTTTCAAATCGTAATGGCAGAGGCTGTTCATTACGATGTTATCGAGCACATACTGATACGATTAGATGTGAATGATCTGATCAGTTGCAAGCGCGTCTGCAAATCATGGCATTTTGTAATCACAAATCCCGGTTTCATTAACCGTCATCTCAATCGTAGTTATAACAATGATCGCGACGATACTGAACATGG
The DNA here is from genome assembly GCA_009363875.1 of Mikania micrantha. Classification (NCBI taxonomy): domain Eukaryota; kingdom Viridiplantae; phylum Streptophyta; class Magnoliopsida; order Asterales; family Asteraceae; genus Mikania; species Mikania micrantha. The sequence continues at coordinate 57,584,165 of CM018687.1, read as the reverse complement.
CCATCGAAGAATTATTCTATCACATGAACTGCCTGAAGTTCATCATCATCGTCATCGTCATCGTCATCGTCATCGTCATCGTCATCGTCCTCCTCCTCCTCCTCCTCCTCCTCCTCCTCCAATGGTTTGGTTTGCATCTCTTCTTTCATTATTTTCAGAGTTTTAGTAGGCAATCCATTGACCAAAGAGGTACGAAAACTGAGCCTTCCCCCTCGGATCAGTACACCGTTATGTTGGGGTTTTGGTTGATATATTATAAGAAAATTTCAATTATATAATATCTTAAAATATAGTTTTATGATTCTTAAATTTTCATTATTTGTAATTTATTATTTTTAAATATTCATGTAACATAAAGGACCAAAAGTGCAATTTACTCTGTTATATTTATTCAATCCATGTAATACATCATGAACTTTATCTATGCACACATATATAGACATGTATCTATACATATATAGACGTATTTATAGATATATAATATATCTATGTGTATATACGTATATCTATATTTACACATACACACATACAGTCCGGTCCGATTTTTTACGACCGGTTTTATGAAAACCGTAAACCAAACCGTTTGTTATGCTTTTAATATTTTGAAACCGATAGACCAAGGAGAAAGAACATTCACAAATTGATGGAGAATGGAAGCTCAACAACTCAAATCAGTCAGGTGCACAGACAATTGGGCAATTGGCTTCTTGAGCATTGTGGGAAGACAATTCAACCCATTTTGATTGGTTTTGGCCCAATTTAGGATAAGACTATAAACTATGGGCCAATGGTGATCTTGGGCTCGAGACACCGTCCCATACTCCCATAGTCCATTAGTCCCATATGCAATCGAAGAGAAAAAGATCTAGGTATGCGATGATCTCTTTGTTTTGGATGAGATCCCAGGTTTACGACACCCCTCCATGAATGCTGAAATACAAGGATGGCAAAAAAAAAACCCAAGCCTGAAGGGTTTACCTGAAACCCGCAATATATGAGATGGGCATTCTCGATTTACCCGATTATATATACCCGTTTACCAGTCCCATTTACTCGCTCGGTGTACCTGATTAAAAATACCCATCTACCAGATAGGCATATCCTATTTTCTTTTTCAGATATATTTATTTGTAGTATTTAATTGATTTCTAATTTTTCACCTTTGAATTTTCATGATATAATCAATAATATGTTCTTGGCATATTTAATATATATTTTTTGATATGAAAAATATAAATTTATTATTAGTTACCACATATATACAAAGCGGGTTTTAAGTCAATTATTATCAATGAATATATTTAGCTAAAATACCTAAACCCGTTGGGATACTCGATACCTGACGGGTAAATACCAATAGATGCTCGTTGGGTTTTGGTCCGAGTATGAGCCAAGCTTTTATAATCGGGTATGGGGTTGAGATTACTCAAACCCGACTCACTGTTATCCATATTGATATTTCAAGCTCTAACCCCAACTCTTTTTCTTTAGTTTTTTTGTCACCGTGGGAACCGATCTTTTGCGTGGTAAACCTTGGATCCCCCAATACCCGACTAACCGAGAGGAACGGGAAAAATGCGACCGCAAGTGACCGGTTCGGTGGCCTCCTAGGAAAATCGTCCTAAGTGGGAATTGAACTTATACCTCTAGATTGTTTCCCTTCATTTTAACCACGCTACATCACTTCTTTGAAGGTAAATTTGTGATACATATTTTAGAAGTTCTAAGAGAAATGTATGAATAAACTATGATAAAACGTTTAAAATGAATAATAAGTTATAGGGTGTTACAAATTCTAGCAATTTTTACTTAATGAGTTAGTCACTCACGAAATCTTACATGTGAAAGTTTTACTCCGATTATGTGGCTGCACTTAGTTAAAAGGCTTGGTTGAACACAAAAAAAAATAACTTAAAGAAATCATTGGTTTTATGTTTCTATTTTTAGCCTCTAAAGCTCGTTTTTCCCTCTCTTGCTAGGAAAAGATTGTAAAGCCCTTTTTTGTTCTAGAAAAGCAGAAGACTTGGGCATTGATTATCACGCGCTCAACAAGGTAACAAGAGCGCGTATCCACTTTGGTTGCAGATTCGTATCCTTTCCTGTTTCGTCTTGTCTAAAATGAGAAGATTGATAATCCAAGGAAGGAATACCAACTACTGATTTTAGATCTCTCGTCTTATTCAATATTTTTCATATGATTTTCAAGATAAAAACTAAAAATGAAAGAAAATTATTTTGCTGGAGATCATATCATGATGTCCTCACAAAGCTATTTTCCACATACCAAACAGTAAAAGTAAGCATGACCATGTCAACAATCCATTTTCCACAAAATCATTGATGAGTCATGTTAGATCCACCCCACATATGTCATTAATTTTTTTTTCCACAAACCCAATTACAATAATAATATGTACTAATATACTAAGTCATTAAAAAAAGTTTATTTTTAATAATCAAAACATTGTGCTATGATGATGGCATAATCATCTTTCAAATTTTTTAACAGTAAATCTAACATTTTAGACTTTAATCTAAATTACATTTTAGTCGAGTTTAAACTTGTTATTTATTAATTTAAGTGGTAAAACTCTACAAACAAGCTAATCATATTGATATAATTTTACGTGCAACTCTTCTTCACCAAGAAAACAATATTGCTAACATGACCACGTCAACGATACATTTACCCACAGGTTTCGTTTGGTCTTTTACCAACAAAACCCCTTTTTCCAAGAAGATGCCACCATGCTATGGAGAATGATAAAAAATAAATAAATTATTAAAATAATAAAATTATACATACTGCTATTTTCATATTTTGTATCAAGGTATTCATCGATTTGTTTGATTTATTCGGTTCATTTTAATCGGTTTGAATTTTTTTTTTACCCGTAACTTAAAATCAAGCCGAATTCGGAAGATCATTAACCAAATCGAATTCAACCAAGTAAACCGGTTAAAATCCGAATAAACCGATTAAAATTAACCGAATAAACCAAATTCAACCGAATTAACCTTAAATATTATTTATAAAAACAATAAATTTATATATAAATGCAGTTTAATCAGTTAACCGCATAAATCAAAGACCTAATTTTATAAAAATATGAAACTGATAACCGAATTTGGAATTCAGACACAACTGATGTATATTACATTTATATTACCTCAGGGTGTTCTTCGGGTTTTTTAACCGCGTTTCAGGTTATTCAGGTATTTTATTATAAGAATCCTACTCGTTTACCAGTCCAAACAAGATCCGGTTTAATCAATTCGGGTCATTCGGTTTTGGGTTTATTCAGGTCAATCGGTTTTGGGTTTATTCGGGTCAATCGGTTTCAGGTTTATTTAGGTCGTTTTAATCGGTTTTCAGGTTTCTAAGCTCAAATTGAAATACATGTTTTACAATTTAACTTAACATGATATTCTTTAAATAACATGAACAAAATATCATGATATACAACACTTTTAGTTTAATATTCCGTTCAAATCTATGCAATAGACACATATTTACTAAAGATTGTCAATAAAATTAGCACGAAACCAAATTATATTAAACAATCATATAAAACCAAAGAGAAAACGTTAAATCATATTAACTAAAATATATCAACGAAGTATTATGTTCATAACAAAATAGAACATGAGAGGAAAATTGGAATTTTTTGTTTATTATTTATGTAAATGTGTAATTGAGCATTTTTTATATATATTCGGATTAACCCATTAATTTTTTTTAACATATTTACCAAACCAAATACTATCTTCGGATTCAGGTTCCATCTTAATCGGGTTCGGATAATGATATTCAAGAATATACACATATATATATATGTGTGCATGAGGTTTTAATTCAAAGTGATTTTTTTAAGAAGACTAAAAACGAATAAGCGGGTAAATAACAAAGAAACATACCCGATATATTTTCACTGCCCAATTTGCAATGCATATATATAATGTATATATGTTTGGGCCCTCAAGAGGCCAAAGTAACTTACACTAATTAAACGTTATTTTACTTATTTTATAAAATAACGTTAAAAGTGTTGGGATAACTAAATTCAAACGACAACTTAGAGTTGGTGACTCTTTCGTAACAAAGAAAATTTAAGAAGAATAATAGTTTAATCCATTTGCTTTATTCTAATGTTATTGATTAGTTTTAACATAAAACAAAATTTACAATTAAATAACACAGAATTATGGTATTTTACCATAAACTAGTTTAAAAAAAAATAATTTACTTTGTTTTATAATAAGCAGGGGCGGCCTGGAGGAGGGGCAAACCCAACCTCCGTCCCGGGCCCATTTTCTAGAGGGGCACAATTTTAAATATATATATATATATATATATATATATATTAAAAAAATAAAAAACTAAATAAATACAAGTTTGTAAACGCATTTCAAAGAGGGACCAAATTGTATAAAAATGGATCTATTTTCAATTTTTTGTATACCCAACTAATTTTTCAAGTCGATTTTAAAAATTTTTATTTTAATTATTTATGTTTTTGTAATTGTAAAATTAGAAATTAATGTTTAAAATTAAATTCCAACCCCACAAGTGCCCCACCCCGTTTATTTTGATTTCCCACCCACGATGCCACTCAAAAATTAAAATCCCAAATCGAAATTAGGTCCCTCCACGATACATTTCCCCACAAATTGCTAAGACGACCAAGTCAACGATACATTTCCCCACAAATTCCGTGCAGTCTTTTATCAACAAAACCTCTATTTCCAGGAAGATGCCACAAGCTATGGAAAACGATAAATAAAAATAAATTCTTATATTAATTGTTTGACAATCTAGGTTAGACTTGAACCTGAGACCACTTAATGATGAATTGCAAAAAGGTGTCAACACATAGAATTGTCTCATTTAATTACAAGATAGAAACTAGAAGTGATTTCAACTTGGTTGATACATATTAATTAAAAATGATCTAAACCGTTCATCATTGCATACAAAAGAACACCCCCACCCCCTTCCAAAAACTTGAGGTTATATAAATCTCATAAGGGCTTATATGTAGTTGATATATACATCAAAAAATTAATAATAGTCAATAGATGAGTACAATGAGAAACAATATTTCACACAGACTCTTGTATGTTGTTTTGTTTATTTCGTTACTTTTGGTGGTATACTTCACATGTACCACTTCCTTTTACCTACCACAGGTACCAACAACACCAGGAGTTGGTAAGTGCATCGATAATGAGAGACATGCTCTTCTTGATTTCAAAGCTTCCATTGATCAAGACCCGAATGGGTTTCTCTCTGCATGGAGTACACGTGAAGAAGCGGCCAATCATTGTTGTGAATGGCTCGGGGTTACATGCAACAACCAAACAGGTCATATCATAGGCCTTGACTTACGCCTTGGATATCTTCAAGGTAAGATTAGTCCTTCTTTGCTTAATTTAAGCCACTTGAGTCATCTTGACCTTGGCTTCAATCATTTTACGGGAACCATTTCGAAGTTCATTGGTTCTCAAACTCATTTAACGTACCTTAACCTCTATGGAAATGATTTTACTGGAACCATTCCGAAGTTTATTGGTTCTCTAACTCAGTTAAGGTACCTTGGCCTTGATGGAAATGATTTTACTGGAACCATTCCTCCGGAGCTTGGAAACCTCACCAACTTGCAAGCGCTTTCACTTAGTTGCATATCTAGTTGTACATTTGAAAATCTAGATTGGTTGTCTCGTATGTCTAAGTTGGAGGAACTTCAAATGGACGGTGTTTTTATGGGCAAAGCAGATAATTGGGTAAATGTAATTTTAAGTCTTAAAAAACTAACACTATTAAGGTTACGGAGTTGTGGACTCTCACAGGTCATGCATCCATATTCACAAGTCAACTCTTCTTCATCATCATCGTCTATTTTTGACCTTGATCTTGGGAACAACAAGCTTAACTCGTCATTGTACAATTGGTTATTTCCGTTAACTAGCAATAAGCTTGAAAATCTTAATCTTGATGGCAACAAGTTAGATAGGATTCCTAAATATTTTGGAAATCTTTGTAGTTTGGAATTTTTTTCTATTATTGATAACACAATGCCTATCAGTTTCCCTAATTTTTTGAAAAACTTATCTGGATGCACGTTGTTTAATTTAACATATCTGGTTCTTAATAATAGCCAATTCACAGGGTCGTTGTCCAATGATATCCAACATTTTTCTTCCCTCAATTATTTGGATTTATATAATAATCGCTTAAATGGAACCATAAGTGAAAAGGTGTGGCAACTACCTAAGCTTCAAACTCTAGACATTTCTTCCAATTCTCTTCAAGGTGGCATCTCTAAAAACATTAGAAACTCTAAGATTTGGGATATAGATGTTTCAAATAATTCACTCCAAGAAGTTGATTCAGAAGTTTACATGTCCAAAGTTGCAATGATTGACATGAGCTCTAACAACATTTATGGTACCATACCGAATATTTCTTCCACCGTGATTTGGTTAGACCTTTCAAAAAACAGATTGTATGGAGGGTTGTCCTTTTTGTGTGGCCATGTTGTTAACCCAGATTTATACTATCTTGACCTCTCCAACAATTCACTGACCGGAAAAATCCCAGATTGTTTATGGCATTTTAAAGAACTACAACTACTTGATCTAGGATACAACAAACTCTTCGGAAAGATTCCTAGCTCTGTTAACTTATTAAAGAATCTCAAGGAGTTGTATTTAAACAATAACAACTTTTCAGGACAACTCCCTTTGTCTTTAAGTAGTTGTACTAAATTAATTCTTATAGATTTGGGGGCTAATGGATTTTCTGGTAGCGTGCCCTTTTGGATCGGAGAAAAATTATCATTGTTATATGCTCTTAGCCTAACATCAAACAACTTCTCTGGAACAATCCCTTCACAGTTATGCCAATTAGCAAACCTACACCTTCTAGATTTGTCAAAGAACAACCTACACGGAACCATCCCTCGGTGTCTTAGCAATCTCACCGCTATGGTTCAAGAAGGGTTATCATCTTATCAACCAAATGTGCGTTTATTTTTTGTGACTAACTTTACTGCACAGACTGTTGATCATTTGATGATCCAGTGGCAAGGAAATGCCCACGAATTTAGCAAAACTCTACCACTTATGATATCCATTGATTTATCAAGCAACAACCTTACAGGAAAGATCCCATATCAAATTGCCAATCTTTACCAGCTCGTTACACTAAACCTGTCAAACAATGCACTAGTTGGAAAGATTCCAGGGAAAATTGGTCAGATGAAAAAACTTCAAATTCTGGATCTATCTAGAAACAAGATTACGGGAGCAATACCATCAAGCATGTCTCTGATGACATTATTAAACTATCTAGACGTGTCATATAATAATCTGTCCGGGAGAATACCATCCAGCACTCAACTACAGTCGTTTGACCCATCAAGGTATTATACCTGGCAAAATGGACAGGTCGGGTTGGGTAACGGGTCAGAACGGGTTCGGGTCAGGATGGGTGCGGGTTAGAACAAGTTTTAAGCAAAATCATTTTGGGTCTAAATGGATTTTACTAAAAAAACATTAATTTTAGTTTAACTTAAGATGTGTTATAAGTAAACAAATAGTCCATTTGGATAATTATTAGTGATTTTCTCATCAAATATGTTATTAATCATTCTTAAATGTTTAAATCCAATGCATTTACATACTTTTTGGTTACTAGTCTTGACCCGCATTGTGTTTAAGTGCTACCCATCCCAACCCATTCCATATTATGATGTTATTCATTTCAACCCATTATACTACAATTGTTTACCCAAACCAACTCATTTCCTTTAACATGGGTAAAAATTGCCACCTCTACAAGGTATGTCGGAAATGCAGGATTATGTGGACTTCCCGTGTCCAAATATTGTCCCGGAGATAAAGAGCTACAAATTCCACCCATCCTTGGTGAAAATAATGGAGATGATGATAAGGAAAACATATGGTTTTATATCGGTGGGGCTATTGGTTTTGCTATTGGATTTTGGACGGTGTGTATTGTGTTACTAGTCTACAATCCTGGAAGACGTGCTTTCTTTCACTTTATGAATACCTTGGAAAGTTGGATTTATGTAAAAGTGATGGTGTTTATCTCAAAATTGCAGCGTGTTACAGGTCGATAGTTGTCTTTTGTGTTTTTTTTTTATTTTCTATGTTTTAAGCGTATTTTTTTAATGCATATCTGCAAGCATGGTACTATAAGATGTGATGTAAGAGGATGTTTTTCTTGTCAATTGATTATAATATTACAAGTTTGCATATCTATAAATTTTTTTTTGATGTTAGTTTTCTATGGTGGTTATTGTTTGAAATTAGCGACTTGTATAATTACAAAGGTCCAAAAAATATATAAGATAACCCATTACAAAATTTCATGATCTACCAAATTCTCTGTATTTATCTCATTATGTAAATCCAATTACAATTATGTTGGGTCTAGAAAAGTCAAGACCAACGGTTAATTTGGATAGATGGAATGTAAACAAGAAGTATAATGTATTTGTTGATTAGGGAGCAACGAGTATCCGCACGAGCCACTAAAGTCTCAAGATTACGAAGACACTTGATGACAAAAAACCCGAATACCACAACAAATGATAGAGCTTAATTTATTATTTATTATTTATTAATTATTATTATTTTGTTGTATTTGTTGTTTTTAGGGTTTTAGGTCACGTGACACTATAAATAGAGATTATTCAAATTTGTAGCAAAATAACCAGATAAGAGAGTGGTGAGGGTGAACTTCAAATGTAATCTCAAGAGAGCTCTCCCCATGAGTTCTTTATCCATAGAGTTTGAGAGCATGTGAGGGGTATGTAAAATAATCTTGTTGACTAATGAATCTTATTTGCTTTACATTTTTAGTCATTTCATTACATCTTAGATTCAATCTTGGTTGTGTTCTTTAACATCTTCACCCATCTTCAAGACTTTCTTTGTTCATATTCTACTTAATCTTCACAAATCGGGTAGGTCCTATTACGCAACCGTTTTTACAAATTATTATATAATTAGGTGCCAACTATTGTGAATTAAGAGAATTATAGAGAAATAGATTATTCATTTAAACCTTACTAAGAAAATTTAGTGGATAAAAAAACTTGGTTACAAAGAAAAAGAGTACAACGTATATAATGCTCTCCTTAATTTATTACACATATTTCTTTCTGCTTGCAGAGTCCAACATATACGATAACTTCAGCTGGATCGAATTAATCTTTGATGGTCTTCTATGATCTTAATGATGCCAGTTGTAATGTCTTCATATATATAGTGCAGACATACTCTTTTAAATTGACTCAAATGTGCTATCTTTGTGAATATGTTGATTCGTTACACGGATTGATATTAAGCTTTGTGTGTTTGATAAGTATCTCACGCATCAACATAACCAAAGAGTTTGGGCTTCATATTTTTCTCGTAGAACAATCACGTGTCTTGATTCCTGTAAGGATATCAAATTAAATTTTTAGAAATTGTAGCGACACGTGAAAAAAACTTACACTAGTGTAAAATTCTAAATGCATGTGAATTTACCCATATGTATCAAAAAAAGTGTCATACATGTGTAATAATGATATTCGAAGAAAAACCAAAAATTTGGATTGATCATGATGATTTATCTCGAGTTAGCGAGATAAAATGAGTTATTATAAGTTCTAACTCCAATATCTATTTGTTATATCTATGGTTAATCTTTATGAAATCACACAGAATGATGAATGATGGGCTCATGGGCACGTGAGCACGTCCTCGTCCCATAAACCAAGGTTGGTAAGTGATTGAGCTTTATCTAAAAAATAAAAATGAAAAAGTTAGTTTGTCTTAAAATTTGTTTCTTAAAACTGAAATATCAATTTTGATTTTGGTTCAGTATGGGGCCTAAAACTCTCACAATTATTTATTTTCTCTATAAAATTCATATAGTTAAATCTATACCCGACAATCTTAGCCCAGGTGTATTAACTTGGGCTAATATGAACATTATATTTAAAAACATGGGTTATTATGGGTTAATTACTATTACTAAGGGGTCAAAGAGGGTAGACTTGAAATTTAAAGAAATGTCCTTAGCAGGTCAATATGGGTTGAAATTTAGAGATACGTCCGTCTGTGGAAAAAAGGATCATGTACACTACATTACCATTCTTGATAGATCATAAAAGGAGAATCATCGATCATGATTTGCTCATGGATTGATAATGATTGATTCTTGTTCTTTAAATCCCTAATTGTTGGTTTGAAGAAAGAATTCTTAATTGAATTCTACAGATCTTGTTGTTCATCAAAGAAATCGTAAGTTCTTTAATCCATGTAAGTCTTCATATTCACATTCTTCAACTTCACAATTCTTTTTTACCGAGTATAACCTCATATCGATCTTCAATTTGTGCGGTATCGATCTTTAATTTGTACAGTAGCCTATGGTTTTAGAAGTTAACTAATTGATTTAATCACAATATCGTATCATGTTTGATTAATTTGACTAGGTTTTTGAGATTTTGAAATAATTGCTAGCTTTCTTTAGTGCATCAATGGAATATATACTGAAATTTTGAAACTTAGTGCTCTCTTATGCTTCAAGCTCCTATTTGCTCTCAAACTCGATCATTTTGTTTTGTGTGCCTGGTGGTGTGTTTCCATTTTATCTTGCTTCATGTTTTAGAAACATGAATTTTGTTTTATGGTTTCATATCGTTTAAATAAGTTTTTTTTTCATTTGTAAGTTTGCTGATCGAGGTGTGATGTTTCTTCAATTGTTTTTAAAGAATATTAAATTGAAACATATTTCATTCTTATCAATAGTCTTTTGGTATATCATGGATGAATTGGAAAAATTAAAGCAATTGTTACGAACAATTGTTTATTTTGTGTCGTTTCTAAGCCGCTTGCAGATTGTAATCAACAATTTGGCTTGTTTAGTTTGGTCAATTTTAACACGACCCATTTCGAAGCGTGTCTTTTTTTGTGAAAACATGTTTTGACCCGAATCATAATGATCATTTTTCTAGAGTGACCCGTCTTGACCTGAATCAATCCTGACCCGTTATCCAACTTGGCCCGTCCATCTTTGCAGTTGTAAGTACATCTAATTTCACTTCTCTTTAATTTCTTTAAAGAAACCAGACCTCCATCTCACAGGTTTAGGTTGCATGGGTTCAACAATTTGACACAAAATGAATCGAATAAAATAGTATATTTATGATGGATAGTTTGAATTAGGGATGTTGATCGGGTCAACCTGATCGGGTTTCGGGTTAATCGGGTCAGGTTGGTCGGGTTAATATTTATTTGTTATTATCTTGTCCTAATTTTAAATTTCTACAAATAATTCATTATGTAAACTTAATTCAATGAAAAATGTGTAAATAATTTATTTTTCATATATAATTTGATTAATAGTCATTGTCATCATTTGTTAAAAAGTTAAATATATCTTACATTTAATAATTAATATATATAAAAAAATAAAAATCATTCTTATTCGGGTTGACCCGAAACCCGACTAACTTTTAAAAATAATATACCCGAAACCCGACCCTATTAACAGTTCGGATTAATTGGGTTGACCCTAATAACCCGACCAACATTTTTGACCTGAATAACCCGACCCTATGAAGCTTATTCGGGTTTGGGTGCGGGTCGGGTTAGTCAGGTTCGGGTATTTTCGACACCCCTAGTTTGAATCCACAAAATTTAGTTACAAAGATTTTTGTGTGTCAATTGTTTTGAGAGGAGCCTTTATTCTATTTAACAGGAGTAACATGTTAACGTTACATCTTGTAAATTAAGTCTGACAATGAGGATTTTCTTTCAAAGTTAGAGGTGGCCAACGTACCCGGAACAGGAACCGAACCGGAACCGGTTCCACCTTTAAACCGGTCAAACACGAACCGAAACCGGCAAAAAACCGGTTGGAACTGGTTCTTGACTTTGTTGACCGGAACCTGAACCGTTTGAAACCGGTTCCGGTTCCAAAAAAACCGGTTTGGCCACCTCTATTCAAAGTTATAAACAAATCACAACCAAGAGGCAGTGCATTTGCTTGGATCAACAAATCACAAACTGGTTCCTCCGGATTTCTTCGCGGTACGCGAAGCCCAAATTGGCTTCCCGCCGCGGTACGCGACGGGTGAGGCGGTGGAGAAATCTGATCTACTTCATCAGATTTCATGCAAAATAAAATCTTATTTCTTCTACTCGCTCCTGTTTCGTTTCCAGCCGAAGAACAACCATAAATCACCATCAAAACACCATCTTGAAGCCACCAGATCGCATATTTGAAGCCAGGAAACGTGTATACAAGTTCTGATCGTTGTTTTATCCGTCCGATTAGGTAATGATCCGTTTAAACCTTCTGATTTGATTTTGATTGATTAGATCTTGATTTTGAACGTAATGACATAGTTAGGATTGTTGATTATTGCCTAGATGATGGCTAGGATTGATTATAAATGAAAAACACGAAGTTTTAACGGTTAAATCCTTGTTTTGATCCGTTATAATGCCTGATTTGCATGAAACCATACACATGATTATAATGGTTTAACCCATTTGATTATAACAATGTAGGTGATTAGTTGGATTAATCTTTGAAATGCAAGGTTAAATCCAAGTATTTCAAACTAATCACAATCATTAACATACTCATTGGAATGATTATATGATGTTTATGATAACAGTCAGATTAGTATGTTAAACATGGTTATTACACCTATTATGATACTACATTGTGATATCTCATGATATTGGGTAATCAATAACAAGGATTGATCATTACTAAGCCATTAAATTATCTAGAAATTGTTACAGTATCATAATCAACAACATTAACTATCTGATTAATCAGAGAGTGTTCTGATTAATCAAGAGTGTCATCAACATTGAATTAGGAATCTAATGCAATGTAGGTTCCTACATTATCATACATTGTATGATATAACATTAAATTATCTAATTACATAACTAATATCGAGTTAATGATTTACTAAGCAATGTCTTTGACATTGAACGTTCAGAAAGATCTATAAGATCTAATCAGTAAAATAGAACATAAATAACTCATTAAATATAACTAAATGCAGAATCATCTATGTACTATCAGTTTGGTGATACTCTGCTACACCTATACTACCAGGTGAGTTTCGTACAACCCCCTTTCCTCTTTATTGTTTCATAAACATCGGGGTAATTCTGCAAACTCTTTCTGAACATATGATATGCATCACTGATATCTGTGTGATTTCATGTGACTTTTGTGTGATTTCATGGGATTTTGACGTTAGTATCTTTATCACAGTATCAAAAGTCCTCATCTCTTGAACTGTATCTAGTGAACCCATGTTTGGTTCAAGTAAGTCACACCTCATCTCTGAGACATCACCACTATGCTTCCGCAACCAATAGAATGAGACTTATGACATCATCTCAGGTGACGAGAGGTGGGGGTGTGACAGTTAGAGAGTTGGTAGTAGACTGTGATTATAACACGTAAGTTATTGGATCTGATGATTTGTATGAAAAAGGCATACCGCTGAACCCTACTTTTTAAATTCGCTTTATGATTCTCAATGTTAAACTTAACGGGGTAACAATTTTCTAATATTTTAAGGACTGTTGAGACGTGCTAATTTTTAATCCAACTCATTGCAACACATGCGTTGTTTTATATATAAAGTTGCACATGTTTTATAAAATAATCATCTTGAAATATTCGGATTATAACAAAATCGATATCGTATTTTTTTGATTTTGTTATTAAAAAATTATTTTTTTCGTATAAAATATACTTTTGAAATGGTTGTTGGCAATGTTTTGAAAACCGAATCGGACCAGTTGGTCGAATGGTCAAACCGGGAACCAGGGGGTCGACCAGCCCAAAAACAACATGCGTACTACCCTTAAGGGAGCTGGCCGGTTGAGTCGGTTCACTGGTTGGACCGGATTTCAGTTTTTTTTAACTAAAATATAAAGAATTAAACATTAAAATCAAACATCGTATTTTTATTAACATTATTATATTTGTTTGAAAATTAATTATGTTTGTCTAAATGTGTTTATAATTTTATAACTTTTTTGTAAACTTTTATCTTTTATCGTCCGGTTCTTAAATCCGATCCAACCTGTTCGACAAGACCGACCAGTAGTAACCAGGCGTCCATTTCGACTTTTGGTCCGGTTCTGAAAATATTGGTTATGTGTCCTCTGTCATCCACCGCCTGTACTGAAGACATTCATTGTTGCCACTTGGCTTTGAATTTTGACATTTGCCATACAAAGTCAAATCAAAACTGCATGACACTAAATTTGAATTCCTCCTATAAAATCATCGAATTGAGCATGCAATTGCAATCGTACCATCTTCGATCAATCGCATCACCCACCGTGAATCAATTAAAACCATTTTTTAGGGTTTGTAATCAAGAAGAAACCATACAGAAAATGTCGAATGTGAAGAAGGTCAAGCTCGGATCACAGGGGCTAGAGGTATCAGCTATCGGATTAGGATGCATGGGCATGTCTTACGCCTACGGCCCTGCCAAACCCGAAGAAGAGATGATCGGAGTTATCCACCACGCCATTAACTCCGGCGTCACTCACCTCGACACCTCCGACGTTTACGGACCCTACACCAACGAAATTCTCATCGGAAAGGTACTTCCATTGCTGCAATTTTCTGTAATTCCTTTGTTAAATGTGACTGGTTATGAATTAGACTTCGGAATTCCGATGGAATGTCATTAGTTTTATTAAATGCGTTTTTTTTTATTTTAGTTCTAAACTTTTTAACTCAAAATTTAGCGCACAAAGAAAAAAGTTCAAAAAATATAGGGGTTCATGAAAATTACATGACTTTCGGGTTGGCAACAAATTACATATATATATATATATATATAGACGTAAATTCTCTTCTGTTGAAATTAAGATTAAATCATAACCTTTTAAATAAGACAGATACATATTGTAGCAGGTTTCGGCGATTTATGGCTGTTTTTGATTACTTACTGATAGACACATGTCCGATGTTTTGACACATGTCACATTTTATTATTGTATTGTTTTATTTTTAATTATTTTAAAAATATAATTTGATTACGTCATACTACCCGCCAACGAACCGAACGAGTATAAAACTAGTTATTTTTTTGGCGGTGGTCGGTTTGGACCAACCAACCTACCAACATGAGCCGTTTAGCATCCTATTTCGATTCAATCTATGTGTAAATTGATGATTGATGCAGGCATTAAAGGGGGTGAATAGAGAGAACGTTCAAGTGGCTACGAAATTCGGGCTCCGATTTGGGGATGGATTTGGTGAATTGGAAGTCCATGGGGAGCCTGAGCACGTGAGGGCTTGTTGTGAAGCCAGTTTGAACCGGCTTGGTGTTGATTACATTGATCTTTACTACGCTCATCGAATCGATCCGAAGATCCCTATCGAAATCACGGTTTCTCCTTCATTTTACTTCTCTCAATATGTTAAAATCAAGTGAAATGATAAATATAAACAAGTTTATTTAGCATTCTAACTATTTTTATGTATAATATTATTGTACATTGTTTTCATGGTTGCTGGTAACCGGTTCGGAAAAAAAGAAAAATATTAACCGAGTGTTATGGATCTAAATCATTACAAAGTATAAGACTTGTCACACATTGGTTGTATGGGCAATTAATGTGAGATTTCGAGCCGTAACATTGACATATCAAGAACATAAAAGGTGCTTATGAGATCTCAATATCATGACCCTTCATCGTGGATGCAACACCTCTTTCAAGATCTCAAGTGTTTTTTTAAATTTTTAAATATAAACTTTTGAAAGTTAAATATAAATTTTTAAATGTGTCAACCTCAACATGACTCGTGTAGCTAAACATCATCAGAAGCTAACTCGAACCCATTTAGATTAAACCAGAAACTCTAAATTTCACGTTAGATTCAGGTCATGATCCAAAACCGCACCCGATGAACATCCTAGCTTTTAGTAGAAAATTTTTAATATTCTAGAAAAATTGTAATATTTTTAACATGACATCTCGTATGTGATGATCAACTGCCCTATAATTTAACTTCTTTGTATAGAAATTGAATCTCATAAATAAGTACCCTTTAAATGAACATATAAGATTTCAAGATGACATTTTTATGTAGATGGGAGAGCTGAAGAAACTTGTTAAAGAAGGTAAAATAAAATACATTGGTCTATCTGAGGCTAATCCAGAAACCATCAGAAGAGCACATGATGTCCATCCAATAACAGCCGTACAGCTGGAGTGGTCTTTGTGGACTAGAGATGCACAAGAAGAGGTTATTCCTACTTGTAGGTAGGTAACCCATAATCAGCTATAGTTACTAACATTGTTAAGAAATAACCAATGGTGTTTGTTACTTAGATAGGACAAGTATGATTTTTATTAAAGTTCAATATTTTTGTATATATTTTCAAATATTAAGTAGTGTTGTACTTAAAATAATTTTAGTACAAATATAATATTTTAGTTTTTTTATAATCATAATTTGAGGCCTAAGTAGAAAAACTGAAAAAACCGAAACCTAAACCGAACCCAAATGAGTTTTGAAAAGATAAAAACTGAAAAAACCAAACCCAAACGGGTTTAAAAACCGAAATTTCAGTTTTAGGTTTGGACTAAGCAAAAAAACCGACTCATGCACACCCCTAGGTAAGACTACATACATGAGATAGCGAAGCGATCTTGCCTCTCCTGACCCCTATGCAAAGCGGGAGATATAGGACACGGTGATTCGGTTATGGTTTGTTTTGGCTTTGAGTTAGATAGCCCAGTTTTTGGTTTGGGTCATGGGTCAATTTTTGGTTGGTGGAAGCCTGGATAGCCCAAATTGAATAATATAACATGCCCGAATGATATGAAACAAGCAATTATGATGTTAAGAGCGTTTGTTCATATGTTTACTCTTTACTTTTTTGCAGAGAATTAGGAATTGGGATCGTACCATTCGCTCCACTGGGTAGTGGGTTCTTTGCATCTGGTCCAAAGGTGATGGACAAGTTGACTGATGACGACTATAGAAAGGTTAGTGGCTTATATCGTATTGTGGGTTAGCATACGAATAAGTTTTTTTAATGATTACATTAACGATTAAACGATAACGTTAATGATAATAAATCGCTTTTGAATTTAACAAGTTATGTTTTATGGTTCTTAGGTTCTACCAAGGCTGCATGGAAAGAACTTTGATCACAATAAGCGTGTATATGAGCAAGTTAGGGAAATGGCACATAGAAAGGGATGCACCCCGGCTCAATTGGCACTGGCTTGGGTCCAACACCAAGGCGATGATGTATGTCCAATCCCTGGCACAACCAAGATTGTAAACCTGAACCAAAACCTTGGAGCCCTCTCAGTTAAACTTACAGCTCATGACATGGTTGAGCTTGAATCTATGGCTTCATTCAAGGGTGCTAGAATGCCTGAAAAGATTTTGGCTACTTGTTACAAGAATGTGGATACTCCACCTTTGTCCTCATGGAAATCCCAGTAATATCTTTGAGTTTAAAAATGTTGTTTCGATTTTTTTTTATGATAAACTCGGTTGCTTTTAAATTTGCTAGAATTGAACTTTCAATCTTATTTATGAGACAAATTATGTTATGTTTCAACCATCTGGAAACTTGATTTGGGATTTTATGTCATCTTTTCTTGATATGTACTCAACGTGTCTTATGTGAAAACTTAGGGGTTGTTTGGTATATCTGAATCATTAAGTGCTGAATGGTTAAGATGTCTGAATGGTTAAGAGGGTGTGAACCATTAAGTGCTAAACTGAATGGTTAAGTGCTGAACTGAATCATTAAGAGGTAATTTAATTTAAATCAAACGCGTTGAATGGTTCTATTAAGAGGTAAACAAACAACCTCTTAATCTTAAAAAGTCTTAAATCCTATTTGGCTTTTCTATTTGAACTTTGAAAATAAACATTTATCCCACATTAAAGCACATTAAATTTGATTTTTTATTCAACTTTAATATGAACAATATATTTATTTATAAGATTTCAAATAAGAAGCTTAGATAAGATTTAAAGATTTTCTCTTTATTCTCCTATGATACATTCCTTGTATTCAACTAATTTTCAACTATTAGTAATCAGGGTCTTTAATCTTATAGTACAAAAATACAAGAATTGATGTGTGAATTAACATTTAAACATCCATTAGACCTGCTCGATTACTTGTATATTTTAGTATAATATGAACGCAAAGAAATCATAAAAAGTTCAAGATTCAAGGTATACGCTTGCTTAAGATTTATAAGGCCCAAACCAAACCAAGGTTTATGGACCAAGTACGGTCATAGGAACAAAGCCTCAAGTGGCGATCAAAAGGCAACACCCTTAAACCTAAACGAAATTACAAAGTTTAAGTGATGCATGTTTCTTTGCATTATTACAAATTCAATTTTCTTGATATTTTGAAGGGTAGAAATATTGATTTTAGAAAGTGATTTTATACAAATTTACAATCAATTTCAAGCATTGATATTATTTTTAACACAATAATCCAGAATGTACCCTACACTTGTTGGCCCGACTCGTTTCTGATCTAATTATGAAACTAAAGAATGACTATTTTTAACCTACTGCACCCAATAATGAAAACCGGCACTAGTAAATTAAGCTGATCTAACTCTCTTTGCAATAGGCTTCAACAAAAAAAAAACCTGTTTATTGCACAAAATAACTCGAATAGAAAACTTCATCTATAATCTTATTCACAAAAATCAAGCTTACTATTCTTGTGCGAAATCTAATAACGCGAACTTCACATGCAACCCAATCTTACCACCATCCATGACCAGCTTACCTGCAGTCACCAACCAATGGCCTGGCGAGTCGTGTGGCCCCCGCACCACCTCATCGGTGTCCACAAACTTGCACAGTTTTGTGAACCGAGCCGGCACTGGTGGGCTGTCGGGAAACACACCTGAGTTAAGTGTTGCAGGCTGTTGCTTCTAGGGCTGTTCAAAAAGCTCGCGGCTCGAGGCTCGGCTCGAAGCTCGCTCGAAAAAAGCTCGAAAAAGCTCGGCTCGAAAAAGGCTCGGCTCGAAACGAGCTCGGCTCGAAAAAAACTCGATAAAAACGAGCCGAGCTCGAGCCAGGGTTGGCTCGGCTCGAGCTCGGCTCGTGGCTCGACTCGTTGGCTCGGCTCGTGGCTCGGCTCGACTTTTAATATATATATATATATAATTATATATGCACACACATATATTATATTACACACATACATATATTATACATAATAAATTTATATATATATATATATATTTATATATATACACAATATCTTATACACATATTTATATAAATATACATATTATGTATAATATATATATATGTATGTATGTGTATATATATACATGTATAATATATATATATATAGATATATTGGATTTTAAATATAATTATATATAGATGTATATATACATATATATTAGATTTTATATATTAAATTATATATATATGTAAAGCGAAGGAAAAAAACAAAAAAAAACGAGCTGGCTCGTGGCTCGACGTTTTTTACGAGCCGAGCTCGAGCCAGAATTTCTGGCTCGAAAGAAATTTCGGCTCGGCTCGGGCTCGGCTCGAAAATACACGAGCCGAGCTGGAGCCAGGCCTGGCTCAGCTCGACTCGACTCGATTACAGCCCTAGTTGCTTCTGTGCATTAGCAACAGACCGTTGTGTGAAACTAAAAGTTGAGCTTAGATTGGAAAAAAGACTAGATTTCCGACCCACTGTTGGAGCACTCGCCCATTCAGTCTTACGAACTGTGCAGTTGGGCAGGTGGGTGAATAATAACCGAAGGTGCAGGACAGTTTTAGGCCAATTCGCTTTGATGATGAGCTGGGCTCCGGTTACAATATACACTCCCCCTGCTGGCTCTTGTTTTAACCACCTTGGGTCATGTTTGACTACAGATGAACACACGTTCGAATATCGTTTCCATCTGACTGGTTCAAGAATTTGGGCTCGAGGTTCGTATTCATCAGAACCCCGCCATTGAGATAGCCTACGGGGTATGGCGGATTTTGAAAGTGCATGTGTTATGGTATCTGGAAGACTGGAGAGATGTTGTAAATGCATTGCTAATCGGTTGCTTTTTTTCCCTTCCAAAAAAAAACGAAGACCAATAACTGGTTTGTCATCACATGAAACCTGCAAAGATACGTGTTATAATAGTTTGGGTTAAATCGGGAAAAATGTAAGCGAGCTTAGTCGCTCGTGAGCTGCTCGAGATCAGATCGCTAAAGCACGAATCCAATCGCGTTTGAACAAGCTCGAGCCTATCTTGGAGCTTACTTAAAAAATATGCTCCAAAACGAAATTAGGCTCGGGATCCTATACAAGCTTATAATTTATGTCAAATTAATAAATATATATATTTGCATAATATATATGCATATATATATAAGAATTGTATCATATGAAAAGTCGATCTTAAAGAGATTACCCTTAAACTCTATCTGGGCTCTACATTTAGAATCTTGAAAATAAATATGTGGTCCAAATTATATCACATTAAAATTAATTTGTTCATTAAAAACCCAACTTTTTATTTAACTTTAATGTGAACCACATATTTATTTTCAAGATTTCAAATGGAGGTCTCAAATAGAGTTTAAGAATTTTCTTAAGATCAAACGAAAATTGCAAGTCTAGGAACTTGAAACTCCAAGAAATATTGCAAGTCTTCTAGAGCGGGATTGTCTACACGATTAATAACAAACGAAAATTAAAAGTTTGCGTCTCAAATCGACAAGTTATTATTCGAATAACTAGAATTGTTATAATATGTAAATATGTATTAATATGATGTTTAAGTTAAAGTTAGCAGGTCAAGTTTATATAGGCGTTGGATTGACGGCTATTAGCAGGTTATGTTGGTTAATCTTGCATGTACAGAAATAACTACCAAATAAATGTTCTAGGTAGCGACTATAAATAGACAAGATATTGTCATTTGTGGTTGGTCGTATAATAAATGTATGTAGTTTGTTTGTCTGCTACCCCCCCCCCCCCCCCCCCCGTCCGTTCCATGAATTAGGTTATCAAACCAAAAAGATGAACATGCAAGCATTGGCAGAGGTTTTAAGGGGCCCAGGGGTGCCCCGACCCTGCCGTTTTTCTAGCCAGATGTCTCGATATAGTAGTTTTCGGTCGAAAAATTTTATAGGTACTGAGCCCGGCCCCTTCGATTTTTTTTTTTCATAAAATTCCTTGGGCCCCGCTTGGATTTTAAAAAATAATAAAATTGAACTAATATTGTAAGATTTAACTTTACATTTAAGGTTTCACAGTATCAGTTGTTATCTTGTTCATTAGCCAATCTTGAGTTTAAATTTTGTTTTGCACCTTAAAAATTAAAATGGGCCTTAACTATTAAACATTACATATTTCAATAATTAAAGGAAATTGTATAGAAAATGAAATTGCTGAGAAGTTTGATTCAGAGTGTATAATCAATGAGTTTAAAGAGCTTAAAGGTCGTCGTGTTGAATTGTGATTCTTCTTCCTGGTACTCACCTTTTCGTTTAAAACATTTTATGTCTTGTTTGAAACAAACATATATATATAT
This sequence comes from Mikania micrantha, assembly GCA_009363875.1. Lineage (NCBI taxonomy): Eukaryota > Viridiplantae > Streptophyta > Magnoliopsida > Asterales > Asteraceae > Mikania > Mikania micrantha. The sequence continues at coordinate 57,562,526 of CM018687.1, read as the reverse complement.
ATATATATATATATATATTTGAGTGGAACAAATATTTGATATTTTAAACTTTAAACCGTTTGATCCAATCCGAATAATAATGTGTCGACCGAATTTTAGCCCAAAACATAGCAATAAGGAAAAAAATTTGCCCCGTGACTTTCGGCCCTCTCGAACAAATTTTTCAAGCTCCGCCACTGCATGCAAGTCCTGTACATATTTCTGTATCTTTATAAAATGTTTATAATTTTTTTTACACCAATAGTTTTTTACAATAAGTATACCATTAAATCATTTTTTTTTGCATATCTATATACAATAATGTGTGTGTGTATGTATTCGAATCAGAAACTTATAAGCGGCACATATAATACCCTATATCTATATACACACGTTTATCACCATTACATTTCATGCTTTTTACATGAGAGTGGCAACCATTGCAACGGTTTTCTAAGTTTTGATTTACTGTATTTTGTCTGCATTCTAATATTGGAATCATGGCAGAATTTCCAGCGTAACACGTGAGTTTTTTACTTTGTTTTAAAGTTTTTTTTTATTAATATATGTTAAATTTTTTTCCTTTATATAAACTTCCCCTTCTACCAAAATTTTTGTTGCTTATCTCTAATCTACACACGTTTACGACGACTACAATTTAAAGTTTTATGTATGAATAACAACTGATGTATTTTATATATGTGTTTTGATATTCAGAATCATGACGGAATTCCCCCAACAATGCACAGAAAACTTACTAGTATATATACATTTTGCAAGGTCGGTGCGCACTTGCAACTTCGATGTATAATATATTAGTTTGCTGCCATTGGAATTATTTGTATGTCTGGTTCAAGTGGTAGGCCGTGGTTCTAGGTCGCAGGCTCGAATACCGTGGCCTCCAATGTTTATTTCACTTGGTTCAATATACACATTTATATTTGTTTTCTTCAAACGCAATACACCATTCTTGGTGTTGTTGATTTGGTAAGGGCTTTTACTTGCATGTTTTGGGTAGGGATACTGTAAATGAATTGAATGAAGCCGGCTCTTGAAATACTCGGGATCGGATCGGTAAAAAGCTCGAACGAGCCGAGCATAAATGAGCCCGAGCTCGAGCTCAAAAATAAGGCTCGTTTAGTTATCGAGCCCGAGCTCGAGCTTTCCATATCGAACTCGAGCAGGCTCGCGAGCCTTAACGAGCTTTTTAATTTTTTATAACTTTTATTTATTATATTAAGTGTATATTTATAAAATTAATTATTTTTAGATATAAAATTATGATAACTATATTTAAATCATATATTTTATGTTAAATTTGAAAAGTAAAATTATAAATATATATTAAATTAGTAATTGAAGTAAATAAATTAAATAATTAAAATATAAACAAGCCGAGTCGAGACCGAGCCCAAAAATTATCTAACGAGCCAAGCTCGAGCCTTGAAAATAAAACTCTTAACGAGCCGAGCTCAAGCCCTATATAGTCTAAACTTAGGGTGTTCAAAATATCCAAAACTCGAAAAAATTTGAATTCCGAATCATGTCCGAAACCCCAAAAAAACCTCATCTGAAATCTATTTCGGGTTTTTCGGGTCAGATATCCGAATAACCCGAAAAAAACATGTTTATTCGGGTTATTTGGATGTAAGAATTCGGGTTTTTCGGATAACATATTTCGAATTTCGGGTCGGGTTTATGATAGACCAAAAAAATTTTTCAAACCCAAATAACTCGTTATCCGACCCGATAAACACCCCTAGTCTAAACGAGCCGAGCTCGAGCCTTAACAAGCTCAAGATCGGCTCGGCTCGGCTCGTTTACACCCTTAGTTTTGGGTGTGGGTTCGAATTCCTTTACCAACTTCTTTTTTATTTTCTTCCATTTGTCATATATCTTTCGTTATTTTCCAAATTTTTTTTTTCATCACCTTTCAATTTTCATTTTTTTTTCACACCAACGTCATCAAATCGCTCCCCACAAACGAGCCACCGTCCTAACCTCTAAACTTTAAATCTTCAACCTATGCTTTTTGAGTTATCACTTTCACCTCCTCAATTTTCTAAAAACTTTGTAAAGTGTTACTTTAACTTCCTCAAGTTTTTAAAGTTTCTAATTTACCTCTTTTGTTCCTGGCAAAACATAATAATTTCTTGCGTGCTTACTTTTACGTAAGAGTACGTATAAATTTGTGTTGATACATGTTTCGTTAATTTTTTTTCCAGAAAGTCAGAAACAAATCCGATTAAATATAGTATGTTTTTGTACCTATTTTATATATGTTTTCTGCCGGTCTACGTTTCAACGTAAATTATTTTAATAGATAGATTGGGTCATAAAAAAATTACGTTTTCATTTGACGAAATATTCTAAGTCCTTTACGTTTTGATACCGCCGCAACACGTGGTTATATACTTTACTAGTTATATACATATATCATAGACAATATCAACAAAAGTGGCATTATGATAGACACTTACAAAAGTAGTATGTCTCTCAATCGTTATAAGTGCAGGATGAAGTTGTATCTAAGAGTAAAAAAGAATAGTTTAAAATAAATCAACACATTTTATATATTATAACATAATGACAATTAATATTCGTCGTAAAGACTGGAAAACACATGATGAATCAAAATTTTCTAAGACTTGAAAGTCGTTGGACGTGTAAAACGGGCCAATCAATTTATCACATTATTAGTCTTAAAGTCAAGTTAATACTTCACAAATTGTAAACACACACATATCTTATCACGAGAGTGTTTTTGATAATTGGGGATGTACATTGTCATATCTAAATAGCCAAGATTTTTAACGTTGTTTGTTTGGTTCACTACTATTACTAAGTCTGTCCCTGCTAGGGCTGTTAAAAAATCTCGCTACTCGAGGCTCGTTTGAAAAAAACTCGAAAAAGACTCGGCTCATGGCTCGGCTCGATTTTAATATATATATATATATATATATACACATATAATTATATACACACACACATATATTATATTATACACACATACATATATATTATACATAATATATATACACACACACACTATCTTATACACATATTTATATAAATATACATATTAAGTATAATATTTATATGTATGTATACATGCATAGGATTGGGATCAAATAATAACCCACTCTTACGGCGATAACCCATTAACTTTGCCAAAAAATAGCCGAATCTTGAATTTTTTTTAAACATCATTGTAACACAATTTGAACACCATGTTCAGTTTTGAGTTTGGGCTAATTCATCACCGTTTAAAAAATATCATCGTTGTAAGGTTTTTGCTACAGTACTGTAAGTTTTAAATATTTAAACACCTACAGTACTGTAAGAGCCCAAACGGTAATGAATTAGCCAAAACTCAAAACTGAACATGGTGTTCAAATTGTGTTACAATGATGTTTACAAAAAAAATTCAAGATTCGGCTATTTTTTGGCAAAGTTAATGGGTTATCGCCGTAAGAGTGGGTTAGTATTGGAACCATTCCCTACATGCATAATATATATATATATATATATATATATATATATTAGATTTTATATGTAATTATTTATATATTAGATTATATATATAGGGCATGTATAAAATGAAAACCCACTTGAGTTGAGAAAACTTCAAAAAAACCCTATGTAACAAAAGTTTTTTTTTGAATTTTTTTTTTATAATTTTGTAACATTATTAGGGTCATTTTTATCAAAAAATAAAATAAAAAAGCACCGACACATTTTTTAAAAAAATTAATAAAACGAAAATGCAATACTGACGTAACCCATTTTTTCAGTATTGTACAACGATGTTACGTTTGTGTTACATCGGTTTTTTATTAATTTAAAAAAAAACTACTCAGCGCTTTTTGTATTTTTTTTATAAAAATTACCTTAATGCTGTAGCCTAACTGTAAAAAAATGAAGAAAAAAAATTGATGGTTTTTTTCATTGTTTTCAAAGTTTTCTCAACTCAACTAGGTTTTCAAAATAATCCTCCCCTAAATATATATATATATATATATATATGTAAAGTGGAGAAAAAACAACAAAAAAAACGAGCTGGTTCGTGACACGAGGTATTTTACGAGCTGAACTGGAGTCAGAATTTTTGACTCGAAAGAAATTTCGGCTCGAAAGAAATTTCGGCTAGGCTCGAAAATCCACGAGCCGAGCTGGAGTCAGGCTCGGGGTGGTAAAAGGGTGGAAATATATAATAGAGTCTATGGTTCAAAGTCACACGATTTACCTTCTCATGTTGGCCGTGAAATACAAAAGACACAATAACCTGCATAAAAAACACAATAAATTAAAAAAAATATTTTTTTTCTATAACAACACTATACTAAGTCTGACAATAAAACATGCTCGTTTTTATGTTATATTTTTTTAAAAAATAATGCCGTATGTAAAAGTTATGATTGTTTAAAGAAAGTGGGGGAACCAGATAAAAAGTTAACAAAAGTGTTTATTACTAAAATACCATCAAACAACTTGATTTAATCATAGTCGTTGACTAATTATCTAATCTCTCAAGATCCTTCTTAGGCTTTTTAAGATAAGGAAGCTATTTAGTTTAGCCTAACTATTTATACTACTATATAATACATATTAGAAGGACAAAAGAGTAATTTACTTAAAACTCTTAAAATTAAGATTTTTACAACTCTTATAGCATATAGTACAACTTTTAAAATCTAATTAAATTTTTTTTTTCTATTTTCATTTTGTCCAACATTGGTAGCTTATAATAATTTATGTAAGATAGAGTGATTATAAAAGAAAATCCCTCAAAACAAATTAATCACATCTTGACATTTTTGGTACATTTGGTCTTTTATGTTAGAAGTTAAAGTCATTTTTAATTAACTAGTAAGTTAAAAAAATTGTTTTTATCGTGGTTATGACTTAAAAACGAACCATACAAACCTTTAAAATCACCAACTTAAGTGTTATGTTTCCCGTCGCATCGCGCGGGTATCTGACTAGTATGTACTAATATACTAAATCATTAAAAAAAATCTTTTATCTTACTATTATAATAAATAAAAATTATTTTTGTCATTTGTCATTTTTTAAAATACTAATGTCACATGTCATCTTATTGTTATTTCATTTAATTATCTTTCTTAATAAATAATAATATTATATCTCCTGTTAAATCATTATAATATTAATCATATTATTTACCTTATTCATATTTTGAATAGTTTTAAATAAATTAAAATTTAATTTTTATTAAAAAATATGTACTTTTTTGTTAAAATTAAAATTTTATTATAAATAAAAAATATTTAAAATCTTTATTTTTAGGAAATTAAAAGTTTCCTAAAAAACAAGTTTTCTTAAAAGATGTTTTTTTAAATGAAATTAACTATAAAACTAAGTTTTTAAACAATATGATTTTTATAAACAGATGACATTTTTTTAAACAAAATATTTTAAAATGATTTTTAAAAAACCAAAAGGTAAAGAAATGATAGTGAAAAATATACTTTTGACATAAAAACTATATGAAGTTTTCAACGTCATAATTTAAAAATCTCAGTTGTTACAAACTAAGAAGGTCAGCAGGGCCGGCTCAAGCTCTTTGATAGCCTAAAGCGGATAAAAAAATGGGGCCCTTAACCTAGATAAAAAAACATTCCTTCCTTATACGGGCTTTGGACCAACAATAATAAACCTGATCAGATATACCAATTAACCAAAGTTATCTATTAACTATGTAGTATCTAACTAAAAATTAATCAAAACTATAAACAAATTAAACAATTAACCAAATATATCAATTAACCAAAACCATAAACTAATTTGCCATGAAATATGAACAATATGATCAAATAAACCAATTAACCATGAACTGTGCACATTCTAATCAAATAAACCGGTTAACCAAGAGCTGTGAACAATCTAATAAAATAAACCAATTAACAATAAACCAATCTCATCAGAAAACCAAATAACTAGATAACAATTAAGTGTACCTACATCTGAGCACACGACCGCAAAGCACTTGAGCAGAGCGACACTGCAGCCAGGTGCCACCGGAACCGAGGTCTGAGCAACAATCGGATGAACAAATAGAGATCTAAGCAGTGCAGAACGTAGCCTGTAGCCAGCGGAAGCAGAGCGACAGAACCCCTAAGAACGAGAGAAAACAATGTCGATTAGTGAAAGAGTGATCGAGTGCAGGTGCAGAGCTACAGAGGATAGAGGTGTTGAATGAGCGAACGATTGAACGAGAAAAGATGGGGTATTCCTACCTTTAGTCCTGATCGTCGCTTCGTCTTCATCAATCGAACCCTGCATTTCACGCTTCACTGACTGGGCATTTGGGCGGTTGCCCTAGCTTCATGCGTTCACGACCTCACCTACGGCTTCTTTGAAAGAAGTCAAAATGTCAAAGCATAATTGTTATGTTTTTTTGCTGGACAGGTAAATATATTAAAAAACTTGGGGCCTCACCTGCCATGTAGCCCAAACTAGTCAAGATAATAATTCTTTAGGTATTAGAGTTTTTAATTATTAGTTTATTACATAATATACTAGCATTAGAAACCCTTGTATTACATGGGTTGAATATAAAAATGTTACAAACAATAATTTTTATAAAAATTTATATGTTAGATTTATCAACTATTGGTGAAATAAGAAGTATTAATATCTAGAAATTATAAACAAATAATAATAATAATATTCAGTAATTAAAAAATTATATTTTAAAATAATATATAATTTAAATCTTATTATAGTTTATCAAGTTTACTAAATTAGTAAATAATTAAATAAGAAGAGTAATACATTTTTAAGATTTAATTATTAAAAATTGCTAGAATTTATTAGGAAAGAGAGGCGGGAAAACAAATTTCAGATTTAATTAGAGTGTGACACGTGTCTCCTAAATGTACTCCTTTATTAGAATAGGTAGATTTGTCTATACTTACTTTAATCATTTTATACCAAGATATTGTTTTATAATTCTTAAGTTTTATTACTAAGTATTTAATATTTTATGATCAATCCGTGTAATATACACGGGTTAATAGCCTAGTTTTTAATAATTAAAACATTGTGCATAGGCATGATGCCGCCAAGCTATAGAAAACGGTAATAAAAATTAAATTCTGAAAATAATAAAATTATCCATAATACCATTTTGTATTTAGGGTGTTCATCAGTTTGTTTGATTTATTTGGTTTGGTTTAATCTGTTTGAATTTTTTTATCTGTAACCAAAAATCAAACCGAATTCAGAATACCATTAACCAAACCACATTCAACTGAATAAAACCAAATAAAATGGTTAAAACCTGAATAAACCGATTAAAACTAACCGAATAAACCGAATAAACCGAATTCAACCTTATACAGTATTAACAAAAATAATAAATTTATATATAAATTCAATTTTATCATTATCCAATTAACCGAACTAACGGATTTAAAAAATATATATGAAACTGATTGCCAAATTTGGAATTTAGACATTTGATGTATGTTACATGTATATGATTATTTAAGAATACACACTCATATATATGTGTATGAGGTTTAGATACAAAGTAATTTTTTCAAGAAAACTAAAAAGGAATAAACAAGTGAGAGATAACTTATTAGAAAATTTAAAACAATATAGTTTATTTTGTTTAACAGTAAAACAATAGAATTCCATAAATCAACACAGATAAGTGTTATTTTTTGGTAATTGGTAAAACATGTAACTATTTTGTTTTATGATAAAACAACATAATTTTGTAGTTTTGTTTTTTATGTCTGATACTCGTATCAATGACAATGAGAACTTTGAAACATTGAACACTAGTATTGATTCTTATTATTTTTGGTAAAAATTAACATAGCATGAGAACCTTCTCATGTATTTTTTATGTGTGTACACACACTAATATATATCTAATTAAAGAAACATATATGATTATGTGTGATTCCGTTATGTATTTCAAGTAATTGGTGTTTTTCATATATTTCTTTATTTTCAACTAATTTATTATAATTTTTTTAATTTAATCAAAATATTATAATAAAAAATAGAAAAATATTATAATAAGTTTATTGAATTAAAAAAAAAAGTTAAAATAAAAGAATAAATGAAAAGACAATCAAAAAAGCATTGTGATAACCCCTTATAAGATGGTTCAATGTGTCACTGAGGTGGGCGTGGTTGAGGCGTGGCTGGGGGGGCGTGGCTGGGGATGTAACACCGCCCCCTAGGGGCGTTGTTTTTTTTCTTCTCTCAACCAATAACACCACCACACATCATTACCACTTCATCATGATTACAACCACTTGGTATTTCCACCCCCAAATGGTTAAGTGGTGGTTGTGGTAAAGCTTAGATGGTGTCTATGTGGAGTGGGTAGAACCATAAGGCACACCCCATAGTCTAATAGTTAGTAACTTGGTATGCATTCCAATTTTGTTGGATTAAGTGGTATTTAAGAGTTAAAAAAATAATTTTCAAAAAAAAATCAACACATTTGATTTAAACATAATGACACTTAATATCGTCATAAATAAGTTGTGCGTCATGTTTTCTTTTTTATCTCCTTAGATTAAAAAAAATACAAAAAAGACTAGGAAAACGCATAATAAATCAAAATTTGAAGACTTGAAAGTCTTTGGATCGGACGTGTAATTTGGGACAATCAATTTATCAATTATCACATTATAAGTCTTGTAAGTCACGTTAATACTTCACAAATTGTAAACATCACACATATCTTTTCACGAAAGTTGTTGCTTTTGATTAGGCATGTGTTGCCTAGTCAAAATAGCCAAATACTTTTAATGTTGATTGGTTCACTAGTTACTACTACTTTCCGAGTTTCAGGTTATTCTAAAACGAGATTTCAACTACTTCAATTGTTTGATGCTCCAGACCTAAAACCCAAGACCACTTAAGAGAGAAACCCGAAGGAAAACCCCCGACCTTACCGTGACATAAATTCAAACCCAAGAGCTCTCAAATAAAATATAAAAGAGTGTTAGGTGATGTTTGTTTTTTTCAAAAACATTTGTGCAGCCTCTTTTGTCTGTGCCGCGCAGACATTGTTATCTGCAGACTATTTGTTTTTTAGAAGATGTCTCATAAAAAACGTTTGTGCGTGCTCTTTTTGGTGCAGATGTGACCCAGTCACTTCTATGATCTTCTAAGGTCTGCAAAAGCACCCACCACCATGGACACCACCAACATCGGCGGCCATCACCGCCAGCACCGTTAGTCACCCCCACTCCCACCACCACCGTCCGTACACCACCACCAATTTATTTTAACAGTCAACAAACGTTAGAAAACAAACGTTCTTCTTCTTGCATACTGCAGACATTTGATCCACATCTTCTTCTACATATGTCTACAGATTTGATCCACAGACTACAGACATTTTACCTCTTAAAAAACAAACAACACCTTAGTTAGTCTGTGAACCCATATAACTAATTCATTAGAAGTGATTTCAACTTGGTTGATACTGATAGTTTAATGAGACTTGAGAAAGGGCAATTTCGTAATTTGGTTTATTTATTTTCATGCATGTCGTGGGTATTGCATGGTAGTATTACGTGGGTTTTTGGTTTCTTTGTTTTCGCATGTAGTGGTAACTGGTAGTTTGTTTTTGTCAATTTTCTTTATATGTATTTTGTAATTCAGTAGTTGAAGTTAATGAGAAGAAAACGTTTGCCCAGAATATTGTGTGTGTGTATCTGTCGATTATAGTTTAGATCTCTGATTTCCAACACTTGGTATCAGAGCGTTCAAGGTGTAGTGTATGCCCAAGTATCCTCGGTTCAATACGATGTCGGTTGTGAATCCAGCGCCAGCACCAAAAGAAGGGAGTTCGGTGTCCTTGCAGTTGCCGTTGTTGACAGCAACAAACTATACTACCTGGTCGATAAATATGGAGGCGATAATGGATGCCCAGGGATTATGGGAGTCCATAGAAACACCAGTGGGAGCAGCGGTGGACGAGAAGAAAAGTAAGACGGCTAGGGCCTTCTTATTCCAGGCAATACCAGAAGACGTTCTTCTTCAAGTTGCTAAGAAGAAGACAGAAAAGGAGGTTTGGGAATCCTTGAAGCTGAGGTATTTAGGGGCTGATAGAGTCCAGAAGGCGCGGTTGAACACACTCAAAAGTGAATTCGATTCACTTCGGATGAGGGAGAACGAGTCGATCGATGAGTATGCTGGGAAATTATCGGGGATGATTTCAAAACACAGCAGTTTGGGTACGACGCTTGAGGATAGTGTTGTGGTTCGAAAATTGTTGGATACGGTGCCTGGCAAGTATCTACAATTAGTTACTTCCATCGAACAGACCACAGATCTGGATGCCATGCCTTTTGAGGAGGCTGTGGGCAGGCTAAAGGCCTATGAGGATCGTTTAAAGTCCAGACAAACAACCATGGGTAGTGAGGGGAGTTTGCTCCTCGCTAAGTCTGAAAGTTACTCCGATCATAAACCGGCTGGGAAGTTTGGTTCGAGAGGTCGTGGACGCGGAGTTAGTTATGATAGAGGTGGTAGTGGAAGTTCACGTGGCAGGGGCTTGTATCGTGGACGTGGTGGTCGTGGAAGTAGCACGTACACACTGATTCATACAACAGCCGGAAACCAAGGGAAAAGAAGGATATGAGATGCTACAAATGCAATCAATTAGGGCACTTGGCTTACGTGTGCACTAGAGAAAGAAAATTAGGAGATGAGGCCCACTTGACTCAAAAGGAAGCGGATGAACCCACTCTTTTGCTTAGTGTACATGGCGAGGACACTCATACCATGGTACTACTGAAAGAAGAGAAGGTGATTCCGAATACTTCGAAAGTGCCTGCAAATAGGGATCCAAGCCTATGGTATTTGGATAACGGGGCGAGTAATCACATGACTGGCCTCAAAGAATTATTTGCAGAACTTGATGAACGTGTGTTTGGGCAGGTGAAATTCGGAGATGATTCTAGAGTTCCAATCAAAGGAAAAGGTTCACTGTTGTTTGAGTGCAAGAATGGTGAGCAATTACTAATCCCAGATGTGTATTTTATACCTGCTCTTGGAAGTAACATAATGAGTTTGGGTCAGCTTACGGAGAAGGGATATGAAGTGTCAATGAAAGGAGAGTACCTCCGACTTAGTGATGCGGATGGAAGATTGGTGTTGAAGGTTCAGCGAGAGAAGAACCGGCTTTACAAGGCATCACAGTATCTTACCACCACTAGGGTCGTCCCTTTCACCGCTCCTGTCTCACCTTGGGGTGCGTTTGCGTCACCAGCGTTTCACGAACGTATCGTACCACTACCGGCGTTGTACCACTACCGGGGTTTCACTCGCAATCTCCTGTGTCGTACACCACCTGTATCGTTCCACAACTGAGTTTTACTACCACCCTAGGTGCCGATACACCATCAGCGGCGTAAATTGTGGATCCGTGGGAGCTTCAATTGAGGATTTGTGGGAGCTTCTTTTCAATTTCATGAAAGGGGAAAATGGGCGGCCGTAAATTTAGTTGGAGGGAAGAATGGGTTTCATTAAAGAGGGAAAATATTTAGGTTTTTGTGATCTTTTTGCCTTCTAATTTTGTCATCTATTCGAAAAAGAAATGAAAGTCAACATGGAAATTAAAGATTAGGATACAAAGCAACGCGTTTTGTTTAATTAGTTGAGAGCAATGTTTTGAAAACCGGTCGGACCAGTTCGGTTAGGGGTTATGGGGCGTTTTTAGGTAAACCGTACAAACTGGCGAACCGGTGGTTGAACCGTTTTTTTTATATTATATATATATTTATAAAATATATATAAAATCATCATGTTCGACCGGTCCGACCTCTGACCAGCAAGTAGACCGGTTCGATGTCTGGTTCGATTATAAAAACATTGGTTTAGAGTCCATAAATTATAACTGTAATTTTTAATGACATTTGACCCATCACCATTATTTGATTTTAGGTAATACTTGAATCCAAGACCATCACGGAGAACACGAATAAAAACCCCTACAAAGATTCAAATCTAAGGTCTCTCAAATGAAAAAAAAACCATACCATGTCGTAAAAATAAGGGTTATTTTGTTGTAAAACTCCAAAATGTACTCCGTCACAAAATGGAGCCGTTTTTCATCATACTCTTTCGTAAAAGGGAACATATAGAAAAACAAACGTAAACATCAACACAAATTGGAATAATAAAAAAGGGTTTTGAGTTGTGAACTCATTAATATTTACATGAATGCTAACTATTATTGAAAAACCGATTACAATGACACGAAAATGAGTTCATACAAAGTTTGTTTGTGGTCAGATTTCAGGTGTTTATTTTTAGTTTTCTTAAAAAAATAAACTTTTTAAAAAACCTAACCCTATATATACAGATCTATAGTGGTAGGTTAATGGCTTACATACACATACATACATGCATTCAATAATCGTAACACATGTACATGCACATTCATACATGAACATATACACACTAACACGTATATACCCCACACATACATAAACTGGCATATCCGCACACAATACACTATAAATTAATACATGCAGATGCACCTACATACACAAACATAATATACACATACACACACTAACATATATGCATATACACATAAATGTTATACACACATACACTAATTGCAATAATTAGGCTCGTAGACGTCCATACACAAAGCACACACAAACATATATGCAAACAATGTACATCATAACATAACACACACGCATACATATACTATACAAATTAAGTTAATAATGAGAATTCTCCTTAATTATTATAGTGTTTAATGACTACGTTAATAAGTTGTTGAAAATAGTTTGAATCTTTTATAAATTTCAGACAACTTTATGATAAAATTTAAACATATACCATTTTTTTAAAAAAATTGGCGAAAAAGTTTTTTAATAACTTCGACAACATTTAAAAAATATCACCTGACACAAAGTAAAATATTTTATTTTAAACTTTGTCGGAAACCTATTAATATTTCAGACAAATTTCCGATAGAAATAAAAAAAAAACTAATTTTTTTAAGTTTGTCGGAAAGCACTCGGAAAATTTTTTAAAGTTCCGACAACATTCCCACAACATTTTAAAAAAAATATAAATTCGTCGGAAAATTGTCGGAAACTTTTTAGTATTTCCGACAAATTTCAGACAAAATTAAATATTAACATTTTTTTTATGTTTGTCGGAAAGTGCTCGGAAATAGTTTAAAGTTCCGACAACATTCCCACAACATTTTAAAAAAATATAAGTTCGTCGGAAAATTGTCAGAAACTTTTTAGTATTTCCGACAAATTTTAGACAAAATTAAATATTAACATTTTTTTATGTTGGTCGGAAAGTGCTCGGAAAGAGTTTTAAAGTTCCGACAACATTCCCACAACACATTTTAAAAAATATAAGTTCGTCGGAAAATTGTCTGAAACTTTTTAGTATTTCCGACAAATTTCAGACAAAATTAAATATTAACATTTTTTTTTATGTTTGTCGGAAAGTGCTCGGAAATAGTTTTAAAGTTCCGACAACATTCCCACAACATTTTAAAAAAATATAAGTTCGTCGGAAAATTGTCTGAAACTTTTTAGTATTTCCGACAAATTTCAGACAAAATTAAATATTAACTCTTTTTTTTTATGTTTGTCGGAAAGTGCTCGGAAATAATTTTAAACTTCCGACAACATTCCCACAACAGTTTCAAAATATAACTTTCTCTCTTCCAAAACTATTTTAATAACGCAAATAATAAAATATATCTTTTTGTTCCTCGGAAAATTGTCGGAAACTCCATCACTTTTTCCGACGAGATTTCGACAAAATTAAAATTTATTCTTTTTTGTCGTTAATTTTATATTTTGTCGGTAATTTATCGGAATTTCATTCACATTAGCGACGAGTTAGCGACAAACTTTTTTTTTGTAGCTAGTTTGTCGGAAAATTGTCGAACTTTTTTTTGTTTTTCATTTTTGTCGGAAATTTATCGCTATGTTGTAAGAGTTTTTTTTTGTCGGTATGTTGTCGGAAAATTTTGTAGGAATCTTGGGTGTTTTCTAGTAGTGTCCGAAGATTGGTTTCTTCCGGAAGATAACTCTGTTCTTCCCAGGCTAGTATGGACTTCTTGTGTAGAGTCAAGGACTTAGAAGATTTAGAGAGCTTCAGCCTTTATGTTCTTACACATCTATTTGATAAAAAAACTCTTTACTTTGGCCTATGTCGACACACTTGTGCGAAAGGGGATGGGTCAGAGACTCAAAGCCCCCATGTCTATCGAGGTGCAACCTGTGTACAATGACCGCTCCATGCCTGTGGTGAAAAAATATTTTCTTTTAATTTTAGTTTGTATGAATGAATAGCTTGTACAAACTTTTTTGCATCAAGAACTCTATGTAAATATTTTATTTTAAAATATATGGTAAAATATATATATATATATATATATATATATATTAATGTTATAATTTTAAAAACTATACATGTCTTCAAGAAAACCTCGTGTTACCTAAGACCTCTTAAATCAAGGGAGTACCACTACTAGAAGCCCCTTGTTATAAATTATTGACTAACGAAAAGCAAGAATCCTCAAAACTGGAAATTCCTTGTTATAAATTATCGTCCCGATCTAATTAATTTCTAATGTTTTAAAAAGACTGTATAGTACGTAATGGATTTACTTTTATTAGTCGTAATCTTTGTAGCCAGCATATTGTATTTTCTTATCGTTGGTCATCTTAACCTAAAAATAAATGAAGTTAACATGCTGGGAAAACGACAACCGGAAGTTGCTGGATCATGACCAATAATCGGTCACCTGCATCTTTTATCAGGTTCTCAAAAAAAAACAAAAAAGAACCTCTATTTATGTATATTAAAGGCCATGAAAAAATAATTCAAAGATGTGGACGAATTTTGCTAGGGTTAATGGGTTACCTAAATTTAGGTGGTTCTTATTTGAGCCCAATCATATATATATATATATATATATATAGGGGTTGGATCCAACGAGAAGAGATTTTTGCCTAAGAAGAGTAAGAAGCAATAGGAATTTGACATGTGGCATGCTAATAGTATAAAAACAAAATTCGAGTACGAAAGACAAAATTCAGTACAAAAAAAATTAAAATCGAGTATAAAAAATCAAAAATCCAGTACAAAAAACTAAAAATTTAGTACAAAAAATCAAAAATTTAGTCCAAAAAATCAAAAATCCAGTACAAAAAAACAAAAATCCAGTACAAAAAAACAAAAATCCAATACAAAAAAATCTAGTACAAAAAATACAGAACAAAAAAGAATCCAGTACAAAAATTTTTTCTTAGGTATTGACACATGTCAAACTTTTATTAGTTCTTACTCTTCTTAGGCAATAATCTCTTCTTATTTGATCTTTCCTATATATATATATATATATATATATATACATACATATCTATATACATATATATATATATAGGGGATGGTTCGAATGTTAATCATTCCTTATTACGATAACTGAATAACTACATTTTATTACTTTGTGGCCAACATTAAAGTAAATATAATGATGTAGGTTTTTTTTTTATTTTTTTATTAATGTAAGTGGGCCCTACATTAATTAAAAAAAACAAACATCTTTAGATTTACTTTAGTGTGAGCCATAAAATACTAAAATGTAGTTATTCGGTTAACGCAATAAACATGGGTTAACATTTGATCCTCTCCCTATACACACACACACACACACACACACACACATATATATATATATATATATATATATATATATTCTTGTATATAAATTGCTATGTCTAAACTTTTAAAATATTCCTTAACTTTTGTTTGTAACAACTTTGACACGATTTTTATTTTTAAATTTAATTGCAAAAACCCTAAATGTTACACTCTGTCACTTGTCTAGCCATGAGAAGGACAAGTTATTCTTCGAAAGTATTCAATCTTTCAAAAGTTAATTGCTCCTTTCGAAGGCTGAAGACTTCCAAAGGATAATTGTATTTCCATCTTATGACTCTTGGAATTGTGGGAGATAGGATTGATCAAGGGAGATAATATTTTGTTAACCTCCCGTCTTTTATGATCTTAGAGATTTCACAAATAATTACTTCCATCTAAAAACACACGACATCTACGTCTTGTTTTTAGACAGACCAAACCCACCTTCACCTGTGAATTTCAGACGAACATCCGTCAATGGCGAGAGTCTATTTTTGTTTAAGTTTTTTTAAAAGTGAGAATTTTGGTGTGATGTATTTATATTTGGGCGCGCTATTCGCTCATGGATAACTCTTTGCTCGCAAGGCCATGCAATTGCCTTTGGGAGTTTTTTTTTCTAAATGAGTGTTGTTGTATAAAATATTTCTTAAATAGGTGTAGTTGAAAACTTACTTACCAAAATTAGCGCTTTCCTTTATTTCATTTTTTTAACTAATCTAAAAAAAATAATTATAAAGAAAAACACCGATTTTGGTAAATAAGTTTTCAACTACACATTTTGATAAATAGTTTTTCAACTACATCTATTTGATAAAAAAAAAAAAAAAAAAAAAAAAACTCTTGCCGTTGGCTTATGTCGACACACTTGTGTGAAAGGGGATGGGTCAGAGACTCAAAGCCCCCATGTCTATCGAGGTGCAACCTCTGTGCAATGACCACTTCATGCTAGTGGTGAAAAAATATTTTCTTTTAATTAATTTTAGTTTGTATGAATGAATAGCTTGTACAACATTTTTTACATTAAGAACTCTATGTAAATATTATAAAAAATATTAAAGCTATAATTTTAAAAACATTAAAAACTATATATGTCTTCAAGAACACCTCATGTTACCCAAGACCTCTTAAATCAAGGGAGTACCACTACTAGAAGCCCCTTGTTATAAATTATTGACTAACGAAAAGCAAAATCTAGAATCCTCAAAACTGGAAATTCCTTGTTATAAATTATCGTCTCGATCTAATTTCTAATGTTCTAAAAAGACTGTATGGTACGTAATGGATTTACTTTTATTAGTCGTAATCCTTGTAGCCAGCATATTGTATTTTCTTATCTTTGGTCATCTTAACCCAAAAAGAAATGAAGTTAAGAGAATCAACAACGTGCTGGTAAAACGACCACCGGAAGTTGCTGGATCATGGCCAATAATCGGTCACCTGCATCTTTTATCTGGTTCTCAACTTCCTCAACAAGTATTGGGCTCTATGGCTGACAAGTTTGGCCCAATTTTCACCATCAAACTTGGTGTCCATCGTGTTTTAGTTGTGTGCAGTGCTGAGATGGCTAAAGAGTGTTTAACCACCAACGATAGAGCCTTCGCTAGCCGACCAAAAGCCATGGCATCTGAGCTGATGGGCTACAACTATGCTAGTGTCGGCTTAGCACCACATGGACCGTACTGGCGTATGATTCGCAAGTTAATCGTGACTGAACTCACGTCTCAACATCGCCTTAAAATGATTGCACGTATCAAAGTTTCTGAAGTGAAGTCATCCATGATGGACATCTATAGAACGTGGGAAACAGCTGAAGGCTCTTCTAAAAGGGCAATTGTTGACATGAATGAATGGTCTGAAAAATTAATTGTCAACATGGTTGTCAAGATGCTGTTTGGCAATCATTTCTCCCGTGGTGAGCAAAGCGGAGAAAAGTTTTTGAAGACCATTAGGCGAATTGGTGAGCTTTATGGTGAGTTTGTGCCATCAGATTTCATTCCATGGATAAGGTGGTTAGATTTAGGTGGGTATGGGACGGAGATGAAGAAGATTGCACTACAAATGGATGCTGCAATCAATAAATGGTTAGAAGACCACAAAAAGAACATGAACAATCAGTCCTCCACACCGCAGGTTGATGAAAGCAAGGATCAAGAGAACTTCATGGCTGCATTGTTACGCCGTGTTGAACAAGCACCTAAAGAGGAACTTTATGGGTTCAACGCTAATGATGTTGTCAAATCTACCTGCTTGGTACATATATATATATATATGCTTTCTGTTAATTACTTACTTTTTTAATTTATTACACAAAATTACTACGTACAGTTTAATTAATTTGGTAATTGCACCTCTAATCTTCATCAATTACTATACACACAAATTAATTAAACGTAAACGTACTTGCAGAATTTTTTATTCAGAATTTTTGTTTTAATTTAGTCTAGTAATTTATAGCATATTTCAACAAAGATCATCCTTTGAAGGTGATATTTCTATCACATGATGGATGTAATCTTTAAATATCCCGTAAAGTGTTCCATCACAAACCCTTTAATTTTTAGATGATAAAGAAATTGGAAGAAATATCTAATTTTAATTGAATTAAAGACGAAAAAAATAACTTTGTTAAGATTCATATACCTTTCTGATTTTTTTTTTCTTTTCTTTTACAGGTACTATTTGCAGGTGGTACTGATACAACAGATGCAACTCTAACATGGGCTTTAGCTTTACTAGTCAACAACCCTATGGTGTTAAAGAAAGCCCAACAAGAGATTGAAAACCATGTTGGAAAAGATAGAAAAGTTGAACAATCAGACATGAGCAAATTGGTGTACCTTCAAGCCATTATCAAAGAGGTGATGCGTCTTTATCCGGTTGTACCCCTTTCGGTTCCTCATGAGTCCACAGAAGACTGCATTGTAAACGGTTACATGGTCCCTAAAGGGACCCGCCTTTTAATAAACATTTGGAAGATTAATCATGATCCACAAATATGGACCAATCCATTCGAGTTCCAGCCTGAGAGGTTCTTGACAAGTAAAAAAGAAGTTGATGTGAAGGGTCGGCATTTCGAGTTGATTCCGTTCGGGAGTGGTAGAAGAATGTGCTTGGGAATGTCATTTGCTCTAGAATCATTGCATTTGATACTCGCGAGCATGATACATGCATTTGAGTTTCAAAATCCATCAAATGAGAAGATCAACATGACTGAAAATAATGGAATAGTTAACCATAAAGCTGGTTCACTTGAGCTTCTAGTTGCACCTCGACTACCGCCACATGTTTATGGATTATTGGACTAGGCACTTACAAGAGCCCTATATTTGAGTGCCATGTATGTGGTTCGTTCGCTACACTAAAAATAAGAAATGTATGTGTTTGAAATGTCAAATACTTGTGTGTTGGTGTTTAATATGTAACTATCTTGATGTATGTATCAAAACATTGGTGGTAGATCCACAAAATCATTGTGTTTGTTATTACTTTGATCTACTTATTTCCATTAATTGGTATCAGATTAAAACGATTAACCTGTGGAAATAGGGGAGAACAAAGCGAGTTTTGAGAATCAACAACTGAATGAAGACTTGTTCTAACAGCACACCAGATTTGAGTTAATTCCGATCCAAAGAGTTGTGAAATTTGTAATTTAATCAAGGAGGGATCTGTTGGGTCTAGAAAAGTCAAGACCAACGGTTAATTTGGATAGATGGTATGTAAACAAGAAGTATCATGTACTTGTTGATTAGGGAGCAACGAGTCACCGCACGAGCCACTAAAGACTCAAGATTACGAAGACACTTGATGACCAAAAGACCCGAAGACCACAACAAATGATAAAGCTTAATTTAATATTTATTATTTATTATCATTTTGTTGTATTTGTTGTTTTAAGGGTTTTAGGTCATGTGATACTATAAATAGATATTATTCTCTATTTTGTAAAATAACCAGACAAGAGAGTGGTGAGGGTGTCTTTCAATGTAATCTTGAGTGCTCTCCCCCATGAACTCCATGGATTCTTTATCCATGGAGTTTGAGAGCATGTGAGGGGTAGGTAATGTAATCTTGTTGAATGTTGAACTATTATAGTTATATATCATTTCTTGTTCTTCAGTTTACATTGCATCTGAGATTCTTGTCTGTGTTCTTCACCCATCTTCAAGACTTTCTTTGTTCATCAGCTGCTTCACCTTCACAAATCGGGTAGGTCCTATTCCGCAACCGTTTTTACTATTGGTATCAGAGCCAGGTTATCGAGACTATCAATTTAACCATTGATTTTCTCAAACTTGTGCTCAATACCTTGATTTTGTGAGTTGTTATGAAAGTTCTTTGAAGATGCTTTTGTTACTGGGTTCGTCAATTTATTTGGGTTTTTGTGGGTTTGATTTGTTAAAACCCCAAGTGGGTTTTGGCTCTCCCTAATCTATGCCAAAACCCCACCCAAATCTTATCGTCATCAGATATTTTATCAAATTTTGGAACAGTTGATAACAATGGCGGCTGTTAATGAAATTTAGGGCAGCTGGGTTTGTTTCAGAAAGAACAAGTTGGAGGCGATAGTGTATCTATTAGGGTTATCGGAAGGTTTGAGTTATGTGTCTTCAGAAGCATGGATGTTCTTCCAAATAGAAATTTATTTTTAATTGAAAGTAACTTCCGCTAAACGTGTGTCTTCCGAAGAGTTATTGCTTCCGATGGATATTGCTTCTGAAATTGAATTATGTAAGTTTTGGTTTTCGGAAGATTCTGAAAGTGAATTAATATTAATTTCTAGAAGCTACTTCTGAAGAACACTTCAGATTTGTTTGTTTGCTTCCGATTAATAAAAAAAAAAGTCTTCCGAAGATTCCCTTCCGATGCCTTGTTCTTCTGATGGGATATTCATCATTTTAATTGGCAATTTACTTCTGGTTGAAATTTTCTTCCGATTACAAGTTATTTATTTTGAAAAGCTTCCATTTCTGTTTTCAACTTCCGATGAAGAAAATGATGGTGTGTAAATTTAATTCAACACATGTGCTTATATGCAAAGTTATTTGTCTTGGGGCATATATGTAATTTAATTGCAAGGTAATCTGACAAATGCTTATAAACATGTGACGTGTTGAATTATACAACACAAATCTCTTGGGCATAATAGTAATTTCATATGAGATTGGTGGTGGAATTATTTAAAGTGGTGATTTCTTTCTGCACAAGGATTTCTTTGAAATTTGTTGGCCCACAAAACCTATGCACATTATGGTAATTTCCACATGGCCTTCACTACTTACTGATTCAATTTTCTTGATGGCAATTTGTTAATTATCACAAAATTTATGTTCATATAATATGAGCACATCGGCCAACAATTATTTTCAAACAATAATTATTGGAAGCTTCATAAAGAATTATTCAAAGATGCCAACAATTAGTTACTTCCACATAGTACAGCAGAGATATTATTGCCTTTGGTTCGCTTGTTCGGTTTCATCATTGGAAGTACTTTACTCCTTGGCATGATAGAGCTGAAACTTATACATCATCAGAAAATCAAAATAAGTTAATGGTGTCTATTCTGTAAGTCCAATTGGTGTTCCAGATCTGTTGCATGGAACATATTACCGGTTTGCAATGATTGCTTATGAAGAACACTACTTGTTTTTGAAGACTTGATGGATCTTCACACGTCAGTTATCTATATCATCAGTTTAGGGGGAGATTGATAGATTAAACTGATGGCAAGTGTGTTACCAGTGGTTTATCAGTGAAGACTTAGGTTTCATTGATGTGAAGATTTCTTGTTTCTACTTTAAAGACTCTCAAGAATCAAATTGTTGGGATATGGTTTACATTCATCTTTGAACCTTTATTTGTCACATGTTCATTACAAGGAAGGTTGTGATTCCTATACTTGAACTGACACCCTATATTCTGATATCCTTTGGTGGTGGGAAAGAAGATTAAGATTGCTAATCGTAGGGGGAGCTTGATTAGAGGGGGAGAAGATAAATGAAATGCATGGAACTTCAAGAAGATTGTTTTGGGTTTGAAAAGTGGGATAAAGAAAGCTTCACAATTGTTGCGGTGAAAGAAACATGAATTGCATCTACACAAGTTCAATCTTATTATTCATGTTTGTTTCATCATACTTCTGCATTGGCTTACATTCATCTAACCAAATAGGGGGAGACTGTTGGGTCTAGAAAAGTCAAGACCAACGGTTAATTTGGATAGATGGAATGTAAACAAGAAGTATCATGTACTTGTTGATTAGGGAGCAACGAGTCACCGCACGAGCCACTAAAGACTCAAGATTACGAAGACACTTGATGACCAAAAGACCCGAAGACCACAACAAATGATAAAGCTTAATTTAATATTTATTATTTATTATCATTTTGTTGTATTTGTTGTTTTAAGGGTTTTAGGTCATGTGATACTATAAATAGATATTATTCTCTATTTTGTAAAATAACCAGACAAGAGAGTGGTGAGGGTGTCTTTCAATGTAATCTTGAGTGCTCTCCCCCATGAACTCCATGGATTCTTTATCCATGGAGTTTGAGAGCATGTGAGGGGTAGGTAATGTAATCTTGTTGAATGTTGAACTATTATAGTTATATATCATTTCTTGTTCTTCAGTTTACATTGCATCTGAGATTCTTGTCTGTGTTCTTCACCCATCTTCAAGACTTTCTTTGTTCATCAGCTGCTTCACCTTCACAAATCGGGTAGGTCCTATTCCGCAACCGTTTTTACAGGATCGAATCCAACAAGATCAATCACACATTGGTTGATATTTTGTGAAGTTTCTATTAATATGAAAACCCATTACCATAACAATTTATTCCGAAAATCAAGGAGGAGTTCATAGTTGAAAAAGAGTGAATCAACCCAAGTAGTTTGTTCATTCGACTCAGATTTAATCACTACATGTGTGAGGTGTGAGAAGATGTCCGAAAAGTAGACGTTCCCGATCGGAGTAGTGAATGAAAATACGTAAATCTTTTACTACTACGTGTGAAGGAGCCAAAATCCCACCGTGCGCACTAAGGACTCGGGCTGCATCATGAAAAGGGGCAGCCATGTGGCTCAGATCCGTATATCGTCATTGCCATCACTGCTCCTCTTGCACGTGTGTGCAAACAATGCAAGGGGTTTTGTTAAAAATAGATTTTTGGTGAGGGAAGAAGTTAAATATGTGTTTCTTCTTAAATTTTATTAACAATTATTTATTATATCTTTTTTATTCATCCATTATAATACACCGGGTACTAACCTAGTAGAATATTAAATAGCTTGAACACATGTCATATTCTTTCTAACTCTATAAATTTTTTCTCACCTCTCTTTCCTATTAAATACCAATTATCTTTTATATTAAATATGAATATTAAATAATTAAATTATATAATTAAATATCAAACACATAGATATTCTTATCTTATACAGCTTAATAAATTATAAGAAAATTTCGATTAGATAATATCTTAAATTTTATAATTTTTTAATTTCATCATTTGTAATTTGTTATTTTTAAACATTCATTAGTTATTATATTATCAACAATTAATAATATAAAAAAATACAAATCTTTATAATAATATTGTTTACAACATATTAGATTTATTTAATCTATGTAATACTAGTTTAACATAAAGAATATTGTAAAGACTAATAAAGGTTGATGCTCACCAAACTTCTCTTTTTGTCTAAGTATAAAAGCTTCAATGACCAAAAGCCTTCGGAAGGAAGAAGTGATTCTTCGGAAGCAACATTGCTTCCGAAGGATAACTTATTACTGCCGAAGGTTTTACAAGACAAACACTTAGAAGATTTCAGAGCTTCCGATCAGCTAAAGCTTCCGAAGACTCTTCTCAGCAGCTTTCTAAGAAAGACAAAGACTTCCGATAAGATTCCTAAATCAAAGACTGTAGCTAAACACTTTCAAAGTACAAAAAGGTACTGATACAAGACATGCTGGTCTGAGGAAAGACAGACAACATGTAATGAGTAAGATAAAACGCCTCACTTCTCCCATGCTGCATTAAATACAAAAGTTTATCTGAAGCCTTGAAGATCAACAACATTAAATGTATTTTGTATTTAGTAGTCTTTTGTAAAGTCAATGTCTATTAATGTAATGATGGTAACTGAGTGTCTCTAAGACACTCAACATACTAGAATAAGCTTTACTTTATGTACTTGTCTAGTATACCCAACTTGTATTCCTAAGTGTATACGGTTGTAGCCTCGGCTATATAATCTCCCATTGTATGTTTACTATGTGTGCTTGTACACTTCAACTTTGAGAGAAATATATCATTGAGCTTGAAATTATTCTCGTGTTCTTATTGTTGTTCAAAGATTATTACTTTGTCATCTTGAGTGTAATTGCGAGATTATTCTAACAGAACATTCCGCATCTGTTAGAATTTAGTGAGAAATACTTGATTAGTGTTGTTTAGATTAAACAACCCGATCCAACAAACATAAATAAAGTATATAAAATAAATTGCAGGTCATTTCTTGAAATTTTAATTTTTAAACAGACTTAATAGTCACAAAAAGTTAAAAGATATAAAGACAATATTCCCCACCATCAAAAATATGAAGGTTAGAGTTCTATTCTCACTTGAGTCACTTTGATGGATACAAAGTGACGGAAGGAATCTTGAGCTTTATCTCGGGTTCTAAACCGATGGGGGCGCTGTTTTAACAGCAAAAATAAGTCAGCTTCTGCGCATCAGGTGCAGCTCCTCCGAGGGTGACGCCCGGTAAAACGGGCTATCGCTTCCTTAAGGAAAGGGTCTTCCGATGCCTGCTGGCGTGGTACATATGACACGACGTTACGCTCGGTTGTTGCTGTTCAAAAAAAATCAAAAAATCTATATTTGAATATTTGATAGTAAATACACAATCAAGATTTAACCGTTACAAGATATATTCTTTAAATACCAAATAAATAAATAAATAAATTGTGAACATACAAAACAAGGGGAAAATGTATATATTTTTGAATATTTGATAATAAATACACAATCAAGATTTAGCCGTTACAAGATATATACTTTAAAAGGCTTCGGATAGTCTGTTTAAGTCATTAGGATTCAACAAACAGTCCTAATCGTTAACCTCTTCAAAAACCTCTGTTTCTTGATTTACAACTCATCGATCAAACCATCGATAAACCCTTCTTATTTTCTTCATCATTTGTAGTCAAAAATCGTTCAAACCCATTTCAATGTTGGGTCTCAAAAGATCAAGAATTCTGTTTTTGTGATTTGGGCATTTAGGGTTTCTTGTTTTCAATTCTTGTAAGAAGCAAGGGTTTTGGTAGTGAACCATGACGAGTTTTCAGGGTTTCTTTACATAGAAAACATTGATTGGCCTCTTTTTGGGACAGATTCTCTCTCTTTTTATCACTTCAACTGGATTTTCATCATCAAAGCCTGAGGTTGCCATTTTTCAGTATTTTAGTTTTTACTTTCATATATATTAATATTATTGTTTTTTTTAATCTTATTGAAAGAGATCAGATTATTGTTCTTGAAATCTGGCTGTTTAATCTTGAAATGTTTACAGAAATAATTTTGTTTATATTGGGCACAAATCAAGAAACTCTATAAATTTTATTTTGATCAATCAGATGCTCTAATTTTATTTCATTTTGTGTAATATAGGAATCAATATAATGCACCAACATCAGAATCTTTAGAACTACATGTTGTTGGCGATCTTTTATGGCGGAATTTTATACGCCTAAGAAACGGTATGAAGATTAGTAACCTTTAATCTGTATTTTGAAGTTAACTAATTTATATAAGATATATGCATTGTGATTATTGCTGATCATATGTGTGTTGTTTTTCGGTAACTATAACCTGTTTTTCGTTTAAAAGAAATCTCATTTAAAAAAACATGCAAAAAAGGCAAGGATAGAAAAGAAATGCCATGCTTTCAAACTGTGGTGTTTTTGCATTTATATAAGAATGATGCTTAGATTGCAATAAGGAAAGTATTCCAATCAAGCCCAGGTAGTTGTATGCTAGACTCAAACTCAATGAGTACAAAAATTCTAACTCGAATTCGACTTGCTAAATTTTTCGCAAGCTGCGGTTCGTGGTTTGCCTTACTTTCACATTCAATTTCCCTCGGGTAGATCCCCGGTTTTGACTTTCAAGGGTTTTTCCCAAAATTGATTTCGTTTTGATTATATAACCGTGTTAATCATAGATTATGTTAATTCATTCTTTTATTTAGTCATCTAATATTAGTTTAGGCTGTCATTTTCATTTCCTAAAGATTTAACAATACCTATGGAAATTAGATATTTTATAAAAATGGGTTTGATGTACTAGATATTCTCATTCAGAAAATTTTCAACTTTTTTCATAAAGAGTGTTCTTTTATATATGTATAAGCTTCCAATCTGACAATATTTTTTTCTTTTACTTTTTTCATAAGTTGACTTTAGGTAAAAATTTGACACTAAGCTTGAATCGATTACATAATGATACTACTCATATTTGGCTCGAATTCAATTCAAACTCGAGTAATCCAGTCAAGCTTGAGTTGAGCTCCAGCCATTGATTGCATGGCTCACAAAGTAAGAACTAGAATCATTTTAGAAATCATCATATTTGGATAATGAGGTGCTCAAAGAAAATTGACCTACTAAAATTACTGTAAAATTACATGAATTTTCCCTCTAAGTAACCAATTATGTGATATTTCAAGTCATAATAATCATGTTGATACTCATATCCAATTGACAATTATGTGATATTTCAAAGTTGACAAATAATTCAATTGTGTGTAGTATAATAAAATCATTATCTTTAAATATACCAAACTGGTCCAAACCTGTAAACTTTTACCTGGTTGACATTTACTTGAACTAGTGATGTCATTTTCTTTTATTTTGTATTTTTTGGCTCGAGTTATCTAAAAGAAATATAACTATTATAAATAACAATAATATAGAATTTTTTTTTGTTTTTGCTTTTGTAAAATAGGAACTTGGATACCCACAATTACAATAGGTGACAAATCCATTACATTTTATTCATGTTTTTGGTTCTACATAGGCAATTTACCGGTTTCAGCTCTAACAATAAATGCTAAAATTTCAAGCTCTTGACATCTAAGAAAAAATGATATTAGTATGCTACACCCAATTACAATGCAAGTCAAATTAAGCTTTCTTGGAGCATAATGTCAAATGGATCAGAAGTTGCTTAAAGTGTATTTTAGTGCATAAAACCTTACAAATTATTATATTAATTTTTTTTCCAAGTTTTAAAACAATAGTTGTTTTCAGTTAGCCCTAGCCTCCATGCCCAAAAATTATCATGACATCTTGGTTTGAAAATAACAGATGAAGTTTGAGGCATGAGGCACATGTAGGAAAACGCCTCAGAGCTCCAAGGCGGCAGCTAATGCACATCTTAGGCCAAAATTGATGATAAAATTGCAGTTTTTGGTTGTAGATAAAGTTTATTTTGTTTTAGCTATAGACAAATGCATACATGAGGCTCTTGCCTCACGCCTTGGCTTTTGAGGCCTAAACGCCTCAAAGTGCCTCACGCTTTTTAAAACTAAGTATGATATATGATCTTGAGGTGATAACTTCTAGCATTTGACTTACAAATGTATTGATTCAAGTTATGTATTATTTCTAATAAACGGGCCTAGAATAATAGCTTAAAAGGAAACATATCAAATAGGCTAATTGTAGCCCAAAGTATATGTAATGCATAAAACCTCATAAATTATTATAATGTTTGGCACGCTAGTTGTTTTTTTTTTTTGAACGGCTTCAGGCTGAACGACTGATTTAAGCCCAAACGGGCACACATCCAAGGGCAGGCCCAGTCGTCACCCCTTCACCCACCAGATAAGCGGGAACCAGATAAATCCGTAAACCCTCTCTCCTGCTCAGGTTTGAACCCCTGACCTTAATAATGTGCAACTTCTCCCCTTCATTGCAATACCACTAGGCTAGAAGCCCTTTGGTACGCTAATTGTTTATAGATAAAAAAAAGTTAGAATGAGAAAGTGTATAGTGTATTGGGTCAACCAAAACCATCCATACCCATTTGACCCATTGCTTGACCCACCCATTTTTTTACCTCAATTATTAAATTTTCGAGTTTGTATGTGAATTCTTGAACAGTGGTGAAGGCATACCAGTACACATCATTAACAATTGTTATGCTTCTGGATTGTTGGTCAATCCCGTGTGTCATGTCAAACCCCCACCTCTCGTCACCTGTTGATGATGTCACTGAAACGAGATGATGTCACAAGTCTCATTCTACTGGTTGTGGAAACATAGTGGTGATGTCTCTAAGGTGAGGTATGACTTACTTGAACCGATATCACAGCACACAGATTTACTTAAAATAAATATATTACAAGGATTTCGTAAATATATCAACTTAACAGCTAAGTTTATTACACAATCTAGTACATTTAAGTTCAACTAAGTGAAGTGCATCCTCACCATGTCGTCACTGTTGTCCTGCAAAAGTGTTAAGTTTAAAACGTCAGCACAAAGCTGGTGAGTTCGACAGTTTATTTAAACAATATGATATGATAAGTATGTTCTCAAAAAGTTCAGTTCTGGATAACCATGGGACCCGTATCTAGTTCCTTTCGAACAGTTGTTCGTTCACGAAGATACTACCCGTCGGTAAATATCTTAATGCCTCATTATCTTAATGTCTATCACTAACATTAAGAAGTTGTTATGGAAACAGGTACCAAACATTCACACAAGGGGAGATGCAATCATCCTAGCAAATGGGTTGTCAGCCAATAGTACTATCAATGATTCCTGTTCGGCCCCACATGGGTTCACTAGTTACAGTTCACAAGATGAGGACTTTTGATACTGTGATAGAGTTACTAACGGCAAAATCCCATGAAATCACACAAAAGTCACATGAAATCACACAGATATTAGTGATACATATCATATGTTCAGAAAACAGGTTGCAGAGTTACCCCGATGTTTATAAAACAATAAAGAGAAAAGGGGTTGTACAAAACTCACTTGATATCTCACAGCAATAGGAACACTCGCAACTGGTGCTAATGATGAGATTCTGCATTAGTTTATGTTTGATATGTTATTTATGTTCCAACTTACTGATTAAATCCTTTTGAACGTCCAATGTCAAGGACATTGCCTTGAAAGTCATCAAACCGATATTAAGTTATTAATTAGCCATTTTAGTGACATATCATACAATGTATGATAATGTAGGAACCTATACTGATTCAAGTTCCCAATACTAGATTGTTGATTATAATGTTAAAGCAGTTTATAGACAGTTTAATGGCTTAGGAATGATTAATCCTTGTTATTGATTACCCGAATATCATGGAATATCACAATGTAGTATTTGAATAGGTTTAAGAACCATATTTAACATACTGATCTGACTGTTATCATAAACATCAGATAATCGTTCCAATGAGTATGTTAATGACTGTGATTAGTTTGAAACACATGGTTTTCACGTTGCATGTCAAAGATTAACCAAAATAATCACCTACATTGTCATAATCAAATGGTTTAAACCATTATAACCATTGTTATGATTCCATGCAAACCGGGCATTACAACGGCTTGAAACAAGGATTTACCCGTTAACAGTTCAAGTTTGTAATTTATAACCAATCCTAGCCTTCATCTAGGCAATAATCAACAACCCTAACTATATCATTACGTTCAAAGTTAAGATTTAATCATTCATAATCAAACTAGAAGGTTTAAGTGAACCATTACCTATTCTGACGGATTCCTGCGGATAGAAAGATGATCTGGACTTGTTTTAACGCTCCTGGATGCGATCTAAACGTCGTGAGGTCTTCAAAATAAATATTTTTCTGGTTTGGAAGATAATTTTCGAAGATGGTGGTGGTGCTGTCGAGTAGAAGATACGAATTGAAGATATGGATGAAAAATGTGATTTTTAAGCAAGTTGCTCGACCAAATCACCCCAGGCGCATCGCCCCGGATCCCCTCCTCACGCCGCGCGTACCGCGCGAGAACTGGAGGCCGGATTCTTTCGATCACAACCTGCGCGCATCGCCTAGGTCTTCTCTTGGCCCGGGGCGTACCGCCCCAGGGGTTTTTCACTCCGTTTTCGACGGAAACTTCGTTTCGCGATTCCGGGCAATCCGTAACTCCGTTTCGCGCACGGTTTTCGCCCATATTCATCATTTTTAGCATACTATCATCCCATATTAATTTCGGTTGTTAACTCCACGTGGATTTTAAACACGATCAAATGTGCTCACTCTGTTGCTGACGTAACTCTTTGTACGCAATTATCACATGTCATAATCCTCACATGGTTCTTCTTGCAGACAAAATATCAGATCTAGAAAATTGTGGGTGTTGTAATTTGTGTTGCTGGTATTGTACTCAATATTTTCAGATGTACATGCATCGGATCATTCACGTGAGCATAATATGTTTTTTTTTCAATTTTGTTTTTATGTTAATATTCGAGTTGAGCATTAATATATGTTTACATATGCATATATCTTTAATAATATGTGTGCATGTTTAGAGAGTGGTACCAACCCTATTAAAGGAGATTTGCTGGCCATTACTGGGGCTACACTTTATGATGTCTGCAATGTTAGTGAGGTGAGTAGAAGGGGTAAAAATTCTTTTCCATCTCTTTTACCAATTCTATACATAGTTGATGAGTTAAATGAAAACCATACTGGTACAATAGTATGTTTTTTATATATTGTGATGTTAAAAGGTTGTATGAATCAAAATACACTTGGTTAGCAATGAACCTATTTTCTTTTTAGCTTCATTTTTTATTTTGTCCATTTGTACTGTTACATTTGGTATGAGCAAGCATACACTTTTTTTTTTGTTTCATATTCTGTTACAACGTGAAAGAAACTAAAATTAGAAAATGTTACTTCAGTGAATCGGGATTATTTTGTTTGTTTTTTGCAGGAGTTTTTCATGAAAACGGCTGATTAAGTTGAACTCTTGGCAATGTTAGGACTCTTTGGTTGCCATTGTTGGTGGTATTCAAATGTATCCTTCTGCACATTTTTATGTGCATCTGTAATAACTCATGTAATCATTTATTGTATTTACATAACTACTGGACACATTATTTATTTGCAACTTTCTCATTCAATTTCACTAAGGATACTTTCATCTTGTCTGTTTAATGCCAAAATTGTAGTCCATTACATAATTGCCAATGTATTGTTATTGTATGGCCTTAAATGACTTGATAGAAGCATGCTTGAGCGAGAGGAACTCAAATCCATTCATTGGTCGTCAGGAGTGGTACCCCTCTCTCTATCTGTACACACACACACACACAATGTATGCGAACGTGTGTGTGCGCACATGTAGTGCTTTTGAAGAACCACATTTAGTGCTAAAGTGCCAAAATGGGTGGGTTGGGTACCATGTCAGGTTGAGTTGATGCCAAGGACGAAGCATAATGAGGGCCAGGGGGCCCCGGCCCTGCTGTTTTTCGGCTCAGGAGCAGGTATGTAGTAGGATTTGGTTGGAAAATTTTATATTAATAGAGCGCGGGGGACTCTACCGAAGCAGCCTCTCTATTCTACCTGTAGATAGGGGTAATGTGTGTCTTTATCTTTTCCCCCAAGACCCCACTCTAAGTGGGATTTTACTGGGTACGCTTGTTGTTGTTGTTGTTGTAGAGCGCGGTCCCCTTGGTTTTTCCTCCTAAAAATTTTATATCAAGGGTTGCCCCCTACACAAAAAAATTCAAGCTTCGTCCCTGGTTATACTTTTTTGTCCTTTTTTAATTTCAATATGATTTGGAGGAAAAAAACAATACAACTGGAATGATATCTCAACTTTTTAAATAAACAACTTGCATTGTTCTAAATTGAAATCACTTCCCTCATTTAACTCCATCCATTTTTAGCTAATTTTTTATTTGACCCATTTGAGATGGCATATAATCCAAGTTAACCCATTTTAAGTAATGGGTATAAACAAACACAATCAGATTTATTTGTTTCTAGAAAATGTATACCATTAAAGTAAGATTTTTTGTTCGTCTTAGGTGCTTCCATATGCTGGATTTGCAGCAGCAATGTTTCTATTTTACTCAGGTGTGCCAGTGCTGCTAAAGGTGAGACCCTGCTTATGTTTTCTATTATGCAAACCTTTTTTAGAATTGTTTTTTTTCTTCTTTTTCTTTTTTTTTAAAGTTTCATCAGGCCAATATAAAATGCAGATTAGTGGATCCACGATGCTAAATCTGTCTCTGCTGACATCAGACATGTGTTCGGTTTTGATACGCATATTTGTATACCACAAAAAGGTTAGTAACACAGTTAACAAATATATCTACTTAAAGGTTGATTAAGAAAAAAGTTTACATCTGCAATTTTGCGTATATCATCAGGTTGATTGGATGTACTTTGTGGCATTTGCTGCAGTTGCTGTTGGGCTAATTGTTATAGACTCTTTTGGGTTGGAAATACAAAGATTAAAGGTGACAAATTGTTGGTATTTAGAGATCCAAACTTCAACAACAAACTGATGAATTAAGAAGAAGCAATCGAATAAAAGAACAATAGTTTTTGCTCTCACAGATAATACTTCATTGAAATTGAAAAACAGTACATCGGAATTAAAACTTGCTTAACATTAAAAAACAAAAACTAACTGCATGAAAACTGAAAACTACGTGAACGTAAACCCACGTTCGGTACATCAATACTTCTCCCACTTTCCAGATAAGTCGGTTGCATGGATTACTGAGTCAACATTAAACTACACTCTCCCCTTTAATGTTGGCTTGTATCTCCCAAATATTCCATTCCCATCAGTGCCCGCATTTCCCCGAATTTAGCTCCAGGTAAAGCTTTTGTTAGTGTGTCAGCTTTCTGAAATTCTCCACTTACATGTTGCACCCTGATCTGACCTCGTTCAATGCATTCACGTATGAAATGATACCTTGTATTGATGTGTTTCATCAGTCCATGAAACACAGGGTTTTCATTAAAGCTATAGCATATTCATTGTCTGCCAGCAAGAGCACCTGTTGAGGTTCCTTTCTAGTTAAATCACTCAACAAATTTCTAAGCCATAATGCCTGACATGCAGCTGAAGTAGCCGCCATAAACTCCGGTTCATACGAGCTCAACGCCACAGTCTTTTGTTTCTGTGAGGCCCAGGTAATCATGTGACCTGAATGATAAAGCGCCATTCCTGTTGTACTTCTTCTGTCTTCCACATCCAACCCATGGCTGCTATCACTATACCCCA
The DNA here is from genome assembly GCA_009363875.1 of Mikania micrantha. Lineage (NCBI taxonomy): Eukaryota > Viridiplantae > Streptophyta > Magnoliopsida > Asterales > Asteraceae > Mikania > Mikania micrantha. The sequence goes on along the minus strand of CM018687.1, from coordinate 57,529,552 downwards.
GCTTGCCATTACCTCCTCATTAATACTTCAAACCAAAACCAGTTGTTCCCTTCACGTACCTTAGGACTTGCTTTAGAGCTTGATAGTGAGTTGTTTTTGGTTTTTCCATAAACTTACTAAGAACACCCATTGAGTAGCCCAGGTCCGGCCTCGTGTGTAGCAAATAACAAAGACTTCCAATGAGCCGCCTATACATGGCGGCATCCACACATTCACCTGCATCATCTTTAGTCAGTTGTAGCTTTGGGTCCATTGGCCACAATGTCGAGTTACTGTTTTCGAGACCAGCAACCTTCAAAATCTTCTGAGAATAACCCGATTGTTTTAAGTAATGCCAATGTACTTCTATCCCAAGGTAATAGGTCAACATGCCCAAATCACTCATTAGTCATATCAAATACTTTCATCATCTTTTCTTTTAACTTCCTCACTTCTAAATCACTGGATCCGTTAACAATAAGATCGTCAACATATACCCCTACAATGACGAGTGAGTTAGAAGCCTTTCTCTTGTAGACCGCCTGCTCTTGTGCGCATATTATGAATCCAAGATCCTTAAGCGATTTATCAAGCCGAGCGTTCCACGTCCTTGGTGCTTGTCTAAGGCCATAAAGAGCCTTCTTAAAACGATACACCTTGTTTTCCTTTCCTTTGACAATAAAACCTTCGGTTTGCGAAACGTACACTTCTTCCGTCAATTCCCCATTGAGGAATGCTAATTTGACATCCAGATGGTGCACTATTCATCCTTTTGCTGCCAGGGATAGCAACAATCGAATTGTTTCGAGTCTTGCCACGAGCGTGAACGCATCTTCGAAATCAATTCCTTTCTTCTGGACGTATCCTTTCACAACTAATCTCGCCTTGCACTTTGTTACCTTGCCTTTTGCATCCTTTTTCAGCTTATACACCCACTTCAAACCTATGGGTTTGTGGCCCACTGGTAGATTCACCAGAGCCCACGTTTGGTTTCTTTCAATTGATTCCAATTCAACTTGCATTGCCTTTCTCCATTCATCATATGTTGTTGCGTTGCTGAACGTAGTAGGTTCATCATCTGCTAGCTAGCAACAAGTAACGATCATAAAGATCATGTACTTTATCTTCCCCCATAGCAGTAGTTTGTTAATATACCTGGTGCAATGGCCGAAATCCTTTGGGGGTGTGTCATCGAAGGAAATAGGAGTCACTGGACTGGATTGGTTCGATAGTTGTTGGGCATTTGATTCCACAACTGGGCTAGTAACTCTTGTGTTTTGTGACTCCGCATCATTTAATCCAATTACGTGTTGTGATGCAATAGCAAATTGATCAACTGGTACTGTGTTATCAACAAAACCATGCAACGTGGGTTCCCCGTTGCTTTCAACTATTGGCACATTAGCCCAATTAACTTGTGAAGTGGGCTCCATTTTTTTTTCCAAGTTTCCAATCCCAGCCTTTCTTTTCCATAAATTCAACATCACGTGCAACACATATGTGCTTATCTTCGGGGTTGAACATCCAGTGTGCCTTGCTGCCAGGGTAGAACCCAGGTACACGATTGCAGTTCCTTGATCACTTAACTTTCCCAGGAATGTGCCCACCTTCTTGACATACCCCACACAACCGAATAATCTCAAGTGCCGCAGGTCTGGTTTCTTTCCTGTCCAACGGTGTTCCATTCTCAAAGCCTCTTGTGGAAACCTGAATGTAAACCGCATGTCGTACTGCTTCGCCCCCAAAATGTCGGGCACATTCATAGTCTTCAATATTGATCAGGTCATCTCCACACCTGTTCGATTCCTGCGCTACACAACACCATTCTGTTGTGGTGTGTAACTGTGTATGGAGCAGTCAACTGCTTTTTGATACCATGCGCTTCACAAAACACCCGGAATTCATTCGAAGTGAACTCACCACCCCGATCTGTTTGTAACATTCCCAGCTTCAATTTACTTTCTTGTTCGACTTCCAACTTGAATACTTTGAACTTAGCGAAGGCTTCACTCTTTTCTTTGAGAAGGTACACCCGCATATACCTGCTAAAATCATCAACCAACAGTAAAAAATACCGATTACCTCCCATGGTTTGGGGTGTGATCGGTCCACACAAGTCAACATGAACAAGTTCGAGTGGGTTGCTTGCGCGCCATTTAGCCTCTTGGGAAAACAGTCTCCTTACTTGCTTTGCTACCAGGCATCCTTCACACACGGTTATGGATGTTTGATATTTGGTACTCCTCTCAATACTCCTTTTTTAGTCATGGTTTCCAACGTGTGAAAACCAACATGGCCTAGCCGTGCGTGCCACAGCCATGCCTCATCCTCCACATTACCAAGTAAGCACACGGGTTTCACCGCAGTAAGACAGATTTTATACAATCTGTTTTGTGAACGTTGTACCTTCATAACCAGTCTCCCCGGCTCATCATGAACCGTGAGGTAATCATGCCTCATCTTTACCTCATATCCTTCTTCAGTCATTTGGCCCAAGCTTATAATGCTACTATTAAGAGCTGAAATGTAGTACACTTCCGGAACTGCACGTTGTTCACCATTCTTGCATTGGAACAAGACGGTTTCCTTTCCTTTGATCGGCACACGTGAACTGTCTACAAACCTGACTGAGCCAGAAATGCTTTTGTCTAAATCAGCAAACACTTCCATCCGGCCAGTCATGTGGTTACTGGCCCCATTGTCAAGATGCCACATATCATTATTTTCTATTGACCTTTCTTCATTTGGGCATTTCTTCACCATGAACACTTCACAGTAAGGAAGCTTCTTCCTCACGTGTTTGTGTCAAATTTGCCTCCTCCTGTTTTTCATTTTTTCCTTTGCATTCTGATGCATAATGTCCATATTGTTCACAGGTGTAACACTGGACATGTTTCTTATCGTAATTCTTTGGATTATTGCCCCGATCGTGGTACCCCACATGACCACCTTGACTACCTATAACTCGGCTACTTCCACATCCTCTCAGGCCGGTACGACCAACCCGGTCTCCCCTGCCTCATCCACCAGAATACTCACCCTTTTTCTGCCCCTTCGAACGTGACTGTCCTTCAACATTCCTGAACAACAAGTTGTTTTCTCGTGTCGCATTGCTTTGCCAAAATTTCAATCTGTCTTCATAGGCCTTCAGCCTTCTTATTGCTTCTTCAAACGACATAGTATCCACATCTGAATATTGTTCTATCGAGGCTACAAGTTGTAAAAACTTCTCAGGGACAGAATCAAGAAGTTTCTTTACCAACGCCGCATCTCCAAGAGTTGAACCCAAACTGTTGTATTTCGCCACCATACCATATAGCTTCCTCGTGAATTCATCTATTGTTTCCCCTCCTTCATCTTTAACAACTCAAATTCGGCCTTGAGTGTGTTAAAGCGCCTTCTGAACTCGATCAGCGCCGACATATCGAGCCTTCAAAGCATCCCAGATTTTCCGAGTCGTCTTCTTTTTAGCCACCTGCATTAAGACGTCTTCCGGAATTGCTTGAAAAATAAAGGCTCGTGTTGTTTTGTTCTTCTTCTCATCAACAACATCACCTGCTACGGGTTCGATCGATTCCCACAACACCTGTGCATCCATCACAGCCTCCATCTTGATGGCCCAGGTGGTGTAATTTGTTGCTGTCAACGTCGGGATTTGTAGGGACACAAAATTGATTTCTTTGGGTGTCTGAGATGTAGTAGCCATGGTTAGTTTGTCATAGTTAATGTACTTGGGCATGCACTTTGATATAACAAAGCTCTGATACCAAGTGTTGGTATTTCAGAGATCCAAACTTCAACAACAAACTCATGAATTAAGAAGAAGCACTCAAATAAAAGAACAATAGTTTTTGCTCTCACAGATAATACTTCATTGAAATTGAAAAACAGTACATCGGAATTAAAACTTGCTTAACATTAAAAAACAAAAACTAACTGCATGAAAACTGAAAACTACGTGAACTAAACCCACGTTCGGTACAACAATACTTCTGCTACTTTCCAGATAAGGCGGTTGCATGGATTACTCAGTCAACATTAAACTATACACAAATATGCTTGTTGGGTAACTGAAAAAGAATAAACTTGGGCCGAAAGGATAATTTACTAGTAATTGATTACACTTCCATTTGTTGGTTGAGTTTTTGTAAATACACACCACACTCATGTATTATGAAGAAGAAATGAAAACACTATGTTATATAAAACTTGAATGGAAAACCGAGAAAAGTTCATTACTTTGAATAAAAGCAAACAACTATATAAATAGCCTTACACATCATCGTGGGAACCATAAAACAAGCAGAAAAATACTAACTTACCCTAAGAACCGGTACAAACTTTGACCCATCACCAACATTCACCTTTTCCCTATTTAATCGGTCAAATCACTTTACCAACTATATATCTTATTTATTCTACCACTAATTAAACAAACTACTAAATAAACAAATAAAACCAGACAATAAAACTAATGTCAAGATTAAACCCAACAATCACCCCTTAATCTCGACTCATTTACTCATTAAAGTAATGTCGGTTCATCCCCTTGGATCAAATTGGCTTCGTTGTCTTTGTTTTTCCACTTTGTGCACTCGTAGCTTAAGTGACCAAAACTCCACAATCATAACACTGCATTCCACTTTTATCACCTCGACCCGTTCCTCTACCTCGGCCTCTTCCACCTTTTTCAAAATTCTTTCCACGACCTCTTCCGCGCCCACTGCTTTCACCATACTTTTGCTCACTAGCCATCAAGAGGTGCCCTTTCTCTTCCTCCTTTTCTCCATGACTTTTGATTCTTTCTTCATACGCCTTAAGCCTTCCAACCACTTCATCAAAAAACATTGTATCCAAATCGAAACGTTGTTTGATCGAAGCCATGATTTGAAGAAATGATTTTGGCATTGCATCATGGTTTAAAAAAACGGCCTGAGGCGGCGCCTCGAGGCGAAACGTGTGACACCTCGTAAATTCCAGGTCAGCAACTCTATTACTTTATTAATAATGTTTATTATTATCTCATACGTGGCACTAGACTGAATGCATTTAATGTGACACGTGGCACCACAGTCTGAACATACCGATAATTCAGGGAATTATCACACAACACTCGCACGTGTCTTGAATAACGAACGTTGGTGAAACGGATCAAACTGTAGCACAAAAACACAGCACTTAGGCCCTAGTAGACCTAATTTAGCTAGAACAAGGCCTATGTGTCGAGAAACGATGATCGTATTCGAGAAATACCAAAGATTCGATTCAAAACAAGGAAATTGGGCCTATTGGGCTCAGCCGAGACCCATCGCGGTACGCGATGGGCACCCAATTGGGCTTTCGCGATACGCGAAGCTCGAGCGGGAGAATTTGAATTCTCCGAAAAACGTCGCGGTACGCGACGACCGATCATCTTCCACCACCGCGGTACGCGGCGTGTTTCGGGAACAGAATTATTATTTTAATCACCGCAGTACGCGGGGTGGCTTTTTGTGCAGCCTCCGCGGTACGCGACGACCCCAACACGCAAAAATCTTTATTTAACCAAGACCAAATCATTTCTGCCGAACCCTTAACCAATTTTCCGAACTACTAGCGATTACCCTCCGCCATTATCATCTGCAAAGCATCCTATAACCTCTGGAAAGCCATTTGAAGGCCTTAGAGACCCCATTGAAGACACTTGGAAGCTTGGAGTGGGCTAAGGAGCACCATTCACCATCTTGAACGACCTAGAGATGCTGAGAGGGATATTCCAGACCTTCTTGAAGCCCTCCATCGCTGTTCCAGCCTCATCTCAGTCCTCTCGAACTAACTTGAGGTAGTTCTAGTCCCATTTCGTGTTTTTGGCACTCGAAATCGCACATGCAAGCCTTGTAGGCTACATGCATCACCACCATCACTTTAATCACGAATTTTTGATGTTAATAATCTGTTATTGAATGTGTTTATCACTGATTTGAAGCATTGATGATGATTCATGATGATTTTGAAAGTCTATGATGACTATTTGTTGATTTTGTCACAAAATGGTTACTTTAAACAACATGCATACATGATCTATAATGTTTTATGTAAATTTCAGTATTTAAATGTTCTTAGAATTGATATATGAGATGTTCTACATGGTTAGAATGTTGATTTTTGATCAAGATATGTCAAGAGCATGATGGTTACTAAAAATAGTAACTTTAATGTTACTAAGTGTGTGTTTTGATGAAATAACCACATGGATATGTTTAGATCTATAAGATATGTTTAAAATGATGATTAAGTGTTAATATAAAAGTTATTTGATACATTGTAATGGTAAGAATTATCAAAGTATGATATTTAGGAATGTTACTAAAAATAGTGACTTTTTGTTATAAGATTGCTAGAAGGGATGAAATTGCTAAATGTTGCGTGTTTTATATGCTTAGTTAAACTTGTCATGATGATTATAGACGACTTTATAACTTAAATGTTTGAGATGGGTGCATTTGTCAAAAGTTTCTATAAATAGAAACTTTATTTTGCTAAATCGTGAATAGGAGCATGCTAGTCAAAACGAGTATGATCAAATGATTATTTAGAGCTAAGGTAATGATACTAAATGAGTTAGATTGTTAAACTTGATGAAATATGCTTGTTTGTGCACACTTTCTAAATATGGAAATTTTTACGCGCAAACTATGTTAAACCGGCTATGTGTAACTATGTGCTACGTGATAACATCCTCATTTAGGATAAATATGCATGATTAGAATAATCGGAATATGAGTTTATGCATAACTTGCCAAATATGGAAACTTTCCTAAAATAGAAACTTACCATAAATAATAAGTTTCCTCATAGGAATGATTTTTGGTATCCGTACACTTCACACGACACTAAACCGCACACTTCCACGAACACTTGATCCAAACCGTTACCAACGGGTCGTTAGGTCAAACACGGTCAACTCGACCCCACATAACCACTTAGTGTTGTTGAACACTAACACGGTCCGGTGAAACCCGCACTTGTGAACACAAACTCATAGTACCTATGTGATATAGGTGATCACTAGCCGGCGAGCTACACTCTCTCTTTTGAGCTAACGCATTTCTAAACTCAGGTGAGTTTACGGCCCCACTTTTACTCTTTAACTGCTTTTGCTAAACTATTGGGGTGAGAATACAATGCAACTGTTTTAGATGTATGACTGGTATGTTGTGAAAACCATTTTCGAGTGTAACTATTATCGCATAAAGTCCTGACTTATCCTTACCGTTAGTTGTGTAACAAACGAGTCATAATTACGTAGTACTACTGGGTTTGACTAGCCCCACTCGGCACCAATGTTGACTGGAGGTCATAACGAGTGTAATTTCGATGTGAATTGCGGGTTCAATGATGACTCGCGGAGGCAAACGGAAACAGTCTAGTTTAGGTAAGATGAACTGACACACTCCACGGATCGTAGTATCCAACAACTAAACTTAACATACCCAGTATATGTCTGTTTACTATTTCTGTCTGTCTAAACCTGTGAACTCACCAACTTTTTAGTTGACACTTTTCGCATGTATTCTCAGGTAACTGATGGAACATACGCTAGGATGCGCACTTGGACACACTAAGGAGTCAATCTTACATATAGACTCATGTCTTAGGCTTGTGTGCATTTTGTTGTTATGAAAACAATTTACTTTGTAGTGTCTGATACAATTTACTTTCCGCTGCAAACTTATGTACTTTTGATGTTTAACATTTCCGCTGCATATTGAATGAACCTATGTTATTCTACATACTTGTGTGATTGTGTAACTCATATAGAGTCGTTCTATATGACCATGAGCTATGATCCTGGCCACGTCACACCCACGTGGACTGACACCACGAGTGGGAATTTGGGGGTGTGACAAAACGGGACAAAAACGCTATTGAGGCGGCGCCTCACAGGTTCTGAAGAAACGGACGCCTCATTGGGCCGAGGCGGTCATGTGGGCTGAGGCGTATGCATTAATTAGAGGCGGCCCAAAAAATTTTACGGGCTGGAACAAAAAAATGCCTTTAACCTAATAACCCTTCGTCCCTTCCAATCGTCACTCGTCAGAATCACATCTCTCCATCAGCTAGCAATTCGAAGCTGGCCTTCTTCGAAATTGATCTTCTTCCATAATCCAAAGTAAGTTTTCTTCTAAAATTGAATTGCATGTGCTTGATTGCTTCATTTCTTCTTTATCAAATACTCGAGAGAACTTCCAGTCTAATCCCTCTGTACTGGCCATATCCACATCATCTTCAACCTCCATTCGCTGAATTTATATGCTATTTCAATGCAGACAACTCAAAATTGATCTGGTTGTCGATGAAATGGAATCGCCAATACAAAATCTCATCTATATTTGTTCAATGGATACTATCAGTTGTCTTCGATGAATTCAATCAATCTTCACTTGCTTTTAATTGTCTAACATTCAATTTGATCTTTGATTTTGATTCTATTTCATTCGTATAACCGAGCAACTTCTGTTTAGTCATTAGTGTTAAAGATACTTAGTGTTACATATTCTTTATTATGGCAATTTATATGGATGTATCTTAACTCTTAATGTGTTTTTTGCATCAACAGTTCAACACATGATTATTATTCAACAATTTAGTTCCTGTTTTCAATCTTCACTTGCTTTTAATTGTCTGACATTCAATTTGATCTTTGATTTTGATTCTATTTCATTCGTATAACCGAGCAACTTCTGTTTAGTCATTAGTGTTAAAGATATTTAGTGTTACATATTCTTTATTATGGCAATTTATATGGATGTATCTTAATTCTTAATGTGTTTTTTGCATCAGCAGTTCAACACATGATTATTATTCTGCAATTTAGTCCTGTTTTGTTTTATTATTCTGCAATTTAGTTCATCACATGATTATTATTCTGCAATTTATATGGATGTATCTTGATGATTATTATGGATGTCGACTAAAAACGCAAGGAAGGATCCTGCTTGGAAGTATGGGGTAGAACATCAAGTACCAGCACAAGGTGGGAAAAGGTTACAAATATATAAAATGTAACTATTGTAGTAAAGTCATTACAGGAGGAGTCAAAAGAATGAAAGAACATCTTGGCTGGACACACAAAGATGTTGCTCCTTGTGATAAAGGGCCCCCCTGAAGTGATAGAAGAAATATAACAATGCTTGAAGCAGTTTCAGGAAAATAAATTTGCTTCACAACGCAACTTTGAAGAGAGCGTGGGAAGTGGGGCATATTACAGTGGTGAAGCAAGTGTTCCATCTTCTAGCTCTAGGGGTGTTAGAGAACCAATGGACCAGTTTATGGGGAGTGCAAGAGACAATGAAGATGGGTCACTACCGAATGAAATCATGACACCAGCAAGTGCTAAAGAACACCGAAACAGAGTCTGCTTGGATATTGGAAGATTCTTTTATGAGAATGGAATCCCGTTTAATGTAGCAAATAGTCCTTCATTTGCTGATATGCTACGTTCAGTTGGAAACTTTGGACGAGGATTAAAGGCCCCTAAAACGCATGAATTACGGACTTGGTTACTTAAAGAAGAAGTTAAGACAACTACTGCAATGGTGGATGACATAAAAGAAAATGGAAGAAAACCAGGTTTCGTTGTTATTGGATGGCTGGTCGGACATGAGAAACCTAAGTCCAAATAAATTTTTGGTCAACAATCAATATGATACTGTTTTTTTGAGAACCGTTGATACATCAGATTGCATAAAAAATGCTCAGAAAATTTATGAGCTGCTTGATGAAGTTGTTGAAGAGATTGGGGAGGATGTTGTCATTCAAGTGGTGACTGACAATGCTAGTGCATACAAAGCTGCTGGTGCGTTGTTAATGGACAAAAGAAAAGGCTTGTATTGGACCCCTGCTCATTGAATTGATTTGATGCTTGAAAAAATTGAGGAATTGCCACAACATAAAAACGCTTTGCTTAAAGCAAAAAAGGTTAGCAATTTCATCTATAATCACCGGTGTGTGTTGAGTTTAGCCCGAAAGACTCAAGAAAGATCTTCTTCGACCTGCTACCACAAGATTCGTCACAACATTTTTGACTATACAAAGCATTTTCGAATCGAAGGAACCTTTACAGCAAATGTTTGTTTCAACTGAGTGGAGGAATTGTGCTTGGGCCAAGAAAGTCGATGGTAAAGAGGTAAAAATAATAATCATGGATGAAAGAAATTTTTGGCCTTGTGTGGATTATGCCATTAAAACCACAATGACATTTGTTCAAGTTTTGAGGCTTGTTGATGGGGAGCAAACACCAGCAATGGATTTATCTATGGAGCAATGGATGAATGTAAAGAAAAGATTGCGAAGAACTTGGATAACAAGGTCTCTTCTTATAAAGAGATATGGGACATCATTGATAAAAAATGGGAGCTGCAAATGCATCGTGACTTGCACGCGGCCGCCTACTACTTAATCCACAATATCGATGGAGCCCTATTATACGTATATACTTGGGTCGGCTATCCCTAATGTTATTGTATTGCTTATGTCATCCGGCCCTAGTCTTGAGTCTATATATAGCATCTATTATGTACTCAATATTCACAATTCAAATGAAATAATTCTTTACCAAATTTAACTTGGTATCAGAGCCTTTCTCTGACAACCCTAGACTGCCGCCAGACATTCCCAGCCATAAACAACCTTCCGTGAGGTGGGTAGTGTGTGTAGGCTTGTCCTTCACAGAAAAGACTTGGACATCCACATCATCAACTTTTACATTCTATGTTTTCTTAATATCTTTTACCTGTTGCTGATTAACAATCTGTATTTGTTTGTGATTCATGTCTGGTTGGAAAATCCTCAAAACTTTCTTTACCTTTATCTGATTATATTAGTTCTCAAGTTTTGGATTTAATTGTGTGTGATGTTTGGGGACCTGCACATGTTCCATCCTTTGATGGTCATCATTATTTTTTGTTGTGTGTGTATCATTACTCAAAATTCATGTGGTATTTTTCTATCAAACTTAAGTCGGAGGTGTTTGTTATTTTTCAACAATTTATCAAAATGGCTGAACAACAATTTAATACAAAAATCAAATCCGTTCAAACCGACTGGGGAGGTGAGTTTCGCAAGTTATCTCCGTTTCTTTCACAACTTGGTATCATTCATCGACTTTCATCTCCACACACAAGCGAACTAAACGGGGTCGTTGAATGCCGTCACCGACACGTTGTCGAAACCGGCCTCACCTTGTTAGCTCAATCTCATGTCCCACAGAGATTCTGGCGTTTCGCCTTTGGCGCGGTTGTTTACCTCATCAACAGGATGCCATCGCGATCAAATTCCAATATCTCCCCTTTTGAATGTCTCTTCCGACACAAACCAAATTACTCTTTTCTTCGAGTCTTCGGGTGCCAATGTTACCCGCATCTTCGACCCTACGATTCTCACAAACTTGATTTCCGTTCCGTTCCATGTGTCTTTCTTGGCTACAGCACCTCCCATCATGGGTACCGGTGTCTCGATCCAACAACAGATCGTCTTTATGTATCCAGGCATGTTCGGTTCAACGAACATGCTTTCCTGTTTCAAAATTCAGCTCCACCATCCCAACCTACTCCTCCACCTCCGTACTTCTCTACATACCCATCTCATTCCACAACCCACCTCTCGGCTGACACACCTCTTCAGCCTTCATCTTCTGCTGAAAACAGTCCTGCCCACCCCTTGGAACATCCAACTTCGCTCCCTGCTAATACCAGCCCCTTTCATTCCTCGCCTGCCACAACTACAGCCCCTCTCTTCCCAAATCAACCACAGTTTGCTTCTCATTCTTCTCTCACCAGCTCTTCATCCTCTTCTACACCTCCATCTCCTCCTCCACCACCACCACCATTTCGTATGCGTCCTGCAAATCTGCGCCCCAATCCCAAACAACCGGTCATATACAATCCCTCTGCCTATCACACATATCTTCCTTCTGACATTACACCCACCTCCTTTACCATTGCCAACAAAGACCCGCACTCGCGAACTACAATGGCAGATGAATACAAAGCTTTGGTTCGGAATCACACATGGTCTTTGGTTCCACGTCAACCTCATACATGTGGTAGATTGTAAATGGGTATACAAACTCAAACAGGATCATACCGGGCTGTCACGCGTTACAAAGCACGCTTGGTTGCTAAAGGTTTTCGACAACAACCGGGTGTGGACTACTGTGACACTTTTAGTCCGGTTGTGAAACCTACCACTATTCGGGTTGTTTTATCTCTGGCAGTTGCACATGGGTGGTCTCTACGACAACTGGATGTCCAGAACGCATTCTTACATGGAGATCTTAAGGAGATTGTTTATTTGCAGCAACCACCTGGTTTTGTTGATCCACAAAAACCAGATCATGTGTGTCTTCTACACAAGTCACTTTATGGGCTAAAACAAGCTCCACGTGCTTGGTTTCAACGGCTCTCCTCTACCCTTTCTCACCTTGGTTTTCGTGGATCCAAAATTGATCCTTCTCTGTTCATCTTCTCCAAAGGCCGCACTCTTCTATACATGCTAGTGTATGTGGACGACATTATCCTTACCGGGAACAACTCAGCTGATATTGACAAGGTGGTTCGTAGCCTCAGCAACACCTTTGCTCTTCAAGACCTTGGAAATTTATCCTATTTTCTAGGTATCAAAATCGTCCCTCGTGGCAAGGACATCATTCTTTCTCAGAAAAAAATACATCCTAGATCTCCTTCGTCAGGCCGGCTTATCACAGGCCAAACCTGTCCCTTCCCCCATGGCCACATCTACCACTTTAACCCTGGGAGATAACCCACCTTTTGAGAATCCACACCAATACAGGCAAATGGTTGGTGCACTTCAGTATGTAACTTTGTCTCGGCCTGATCTCACCTTTGCAGTAAACAAAGTATGCCAATTCATGCATGCTCCCACTACAAATCATTGGTCCCCAGTCAAACGGATCCTCTATATCTCCAAGGCGATATTAATTTTGGTCTTCTGCTACACCATGATTCTGGTTCCATGCTCCATGCCTACACTGATGTGTCTCTCACAGCCTACTCGGATTCCGACTGGGCTGTTTGCCCGGATGACCAGAAATCTACCTGGGGATTTGCCATTTATCTAGGGAAGAATCTGGTTTCGTGGGCTGCTCGCAAACAGAAAACAGTTTCCTGGCCATCCACAGAATCTGAATACAAGGCATTGGGAGATACTGTAGCAGAACTTACATGGCTTGAAACACTCCTGCGGGAACTGTGCTTTCCGGTCAAGCAAGCTCCTACGCTATGGTGTGATAATCTAGGAGCCACGTATCTCTCTGCCAATCCGGTCTTTCATGCTAGGACAAAACATGTTGAGGTTGACTTTCATTTTGTAAGAGAAAGGGTTGCTCAAAAGAAATTAACAGCTCAATTCATCTCTACTCAAGTTCATACAAAGAAACGAAACCGACTGAACACCGAAAGAATGAACGACTTGGTTTACATCATGTACATTAAAAAGCTAAAGCAGAAATTTTGAAGAAAGAGAATTTAAAAGAAGATGATGATCCTTTAGTTGTTGATGATGTGTTGTCCGATGATGAGTGGATTGTTAGCGGGGCAAATGAGGAAGTAGGTGGATGATCTTCATCTAGGAAAAGAAAACAAGTTCAGATTAATTTGATTGACGAGGATGATGATGTTGAAGTAAACTCGGTTGAGGAAGAAGATGATGAGGATGAGTTAGATAGTGATGCTTTTTATGCAGTTTGAATTTGATTATTTGTTTCTGATGCTTTATACTTTTAAACATTCTAAGTCTTTTTGTGTTTCATAGACTTTGTCCTTTTTATGTTAATTGAATGATGTTGATCTTAGTTATAAAAGTTCTTTAATTGATGTTTAGTATTTACTATTTTTTTGATATATATATTATAAAAATATTTATTTATCTACTACTGCCTCGGACTTACGCCTCGTTTCGCCTTGAGGCGTACGCCTCGTGAGGCAGAGTGAAAACGCCTCGAGGTGCGATTCCATTCTTTTAAACCTTGCATTGCATCAAGTATCCTTCTCACCATTTCTTCTTCCTCAACTTCATGCCCAAGACTCTTCAACTTTGAAACCAACCCGCTCAACTTAGTAGCATAATCATCAACAAGTTCTCCTTCTTTCATTCTCAAACCTTCAAGCTCTCTTTTCAGTGTTGCAATTTGAGCCGTCCTCACCCGACCTACACCCAAGTATCTAGTTTTTAAGCCATCCCACACTTTCTTTAGGTCCATGTGACTTGACATTTGCAACACTATATCTTCTGGTATTGCTTGAAACAAGAAGGCTAAAGCTTGTTTTGATTTCTTAGCATCCGGTTCTTCCCCAAGAGCCCTTGGTTCAACACTCTCTAATAAACCATGTGCATCCAAAATGGACTTAACTTTGATACCCCATACTGGATAGTTGGTTGCGGTTAAAGTTGGAACTTGGTAAGACATTGATCCAGCTTCTTTTGCTTGCACCATAGCCATTCTTCCTATTTTTTATGAGTATAATATCCAAAAAATTCAAAATTGAGATGCCAAAAAAATTTTCACGTGCTTCCTTCCGGTCGTTTTTTTCTTGGATATTTGATAAAATAAAACGAAAAACTTCCCTTAGGTCTGGATAATCGAGCGGTCAAAAAAATCTCCTTTGTTTCTTTCTTTCGGCAGAGTCCTCGTCTCTTCTCGTCGCCAAGGTCACTAACTTCTCGGACTGAGATTCTTTCAGCCGCCTGTCTCTATTTCGGTTCTTCGGTCTTCTTACTCAGTTGTTGGCGAGTTCCGGTCAGTCTTCTCGCTGTTCTTTCTTCCTCACACCGAACCTAAGCTTTCCGGCAACGGTCTAACGGTCTTCTTTCTTACACCAGAATCAAACTTCCAGCCGGTCTCCTTCGGTCTTTGCGATCTTCACAGCTTGCAATTCACATGGAATGCTACCCTTCTTTAGATCGAGCCTAAGCTCTGATACCAATTGTTGGTTGAGTTTTTGTAAATACACACCACACTCACGTATTATGAATAAGAAATGAAAACACTATGTTATATAAAACTTGAATGAAAAACCAAGAAAAGTTTACTAATTTCAATAAAAGCAAACAACTATATAAGTAGCCTTACACATCATCGTGGGAACCATAAAACAAGCAAAAAAATGATGTTCGGAGAAGGAAGCTCTATCTTTTTTTTTTGGTTGGAGGTCAAGAACAAGGTTCCATGACCAAGAACAAGATGTACCGGAATGGTCAAGTGATATTTAAAAATTTTGGAAGCTTAAACCGAGAAGACTTTGGACGTGACCATGGTGAAGGTCGGGTGTCCAAGAAGAGTCGTTATGGGTCAAAGCAAAGGCATGTTTTGACGGGAACGCGGCAGTGAAGAACGACATGAACAAACAACGATTAAGGGGGTGATTGTTGGGTTAATCGAGTTGTTCATAGGTCACGGGTCAGCGGGTCAAACTAGCCAACATGCTTGCAAGTCAAGTGAAGATTCGGTCCAGGGGTACAGGGTCATTCAAGGCTGATTGGAAGTGGATTACAGCTGTGATTTTCTGTATTATAGCTGCTAATTACCAGCTACCAGTTTCCTAGTTTAGCTTGGTCTTCCTTGTTTAGATTAGCTTGGAGATTTAGTTTAGTTTTAGTATAAATAGGGTTATTGGGTCTTTGATATGTAGAAGTTTTATTTTGATCAATAAAAAGTGTTTTGTGCTTGATAAAGGACTTGATTTTCCAACAAAACACATATAAAACATGTGAATATGACTTGTGTAGTAGTTTGGCACGACACAACATGTTAAATGATTTGCAACCAATTTGTAAACAAGCAAAATTGGTCATAAAAGAATATACAAATCTTTAACTTCTTGTAAACAAGTTGGCAGAATGTGTTGGACCTAAATAGGTTTTGATTGCTGAAAAAACTCACTAATATAATACAATAAATGTAAAAGAATAAAAAATGTGGATATATGTTCTTCCAGTACGTGAAGAAGAAAAGAAAAGATGCAATTGATATATTTATTCATGCAAAACCATGTGGCTATAAATAGCCTTGGAAACATGACAAACTTAGCCAAGGAACTAGTACATCCTATGACATATTCTAACTTTACCCAACGTACATATGCAAAGAAATCGGTCAAACATGATGCCAAGTCCAACTACTAAATAATAATTAAATAAACCATAAAAATTAAAATGCTTCAAGTTTCCTGCTACGTAGTCCGCGTAAAGCCTTGAAACCCTGCTTATTTCATGCATCTTATTAACTAAATTAAACCAAACTTAATATTACTTGATCCATGAATCTCCAAACCGTAACCCACTACTCTTAACAAACCCGATTAATCTAACAGAATGAACCCATTAAGTTAATACAACCCAAACAAAACTCATGTATTATGCCGATTAGATATGCTAACTTGTACACGACTTGTTTATCAAACAACTTGGAATGTATTACTTGCGTAGTAGCTAGTTTGGCATGTCCACCTACGTTTGTCATTCATGAATAATAGTTTACCTTGGTTCTCGGTTTGAATCTCCTCGTTCTATAATCCATCATTGTAGGATTGAAGGCAACCCGTGATATACTCTACACTTGTGTGAAATTCGTGTTTGTTTTCTGTGATATACTCTACACTTGTGCATTTAAGAAGTTTATTTTTTGAAATTTTGAGGCTAGGTCTATATGTTTAATGTTACTAGAGGGTCCATTTAGGGTTTTTCGCATCTCATTTTATAAAAGTTAGGTTAAGCATTTTGTTATGAATTCATGTGAAATCATGCAAACATTTAGAATTAAACTTTATGCTTTTACACTGCATGAAATAATGTCCCATTTCACATAACAAAAGAAAACGACCATTAATATTTAATTACTAAACAAGAACAAGAAGAACATGCAACAGACAAAAAAGATAAAAACGAAAAACAACATAAAACTATGGATGTTTAAGCTTTTGCAATGAACACCATCACCTTCACAAAAATCCAATTTTCCAAGATATTCAGAAAATGGAAAAAGGCATGCCTTCAACAACGGATGACAAGTAAAGCAATACACACCATCCAAAATCCAATAGCAAAACCAGTGGCTCCACCTATATAAAACCATCTCTTAAGATCATCTATGTCTTCGCCATCATCCTCACTTTTACCGAGGGTCGGAGCTTGTATTCGTTTATCTCGAGGACAATATATTGTGATTGGAAGTCCACATAGTCCTCCATTTCCAGTGTAACTTGAAGGATTAAAAGACTGGAGTTGAGTGCCAGAAGGAATTCTCCCTGTCAGGTTATTATACGACACATTTAGATAGTTTAGCCAGGCCATCTCAGACATGCCTGAGGGTATTCCTCCTGAAAGACTGTTTCTAGATAGATCCAAAATTTGAAGTTCTTTCATTTGACCAATATTTGGTGGAATCTCTCCAAATAAAGTGTTGTTTGACAAGTCTAGTGCAATCAACTTATGAAGATCGGTTAATTCATCTGGGATTTTTAGTGTTAGATTGTTGCTTGATAAATTGATGATCTTCACTAATCCTAGATTGATACCAAATTCACGCACAATTCCTTGCCACTTGATCATGGCATGGTCAACATACTCACTCCCACCAGCAACGTCAAAATAATGCACATTTTGGTGAGGTGAGAACCCATTTTGAACCATGGAGGTGATATTATTAAGACATGAGGGGATGGTTCCATATAGGTTATTTATTGACAAGTCTAGAATTTGTAGATTTACCAGCTGACATAGTTGTGAAGGGATGGTCCCAAAGAAATTATTTGATGTTAGGCTAAGAGCATACAATCCTGGTAAATCTTTCCCTATCCAATCAGGCACGTACCCAAAGAAGTTGTTGGCCCCTAATTCCAGAAAGGTTAAGTTGGTGCAGTTCTTTAACGATAAAGGTAACTCTCCTGAGAAGCTATTGTTGTATAGAAACAAAATGATAGAGATTACAAATGTCCGGACGTAAGAAGAAAAGGATTTGTTTGCTTGGGGGAAATAGATACGGGCCAGCTCACAAATGTCCGGACGGAACGCTAATTGGAGCAAAGCACGTTTCATGTTTAACTCTCAAGTCTTGAGGACAAGACTTTTAAATAAGGGGGGAGTAATGATAGAAATTAGAGTTATATTAATATGTAATCATATTTAGTAGTTATGGTAGGTTCTAGATATGGGTAATTTGGTAATATTAATATATAGTGTGTGTTAGTGGGTTATAAATAGAGGATAGTCTTGTGAGTTGGGTAGGAAGAGTTTTATTTAGAAAATAGCCAGGTTATGGCTGGTCTCCGGTTAATGCAGTGAGAAAGGGCTGAGCCCTGGGTTGGGAGATTTCATTCTTTGTAATCATCTCTTTCAATTAATATTACTATAATTCTTGTTTGATTACTGTCTATTTGTTGATAGTTCAATTGAATTGCATTCAAATCCTATCAATGGTCCGACCTGCTGAAGACCTGCGGTTCTCCACCGCCATTTGATTTCAATTTCATCTTCAATGGATCTCATCATCGCCGTTGTTCTCCAATTTCCGAAGATCATCAAGTGGTTTTTCCAGATTCGTCGTCCACTTAACAGCAAATTTCAGGTTCTTCCAATTTCAATTTCATCTTCCCGTTTTTGATTTGATTCCATTCATCTCTTTCACATCACGTAATCTTCTGTCATCCTACCGGTCGATCACACCTTTTTCGTTCATTCCAAATTCATCCAATCATCGATTGATTTTCCTGATCAGCCAATTAGTCGCCGATTTTAGGGTTTTCCGATTTCAATTTCATTGTCGCAATTCTGATTTGATTCCGTTTCCGATTCTCAGTTCCATCCAATTTCCGATTCAACCATGGTAAACCAAACATCTCGATTAGATGTTCACGATCAACAAATCGCCCAACTCCAGCAAGCCATTAATGAAATTAAGGTTTCACTCAAGCTGTTGAATGAAGAACGCTCGTAGTCCAGGGAATTTCGGAAGGTGGTCTTAGCTTGGATGAAGTCCCAAGAGGAGAAATCGGTCGATTCTTCAAGGCAGGAGCTCCAATCGGATTTGATTCACGATCCTCTAATCCCTGTTATCGACGGTAAGCATGTAACGATTCATCCTCCTTCTGAGCAGTTCACTACGATTCAACAATCGGAGGGGATTTCCGATTTGATCGGTGATGTAGAGGTCGAGGACACAGGGCGCCCTGATTCCGTCACCAGTAAGGCCGCTCCTTATCATTTTTGTTATTCAATTGGGTCTGGGCTTTTGTATGTTAATGGGCTTCCTATGTTGGGCCAAACATAGTCCAAACCAAATTTTTCCTTCAAAGCCAATGATCGGAATATTAATTCCCGTTTGGATAAGTACCGCAACTTTCCTTCCAATTTGGGATCGTCGATGTCAAGGGAGGCAGGCTCTATTCAGCCCCGAGATCGAGGAGCGCGATATCTTTCACGTTTGAATTGGAAAGGACGTAAGAAGAAAAGGATTTGTTTGCTTGGGGGAAATAGATACGGGCCAGCTCACAAATGTCCGGACGGAATGCTAATTGGAGCAAAGCACGTTTCACGTTTAACTCTCAAGTCTTGAGGACAAGACTTTTAAATAAGGGGGAGTAATGATAGAGATAGTTATATTAATATGTAATCATATTTAGTAGTTATGGTAGGTTCTAGATATGGGTAATTTGGTGATATTAATATTGTGACAACCGGAAAATTTTTGTTTCTCAAACACTTTTGCTTCTCAAACACTACCAACAACAACCAAATTTCGGGACGAAATTTCTTTCAACAAGGGGATGATGTGACACCCAGCAATTTCAGGTAAATTGCAACTCTTACATTCTTTACATTTCACATTCATACTTGTTGCATTTCATTTAATTATGTTTAATTAGATGAGCTGAACACAAACAACTAAGGCGAAACGATAGTTCGTGGAACTATCGAATCGTACATTGCACATTGGTTTTGAAGTGTGGCAAACACAACACTAACACAAAACAATAATTCGGGGAATTATTGAATTGTGCATTTGACGTTGATTATGATTAATCAAGCGTGCAAATATTTCATAAAACACAAACACAAACGATCACCGATAATTCGAGGAATTATCGAAACACACACGAGTCTTACGAACGTTGGTGAACAAACCATTGAACAATAATAAAAGTTCAAACGATGCTAAACGATGAGTTATAAGCGTGAAATAATCGAAAAACGAGCCGAAACGACGAAATTGGACTTATTGGGCTTGCCTGGAGGCCCAGGCGGTACGCCCAGACCCAACACCCCTTCCTTGGCGATGCGCGCGAGACAAAGAACTCAGCCGGACACATTTGGCATCCGCGCGGTACGCCTGATGTCGAAGAGCCACGCCAGGCGATACGCCTGACAGACCCAGATATCAAAACTTGATTTACACTCAACCTATCTCATTTCTCATCATTCCTATCTCCTTTCTTCGGCTATAAAACCCCATTCTCGAGCCAAAACCTTTGCATCACCACTATTTCACCAAGAAAACCTCCATTGATGAGCTTGAAAGCCATTGTTGAAGCTTCTTGAAGGTTTGAAGCTTGGAAGTGAAGTTTGGAGGCTTGTTCTCATCAACACCACCACTTGAAGCTCATAGGAGATCATTTCCAGAAGATTTTGGAGCTGCCAAATCCTAGATCCGACATCATCTCAGTGTTTTAGAACATCTAAGGTAGCTTTACATGTTTATTCATAGTTAAATCTTCATGTAATGGGTAAAAACCCACATGTATGAAGATCCACTCACATGCAACTCCGATCCGCTCACATGCACGAAATTTTAATGGGTCTAGAATGTTTATGAATGTATTTTGAAGTAGATTGATGATAGAAATCATCTAGGATTGGGCCTTGTTGATTTGATGATGATTTTGTAAGACTTGCCATATAAGGAAACTTTATTTGGGCAAAACGACATAAATGGTGATTTAAGCGCAAACGACATGTTTTAAGAGTTTAAACGTGTTTTATAATCTTATTGGAAATTGTTAGTTTTATGAAATGGGATTTCATAACTACACTTTCCTAAATTGGAAACTTTCTAAAAATGGTAAATTACGCAATTAGAGTACTAGCGTGCATTTTGGTGACTTATGTGCATTAAGGCACATAAACACAACAATCGTATCACCAACGATTCACCGAGTCTCACTAATCAACACGCACACACTCGGTTGAGCACACAGACACTTGGAGTTGTATGGGATACAACACACCACAAAACACATACTCACACCTATATGGTTATAGGTGCCTACTAGCAGGATTGCTAGCATTCGCAGACGCGAACACACAAACACACCGGAACTACTAATCAGGTGAGTTCACGGCCCCTTTTTACTTTTCTAACCTTTGGGGGAGAAAACAATGCATTATAACTGTTTTGAACAACAACTCATTCCATTCATGTATGGACATGCTTTATCACTATATGTATATGTGTGGACCACATCACAACTAAAAGTCCTCGCGATACTCCACGGACCGTTAGTAGCGCGTAGCACCTAGCGTGGTAATCTTGAATAGTACTATTTGGGCCCGACAAGCCCCACCCATCGCGCCTGGGAGGCCAACCCGACTTGAGGTCGGAATGGGTGCAATATTGACCAACACTTTGCCATTGTCTTGTGATGGACATGGCGGGAGGCACAACTGTCAGCTTCGGTACGACCCCGCATATAATATAACTGTATTGACTAGCTATCAATCGATACTGCATTGTAATGATACATAGATAACAACTCTTACTTTAAACATTGGATGTTTACTGTTTATGATAAACCTGTGCTCTCACCAACCGTTGTGTTGACCCTTTTACTCGCATGTTTTCTCAGGTAACTAAGGCACGCGCACAAGGAATAGGATGCTAGGCTGGAGTCGCATGCATCTGTTTATGTGTCTTAGTCTATTAAACTTTTGTTATCAATTGGTCGTGTTCTTGTGTATTGTTAAACATCTTTAATCGTTTCCGCAACTAATATTACTTATCATTTTGAAAACTGTTTTAAATTAACGCTTCCGCAAAATTATGAATGTTAAACTGTTTTGTTAACATACACTTTACTTCCGCAACTCTGATAATACTAAACTGTTTTATCCAAATTATTGGATGTACGTGCGTAACCAGACATATAGGTCTCGCATGTTGTGTGACCGGAGACTGCGATCCTGACAATCTGCTGCCGCTCGCGCCCCGGAAGGGACGGGATTTCTTGGGGTGCGACAAATATCTAGTGTGTGTTAGTGGGTTATAAATAGAGGATAGTCTTGTGAGTTGGGTAGGAAGAGTTTTATTTAGAAAATTGCCAGGTTATGGCTGGTCTCCTGTTAATGCAGTGAGAAAGGGCTGAGCCCTGGGTTGGGAGATTTCATTCTCTGTAATCATCTCTTCCAATTAATATTACTATAATTCTTGTTTGATTACTGTCTATTTGTTGATAGTTCAATTGAATTGCATTCAAATCCTATCACAAAACCTCAAGATTGACCAAATACTTTATAGAAGCAGGAAGCCTTCCAAACAGATTGTTATGTCCCAAACTAAGAAGTTGTAGCTCTTTGAAATGCCATAAACAGTTTGGAATTAGTCATGTGAACGAGTTGTGTGAGAGATCAAGAAAGAAGAGAGACCCATCAACAATTTGGCACAAAAAGTTGATTTCTCCACTGAAGTTGTTTTTGGAAAGATCTAGCCATTGCAAGGCAGATGAAACATTTGAAGATTCGATGTCAAAGTTTGATTTCAAATCAATTAGTTTCCCCGTGATGTTGTTGGAAGAGAGATTCAAATATGTTAATTGGGAAGGCCACATGTTCCAAAAAACCTCTGGGATTGTGTCTGAAATCCCAGAATTAGAAATATCAACGTGGGATAGATTTTTTAGTGTTTGAATCCATTTAGGGAAACTAGGGCCTAGCTTGCAAGAGCTCAAGTCAATATCTTCTACATAGGAAAGATTTGACATGTGATCTTCAGAAGGAACCCCTTCAAGTGGGTTGTTTGAAAGATCTATATAAAAAATCTTTGCATTTCCAATGTATTTAGAAATGGCACCTTCAAGAGAATTGAAAGAAATGTCTAGTGTTTGAAGCCTGGGTAGATGCCATACTTTTTCACTGATGGTTCCATTTAACTGATTGCCACAAAGGGACAAATGCATCAGGGATGAAAACTTTTGGATATCATCTGAAAATGACCCTGTTAACTGGCTACCTAAAGCAACCAAATTTTGTAATGTAAATGAAGCGCAGCCTGATAAGTTGTTTAGGAAAACTGGAAAATGCACAGGCATTGAGTTGAAATAAAAACTTAAAATTTCCAGACTACATAGATTTCCAACATACTTTGGAATTCCATCCAACTTGTTGATAGAGATATCCAGAGCTACAAGTCTATTGCTTGTTAAAGGGAACAACCAATGATACATGGATGAGTTAAGATTGTTGTTTCTAAGATGTATGCTGACAATCGATGACGAAGATGAGTTGACAGATGAGTAAGAATATGGATGCATGACATGTGAGAGGTCACATCCATCTAACCTTAAGGTTGATAGTCTTTGAAGACTTAGAATGACATTTACCCAATTATCTACTTTGCTTAGAGAAATTCTTGACATATCAAGGTCCTCCAACAAAGACAAATGAGACAACCAATCCAGGAACAGCTTTGGTCTAGATACCTTAACCGAGTCATGGAACCAATGAACATGGGAATGGATCCATAAAAATAATTGTCGTTAAGATCAAGATGATTCAAATAGCTTAAGTTGAGCAATGAAGGGCTAATCTTACCTTGAAGAAGCCCAAAGCTCAAGTCAAGTCTTGTGACATGACCTGTCTGGTTGTTGCATGTGATTCCAAACCATTCACAGCAATCATCGGTTGCTTCTTCTTCATCATGTGTCCATGTGGAGAGAAGTCTTTCAGGATCATGTTGAACATATGATTTGAAATGAAGAAGAGCATGTTTTTCGTTATCGATGCACTTGTAGTTACTACTGAGGTGGTGTAGTGAAGTGGCATTTGTAGCTTCAAAACTTACAAACAAAACTGCTAAAGCAATAATAATAAAGAAGAATATAGAAGGCACAAAATGTGTGTGGCAAGTGTTTTTTCTCATTTTTTTGTGTAAGTTTGTGTTGATTTTTCTTTAACCTTTGAAGCATCAACATGTATGCACTTCTTTATATAGACTTGCAGTATAAAGTAGACAACCTCGAATTGGACGACTGTAGTTAATCTACTGATTACACATACGAATTAAAGACTTTTGTAGGTCTTAGTTATTTGTATTTTTTTAGATATTGAGTAAATTATGATTTTGACCCTATGGTTTAAGTCTTTAACATATTCAACCCAAAATATAATCTTTTAACAACAAAGTTGTGACACCCCGTAAAATACAGGTCAGCATTGTAATTTATTTAAATGTTTATTTAAATGATTTTGTACACATGGCACTAGAATTAATTTAATTTAGTGTGACACGTGGCACGACAGTACGATTACTGACAAACGACTAGATAATTCGAGGAATTATCGAGAAACAACACACACGTGTCAAAACACACAAACGTTGGTGAACGTTTAGCACATTGTGTAACACAACACTCGAAACCTCATGAAACGCTCAAACATTGAACTGGGAAGTTCAAACGAGGCCAAACGATAGTTCGTAAACGTGAAAACGGCAACGAACGGATCAAACCCATTAAGCTAGGCTTATTGGGCTCTTCAGGGGCCCATCGCGTTCATGAGAGGCCCTATCGCGATACGCGACGAGATTCGGGAGAATTTGAATCCCGAAATCCATCGCGGTACGCGAAGCATCTTTTTGGCCCCTCTTCGCGGTACGCGACGATATCTAGACGCCAAATCTTTATTTAACCAAGACAAATCTCATCCTACTCTACCTTAATCATTTTCTTCAATCCCCCACGCCATATATTCTCGTCTGCAAACACCAGATTTGACCCTAAGGAAGCCATTGAAGGACTTCTTGAAGCTCCACACTTGAAGATTGAAGCTTGGTGACCTTGAAAGAAGACCTCTAGATCATTATCCACCACCACCACCTTCTTGTCCTTGACCAACCCCACGAGCCAGAAGCCTCAGGAGCTGTTGAAGCCACCATCTCGATCAGTTGAAGCTCTAGGAGGCAGTCTTTACATCTCTTATGGCTTAATATCACTTCCACACACACATGCATGCTTATCATCACACATGCAAGCACCCTTGATGCACATACACGAATTCTGGACCTGGGTTTGTTGATTTAAATGAGTTCCTTGATGATCTATGATGATTATAGTAGTGATTTATGACGATCTATGATGTGGTGTTTGTGAAAATCTCATGATTTGTGTATAAAATGTTGAAAGATTGCCATGCATGTATGATCCATGATTGTTGGGATGATTTTAAATATGTAGATATGTTGCTTGATGATATTGGAAGAGGAGAGTATGTTTAGATCTTGCTTAAATGGTTAAAAATGTGATTTTTATGAAACTTTCTAATAATAGTAACTTTTTATCTATGAAATGATGATATGGGTGATTACATGGACATGCATGGGTGTATATTTGCTACTTGGATGATATTAGGATGTTATTAACACTTAGAATGGGATTTTAATATTGTTTATGATCATATTTAGCAAGGTTACTATTTATAGTAACTTTTACAAGCTAAATGTTGATAAATGGTGATATTGGCCAAAGGTGGATGGGTAAAATATGTTAAATGGTATAATATGACTATTTGTGTTATAAAAATGGCTTAGGGATTACTAGAATGGTCATTTTTATGCAAAACTATAAAGTTACTATTTATAGTAACTTTATCTTTAGAAATGTTGGTTTATAAACATGTTGTATGATTTGAGCATGCTAAATGATTTATTATGTCTTAAAACGGTGAATGAATGCCAAGTTAGATGGTTTCCGATATCACGTATGCTATAAATGGAAACTTTCCATTTTAGGAAACTTTTATGTGCAAACATGATATAAATGACTTATGTGATTTCGTATGATAATGTGTTATGTGTTAACATGATCACGTAGGACTAACAAGCATGCTAGAACTCTAAAATCGATATGCTTCGTGAAACTTGCCATAAATGAAAACTTACTAAATATAGTAAGTTGTCCATAGACGCGACCTACGCGTTTTGCACATGACGAGCACTTACACAAATGCTACACGATTCACAACCGACACACGGTTCACCAACGGGTCGTTGACTTAACACGGTCAACCACGGTCAATGTGGACCAACATGAGCAAACACAGTCATTGTGAACCGAGGACAAACATGAACAACCGAAGGTTGTTGAGCACAAACACGAGCACGAACACGGTCACTTACACAAACTCACGTATGGTATACGATATAGGTAGCCGGTGACCGACTACGCAGTGACACGGGAGCTTACGCTTACATTTGTTCACTATCACTAAGGTGAGTTTACGGCCCTTCTTTAACTCTTTTATAAACTTTTCAAATAGGGGGAGAATACTTGTTGAATTGAGTCAAACATTTATACTTTTACAAACAAATTGTGTATGCTGGTTTATTAGAAAAACATAAGTGTTGTATCGTAATAAGCCCTCGCAAAGTCTTACCGTTAATGTATAAACAACGAGGTGAGTTTAAATAGATCTATTTGGGTGTGACGAGAGCCGCGTGGCGAAAATGCTGACTACACGTGAAATCTCGACCTATCTTGCTATGTTATTACGAGACATAGCGGAGGCAAGGACTAACAAGTCTAGTTCGGTAGTGACGCACTGACACTTGGAGCCTAGGGCTCGGGACTAACATTTAATAAACAGTATGACACATGATTTCTGAATTACTACCTATGTTTATCAAAACCTGTGAACTCACCAACCATTGTGTTGACACTTTTTCTTAAACTTATATTCTCAGGTAATTAGCTGCTTATGGATATCAGGGTGCACTTAAGGACACGAGCATAGGAACATCATGCATCTATGTTGTGTCGTTTTGAACAAACAAATTTTAATTTATTTTATGACATGTATTAAGACAATGTAGTGTCTGACAGTTTATTTCCGATGCATCCTAAACTATTTACTTTTCCGCTGTATTAAACTTTGGAATTTCTGCTGCAAACTATTTTGGTTGATTTATATGATTTTAAACACTGTAATTTTAAAAGCATATAGAGTTGTTCTATATGATATTGAGCTGTGATTCTGGCCACGTCACACCCATGTGGACTGACACCACACGTGGAAATTTGGGGGTGTGACAGAAGTCATGTCATTTAAACAGTTAATAGTTTTGGCTCATCTCCAACTAAAAATGTTAAGTGGTATCTAATGGAAAAACTCAAACCTAAGAGGCCAAAATTGTTAATTGTTTAAACGACAATGAAGCAAGAAGATTTTGTTTTGTATTAACAAACAAACGAACAAAGTTACCCCATATATTTCCACTATTCAGTAGGGTTTGGAGGAAATATGAAAACAAACTTGACCCTATCTGTAACAGCAAGTACCAGATCGTCCGGCAAGTCCGTACGGTACGTGTACTTTCTACAGTAACTATGTGTACTTATATGATTGTGAACAGTACTTGTATTAACAGAATCCTAAATACAAGAAATCGTTGTACGTATTTTCGTATAAACTTAAATATATTAAGTACAACGTAAATTTGAAACATTAGATGTGTTTATTAAGTGAAAACTTAATTACAACTAACACAACAAATCACGAGAAACAACGATACTCAAACAATATTCAGAAACATATCGGTTGCGATCTGATGTCCACAAATGACAGGAATCAGATGACCGACAAGTCAGTACAAGAACAATGTGAAAACAGGATGTTTAGTTGAGTCCGACAGTGAGGAAACACAATTCAAACACAATTACAGTGTTATTTCAGAATAACGAACTGACAGTGTGCTTGTGTGGGTGACGATTCACACAAACATATCTGTGAGTTTAGAGTTCTGAAATAATGACTGAAAAGTAGAAAACAAAAGTCAGAAAGCAAAACCATCGTCGTATTCGTTCGGGTGACGATTCGAACGAATTACGCGCGAAGGTGACGCGATCTGACGAAACGAAAACGAAAACACGACACGAACGAAAGTAATTTAATAAAATAAAATAAATAACATTTTACAATTTTGAAACTCATCAAAATAATTAATTTAAATTCTTTTTATTTAAATCCATTTAAATTACGTGTAATTTTCCGGAAACGTAACGAAAACGCGAACCGAGCAACGAAAACGAACCCGAACACCCTCGGGGTATAAAAACACTTAAATGAGTAAAAATCTCTCATTCTCCACTTCTTCTTTCTCACCAAAACCCCAAACCCGGTTTTGAAAACCCTCTCCATTTTCAAACTTCAAATCATCATAACTTTCTCATTTCTCAACGAAATTGAGTGATTCTTTCGCCTAAACGAAGCTCTTGATGCCCTCTACCTAAAAGTACAACAGATCTAAGCCAAGCTTCACTGAATCGCGAGGTATGAGGCTGTGAAAGTGGGCGATTTTAGGGTTTTCTACCCATTTTGTAAACTCTTGTTCAAACCATGTTCTAGCCTTTTTTTCCTTGAACCCTGGTTGTCTAAAACATCACCTAAGCTACACCAATACTTCAAACCATCGAGGACCAGGGCTGAAAATGGCGTGACACCACCAAGGCCGACCACGACCTTCTTTGGGTCGAATAGCCTCATACGGCCGAATGGCCAAGGCTTCATTCGACCTCCTTCTTTCGCTGGACATTCGACCACCCTACTCATTCGGCCAACACCATCTTATTCGACCCTCATACTCCTTTCATTCATTCGGCCACTATCCTCATGCGGCCAGGCCCTTCATTCGCCCATTTCCTCCTCCATTCGGCCATCACCTTAGCCGAACCAGGCCTCTCATTCGACCTAGGCACATTATAGTGGGATAGCTAGTCACATACGGTTGGTAACCCTCTTAGATCCATGAACACCAACAAGGGACTCTTGTGGCCTAGCATGCAACTAACAGGCCCAACATCAAGTTCCCTCGGCCCAACAATAGGCCCAAGCGTATTCTGGTTGGCCCAGGATGGGCCCAATCTCATAATATCCAGGCCCAATGATATCTTGTCCCAGCTAATCTGTTTCAGCCCAGTAGCCATAGTAGGCCCCAAATAACTAACCAAAAACCTAGTTGTGGCCATATTCATTAGGTAACCAAGGACAAAATGGGCCCACGATCGATTTCAGCCCAAAGGAACCAGGCCCAGGTTGGCCCATGACCTATTTTACTACAGGCCTTGATGTAATCCAAGGGGCCCAGTAAAATCATCTCCTGGCCCACTGTTTTTGGCCCAAGGCCACAATTCTGGCCAACAGTCCAATTTTTAGGCCCGCAGTTGTTTCAGCCCATGTAATCAAGGCCCAGCTTGGCTCATGAACTATGTTAATGAAGGCCTGAGACAAAACTCAATGGGCCCAACAAAATCAGCCCGAGGCCCACAGAAACTGATTCAAGGCCTATTTTGAGGCCCATGTCCTCATTTTGGAGCCACCTTGCTAATAACTTGGCCAACAGCCCATTCCTGGCCCACTTTTGATTCCTACAGCCTTATATGACTCTAGGCCCAACAAATATTGCCTAGGCCCACCTTGGGCCCACTAAATTCCTTAGAGGCCCAATCAAGGCCCACAAAGCTACTTGAACTCTAGCCTTTGTAACTTTTGGCAAGGCCTTTGTATTCCGTTAGTCCAAATCATTGTCCCACACTTTCAAATAAGCCTCACCATCCTCAAATGTTCAAGAACTATTCCAAGGCCCATGTATTTGGGCCCAAGGCCCAACTTGTTACACAAATGGCCCAACAAGTAACTTGGTCACAATGTTCGGTCCATATGCCATGATTAGGCCCACAGGAGTTCACTACATTTCTTAAGATCAAAATAAGATATGTCAAAAGAATGTTTGCTTAATTAATTCATAATTATGCGATAAATGTTCAAAACGTACAAAATCAACAAAGACGAGTTGGAAACTAAGCACTAAGTCTTTCATCAAAGCAAATGGCATATAACTAATGACAAGATGATAACTTATAAGGTCATTAACTTGAATCAAACATATGGGACCGAACAGGGATCATGACCAAGTCTTACGCGTGTTAGCCAACTTTAGGGCTAACACATATATCTACACACAAATCCCTACAAAACTTATACTTACGAGTCTTAACAACGTGAAATCAATACAGGAACGTGAAAACAAACCAAATTACATTACAGAGAGCGTGCAGTCTTTCGTTTAAGCTAAGTCAACTCAACAGCAACAAGGTGAGTTCATTGCCCCTTTTCTAAACATTTTTGTTTTAAAACGCGGGGCTGAGAAGCATGCGTAAACTGTTTTATGTAAATTGTTTACTTGAATGCTTTTATATGTTTTACATGTATAAATGTTATCCTAGACTCATGTTTAGGTAATTGTTACGTACTAAAGAACTATTTTCAAAGAACTAAAGATCTCAACAAAGAGCTATTTTCAAAAGTCTATTTCAAAGAACTAACGGTCTATTCTCAAAGAACTAACGATCTATTTCAAAGAACTATTTCAAGAGTGTGATGTCAAAGGACTAACGATCTACTTCAAAGAACTATTTCAAGAGTGTGATGTCAAAGGACTAACGATCTACTTCAAAGAACTAAGTACAAAGAACTATTTTAAGGGAAAATCTGGAAAATGCTCAAAGATAACATGTGCCAAAGAACTAAAGAACTATGGATGGTCTAAAGAACTATGAAATCCTATATATAAAAAGATGTCCTAGCTAGACTGATTGATTATAGGTCACATGTTTGATGAGGTTTACAGATCTCCTTCACTACTAAGTACCTTGATTGACAGACTAGGCTACTCGAGTTGACCAAAGGCCCCAATCATTAGGACTTAGATTTTATTAAATGTTTATTTATTTATTTAATTAAACATTTATAACTGTTTATACAATTACTGTGGTTGATCATTTTGTGTGATGAACTTGTGAAATCAACATAGATTTCAATTGATTGTAAACACAGGGACAATAACAGAAGAATTTATGGAATGGTGTTAAGGGTAAAAATGCCTAATTATCATTAACAGCAGTGTCATATGCATATTAGTATGTGGTGGGATGTTGGCTAGGGCTTGTCCCTTACATATGCCCTATATATAAGCATACCGATGTGGATATCATATGTGGTGTTAATGAGGTTAGGGTCTTTACCAAAGAGGACTTTCAAAACATTTACAAATCATAAAACCATACGAACTCACCAACCATGTGTTGACTTGATTTGCATGACTTCTCAGGTGACGAACAGGTCAATTAGGAAGTCATTACTTCTGGGCTAGGACTTCAGTTAGAAGACTTAGTATTTTTGGACCTGCATACTTTTGAAGACATCATACACATACCATTTTGTATATCTTGTGTAAATACAAGATAGAAAACTTATGATGTTAATAGTAGATTTACATTGTTAAATTATAAACAGTACTGATGTAATTTAACTTTGTAATTCTATCATATTTAGCATTTCTCATTTATGTATCATGTTCAATATAACAATCTGATCAATCCGATTATCACTCACGATATCGCGCCCCGGGAATCTTCCGCCCGACGGGACAACCGATCCTATCCCGCCGGCTCGGGGTGTGACACTATCCCAGTTGGGATACGAAGACTGCTCTGAAAGAGACTGCATCTCAAAGCTATCGTTTGAAGTTAATTATCTGAACGCTTTTGACGTAATTTTCACAAAAATAAGTAAAATAATGTAAAAATTAGTGCAATTTTACTTTTGTTCTTTGAGAGCCCACACATATATACATTATATGCGTGCGCTACACAAATTTTGTTTTGTGTTGCATATGTTAAAACAATTAAATCAGAGGGTAAAAATTGTAATTTACTCTTAGATATTTTGCATCATATGCTATTCCAAAATTCAGTTTGATAATGTTTCCAATATGTAGTGGATATAATTATGTGGAGCATACAAAACGTCAAAAGACTAATTAAAAATATAAAAGTTCTATTGAAAATTTTAGATGGTGTTTGTTTATCTCTGAAAGGTCTGTGCATGCTCTTATGGGCGTAGACATTGTCATCTCCTGACTGTTTGTTTATTTGAAGATGTTTCATTAAAAAACGTCTACGCGAGCTCTTCTTGGTGCAGATCTCGCCATGCCAATGCTAAGATCTTATAAAGTCTGCAAAGACCACCCATCCTCCACCACAACCGTCCAGCACCACTGTCCACCACCACCACCAAAGCCAAACACTACCACCACCATCGTTCGTACACTACAACGAGTCTATTTTAACAGTTAACAGACGTTAAAAAACAAATAGTAGTCTTCTTGCAAACTGCAGAGCTTTTAGTCTACATATTCTTCTACATATGTTTGCAGATATGTTCCGCAGACTGCAAACATTCTACCTCTTAAAGAACAAGCATCGTCTTAGAAGAGTTTTTACCCTCTGAAATTGTGTTACACAAAACTAAGAAACAAACCAATTAGTCCATGTGTCACTAAAGAATATAAACAAACTAACTTATGTAGTATATTTTCACTCTTGAGTAGGGTCGGGGAAGGATGAAGACAAAATTTACCCCTATTTTAATTAGGATAGAGAGACTGCCCTGAAAGAGTCACCGGCTCAAAGTTATCATTTGAAGCTAATCATTCTAACGCTTTTAACGTTATTTTCAGGAAAAAAAAAGTAAATAACGTTAAAATTTGTGCAATTTTACATTTGCTCTTTGATAACGACACACATATATATACATTATATGCGTGCACCGCAAATAGGGCGCCACTAAAGAAGATAGGAACCATGTATAATATGATAATACCGAACTGTATGTATATTATCTTACTATTATAATAAACAAACATATTTGTGGCTCATGTCGATTTCTTGTGCTTCGATTGTCATCCCACAATGTCCTTAGAGCCTATATGCGATAGATAGACTCTTGTAACAATGATATCTTTTATATTTGCATACTTGAACATAATTTCTTTCTAAAAAATGAGTTGTTTAATTCCACAAAAGAAAAAAATATTTTTTTACGAGGTATAACAATAAATTGTTTAATACATTCTTAATTCTGAACTTCATGTTACTCCTACCAAGAAACATGTTAGGTAAGGGCATCCCGATTAAATTAAATGGGACGACAGTTTCTCATTTCGAATATGTAAAATCAGAATTTCTCGATCAAATCACACACAGCGTTATACTAGGTCTTCTAATTCATTGTCACATGTCATTTTTTTATCCTCTCAATCAATTTTCTCTCATATTAATTATATTCTTTATTTTATCAAATCATTATAAATCTAATGACTAATGATATTATATACATTTTTCATATTAAAAGATAGTTTTTAAAAAATAAAAAATATTTTTAAAAACACACACTTAAAAAAAGATTGCAAAGTATGAAATTTTTAACAAAAAAACAATTTTTTTTATTAAAATAGAAACTATTTTAAGTTTGTAGTTTTAGAAAAAAATATTCTTACAAAACAATTTTTATTTAAAATAAGTTTTTTTGAAAAGTATATTATATTTTAGTTTTCAAACCATGTGACACACATGATTTAATGTAGCATTATCATATATTTAGATATTACAATTTTGTCTTTTTTATATTAAATTTAAAAGTTTTATGGGGCAAAATTATCTTTTATAAATTTAAATTATAATCTTAAAATAGGATGAATGTAAGTGACTATAATGTTTATATATATATATATATATATATATATATATATATCATAAACTATGTTAGTATCCCGTGTATATATTACACGAATTAAATAAAGAAATATAACGAACAATTATCAATGAAAATTTACAAAATATAAGATGATTTTTAATATAAAATACGATTACAATTTCGTATGATTTAATATTTTAATTATTAAAATAATAATATTATTTCTGTGAACACTAACTTTTTTTTAGTTTGTTTTTCTTTAAACATTGTGTTTTCAAATAATTGTTTTTGAAAATTTTATAATTTATAATTTTTTTTTATAAAAAGCGTGTTTTGAATATTGTATTATTTTAATGGATTAAAAGAAATCTTTTTTAATTAAAAATGTATAAAAAGTAAATAGAATTTTTAGTTATCGTCACATAGTTATGTATAATTCTGGTTTAATTACTAATTAGTAATACTTTTATCAATCTAACTTTTGCAAAAGAAAATGTAAGGTAAAAAACAACGTAGTTAACACATAAATTTTTAAAAATTTCTTTTCCATAACCATCGCCTTGTTAAAATTAAAAAAACAAGATATGTTGTAAAATTTCAATACTATAAGCTTGCTATTATATTATAAATTAATGTTTTGAATTTAATTATGTGTCATGGGTCAGGTGGCTTAGTTTGTTGAAACGGTGGTTATAAGGGTAGTTAAGAATGTTGCCAAATAACTGTGTTTTGACATTTATTGAATTGAAATTCATAGGGTAAATACTCGGAACAATTGTGTTAATATATGTTAATCTGATTCTTATATTTCTATTAAAATTACACATGAATGTGTATATATTATGCAAAGGGCCGCACTGTCGCACCCCGAGAGCAGATTGTCAGGATCGCAGTCTCCGGTCTCACTGTTGCGAGACCTACATGTCTGGTTGCGTACGTACATCCAATAACTTGGATAAAACAGTTTTGTAAAATCAGAGTTGCGGAAGTTTGATAACATCAAGCAGATAAGGTTCATAAATTTCGGAAGCGTTAATTAAATAGTTTTCAAAATGATAAGTAACAACAGTTGCGGAAGCGATTAAAGATGTTTAAGATGTCATAACATAACAAATGATAGTAAATGTTTAAGAGCCTAAGACACATATGTAGATGCATGGACTCCATCCTAGCATCCTAGATTCCTTGTGCGCGTGCCTTAGTTACCTGAGAAAACATGCGAGTAAAAGGGTCAACACAAAGGTTGGTAAGAGCACAGGTTTTTCATAAGCAGTAAACATCAAAATGTTTAAAGTAAGAGTTTTGCAGATTTACATATCCCTACAATGCAGTATCGATTGATAGCTAGTCAATACAGTTATATTATATTGTGGATGGTACCGAAGCTGACAGATTGTGCCTCCCGCCATGTTATCACAGACAATGGCAAAGTGTTGGTCAATATTGCACTGTTCCGACCTCCAGTCGGGTGTAGTGGGGCTTGTCAGGCCCAAATAGTACTATTCAAGATTACCATGCTAGGCGTTATGCTATTAACGGTCCGAGGAGTATCGCGAGGACTTTTAGTTGTGATAGGGGCCCACACATATACATATAATGATAAAGCATGTCCATACATAAATGAAATGAGTTGTTTTCCAAAAACAGTTTATCATGCAATGTTTTCTCCCCCAAAGGTAGAAAAAGTAAAAAGGGGCCGTGAACTCACCTGGTAGTGCAGTTTCCGGTTTTCGTGTGTTCGCGTCTGCGAAAGCTAGCACCTGCTAGTAAGCACCTATGATCATATAGGTGTAAGTATGTGTTTTGTGATGCGTTGTATTCCATACAACTCCAAGTGTCGGTGTGCTCAACCGAGTATGTGTGTGTTGACTTGTGTTGACTCGACGAATCGTTGGTGACACGATTGTTGTGTCTATGTGCCTTGATGCGCATAAAACACCAAAATGCATCCTATGACTCTAATCACATAAGTTGTCATTTTTAGAAAGTTTCCAATTTAGGAAAGTGTGGTTATGAAATTCCATTTCATAAAACTAATAGCTCTAGTATGTTTGTAAAAACACGTTTATACACTTAAAACACATCGTTTGCGCATAAACCATCATTTATGCCGTTTTGCCCAAATAAAGTTTTCTAAAATAGTAAGTATTTGTTTAAAAGCTTGTTTTCACAAATCAAGGTTTCCAAATATGTTAGAAATCATTTCTAAACATGTTTCAACAATTTAAGTTCATCAAAACTCTTTAAAACATCAAAAGCCCTCTTGTGATTTACAAAAGTTTCCTTTTTTAGCAAGATTATACAAAACCATGTTTTTGACAAAATCAAATATTCCAATGTGTTTCTAAACACTTCAATATGTATTTAACAACATCTATCATCACAAATCCAAGACTTGCACATAAAAGTTTCCTTTTATGGCAAGTTTGTCCAAATCATCATTAAATCAAACCTAACTTAACCAAAACTCAATTCTAACATTACTAAACACTAAAATCAGTAAATCTACAACAAGTACTCATCAAATCACCAACGATTTCAAGCACAATAATCATATGGAGTTGCATGTGGGTTTTAACCC
The DNA here is from genome assembly GCA_009363875.1 of Mikania micrantha. Lineage (NCBI taxonomy): Eukaryota > Viridiplantae > Streptophyta > Magnoliopsida > Asterales > Asteraceae > Mikania > Mikania micrantha. The sequence continues at coordinate 57,493,143 of CM018687.1, read as the reverse complement.
ATTGCATGTACAATCTAACTATGAGAAATCGTGTAAAACTACCTTAGATGCAAGATTTCAGTGGCGATGGTTGTTGATGATGGAGTTCCAGTGGGTTGATGGTTGCTCCAAGCTTCTTGATGGCTTCAAATACCTCCTACAAGCTCCAATGGCTCCAAATAGTCCACCAATGTAAAGAATAGCTCCAAGGATGGTACCAGGGGGTTGGAGGCTGATATCAGTGGGTTTTGGTCGAGTATAGCCGAGGTTGTTCGAAGAAAATGGGTAAAGATCGGGTAGGAGGTGAATGGGATTGATTTATAGAAAAATTTGATCTGCATGGCCTTCGCGTACCGCGGAGGCCGATCAAATTTGTTTCTCGCGTACCGTGGAGAGATTCGGGACTCGGTGTCCCTGCTACTGCTTCGCGTATCGCGATGCCTCTCGCCGAGGGACTTGTCGCGTACCGCGACGGGTCCATATCCTTGTTTTTCGATTTCGTTGAAACGATTTCGCTCATACATGATTCCTAACGTTTATCTAAAGCATCTAATGCTCGTTTAAGCACGAAAATACAAATAGCACATAAGTTTGATTGATCACCAACGTTCGTGAGTCTCGTGTGTGTGTTTCGATAATTCCTTGAATTATCTTCGATAGTTTGTGTTCGTGTTCTACGAAGTGTTTGCACACTTGATTAATCTTAGTCAACGTGTAATGCACAATAATAGTCCAAGCTATTTTTTGTGTTTGTGTTTAGCTCATCTAATTAAACATGATCAAATGAAGTACAACAAGTATGAATGTGAAATACGTAGAGTTCAAGAGTTGCAATTTACCTGAAATTGCCGGGTGTCACACGCACCACTTCAGAAATATTACAAATTTCAAAAATATTGTAATTAAATAAATACCGATCATACGTCTAAAGAACGAGGCTTGTGCCACGTGTAGACATTGTGTTATCTTTATTTAGCAAATTAATACATCCATCAATGTATTTTGATACAATAAAGTGACGAACATAATTAGAGAGACTGTTCCGAAAAAGTCTCCAGCTCAAAGTTATCGTTTAAAGTTATCATCTCAACGTTTTTAACGTTATTTTCACACAAAAAAAAAGTAAAATAATGTTAAAATTAGTGAAATTTTACTTTTGTCTTTAAAAGCTCACATATATATACGTTATATGCGTGTGTCACACATATTTTGTTTTGTTTTTAATACGTTAAAAGGTTTAAATCTCAGGGGTAAAAAGTGTAATTTACTCTTAGATATTTTTTCATCATATTCTTTTCCACAATTCAGTTTAATAATGTTTCCAGTAATAGCTTTCAACTTTAATGTAGTAGTGGATATAATTATGTGGAGCATACAAAACGTTAAAAAGACTAATTAAAGAATATAAAAGTTGTTCTATTCAAAGATTTAGATGGTGTTTGGTTTTCTCGAAAAGATATGTGCATTCTCTTTTGTCTGTGCCGTACAACCCACGCGTAGACATTGTCATAATTTGTTTTTCTAAAAAACTTTTTTATTAAAAAACATTTGTACCGTACGAGCTCTTATTGGTGCAAATTTGGCCCAACCACTTGTAAAATTTGCTAATGTCTACAACGATCACCCACCATCACCACCATCACTACCCAGCCTCCACCACCACCATCCACCATCACCACCACCATCCAGCACCACTATCCACCACCACCACCATTGTTGGCCACTACCACCACCACCAAAGTCAGAATACACCACCGTCGGCCACCACGGTCCATCATCACCACCACCGTCTGTCACCACAATCACTACCACCACCGTTTACCAGTGTCTATGTTTCCAGATGCGAGCACCCCTCTAGTTAATACATGTAATTTTAAATATAACAATATGCATACAACTTTTCACATATAGAATTTTTAGTTGTCGTCACATACTTGTATATATTTCCGGTCTTATTAATATTACTTTTATCAATCTAGCTTTCGTAAAAGAAATTGTAAGGTAAAAAACAACGTAATTTCTTATTTAACACATAAATTTTCAAGTATTTCTTTTCCATGGACTATCACCTTGTTAAAATTTTAAAAAAATGTATATTATTTAATTTAAATATTATAAGCTTGCTATTATATTATAAACTTATGTTTTGTATTTAATCATGTGACATGAGTCAAGTGGTTAGTTAGTTGAATCGGTGGTTGTAAGGGTAGCTAAGATTTTTGCCAAATAACTATATTTTGGCATTTAATAAATTGAAATTTGTAGTGTAAATACTCGGAACAATTATGTTAATATATGTTAATCTAATTCTTAAATTTCTATTAAAATTACACATGGATGTGTATATATTATGCAAAGCCTGCAAAAATTTAAAATATTACAAATTTCAAAAATATTATATATAAGAAATACGTTGAGGCCTCACAAAACTTCATCCGTCATATCCCATTCATCCTTTGTAATCTAGCAAATATTTCACCGGCCTAAAGTAGGCTTGTGCCAAGCGCAGACATTGTGTTATCTTTATTTAGCAAATTAATACATTCAGTGATAAACCCCTCGTGTCTCTTAAAACCGGACTAACCGAAATGAACAGGTAAAATACGGCCGCAAACAACCGAATCAGTAGCTTTCAAGAAAAATTGCTCCACCGATTATTTTGATACAATAAAGTGATGAGCATAATTAGGAGCCAACTTCTAGTTTTCAATCTTAATAAACATAGATGGACATATACCAAGATAAGCTAGTAAATAGTGTAAAAGTAAATGTGAATATGTGATATTGAAAATGTCACACCCCGGGCTCTAGGCGGCCCAGGCGCTGCGACCCAAATTGGTTTCATGGATAATACAGTCTCGGTCAGAGTTTATTATTTATTTTAATATGTTTCAGCGGAAGCGTTGTTTCATGAATTCGTAATTTTATAAATAATTCACATGGATGTTAAAACCGTTTTTCATAATTTACAAATAATTCATACGTATAGTTATGAAAAACCACATTTTTCATCGCCTGTAAATAACTTTTCAAGGTTTTATAAAATTTCATATGCATAGATATGAACATAACATTTTATTTCATTTTAAACCGAGTTTTACAAACATATATTGGTTTACATAGGACTTTGAGGTACAACTCCAATCGCTCCTCGGTTTCGCCACAAGATCTTTATTTAAGGCGTCATAGGCCCTAAACATCTAATCTTGCTTCTGATTTGTCATTCATTATTACCTGAAAAGTTTTTTTAAAATAAAACGTCAACATAATGTTGGTGAATACAAATAACAGACTCGATATGTAAGCACAGCATATTCGGTCATTTAACCATAATTAATAGTGGCAATACTACACATTTATCAGCTTATTTCACTGATCGATACAACCACTGCATACCCTGGCTTGTATTGTCACTGGTTAGGAACAGCAGCGGAGTGCGTCTTGCAATTGTTCCCTCCAGCCCACAGCCCGTCACTGGTTAGGTTTCCTGCGGAGTGCGTCTTACGTATAACCTTCCAGCCCACGTTAACAGCCACGTATGGGAATTTCACCCATAGCGGACACACTTTGCAAATCATACGTATACTAATGGCCTAAATTCTGGTCTAATAGTATCCCTTTATGCGTCAAAGTTTAAACATACAATGCTAAAAAAAATCATTTAAATTTAAAAATAAGTTAAATGTATTCACCTGTATTCACCCTTTATGCATCAAAATTTAAACATACAATGCTAAAATAATTATTTATTTATTTATTTATCAATTTATTTATTATTATTATTATTACGACGAAGACAATGATAATAATAATTATTATTATTATTATTGTTACGACGATTATCATTATTATTATTATTATTATTATAACGACCATTATTATTATTTTATGTAAACTATTTTTATTTTATTTTTTTTATATATACATAGGGTCGGAGCTTAACCCTAACCCTATAAGTTAATATTATATTAAATTCTTAAATTTATAAGTTTAACTAAGAAATTAGATAATATACCTAAACGAACTGACTTCTTAATCTTGACCCAGCACCTCATAGCATCCATAGCTTCTAATTTGTTCCCAAATGTGTATATATATTTTTGTGTACGTGAATGATTTCTAATTGAAGTGAGTTGGGTAAGTATTTATAGACGATTAAAACTTGATGGTCAAGAATTTCATAGGTATAGCTTTCGTACGTGTTTTTCATTTGATTGTATGTATCATCTCTGGTTCATAAAAATCTTACACGTAAGCTTCTGTAAATTCGTTCAATTGACATTCAATTATAAGATTTTTAATATTTTATTATTTTATTATTATAATTAATTTAGCTCAATTTTTGTTTTTCTCTTATAAATTTTAAAATCTAATGTTTTATAAAATTCTAAAAATACTGCTAGTACCGGCTCATTTTACTCTACGTTTTGACCTAAGTTTCGTTAAAAACGGAGAAAGTTTAATTATAATATATTTTATAAATTTTGAGCGGTCTCCTGTGATATTAACTAACCGAATAGGTATGTCAAAAATTTGTAATAATCATTTTACTCGTTACTTACTAGTACGTAAGTGTCACATATGTGTATATAATAACTAGATTTTTAAAATTATAATATTAAAATATATTTTATAAAAATAATTATGTATGTGTTACATCCTCCCCACCTTTGTTTTAATCTCGTCCTCGAGATTATTAAAATAGGTGTGGGTATTTGTTTTTCATCTCTGAATCCGCTTCCCATGTGTATTCAGGATCACGTCTGGAGTTCCACTTAACTTTAATTAACACTAACTTCTTATGCTTGAGTCTTTTTTCTCAACTGTGTTCGATTTGAAGTGATTGTTTTATAAATTTTTGTTTTTCGTTTACTTCAACATCTTGTAGAGGCATTAATAATGATTCATCGGCCAAACATTTTCGGAGATTACAAATGTGAAACACATTGTGTACTCCAGCCATTTCTACCGGTAGTTCAAGTTGATAAGCCACCGGTCCGATTCTTTTGAGAATTTTAAAAGTTTGACATAACATGGTATTAAATTTCCCTTCGTATTGAATTGCACTATTCCCATGACTGATTCGAGAGTGTTTGGTTATAAAATCCATACTAATCATTTCACATTACATACTGCTAGTTCTAGTTGCAACATTACAGAAGGTTTCTGATGTTCTGCTTTAACTTGAGAACAAGTTAAACATTTTACAATATATTTTTCTTTGTTCTAATCCACTAATAGTTTTCTTTAAGATTTTTATACATTTTATCACATTTTGGGTACATAATATGTTTGATTTTATGAGCTTATCTAATATCATTTTTTTGTTAATTCGTTGGTGACTGCCACCCAGTTTCTTGTGTTTATTTGGAGAATTTTATCATCTGCTTTGACTAATTGTTCAGTTATGCCCTTCATTCCTTCATTCTTTGTTTTCATCTTGTTTGGGCTTGTTTCTCGGTTTCTTTAAACTTGTTTGTTAAATCAAGTTGGAGTTCAAGCCTTAGACACATACCTTTTTTTTCTTTGTCTCCTTTCGGCTTAAGGCATCTACTACGTACCACATTCGTATTTCTTTTGTAATAGAGAATTTCACATTCATAGTCGTTTCATGTCTTCATCCTACTTTGTTGTCATATATTTAATATTCTTTTAGGATTTGGATTCAAAGTTTGTTATGATTGGGCCCATTGTCCCGTGTAGCAGGATTCACATGTACTACAAATTATCGTTCCGTGTGCACCCGCAACGGTAATTTACCTTAAATGATTACCCTACTTCATAAACATGGAACACAAATTAGTTAATTTAGAAATTCAGAGAATAAAAACTTGTCTTACTAAAGTTGTTGTGGTTTACAAGATGTTTGGTTTAACTAACCTCATTCAAGTAGATTGAAGAAGTTTGTTTCATACATATCGTAAAGTTTGACTCGTTTGACATTTGCAGGAATTTGTTTAGTTTTTTTTCTTTCATATGACGTTTGAAGTGACAAAGCTTTAACCTACCGAGTTATTACAAGTCAATCACATTCTTATTACCAAAGATATATTTTAAAGTTTTATGGTCAGTATAAATTGTGAAACGAACTTTGCAAAGGTAATTTCTCCATAGCTTTAGTGCAAATATAATGGCGCTTAATTCCAAATCATGAGTCGCATAATCTTTTCATGAGTCTTTAGTTGACGCGATGCAAAGGCAATCAACTTGTCTCGTTGCATCAATACACATTCTAATCGTGTATGAGAAGCATTACAATAGACAACAAGGTCTTCAACACCTTTATGTAATGCTATAATCTGAGCGTGAGTCAACTTATATTTAAGGATTTTAAAAGCTTCATTTTTTTTACAGGAACCCCATCAAATTTTTCTTATTTTCTAGTCAATAAAGTAAGAGGAACGATTATTTAGGAGAATTTCTGAAGAAAAAAAAATCGACGATAATAACCGTCGAAGCCTAAGAAACTCTACACCTTTGTTGGTGATTTGGGGTTCTCCTATTTGATTATAGCCTCTATTTTTGATGAATCTACTTGAATACCCTGAGAACTAATCACATGCCCTAGAAGATGTACCTCTGTGAGCCAAAAGTCACATTTTGATAATTTCACATAAAATTTCTCTTGTCATAGTAACTCAAGTAGGGTCTTGAGATGTTTAGCATTATCCTCGGGTGTTTTTGGTTTTTTTTTTTTTTAGTAAATAAGAATATCATCAATGAATAAAATGATGAACTTATCCAGATTAGATTAGCATATCTTATTCATCATGTCCATAAAGGCAGTTGGAGCATTAGTAAGTTCAAAAGACATAACAGTGAACTCATAATGACCATACCTTGTATGAAAAGCAGTTTTAGGAATATCTTCTTCCTTGACTTTCAGTTGATGATATCTCGATCAAAGATCGATTTTCGAAAAATGACATGTTTCTTGAAATTGATCGAACAAATCGACAATTCGTGGATGTGGATGCTAATTCTTAATAGTCACCTTATTTAGCTCCCTATAGCCAATGCACATCCGCATCGGCCCATATTTCTTCTTATCGAATACAAATGGAGCTCCCCAAGGAGATGAATTAATTCGAATAAAACCTTTAAGCCAATAGCTCATCAAAAAAAAAAAATTAGTCCTTACATCTCAATCCGTGCCAACCTATAAGGAGATTTGACAATTGGATTCGTACCTTATATCAGATTGATATTGAATTCTATTTCTTAATCTGATGGTAAACCAGACAATTCATCTGAAAATATGTCAGTATAATAAACTACAGTCAGTACTCCTTCTAGTTTCTTCTATTCTTAATAATTAGTAGTTAATGAGATTAGACAAGCTAAACAACCTTTGTTCAGACAATTAGTAGCTTTGGTCATAGGAATGATTCCAACATGATTCATTGGCTTATCACCGTTGATGATCAATTTTCCTCCTTTGGAACACGAATTTCAATGGACATTGTGTCGTATAAGATACACGCTTGTTTCGTAGCTAACCAATCCATTCTGATAATCGCATCAAAGCCAGCCAACGTCATTGGTAAAAATTTCACAGGTTTATTATGCTTAAGGAGTGTGAACTTACCATTTACTAATGCTTCATTTACATTAACTACATCGCCATTACCGGTTTCTACCGGATAAGGTTTATCTACTTTCACTAATGACTCATCTAAAAACTTTCATAATTCATAATCAATAAAGCTTTGATTTGATCATGAATCAACAAAACCTTAACATAAATATTATTGATAAGAAACGTACAAGAAATGACATCTGGCATCTCTGTAGCTTCCTTAGCATTAAAAACCGAAAGATCGAGTCGTCTTCTTTGCATTTGGATCTGATTTTTCTCCCTAATCACCAACCCAGCTAATTCCAAATAATTTGTTCAATTTAAGACTATGCGAGCCTAACGGTTGAGTCAACATGTCACACCCCCAATTTCCAACTAACGGAATCATACCGTTTGGGAACGTGACAAACCAGGATCTCAGATCATTAGACATAGCGAAGACCTCTATATGAATTTCAAAACATACTTTGGTCTTTAAAACATAACATCAGAGTTTTCAAAAGTTGCGGAAGCGTTTAAAAACCAATAACAGTTGTAAAGTAAACATTACAAAACAAAATAATCAAATGTTCAAATTCAAATATCCAAAAATGTTTAAAATGCATGAGACTCTATCTCCTAGTCCATGCCAGCTTTAACGCGCGCCTTAGCGTCCTGAGAAAACATGTAAATCAAGTCAACACAAAGGTTGGTGCATAACACAGGTTTTAAGCATTCACAATGTTCAAAACAACAGTTTGAATAAAAAGTTTGTAGATAACATAATCACACATGCACAGTCATGATAGCTAGTCATATAAACTATTTACATAAGTGGTCGACACCGAAGCTGACGAATTGCCATGCTATAGCATGTTTTTGCCTTGCCACTATTGTCTAGCATAACAATAGTAAAATTGTGTTTGGTCAGTCAAACACCTGCGTAGATCCCATCTACCAGGTGAGGTTTGTCAAACCTAATAGATCTATTTCCAACTACCACGCTTTGCGTTACAGCAAACTAAACGGTTCGAGGTGTGTAAGGACTTTCAAGTTGCTATGTTGTCACCTAATGTAAACAGCTAACTCATGCAAGTGATATGTATCTAAAAATAGTTTGTTGCACATGTTTTCTCCCCCAAAACAGTTTAAAATAAGAAAGGGGCCGTGTACGCACCTTTGATAATTGCAGAATGATCAACTACGTGAGTTCGTGTAGAAAATCCTCTTACGAAGGATCTGTGATTTAAACAATAACTTAGTGTTATTCGAATAGTCGTTTTGTGCTTGAATTTACATACGTGTCAACACACATATGCTAGAGTGTTAAGAATGTTCATACGAAAATACGTGTGCCTTTGAAATCATTTAAATAAAATCCTATACAATTTTATTTAATTAAACGTAATTATACGCGATTTCGTTTTCGGATTAAAATATGAATTTTATCATTTTAATGCGTTCGTATTCTCGTTACGTTTCCAACGCAACTCGAACGGGTTAAAACATAGTTCAAACGAAGAAGTTATGGCAAAAATACAAAAATGATCTAAAAACTCAAAAATGGTGGAACCCGGATTCGAACCCGCGACCACCAACTCAACACACACACAAGCTACCAGTCTCGCCCGCTAGGGTATCGCGAAATGATTCCAGAATAAATTGTTTTAAGTCCTCTTCCAGTCCAAATCCCCTTACATATTTTAGCCGAAGCAACCTAGTTCTAATTAACTACGAATTCGATCTTGATAGTCCATGAATCCATAAGGCTTTCATTGAAATAGAAATTTCGAAGCTATCTGGATCGATTAATTTGAATATTACATTCGTTTTAATCCAAAACCCTCAAATCTTTTAACTCTAAGAACCCTAACTGTCGAAGTCATAAAATCTGATACTGGAACCTCAAATTAATACATGCTTAAGCTTAATCAGAACTATCTGAGACTAACCATAACAATCAATTTGATTTTCCAATTCGTTTGCTATGAAATCCCCAAATCGTTTTCCCATCAAGAACCCTAGAATCGAACACCACGAATTCTTAATGTTTTGATGAAATTAACTTAGTATTAACCTTAATCGGTCCCTTCTGAAGCTTTCTATAACATTTAATTCGACTATCCATCCATTTAGACAAGAAACCCCCAAAACCGTTTTGAATTAAAACCCTAGAACTCAAAATCGCATAATTCGATAACAGAAACTGTAATTAGCATGGGGTTATGCTTATTCGGCAAGTTTAGGGTGTGTAGAAACAATTACTTACTTGTTTTGATGATTAATTGCGAAAGTCGACTTCGTGCTTTAAGTTCGGTCACCCCTTAATCAAGTTCTTCTCCTCGCAGCTTCTTGAATCGATTGGTTGAATGTGAACCCTTCTAAAAGTGCCGAATAAGATCTCCCAAAGTTCAATTGTGAAGAACAGTGTCGAATTATATGGTTTTGATTGTGATACCTTACGGTTTCAACTCTTTGGTATCCTTGAGTTAAATTCGACATGATTAATGCACTAATAACGCCTGTGGATGATTACTAATCATTAATTTGATACTTACAACTGATCAATTTCAGTTACAACCTAATATTAATGTGGAATTCGAATTTCATAAGCCATTTGGTCGAATTTTGACTTGTGGAAGTCAAAATTGACACTAAAAATCAATTACAAGTTTAATCTTCAACAACTTAATCACTTAGGAATTGATTTTTCTTAATTCCTAACTCCTATAGGTTATTCTGGATCGACAACATATCATTTCGATTAACAAAGTTGAGCCGAAAATCCCGAATAGTCACTAATTGAATCCTTTAACTCATTGTTGGGCTAAATTTACCCAATTGGGCTTCTCAAATACAATTGGGCCTCATTGGGCCTTCCTTGGCCTTATTGGGCCTTCCCTGGGCCTACTTTGTTTTCATTGGGCCTCACTTGACCCTATTGGGCCTTACTGAGCCTCCCTTGGCTTATTGGGCCTACATTGGCTCTGTTGGGCCTGTGATCTCACCATCTTCAGTTAACAAAGTTAATCCGAAAAGTCAGATTGTCACATCATCCCCTTGTTGAAGGAATTTTCGTCCCGAAAATTAGCAAGTGTTAGGAGTAGTTAGGAAACTACTTACAAGTTCAGATTGTGCGTGTTAGTGTGATTTGATCATTCTGTGTGCTTGTGTGTACTCACACACAAAGTCTAATGCTTGCAACATCACAATTCAAATGTGATCGTTCAATGTGACTGTTTGCGTGTACACTAGTTAGTTCACCTAACTGCGACTGTTTGTGTTTGATTATACTATGTTGTGTAACCTTACACATAGTGAGTGTCTATAACTGTTTGTACTATGCAACCCCGCACATAGCAAAATGTATGTAACTAATCGTGTATGTACTACCATAACATGTAACATATGAAATGTAGCACATAAAATATATAGAATATAATGTAGCACAAATGTTTGTAACAAAATCAATTGAATAAATAAAATGTTTGTGCTTACAGTTTGAAATTTGCAGTGTTGATGTGTGAAGCATCACGTCATCCCCTTGTTGAAGGAAATTTCGTCCCGAAATTTAACGTGCGCTCTCAGTGTTAACAGTAGTTGTTTTGAATAGATGAGGATATTTCTTCATCATTTGGTCTTCCCGCTCCCATGTGAATTCAGGACCACGTCTTGAATTCCATCGGACTTTGACTATCGGAATCTTGCTTTGCTTAAGTTGTTTGATCTCCCGATCCATGATTTCAGCTGGTTCTTCAATGAATCGTAACTGTTCATCTACTTGTATTTCTTCCAACGGTACAATCAATGTCTCATCAGAAAGACATTTCTTTAAGTTCGATACGTGAAAGACATCATGAACTCCACTGAGTTCATCCGGTAGTTTGAGTTGATACGCAACCGGACCAATCCTTTTCAGAATCTCAAAAGGTCCTACGTAACGTGGACTAAGCTTCCCGCGCTTGCCGAATCGTATCACACCTTTCCAAGGTGATACCTTTAGAAGAACTCGGTCTCCTACTTGAAATTCCAACGGCTTGCGACGTTTGTCAGCATAACTCTTCTGTCGATCCCGGGCCGCTGCCATACGGTTCCGGATCTGCACTATTTTCTCTGTCGTCTCGTGCACCAGTTCAGGACCTGTTATCTGACTGTCACCAATTTCAGCCCAGCAAACTGGTGAACGACATTTGCGACCATACAAAGCTTCAAACGGTGCTGCTTGAATGCTTGTATGATAACTATTGTTGTAAGAGAATTCCACCAACGGTAAATGATTCTCCCAGCTATCACCAAAGTCAATTACACAAGCTCGTAACATATCCTTGAGCGTTTGAATCGTTCGTTCACTTTGACCGTCGGTCTGTGGATGATAGGCGGTACTCATATCCAAGCGAGTCCCCAATGACTTATGAAGAGATTTCCAAAAGTTGGAAGTAAACCGGGCATCCCGATCTGATATGATAGAGATTGGCACGCCATGCCGTGCTACCACTTCCTTGATATAAATGCGAGTCAGTTTCTCCATCTTATCAGTTTCCTTAATTTCTAAGAAGTGTGCAGATTTCGTTAATCGATCAACGATTACCCATATCGTATCACAACCACTCGGTGTACGGGGTAACTTAGTAATAAAATCCATCGAAATCTGTTCCCATTTCCACATCGGTATTTTCGGTTGTTGTAGCAACCCAGAGGGCTTCTGATATTCAACTTTGACTTTCGAACAAGTCAAACATTTGCTAACGTACTTAGCAATATCCGCTTTCATGTGAGGCCACCAATACAGTGCCTTCAAGTCATGGTACATCTTGTCTGATCCCGGATGGACTGAATACCTAGACTTGTGTGCTTCGTCCATCACGAGTTCCCTTAAACCTCCATACAAAGGTATCCACAGTCGATTAATGAAATAACGAATTCCATCAGACTTAGCATCCAACTGTTCTTCCATTCCCCGTAAAGATTCCTGTACCAAGTTTTCCTTTTTCAAAGCCTCGATTTGAGCACTGCGTACCTTGTCAGGTAAGTCAGTATGTATTGTCATCATAAGTGCACGAACCCGTCTTGTTGAAGTATCCTTTCTGCTTAAAGCATCGGCTACCACATTAGCCTTTCCCGGGTGATACTTAATCGCACACTCATAATCGTTCAACAACTCAACCCATCTTCGTTGCCTCATATTAAGCTCCTTCTGATCAAAGATATGTTGCAAACTCTTATGATCAGTATAAATAGTACACTTAGTTCCATACAAGTAATGCCTCCAAATCTTCAAAGCAAAAACCACTGCTCCTAACTCCAAGTCATGAGTAGTGTAATTCTTTTCGTGTGTTCGTAGTTGTCTGGAAGCATAAGCGATCACTTTATCACGTTGCATCAACACACATCCCAAACCTTGTGCAGATGCATCACAATACACCACAAAGTCTTCCGTCCCTTCCGGTAAGGACAGAATCGGTGCGCTGCAGAGTTTCTGTTTCAATAACTGGAACGCAGTTTCCTGTTTATCCGTCCAGTTATACTTCGTTCCCTTGTGCGTAAGAGCTGTAAGTGGTTGAGCGATCTTTGAGAAACCTTCAATGAATCGTCGATAATATCCCGCCAAACCAAGGAATTGTCGTACCTCGGTAGGGGTCTTTGGTGCTTCCCAATTCTTAATCGCTTCGATCTTCGCTGGATCAACATGTATGCCCTTTTCATTAACTATATGCCCCAAGAACTGTACTTCTCGCATCCAGAAATCACATTTCGAGAACTTAGCGTACAATTGTTCTTGTTTCAATAATTCCAATAGTAGTCGAAGATGTTCAGCGTGTTCTTCCTCAGATTGTGAATAGATGAGAATGTCATCAATGAAAACAATGACAAACTTATCAAGATAAGGTTTACAAACACGATTCATGAGATCCATGAATACAGCTGGAGCGTTTGTCAACCCAAATGGCATGACCAAGAACTCATAATGGCCATAGCGTGTCCTGAATGCTGTCTTCGGGATATCCTCCTCCTGGACTCTTAGTTGATGATAACCAGACCTGAGATCAATCTTCGAGTAGTAACTCGAACCTTGCAATTGATCAAACAGATCGTCAATTCTGGGTAACGGATACCGGTTCTTGATAGTAACCTTGTTCAATTCCCGGTAATCGATACACATACGGAAAGTCCCGTCCTTCTTCTTTACAAACAATACTGGAGCTCCCCATGGTGAAAAACTAGGTCGTATGAAGCCCTTATCCAACAACTCTTGCAATTGTGTGGATAACTCTTGCATCTCTGACGGTGCAAGTCGATAAGGCGCCCTAGCTATCGGTGCTGCATCTGGTGTAAGGTCGATTCGGAATTCCACCTGTCTGATAGGCGGTAATCCCGGTAAGTCTTCTGGAAACACCTCCGGAAATTCACAGACTACTGGTATATCTTCAATCTTCTTCTCAGCTACCGGCTTTTCAGTTATAAGTGCTATAACTGTCGTATGACCTTTCCGCAGACATTTGTGTGCTTTCATACAAGATATGAGACGCAGTGGCGTACTGCTCTTCTCGCCTTGTACATACAATGTCTCTCCCTGCGGAAGAGGTATGCGAACAATCTTTTCATGGCATACGATTTCAGCCTGGTTTTTGGACAACCAGTCCATGCCAATGACTACATCAAAACTGCCTAAGGCAATAGGCATAAGATCAATCTCTAATGTTTGACCCATCAAATCAAGAATACATCCCTTAAAGATATTTTCCACTACTATCAACTTACCATCAGCTAATTCCACAGTATATGGACTATCTAAGGTAGTGGGACTAACATTTAGCAACTTAGTAAGTGAACTAGATACAAAACTCCGATCGGCACCAGTGTCAAATAACATAGAGGCATAGTGATTATTTAAGAGGAACGTACCCGTGACAATGTTGGGATCCTCCCGCGCTTGACGTCCTCCAATCACAAACGCCCTGCCCCTAGCACCGTTGTTGTTGTTGTTATTGTTATTGTTGTTGTTGGTGCCATTGCCATTACCGTTGTCATTTCCATTGCCATTGCCATTATTGTCCCCGCCTTTCTAGAGTTGTGGGCAATATTTCTTAAAATGCCCCATCTTGCCGCACTCAAAACAACCCTTCTGTGCGTTTTTTTGATTGTTATTCTGATTGTTGTGGTTGTTCTGTAACTCCCCGCGACAATCCTTAGCCGCATGTCCAATCTTGCCACACCTCTGGCACTTAGCTCTCTCACACTGATTACCTGCATGATGATACCCACACATGTTGCACTTGGGGTGTTTACCAATATAACCCCCCGATGATGATGATTGATGACCACTGCTCGAATTATGATAAGACTTGTTTGAGTCTTGCTTCCGGTTTTGCTGATATGATTGTTGGTTGTTACCCTTGAAGTTGTTACCTTCCCACTTTCTCTTATGATCTCCCACCTTGGTAGCAGATGTTCGTTTAGGCAGAGTCCCCTATAACACTGCCTGGTCAGTAAGCTGATGCGCTAAACGAACAGCTTGTTGGATGGTGGTGGGATTTGCTGAAGTAACCAACCCCTGAATCTGAGGCACTAGTCCTCCAATGCACCTTTCAATCCACTTGCTGGCTGGAGTAGCCATGTGTGGTAGAAGTCTGGCCAGTTCATGCGACCTGGTCGTGTACTCTTCAATATTTGACCCCTCCATCTTGAGGTGCCAATATTCCTCCTCCAACTTCTGCATTTCACTGCGAGGACAATACTCCTCTTGCAGTAAAGTTTTGAAGTCGTTCCATGTCAAGGCATTTGCCTCTCCCAACCCCAGAGTCTGAACATTTGAGTTCCACCAAGTTAGTGCTGGACCCTCCAATGTTCCCGTAGCAAATTTCACCTTGCTTTCGTCAGGGCAGTTGCACATTTCAAACACAGACTCCGCCTTTTCAATCCATCGGAGAAGTCCTATGGCCCCCTCCGACCCCTTGAAATTATGTGGCTTACAGTCCAAGAACATCTTGAACGTGCATGCTTGTGAGTTAACCAATCCTCCAGCTAGACCATGTGGCCCTGTGTTGTGTGTCTGCGCATACTGTGCGATTGCCTCTGCAACTCTGTTGTTAATTAGCTCATTGAGCTCAACAACAGTCATATGGATGTTTCCGTCAGCCATTTCCTTCCTATTGACAAGAAATGTTAGCGCGTAATCAAAATCCAATTTGACATGTGTAAGTAAAACAACAAACACAACATATAATATAAATCAACACAACTGTTGGAAATAAATAATAGTTCTTCCATAGATAGAAACTTTCTTTGAGTACAATACTTTTGAAATCAAACATAAGTTTTCAAACTACTAATGTAGGAACACAACCCGTTCCTAATAAGTTTAAACTAAAACAAGAAAAAAATAAATCAATCATCCTCAACAGTGGATTCAGGATCGGACTCAACAACTGGTGCTGGTTCCTCCCCTTCTTCCTCCTCATCCTCTTCCTCATTCTCAGAGGCCACTAAATTCTCTAAGGCTTCTATCCTGCCCTCCAAGAACTCAGCTCGGTTCTCTGAAGCTTCGAGACGACCAATCATATTAATCATCTCATCCCGCATATCATGAACCAGATGGGCAAGTTCCTCTTGCCTCTCAATAGCATCCCATAGTTCCTGAGATCTTTGTGCGATCCTGTCTTCTGCTACATCCAGATCCTCGCGCAGTTTGGCGATCTCCTCAGCGTCCGTCCTTTGCCTCTTAGGCTCAGGAGCATCTAGTACTGGTGGTGAATGTGTAGAAGGTCCCTCAGCAGGGATCTGCTGAGTGCCCTCCTCTGACTCCTCCTCCGGATCCTCATTCGGGTCCTCATCTGGATCCTCCTCTGGATCCTCGTCTGGGTCCTCGTCTGGATCCTCGTCCGGATCCTCGTCTGGATCCTCCTCCGGATCCTCCTCCGGATCCTCCTCCGGATCTGAGTCATCCATCTCATATGGTGGAGGTGATGGAATAGGTGGTGGTGGTGATGATGGTGGTGCCGGAACTATCGGTTCCTCGTCCTCAGAATCATCAATATAAATGTAAGGGACTGATGATGAAGCCATGCCTGTTACATAATACTATATGTAAGTGCAGTGCCATGGAATGTGTAAACAAGTCAATTACATAATGTCATATGTAATTTCTAAGCAATATGTATAAGCAGATGTGTCTAATGTCTAACAGTCATAGTCTAAGTCTACAAATGCAAACCTAGTTCGCTATAACCAATGGCTCTGATACCAATCTGTCACACCCCCAATTTCCAACTAACGGAATCATACCGTTTGGGAACGTGACAAACCAGGATCTCAGATCATTAGACATAGCGAAGACCTCTATATGAATTTCAAAACATACTTTGGTCTTTAAAACATAACATCAGAGTTTTCAAAAGTTGCGGAAGCGTTTAAAAACCAATAACAGTTGTAAAGTAAACATTACAAAACAAAATAATCAAATGTTCAAATTCAAATATCCAAAAATGTTTAAAATGCATGAGACTCTATCTCCCAGTCCATGCCAGCTTTAACGCGCGCCTTAGCGTCCTGAGAAAACATGTAAATCAAGTCAACAAAAAGGTTGGTGCATAACACAGGTTTTAAGCATTCACAATGTTCAAAACAACAGTTTGAATAAAAAGTTTGTAGATAACATAATCACACATGCACAGTCATGATAGCTAGTCATATAAACTATTTACATAAGTGGTCGACACCGAAGCTGACGAATTGCCATGCTATAGCATGTTTTTGCCTTGCCACTATTGTCTAGCATAGCAATAGTAAAATTGTGTTTGGTCAGTCAAACACCTGCGTAGATCCCATCTACCAGGTGAGGTTTGTCAAACCTAATAGATCTATTTCCAACTACCACGCTTTGCGTTACAGCAAACTAAACGGTTCGAGGTGTGTAAGGACTTTCAAGTTGCTATGTTGTCACCCAATGTAAACAGCTAACTCATGCAAGTGATATGTATCTAAAAATAGTTTGTTGCACATGTTTTCTCCCCCAAAACAGTTTAAAATAAGAAAGGGGTCGTGTACGCACCTTTGATAATTGCAGAATGATCAACTACGTGAGTTCGTGTAGAAAATCCTCTTACGAAGGATCTGTGATTTAAACAATAACTTAGTGTTATTCGAATAGTCGTTTTGTGCTTGAATTTACATACGTGTCAACACACATATGCTAGAGTGTTAAGAATGTTCATACGAAAATACGTGTGCCTTTGAAATCATTTAAATAAAATCCTATACAATTTTATTTAATTAAACGTAATTATACGCGATTTCGTTTTCGGATTAAAATATGAATTTTATCATTCTAATGCGTTCGTATTCTCGTTACGTTTCCAACGCAACTCGAACGGGTTAAAACATAGTTCAAACGAAGAAGTTATGGCAAAAATACAAAAATGATCTAAAAACTCAAAAATGGTGGAACCCGGATTCGAACCCGCGACCACCAACTCAACACACACACAAGCTACCAGTCTCGCCCGCTAGGGTATCGCGAAATGATTCCAGAATAAATTGTTTTAAGTCCTCTTCCAGTCCAAATCCCCTTACATATTTTAGCCGAAGCAACCTAGTTCTAATTAACTACGAATTCGATCTTGATAGTCCATGAATCCATAAGGCTTTCATTGAAATAGAAATTTCGAAGCTATCTGGATCGATTAATTTGAATATTACATTCGTTTTAATCCAAAACCCCCAAATCTTTTGACTCTAAGAACCCTAACTGTCGAAGTCACAAAATCTGATACTGGAACCTCAAATTAATACATGCTTAAGCTTAATCGGAACTATCTGAGACTAACCATAACAATCAATTTGATTTTCCAATTCGTTTGCTATGAAATCCCCAAATCGTTTTCCCATCAAGAACCCTAGAATCGAACACCACGAATTCGTAATGTTTTGATGAAATTAACTTAGTATTAACCTTAATCGGTCCCTTCTGAAGCTTTCTATAACATTTAATTCGACTATCCATCCATTTAGACAAGAAACCCCCAAAACCGTTTTGAATTAAAACCCTAGAACTCAAAATCGCATAATTCGATAACAGAAACTGTAATTAGCATGGGGTTATGCTTATTCGGCAAGTTTAGGGTGTGTAGAAACAATCACTTACTTGTTTTGATGATTAATTGCGAAAGTCGACTTCGTGCTTTAAGTTCGGTCACCCCTTAATCAAGTTCTTCTCCTCGCAGCTTCTTGAATCGATTGGTTGAATGTGAACCCTTCTAAAAGTGCCGAATAAGATCTCCCAAAGTTCAATTGTGAAGAATAGTGTCGAATTATATGGTTTTGATTGTGATACCTTACGGTTTCAACTCTTTGGTATCCTTGAGTTAAATTCGACATGATTAATGCACTAATAACGCCTGTGGACGATTACTAATCATTAATTTGATACTTACAACTGATCAATTTCAGTTACAACCTAATATTAATGTGGAATTCGAATTTCATAAGCCATTTGGTCGAATTTTGACTTGTGGAAGTCAAAATTGACACTAAAAATCAATTACAAGTTTAATCTTCAACAACTTAATCACTTAGGAATTGATTTTTCTTAATTCCTAACTCCTATAGGTTATTCTGGATCGACAACATATCATTTCGATTAACAAAGTTGAGCCGAAAATCCCGAATAGTCACTAATTGAATCCTTTAACTCATTGTTGGGCTAAATTTACCCAATTGGGCTTCTCAAATACAATTGGGCCTCATTGGGCCTTCCTTGGCCTTATTGGGCCTTCCCTGGGCCTACTTTGTTTTCATTGGGCCTCACTTGACCCTATTGGGCCTTACTGAGCCTCCCTTGGCTTATTGGGCCTACATTGGCTCTGTTGGGCCTGTGATCTCACCATCTTCAGTTAACAAAGTTAATCCGAAAAGTCAGATTGTCACACAACAGTCTTAAGCATAGCAGCCTTAACCATGTCACAGGTTTCACGTACTAACCCCCATATATAACGATTAAAAAGATATTATTCTGGTTTCACAATATGCGGTACAAATTGAGCATACTCAAAATACTTAGAAGTATATTCCCGATGCCTAGCATCGACCATGCGGTGACTCAAGAATTTTTGCTCGATTTATTCCTTTTCGTTTATTGGGTAAAATTTTCAAGCCACCAAGTCTCGAAAACTTTCCCAAGTCATAGCATACGCATTGGTTCTTCCATTGGTATGAATAATGGAATTCCACCATTCTAAAGCTACATCTTTAAATGAAATTTAAGGTATATACAACCATATCTTCATCGGCATATTTGCTGATTGCAAGTACTGCCTCAATCGTTTTAATCCAACTTAATACTAAGACAGCTCCTTCTGTTCAAGTGAACTTAGGAGGTTTACAAGATTATAATGTTTTATACTAACATTTCTTAGTTTTGGATTGTTTCAAACTAGAAGCTTCTTAATTTTCATTGTTCATTTTAGATGCCTCGTTTTCTTTTTCTATTGTCTTCGTGAGATTCGAATTTTCAATTGTTTTTTAGCGATTATTGCCAAAATCACATCTTGTATTTCTTTTACAATCATTTATTGTATCTCAACTTTCTGAGTCACGGTATAATCAATATCTGTGTGCGTTCTCTTTCGCCCACGTGTATTTGCAGAAGGTTCGTTATTACTTACATTTTTAGACATTGTCTACCAAATATGATATTTGACAAGGTCTTAAAAACAATTCATCATAATTTAGCTCATAGGCCATCATTAGGATTCTACATGTTGTTTCAATCATTCTTAGTATTTCAAAAATACTATCCTACCTATTTCTTTGATAGACACTTATCTCATTTTGTTTAAAGCTTAAATACTATCATTACTACCTATTTTGCTAAAACCAGGAGCTCTGATACCAACCTGTCACACCCCGGGCTCTCGGCGGCCCGGGCGCTGCGACCCGAATTGGTTTCATGGATAATACAGTCTCGGTCAGAGTTTATTATTTATTTTAATATGTTTCAGCGGAAGCGTTGTTTCATGAATTCGTAATTTTATAAATAATTCACAAGGATGTTAAAACCGTTTTTCATAATTTACAAATAATTCATACGCATAGTTATGAAAAACCACATTTTTCATCGCCTGTAAATAACTTTTCAGGGTTTTATAAAATTTCATATGCATAGATATGAACATAACATTTTATTTCATTTTAAACCGGGTTTTACAAACATATATTTACATATATTGGTTTACATGGGACTTGGAGGTATAACTCCAATCGCTCTTCGGTTTCGCCACAAGATTTTTATTTAAGGTGTCATAGGCCCTAAACCTCTAATCTTGCTTCTGATTTGTCATTCATTATTACCTGAAAAAAAAATTTAAAATAAAACCTCAACATAATGTTGGTGAATGCAAATAACAGACTCGATATGTAAGCATAGCATATTCGGTCCTTTAACCATAATTAATAGTGGCAATACTACAAATTTAGCAGGTTATTTCACTGATCGATACAACCACTACATACCTTGGCTTGTACTGTCACTGGTTAGGAACAACAACGGAGTGCGTCTTACAATTGTTCCCTCCAGCCCACAGCCCATCACTGGTTAGGTTGCCTGCGGAGTGCGTCTTACGTATAACCTTCCAGCCCACGTTACTAGCCACGTATGGGAATTTCACCCGTAGATGATACAATTTGCAAATCATACGTATACTAATGGCCTAAATTCTGGTCTAATAGTATCCCTTTATGCGTCAAAGTTTAAACATACAATGTTAAAAAAATCATTTAAATTCAAAAATAAGTTAAATGTATTCACCTGAATTTCTTTTGGTTGGCTCAGCGACAGCTTAGAACTTCTCAATATAAATTTGGGCAGCGTTTCTGCTTAATCTATTTTTATTATTATTCTGCAAAGAAGATTTACTTATTTATTTATTTATTTATCTATTTATCTATTTATTTATTATTATTATTACGACGACGACAATTATTATTGTTGTTGTTGTTGTTACGACGATTATCATTATTATTATTATTATTATTATTATAACGACCATTATTATTATTTTAAGTAAACTATTTTTATTTTTATTTTTTTATATATACATAGGGTCGGAGCTTAACCCTAACCCTATAAGTTAATATTATATTAAATTCTTAAATTTATAAGTTATCTAAGAAATTAGATAATATACCTAAACGAACCGACTCCTTAATCTTGACCATTTTAAACTGATCAGCATCTCTTAGCATCCATAGCTTCTAATTTGTTCCCAAATGTGTATATATATTTTTTTGTACGTGAATGATTTATAATTGAACTGAGTTGGGTAAGTATTTATTGTCGATTAAAACTTGATGGTCAAGAATTTAGATAATATACATAAACGAACCGACTCCTTAATCTTGACCCTTTTATACTGATCAGCATCTCCTAGCATCCATAGCTTCTAAATTGTTCCCAAATGTGTATATATATTTTTGTGTACGTGAATGATTTTAAATTGAAGTGAGTTGGGTAAGTATTTATTGTCGATTAAAACTTGATGGTCAAGAATTTAGATAATATACATAGACGAACCGACTCCTTAATCTTATACTGATCAGCATCTTCTAGCATCCATAGCT
The DNA here is from genome assembly GCA_009363875.1 of Mikania micrantha. Lineage (NCBI taxonomy): Eukaryota > Viridiplantae > Streptophyta > Magnoliopsida > Asterales > Asteraceae > Mikania > Mikania micrantha. Next base: position 57,470,993 of record CM018687.1, on the reverse strand, counting down.
TCTAATTTGTTCCCAAATGTGTATATATATTTTTGTGTACGTGAATGATTTCTAATTGAAGTGAGTTGGGTAAGTATTTATTGTCGATTAAAACTTGATGGTCAGGAATTTCATAGGTATAGCTTTCGTACGTGTTTTTCATTTGATTGTATGTATAATCTCTGGTTCATAAAAATCTTACACGTAAGCTTCTGTAAATTCGTTCAATTAGCATTCAATTGTAAGATTTTTAATATTTTATTATTTTATTATTATAATTAATTTAGCTCAATTTTTGTTTTTCTCTTATAACTTTTAAAATATAATGTTTTATAAAATTCTAAAAATACTGCTAGGACCGGCTCATTTTTCTCTACGTTTTGACCTAAGTTTCGTTAAAAACGGAGAAAGTTTAATTATAATATATTTTATAAATTTTGAGCGGTCTCCTGTGATATTAACTAACCGAATAGGTATGTCAAAAATTTGTAATAATCATTTTACTCGTTACTTACTAGTACGTAAGTGTCACATATGTGTATATAATAACTAGATTTTTAAAATTATAATATTAAAATATATTTTATAAAAATAATTATGCATGTGTTACAGAAAATGCGAGACAACTATCACGAAACTTATATTACACGATAAAAGCATTATCAATGGTTAATATTTAAGTGGGGTTTTGATCGCGCTTTACCGGTTTTTGGTTGGTTTGATTTTGATTTTGATTAAACATAAAAAAATGAATTGTTTTAAGCCAAATTTACAAAGATAACATGTGGTCTATAATAAACTACATTAAAATTGATTTTTTATTAAAACATAATTTTTTATTCAACTTTAATGTGAACTATTTATTTATTTTCAAGATTTTAAATACAAAGCTCGGATTATATTTAAGGGTTTTTATTTTAAAATTGAATTTTCATAGGTTACAATCTCTATAAATAAAAATATGTTTAACATTAAATCAAATTAAAATTGATTTGTTTATTAGCTTAATTTTTTATTCAATATCAAAATAAACCACATTTTTATTTTTAAGATTTCAAATGAAGGGTCCAAATATTGTTTAAGAAATTATCTCTTTAAGATCGTATTTTCATCGGATCTTTCTCTTTCTCTCTCTCTCTATCTCTCTCTATATATATAGAGGGTTTGTATCCAGTGAAATCCGATAGTAGAGAAAAAACCCTTTAACCCATCTATGTCGTTAATTTGAAATCTTGAAAATAAAAATATGGTTCACGTTAAAACTGATTTGTTTATGAAAACAACAATTTTTTATTCAACTTTAATGTTGATCATATATTTATTTTTAAGATTCCAAATGAACAATCCAAATAGGGTTTAAGAGTTTTCTCTTTAAAATCGGGTTTTCACTGGACATAAAACCTATATATATATATATATATATATATATATATATATATATATATATATATATATATATATATATAGGGCAAGGTATAAAAAATAACCCTCATATTTTGCTACAACTACATAACTCATTTCAACCAATCATAAGCTTACATATAAGCATTTCATTAAAATATTAAAAAGGGCATCATAGTCATTTTACTCCTTATAAGTTTCCCCCTCTTTTTTAAACATTAATAACTTTTTTATAATATATTATTTTTAAAAAAAAATTGCACCATTATATTCGTCTTATTTTTCTCTTTAATTTCGTTATAGTCTCGACTAATTTTTTTTTCTTTTTTTAAATGCCCTGTATTTTCATCATTATAACGAGCTTAAATATAACAAATTTTTTTGAATTTTTTTTATAAATGATAAATTACAATGATGTAAGTTACAATGAAGTAATTTATCGTGATGTAATTTACATTGACGTAAAATTCGGTTTCGGTTTTTTTCGGTGAATTTGGTTTAAATTACAGTAATGTAATTTACATTGACAACAAATTAATTTAAATTTTTTTTGAACAATGAAAAATTACATCACTATAATTATCATTGTGAGAGAAAAAAATCAAAATAATGTGTTCTATTACATCACTGTAATTTATCATTGTAATTATCATTGTTAGAGAAAAAAATAAAATAATTACGTCACCGTTAATTATGTCATTGTAAATTACTTCATTTTGTGTTACATTACTTCATTTTTTGTTACATTACTGTAATATACCATTGCTATAAAATTTTTTTAATTAATTTGCTATCTTTAAGCTCGTTACAATGATGTAAATACACGACATCAAAAAAATAAAAAAAAAACTAGTCGAGACTATAATGAAATTAAAGAGAAAAATGAGACGAGTATAATGGTGCAAATTTTTTTAAAAAATAATATAGTATTAAAAAGTTATGAATGTTTAAAAAAAAGGGGTAAACTTTACTTAAATAACAAATGTCTTAAATACCCTTTATATTAAAAAAAAAAGAAAAAAAAGGAATCTGACACGTGTCACGATCCTACACACTTGCCTTTTTCAAGTAACCATTGGATGATGGTTAATGGGTTGTAACAAAAGATGAGGGTTATCAAAAATTTCATCCCCTATATATATATATATAGGGAATGGATCATATAATAACCCTCTCTAATTGAGAAAACTCAATAACTCAAATCCAATGGTTCAAATTTCCAAGATTTAATCTAATGGTTACATGTGTTACTAATTAATTTTTAATACAAAAGGGCATTATGGTCTTTTGTATTAATTACAAAAATCAGATTTAATACAAGAGTGACAAGTGTCACACTTTTAAAAACCATCTATTTTCATATTTTTAAATTAAAGTTTCCCCCCTTGATTTTTATACACTTATAGCTTTTTTATACTATGTTATTTTTTTATAAAAATTACACCATTAAACTCGTCATATTTTTCTCGTTAATTTCATTATAGTCATGCCAAATTTTTTCGGGCGTTTGTAATTACACTAACGTAAAAAACATAAGTACAATAATTTTTCTCTTTTTTCAAAAATTTTCCATCAAATTTTTTTTCTCCCATCTTAAATATATATATTACAAACTTATTTTTTATTATAAAATTTAGTTAATTAGATAAATTTATATCAAATAAGATAGAAATTTAGATAATTGTAACGTAAAAAAATAATAAGTTACAGCTCGTTACATCAGTGTAACGACTCGTTACATCAGTGTAATTATGAACACTTTGAAAAAATTCAGCTCATTACTTCAGTGTAATTACGAACACTTTGAAAAAATTCAGTTCGTTACATCAGTGTAATTATGAACACTTTGAAAAAATTCAGCTCGTTACATCAGTGTAATTTCGAAAACTTTAAAATTTTTTGACAAAACTATACTTGAATTAAATGCCCTATATTTTCATCATTATAACGAGCTTAAATGCCCTATATTTTCATCATTATAACGAGCTTAAATATAACAAATTTTTTTGAATTTTTTTTATAAATGATAAATTACAATGATGTAAGTTACATTGATGTAATTTATCGTGATGTAATTTACATTGACGTAAAATTCGGTTTCGGTTTTTTTCGGTGAATTTGGTTTAAATTACAGTGATGTAATTTAAACTAATTTGTTGTCAATGTAAATTACATCACTGTAATTTAAACCAAATTCACCGAAAAAACAAAACCGAATTTTACGTCAATGAAAATTACATCACGATAAATTACGTCAATGTAAATTACATCACTGTAATTTATCATTTTTAAAAAAATTCAAATAAATTTGTTATATTTAAGCTCGTTACAATGATGTAAATATAGGGCATCTAAAAAAAGTAAAAAAAAAATAGTTGAGACTATAACGGAATTAAAGAGAAAAATGAGACGAATATAATGGTGCAATTTTTTTAAAAAAATAATAAATTATAAAAAAGTTATTAATGTTTAAAATAGAGAGGGGGAAAAACTTATAAAGGTAAAATGACTATGATGCACTTTTTAATATTTTAATGAAAAGCTTATGTGTAAGTTTATGATTGGTTGAAATGGGTTATGTAGTTGTAGCAAAAGATGAGGGTTATTTTTTATACCCTTCCCTATATATATATATATATATATATATATATATATATATATATATATATATAAGAGGAGGATCAAATGTTAACACATGTTTATTGCGTTAACCGAATAACTAAATCTTATTACTTTGGGGCCCACACTAAACTAAATCTAAAGTTGTAGGTTTTTTCTTTTTTTAATTAATGTAGGTCCCACTTACATTAATAAAAAAATAAGAAAAAAACCTACACCTTTAGATGTATTTTAATATGGACCCCAAAGTAATAACATGTAATTATTCGGTTATCGCAATAACGGTTAACATTCGAACCATCCCCTGTATATATATAATAGAGTAAAATGTCATTTTAGTCACCGTGGTTTGACAACTTTTGTCATTTTAGTCCAATAGTTTAAATTTTGTCATTTTGGTCATTATGGTTTAACTTTATTGTCATTTTACTCATTATTGTTTCCATTTTATTGTCATTTTAATCCAATTAAATCTTAAACTTTTGGACTATAATGACAAAATTAATCAAACCACCCGGACAAAAATGACAATAAAATGAAAATCATAATGACCAAAATGGCAAATTTTAGACTATTGGACTAGAATGACAAAATTTACCAAACCATGGGGACTAAAATGTCATTTTACTGTAAATAATCTTATAGTATCTTACTATTCTAATAAACAAACATCTTTAATTGCCACATGTCACATTTTAAGACTATCATGACACTTGTCATTTTTTCATGCATTCAATCTCCTCATATTAAATAAAAATGATATTATCTACCTCATTAAATAAATTATACTATCTATCTTATTAATTAATTATAATATTAATAACTAATGACATTATTCATCTTTTTACAAATTTGAAAATAGTTTTTGATATATTCAAAATCAAATCATTTTATTATAAAACATATTTTAAAATTTTATAAAATATAATTTTCATAAATATCAATTTTTTTTTAAATAAGAAATATTTCAATTTGATGGTAATTTCAACTTAAGTTATTTAACTTTAATAATTACAAAAATATTACCTTATAATCTTAAGTTGAGATTGTTAGTTTTGACAGAAAACTAACAAAATAAAATTTTAAATTTAGTTAGGTCAGTGATCTCAATTATTACAAATGAAGAACGCTAAATGATATTTCTATTTTTATTAAAAATTTTAATTATTGTTATATGATTTAAAGTAATTATTAATCCACAATTTAATCAATTTATATAAAAATATCATTGATATAATTTTTAAATTTTCATTATTTACTATTTAATATTCAATCCGTGTGTTCACACGGGGTAATAGCCTAGTATAATATAAATATCAATTGATTTAAATTCTAGCGTTTATTGTTTGCAACTAGTCATTACATGCTTCAAAAATCAACATGAGACAAAAAATACTTTGAATATATAGAAATTAATGAACTTGATATTGGTTGTACAGAAAATCTATAGAAATAAAAAAGAATTACAAAATTATCAGAAAAAAAAAATTATAATATTTTTTATATCACAATAACTATGGTTATGCTGCAATTCTTTACCTGTAGCCACCATATGGTTGCTGACCATAACCACCACCACCTCTGCCCATCATTGGATTATAACTTCCAGGCTGCAGATATCCAGTGGCTGGTGTTGGTTGCATCTGAAACCCTTGGCCACTGTTCATTCCAATGCCCATATTTTGAGCCATACTGTTCATTCCCATGGACCAGTAACCAGGTGCACCAGGGGCACCCATTCCCATTCCTGAACCCACCATGGGATTGGGTGCAGCTTTTAGAGCACCGGCCCCAGCACGTCCAATGCCAGAACCTGAACCCATGGCCTTACCCATGGCTACATTTGAAGTTACTGGGGTCTTGCTAGGTTTTTCCATTCTCTTTTCTTTACGGTTTATAGCCTCGAAATCGATTCCGATATCAGATAATGGGTTTGTTTTAGCTGCACATGGAAAACTAATGTCAGTCATTGTGAATAAGATTATAAGATTTGCTACAAAGAAACATATATAGCTAGAGCATCAAACAACTCACATCCAGATATGTTCAAATTAACGAGCCCGCGGTTCAATGTATCAGCCCAAACAGTGGATTTGGTCTCAAATTTTTCTTCTGCAGGTTGTTGGCGTACTACAGCAAGTGCGCCGGTTGATGCAGTGACAGATGGTGGTTGCATCGCCAACGAAGTATTTGATTGTAACTGTGACTGTTGATAGAAGCTTGAAATTGAGACAGCTTGTGGTGTTGGGGCTGGAGTAGGTTGACCCTGAGGTGATAAACTGCCGTACGGGTTATTATTGGGCTTACCTGTTTGACCGTTGGAAGGGGAGAACCCTGCCTGTGAGATGGTACCCGACTGGTTACCACCAAGAGATGCATTTTGACTACCTGTGAAACCAAGCTGCGACACAGGCTGACCACCCGTGAAACCAGGTGGCAACACAGATTGAGTTCCTTGAGCAGGAAAACCAGACGGTAGGTCAGATTGGCCCCCTTGAGCCGCTGGGTAACCTGGTGGCAACACAGATTGGCCGCCCTGAGACGCAGGGAAACCAGACGGCGGCACAGATTGGCCCCCTTGAGCCGCTGGGTAACCTGGTGGCAACACAGATTGGCCGCCCTGAGACGCTGGAAAACCAGACGGCGGCACAGATTGGCCACCCTGAGCTGCTGGGAAACCAGGTGGCAGCACAGATTGACTACCCTGAGCCACTGGAAAACCAAAAGGTGACACAGATTGACTGCTCTGAGCGGGAAAACCAGACAACTCAGATTGGCCACCCTGAGCCACTGTCAAACCAGAAGGTGACACAGATTGACCACTCTGAGCTGGAAAACCAGACGGAAACCCAGAATGGCCACCCTGAGCCGCTGGAAAACCGGATGACAACACAGATTGACCACTCTGAGCCGCTGGAAAACCAGAAGATGACACAGATTGACTGCTCTGAGTGGCTAGAAAACTGGGTGGTGGCACAGATTGACCGATCTGAGCTGGAAAACCAGACGGCAATTTAGATTGACTACCCTGAGTTGCTGCAAAACCAGATGATGACACAGACTGACCACCCTGAGCCGTTGGAAAACCGGATGATGACAAAGATTGACCGCTCTGAGCTGGAAAAACAGACGGCAACTCAGATTGGCCAACCTGAGCCGTTGGAAAACCGGATGATGGCTCAGATTGACCACCCTGAGCTGCCGGAAAACCAGATGATGACACAGATTGACTGCTCTGAGCCAGAAAACTAGATGGTAACTCAGATTGAGTGGCTAGAAAACTTGGTGGCGGCATAGATTGACTGCCCTGAGACCAGAAATCAGGTGGCAACACAGATTGACTGCTCTGAGCTGGAAAACCAGGCGGCAGCTCAGTTTCTGGAAAATTGGGTTGCATCATAGATTGGCCACCATGAGCCGCTGGGAAATCATGTGGCAACACAGATTGATTATGAGCGGCTGAGAAATTAGGTGGCAACACAGATTGACTGCCTTGAGCTGGAAAACTAGGCGATGGAACAGACTGGTAGCCACCTTGAACTGGAAAAGCTGGCTGTGGCGTTGGTTGATCAAATGGACCTGGATAACTAGGCTGAGACATGGTTGGACCAAATGGACCAGAAAAATTCAAGGAAAACGGGGTCTGGTTAGGCTGACCAGGTTGAGAATGAAAAACAGTCTCTGTTGAATGTTGATCAGCTTGTGGTTGAATGATGGTCTGTGAGGGTAGGGTGGGAGGTCCAGTTGGAGGAAGTATACCCGCTAGAATGTCAACGCTATCGTCAAAACCATCACCAAATCCTATGTCATTCACTGTCGTTTGAGCAACTGTCAGAGGTAGTTCAGTGAAGGGTGAGGTTGACTGTTGAGCTGAGAATGCATCGGTAGAAGGAACAGCTCTAAAAGGACCATCGCCAAATGGATCATCATATTGCTGCACAAAAAGTACCATACAAGCATCAAATAGTGCGTGTGTGTGCGCACATGCGTGTGTGCACGTGTATCTGTATGTGCGCTCGTGTGCATGAGTGAATGGTTTTAAAGGCGCACCTGAGTTGCTGGCGATACAGCTACGAATGTCTGACTAGGACTAGGGCCAGTTGGAGCATGTGGTTCAGACGGCACAAGAGCCAATACATCTGAAGCGAAAGAGTCTGATAGGGATCCAAACAAGTCCACTTCAGCACTGCTTGCTGCTGATGAGGCGGCTATATCCACACCAAACGTTTGTTAACTATATCTTCGACAAGCATTGCATTTATTAAAAAATAAATTGTCATGATTGTATAGATACAAAGAAGATCGATTTTACCTGGAGGTGCAGCACGAGGGTCAAAAAAGTCAAACCCGTCCGTTTCCTTGTCAGGGAACACTGAAGGTGTGGTGGCTGCCAGAGGTGGTGTGGTGACTGCCAGAGGTGGTGTGGCAGCAACCGGAGGTGCAGAGTTGTTAGAAAGCACGGTTTCTTGATGATTAACAGCTGGAGGTGGTGGTGGAGGTGTTTCACCCTCGGTCACAGCATCTTCATAACTAGGGGGTGCCTCGAGATTTTGTCCAGATAATTTTGTTTCAAGCCGGCTGCCCAAAACCAGAATATGTGCATTAATCCAATTGACCAAGAAATTATTAAAATAGAAAAACGTGCACTGAATTTAGGATTTTTCTTATATTCTGTTAACTTTAATGTAAAGAATAAACTGAAAATCATCTTATTTACCTTCCATCAGGAGAACCATCTTCAACTCTACCATTGCTTACTCTGCAAATGAAAATAAAGATGAATTAATGTACGTAGATGTCACTGTTTGTAAAAATGCTAGTGACTATTCGATTAAGAAATCAAATGAGTGATAAAAAAGGAGTTTTTGGTATTTAATATACCTTTCGGATGTAAAATGGGGTGACAAAATGGAAGGAACGAGATGGATTGGTTTAAGGTTTTTATCCGATATTTTTTGTTGTACATAATCGATCCCTTAAATACGATTTCAAATGCTGGATTATAACGATAATAATTTATTAATTTTAAACCTTTTATGCACTTGAATGCATTTCAAACAACTTCGACCCATTTGACAAGTTTCCAGTACAGACAAACCTTTTATCTGAACCAATATGACCCACTAAAGATAAAACAGAAATTAGATTGGCCCATTTATATAAACGGGTCAAAAGTGCCACCTGTAATCATTCAAAAACTAAAAACCGATTGAGAACAAACGAGTATTATCATAGGGATGAATACCTAGAAGAATGATGACCATCATCTCTATCAGAACTTTGACTTTTTGCACCATAATCACCATCAACACTGTGACTTTTTCTTTGATGTTCATCATCGCCATAACCATCGCGTCCATATGAATCCCTATTATTCCAGTCTCGTTCTCTACCATAGCCATTATGATCTTCATCTTTATCTCCATATTGCCCTTCATATCGATCATCTCCAGGTGTCTGGCGAAGCCTACTTATCAAAAATGTCAATCCGTTACAATTTTTTTAGTGTCAAATACGGTTGTAAAAACAATATTATTTTAGTAACAATCTAATTTATTGAATAAAATTATTGAGGAGATTTTATGCTTATATGCTTTAAAAGGACATTGAATAACTTTCCACCCATTTCCTTTTAATTTTTTTATTTACCCATTGAAGTTAAATGTAACCCGAACCGACCCATTTACAAGTAAATCTTCAAATAACACACTTGTACCTGCTGGCAGCAGCTTTCTCTCTTGCTTCTTGTATCTTTTCTTTATCATTTACAAGGGCAACAAGACTTTGAGATTTCTGCCTTACATTGCTCCCTTGATCCCTCCCAGAAGAATCGATATATTGAAAAGACGACAAATTCTATCACAAAAAAATATATATAAATTAAAATAAATTAAACTTATGACCATCAAATATGAAAACTTCGAAATAAAACTTCAATGGAAAAATCATACCGATATATGGTATGCGTGTTCTCTAACATCTTCAACAACTCGTTCAGACCCATTTGCTACCAAATATTCTAGAACAGTCAAAGCCTGGTGCAGAATTCAAAGTATGTTGGTTAAGACATTTTAATTAACACTGGGTATGGAAACTACCCAAAAGCATAAATCTTGAGAAAATGAAGCATGAAAACTTTAATTTTAAAAGAACCAAAATCTTGAGATATAGATATGTGAAAGCATTATTATGGATATAGATCTTGAAAATGGGTAAGAAAAACTATCAAAAAGCCTGAATCTTACAAATATGTAAGAATTAAACCATGGAAAGAAACCAAAAAGAACCAAAATTTTTCTATGTTTTCAATTTTTCTTTTCTAATTTACTTCCCATGTGTACCCTTGAGTTTTTTTTTTTTTTTTGAAATGTTTGGAGTATTTGGAGAAAAGGGTACAACTATAGATTGTATGCACACATAGCAGGTGCAGACCTTGAACACATGGCGCCAGTTCTTCCCAGTATCGTTGAGACGCTTCCAAATAACTGACATGATTATTTGGTGTTCATGGCTGAAAATCAAGAAATAAGTTTAATTTATTTTGGCATAAAAGAGTCATCTAGTTCTTCAATTTCAAACGGAAAAAAAAAAAAAGCATGTCGTACTAGTTTCTTGAAGCCTGTGCAATATCAGCAAGATGTGTCCCGTGTGGACCCCATGACTCGTTGCTTGTAGCATCAAGAACCTGCAAGACATAGGATTGAAGACTAAACAATCAATCTAAAGGGGATTTGTTTTGCCCTACAATTTAAAAGAGGTAAAAGGTTAGTCACCTTCTGTTCTATTGAAGGAACTTTGAGAACTTTCTTATTAACTCCTCTCTTACTGCATTAAATATATTAACATAATCAAACATAATCATATGAGGTTGTAAGGATTCATATGAAAATAATATTATTATTACTTACATGTCCCTGAACGCCTTCTTCATTTTCACGTAGTGCCTTCTCAATGAGGCACACTATTTAAGGTTTTTAAGTTCAGCTGGAAACAGACGACCGTTAATGCTTTTAGAGAACATGGTTGTAATGCACACACAGACACGAGCATAATATAAATACGTTTTATAAAACTATTTAGCTATAGATTCTATATTTGCAGTTTGCATTAAGCAAGTATTGGTATTTGGATTTAAGAAGTGATTCTGAGATGTTGAATAATCATAATCATAATCATTATTGCGAATGAGTAATCAAATAATCAATTTTGAAACAAAAATTCAAACACCATTGAAGATTTTGCTATCACAATTATCAGTATGAATAAAACAGAATTTAGAAAATATTACATAGACTGAAAGATTATCTAGATAAACTGGTAAACTACATCTGCATAAAACATACTAATTGAATTAAATCTGCAACACCAGATCTCAAATTTGCAAAAGATTGTCTTAAAACATAAAAAAAAAAAAAAAAAAAAAAAAAAAAAAAAAAAACACAATTTAAAGAAATCAAAGATCAGCATATTACTCCACAACTGTTTCGTAAATTTCATACCAAAACCGAATTGAAATGAAATAAAAGATTAAAACCCATTAAATGCAACAATCACATGACTTAATACATGTAGTTAATTCATAGCAACAGATCAAGACGATTGAATCTTTAAACAAGGGGAAAATCAAAACCCTGATTCAACACATTCCCGTCAGAAAAATTACGCATTCTAAGCTAACACATAACAGAACATATGAACAAATCTGAATCAGAAATTTACAGAACATATCAAGATTTTGATCAATCAAGAAAATTGGAACTAACCCAGATCAAAAAATTGATTATTTTTCAAGAAAATAAATCGAACCTGATTAAGCTGAAGGCCAGATCTGATTAGCTTGTATCTTGATGTAGTCAAAGATGAATCGAATTATAAAAAAAAAAATTAAAAATAATCTTGAATTGCTAAATTTTGAATCAAGATTTCTTCCTTTTTGTGTTGAAATTTGAATAAAAAATGATGCTAAAAGATGAAGGGTTTGGTATTTTGTTTTTGCTTTCTTGTCAAAAACAATTTTAGGGAAGATTGTGCAAGTTTAAAGATGAGATCATGAGAGCAGACAGCGGACCTTTGCTCGGAGAATTTATGTGTATTTATTTTTTTTATTTTCTTTTTAGTTATTTTTGACATATACCTAAAATAAAAATAAAAAAAAATAAAAAATTGTTTCGTTATTTATTTAATATTTGATAATTTACTAATTTCTAGCTGGCGTACGACTATTCTGTTCGGTATCATGTCGAAATTATTCTACCACACATGCTCGTCAAAGGACCATGGAAGCTTCTACAAAACTAGAATTGTGACTTGTAAGGTTTAAAGTGTTATTATTAAAAGTTGATAGGTTTAAATGGAAATATTGATATTTCAACTTTTGCAAGTTTAAAGAATAAAGCTTGTTTTTAATTCTTTTGATTTGACTCCCTTCAATTCAATTTTCAGCATTTTTTTTTTTTTGAGAGAGAATTACGTATTTTCTTTTTATAACTTGAAAAATTACATATTTTCTCAAGGCACAAATATTCAGTATATAATGTACAACTTTCTTAAAACATGACTTAGAAATATATGTAATTTTAGAAGTTAGGAGTGAGAATATGTAAAAGCCCCTTTTTTTAAAATTCTATTTTCATAATATATAACCATTTTAGTTTCTTACTAACAATAAAGTTAAATTTTCCTGTTAAATTTTAGTAAAAAAATCAAAATATTCTTTGACTGAAATAATTATTTTAATGATAACATGAATCAAAAACATAATTTATTTGGGGCTATTTGTTTGGGTTTGAATGGTTCTGAACTAGTCTGAATCTGAATGATTCACATTCAGACCGTTTGTTTCGTGAAAAAAACACGTCTGAATCTGAACCAACCTCTGAACCAGCCTCTGAATCATTCAGACATGGATAGGAGTATCAATGAGAAATCTGGGAGCAACCGAAGACCAAGACCGCCGCTTGTTCGAAGGAATCTGAACCAACCTCTGCACCACTGCGCCACCACCACCAATTGTTGTTCGATTGCAGAAAAGACTAACGCCGAAGACCAAGGCGAACATCGGCGATCGACGATTTTGCTTCCTTCGATGGTGACGACATGCTCGGGCGGTGGCCGACTGAGGTGAGGGGGCGACGGGCAGTGGACGGCTGGGGTGAGGGGGCGACCGGCGGTGGACAGCTGGGGCAGTTGTGCGATAGGGCGACTGGTGGACGGCTTGGGTGGTGGACGATCGTGGCTGCAGAGGAGATCGTGGCGGCTGCGGAGGAGGAGCGGTGGCGGACGTCGGCCGTGGTGCTCGGCTAGGGTTTTAACCAAAAAAAAATTATTTTCATTCAGATGTGCAACCAAACAGTCTTAACCGGTTCAACACTTAATGGCTCAGACCCTCTTAACCATTCAAACATCTTAATCATTCATCATTTAATGATTCAGACCCAACCAAACAGTCCCTTGCTATTTTATTGTTGTTGTTATTATCAATGTTGATAGTTTTTTTTGAACGGCAATTTGGATCACTTACAGGTCATAGACCCACCCGATCATATCCACACCCAATAAGAGGAAACCCACCATAAGTGAGAGAAAACCCCCATAGCCCAGTATGGAACCCCTATTTTGTCCATGCCAGGACTTGAACACATGATCTCTCTAATATTGAAAGCACATGATACCTACTCTCAACCACTTGAGCTGAGGATCACTGGTACCAATATTGATAGTTAATGTTAAACTATTCAAAGCTTAGTAGTGATGTTACTAATTGTATATATTTTCCTACATCTCAGTTTTAAAGCATCAAATGTTTATAAAGCTTGGTGATTAGGTATCACTACTCACTAGTACATGACGTTACATGTGATTGTCCTTGGTTCAAACATGGCTTCGACCATAACTTTTATTGGGGCTTTTAACCTTTCTACTCATGCACAATATCCATAGATTCATTTTTGTTTTCATTTTGTAAAATGTCATGTTGGCTCTCTCAATTTTTTGATATTAAGAATTTACCTCCTGTAATATATATGATCTAATTGTTCTTTAATAACTTTCGTTAATACATTATAAAAATAATAATAATCTTGTGTTATATTAACTGATGGTCGAGTGCTGCTATCATGGGCAATGAGAATGACACTGAAAAAACATTAGTATCATTATATAACCGTTTTAAGTCTATGTTTCAATCTACTTAAATAAGTTGTCATAATTTGTTTGCGTTTCTTTTATGTAATTAAAAACATTAATGTCACCGATGGAACAGTATAACTAGGTTGTTAAAACCTTGCACTAAGTGATATTGCTTTTGACTTTTCTAATATTTTTTTATTCAAATTACTATTTTAAAATGATTATACTGTAACATATAGAGCATAATAATGTCTTCCAACTTACATTTCAATCTTCATAACTTATTTTCTATGACTTCATATTTTTTTAATCGTATCATCACGCTGCAACGCGTGAATTTTAATTGTACACGACACCATATCATAAATTAACTTTACCAGTTTGAACTAAAATGAAAAATTTTGAAAATATATACTGCTTTAGAATAATTAAGAAATGAATGTAAAGATCATGTGTTCTTATATTTATTGGATTCTTTAATAACTTGATCTCTATAATAACTCGAGTGTCAATTCTACTACGTTATATATAGATTTTTATCATTTTCATTTCTTATGATTAAATAATTACCCGAAGAAACACTTATGCACTCCATGTTCAAACTCTAATGTATTTTTTTTTTAACAGTAAACGTTCAGTCACCCAGGATCACTCTAACAAATAGATCACCCTTCCGTCCGAATAACAGAGTGTTGAGACATAACCCACCCGTCCAGAAGAAACCTACAACTAAGAAAACCCCCTGGCTCAATCCAGAACAATATTTGCTTTAGTCGAGACTCCAATCCAAAATCTCTCATAAGATAAGTCAAGGAGCTACAATTAGGCTAGAAGCCCTTGGTCTCTAATGTATTTATTTGTTACAAACTTTCCTAGGTGATATAAATAAATCGATGGCATTACTATTTATTATATATATTTGTAAGTATAAACAACAATAATAATTTAATAATGATTTTTGGAAGTGATGGAATTATGGAAACACCAACCAAAAGCATCCACGAGTCACAAACAATCATATATAAAATTAACAAAAATGAGATATATTTTGAGCCAAACAACTAATTCTATATTTTTTTTTATTATTTATTATTTATTATTTATCATTTATACTTTGAATGGGAATTTAGCATGTTTAGTTGCATGCAACCCGAGTATTACCTAATAATAATAATAATAATAATAATAATAATAATAATAATAATAATAATAATAATAATAATAATAATAATAATAATAACAATTCGAAATTTTGCAACTATGAATGTTAAACTCCCTAATTTTCTCCAAAACTTATGAATCAAATACTCAAATGATATTGGAGAAATGTTGCTGATTTGGATGTTTAGGAGGCATTGCTTCCAAATAACGATACAAATCTTCCAAACTCAAACAATCAAGCCAATTGTCACCAACATCAAGATCCTTTGTTTTCATCAAGCTTCCCATTAATCCCATGCTGATTTGCTCACCTGCATTTTCATAATTACCACCAATTTCACCATCTGAAGATCCAAATGAGTTGGAACTGCCATTGTTGTTGCTGCAATTTTTCTGTTTTTGCATTTCATATGATGGCGATGCGAGATGAAGATCTTGATTATGATGAATGTTTTCATCTTCTAACATGATCATCTCTTTTGGATTGTTTTTCTTGTTGTATAGACGACATAAAACCCAATCATCAAGCTTCAAAACCAAATTCAACCAATTATGCCTCGTACGTATCGTTTATTTAAATCAAAATATATAAAAACAAGAGTCAATTATTGATATGGTTCATGTATTCTCCTAGTATTTCGCTCCTGGTCCCCATGTTTCATAACTTACCGATATGTTCTCAAATTTTAAACATTTGTAACACATATAGTCTATAGGTCACCAAATTACCATCACATAACAACTATGCATGTTACAAATGTTTAAAGTTTGTGATCATATAGATAATTTAAGAACCTTACAGAACAAAACTGAAATGATAGCACGTAATTTACTCTAAAATCAATGAAACAAAAATGCAAGAACTCACCTTGTAATTTACATAAAAACAAGAGTCAATTACTCATATGATTCATGTATTTTCCTAGTATCTCGCTCCTAGTCTCCATGTTACATAAATTGCTCATATGTTTTCAAACTTTAAACATTTGTAACACATATAATCTTTAGGCCACCAAATAACCATCACATAAGGAGTATACATGTTACAAATGTTTAAAGTTTAGGACTATATATATAATTTATGAAACATACGGACCAAAAGTGAAATGATAGCACGAATTCACTCTAAAACCAATGAAACAAAAATGTAAGAACTCACCCTGTAAATTGTGGTAGGATTTGCAAAGGCAAGTCTGTATTCATGCATGATCCAATTCGTCTTGATTCCTCTAACCCCTTTTCCCGCGTAAAAAACTAAAGCTTTCTTGATCCCAATTGTTGTATTCGGGTCTGATTTTGACTTGATGGGCTTATCAGCTCCGGTTGCTTTCCAGTACCCGTTTCCTGTTTTCCGGTTTGGTCTGGACCCGTTCGGGTGTTTCCTGTCTCTCGGCGTGAAAAAATACCATTCCTTTGTTCCGAACAAAGCCAGTTCTAAACACCGTAATCCAAAATTAGGGCTTGTTTGAGATGTAAAACTGTAAATTGCCAAATTGGGCAGTTAGAAGTACAGAAAAAATACGTACCGGGAAGCTCCCACGCATCGTGTTTGTAAAGATCAACGTCGGCGATAATCTGCGGTGGAGGAGTGACAGAAACGATCTCCGACGACGATTTTGATTTCCGGCAGAGGTAATGAACGATGAGCTCGTAATCGGTGGGGTGAAAACGGAACCCAGGAGGCAAATTCAACTCAGATTCAGCATCTTTAAGCCTTTTTGTTAGGGATTTTGATGGTGATCTCATCTTGTTGGGTGAAATTGAACCGAATTTGAAATTGTTCGAATTGAAGGCGGGTGAATTCCATGGATAGGGTTTTATACGAACCGGTGATCAGGGGACAGATGGAAGACAGAAGTATCTCGCGTGCATCGACACGAAGAAACTACTCTGAAACTGCAAGAACTCGCCATGGCTCGCGATCTGGTGGTTGGTCTGGATTCTACACCATACATACGGTTTAAAAACCGCGGGTATAAATTGATACTGTTTGAAATATTAAAGGATTCATTTAATTATTAATTAACTAAGTTACTACCCCGTGTATTATACAGATATAATAAAAAAAATAGACAAAATTACATACTTGAACCTTTATGTTTGTAGTAAATAACAAATATGAACCTTTAACTATATTAATTATGCTAAACAACCTTTAAGTATTTAAATTGTTTCAACTTTCAACCTTTACATTAACCCTGGTTAGATTTACTAGTTAAATCTAGTCATGTGCAAAACATGTGATCGGTATTCTAGGTATTTTGATCTTTTTTTATTTTTAAACATAAAACCCACTATTCACGTATTATCGTATCTTATTCAATAATTTACTCCAAATGGGGGTGTTCGAAAATTAGGGCTAAAACCCACCCATAATTTCACGTGGTTCCTCCCTCTTCGGTTAGTGTTCACCCAGAATTTCATTTGGTTCATCCATCTTCAGTTAGTGTTCGAAACCTAATGTTGTAGTTGGATAGAATTTATCATTTTTCTTTTTATCATTATGTAACAATGGCAGTAGTAACAATGATAAATTCTATTCAACTACAACATTAGGTTTCAAACACTAACTGAAGATGGAGGAACCACGTGAACTTCTGGGTGAACACTAACCGAAGAGGGAGGAACCACGTGAACTTCTGGGTGGGTTTTAGCCCTAATTTTCAAACACCCCCATTTGGAGTAAATTATTGAATAAGATACGATAATACGTGAATAGTGGGTTTTATGTTTAAAAATAACAAAAGATCAAAATACCTAGAACACCCATCACATGTTTTGCACATGACTATATTTAACTAGTAAATCTAACCAGGGTTAATGTAAAGGTTGAAAGTTGAAACAACTTAAATACTTAAAGGTTGTTTAGCGTAATTAATATAGTTAAAGGTTCATATTTGTTATTTACTACAAACATAAAGGTTCAAGTATGTAATTTTGTCAAAAAAATATAATAAATAATTATTAATAAAAATTTAAAAATTATAAGACCGTTTTTTAATATAAAATAATTATATTATTTTTTTAAACACTATATTTTTTCAAATTTTGTTTCTTTAAATTTTTTGTTTTAATTTTCTTGAAAATTCATTATTTTATAATAATTTGTTTTTTTTTAAAACGTGTTTTTTTGATATTAATATATTTTTAATGTATTAAAAATCTTTTTTTTTCTTAATTCAAAACATGTATTTAATAGGAGAGAGGGAAAAAACAAAATTGAGATACTTTAGGAACATGACAAGTGTCCGTAAAAATATTTATTTATTAGAATAGATAGATATTAGTTTTTAATTAAACAGTCATTGTCTTCTTATATTTAACTAATCTAATTGTCAATAAGTCCTAAATTAATTTGTTTGAGAGAAGGCGATTTTATGACTTTCTAACGTGAGGGTTATGTATTCGAGTTTCATTTGGACGAGAGGTTTTACCACAATGAAGATTCAAACAGTGTGTTTTCTATGGAATTATGGGCAAGCCGATCACTAACCATGTTTGTATTTGTTGGCCGTTCAAAAAAATAACTGATCTAATTATTTAAGATTTGTTTTTGTTTTATTTTTGTTTTTAACATTATTGTTTAGAAAATCAAATTATTGGTTTTTAATTCTTAGTTTTTTGTAACAACTATTAGGTGGCGTTTGTTTTCTTGAAAAAACTCTTCCAAACCTCTTTTGTCTGCGGCTCACAGACCACGGGCAGAGGAAGCCTGTTTGTTTTCTCGAATATGTTTTATTAAAAAAACGTATGCGAGACCTTTTTTTTCTGCAGACAAGGTCTAAATTCTTCTCCACTCTTTTAACCTCTTCTAGTTCTAGGGTTAAAAAAAAAAAAGAAAGAAAATGATGTCTTCTTCTCCGGTACGCATGCACCCACCATCACCACTTCCGCTCATCTCATCAACGTCGGTCTCCTCCACCTGTGACGCTCCACTCCCACCGGTGACCTCCAACAATGCAATCCACCACCACAGCAAATCCTCTATTTAGTAGGGTTTTTTTTTTTTAACTTTTTTCTCCTAGTTCTTGTTCTAATCAATCAATCAATCAACCTTTTGTTTCATGTTTGATTTTACAAGACATCAATAGTTGCTATGTTTATCCTCATCTTTTATATCGTAATAGATGCTTTTAACTTGCAACAATTCTTGAGAAATTTGTTTTGATTTTAATGTCGTAAGGCTAAAGTTTGTGAATTGGAATTGATGATTGTTACAGTTTTATTTGGTTGAAAAACTTTTATTTATAAAAAAATCAGTTTAATTAAATTTCATATTATTTTAGTGGGTTGCTGACGTTAGGGGTGTTCAAAAAATCCGAAAAAATCCACCGTATCCGAAACCCGAAAAAACCGATCCGAAAAAAATTCGGATATTCAGATAGATTCGGATCGGATATCCGTTTTCCGAATTCGGATCGGATATCGGATACACAAAATATGGATTATTCGGATCGGATATCCGAATTCAATCCGAATAACCGGAATAAACCCGGTTTATTCGGGTTGTTCGGATTATTCGGATGAAAAAATAAGTTTATTTGGGTTTTTCGGATAGATTCGGATCGGATTGAAAATTTTCGAATTCGGGTCGGGTTTCGGATAGGGTCTTAAAATTTTCAAATCCGAACAACCCGATCCGAATAAACCGTTATCCGACCCGATGAACACCCCTAGCTGACGATAAAAAACAAACAACTTTTTTTATAGACTGCAGACACTTGGTTCAGCTATTCTGCTGCATACATTTTACCTTTTAAAAAATGAACGACACCTTAGTTATTCCTTTATTTCCTGTTGTGATACATTTTTATAACCTGATTTTTACTTTTTACGTTTACCCTCACACCTTCAATAGTCTTTACAATTATTTCATGTAATTTGTTTTCTCTCATTACTTTTAAGTATAATTCTTTATTAAATCTTGAATTATTTTTACTTACGTTTGGATACACATGTTGTTTAAAAGATACAATTAATGAGATTTAATAACAAACTAGGAACTTACCCGCATGTTGCGGCGGGTTGTTACAATTTAAACTAACGCATTGTAATTTGAAAGTGGATAGAAAACATGATTATGCCTTATATGATGTAGTGTAAAGATTTTAAAAAAGTAATTTAATTAGAAATTGCACGATGTACCGTGTTTTACAAAGTTTATGACTCAAGTTGTCTCGATAACATTAGATTAGTTAAGTATATAAAAGAAACACATGAATTTATGACGACTTGGTTATAGATGCTGGAACATATGTAAAAACAATTACATATGGGTACACATGTTTTTAGTCCATGTAGGTCTCAGTTTTCATCATAACAGCACATTGTTGTTAGCCGATATAAAGCATGGTAATTTTTTAAATTAACGAACAAATGTATCGAGGAAAAATAAATTATATATATACTACAGTGGATTAATTCTAAACTTTATAAACTCAAAATGTTCAATAGAAGTGCGGGTAGCAAATTAAATCCAAAGAAAAAGAAAAAAAATAATGTATTGAAGAAAAAAAATCAGATATGAGTATGTTGCAAAAATATATTTTAAACTTTAGAAACTCAGATCGGTGAAACTGATATTTTTTATCACAATATCATATCGAGAATAAAGATGAAAAAAAAGAGAAAATATAAGAAAGAGAAAATAAGCAAAAAATAAAAGGAAAAAATCTGACAACGCTCCAAAGTTCTAACAAAAAATGACTAATCAACTCCATTAAATTATCAATTGTTAATATTTATGAAAACATAGATATGTTGTTGTCTAAAAAGTTACTTGGTGATTCAAAAGTTGTGCCACGGCCCTCCAAATTGAGTGTATACGAACAAAGTTGCACGCACGCTGAGGTGGGTCGATACGATTAAAACTCTAGTGTAACAATATGATAGAACGATTAAAAAAACATATGAAGTCGCGACGGAGCAGTTATGTAAATTAAAACATAAATTGAAAACCCTATTATGATCCATAAGTTACAGTATAGGTAACAATTATATAATGGTACAAATGTTTTTCACATGTGGTCGGTCTCATTTATAATCGATGCTTTTCAGTTGTTCTCGGTTTTGTTTTTCATGGTACCAACAAATTATCGCTCTCATATAGCTCACGATTATTATTTTTTTCAAATTACATAAACTATAAGGGATAAACCTTAAATAGATTAAAGTGATATTTTATAAAGTTGAGGGGTGAATATAAAAAAAGATTTTAAACTCTCAAAAAAAAACGTCTGGGGCAAGTATTGAACCTACGTCTAATCTATCTAAGTGCAATAAGTTTCCGGTGGACCAAGCTCAAAACATTTGTATGACTTTGTTCTATCTCAAGGATAAAACAATGAAAATAAATAAGATAATGCGCCGACATTTGAAAATGAGTTAATAGAATAGAATGTTTTTCAAACAAATGTTTAATAAAAAGTGAACCAAAAATAAAAATTGATGTAAATTAAAACAAACTACTTCCAACCAAATGAAAGGGGGTGGGTGTGGTTAAGACAAGCAAAGAATATTTGTTTTAATCAATCCATGTCACCATATTACCTCTTGTAAATTAAAATTACGTGTAATGCTCATGTGAATGAAAGAATAGCTCATGTCTCTTTTCAGGGCAACCTAACGGTTTTGGAGGTCCTAGACGAAGTAACAAATTGGGGCTCTATCTTTAGAACATGTTATAAAGTATAAACTCTTCTCCTTTATTCAGACTTGAAAGCGACCATAATAAAATAAATTTAGAGACACCCGATTCATACTTTTGATTCTGGTTTGACATGTCTATTTTTTTACGCCTTATGATAAATCAATAAATCAATAATACATTGTATAATTAAATCAAACAATCTAATATTCAAATACTATTAAACTAATGTCAAATATTTAAAACCTTAGCTTTACGCCTTTACCCTCAATGCTTAGGGGGTCGGTCATATCTCTCTCTGATAACAGAGGGAAATAACGTTACACAATTTTTTTATTAAATCAAAGTTTATAAAGATAATTAATTTGGTCTCTGTCCCTTTAAATAATTTATCATATGTTTAAAGATTCCTTTAAAAAAATCATCATTTACATATTTTTAGTAGCATCGTTATCCATGGTTTATTATAAATTATAAATAATAATAAATTATCTATCATATTAAGTATTTTTTCAAGAGAAAATTTCCAAAATAGCCAAATTGACTAAGTTTTTCCCCGTTTTGTTCATCTGACTTTCCTCTTCCAATTTTATCCAGGGTCTTAACGGGCACCAGCGCCTTTGTATTAACGAGCGGATTCCTATATAGAAACCAATTAAAATTTGTCATATGGCTTATATGGGCATGGGCGCCCATATACTCTAACGTACGTCCGTAATTTCAAAATTTTTGCCACGGGCGTCAGGCACACACTGACACACTTTGTCACGGGAGGCCGACCGTACTTTACAGGCATCCGTAAAACATCCTGCTCAAAAAAAAATTCAAAAATTTTGAAAATTTTTTAGCGGGGCGGACGCCTGTTGAATTTTTTTAACTCATGTTAATTATAGGCGGACGTTTTTAAAATTTTTTTTAAGTCATGTTAATTACGGGCGGACGTCCGTGACAAGTGTGTCAGTGTGGTCACGATGCTCGTGACAAGAATTTTGAAATTACTGGCGTGCGTCAGAGTACAAGGACACCCACGCCCACACCCATATAAGCCATATGGCAAGTTTTAACTGGACACTATATAGGCGTCCGCCTGTTAATTAACAGGCACCGGCACCCGTTTACAGTGTGGACAAAACTGGAATGTAGAAGTCAAATAGATATATTGAATAAAAATTTTGTCAAATGGACATTTTGATAATTTTCTATTTTTTTTTTTTTAATTATATTCTTGAAGTCCTTGTTCTTCAACCGCCACCATCGTCCTGCTTTAACCCGAATGCTGTCTCGAATCAGATCGCCATTGAACTCACTACTCAAGAATCATAAACGCCAATACGCAACACAATCAACAACAGATATCATCCTTTCGTTGTTAGATCATTGCTACAGTAGCATTCATGTCTATCAAGCACACGGGTTCATGTTTGCTCGAGGTCTCGATCAAGACAATCTCCTTCTCAGTCGCTTCATCGGAGCTTGCTCCAACACGGGCCTCTTAGACCATGCCATCTCAGTGTTCACACACAAGACGTGCAAAAACGTGTATCTTTACAATACCCTGATCAAGGCTCTTTCGAGCAATTCTCGTATGAAAGATGCAGTCTTTGTTTACAACAAAGCTCGAGTTATGGAGTTAAAACCAGATTCTTATACAATTCAGTTTTTATTAAAGGGTGTGATTCGATTAAGGTTAGGAAAAGGGGTGCATTGTCAAGCAATTAGTTATGGGTTGCATCTTGATGTTTATGTAGGAGTGGAGTTGGTTCAGATGTATACGTCTTGCGGGCGTGTTTGTGATGCACGCAAGGTGTTTGATGAAATGCTTGTGAGAGATTTGGTGATATGGAACGCGATGGTCTCTGGGTATTGCAAGGTTGGTGAAGTCGAAAGAGCCCGTGCCTTGTTTGAGGTCATGCCTGAGCGAAATTTGGTTTCGTGGACCGCTTTAATCGCAGGCTATGCTCAAGCAAACAAACCTTCTGAAGCAGTTGCTGTGTTTAGTAGAATGCAAATAAATGGTGTTGAGCCTGATGAGGTTACAATGTTGGCTGCACTTTCGGCCTGTGCCCAGTTGGGTGCTTTAGAGCTCGGTGAATGGATTCATGGGTATATAAATAAACATAGTTTACACAAAACTTTATCTCTTTATAACGCGCTTATTGACATGTATGCGAAATCAGGGAACATAAAGAAAGCGATTGAGGTTTTCGAATCCATGAAAGATAGATGCGTTATAACTTGGACAACTATCATCGCTGGATTGGCTTTACATGGGTTTGGAAAAGAAGCTCTTGATATGTTTTCACGAATGGAAAACGCGCGTGTTAAACCAAATGATGTTACGCTTATTGCGGTCCTTTCTGCATGTAGCCACAATGGGTTGGTGGAAGAGGCTCATTGGTTTTTCAACAACTTGTTTCCAAAATACGGGATTGAACCAAGAATTGAACATTATGGTTGCATGATTGACCTTCTGGGTCGAGCTGGATGCTTATTGGACGCACTAGAACTACTGAACCGCATGCCCTTTGAACCAAATGCAGCTATTTGGGGTTCAGTTCTTGCAGCATCTAGACTTTATGGAAATGTTAATCTTGGTCAGCTAGCAGTTCAACATTTGGTCAAACTCGAGCCACATAACAGTGGCAACTTTTCACTTCTTTCGAATATATATGCTTCTGCAGGCAACTGGAAGGATTCAGGATTAACAAGGAAAGTGATGAGGGATGCTGGTGTGAAGAAGATTTCAGGTTCGAGTTGCATTGAATTGAATAGCAGGGTTCATGAGTTTATTTCTGGAAATGGTTCACATCCTCAATCTGAAAAGACATTTGAAGTTTTGTGTCTTTTAAATAGACATATGGAGGTGACAAATATTTACATCTAAACACAGTAGAGTGTATACCACTGTATCTGGTCAGCACTACATATACATACTTTTGTATACCTAATTTTTTTCTGCAAATAGTGGCATTGATTGAACAATGTTATGAGTTAAATACAATGCCATTTGATGAAGTTTTTAGAAGGTTGAAAGCTTTTAAAAATCATATCAAAGATTCCAAAAAATGTCATTTCATGAAAAATTATATGTTTTCTAAATCTGATACATTATGGCCGCTGAAGTTTTAAGCCGAAAGACTTTGAACATTGCTAGGGTAGATGTTCCGGGAAAGATTGAAGTGGTGGTGAACAGGCTCCACATGATAAAAGACACATCATATGTTACAAGGCCAATAAACTTGGACATTATATGTCAAAATGTCCTAGTTAGAAGCGAAAGAAATAGGAGGTTAACTTGACTCAGTTGGACGAAGATAAGACACCAAAATTATGTTGAAGAATGACGTTACAAGATTAGGAGGTGATTAATCTTGTAAATATTCAATGGTTATATCATTTGACCATTGAGTGTGATGCTTTTTATGTGTCATAAAAGATCTTAAAATAGTAATGGGAAGCGAAAAAATGGCATCATATAATTGTTTTGGATCTTGTCATTAAGAAACACTGAATGTATTATATCAGTATGCCATTATTAACTTCAGCAATTATCAAACAAAACCACCCAAAACTTACAAGCTATGAAGCATATATTTCGTTCACCAAAACAGAGTGATGGAGAATAATCAAGAAAGATGAGAGAATCTTCATGGGTCCAAATTTGATGAAAATTTAGCAACATAACACCGTCTGAATCATACGCGAACACCCAATTCGGATATTTTTGCTATCCTTTTGTTCATAGCAAGCCTCTCGGCTTTTAGAGATGATGCTATATTAGCAACCTGAGTAATAAAAGTCGAACCAAAGATTAGAGACCAATTTCACATTGCCATTTATAAAAATGTTCATAACACATTTTTCTGAATTTTATAATATCATATTTAGCTTTTTCTTTTTAAAACACTAAAAGAATCATGCTAATCCGTTTTATTATAAATAAAATAAAATCAGATCATTATAAAAAGCATGTTTTACTGAACAAGTAAAGAGAAAATTATAAACTGGGATGGTTCACATTGTTTTCTATTTCGTTTATATGGTGAAACAAAAGGTACAAGTTGGTGTTTTGAAAGGGTAAACATAAATCTAAAAAACTTTGGACTTTCAGTAGAATATATGTATGTGCGTGTATATGAAATCAATCCTTTATTCAAAAGAAAAAAACAAATTATCTGTGATAATCGAATCTTTGACACACTATAGTTCTCTTCAAAAAATAAAAATTAGGAAAGCATTTCATGCCAGGATGACCAATGTTGTCACTTGACTATGTGATGAATTTACCTCTGCTCGCAGTCGCAAAGCGTCTCGACCAGGGATTTCACGCAAATCATCCACAAGATCTGTTTAAAATGCAGGAGAAAACAAGTACATTCATATTTCCTTTTACAAGAACAAAGTTTTATTTACAAGGTGTTTGGATGAGCATAATAAAGCTACACATCTGAATATTGCGAGTTAAAGTCATAATACTAGGTTTCTAGTGTTTGGATACAGTTATTCTAATATATGATTTTCTCACCAATTAATCACTCTTGAATAATGAGATTCATACCTGCTACAGGAAAATGGATTCTTATGAAATCTTAACAATGCTTACTTTACCCATCTTTTTACTCATATTTTTATTGTTAATAATAAAATTACAAAAGTAGCTGAAAAAAATACTGGTAAAATCTCAAAAAATATTGTTAACGAACAATTTATAACAAACGTAAATTACATTTGATAAAAATAGTCATTAACTTTGAATACCGCAATAATATATAAAAATGCTTAGTTTGGTCATTTGATGTATTTGTTTAGTAGATAATCCAAAATTTGCCAAATACTTGAGCAACCTGGTTTATGACTATTATACTTCAAGCAGTTATAACCTACGTCACATTTAAAAGTATCTCTTGCAGCATGTTTTTGTTACAGATGATTATCTGTTTGTGTTTATTTAACACATATAATCAGCTTCATCACACACATCCAAACACTCCCTTATTATCATCCACCCCTATTTTCTTGAAGGTAATTTTCCATTCCTTGTTTTTGGGTGTAAAATTGTTTGTGCAAGGGGTGCGAATGAAAAAAAAACAGCCGCGGGGGGGTTACAAGCTTACCGTTAGCTTGACATTCAACCTTGTGAGCCGATTTAGCAAGACTTTTAATCTGACCTCCAGTATTCCTACATAGTAAAATAGTTTAATTGTTTAAATGATATTTCCTTAAGAAAAACATATTTACATTGTCCCCAAGTCAGGTGAAAGCTACAACAATTTATTTTACACACGAAGGTGAAGTGGCTGACTATTAGTCAAATGTTAAGAATACCCTTTTCATTATGATAATATAGAGAGAAATTCCTTTAAAATGAACTTTAAACTTTCAACTAAAGAATATCTTGCGGATCAAGATCACAAGAACACTTTATATAATAATTAGTGCAAGTTTTGCTTGAAATCTAACCCAAACCATACGGCTGATACAATTAGGGATAGGGTGTACAAAACTCAGTCCAAGCCTCGGAAACCAGCAACAGAACTGGAAAAAGGGGATCAGTTATGTAAGGTCCACCTTGCGGTCTGGTCCTGTTCAGTCTGGCCCAAAACCAGATTATTTTTCTGTTATTTCAAGTAAGGGTATTGTTTATATGTGTAATTGGGCTTGAATCACTGGCCCAAAAGTTACAAGTGTAGTTCCTTCGAAATAGGCACTGAACTGACAATGAACCAGACTGTTCGTTCATGAAATTTTCAATATTTTCGGTTTCGGTTCATCTGGCTTGGGACTGTCACATAGTAGT
Source organism: Mikania micrantha (assembly GCA_009363875.1). Lineage (NCBI taxonomy): Eukaryota > Viridiplantae > Streptophyta > Magnoliopsida > Asterales > Asteraceae > Mikania > Mikania micrantha. The sequence goes on along the minus strand of CM018687.1, from coordinate 57,443,262 downwards.
TCATGACTAAATCAGGCCAGATCAATGAAAATATCCTGAACCAAGAACCAGACCAAATACAGCCAGTTTGGGTAGGCCGGCTCAAATTTAGGTTATTTGGTTTGTCCGCCCGTCCATGAGACATTACAAAACAGAAATTATTATAATTTGCACAGGATTGAGTCTACCTTAGTTCACCATAGCCATAGGTCATCCCTTTCTCAGCAAGAGCAGCCCTTTCAAGTAGCTTTTCACTCTCTTTCTTCATTAACTGAACAGAAATGGTTAAATCGTTTACGTTGTTTGCAGCTTTGACAATTCGTGCCTGAAAATACAAATATAACAAAAAAATGCTTCAGGAGAAGGATACAACATTAAAATAATCATATTAGAAAAGCTGATAGATGTTACGTAGCGGCACAATTTCAACCATTACTTGTGAATGAGTCGATTTGAAATGTATTTTATATCAAACTAGAGATACTTGACAGGGAAAAATGTCGAACAGGTTGAAAGAAAACACATAAATTTCTCATGCATACAAATTCCTGAATCCTGAATCCCTTTATCCAAATATTTATATTATAGTTTAAAATAATAATATTTTCATAATCATATTTAAAGTATTAACAGTTTAAAGAAAAAATCAGAAACAGAAACATTTTGTGGGTCGATCTTGTCCCATCCATTTTGACTCGTATGAAAAGTGGCCCATTTTAAACCAAACCCATTTGACCAATCACCCTATCCTCCCATCATGCAACCTGTAACCATATGCCAGTATGTGAACCTAGGCAAAGTACCTCCTCAGTCTGAAATCGGCCCAATGTACGACGAAACAAGAACCTTCTAGGGCCTACATGCAGGAAACCAAGAGATATAAATACACCAAAAAAAAAAGTCACTTACATTTGAACTATAACCCACACGTTTAACAAAGACCAGAAAAGGTACAACATCTTACTCCATATCACATCAAACAACCTTTCAAGTTTCACCAAAAGAAACCATATTTTCAGGTGTTAATTGTAATACTTTTAACTTTTGTTTGACAGCAAACAATTTGGGTAAGCAGAAACATTGAAGGCATGTACAAGGAATAAACAAAATATTTGGATAAAAAGTGTTGTTTTCAGATAACCTAGTGATTTAAGGATCGCATCAGAAATACATAGTGGATTTACTTTTATAGAAAAGAGTGATAAATAAGCCTCATATATTTACGTAACAAGTTTAAGATATAAAATGAATTCAAGATCTTTTTGCTCACCTCGCATTAGGAGAAGACCTGCTGTAATTGCAACTCCAGCAGACAAAGTTGAGTGTTCTCTTGCAACTTTGATTTGGTCTGTTAAAAGTTAACAAAGAAGTATGAGACAAAATATGGCTAAACGAGTCAAGTGAAAGAAATTCAAGAAATATTTAAAATGAAAATATAACAAAAAGTAAGAGATTGTGAATGGTTTTTTTTTATCATGAAAGACTTCGGTTAAAAAAAAATCACCTTTGACCTTACTGAAGACCAAATCTTCGTAACTCTTATACTGTGATGTGTATTGAAGTACATGATCCTGGAAAGTTATTCATGAAAGGTAATGCTTAAAACAGGTTAAAAAATATTAGCAGAAGATAAAAAGAAAACCCAAATGTGTCATCACAACCTGTGTAAGTAGACTTCTTATGCATGTCTTAATCATTACCATGTTTTGTTTAGCATATTTAATATTTTATGGAGGAGAAATCACAACAATAATGCCAATATGCATGTAAAAAAAATGGAAGCTTAAGAAGATAATATTATCACAAAGTAGTAACGAAAAGTGAATGCATCCAGCTCATACATAAAGGAAGTTATAGATGCATACAAGGAATGCCTTCAAAGCTTATTCTTCATGTTTAACTTGGTGAAAGGTTGGACATGTATACAACTACTGATCTCACTAATAAGTCATTCAAATGTTACAACACAAACTTTTGATAAACTAGTTGCAGGAGAGGAATAAATTGTTATAGAGGAATGATAATACTCAATGGAGAGCTATGATATTTCATATTAGGTGAGATCTAGATGATCAACAAGTAACAAGTACTCTGGTTTTGTTGTATTGATAGAGGCTTTTACCAGGCATAATTACATATAACAACTTTGTCTGTTATTTTAGATACACTGAGCTATTTTCAGATAATCAGACTAACAATAAATTATCAATATTCAATAACAGAATCAATCATTCTGCAGATAGTATCCCCACCATAATTCAATCTTGGTAAAAGGACTATAGGCCTCGCCGCCTCGGCTTGCTTTTGTATCTTAAATCTAACTTGTCAAGATAGATGCAAAAATCTGGATCAAGTTTACTTGTTTTTTCATGGGTCAAATCTTTGTTGATAAACATGTTCTCTTATAGGTTTTTCATGATATTCAAATTCAGATCATTTTATTGGATATCTAGCTTCTGCAACAAGAAATTTATCTTAAACAATGAAATTGTACGCCGTATTTATGTTCCCCTATCCTTAATACCTTTGATCAAGTTATTGCTAATTACTACAGTTTTTTACTGATTCAAAGTACCTATAGGGAAAGCTGAACAAGCAATGAAAGTATGAAACACATGCGAATAAATATATGCATAAGTTGAGAGTACCTGAAGAGTTCGGACTTGAGTAGATGAATTCAGCTGCAACGAGCGGGCGGAGCGAATGGCGGAATCGGCGGATTCCTGAACCGTGCGCGGCAGATCCTCTGAAATGTACGAAAGCCATGGCTTCTCTACCTCGTGATTCTTCGGTGCAACCTCTCCGGCGTTAGGCGGTGAATTAGCGGCAACATCGCCGGTCATCTTCTCCGTCGTTCTCTCGATTTTTGAGTTGAATCCACATTTGTTCACCCTTTCTTCTTCGTGTCAAAACGACCCCTAAAGTTTCACAAATGAGCCAATCAAACCCATATCTATTGAAAAATAACAAAGTGGCAAAAGATTTTGTAGAAATGATCGTGTTGGATCGTGAACTCTTGTTTTGGTATTCAATTGCTAGGCTTGTTTTCTAAAAACAAGACTAGAGCTCCTTCTCAAGTCAAGAATCCGGTGTCTAGCTTGTTCTTTGAGTATTGTATTTATAATGAAATCAGAGACGATAATACATGTGATAGTGGAAGAACAAATCCATATATTTCAGAGAATGTTTGGGCATAAATACCCAAATATTAATACATAGGAGACAAAAAGGGATAAAACAAACAACTGATATTACAGACTCTGATATTAGACAAACGTACATAATCATGGATTAAGTCAACAACAACTGAAAGAGTAAAAACCTAAGACTTAAGTCTTCAGTGGTTCTTCAGTCTTGATATTCAGTGGTTGTTATACGTGGCTTGCTTCAGAGTTCTTTCTGCGTTTGTTTCTCCGCGGTTATTCTTGGGCTTTGGCAGTTGTTATCTTCCAATGTTTTATTTATCGGCGCTTGTTCTTCGGTTGTTGCGCTCCGTGGTTTGCATTTGGCTTTCCATTGGTTGTCTTCAATGGTTGAATCAATGAGTGGTTAACTATAACAGCTGAGAATATAATTTAGGATTCATCAGTCCTTATATTCCAACAAATCGTCTTTCATAGACTTGAGATATCTTCACTACAAAATTATTCGTTTGATCTTGTGTGACTAGCATGAAATTATAACATTTCAACATTTATACATTGAGATGTAATTGTTATATGTTAATCATAGGTGAATTTTTTGATGTGTGCGTATATGAAGAAAATAGATTACACTTTTAAGCTTTAAAATATTTTTACCAAATGACCAAACCACACAGTTGATTCAATGATCTGACCAACTAATGTCAATTATAACCCAATCAATATCCATTATCATAAAAAATGTATTAAAATGAAGTTAAATAAGGATTAACATATGTAAATAGATGTGTAAATGAAAACACATCTTTTTTGCAACTACTAAATTTTACTAATTAATCTATAAAACACTTCCTATCTCTAAATTTGTATTATCCGTTTATGTATTAAGTTGTATGTAATGTATCACAAATATGTGCGAATTTTAAAGGTGCAAAATTTATAACATAAGGTACAAGTCATGTACTGTATAGTTCCATGTACCAACGAGTGTAATTGTTAGAATATAAAGGTAGGGATTAAATCCTATGAAAACTCGATCTAAACTCTATGTGAGCCATTGATTTGGAATCTTAAAAATAAATATGTGGTTCACATTAACCCACATTAAAAATGATTTGTTTATTCAAAACCCAATTTTTTATTTAGGTTTAATTTGGACCACATATTTATTTTCAAGATCACAAATCAATGGCTCACATATGATTTAAGGGTTTTCTCTATAAGATCAGGTTTTTATAAGATTCAATCCCGTAACTATGCATTGGGAGGATTTAATTTGTTGACGAGTAGTCATCACAACGGTAAGGTTGTGTTGCCTTTTTGGATTAAATATATTTGTTGATTAAGGTAATAAGAAGATATTGCATTTGAAGAAATAACATTATATTTGTAGGGTAAATTATTTCATAATAAGAACAAATATGTATCATATGAGCATACATTGGTGAGGTTGTCTAGGATGACAATCCAAGATATAACCTAACATATGACACATGCACAATTTGATAATAATCACGTTATAAGATAGACCAATCTAACTATTATAATAACAAATCATGTTTAGGCTGGTCAAAACTACTTGTTAAACAAGTCATGATACGTTGTATAAAAATCAAACAGATCATAAGTCAACCTTTGACAAACCTTTTATAAGTTTATTACAACCCGTCAACATATTTAAACCATAATTACAACCAATTTTATTTTTAATTAATATAACTTTAAAATTAATGTAATTTTATTTTTATCCCTCGATAACCAACACATATATACCTTATATACGCGCACCATAAACGGGGACATGATAGGTTTAAGTTGCAAACGTATCCCACTAAACCGTCTACCAAAAAGAAGTGATCGGTTTGCCATGAAAACTGAAAACATGGTGACCATTAACAACAAAATGTTCATTGTTAATCTCTTATCTTATACAATGTTGTAGAAATCGCGAGTCGCTAGTCGGTCGGTGGGGTGGGGACTAGGGATTAATCAGGATTATTTGGGATTAATCGGCCTAATCGGATAGTCGGGCCTAGTCGGCCTTAGGGGACTAACGATTAATCGGCCTAGTCGGAGATTTTCACAACCATGATCTTATATTTTTTTTTGAACAACAAATTTTTTTCCACCTTTTGTCCACTATGGGACTAGAACCCTCAACCCTTTTTAAACAGGACATCTTTAACACACCTTGGTATCATTGGGACAAATGTCCTTTGGTATGAATTTATATGAAAATTACGTAACAATAATTAACTAAATTAACAAGTGATCCACATTTGGTGTTAAAATTTAAATTTCGATCGTTAAATTTATACTTTTCTCTCCCACCCATTTTACCATCCTAGCCCTGTGGGATCTACAAAATTCCCAATTCGATCTTCAAACAGACACAAACCCCTCAATTTCACAAAACGAAAGAGGGGGAATTTCACACACATCCCAAGAACAATCCCCAAAATTTATCAATTTCTTAACGAAAATCAACTTTTTTTTCATTGTTCTTGGGAAGATACCAGGTTTGTGTTCTTGATTCTCGTGATTTTTCAACAATTTGTAATTGATTTCATGGAATCGATTTGTAAAAATTGATTTGATTTTGATGAATTTTGGATAAAATCTTTCATTTAAAACATTTTTTATTCATTAATTGTTCAACATTTGTTTCTTTAAATTCTTTTACTTTCATTCATGTTCATTGGTTTATGTGCGTTTTCATGCATGTTTATGTGTTAATCTTGTTTACGTTTGTTTGTGTTCATTTTACATTTGTTAACACATCGTTGACACTCTAACGGACAAACATAAACAAAAACGAATGTGAAATCGTTTATTTTCTTAACGAACAAGAAAATACAGTTTGTTAATTTGTTATTGTTCAATCATTTATTCGATTAAAGTTAAATAAATAAACACGCTCGTTCATGTCTGTTTGATTCGTTTAGAATACTTTGTGTAAGAAATTTACTCCATTTTTAACATAAAGATGATCTTCTGGTTTAGGCATTTCAAATTTGAGTTTTGATTTTTGATCGATAATCTTGCCCTTTGATTCTTGTTCATAAAACTATCATTTGATGTTTATAGATGGACGAAGAAGGGAGTCAATCAACAGGATACTGGTGTTATGAATGCTCCAGAGCAGTAGAAACGATCATGGAGGTTGAAACGGTTAAATGTTCGTTATGTCACGGCGGATTCGTGGAGGAACTGGATATCTCTAACCACCACCGCGATCACCATCAAACCCGCGAGTCTGAATCTGACCACGCACTCTCGTTGTGGTCCCCGGTTTTGCTTGGAATGATCAGCAACCCAAGCAGAACCAACCGGACTCGGAGACTCAGACGCCTTGAGCCTGACAATGAAACCCGAGACATCAATGATTCCGACTTGAATAGGGGATTGCAGCCCGTTATGAGGAGGAGACGGCGGGACTCCACCACCATTCTTCGGTTGCTTCAAGGGCCCCGTCCCAGAATGATAACAGAGTCAGATGATGATAACGATAATGATAATAATGATATTGATAGGGGAAGAGATCGTGAGCGGGTAATTGTCATTAATCCTTTTAATCACAGGATCATTGTTCAAGGGGCGGGTAGTCGTGGTAATCCATTCGGTTCAAGTGGCCCGTCACAGAATCAGCCTATCGGGTCTTTAGGCGATTACTTTGTCGGGCCAGACATGGAGGTACTCCTGCAACATTTAGCAGAGACCGGTTCGGCTCGATACGGGTCTCCACCAGCCCAAAAGAAGGCGGTGGAGACCATGCAGAATGTGAAAATCAGTCAGGATTTGAATAATTTGATTCTGTGTTCGGTTTGTTTGGAAGATTTTGGGGCTGGGAATGAAGCTAAAGAGATGCCATGTAAGCATAGGTTTCATGGTGAATGCATTGTGACATGGTTAGATCTTCATAGCACATGTCCAGTTTGCAGGTATCAGTTGCCTGTTGATGAGTCAAAACGAGAACAGGAAAGCGAATCTTTCCGTGTCAGCCCGGTTAGCAGGCTAACCGGGCCCAGGCCCGGGACCGAAAGTGGTGAACCAGGTCAAGACGGGGACATGGTAGGCACAAACGAAAGACGGTTTTCGGTCACATTTCCATGGCCTTTCAACAGCTTGTTCACCTCAACATCAGGGACTCAAATCACCAACCCACATTTGATCATAAACCCATCGGTTTCACCCGGGTCTGAGTCAGGATCAGGGCCAACGAGTCAAGAAGGTGGTGGTGCGACAGAAGATGATCAATGAACTTGTTGCTTTAAGTTAACTTCATGATGTTTATACGCCGTTACAGAAACATGTACATAGATCGGTTAATTCTATAATGTAATATCGATGCTTGTAAATTACTGTTGGAGCTTCTTAATGTTACGAGGCCGATTTATACAGTTTAATCTTGATTTGCTTCTTGCAATTTGTAAAATGAACAAAATTAAGAGGTCCCTTCGTTTATTAGCAGTTTGGAGTAGAGGTGTACTAACCGGGATTTTTGTTTAAACCGGTTCCGGTTTTGGTCAACAAGTCAAGAAACGGTTTCAGTTTTGGTCAACATGTCAAGAACCGGTTCCGGTTTTGACCGGCTTCAGTTCCGGTTTTGGTTTTTTCCGGGTAAAAGGTGGAACCGGTTCTAATAATTCCGGTTACTAGGCTAGGCTAACTCAGCCGCTGACTTCTACTAATGTTGGGGGGCTAAATAGCGCCTTTTCTTTTTAAAACAACCAATTTTCATTATTGCGAACCTATAGGTCCTTAGTAGCATTGACAAAGAAGAACAGCCGGTTAAAAGACAACGAATCTTTTGATTTCTATCTTTATTATATATTTATATAGATATTTTATATAGAATAATGAATAATAATGACAATTTTAGGCCAGCTTGACAAGCCTCTTGATCCGAGGTGTGAAGATCAAGATATCTTTTTTATGACTTCCATTCCACTTATTGATCCTGGCCTAGAAAAGTGACCGCCCAGGACCCTATTGATTAATGAAAGAAAGTCGTAAGCCCACACCTGTGCAGAGTGGATCGTTCAACACCTGTTGTACAAACCATTTTTGACCTATTGGTCCTAGTATCATAGGCGACGAATGGCCGCCCCCTAATTACTAGACCGACCTGCTATAATATAATTCCATTTTTGAAACCGTCTGTACCCACTAGTTCGTATAGAACCGGTTCCGGTTTTTTTCCCACCTCTGATAATTTGGAGCGTGTAACGTTTTCAATTATTTTGTTGAGCATCTTTCTGTTGTCATGAACTAATAATATTAATCCCATCGTGGTCTATTTTATATTTAATAGGATGTTAACATCCATTAACATTTAAATTACCATTTATGTAACGTGAAAACTAAACAAATTGATAAAATTCTATAAAAAAACAAAAAGAATTCGTTATAAATGTACATGTGATGTTTTTAAATATATATATTTTTTAACTAACATCATTTAAAGGTCCCATGCAGGATAAAACGAGGCAGGTTTTGCAAAAATCCATCTCACTAAAATCCAATCACTAAAATGCAATCTAAGAAAATTGTGTGTGTGTTTTTTGGCATATCTAAATTAATGGGTGGATTTGGTAACTAATGATAAATAAGAAACACACAAACAAATAAATTTAAAAGAAACAACCAAATCCTTAATCAGGGTTAAATTCATTTAATTACTTTACACGCTTTAATACCAAGATAATTTTAATAGTCGATTGGTTAACACATTCATGAAGAAAAGCTCGTATACATCAGTCATATCACTTATATCTTATTAATTCAAAAGAAAACCTATTACTGGGAATAGACATGTAAACGAACCGAATGAACACGAACACATTAACGAACATGAAATTTGTGTTCGTGTTCGTTAATTAAGAAAATAAATATGTTCGTGTTCATTCATTAATAAATTAAAATTACGGTTCATGAGCATAAATAAACACAAACGAACCAAAATAAATGAACAAACATAAATGAACATTATTTAACACCATTGAACAATCATAAATGAATATGAACACTATTGAAAAAACATAAAGGAACACAATTGAACAAGCTTAAACGAACACAAACGAGAATTCTCTTAGATGTATATACATATCATTCATAAATTAGATAGTTAACCTAACATAAACTAACATTACAGAATTAATGAACACAAATAAATGAACATAATTAAACGAACACTAGGTGTGTTATGTTCGTTCATTTAATTAAACGAACATAAACGAACTTCTCGCCGAACATATCATGAACAATTCACGAGCTGTTCGATTCGTTTACAGGCCTAACTGGAAAACTCTCTGATCATACATTTATAATTGCTTCTAGAGAGACTGAAAACCAACAACTTTGACAAGAGAAGTCAAGTAGAGTAAAATGAAGTTTGAGATCAAATTTGCACATAAACATAAAGTTTTTTTTAAACCTGCATAAGTGATGTTTGTATGACTTTTTTTTAATTGATGAAGATTATGTAAATATAATTATATTTTTAGTTGTTATGTATGACATACTTGTTTAATAAACATGTATTCAAGATAACATGTTTAGCATGTCTTGTGAAAAAAACCTAAACTTTCAAGAATCATGAAACTATGAAAGCAAGATGAGCATCATCAACATATGCAAAATTTATAGAATTAGACAGAAAACTAACCATGAAGTTCTAAGCAATGATATGCAGGAATCATGTATTTATTAATATCATAAGATTGTTGCATCTAAAAGAAATATATCATGAGTTGATTCATTTCTTGATTCTACGAATTCTCTTAGGCCCCCATACCTCCAATCTTCCAGCTGGGCAACCACACGGTGCTCGGAAAATAAGAACGGTTCGACCGTTAACAGGGGCCATCTTCTTCAACTCTGCTTCCAGCTGCTTATGATCCTTCCCAAGCTCCAATGGTTTCAAACCATAATCAATAGTTCTTTTTGATGATAAATAGTTGATACACTCTTCGGATTCAAGCTGGATGTCGAATTCAATCGCTTTATGCAGTCCTTTACAGTTTGATTTCCCGCATTTTCTTGATTTTGATTCAAGAATTTCCCAAGCAGCAATGCTAGCAATCACTCCACTGAAAGCAGCAATCAAACCAACCACACACGCAATTGGTGCATCGGAGATAATGTCTGCAATATCTTCAAAAACTAGCGGGAGAATCTGAACAGATTCATGGTAAACAGTGTTCATGTATGGTATGATTAGGAATCCAAGAGCTCCTAGAACCAGAATCAGCATCAGAATATCCAGGACCAGGAAAGGGGATCGTTCACAAAACGGATGATATAATGAACTTACTGAATTCAAACTCGAATTGGAATTGAAATTGCAATTGTGCTTCCTGTTGTTCCGAGATTGATTGTTGCGGTTATTGATTATCGGACTCATGATCTTATGCTGTTCGAACGCTTGGCAAAATTCAATCAAACTACGGCAATCAACCATCGGTGTGCTCATACTAATCCGGCAAAATCAAATCAAAATACCGCTTCTATCACGTCACACGATCAATCTCAAACCTGAATGCTTCGTAGATAAACAATTTCCGATTTGAAACTTTACATCCGCGTGCTCATACTCAACCGGCAAAATCAAATCAAAATACCGCTTCTATCACGTTACACGATCAATCTCAAACCTAAACGCTTCGTAGATAAACAATTTCCGATTTGAAAAACTCTACATCGATTACGCTAATCAAATGAAGGTCGATTAAACGATAACAACCTAATAACATTACATATTTTGAAATTGAAACAACAGCAATCCGTTCTGTTAGCAGAAATCAAGCCAGATCAGATCCGTTATCGAATGAACATAAAAAAAATCTCCATGAATAATCAAAACAGTGGAATTTAGGTTAGAAAACGTGTGGCATGAATTATGAGGATTCAATGGGGAGATTGCAGGGTTCATAAATACAATGACGAAGAAGATGATGCCATTCAGAAGAGAGATGAATACGGCTGCGAATATTCCGTTAATTTATTGGGAAAATTACCAAAATGACTACTTTGACCAAAAAATACCCCAAAATGTCCATTTGACTTTCCAAGAGCCAAAATGTCCACCCTCTTTACAGGCGCCGGCGTCTGTGTACACACGGGCGGGCGCCTGCGTAAACACCAATAAAAAAGCGCCATGTGTCCTACACGGGCGCCCACGCCCCTTAAAAACTACAAACGCCCGTTTAAAAAAAAAGTTGTCACGGGCGTCGGGCCCACACTGACACATCTGTCACGGGCGTCCGACCATAAAGAAAAAAAAAAAATTCCGGGTCAAATCAAAGGCGCCCAGACCACCTACACAGGCGCCCGAACCGACCACACGGGCGCCCAAACCTAGTTACGGGCGTCCAAGCTTTTTTTTTCTCGGAAAACGTGCCACAGGCGCCCGCCTGTATGGTACAGGCGTCCGCCTGTACAATTTTTTTTTTTTTTTTTGAATCATTTATTTTAAGAGGCGTCCGACCATAAAGGCGGGTATATATATGCGTAAAGTGTCCCTACCTAAAACGCTCACTTTTTTTCCAAACAAATTTGAAAATGGATAAACAATATTTTTCTCAACCAACAGATAAACCTTCGAAATGGATATTATCAAAATGGAGAACCTTAAAAAGCAACACTGAAGGATCGAGTGATTACCATCACGAAAATGCGGGACCTGTAAATAAACCGGTAAAAAAACGAAAATGGGCTATTCCTGACGATGAGTCTGACAATTGGTCGAATGACGTTGTTGAGTTTTATCAGAATGGCGACTCAACATATTGTTACTCAGCAGTGTTTTTCAAAAATGAAAGACTTGACAAACAATTTTGGGGTACTTTGCTCGGATACGGTTGCAACGGAAATTTATTATCAAATGTAAGAATATCATTTAAACTTTCTGTTTTTAATATTAAAATATTATTTAAAATCTATTTAACATAAATATTTATTTTATATTATAACTTATAACAGCATGTTGAAGGATGGGTTGGCAGACTAATTAAATGGAGGTCCAGAGAAGTTCAAAAGAATTCAAGTTTAAATTTGCGTTGGAGCATATTACCGCCGTCTTTTGTTACTCTTTTGTTAGATTCGTGTAGCAAAAATGCTACAAATTTTGCAAATAGCAAACATTTACCATTTTTTGCAAATCGACTTTAAGTAGACACCACTCTTGATGTTTGAAACAATACGGCAAATAGACATTATCTACTTCAAAAAATGAAGGAAATGGTAAATGTTTGCCATTTGCAAAATTTGTAGCATTTTTGGTACACGAATCTAACAAAAGAATAACAAAAGACGGCGGTAATATGCTCCAACGCAAATTTAAACTTGAATTCTTTTGAACTTCTCTGGACCTCCATTTAATTAGTCTGCCAATCCATCCTTCAACATGCTGTTATAAGTTATAATATAAAATAAATATTTATGTTAAATAGATTTTAAATAATATTTTAATATTAAAAACAGAAAGTTTAAATGATATTCTTACATTTGATAATAAATTTCCGTTGCAACCGTATCCGAGCAAAGTACCCCAAAATTGTTTGTCAAGTCTTTCATTTTTGAAAAACACTGCTGAGTAACAATATGTTGAGTCGCCATTCTGATAAAACTCAACAACATCATTTGACCAATTGTCAGACTCATCGTCAGGAATAGCCCATTTTCGTTTTTTTACCGGTTCATTTACAGGTCCCGCATTTTCGGGATGGTAATCACTCGATCCTTCAGTGTTGCTTTTTAAGGTTCTCCATTTTGATAATATCCATTTCGAAGGTTTATCTGTTGGTTGAGAAAAATATTGTTTATCCATTTTCAAATTTGTTTGGAAAAAAAGTGAGCGTTTTAGGTAGGGACACTTTACGCATATATATACCCGCCTTTATGGTCGGACGCCTCTTAAAATAAATGATTCAAAAAAAAAAAAAAATTGTACAGGCGGACGCCTGTACCATACAGGCGGGCGCCTGTGTGTCACAGGCGGGCGCCTGTGGCACGTTTTCCGAGAAAAAAAAGCTTGGACGCCCGTAACTAGGTTTGGGCGGCCGTGTGGTCGGTTCGGGCGCCTGTGTAGGTGGTCTGGGCGCCTGTGATTTGACCCGGAATTTTTTTTTTTTTCTTTATGGTCGGATGCCCGTGACAGATGTGTCAGTGTGGGCCCGACGCCCGTGACAACTTTTTTTTTAAACGGGCGTTTGTAGTTTTTAAGGGGCGTGGGCGCCCGTGTAGGACACATGGCGCTTTTTTATTGGTGTTTACGCAGGCGCCCGCCCGTGTGTACACAGGCGCCGGCGCCTGTAAAGAGGGTGGACATTTTGGCTATTGGAAAGTCAAATGGACATTTTGGGGTATTTTTTGGTCAAAGTAGTCATTTTGGTAATTTTCCCTAATTTATTTATAACGACTAGAATAGAAGGCCAATTTGGCCCCTATATCCTCGTTTTGACATCTTTGGCCTCTCATATGAGCCTTCGTTATCATATAAAACATCACTTTCATTTACGGCAGTCTTAAAAACTCGAAACTCGGATTCGGATCATAGCTTGGCTCGAATAAAGCTAGTTTGTAACGGAGCCGAACCGAACCGGCTCGTTTTGTAACCAACCCGAGTCCGAGCCAAGGCTGGCTAAGGCTTGGCTAGTAGCTCACTCGTAGCTTGGCGCGTTGGCTCGGCTCGTTTGTACTAGATGATCTGAACTCATAGCTCACTCGTAGCTTGGCTCGTAGGCTATACCAAAATATAAAAGTATAGGGATACTTTTGATAATAATTATACTTTGTTGATATATTTTTAATATAGTTATAGAAATAATAATAATAATAATAATAATAATAATAATAATAATAATAATAATAATAATAATAATAATAATAGAAAACATGATCTGAATTTCATAAATAACAAACTCACATCCTAAAATCTAAATTATGTAAAAACCGAGCTAAAAACGAAATGAACCAAGTTGTCTCGGTAAAAAACGAGCCGAGTTCGAGCTAAGATTTCAGACTTGATTTAAATCTGAGTCGGGTCCGAGCTTGCCCCTAGCTCGGTTCAGTTCGTAAACACCCCTACTTTCATTTAATGTATATACAAAAATTAATAATTAAATTTATAAGAAATTGTTCTACAATGAAAATGATTCATATGAGATATGTAAACATGTCAAATAAACTCTTTTTATAAACGTTCAATCATTAACACAACTCATCAATGATAAGATATTAATCGCCTAGTTTTTGCATATTTTAGTTGCAATTGGTAAAATAGTATCACAAGTGATTTAGCATTCAAAAATTCAAATGCGACTAGAAGTGCTCAAATTCGAGTGTCATAACATTTTAGACAGTTGATTTAGCATTCAAAAATATGACTAAAGAAATAATATATTAACTATACATGTAAACAAAATAAAATTGAGAAATACATATATTAATTTTTTGTTTTATATAACAAACTTATTATATAATTCTACTTTTACTTATAAACTACCCTAAATTGATTTACTACTTGTCGGATTAAATTATTATAATGTTTGGATCTTTTTATCTATTAGAGAAGGTTAAATTAGTCACATAATGGCTGGTATTTAAGAAGAGGCATGTCAAAAGACACTTAATACATATAATTATTTATTTATATTAGTTGATTTATAAAAAAAAAAATCTTTTACTTCTTAAATCATTGTTAATAAAATTAAAATATCAAATATTGTTTTAGGGTAAGGATCGGTTGTTAACCCACTTTAATTGCGATAACCTATTAACTTTGGCAAAATTAAACCAAATCTATGAAAAAAAATTCATGACATTTATTATAAAAATACAAGGGGGCTTCTTTGTGACACCCCGTAATTTCCAGGTCAGCATCTTATTTATTTAAATGTTTATTTAAATACATTATGTACACGTGGCACTAGAATTAGATTAATTTAGTGTGACACGTGGCACGACAGTACAAACACAGACACCTGACAAGATAATTCGTGGAATTATCGACGAACAACACACACGTGTCAAAACACACGAACGTTGGTGAACGTCTCACACATTGTGTAGCACAACCCTCGAAACCTCACGAAACACTGTCACAAGTCAATTATGACTAATAATTGACCAATAGAGTCCAAACGACGATCGAATGATGTCCTACAGTCGAGAAACAGGCAAGAACGGGCCCAGAACAACAAAATAGGCTTATTGGGCCTTATATTTGGGCCAGGCGGTACGCCAGACCCGGAGCGCCCAAAACAGGCGATACGCGCGGGACACAAAAGGCGCCTCACACGACTGCCCATCCGCGCGTAACGACAGGGTGAAACCACCCACGTCAGGCGATACGCCTGACTCATAGATTCGCAGATTTTCTTTTTAAACTTCCAAGATCATCATTTCACCTATCTTAACCATTCTTACACGCCATAGCTCGGCAATTTCTCTTCCCAAACCACTGAAACACTTAATCCTACCCTGTGGAAGCCATTAGAGGACCTTCTTGAAGCTTTGAAGCTTGGTTACCATCAAGAACACGAAAGATAAGGACGTTGTAGCTTGTAGATCACCACCACCACCCTCCTTCCTGTCGAAATCAGTAATCTCAGGAGGTCCAGGAGCTGATTATTCATCAATCTAGTGTTCAAGGATCTCTAGAAGGTAGTTCTATGCTTAAAACTTACTCCCTTCACTCCTACACACACATGCAATGCACAAAACCCACATGCAAGCACCTATAGTGCACATGCACGAATTTTGTTTCTGGGTTTGTTGATAAACCTACTGTATTTGATGATCTAAGGTGTTTAGATGATGATCTATGATGATGGGGATGGGTCTTGTTGCTTAGAATGATGTTTTGTGATGAGATATGGACATGCATGTATGATCTAAGGCATTTTAGATAGTCTTGTTGATGTTGAAATGATTCATGATGATGTATAAGTGTCCTTGCAAGATTAGATTGTGATTAGGATGGTTAAAATGTGATTTGTAGACAAACTTGCCATTTTTAGTAACTTTTTAGTTACAAATCGATGATTTGGGATATATGATGAACATGCATGTATATAGAATTGTTGCTAGGATGATATCATGATGATTTGATGTGTTAGAAAGAGGTTTTGATGATGTCTATGATCATATGTAGTGTTATTTCTATTTTTAGTAACTTTTCTAGTTAGAATGTTGTTAGACGATAATTTGGGATGAGATGACATGATTAAATGGTGTTAAGTGGTTTATTATGATGATTGGTGATATAAAAATTGGTTTAGAAATGTTAAATGGTCATTTCTATGCAAAATTAGAAAGTTACTATATTTAGTAACTTTATTTTTACAAAAACCAACTTATGAACGTTTTGAATGATTTGAGCTTGCTAAATGGCTTGATATGTTATAGCATGATGATTAGATGCTAAGTTAGATGGTTTCCGATGTCACGTATGCTAAAAATGGAAACTTTCCATTTTAGGAAACTTTTGTGCACTAACATGTTCTAAATGACTTATGTGAAACCGTATGATGACGTGCTATGTGTTAACATGACCCCGTAGGACTATTGAACATGCTAGAACTATAAAACCGTCATGCTTTGTGAACTTTCTAAAAATGGAAACTTACTATAAATAGTAAGTTGTCCATAAACGCAACCTACGCGTTTTGCACACGACAAACACTTACACGATTGCTACACGAGTCACAAACCGTCACACGGTTCACCAACGGGTCGTTGACTTGACACGGTCAACTTTGGTCAAACATGGTCAAACACGGTCAAACATGGTCAAACATGGTCAAACACGGTCAATATGGACCAACACGAGCAAACACGGTCATTGTGGACCGACACGGACAAACATGAACAACCAAGGGTTGTTGGACACAAACACGAGCACTAACAGTAGCACGGTCACTTACACGAACTCACGTACGATCTACGATATAGGTTGCCGGTGACCGACGTGCTACACGACAACTCGGGAGCTTACGCTTACATACATTCGTTTCACTAAGGTGAGTTTACGGCCCCTCTTTACTCTTTTCAAACGCTTTTAAATAGGGGGAGAATACTAGTTGCATCGAGTCAAACATTATTGCTTTTACAAACATTTTTGTGTATGCTGGTTTATTGGACAAACATTAAGTGTTGAACTCGTTACAAGCCCTCACAAAGTCTTACCGTTAATGTACAAACAACGTGGTAGATTTGGATGGATCCATTAGGGAATGACTAACCCCACGGGGCACCATGTTGACTGAGTGTCATAACCCGTGCAAATTCTGACCTATCTTGCTATGCATACGAGGCATAGCGGAGGCAAGGACAAACAAGTCTAGTTCGGTAGTGACGCACTGACACTTTGGGCCTAGGGCTCGGTACTAACATTGATAAACAGCATGACACACTTTTATTACTATATGTATATCAAAACCTGTGAACTCACCAACCATTGTGTTGACACTTTTTAAACTTGTATTCTCAGGTAACTAGCATGACAGGCTCGTGGAGCAGGAAAGCACATAGGGGACATGAGCATAGGGCCCCGCATGCATTTGTTTTCGTGTCTTTTGAAAACAATTTGACTTTATCTTATTTAAAACGTTGTTGTATTAAACTACTTACAATTTCCGCTGTGCAAACAATCATTTTCCGCTGCATGTTATGACTTATTTATTCCGCTGCAATACTACTTTATTTCCGCTGCAAACTATTTTATCAAGTGTATGTGTCAAACTTGGATTTGTAAACGCATATAGAGGTGTTCTATATGACCTTGAGCTGTGATTCTGGACACGTCACATCCACGTGGACATACGCCACGAGTGGGAAATTGGGGGTGTGACATTCTTTTTTTTGTTTTTTTAATTGACAAGAGATTAAAATTTAAACTAAGTTTAAGTTTGCATTACACTGCAAATATTTATTTACTGTTACATCACTTACACTAACGTAATATATCAAACGGTGATTAATTTCCACAAACACATAAAATAACATATTTTCGTGTATATAAAATAAAGATCATGAAAAAACCCAAAGATTTGGTTTATCTTATTGGAGTTAAATGAGTTTCCTTAATTAAGATGGGTTCTTATTTGAATTCAATCCTATTGTTTTATTTATTTTTAAAACGACGTCAAAAACTTATTAATATGCATTAAACGGTATCTAGCGTGTGTTTTTATTAACCTTTGAAGTTAAACAAACAAACACATCATAAAGTCATAAAATTTGAAAGTTAACCAAATATATTTAAATTGTGAAGAAAAATGGTGACCTTCTTCATAAATTTGTTTTAAGAAGGTTACTTTTTTTTTAAGATATGAATCTTATTCGTAGTCATAAATTACTTTAAATAAATAAGTTTTTGTCAAAATATATAATATTTTATTTTAAAAAATAAAACCTATGTAGAAAATAAAATAGTGTCACATTCGTAGTTGGTTAGGTTTGATAGGAGAGTCGTTTTTATGGTAGATGAGCGGCCAATTGGAAATGTGACCGACACCAATAAGCGGTGGACACAGGACGCACCCACCCACGTTTTCATGTGCTATTTATTTTTTTTGAACGGCGAATGTCACAATCGTGTGAGCCCACTGTTTCCAAGCCATTTCACAAAGGTTTAGCTACTAGACCTCGCATGAACAACCACAACCACCATAGGAGGAAACCCACCGGGAAAACCCCCTGACCCCTCTCAGACCCCTTTTTCGCTGCGTGAGGGTCTTGAAACCAAGACCTTTCATTTGGAAGAATGTCAGGGTACCATTGATGCACTTTCTCATTGGTATGTGCTACCTATTTTAAGTTCTTATTTCATATAACCAATTTATGGATATATATTCTAATGAAAGTGTTTTTAGAACTGAATGAAAAGTGGTGTTAGGTTCAACTAAGTAGGTTTTTTATTTTAAAAAGTTTAATAAGATTTATTTAAACAAATTTGAGAAAGATAAATTAAAATTTTAAAGTCCCTTCACCTTTTTTAAAATGTTCATTATTTTTTTACATACGATATTATTTTTTTTTAAATTATATAATAGAAACGAACATTTTTTTATTTTTAGAATAAGTATAGTGTTGATATAAAAATGGAATTTTTTTAATTCATTGTTTGTAAATATCATCATGTATATAATCATCCTCTTGTGTTTTTTACATGTTATGTGTCTTTTTTAAAAGTCATCGTGTCATTCATACTAGTTATTGTGTCATCCTTGTTTGATATTATTTATTTTGTAAAATCATTGTATCTTGAATTGTTCAGTAAAACAAAACATTAGACAAATAAAACAAAAGACACAATGACCTGAACAAAAAACATAATAAACCTAAAAAACAATTTTTTTCTATAACAACACTATACTCATTTTGAAGATAAAAAATATTCGTTTTTATAGTATTTTTTTCAAACAATAATGTCGTATATAAAAGTTATGAATGTTTAAAAAATGTAGAACATAATAAAATGTCAACAAAAATGGTTATTATTAAAGTACCCCCCCCACAACAATTTGATTTATGCTTAATGATCTAGTGGCTCATGATTCTTATTAAATTTTTTAGGATAATGAGCATATTTAGTTTAACTTAATCCTTATAAAGTATCTCAAATAGGTGGTTCAAGACTGTGAGACCTTTTCAAACCGGTTAATTACTAGTTAGATCGGTTGAACAAAACCGAATGAGTGAACCGTATTTTGAAACTTTTTACTTTTTTACGAATAATATAATTTCATGTTAAAACACATATAGTAAAATCTCATTTTAATAAATCTCATCCCAACAATAGGATTTTAAGAACATAACTTGAGGATAATACCTTGTCTCTCTGGGTTCCATTTATGAAATTAAAACAGTTTTGACGTATTATTAGAGGACACAGTGCCCCCGGTTTCGGCTCGGGATAAAGTGGGGAGTGTTCACCGAATCAGGCCGAGCACGGGGGAGGAGAAAAAGAGCCGTTATAAATTCGACCGTTGATGCTCCATGCCGTTGGTTTTCAAAAAAAAATAAAAAAATTCCAATTTTATTCTCAACAAAGAATTCGCCTTCGAGAAGAAAAACTCCGTGTTTTGCAAAAGGAGAAAGAAGCACGCATCCAGTTAATGCGCCGACAACAACAGGCCTTAGACGAACAGCAAAAGACTATAGATTTAGAGTTCATGATGAAAGACCACACAATTTATCAAGAATCAATGCTACAATTGATTCTCGATCGTAAACGAGAAATTGTTGCACGTTGGGGATGGCATTGTCCCTTCTAGGTTTTTTAATTTAATTTTTTAGGTTGTATTCTCCTATTTTTTTGGTTGTATTCTTTTTTTATTTAAAATTTAATGAATCTTTTTTATTTTATTATTATTATTTATTGTTAAAATAATTAATTAAAAATAAGATTTGAAAATAGGAAAAAGTGGGACGACACCGTGCAAAATGTGAAAAAGTGGGAAAAACTGATGTGGTGCTGATATGGCAATTGGGAAAACTGGGACGACTCCTAGACTCCTAATGGCCTTACTTTATTATTCGAAAGAGTAGTAACTGTTGCACACAAAGCCGTTAATAACGAAATTTACAAAGATTGTAGATAAAAATAAGCATCTTGTCGTATCATATTTAAAATTTTATAAAATATTTTAAAGGTGATGAGAAGAAACCAAATACACAAAAAATGATATAAAATATTTTATCAAAAAACAGAATATTAAATTATTTGTCAAGAAAAAAAAAACAATTGTTGGCAAAATCAAGGCCGTTAAATAAAAAAGAAAAAAATAATTAAATCAACGGAAACAAAAACTACATCTTGGTCTAACGCTGGCCATAAAAAGAAGTAAGGATAGGTAGTCTCGAACCTTTTCTGCAAATTTAGCTTACTGGTTGGGGTTTTACCTTGTAACCGAGCGGTCATGGGTTCGAGATCTGCCAGGGGCAATTAAAGGGCATTCAGATGAGAGAAGAAATCTTGAACTTAATCTCAGGTTCTGGACTAATAGGGGGCGAGCGTTTACCCATTCTAAGGTGTTCTCGCGCATCTGGTGTGACTGTTCAAAAAAAAAGGTAGTCTCAAAACTAGGTTATGTTTGTGGTGGTATATTATCAAATTTAACCCGTCAGGCGTCGGTCCATTCAAACAAACAAATTTACTCTATATATCCCAATTGAGATAAACAAGCTACTTCAAAGGAGTTTCCAGCTCAAACTTATCGTTGAAAGTTAATCATTCAACGCTTTTAACGTTATTTTTTCACAAAATAAGTAAAAATAACGTTAAAAACATTTGGATGATTAATTTCAAATGATAACTTTGAACCATGACTTATTTGGAGCGGTCTCTCTATCCAAACTAGAGGTAGCAATTTTTACTCATGTCAAAAGAAATGGGTTGGTTTGGATAAACAATTGTAGTATAATGGGTTGAAATAGGTAACATTATAATATTAAATGGGTTGAGATGTGTAACACTTAAACACAATGCGGGTCAAGACGGGTAACCAAAAAAGTATGTAAATACAATAGATTCAAACATTTAAGAATGATTAATAACATGCATATTTGATGAGAAAATCGCTAAAAATTATCCAAATAGACTATTTGTTTACATGTAACACATCTTAAGTTAAACTAAATTGATTTTTTTAAGAACAATCCATTTAGACCTAAACTGATTTTGCTTAGAATTTATTCTTACCCTCACCCATTCTGACCCGTTACCCAACCCGCCCATTTTTCCAAGCATAATCCAAACTATTCAACCCACCCCGGCGCCCCATAAAGCAAGTCGCTACTCAAAACCGTAGTTAACATTGATTCTGGTATATTATGAAATTTACAAGGCAGGATTACACTACTGCTGCTCATAAATTAAACAAAGAAAAATAACAAAACTAATGCCATAAAACATTAAAACTTTAAAAAGAAAAAAAACCCACAAATAAGAAACATCAAACCAAGAAAAGAAAAGGATAAAAAAAAGGTACGAAAAAACCCATCAAAAAGCTAAAACACTAAAAACTTGGCCTCTGATTATGAGCCCACCTATTTTATATCCCCCCTTGTTCATTCAACCCTCCTATTTTCCATTCATGTTTGCAGATTTAGCAACCATTAGCAACTCCGTTTACCACAACTGATCCATTCTGGGTAAGTTTGACCTCTTCTTTGACCATATCCGGTGCCACAATCTCATCTTTGTTCTTCTCAATTATGCTCGGTTTTTCTTCCAAGGCCTTTAAAACCACAACATTATTATCACTATAAACTACACACACTGCATAAAAAAACAATTTGTATGTAAAATAAAATTTGTCACATTGTCACCTACTTGTTTCTGAAACTGTTGTTTTGCCTTCTTCTCTTGAATTCTCTTTTGTCGTTCTTCGTAAAACTCAAAATCGTCCAGTATGCATTGCTTGCTTGAATGATCTTTGAATATTTTGATCACCTGCAACCCCTGCTCTAACTTCACCTAAACAAAGCATGCAAAATCGATTAGTATATGCCGATAATTTGATCAAACAAGATTGAGATATGAACAAATTCATATAAATATATACCTCTTGGGTGTCCCTGCTATTGGTTACAGGCTTATTCTCGTTGTATTCAAGAACAATATGCTTCAACAAACTGTTTGGCACGTCTTTAACAATATGCCACTTGACAGGAAAATAACCAACCCATTTGTCTTGTTGCCAGTATTCTAAGCTTTTGTTAAAATTAACCGGGCCGATCATTTCAGCTAGACCAACAAATTGACCGCTTGTATTGACCTGCAAAAACAGGACGTAGTAAGTTTTAAAAATTAAATGGTGTACAACAGTTTTCTTGATATTATATCAGCATAGAAAAACTTACAGAAAATAGCAGAAACACCGGACATTTTTCAGGTTTCTGTTGGGCCTCGTGATATGCAGCATCAAGTTTCTTATTTCCATTTTGTGTACTGGACCAAACATTATATTTTATGCTTTTATGAACATCATCTTCACTATATGATTTAATGATAAAGAACTTTGCATCTGTATAGGTTTCAGTAAATTCTGTTCGGTTGTATTGTTCTCTGTCTGGAGTTGCACATGCCTTGACTTTTTTCTCAATGCCTTCAGTATCTAGAAAGTTATCATCTTGGCCTTTAGTGGGTATAGTGACTCGGATTGGGTCCTTTTGGTTCTTGGTGATCTGGGTTCTTGGGCCCCGGTTTAGCTCATTCAGCCCATCATTGTTTTCGTTACTATAACTGTAGATACCATTGCCTCTGCCCCTAGCTTTGTAAGTGTTGTTAACTGCCAGCCAACCATGCCCATTTGGTGACCAGTAGGCACTGGATCCATAAACCAAACCCGACCCATAGCTCCCCTGGTATTGTCCATATAACTTGTTTGGATACATTTTGTTCATATATCCGCTTGCTATATTTATGCCTGGCACTGGTCTAGAACTCTGAAAAACCAACAATGATGGCGTATTATAACAAAAAATATAACAAAATATAGCGAAATAGAAATAAGGGGAAACAAAAAACAAATTGAATACAAACTTTGCACCCTTTTTTTCTAGTTTAGCAACCAACTTTATTAATGATTGTAACAAGAGATGACATGTTCTACCAGTAGCAAATCATATATTACAGGATTTTAAAAATACTAGCATAAGATCTGGTAACATTTTGACTTCTAGAAATTATTTTTTCAAGTACATTCTAAAAATATACTTATTTTAGAAATTTTCAACAGTATAATTTTTTGCTTAGGGCCTCAGGTATGGCGGTTAATGTAGCATCACCAGTTGCACATCAGCAGACAGAATATAAAACAATTGCAAAACCGATAATAAATTGCAAGTTGGAACCTAATTTGCTCCTGAACAAAATTTGATTGCTAAAAAAAGAAGAAAAGAGAGAAAAAAGTAGTAGTAAGCTGTTTTCTTTTTAGTGCAGTTTGCCAAAAAAGGATGAATATAGAATAACAAAACGCACCACAACATGAGAATGAGAACGAGTATTCTGATTCTTTGATGCAAAACCGTTCGCATTTGATAAAGGGACAGAATTGGTATTATTTTTAGCTTGTCCATTAGAAAAAACGGGGCTGTCTAGCCAAGGAAATGTAGAATGAACTCTTGGATCTTGAAACCCATTTTGATATGCTGGTCTGGCCGCTACAGCAGTGTTTCCCTTTGCATTGGAGTTTGGAACTCCGTTGGTGGAAGTATCTGTGGTCAACGGCGGTTGACAAGTGGCTGCAGATTTGGAGATATCGCCTTTAGAAGGGACGGTGACTTGATTCATGGGTTGGAAGTATGGGCTCAGGTATTGGTAATGTTGACCTCCATATAGTTGACCGTCATGGGCCTGTGTTGGTACAGGTGAACCAGCAGGCGAGTATGGGCCAAAAGGGGCATAACCATAACCAGGATACACAATTGACCCATTGTCCCCATAAACACACTGGTAATTCACCAATAAAAATGAGTATAAACAATAAAATAGTCTGAAAAATGTAATATTGCAAAAACTAGCTTCTTACATGAGATGCATCAACTCCATCAAGATTTACATATCTTGAGTAGTCATCCCAGCCATTGTTAGCCCCATCATAACCTAACATACAATTATCATCAAATAATTTATTAACAATTGTATTTATATATTTCACTAATCAAAAGCTATAATTTTTAACAAAATATTCATTTTTCTACCAAGTTACACACCACCAGATCAATTTAGTTTAACGGAGGCATTATAATAACAAATACTCGTTTTAGTTCTTGAGTTTCCAAAAAATTACCTCCATAGTAATAAGAAGAAGCATAACCATTGGGAAAATAAGCAACCGTTGGATCCATGATATCAGGAATCATAGGAGTAAGGGACCTATCAAGAGGTTGACTTTGACCATTCGTGTTGTCCCCTGAATCAACAGAGGGCTGCAAGGTACACTGTCAGCATGATTAGTCATCTGGTCATGTTATTAATTACTAAAACAAACATGCTTAACGATTAACAAGAACACTTATCAAAATATTACCACAAGAAGCTAAGCCTCACCTTCTTAGCAGGCTCTGAAACTTCCAAAGTTTTTGATTGAGAGTCCAGTGATATGTTTTTCAGCAAATCAGCAGCCTCTATTGAAGAATTAAGTAAAAGAAATCCACTTCTTATGAAATAATTATGCATCAAAAACTTTTAACTGTTCACACACACACACACACACACACACACACACACACATATATATATATATATATATATATATATCAAGCTCTGATAAACCCTGGAAATCAACACTGCGTGAGTCATTGAGATAAAAAGCAGCACATGAAAACATCAAAATATACTACTTTACAACGAAATTTCAGATTCCGTTAACTAATTGTCTAAGTAACAGTCAATCCGAAATAATTGCATCAATTCTAGATGATTTCAATCGAAGCTCAAAATAACAAGCCACACAGAAATAGAAAACCAAAGATCGAGCTAAAATCGCAGCATAATAATCACGAAATTAAATCAAATTCGATGTATAATGCAACAGGGACGCATATGAATCACACAGAGCACAGATCAACCGAATCAGAATTCAAATTTTCAAAAACATTCAATTCGAATCAATACACAACACTAACAGATCAACAAAGATAGACATAGTAAACAGAGGATACGATCTGCGGGAGGTGCAACAGCGGCCATGATCGGAGAGCTGATAGGTTGATTAAATCTTCAGAAGGATACGATAAACCCCACAAAATTGGGTTTTTGAAAGGGGATAGAGAGAAACCCTAGAAATAAAATTTCGGCGGCCACAAGTAGCGAGGGTTTCAGAGGTTTTGGTCCATCAAAAGTGGTGATTCAAATAGCACCACGCGCCCATCTATCATTGACCCCTATGATTTCAAAATGTACATTTTTTTCCATCAAAAATATTTGTTTTTTCAAAATATGTGTACAACTATAAAAGAGAATTATCAAAACACACAAGGATAGGGGTCGTTTAAAACAAGTCTTATCGTATTTAACAAGTCAAAATAAGCCTGATGTATTGTTATAACGATTTAATTGTGCAAAACAAACGCAAAACATACATTGGAATTTGATAGATTCTAATTGATCGGAAAAACAAAGGATAGAGGATTGTATTGATATGGCCTGATTCGAGATAGGCTAATCTCCAATTACAAAGGTAATAATTAGGGGTGTAAACGAACCAAGGCAGCTCGTGAAATGCTCGAGATCGGATCGGTAAAAAGCTCGAACGAGCCGAGCCTTAACGAGCCCGAGCCCGAGCCCGAGCTCGAGCTCGAGCCCAAAAGTGTGGCTCGTTTAGTTATCGAGCCCGAGCTCGAGCTTTACTTAACGAGCTCGAGCCGGCTCGCGAGCCTTAACGAGCCTTTTGTTTATATAATTTTTATTTATTATATTAAGTGTTTATTTATAAAATTAATTATTTTTATATATAAAATTATGATAAATATATTTAAATTAAATATTTTATGTTAAATTTATAAAATATAGTTATAAATATAATTAAATTAGTAATTAAAGTAAACAAATTAAATAAATAAAATCTAAACGAGCCGAGCCGAGCCGAGCTCGAGCCTAAAAATTCTTTAACGAGCCGAGCTCGAGCTCGAGCCCATATTTACCTTAACGAGCCGAGCTCGAGCTCGAGCCTTAATTTTTCTAAACGAGCCGAGCTCGAGCCTTAACGAGCTCGGGATCGGCTCGGCTCGTTTACACCCCTAGTAATAATAAAGATAACATCGACAAAAAACTCCAACTAAACATTGAACAGAATAATAAAGAAAACAAAAGAAACTACTTGACAGTTGTTCCCCATTTTCTTAGCCCACAATCAACTCCACACCTCCCACTAACTCGTCCAGCTGTGATTAACATCCCTTATTGGATTGAATGGGTCAAACCCAATCCCATATATGACATTCAGTAGCTCTAACCCAACAGTAGCTGCATCAGCTGCATCCCTTGACTTTCTCCTCGAATACACCTTTAATGGTTGTGACGGCATGCTATCAATACTACCCTCCCGGTAAAACGACTTGTCGTCAAGTCGAAAAGAAGGGAAGTGCTCCAAAACCAAATCATATTATTCCCATGTAGCTTCTTCCAGAGGACGAGAAACCCAAGAAATTAACACTTCTAAAATGGCATAATGATGAACAGATCTCCAGCGGTGAGAAAGAACCTTGGCAGGTTGAAGATCGACCTCCCAATCTTTGATAATCGGTAAAGGAGCAACTGGTGTAGAAGGAAGAACTCCACGAGCTGGTTTCAACATCGAAACATGAAAAACTGGATGAATGCGAGCATTCTCTGGTAAATGTAACATCAAGTGCCAGATCGTCCGGCAAGTCCATACGGTATGTGTACTTTCACTTTATACTATGTGTAAATACATGTACAAGAACAGTCATCGTATTAACAGAATTCAGAATACAATACACAGTTGTACGTATTTTAGTGTAAACTTAAATACAGTAAGTACAACATACATTTGAAATAATAGTTGTGTATATTTAAGTGAAAACTTAAATATAGTTAGCACAACGAATCACGGGAAACAACAGTTTACAAGTGAACAACGAAAACATATCGGTTGCGATCTGATGTCCACAGATGACAGGAATCAGATGGCCGACGAATCAGTACAAGAACAATGTGAAAACAGGATGTTTAGTTGAGTCCGACAGTGAGGAAACACAATTCAAACACAAATGCAGTGTTATTTCAGAATACGAACTGACAGAGTGTTTGCGTGGGTGACGATTCACACAAACATATCTGTGAGTTTAGAGTTCTGAAATAATGACTGAAAAGTAGAAGACAAAAGTCAGAAAGCAAAACCATCGTCGTATTTGTTCGAGTGACGATTCGAACGAATTACGCGCGAAGGTGACGCGATCTGACGAAACGAAAACGAAGACGACCCGAACGGAGTTAAATTAATAGAATAAAACATTTTAATGTTTTTACAATTTTGAAACTCATCAAAATAGAATAAATTAATTATCTTATTTAAAACACGTAAAACACGTGTGATACGTTTCGGAAACGTAACGAAAACGCGAACCGAGCAACAAAAACGAACCCGAACTCACTCATGGTATAAATACCATGAATGAGCCCATTTTCTCATTTTTCCATCTCTTCTTCCCCACTCAAACCCTAAATCCCGGTTTTCAAGCCTCCACACCATTTTTCACCTTCTCTCTTCCATATCTCCCTCATTTCTTCATCAAATCCTTCCATCTTTGGACCTACACGAAGCTCTCATCACCCTCTACATGAAAGTACAACCGATCTAAGACGAAACCCATCTGAATTCGAGGTATGAGGTTGTTTTTGGCACGAAAATTAGGGTTTTCATAACCCTTGACCGACCACCACCTTTAAATCGGTTTTGAGTCTTCCCCCTCTCAACCCACGACCATCGGAACCCTCCTAAGCATCTGTCATCTTCACAGCCACCATAAAATACCGAGATGGGGGCGGCTCTAGGTGAGACTAGCTGTGGCCGAACCACAAAACACAATGACCGAATGGCCTGGGGGGCGAAAGGACTAAGGTCGAATGACCATCTCCTTCGGCTGTCCTTCTGCCGCCACCCACAGCTCATTCGCCGGTACACATTCGTCCCTATACCTTCGGCCACCACCCAGAATGAGCCTCTTTCGATCGGCCAATTCCTCTTCATTCGGGCATTCTCATTCGCTGGTCAAGTGTCATTCGGCCATCACCGTTCGGTCACACATTCGATCTCTCCTCTCATTCGTCGAGCACTCCTTCGGCCTAACCATGGGACAACCTCATTCAATCAACAGACATTAGGCACAAAACCTTCTCATTCGACCTATGATGTTGATTCGGCCAATGTTCATACGCAGGGCAACACCCCTTGGTCGACCGATCTCACTTGGACAAACTAGTTTCATTAGGCTATGAGGTTAGTCCAGCCCACTTGTCGGCCCAACATGCAATCTGGCCCAACAGCCTATTGATTTGGCCAACTAGGTCCAATGGACTGCAAAAGATTATAAGGCCCACATCACCACATCCAGGCCCAACACCTTTATAAACTAGACTCATGGCCCAAATTCAGTCCACCACTGTTCAGGCCCAATATCAACTAGATCGCCCCAATTTTTTTTACAACCCAATCGTTTGGGCCCAATGCTATTCTACACTAACTTGGCCCAAGATGGTTTGATTACTGTAAAGCCCATTAATTTGGCCTAAAATGATATAATTGGTCCACATGGTTGTTTTGTAAATGGACCCATAAAGTTCAAGTAAACTACAAGACTTTTGACATATACATTAAGGATAAAGTAATATCTAAGACTTTACCAAAGCGTATTAGAATGTGAAGTGTCATTTGTTAAGTACATCAACATAATAAAAAGAATGACAACTCTTTCTAGTAATCTATAATTGGAGTCTAAAACAAACTAAACTTCTAATTATTTTAATTAGAAATTCTTATGAGTTAATTTCTCATAACCTATTATGACAACGAAGCAAGTAAGACACACAACATAAAGACTTATGATGAATATGACCTATAACAAAAGAACTGGGGCCGATGAAGACCAAGTCCGAGACTCACGAGTGTTAGCCAATTTAGGGAACACCTACACATACACATAAACGAGTTCCTACAACTTATACTTACAAGTAACAAACTACGTGAAATCAATACAGGATCGTGAAAACAAACTCCAGTACAAACGAGAGCGCGTGCATATTCGTTTAAGCTAAGTCAACCCCAACTACTACAAGGTGAGTTCATATGCCCCTTTTCTTTAATCTTAACTGATTTTAAACTCTCGGGGCTGAGAAACATGCTTTACTTTTATTTACTTAAAAGTTATGCTTACATATTGTTAATACTTTGATTAAATGATATTAAAATGTTTATTATCATATATCATTGTATGCATGCTTGTATGATTACATTTGACAGGAAAAGATAAGATGATGATGATGATATTATAATATCATAACTCATCAATACAATAGAATAACATAGTTGTATATGATTATCTCTTATAACACTTAGTTATTCTTACAAGAAATAACACAGAAACAATTACAAGGGACATGATGACATGATTACAAGAACACACGTAAGAATGATATGAAGATAACACATCTTCATTACATCATTCGATACAAGAATTAAGTAAGTGTAATAAGACTAGTTCTTATAACACTTAGCTTTTCAATTCAACACATATTACAAGAGAACAAGGAACAAAGAATGATAATCATGATAATGTAATTTCATGATAACAACATCATTCACGCAAACGATTAACATAATGTAATAAGACAAGTTCTTATTTAACTTTGTTAATATCAAGGAGAACATATGACAATGAGTACAAGAATACAAGTGAATACAATTACAATTAGTTACTATTGACCTGTTGCATTATATCACTTCAATCATGTGCCAAATTGTACAAGTAGATCATGTAAGCCCCTTTTATTCGCTGACCAGTTAGTTTGACGTGACTAAACCGACGATAGCATAGTGGTACCATAGGTCTGACAAACCTCTAGCTTGTAGGGCTAGTATGTTGATCGTATTGATTTATTGGCCGGTAACGTATGACCGGTGACAGGGCTACCTCAAGTCAGGTTCTGGTAAGCGACACATGGTGATATTAATCTGCAGTGATAAGTAATTAATCCAACGGGATCCTATTGATTAGTAGGTTGAGGAATTGATCTTACCTCATGTTTCACTACTAGTAATAGCTTTCGTTGAGGACGCGATACATATAAAGTTGTAGAGGTAAATCGGATGCATTGTGCTCTGATTATGTGAGGATTACAATGGATTCCTTTTAGGCTCTATGCACTATGGTTCATGAACGAATGACAATTGGTTAACTAACACTCTTATTACATAAAAGTGAATAACAGTTAACCCCACAAGTAATAGAATAATACAAGGATCAGATTTAATTAATCTAAATTCCTTAATTCATCGAGGGTCTATCAATACTTCGGTTTGATAACTAAACCCCTCTTAATATATTATTCTACATATGATTACACATCGGACAAGTTGAATAATTGGGAAATGGATATCTTTAGTTGTATCGCAAGTGGTGTGGAACTTGGCTGAGTATGTGGTGGGATAGCGTCTGGGCTTGACCCTTTCGTGATTCCCTATATATAAGCATACTTAATCAGGTGATACACTACTTGTACATATAACTAAGGAGAAGCCATTGGGTGGAACAGGTGAAACAAGTAATACAAGTAACAAGTACGATATTGTGACTGTGTGCATGAACATTTCAAGATTTTCAATTACTTATGAACTCACCAACCTAGTGTTGACTTTGTTTAAATGCATGTTTTTCTCAGGTGACGGACAGGTGTAGATACATATATGCAAGTACTAAGCTAGTGGACTTTTAGAAGACCTAGCTTACTTTTGATTGCATACTTTTGGATGACAAAACATTGAATCACTATTGTATATCTTGTACAGATACAAGATATAAATCCATTGATTCCTTTTGATTAGATTTACTTAGTTAAATTATGATGTACAATGTAATTTAACTTTGTTATTCTATTTAATGTCATGTTAGTATTTCTCATTTATATCTCATGTGCTACGTAATCAATCTGATCAATTCGATTATCACTCAAGGATATCGTGCCCCGGGAACCTTCCGCCCGACGGGAAAACCCGATCCGTTCCCGCCGGCCCGGGGTGTGACAGTAAAGCTAACTCGTATGCAACTGGACCAACACATTTCGTGATAAAATAAGGACCATAAAAACGGGGTGAAAGTTTCTCAAAGAGCCTCTTGGCCAAACTCCTTTGGCGGTAAGGTTGAATGCGAAGAAAGACAGCATCTCCTACCTGAAAAGTAAGTTCCCTACGCTTATGATCCAGCTGCGATTTCATCCGATCTTGAGCCTTTTGTAAATTCGATCGCAATAAAGTGAGCATTTGATCGCAAGCAACAAGTTGGTCTTCCAGCTCAGCATTATTGGTATCTCCCAAAACATACGGATGAAGAGTAGGAGGGTCACGACCATAAACAACATTAAATGGTGTCGTGCGCAGAGAAGTATGGAAACCGGTATTGTAGGAGTATTCAGCCCATGCCAAAAAAAACTCCAGTTTAGTGGCTGTTCATATGCAAAACAGCGAAGGTAAGCTTCTAAACACCGGTTGACGACCTTAGTTTGGCCATCCGTTTGGGGATGGTAACTGGTACTCATCTTGAGCGAGGTATGACCCAATCAAAACAGCTCCTACCAAAAGTTACTAAGAAAAATAGTATCACGGTCAGAAATAATAGAACGGGGAAATCCATGTAAACGAACGATCTCTTTACAAAAGAGGGCAGCTACACTTTTGGCTGTAAAAGGATGTTTGAGGGGAAGAAGTGAGCATATTTACTCAATCGGTCTACCACCACGAATATGGTATCAACACGATGAGAAATTGGCAGCCCTATAATGAAATCAAGAGAAATGTCATCCCATATCCGGTGAGGAATAGGTAGATGTTGTAACAACCCTGCTGGAGCCAGTGTTTCATATTTCTATTGTTAGCATGTTAAACAATTTTGCACATGTAGACGAACATCTCTTTTAAGGTTTGGCCAAAAAAATTGGAGGATAACCCGTTTGTAGGTTTTGAGAAAACCACCATGACCACCCATAAGAGTATAATCAGCCTCATGTAAAATAGTATTACGAATGGAAGGATTTTCGGGAACCACAACACGGCCTTTAAAGAACAAGAGCTGATCTACCAAGGAAAAATGAGGAACTGCAGCTGGATCGGTGGTAAGCTTCTGTATAATGTCTTTGGTATAAGGATCAGTGTGTAGAGAGGCTTGGATATCCTGAAGTGTTAACTGTTTGGGTAAAAGGAGGGTGCAAAGCTGAGCAATGGCTGTTGGGCGACGGGACAAGGCATCCGTTCCTCTATTCTCCTTCCCTGCTCTGTGGACAATAGAAAAATTGTAAGGCATTAACTTCAAAAGAAGCCTATGTTGTTCCACTGTGGTGACTCTCTGTTCCAGCAAGAATTTGAGGGTATAGTGATCTGTTGTTCCACTTGGCCCACCGTGGGTTCTGGTGTAGCGCAGCCTTCACTCCGGGTGTTCACCATCTTGCGCACGTCGGTTTCCCGGCAATGGAACCAATGATAGATTCTAATTGATCGGAAAAACAAAGGATAGAGGATTGTATTGATATGGCCTGATTCGAGATAGGCTAATCTACAATTACAAAGGTAATAATAAAGATAACATCGACAAAAAACTCCAACTAAACATTGAACAGAATAATAAAGAAAACAATAGAAACTACTTGACAGTTACTCCCCATTTTTTTAGCCCACAATCAACTCCACACCTCCCACTAACTCGTCCAGCTGTGATTAGCATCCCTTATTGGATTGAATGGGTCAAACCCAATCCCATATATGACATTCAGTAGTTCTAACCCAACAGTAGCTGCATGAACTGCATCCCTTGACTTTCTCCTCGAATACACCTTTAATGGTTGTGACGGCATGCTATCAGAATTCAGGTTGCAATCTTGTATGATTTAGTTGTGCATGATGATAACACGTGTTCATTGATGTTAATTGTTTGACTACTTTTAACCGGCTTGATCTTATTTAAAAACGTTTCAAACTAGTTCAAGCATTAGGATTCAAAAACCAGTCTCATACTAGTCTTTAAATGAATCGGATGAGCTTCACTATGAAACAAGTCTCATAAGGCTGTGTTATGGGGGGTTACTAGGGCATGAGGAATCTCGATTATGTCCACATGGTGCCTATCCCCACTACACCCGGGCATGATCAAGGGCGGTGTGATGGTGGTCACAGCATGTCCCCGTTGACGACGTGAGAACAAATAATGGAGTGATAATGGGTAATGAGAACACATATGTATGTGAAACAAGTGATTATTTTAGTTGTTTATATGACGTTTATGTAACGTATATGTGGAGTGATAGGCGTGTAATGTCATAAACATGTTTATTTGTGCACTTATAGGTAGTAGTGCAATAATTGTATATAAAATCATTTACAAGTGTCGAATGATAGACATCCACATGTCATATTTTAAGTGGTATACGAAAACAATATTTGTTTTTTATTTCTTTTCCTCTTGTTTTTCATCTTTTCTTCTTTATTCGTTTGACTCTGTTTACTAAACATTACAACATCCAAGCTTGGTCCTATGTTCCTAACCTTTTTGTAAAGAAGTCAAGTTGTTTTCATGACCCACTATGCATAAAGTGTTCTTATAAACCTTAAGACATCGTACACCTCCACTACTACAAGTGTGCGTTAAATTAGCTCGTTATAATGAACGTAAAAGACACTTACGTAGCATATTCTCACTTTTCATCAAGATCTGCAAGAAAAGATGAACACAAACTTATACTAGTTGGGATAGAAAGATTGCTTCAAAAGAATCACCGACTCAAAATTATTATTTGAAGTTAATCAGCCCAACACTTTTTTACTTTATTTTTACAAAATAAGTAAAATAACGTTAAAATTAGTATCATTTTACTCTGTAAAAAAGAAAATGGGTCAAGTGCTTTGAAGTGCCATGGGCCTTTTACAAGTAATGGTTGAGTTGTAAGACACAACCTTTAAAGGCAATATATATAAATCCAATCACTTGAAGTTGAA
The DNA here is from genome assembly GCA_009363875.1 of Mikania micrantha. Taxonomy (NCBI): domain Eukaryota; kingdom Viridiplantae; phylum Streptophyta; class Magnoliopsida; order Asterales; family Asteraceae; genus Mikania; species Mikania micrantha. Next base: position 57,408,407 of record CM018687.1, on the reverse strand, counting down.
CACATGTTTGTCCTTTAATGAAAGCTTTTTGGTGCACAAAAGCTTCAAACTTGGACCACATTTATAAGAGCCAATTGATATATGACACACATTACACAAAACTATCAAAAGCTAGAACCTTTTAGAAAACAGGCAGAAAGCGGGCTCAAAAGTTAAAAAGGACTTCAATAACACACCTAATCAAAATCACACTTCCAAGTAACCCAAAAGCCTGCAACCAGCTAGTTTTGGTAGAAACCTGACCCAAACAAAATTGATACTTGTTTTGGTAAAATTGACCCGTTAACCTTAACTTAACCCTGCCTGTTTTGAAGGGCTTCATTCTTGATTCAGATTTGCAAGACAGTTTTAAATATAAAATGAGAACAAAAAAACCAACATAAAAATAAAAACATAATACTGAAGGCCACAAGAAGTGATTAAGGAAATAGAAAAAAAGAACTAAAAATGAAACATGATAAAAGATTCCACAAAACCTAAAAACCCAAACCCTGTTAGAAGCTGAAAAACTATAAAAAGAGACCCACCACATCTTCCACAATCTGGATCCTCCTATTTTACATGCCAGACCATTTCACCCTCCTAAAAACCTTTTGTTGTGTACATTCTCCAAGGACGGATCCTGTTCAGGCAGCATTTCTTGAAGGATGCAAACTGACAATTTTCAAACTTGAAGGGCTTCCTTCAAAACACTGCCCATGCACATGGCTGAACTTAGCAACCATTTGCTACTATCTTTTTCTCCGCAGGTTTCACATCTCCATTTATATGAACAGCAGAAGTTGCCTCCTTCACAGTTTCCTGAACAATTTCAGATGAATTTGGTGGTGCAACAACCTCCACTTTAATTCCCTCCTTGGGTTTTCCTTCCCACACCTGAATTTGATAAAAATTTCAAATTTTATAGATTTTGATGTGGAAAAATTCAAAAAAAATCAGTAAAATAAGACATTTAGACATGCACCTGCTTCTGAAATTGTTGCTGTTTTGCCTTCTTTTCTTGAATCCTCCTCTGCCGATCCTCGTAAAACTCAAAATCATCTAATATACATTGCCTGCTAGAATGCTCTTTGAAAATTTTAAGCACCTGCAACCCTTGTTCCAGCTTCACCTAAATAATTATAAATTTTATTAGCATTCAACAAAAATGGAATAAAAATATTTAAATTATGAAACAGATTATCCACACAAAATACCTCTTGGGTGTCCCTGCTATTGGTTACAGGCTTATTCTCATTGTTTTCAAGAGTAATGTGCTTCAACAAGCTGTTAGGAAGATCCTTAACAATATGCCACTTTACTGGAAAACAGCCAATCCATTTATCTTGTTGCCAATACTCTAAACTCTTGTTAAAGTCAACCGGACCCACCATCTCAGCAACACCAACAAACTGTCCACTTGTATTGACCTAAAAACACATGAAGAATATATAATTGTAGCTCAAGAATTATTTTTTTAAACAATAAGAAGTTAAAGTTCATCTTACCGAAAAGAAAAGGAAAACAGGGCATGATCCTGACTTCTGTTGAGCCTCCTGGTATGCAGCATCAAGTTTCTTGTTTCCATTTTGAGTACTGGCCCAAACATTATACTTGATGCTTTTATGGACATCATCTTCACTGTATGATTTAATTATGAAGAACTTAGCATCCTCATAAGTATCGGGAAAATCAGGTTGGTTGTATTGCTCACGGTTTGGCGTTGAACCCACTTTATCCTTAACCTCAGTCTCCTTCTGAACATCTTCAGTAGGCATCAGAGTTATAGGAGTGATGTTTTGACCCTTGACGGCTAAGGTGATAGGGGTCAAAACCTTTTGGTTTCTAACAGTTCGAGCTCTAGGCCCACGGTTGAGCTCATTAAGACCATCACTGCTTTCATTGTTGTATCCAAAACAACCATTGCCTCTTCCTCTAGGCTTGTACTTGTTATCTGTCGCTAACCAACCACGCGCGTTACTTTGGGAATCATACCCATTGGATCCATAACCATATCCCGATCGATAGTTAGCTCCGTACTGGCTGTATAACTTGTTTGGATACATGCGGTTCAAATACCCATTGGTAGTGTTTACACCCGACAAGGGTCTTTGACTCTGCAAACCCTAAAACAATCAAAGCTTCTAAGTGTAAAAACATACTACAATCTTAAAAAGCTATTAAAATTTGAAAACAAAAACAATTTGCATACCATGATATGAGAATGAGGACGAATATTTTGACTTCTAGATGCAATTCCATTCCCGTTGGTCACAGGGGCAATGTTGGAATTGTTTCTTGCTTGTGCATCTGTATACAACGGGGCGTCTAACCAGGGTATCGGAGAGTGAACCCCATCAAAACTGTATCTTGGATCTTGATAACCGTTTTGAGCCCCTCTTCCGTAAGAACCAAACGCATTGTAATTCGCATTTTGATACGGTGTTGGTCTCACGGGAGTTGGACCAGTGGTTCCCTTGCCACCATTTACAATGCTATTTGAATTTGCATTAGCTGAGTCAACAGTTAAAGGCGGTTGTTCAGCTGCTGCAGATGGTGCATTCTCACCTTTGGGAGGAACTGCAGCCGATGAATAGGGTCCACTTGTTGGGGTCATTGGTTGGAAATACGGGCTCGGATACTGGTAATGTTGAGCATCATAGAGTTGGCCATCATGACCAACAGTTGGCACGGGTGTAGCAGCAGGCGAGTAGGGACCATATGGTGCGTAACCATAACCATGATACATATCACCATAAACACCCTAAAATAAAATCACAACCAATTGATATAACCAAAGCATAAAAACTATCAACTATTTACAACTAAAATTACGTAAAACTGTCTTACATGAGACATATCCACACCATCAGGATTTACATATCTTGAATAGTCACTCCAATCATTGGCAGTCCCATCATAACCTGATAAAAGATCAACCATTTAGACATTAAAAATACTAAATCAAGCAAATTTACAACTATTAAACATATGTAATATATATCTGTATAAAATTACCTCCATAGTAATAAGCAGTGGAAGCATAGTTGGGAAAATAAGCCACCGTTGGATCCATAAAATCTGGAATCAAAGGGGTTACAGACCGATCCAAAGGCTGGTTCTGACCGTTTCCAGCATCGGTGGTGTTATCACCAGAGGGCTTCATGATAATCACACATAATTAGCTACAGTTAAAACATTGATAAAAACAATAGTTTGGCATATGGTTTTATAAACTTATGAAGTCTATGTTGCACCTTCTTAGTGGGCTCGGGGATTTCCAATGTTTTTGATTGAGAATCCAATGATAAATTCTTGAGCAAATCAGCAGCTTCTGTTAAAAAAAAGTCAAGGAATATCTATTTTTTTCAAAAATATACCAAACATCATAGCAAGTTGAATCAGAAAAACAAATCTAACCACACAAAGAAACAAATCATACTGATAAACCCTATGAATAAGCATATTAGCAGTCTCAAGTTTCAACTATGAATCTCCAAATCAGCATAAGCAGGCTAAAATTCATACATAAAAAAACCCCAAATAAACATATCAACAAACACTAATTTCAACCTTAAAATGCAAATCAACAATAGCTAGCTCTAATTTTAACCTTAAAACCCCAAAAACAACAATTAGCATACGTTAGTTTCTAATTAAAAAAACAAAAATCAACATTTGCAGACACTAAATTCCAACTAAAAAATCACAATTGCATGAACAGGTAGCAGCTTCAGAAAATTTTACACTCCAAAATATCAGTCAAAAAAACATATAAACTCACCAAATTAATATAAACAAACTAGAGAAGATTCAGTTACAATCTTAACAGGATAATCGCAAACAACAGCTTCAAATTCGAAGACAAGAATACATCAAAACTTAATTTCCAAATCACCATTAGCAGGCTCTAATTTCAAACATAAAACAATAACATAGTTAGCAGCTTATGAAAATCTTATACCTATGTTTTCTCACAGTTGAAATCATTAGCAAGAAACTACAAAAACGCAAATAATAACAAGAACAAATAAGTGAACTTTCCATACACCATAACATAGATCCGGCTACAATCTTAGCACAATAATCACAACACAACCTTCAAATACACAAAAACACACAACCAACACCCATACAAACCACAAAGTACACGGATCCAATCAAAGCAAGATCCAAACTTTTAACAGCAAACCCGATTCAAATCACGACACAACAACGACAAATCAGTAGCAAAAAAGGATACGATCTGCAGCAGGAACAACAGCAGCCATTATAACAGCTTAAAGATTGATAGATCTTGAAAAACAAGATTCAAAATCCCTATAAAATTAGGGTTTTTTGGAGGGGATAGATAGAAACCCTAGGAAAGAGAAAAGATATAACAAACGAAAGGAGCCTCAGCCGCCAAGAAGGGTTTGGGTTTTTGAAGAAAGAGAGATTTTGATCTACTGAAAGTGTGATTCAAATAGCACCACGATCTTGATTTTGTATTTACGTTTTCAGTCCCTTTGGTTTTGTTGTTGATGGTTTTGACCCTTGTGTTCACTCACCCTCGGTGTTGATGCACGAGTATATTGTGCTCTGGAAGTGTTTGCCACGTGTTGGGTGGTAAATGGTTGTGGTACCGTCACGAGTGTTTAGATCGGCGAATGACATTGGTGGGTGATATGGTTTTGGTGACAGTAGGTGAGGTTTACTTGTTGGCGAATTTCGTTTTTTCTTTTGTTTTGTCAGGTTTGGCCCTTTAAGAAGTTCTTTTTTTACATTGTAGTCATTCTGTGATGAAATTTTTATTTCATTCTGGACTTACTATTTTAGGATTTGCTATAAAAAGAGAGACTTCCATGCTAAGCTTAACGAGTACATTAATAGTTAAGCTTTTAAGATTGAGTAAATTACGGTTTTGACCTATGTGGTTTAAATGTTTTAACTATTTCGGCTTAAAATAGAATATTCTATCATTTCAGTCCACGTGGTTTAAATAACTAACGGTTTTGGCCCCTCAAACTTAACTATTATAACGGTTTTGGCTCAAAACCTAACTATGGTGGATGGCAAAAAAACGTTAGTTTTTTAAACCATATGGGTTGAATTGATAAAATATTTTATTTTTGGTTGAAATGGTTAAAATGCTTGAACCACATGGGCCAAAAAACGTAATTTACTCTTTAAGATTATAAGTAATAATCACTTGTCACGTATTACGTAGGTGGCCAGCATAGTAGATAATACATGTTAATAAAATATTTGTGTAATCAAAAATATATAGTTGATGAAAATACGAAGGTAAATGGATTGTATATATTGATTAATAAAACAAAAAAGAATATGATTGGTGGTAATGTTATGATCAAGCAAGTGACAATTTGTCTTCTTCGCTTCATGATCTAGCCTAGGGTGAGTCGAAAACGAATGAAGCGACGAAACTAAACCCAAAAAAAGCCTGAAAATAACCGTTAACCAAACCAAATAAACGACTAGTATAAACAACACATATAACAATTAATCTTTGATTGTTTTGTGATTAAACTCATTTATGTTTCAAGGTTTGGATAATCAATTGTATATATTGATTCATAAAACTAAAAAAAATATATACCGACAAAACCAAACCGTAAAAAAAAAACCAAAAGTAACCAAAACCGTTTCATGTTGGTAACTCATTTTTTCATCAATGAAAATAAACGAACCAAACCAGAATAATTTAACCAAACAAAAAATAACGACTAGTATAAACAACACAAGTATATGATTATTTATCAATTAAAATAAACGAACCAAACCATATTAATTTAACCGAAAAAAACCCCGAAAATAACTTATCTTTGACCGTATTGTGAGTAAACTTATTTATGTTTCAAGGTTTGGATAATCAATTATTTATCATGTAAAATTGCAACAGGCAAACCTAAATACAAGTTTGATGGCCGTTGAAACAATATGTTTAGAATATGATCAAACACTGGATTTCAAAAGAAAACAAAGCTCAAGTATCACTCACACAGTCACACTTATAAAAACAGTCCTTATATAACACACTAGTCTATTACCCGTGTTAACACACGGATTAAATATAAAATATTAAAAAATTATTGGTAAAATTTTAAAAACAATAAATGATGATATTTTTACATAAAATGATTAAATTATGTATTAATAATTACTTTAGAATAATAAAACAATAATCAAAATTTTTAATAACAATAATAATATCTTTAACATTCTTAATTTGTAATAATAGAGATATTTGAACTAACTAAAGTTAAAAATCTAATTAGTTTGTTTTCTATCAAAAACTATCTATTTTTAAGTAAGATGAGAAACTAATATTTTTGTAATTATTAAAGTTAAAGAACCTAATTTGAAATTACCATTAAACATATAAGACAAAAAAATGTAACTTTTATCATCATTTATGTATTTTTCTACTTATATTTATTTTTTTGAAATAAATTGTTTTTTAAGAATTTTTTTTGTAAAACTATTATTTTCTAAAAATAACAAATTGAAATATTTCTTATTTTTTTAAAAATTGATATTTATGAGAAAATATATGTTATAAACTTTTTAAAATATATTTTATAATAAAATTATTCGATTTAAATATATAAAAACTATTTTTAAATTTGCAAAATAAAAATAATATCATTAGTTATTATTGTTATAATTATTTAATAAGATAGATAATATAATTGATTTAATAGGAGAGATAATATAATATATTTAATAAGAGATAATTAAATGAGTGCATAAAAAATTGAAAGGTGGCATTATGGCCTTAGAATGTGACAAGTGGTAAATAAATATTTTTGTTTATTAGAATAGATAGATATGGGAATGTTATTCTAAAAAGTCTTTTTTGCCTAAGAAGACTAAGAAATATTTTTAAAAACTCGAGAACCGACCTAAACAAACTCCGATTTAATTTATTTTTACATCATTAGAACCGCCTTGGAAATTCCTAAAACCTAAACCTTAAATCATAGACAATAAACCCTGATAATAAAACCAAAATTATTAAAACAAACCCTAATCCTAAAGATAAAGCATAAAAAATAAAAAAAAATGCCCTAAAATCCAAACTCTAAAACTAGTTGTTAAAGCTAAAACCTAAAAAACAAATATTGTAGAGTTCAATGAAACGGTTCTAATGCCATCGAAATGAGTTTAATCGGAGTTTTTTTGGGTCAGTTTTAAAGATTTTAAAAATTATTTTTAGCATTTTTAGTTAAAACAAGTTTTTTATTTGGTCCTTGCCCATCACACATAAATTAAATAAGAAATATAACATATGCTAAACCATGATAATGTAATAATCTTAAACCATTTTGTATAACTCAAATCTCTATATTTTTTCTCAACTATTGCATCAGCATTTAAAAATGACATTTAAAAAAAATACATGGCTTTAATAGAAAACTAACATATATAAAATAAGAAAAGTTAAGATAGATAAATAAACTACACGCAAACAAAGAAGAAAACTTTTTAAGTTTTTTAAAAAGAATATTCGGCATTGTTAATATATGTTTTTTTTAATGATGCCTTACATACCCATCTCCTTCTGCTCGTAAACTACGCTAATTTTTAATCAGTAACTTTTAATCTACCTTATGACACGATTAAAAGAGTCTTCCTTTCTATAAAATTAACTTTTACTGTTTAATTATATTATTAAAAGGGTTATTTACATAGGGGTTGGATCCACTAAGAACAGATTTTTGTCTAAGAAGAAAGAACCAATAGAAATTTGACACGTGTCATCATAAAACAGTAATACAGTACAAAAAACGAAATACAGTACAAAATGAAACAAAATCCAGTACAAAAAATCAAAAATCTAGTAAAAAAAAATCCAGTACAAAAAAAATAAAATATAGTACAAAAAACAAAAATCTAATACAAAAAAACCACAAAAATACCGTATAAAAAAATATAGAACAAATCTAGTGCAAAAAAATAAAAATCTAGTATAAAAAATAAGATTTTATACATAAATTATGTGACACGTGTCAAATTCTTATTCGTTCTCACTCTTCTTAGGCAAAATGCTCTTCTTATTTGATCTTTCCCCTATTTACATATTTTCTTTTCTCAATATCATTTATTACATACCAGGGTAGTCATCCGTGTATTATACGGGTTGATTAAAAAAATTACATTAAGTTATACGAATTAGTAATTAAGATTTAATAATTGCAAAATGATTTTGTCATTTAACTTTTTGTTAGTTTAGTTATTAAATAATGTTATTTGATAAAAAGACAGTTAATTTTGCTGAGATCGAATTAAGAAATTTAATATATATAATACAAACATCTGACTAATTAATATATAAGAAATTTAAAAGATATATCTTTTTCTAAATAAACTAGTAATTACATATTTTTCTTCTCGAAAGAAAACATAAAATTAATTTTAAGGGTCTCATTGATATGTAATATAGGTCCTTATTTATCTATACTAATAAATAAAAATAATTGTGGACACTATTTTATTTTTCTCGCTTCTCTCTCCTATTAATTATCTATATTTACTATTTAATTAGAAATTAGCAATTAAGGACATTGAATTATAAAAATATTTTATTAAAATAAGTCGAACCTTAAGTTTTTGATGTTTAATTTAATTTCCTGTAGTGGGTGGTAGGCCCCTGTCGAAAATAAAAGTGACCCCCATTTGGTTAATTTACACTGAATTTGTCTGGAAAAAACTGCTTATTTTTGCAATTTTGGTAGGTCTCAATGGGGGCCTCCCCCTCAATTACAACGCGTGTGCGCGCCTGTTAATATCGATACTCGAAAATTAATAATAATAATAATAATAATAATAATAATAATAATAATAATAATAATAATAATATATTTTTCGAAACAAGTAATAAGACCATGGGGTGTGCCAAGGGAGTGGGCATGGCACACCACCCTCTGCTGGGCGTGGGTGGGGCAACGGGAGTGAGGGCATAAATTTGTCACGGGCGTGAGGGCATTTCCACCAAAGTGGTGGAGTGGGTGGTTGTGATGGGTGCCTACGTGACGAAACGTGGCGCATATGTGGAGTGAATGAACCATGGGGCATACCCCATGTTCTAATGGATGGTGACAATTTGAGAACTCTTATTTAGATGGTGACATTTTGGATGTCCTAATGATTCGTAACATCAATAATTACATATACTAGGCTGTGAAATCCCTCAAATTATATATCTAAAAAAAGAAAGAACAAAAAAGTTATATGTATATTAAAAAATTAAAGTTAACCAATGACCGTATGTAAATCTAAATATTTTGATGTATTTCGGTCAGGTAATCAAATGGTCAAAGAAAATAAAAGGAAAGCTTGAGACAACTTTCTAATATTTTTTATACATTCTCGAACATAATACATTCGGTCTATATATAAGCTTAAAAAAAGTAACTGCATCTTTTGAAGTAACTGGTTATTCCTTACCTTATGGCCAAATTGGTTATTGGGCAGTGAAAATTGTAACAGGTGTAACCGAATGCTAACTATCGACTTGCACACTGTTACTAATTGACCCCATTATTAATTAAACAAACATAATGGCAACAAAGGAACAATATTCCATGCTATATGGATTCATGCATACAAGTATGAACTATTAGGGTTTAGAGTAGGAAAGGCACACATCATGTTTAGAGATAAAAAAATACATAGCAAAGGGCATTTGTCCCAATGATAGCACGGTGTGTTAAGGTGCCCTCTTTAAAATAGGTTGAGGGTTCTAGTCTCATAGTGGACAAAAGTGAAAAAAATTGCTATTCAAAAAAAAAAAGAAGATAAAATTACATTAAATTGTATGAAAATAATATTCATGCAAGCAACAAATTTATAAACTATAATGTATACTTTAACCATGGAGCCTCTTAAGCGCGAGATGGTGAAGTGTCATGTTGAGCCTTCCTTCCATGTATTTCTCTAAGGGTGTTATAATTTGGTATTACATAGAATCATCTAAATCGGTTTTGTGATTGATTTAAGTTTCGACTTTTTAATTAATTTTTGATCGGTCAGTTTTAAAAAATTTAAACGGTAGTGTACAGTTTATTTTGTGGTTTATACAAATAATCTGCAATGTAAAACCAGATATAACCATTGATTTATGATATTATTTTGTAAATATTGTATTTTGGATTTACTTTGATTATTTAGATATGAGTTACATAAACAAGAAAGTTAAATTGAATATGGGCTTGATGTATTGAAGTAAACTTGGCTCCATATTTTTTATGGGAATTCTGTTCATAATAAACTATTTTAATTAATCTCATTTTGTCTGAATTTGAACTAGATGTCTTTCATTTTGTTAGACTATATTTTTATCAGGTAAGCTAGTCTAACATAAAAAAACTAGGCTCCGTATTAAAAAAAACTAGGCTCCGTCTAAATACGATCACTCACTAGAATAATCACCAATTCATCGGTAACCTCCATCGTTTGGAATAATTTCCGCACTAGACCAAATTCAAGGTTTGCAAAATCCCACTTAGCTCCACAAATGAAATAATTTCCTACTCTTGTCTAAATCAATTTTTTGAATGGCAACAATCCTACATACAATGTATGTTGTCTTAACATGACCCATCAGACAGAAGTAATACGCGACCACAGCAGATGCGCGAGAACCCCCTAGAATGGGTGAAACCTCGCCCCCCAATTGGTCTAAATCATTTATCCCCTCAATTTTCACCGTCACATCTAGTAACAATTGTGGCCCTGCCACTCAACGGCGACATATCATACGTGCATAAAACCGGGCAAAATATTGCGAGTTTTCATGCTGGTGAAACTTACCTGAGTTGATATTTCCTTAGCTTACTTGGCTTGAATAACTTTTGCATGAGCTTTGAGTTCCTACCAAGTCAATCCCCACTCTATGGTGTGATAATTTAGGCACTAAGTACTTATCTCTAAATCCAGTTTTCCATGCACGTACTAAACACATAGAAGTGGATTTTCACTTTGTTTGAGAGAAGGTCGCTGTGACACCCCGTAATTTCCAGGTCAGATTATCATTTATTTAAATGTTTATTTAAATGCTTATTGTACACGTGACACTAGAATTAGATTAATTTAGTGTGACACGTGGCACGACAGTACAAACACCGACACACAACAAGATAATTCGTGGAATTATCGACAAACAGCACACGCGGGTCAAAACACACGAACGTTGGTGAACGTCTAGCACGTTGTGTAGCACAACACTCGAAACCTCACGAAACACTCACACTTTGAACTTGGAAGTTCAAACGAGGCCAAACGATAGGTCGTAGACGTGAAAACGGTGACGAACGGATCAAACCCACTAAAATGGGCCTATTGGGCTCTTCAGTGGATGTGTCGCGCTACGCGACGGCCCACAAGGAACCTGTCGCGGTACGCGACAGGTGTGCAAGGGAAATTCAAACCCGAATTCCCTCGCGCTACGCGAGAGATTCTCTTATACGTGTCGCGCTACGCGACAATGCCCAGTTCGCAGAAATCTTTATAAAACCAAGAAAAATCATTTCTTGGCCACCCTACACACTCTCTCCGATATCTAGCCATCATATCTCGACATTATCCCTTCCAGAACCTCTGCTACACTCAAGAACCACCATTGAAGCTCAAGATTGAAGCTTGGAAGCTCAAGACTTGAAGGTTTGGAGTCCCTCACCCTCAACAAAGCTTGGAACCACCACCACCTCTCTTCTCCCTGTCGAAACCAGCAGTCTCAGGAGATCCAGGAGCTGATTATTCATCATTTTGGTATTCAAAGAACTATAGAAGGTAGCCTCACTCTCCTTGTAGCTTAAAAGCACTCACAAGCTCACATGCATGGGGTAAAACCCACATGCAAGCACCATGGCACCACATACACGAGTTTTGCTTCTGGGTTTGATAGTTTAAATGTGTTTCTTGATGATCTATGATGTTGTAATGATATTTTGTGATGATCTAAGATGATGGGTATAAGCCTTTGTGCTTAAAATGATGATTTGTCACAATATATTGCCATGCATGTATGATCTAAGGCATGTTAGATGATTTTGTTGATGTGGGGATGATTCTTGATAATGTATAAATGTTATTGCAAGATTAGATTGTGATTATGATGGTCAAAATGTGATTTATAGACAAACTTACTATTTTTAGTAACTTTTTAGTCACAAGTTGATTATTTGGTGAAAATGATGAACATGCATGAACACTAGAATGTTGTTTGATGGATATTATGATGATTAGAAGTTTAGGAATGGGATTTGGAACTTGATTGTAGTCACAAATGATAACTTTCTATTTTTAGCAACTTTTATGGATGAAATAATGCTAGATGATGAATTGGATTATGTTAGTATGTTTAAAGGATGTTAAATGAGTTACTATGATGATTTGTGACATAAAAATGGGTTAGAAATGTTGAGATGGTCATTTTGATGCGAAACTACAAAGTTACTATTTATAGTAACTTTATTTTTACAAAACCCGACTTAGGAACGTTTTATTTGATTCGAGCATGCTAAGTAACTTAATATGTTATAACATGATGTTTAGATGCTAAGTTAGATGGTTTCCGATATCACGTATGCTAAAAATGGAAACTTTCCATTTTAGGAAACTTTTGTGTGCTAACATGATGAAAACAACTTATGTGACATTGTATGATGACATGCTATGTGTTAACATGATCACGTAGGATTAACGAGCATGCTAGAATTACAAAATTGTTATGCTTCGTGAACTTTCTATAAATGGAAACTTTCTATAATTAGTAAGTTGTCCATGGACGCGATTTACGCGTTTTGCACACGACGAGCACTTACACGATTGCTACACGATTCACAAACCGTCACACGGTTCACCAACGGGTCGTTGACTTGACACGGTCAAACATGGTCAAGCACGGTCAATGTGGACCAACACGAGCAGACACGGTCATTGTGGACCGACACTAACAAACATGAACAACCAAGGGTTGTTGGACACAAACACGGACACTAACACAAACACTAGCACGGTCACTTACACAAACTCACGTACGGTATACGATATAGGTTGCCGGTGACCGACACGCGATCAACGCAGGAACTTACGCTTGATTTGCATTACCATCACTAAGGTGAGTTTACGGCCCCTCTTTACTCTTTTTTCAAACGCTTTTAAATAGGGGGAGAATACTAGTTGCATCGAGTCAAACATTATTGCTATTACAAACATTTTTGTGTATGCTGGTTTATTGGACAAACATTAAGTGTTGAACTCGTATTAAGCCCTCACAAAGTCTTACCGTTAATGTACGAACAACGTGGTATATTTGGATGGATCCATTAGGGAATGACTAACCCCACGGGGCACTATGTTGACTGGATGTCATAACCCGTGCAAACTCTGACCTAACTTGCTATGTATACGAGACATAGCGGAGGCAAGGACAAACAAGTCTAGTTCGGTAGTGACGCACTGACACTTTGGGCCTAGGGCTCGGTACTAACATTTAATAAACAACATGACACACTTTTATTACTATATGTATATCAAAACCTGTGAACTCACCAACCATTGTGTTGACACTTTTCTAACTTGTATTAGGAACGAGCATTAGGAACCTACATGCATCTTGTCTTGTCATTTTGAAAACAATTTACTTTCATTCTGTTAAACAATGTTGTGTAAAACTATCTATTTCCGCTGCATATGACAAACATTTGATTTTCCGCTGCTATATGATGAATTACTTTATCCGCTGCAAACTATTTTACGAGTGTATGTGTCAAACTTTGGATTTGTAAACGCATATAGAGGTGTTCTATATGACCTTGAGCTGTGATTCTGGACACGTCACACCCACGTGGACTGACACCACGAGTGGGAATTTGGGGGTGTGACAGTCGCCCAAAGAAAACTCTCGGTTTAGTTTATTTCCACAAATGGCAGATTGTCAACGTCTTTACAAAGCCTCTAACCTCGCAACAATCTACGTTATAATATATCTATTTATACAACAATACAATTACCATACCAATTTATCATTCTTTTCTTAGAGCTAACTCTCACGCCTCATTTGCGGTGCACACGTATAATGTATATATGTGTGGCCCTTAAGGGACAAAGTAAAATTGTACTAATTTTAACGTTATTTTACTTATTTTGTGAAAAGAACGTTAAAAATGTTGGGATGATCAACTTCAAACGATAACTTTGAGCCAGGAACTCCTTTGGAGCAACCTCTTTATTCCAACTGGGATAGGGGTAAGGTTTGTATCCATCCTTCCCCCCAGACCCTACTGAAAAGTGAGAATATAACGAGTAAGTTTATTTGTTTGTTTGTTTTCTTAGAGCTAACTTTGAGATATAGTCTTAGGAAAATACAATGGGTGAGAAAAATATGAAGGATCTCATTGTTTATAAAGAACAAGCAAATAGAAGTGGTATCTTGAAACATAAAATGGGAAACTTGGCAAACTATGTTCATTACTTTCAATGGTTGGCAGCAAGGTCTGTTTTTTGTGTCTGATTCCAAGAGTTTGGGAGAAGGTCTTAATGCTTAAGTAAAGAAAGATGGTCCAATGGGAAACTAGGCAAGCATTGCTTTCAATATTACAATACATGTGTTTTCTTATACTATATTACTCGCTATGTTAGAACCCATGTATTACATGGGTTGAATAAATCAAATATGTTATAAAAAACATATTTTATAAGGATTTGTATGTTTAATAACATTAATTGTTGATAAATAATAAAGAATGAATACTTAAAATAATTAATTACAAATAATAAAACTTTAGGAATAATTAAATTGCATTTTAAGATATTATATAATTGAAATTTCTTATAAGAAGAATTATATATTTGATCTTCTCAAGGTTTGTTGCCATCACCTTTGTTGTTTTTTATTTTCTATTCAATTCAACTCAAGCATTAAAACACTAGCTCAGTAACCCGTGTAACACACGGATTGACATATAGTTAAGATTTAATTCATAAAAAAATTAATAAAATGATATAATTACAATCGACATAAAAATATTATGAATTCAAACATTTTACAAAGTTTTTTTTTCCTCTATCACTATCATATATTCATAGTTTTGCATGACATAGTCATTGATAAATGATAATCATTGAGGATGAATTTAAGAAATAAACCATTATTTTTTTTGAATTATTTCCTTATTTACGTATATATAATTGTATTTTTATATGTATTTTAAAAGATTGAGAAATTAGTGGATAAACGGGAATTTTGAAAATTTGAAATTAAAACAGTATAATTTATTCATTTATTAAACAGTTTCTCTTATATTATAAGTAATGAATATTAGAATGAAATTGGTCTAATCATATTTTAATACAAATTCCGATCCATTTTAGTTGTTACGATCATTTGAATTGATAAATGAATAATCAGTTAGAGTTTTAACACGTGAATTTAAAATATTAATTTGTTACTAAACAATTGGCGCTATTTGAATATTTTTTTACTTTAATTTATGAAATTATTAAATAAATTATTTATTAAACTTGATAAATAATATGATAACAACATAAATAAATTATTTATTTACTTGAAAAATATATTTAAAAACTATATATTACGATAGTTAAAATAAATAATTTTAAAATTTATTTATTTAACACGTGTAAACATAGGTTTTACCCTAGTTTATTTTAATAAATTGATAATCTTTTATTGTTTAACTTTTAAATTTAAAATAATAGTAAATTAGGAGACAATTAATGCTAATAAATTTGTGTTTTATGATTATGAAAATTTTCAAATTTTAATATGGTGATTACATTTGTACAACATTCTATGTGGCAATAGTATTAGAGTGACATGTGTCATTTAATGATGTGTATATGCTACTAAAAGGCTATGTGGTATTAAATTTACTCTTTTATTAGTAGTAGAATATATGTCTATCAATTGCCATTTTTTTTTTATTTTTGTTAGTTGTTAAAGGAGAAAATTGTGAATATTAAGGATATTTTCTTTGATTTCAAAATATTAATGTTTTATAGGTATGCATTGTTGAGCTAGGTGAAAGTGTTGTTCTTAATGGATGATACCCTGGTGTATAACTTGATTAGACTTGCATAATCTATTCACATAATCTTGAATAGATGTGACAATTTTTACTCATATCAAAAGAAATGGATTGGTTTGGGTAAACAATTGTAGTATAACGGATTGAAATTGGTAGCATCATAATATTGAATGGGTTGAGATATGTAGCACTTAAACACAATACGAGTCAAGATGGGTAACTAAAAAACTATGTAAATGCAACGGATTGAAAGATTTAAAAAAGATTAATAACATATTTGATAAGAAAATCACTAAAAATTATCCAAATTGACTATTTGTTTACTTATAACACATCATAAGTTAAACTAAATTGATGTTTTTAAGAACAATCCATTTAGACCCGAACATATTCTGGTTAAACCCGTTCTGACTCGCACCCATCCTGGCCCGAAACCGTTCTGACTTGTTATCCAACCCGTCTATTTTGCCAGGCATAATCTTGAATACATGGCATGCATAAAGTTTATAAGCGTGAGTTCATTAAGTTTTTCTTTTGTATGGCAGGTTCCTATAATTATCTGTAATTGTTTGATTCAATTTGCATTAGATGACGAAGGAACTCATAATATTCAAGGAATTGTGGGTGTCAATCTCCATGATAAGGTTACAACGGAGAGTTGAGCTTCTTAATTACACAGAAAGAAGGTTTGTTGGTATGATCTTATTTATTATTTATTTTTTGAATGACGAAGGTCTCAATCGTGTGAGCCCACTGTTTCCAGGACATGTCACCAAGGTCTAGTTACTTGGTATGATCTGAAAGATTGGATTTGTCCCCGTCTGTCTTGTGTTCAACGAAGGAAAGCGCCCTTCCTTCTTCCGCTTGAAAGGCATCTCAGGAAAGAGCTACTTCAACTGAATCAATTTATTTAGCAGCGAGAACCCTTCCTACTTGAGAATAAGGTCAGGAAGTGAAGCGTTTTTTCAGTTTTTCTTTCAAAATATTGTTTCATAAAAACTGTTACAAATTCGTTTTCTTCATATTTCTTGATATGCTGGTCGCTTGTTGTTTTATGAGATGTTTGTTATAGGTGAGGATACCATACGTGTCTAAACTTTTGCTTAATATCATTGACGTATTGCCTCTTTATTTATTTATTATCTTACTAGGTTAGTACCCCGTGTATTACACGGGTTGAATAAAAAAGTATAATAAATAAGTATCAATTAAAATTTAAATACTATAAGATGATATTTAAAATGACATACGAATTTTATATATTTAATACCTTTAAGTAATAAAATAATTATATTTTTTATTTAAATACTAAGTTTTTTAAAGTTAGTTTCTTTAAACATGTTATTTTGAAAAACTATTTTTCAAATTTTATATTTTATAAAAATTTGATTCTTTTAAAAAATGTTTTTTTAATATTAATATATTTTTAATATATGAAAAAAAACTTTTTTTAATTTTAAAATATATAAAAGTATTTTAATATTTAATATTATGAATTATGGTTTATATAAGATGTATTTAATATGAGAGAGAGATAGGGGTGAGCAAAAAACGGAACCGGAACCGGAACCGAATTAACTGAAAAAACCGAACCTAAAAAACCGAACCGAATGAATAACTGGGAAAAACTGAACCGAAAAAACCGAAACCGAAACTTGCGGTTCGGTTTCAGTTTTCCATATTATAAAAACTGAACCGAACATATATTTAATCTTTTTTTAAAATTAATATATGTATATGTATATGTTGTTATTTTCATACTTATATAAAGGGAAAAAACACACAAAAAGTCTACCGTTAGAGATAATAAATATTTCTATTAGATGAAATCTACCATTTTAAAAGGTAAAGATCGGAATTATTGTATATTTAGTTATTTACTTTTGATTTTTTTTAAATGTAAGAACATGATGATAATTATTTAGTTTTATTTTAATTAGTTAGTGTTTGATCAATTAATTTATTAATTATTAATTGTTAAACATGTTTGCATTTTCAATGTTGGGCGTAAGATAGAACAAAAAAAAACAAAAAACGTAAAAAAACCGAAAACCAAACCGAAACCGACAAAAAAACCGAAAACCGAAAACCAAAAAACCGAAAACCGAAAACCGAACGGTTTGTAATACTTAAAAACCGACTATGTCGGTTTCGGTTTTAGCCAAAAACCGAACCGAACCGAATCAAACCGTGCACACCCCTAGAGAGAGACGAGAAAATTAAAGTTAATGTGCTCTAGAAATGTGACATGTGTCAATAAAAAACTTTTATTTATTATAATAGATTTTTTTAACAGTTAACGACAAGTACCACTGTTTAAATGGGTACATTAAATGTGACATGTGTCCATAAAAAACTTTTATTTATTATAATAGATTTTTTTTAACAGTTAACGACAAGTACCACTGTTTAAAGGGGTACATTGACACCACATTCTAGGAGGAAACTTACACTGGGAATACCCCCTTATCTCAACCTAGAGCATTATTTTTGCTCCAGCCGAAACTCGAACCCAAGACCTCTCATTCGGAAAGTCAAAGGGTAACATTAGGCTATAAGCCCTTTGGTTGCTTATTAGTATGATAAATAATTTGTTTGCTTGTTTCGCAGATTTGTCATCTTTCAAAGGGCTTGGGCTTCTCCACTTCAACATCAACATTGAGGTCGGTAATTAGTAAATTCAATTTTTGTTAATAACGGAAAAATATAAATCTCTACTTACTATTATAATAAAAAAAACTTTTTTGACACTTGTAACAATTATAAGCTGATATTGTCACATGATATATTCTTATTATAACATTCAATTCTCTTTCTTATCAAATAATTATGTTATATTTCCTATTTAATAATTATAATAATATTTATATTAAATTATCTTTCCTATAAAATATGATTTTATTAAAAAATCAACATTTTTCTGAAATAAAATATTTTAAATTGGTATTTTTAGTAATTTTTTTCAAAAAATCATGTTTTCTAAAAAAACAAAATATTTTAAACAAATGAAAAAAACTATAAAACATAGATTTTAAACAATAGTATTTAAAAAATAACTTTTTTAGCATTAACATCTTAAAAAATAATTTATTTAAAAACTAAAGTTTTTTAATTATTGTTTTTATTAAGTAAATATTTATTAGTATGTAATTTAATAAGTTTATATCAAAATATCGTTTTATAAGTTATATTTTTTAGTACTAATTATTTAACATTTTATATTAAATTAGTGTGACACACGGGGTAATAGTACAATATACAAAATAAGATGATTAGTTAAATTAATAAGAGAAAGTTTAAGTTCATCCTTTATTTAGAAATTAGAAATAAGAACCTTGTTAGAAAAGAGACATGCTAAAATTGAACTGGAAAACTAATTTTTTCTCTCTAAATATTTATTTATTTGTATAGACACACAAAATACATATAGATGTACTTTAGTTTTTTTTAACGGCAGAGGGTCCATCGTGCTACCTTCAGTTATCCTGTCGGTTGTTAACAAAGATCGATTCCTTGATCGCTGACCGTGAGTCGTGAGACTATATCCCCTGATACGCGGGAGCCCCGTGGAATAGATAATCCCTCGCCCTCAATTGGTTCAGAACCTGAGATTAAACTCAAAATTCTTCCCCTAACCCAATATCCATTAAAGTTTCACCGGTGAGACTTGAACAATAACCTCCTAAGAGAAAGAACGAAATCTTATCCATTAGGCTAATTTTGAATGATAGATGTACTTTAGTTCCTTAAAATGGTAATATATATATAGAAGACGGTTCCAATATAAAAGTTTTTTTTGGTGAAAAGGATATGAAGGATTATGAATGCTTGATCAAATTAATCCATGGTTAAGATATTGTGGTCCCCACTTTACCCTAAAAATTGCGCGAATTAAAGATGAAATGACAAAAAAGGAATAACCTAACTTAGTTGACTTTTTTGAAGATAAATCAAGTTCCACAATTTTTTAAATCGAATAAGTTTTAAATACTTAATTATTTTTTTTAAAAAAAAACTACACCATAAAATTGAGAATTTATTGTCTTTAATTTGAGTATGACAGTGCTATAGTTTTTTTTTCGATTTTTTTTGTGGTCCGTTATTTTTAAGTTGGTATGTGATTATTGGTCTATAATTACGCAGTTAGTTATTGATTATGCATTTAAAATGACGGTCCGTGATTTTTATATAACACGGTATGTGATTATCCGGTACTGATTTATACAGTTTGTCTTTGATTATGAGTGTTAAATTACGGTCCGTGATTTATGTAGGTAATTCCTTGATTATAGGTGTCAAGTGACGGTCTATGATTTCATATAACATGATTTTACACTTGGTCCA
This sequence comes from Mikania micrantha, assembly GCA_009363875.1. Classification (NCBI taxonomy): domain Eukaryota; kingdom Viridiplantae; phylum Streptophyta; class Magnoliopsida; order Asterales; family Asteraceae; genus Mikania; species Mikania micrantha. Next base: position 57,388,029 of record CM018687.1, on the reverse strand, counting down.
TGATTATCCAGTAGCACGGTTTGTGATTTTATATAATGTGGTATGTGATTTTGTGTGACGATTATACCCTTTCATACAAGGCACATGGCGCGTTCTGATTACTTTCTATGCTTAGCACCGTTTTTTCCGTTTTGTACATTCACGACCCCTATATATATATATATATATATATATATATATAATATACAAAATTAGGAGGCGGATCAAATACATGTGGGGCTTAACGTACTAAACGTAAGAAGCCAGTAAACTAATGACACGTGTAATTCTATTTTTTGTTGCGGAGGGGTAATTAAGTAAATGACACATTACATTATTTTTAGAATTGATTTTATTATTTACGTAATCAAACAACAAACACGGAAACAGTTATGCGTTTTCAATTTTTCATACGATTTCATGAATTTATCAATTGTTTCATAATCAATTTGAAATTGAGAGAAAAATTTACAAATTCGTTTGTTCGTAAATCGGAAAATGGATGTCGATCGAGAACGTGAAGGTAATTTATTTTGATATAAACAAGTTATGTTGTAATATTTTAATTACGTATTATCAGAATATGTTGTAGGGTTGTATCATTTTGATGATAGATTAAAGTAGAACGATGTACAATTAATTGATTGTGTTAATATATAAAATTGTGATTGTTTAATTAAAATCAATTAACGAAAATGGATGGTTGGGTTTTTAATTAGTGATATGCGATGAGTATGTACGTAATATTTGGTTAAGATCATCAATTACGTGATTATTTGGTTTGAATACGAAGTAAATTACAGGTTGTTGAATTAGTACGTCATAATTTTTTTGTGGATATGTGTTAGAAAGTATGTAATGTGGTACGTAATTAATGGTACGTGAATTATGGAACGTAACTATGTATAAGACATAGTTTAATATGGAACGTAAATATGTTAAGATCATCAATTTGGTGATTATTTTGGTTTGAATACGAAGTAAATTACAGGTTGTACAAATAGTACGTAATAATTTGTTTGTGTATATGTGTTAGAAAGTATGTAATGTGGTACGTAATTAATGGTACGTGAATTGTGGAACGTAAATATGTATAAGACATAGTTTAATATGGAAAGTAAATATGTTAGTTTTGTCAACATAATGTGTTATAATAATGAGTCGTAATTACATTTTATTACGAGATCAATGTATATGTATATGTTTTAATGGTACGTGATAAGAAATTTTAATAATGAATAAAATCAATCATATAGTTATGTAGTATGACTATTATTAGTTATTTATTTTTTTTGCAGATTTCCAAGTTAATCAACTATGTGTTGGTTTAGAACGTATATCTCCAACATCAGGGAAGCATTTTTATAAACCTGATGTTCCCATTTCTTTTAAACCACAAGAAGGAATGGTTTTTGATTCTATTGATAATGCATTTGAGTTTTATCAATCATATGCAATTAAAGGGGGTTTTACAGTTCGTAGAGGATCTCAAATATGTTATGACAAGGTCATTAAAATCAAATACATTGTCTGTTCTAAGGAGGGACATAAACCCACAAGAGAATGCAATTCAAACGATGATAAGGACGGTCGAGAAAAGAAAATTAAGTATAGGAACAGGCCTAGTCAAAGGACTGGTTGTTTATCTCATATTGTGTTAAAATCAAATGATGGAATTAAGTTTACTATCAACAAATTTGTAGAAGAACATAACCACAGTCTTGTGTCACAAGATGATATTCACCTATTGCCATCATGTAGGAAGCTAACATATGAGCAAATGCAGCTGATGTGTTCAATGTCCAAGCATAACATTGGTCCTGTGAGAGCGTTTAATGTAATGCGTACAAAGTATGGGGGTTTTGAAAATGTTGGAGTTACCTCTGTGGACTGCAAGAACTTCAAAAAACAGATAAATTTGTTTATTGGGGAATATGATGCTGAAATGGTTGTTAATATGTTATTGAAAAAGAAGGAATTTGTCCCTGATTTTTCATTTGAATACACAAAGGACAATAAAAACCAGCTTACTGGTCTTTTTTGGGCTGATGGTCATGCTAAGAAGAATTATGTTATTTTTGGTGATGTTGTTTCATTCGATGCAACATTTCGAACTAACAAGTAAGTTGAATACATCGTTTAACAAGAGTTTTGGGTATTTTATATTATAACATGTTTTTTTTATGCTAACATATATATTTTTTATCAGATACAAAATGGTATTTGTTCCATTTACTGGTATTGACAATCATTGTTGCAACATTACATTTGGATCTGCATTATTAGGGTCAGAAACAATTGCTTCTTACAAATGGTTATTGGAATGTTTTACAAAAGCGTTTGGTTCCCCCCCAAAGGTTGTAGTCACAGATCAAGATGCTGCGATAAAACAGGCTATAGAAGCTTCTTGGCCTACAAGCAGACATAGATTATGCATGTGGCATATAATGACAAAGGTTGCGGACAAGGTATGTGAATGAGATTTGAATTTAATAAATTTGAAAATTTTTTTAGTACGTGATTTTAGGGTGTAAAATAATAATGGTACGTAATTTACATTATACTCATATATTTATCTTTTTAGTACGTAATTGTTTTTAACATGTTATATATTCATGTATTGATTATTAAATTTGACAGGTTGGTAGTGTTTTATGTAACAATGATGAATTCAAGTCGCGTATATGCAATATTGTTTGGACTGATTCAATAACACCTGAAGAGTTTGATAGTGAATGGTTGTCAATTATGGATGACTACGACTTATGTAATGTTGATTGGTTTGGTTACATGTTTGAGATTAGAAACATGTGGATTCCTGCCTTTTATCGCAACGAACCGATGTCTGGTCTAATGCGTACTACGTCACGGTCTGAAAGTGAGAATCACTATTTTGGACAAGTATCTAATTGTCAATTGACATTAGTTGAATTTTTTACACATTTTGATACTGTAATGGAATCGCAAAGGCATACACATCGTAAAAATGACCATGATTCAAGGAATACAACACCCGATATGTGGACTGATTTTTCACTAGAGGAGCAAGCACATAAGATTTTTACAAGAAGTATATTCTTTGATGTTCAAGAAGAAATATATGATTCAATTCATAACTGTATTTCTGTATGTACATCTCAATCAGAAGACTTTACCAAATTCATAATAAAGGACTTGAAGGCGCAAGGTTCTGGATTTTTGGAGGTATAGAGACCATTGTGTTTTTTTTTATGTGAACAATGTATACAATTGAATTATTTTAGTATGGTATGTAATTATATTTTTATTTAAAGTTTTTTTATGTTTTTTTACAGGTTTCATATTCACAAATGAATGATGATATCACAGTCAGATGTAGTTGCAGAAGGTTTGAGCAATATGGGTTGTTATGTCGCCATTGTTTTTATGTTCTAAGAATGTGCCAAGTAAAAGTTTTTCCTGAAAAGTATATAACACGTAGATGGACAAAGGATGTTGTTCCAAACATATCAAACAGTTCAATTATATCACCAGATATTTTAAGTGGGATTGATCCTCAAGTAAACAAAGTTGTTCGTGATATTATGTCTTCAAGTGAGTACATTGTGAACAAATTGTTGAAAGACATGGACAAGTTAACTGTTTTCAGAGATACGTTACACGATATAATGGACAAGACGGATGTGGAAACTAGAGGGTTACCAGCAGTTAAACAAAAAGATATTGTTGCGTCATTTGTACCATCACAAAACGACGTATCAACGGAACATGTTCGTGTTCCATCTGGTATCAGAAATAAGGGTTCAGGTTCTCACAAAAGGTTCAAATCGAAGCGAGAACAAGCTATTAGTAGAATGGGTAAGAGATCTAGATTTTGTCACAATTGTGGCCAATCTGGTCATGATAGACGAACATGTCCTGCATTGGGGAGACCAGGAAGAGGTTGATAAGTGTTTTAAAATATTTTTTTTAATGGGGTACGTTATTTTGTGTGTAGATTTTACTAAGTTTCATAACAAAATTGAGTTAAAACATTTTTACATTCAGAATTTTATTGTTTTTTATTGGATGGAAACTGGTACGTAATTTTCGATATATAGTACGTAATTACAATACAATGAGATTTAGGTTGCTAAATCTATTTGATTATGTATATGTTAGATTTTTGGTATTGATTCATACTAATAGCATGTTTATATGTTTGATTAGTTATGTTTTTGTTTTTGTTTTTGTTTTATACACATATGTATAATAAAACGCATGGTACGTGATTGTTGGTACGTAATTATATATTTACATATTTCAGTTTTGTAACAGAAGTTTTTACTTGTCAATTTTATAATAATATTATGATGTTTATGCTAAGTAATGATTCATAATAATAGCACGTTATTATATATGAAATTTTTATTTAAAGTTATATGTATTTTTAAATTTTATTAACTTAAGAAATATTACTATTATGATGTTGTATATATCATGACGTAATAAATAAATGTGAAGTGACGGTTAATTAAACAAAGTGCGTAATTTTATTAAATTAATTAAACATACAAGCAAGATAATTAAAATGTTACAAAATCACATATAAGATGCCAGGAAGTCTGTTTTTAGCTGCATAGAGCAACGAAGTGCCTTAATAATTTTTGTAATTATTTGCATTTGTTGCACATCGGTTGCATCCTGATCAACCATGAACAAAATAACGAGGTCACGCACGGCATTAGGAGGCAGTTTTTGCAGCTGTTTGCTTAGCTCATCTCTCTCTTTGATTCCATCTTCTAGACTTTGAAAATTTTGCTTCAACACATCCATATAAAGTGAATCTTTGTTGTATTGCTTCATGATTTCGGACGTCAGCCTTGATTTTGTAGATGATGATGAAGACATGGTTTTGTTATTAATATTTTTTTGATGTAGATATAGGGGTGTTCGATTACACTACAAGTGTGGGTGTATTTATAGACAGAAAACAATAAATAGAATTAAATACATATTAAAGATTGGCTATCTGTTCAACTACCAACATTTAACACAAATCATTAAATTATACAACTACCGAAATGCAATAGGAACCGTCACCTTTAACACTATATATAGTAGCTCGTTGCATGCATGAATTACCATAATAAAAAAAAAACAGTCTGTAAATATTCTTTTTTTCAGTTCTCAAAATGGCAGCATCATCATCGAACTACAAATACCAAAAGTGCGAAGAAGCAATCGAAATGCTAGTAAAAGGGTCAAGAGAAATAAACGAAAGATGATCGTATAATGAGGAATTCCATGTGCATGATGAATGGGCTTGTTATTTCAGACATACGTACCAACATTTCAAATCTAAGTGAGCTTCTTGACGAGTCAGAGGAGGATGGTGGTGTGATTGCAAGGCAGTACATGATTGAGCAGGTGAGGATCAATGAAGACATTCAAGCTAACGTCAAGTTGCTTCTTGATGGCACCATTGACAAGATGAATAAGAAGAGGGGGGGGGGGTCAGGATGATCATTGATTTTTAGTTTTTGAATGTTGGTATGTTTTGTCTTGTAATGGTGGTATGGTACGTTATTATGTATTTTGTTAATGTTTAATATGAAATGGTATTTTGGTATGTTTTTATATTTTTATGTGTTTGTTGTTACTTGTTTTTACATTTTCCAAATCACTTAGTATTTAATTAACTAAACATATAAGAACAAAACATTAAAGTATTTACAAAAATAAAAAATGTGCTGTCACAAGAATTTTCTTTGCCTAGACATTATCATTTTTTTGATTGTCTTTGGCCATTGTTTCTTTTTTGGTTCAAGGCTGTCATGTTGTCTTGCTTGAATAATGATATCATCCTTCAAAATATTAACTGGTGATGTTAGAATCTTACAGAGATACTTGATTCTAAGTTGTTGTAGTTGTCTTCTTTGTCCCTCAGACTCTTGAAGCAGACCACATTTCCATCCTTTAACACCACCTCCCATATATGTTTCCATGTGCCTCATGCAGAATATTCCACAATCCTGTACATTTTCTTTGGTTTTCCATGGGAGTTCTGGATTTTTTGGTGTTTGTTGATATAGCTTGTAAGCATTTGGATGATCTTGATCAAGAAGATAATTGACAAAAACGTCTCTCTGTAATTTGGATAACACAACAGGAAAGTAACATTAAGTGGTTTACAGTAAATATATCAAGAAATACAGTTGTCTCTTTTATAGTAATGTAGTACGTGATTTACAGTACGTAATTTTGAAATCATTTATTAAAGTGCATGTAGTCCGTAATTTGTAGTACGTAATTTTGTGAATAATACATAAAAAGGTTGTGAATGTAGTCCGTTATTGTTAGTCCGTAATTTTAAAAAGTTTGTGAATAATATATAAAAAGGTTGTGAATGTAGTCCGTTATTTGTAGTCCGTAAATTTAAAAAGTTTGTGAAACATTACCATGTATACTGGTATTTCTTCATATCTGTCCACGCTTCCATCTCCAATTTCCATGTTGTCAAATATATCAAATGATGGTTTTTTTAAATCCAAAACAAGAAGGAAAACATGGTCACTTTTGATAATTGGGATGAAGATCAGGTCTACTTTAGTAATGTGGTTAATCTTCAACTTTGACAACACCAATGCCATTGTCTCATTAAGCAAATCCTTTCTTTGTTTTTCTGGTACGTCTTTAGTAAGAATAGGCAATGGCTGTAAATTTACATCAATATAAGTTTAATTAAAGTTATCTATATTAAAAAAAGAATTGTGTTATATAACATATTATGCTTACCAATACGTTTGGTGTTAAGAATAACCTAAATGGAGAACCTGGTGACCTTTGTTTTTCTTCTTCATTGAGAACATGCATCATGGATTCCAACACACCGATGTGTACGTAAACACCGGGTAATAAGCTTTCAAACATTACTTTGTAAAATTCTGTATCGCTTTGTGTCATGAAAACAATTGTACTGCAAATTAGAGAAGATGAGTTAGTAAATTAAGGTATATTAAAGAATATAAGTTCCATGAGTTAGAAACCTTACTGTGGATCTTTTCTTGGATCCAGACAATATTGGGAAATTATTGTCTCCTCTTTTGTCAGTTTTGATCCCAACACTATTGACCTTTCAACAAATGGTGAACGCAATTCCTCTGATAGGTTCTTTTCTCTGGGACGTTTTTTGTATTGGAACCTTATTTTTAAAGCAGGTGTGATTTCATCAGTTTTGGTTTCTGTGTTGATTTTGTCATCACTTTCAGGCTGCAAAAAGGGAATTTTTGGTATTACATCATTTAAATTGACAGCTTCTTCTTCTACCTCAGTAACTGGTTGATTTGTTTGCAATTTTGATGTAGACAATTGTTGTTCTACATTCTCACATGCTTCAACCATTTCTTGTACAAATGTGCTTGTAATGTCAGTCTCTCTTTCAAACACAAGGCTTTTATCACCAACTAAACCTGATGCAACCTTAGCTATGACCCCAATTACTTTTTCCCAATCTTTTTGCTTTTTAATGAAGTCACCATTGTTAGGGTACTCATTTAGGCATGATTTCAGAAGGTCGTTGATGTTGTTTCCCACCTTTTCAAATTCCTCAATATTTTTATCTATCTGTGCAAACATATCCTGGAACAATATATAATGGTACGTAATTACTTTGGTGACATAAACAATTAGTACGTAATTATGATTTAGGTATGATGTAATTAAATGTGTACTTACACTCTCTGTGGGTGGTACTGAATGTGAATAAGCAGATACTCCAATCATTGTTAAAGGTGTATATGTTTCATCTATGACTCTTTGAGTATAACTGCCAATTGGATAAACCAAGTCACATGGGTGTGGTCTGTCAAAATAAGAAGCAGATGGTTCAACATCAACATCTTCTACAGCAGGAACTGGCTTCTCAAGCTCTATCCTTGAAGGGGAATATTCATCAAGACCTTTGGCACCTTCTTCTACACCACCTTGTTCATGTACTTCATGAGCACCTTCATCAAAACCAGGTTTTGTAGTTTCTCCATCATCATCTGCAAGATGACCACTTCCTTCATCATCATCATCATCATCATCATCTTCAACATATTCTTTGTTAGCATCATCATCTTCAGATCATCATCTAAAGATTCATCACCATCAACAGTTTCATCATCATCATCAGCAGTTTCATCATCAGCAACATCTTCAGAATTCCCTTTTTCACAGTCTGTTAAAGGGCCGTTCTCATAAATGTGTGTATCAAGGTTCAGGAGGTAATTGTTATTGATGTTTAGTATAGTTGGGACAGGTGGTGGTGTGGACTCATATCTCTTTCTTTTTTCATGACAATAGAGCAACTGAAAAGAAACATAAAAAAACCAAAGAGATAAACAACTTAGTATACTATAATAAAATAAAACAAAATATAATAAGGAAACATACCGCAAGAAATAGTAAAGGACCATTAAAAGGTTCTGCAGATGTCCATTCTTTTTTTGTTCTGTTCAGACATGTAATCAGGTAACCACACCAATCCATATTTGGTATGTCTGAATCTTTTGTCAGTGAGTTTAAGAACCTTTGATTAACTGTTGTGCTTTTTGTAGTCCAGCCCAGTACTGTGTTGTATATAACTAGCCAATTAAGTTTAAAAATCCAGTTACCCTCCTCAGATTTTTTCATTTGTTCAAGCACATCTTTAACAGTAATCCTTGATTTTCCTGGATATTGAGACTTCCACAATCTAAGTGTATCTGATGATCCAATTCTAGGTTTGTTCTTCTCATTCACAGGCAACCTACCAAGTGGTATCCCCAACACATCTTTGACAGTCTGAGATGTGACTTGTATGTAGTGGTGTCCTGCATTTAACTCATTTCTGTTACAGTCATAGTTAGAGACCAACCATTGTGCAAACCTTGTTGGAACGGTGTCTATATCCAATGATAAAAATGGTCTGAAACCCATTGATTTTATTGCTTTTTTTTGCTGTTTAGACAACCCAGTAACACTATTCTTTAAGTTGACTATACCAACTCTTGCCTTTAGCTTCTTGTCTGTATATGGCACAAATTTCTGATGTGATGATCCTGATACAGATTTTGCATTTGATTTGTGTTTAATATGACGTTCTGGTGGGTTCACAAAATCATCATCATCATCATCATCATGAACAACAACAGGTTTAGTAGATTGTTTACCTGCAAATTCAAGATTAATTTATAGTTATCACGTACTTAATAAGTATATGTTCCTTTAAATTACGTACTATTTTATGATGGGTAATAAGATGCTATTGCATATTATTACGTACCACACAGATAAAATAGGAGTTTAAAAATTACGTACCAATGACACATACCAACTAAATGGTACGCAATTACGTACCAATGACACATACCAATTAATTTATTAATATAAAGTGATACAAGATCATTTATTATACAATGTATGATGAACAACATTAAATATGTTTAATCTAACAATTAGTTAACATATTTACAAGTTTTGTGTATGTTGTATGTTGATTTTTTTACAATTACGTACTACTTACAATAATTACGTACCATTGAAATTTTAACCAACAAACTTTGTTACGTACTAATTTTATGAACATTGTATAATGATTGTCAAATATCCTAATAAACACTGAAATTCTAACATTATATTTGTTAATTACAGAGAAAAATTAAATAAAAACAATAAAATACGTTTTGTTTCTATGATACTGACCTTTAATCCTTAACAACGATTTCCTGTCATTATTAGATTTCGATCTTAACTCTGTTGTAACCTTCTTAGAATCAGTGATTACAGACTCTGAATGTTTACCTAAAATTAAAATGCATGTATGTTAAAAGGATGAATACAGATTACGAATGTTAAAATAATGATAACTTTTACTTACGTTTGTTGGATACGTTCTCTGATGTATTCATCTTCTTCGAATAAGGTTTTCAAGCTTGATTGCAGGTTTGATTGAATAAACACGTTCCGAATAACCGTAGTTCGTAATACGAATAATTAGGAAGAAGGTGGGGTAAAATCCTCTTATTTTTAGGATTAGGTTAAATTTTAAAAAATATCAAATTACGTTTTTACCCTTTTTGCTTATAGCGCTCCGTCTATTTTGTTTAATTAAGATAATAGAATTACAAGTTTGCCACCGCGTTAATCTGGTCCATCTATAATTACGGATCAACGATCCAAAATGCTTCTTATGTTTAGTACGTTAACATACACATGTACGTTAACCGCCCCCTACAAAATTAACACATGATATATAATAAACATTAGATTGATTAAATTGATGAAAAATAACAAAGTTTGATATATTTTAAAAATATTAAAATGTACCCTGAGGCCTCAGAGGCTCAGACGTTGCATACTTGCATTTGCAAATTGCAATGAACCGTTGCGTTTAGAACACGCGTCCGTACAATATGAAATCCCGCGTGTTTTCAGAGAAATTGATTTCCCAGATCTTCATACAACAGCCAACGAATCGTCTTTCAAATCCTCCATCAAATCTTCATAAAATATATTGATCCTCACGCAACGATTATATATAATCGTCATCCTCACTCTGTGATGCATACTCAAATCTTCATACAATTTCAACCGGAGATGTTTGTCGACCGGAGATATGGAGTTCAATCGGAGATCTTATGTATTGCAATATTAAACATCAATTCCAGATCAGAGGTTTAGTTGCACTGGTAGGCGACTTCGTAGGTTACAATCGACTTCGTAGGTTAACACTTCAACTGAGGCACACAGACAACCGATGAAGCAACGCGGCACTGGTAGGCGACTCGAGCGGCAGGTAACTGATCAGAACTTTGTACGAGGGTGGTATGTATGGCATTTCCGAAGTTGATCTGAGGTTGAAGGTATTTTGTACCAATGACGTATGAGATAAACATCCCTATTTCATGTAAGGTTTGTTTCCGACTATGCAGATTCATGGGGGTCCCGGTGAAGAAGGTGACAAAATTTGGGTGAGTTTTTGGGAATTTTGACTAATTCATACCTTAGGATATCACGTATACATACATATTTATCTTTTTTTTCTTTCATTTATTTGTTTATTATTATATAATTGAGAAAAAGGTTTTTGATCTTCTCAAGATTTGTTATCACACCCCAATTGTTTATTTATTATCTAGTTTGATTATATGCTAATCAACTAAAGTACTAAACCATATGTGTAGCAATTGTCATGTTTTGTTTCTAGGAATCTTTGGATGGGGCTGGTGGCACTATGACTGATGTGGAATTTCATAAGTAGAAAAATGTGAATACTAAGGAGAATTTATGGTGTTTGGTTATGATTGACATGCTTCGAGTTTGGGTATGATCTTCAACCTATATTTTTGGTTAAAATTTTGAAATATTTTATTTCTTTTTTTTCTTTTTGGTTGTAGTGCCTGCCAACTGCTTAATTAACTAACAAACTATTTCAGTTGTAGCAGCTTCAGATTGCATGGGGTGTTTTATTTGTATAAATTTGATATATGGAGCTATACAGGAAGTGTGGGCATATGATCTTCAGCCAAGGAGATCATATTTCTCGACTTTCCGATCAAATCTAGTAAAATGATCTTTGTGTCCCTCAATTTATAGTAAAAACGGTATTATTGTAGCTGATTGGATTCAAGATGATGCTTAATCTAATTAACGGTTTCTTTCAGGGTTTTTGATCGTATCTTCGTTCCCTTGTTGCTGGTTCTATTCAACGAGCACAGTAAGGCAAGAATGAGAGTTTTGTTATTTTATTCATTATATTTTAGCTCATGTGATCTCTAGTTTCAATTAGCATATTTTAGGCATTGGGGTTAAGGGTCTTCTGGCTCAAACCTAAATTTCAATGGACTATAGGATTTGTGTCAGGGATGGTTGAAGATAACTATCATTGTTTAATTACTCCGATTTATAACAAATTCCACTTTTATGATGTTGTATTATTATTAATAGAATTGTAGTAAAATGTTTATTTATGTAAACACTAGTTGAAAATGATTACAAATCACGTATCCTTATTGTTTCAAAAGCTAGAAATTGTGGTTATAAGAACAATGAATCATTTATGGATTACGTCAATATTTTTAAATTTGCTTATAATTAGTTAGTAAATACTTATATAATTGAATGATTAAGGGTGCAACTAGAGTTAATGGTGAAATGGAATTAAGCCGATGGTTTTGGTTAAATTTTCGAAATATTTTCTTTCTTTCTTTCTTTTTTTGTTGTTGTAGTGTTAACTGCTTAACTAACAAGCTATTTCAGTTGTAGCAGCTTCAGATTGCACTGGGTGTTTTATATTTGTATAAATTTGATATATAGAGCAATACAGGAAAATTGGTTGGATAAAGTTACTTGAGAAGTTTGCTTGTCGATCTACACCAAATCATAGTCAATACCTGGAAGAAAAGATCACAGATGCTGGAATTGGAATTCATACTGAATATTCTAGGTTGTATTTTTACATTAATATTCTTTAATGCTGAGTTGTGTTAGTTATGAAGCTATGAAAATAATCTTGTTAAGATACAATTGATAACACATAGTATTTAGGAGCTGACATATCATGTTAAGAATCAATGTTTAAACTCAAAGTGACATATTAAAAAGAGCAAAAAAGCTGTGTGCAACTTCTGGTGTGACCAATTGATCTTCTTGTTCTGTTGACTTCTAAAGACTTAGCTTGACTTGTATTATTAGTGTTTACTTGTTGTTTATTCTTGTATCTATGTCTCACTATTTCATTCTCTAGTATTTCCAAGAGTAGTATTTCAAAAGCACACGAGGCGAGATGAGGCCAATGGGTCTAAGACTTTTTGTAAGTTGGATTAATGCTGACTTTTTTATTTAGTTATGTATGCTTAGAATCTTATTTTCTCTATTTGCATGCTACTTTAACGTATACCATTCTTTATTGATATAGGTAAAAAGATCATCCAATAAGTAGACCAGGTGGCTGGATAGATGTACGCCGTTTTAAAGACGATTTTCTTGAGAATGGTGCAACAACTTCCCCATATAAGAGATCAAGCAAAGAGAAGTGTTATATTCAAAGTGAAATGCTTCATAAAACCCTACAAGTTTTACTTCTATTTTTTTATTTTTATTTTTTTTACAATATTTTTGTGTATAATTCTTATAGATTGCTTAAGGTTTTGATGCTGAAGGAAAGATGATCGAGATGGAAACAAGGCAACTTGCGTGCATTACGTTAGACATCACATGACAGGTTCTTTTTTATTATAGCAGAAATTAGTTGTTTTGATTTTTAGACTCTAGGGGCTCACGGTAGTTGGCAGCGATTTCCCTTAACTGAAGTTATTACTACAGCTGTTGTAAAGAAGGCTTGCAGAGATGCCATTTTCTGCGTTTACTTGAACAAACTGCAACAATGTGGTGCAACCTCTCAACAAAAAAATTATATCTTAAAAGGTTTTTGATCTTCTCAAGGTTTGTTACCACTACCCTTGTTTAGTCTTCTAACCTTGTTAATCATCATAAATTATTTTAGACTACTTTTCTTGGAGCTAACTCTGAGATATAGTCTTGGGCAAATGCTTTGGCAGAGAGAGGGGTCTCATTGCTTATAAAGAACAAGCAAATAGAAATGGAATCTTTAAACATAAATGATTTATGAAACTCTCCAATGAGAAACTAGGCAAACTATGTTCATTACTTTCAATGGTTGGCAGCGAGCTCTGGTTTTTTGTCTGATTCTAAGAGTTTGACAGAAGGTATTGATGCTTAAGTAATGAAAGATGGTCCAATGGGAAACTAGGCAAGCATTACTTTCAATATTACAATACATGTGTTTTCTTATAGTAGATAACTCATTAGATCTTTTGATTTTCACATTCTTGTGGTTGGCAGCAATGCAAGCTTCTTTAACTGAAGCTGTTGGGAATTAGAGTGGTATTCAGTTTGACTTTTCGGTAAAATGAGTTTGACCATTTAATATATATTAAATCCATATTTAATATTAACGCAACAGAATTACGGTTTCTAACTTTTCACTGTTAAAATTCCCAATCAGGATCAAGGTTACAAAACATGCAAACACAGATAATTTTAACTAATCTAATCTACCTATGAGAAAAGATTATACCCTTTTGGTTAATAGTTAACCGCTTGAGACACCGAGGTTCAACGAATGGATGCTAGAACAAAAACACGAACAAGTTCCTGGTTCACAACAGAAGCAGGTGGTGGTATGAAAGTAGGATGAAGATGATTAATCTTCTACTAGTTTCTTCTTGCACCAATATTCCTTTTTCAAAATGAAGATGGTTTCTTTTCTTTAACATTTCTTGCACCATGCTTTAAAACCCATCAAGCTTGTTCAAAATCTTGATCATTCAAGTATTAAAAGATAAGTTGAAGGTGGGATATGGTGAAAGATAAGAGGGAGACGGCAAGAGAGAGAGAAAGGGAAGAAACCAAGAAATATTTTGGAGTGTTCAATCTTCTCAAATCTTCACATGCAAGATATATATAATCTTACATGATCTTGCAGAGATTCTCAACTTGACATTTGTCATAAAATTAATAATAATAAAGTTTAAATAAATAAGTAAACAATTAAACTTGTATAATTTATAACAATTATAAATTATGAAACTGTTCGTGATTACCAGTTAATCAAATTAAGTGGATTTAATGTTCGTTGCCCACGGTGTAACTCTTACGGGTCACAGCTCGATTAGTTACGTTAACTTATCGGATCCGTTCATAAAATCCAACAGTTGTTACTATGGAAATTGTAAAGAAGGCTTACAAAGAAGCCACTCTCTGCGTCCCCTAGACAAATTACAAAACCATAGTGTATCCATTCAACAAAAATGTTATAGTGAAAAGGTTTGATCTTCTCAAGGTTTGGTGCCATCACCTTTGTTGTTTTTTAATTTTCTAATCAACTCAAGTATTAACCATATATTCAGCAATTGCCATTCTTCTATTTCTGTTATTAGGAAGTTTTTAAGGAGAAACATATGAATATAAGTAATGTTTTCTAAGTGAAAGTGTTGTTCCTAATTAATGGAGGATACCCTTGTATATAAGTTGATTAGACTTTCATAATCTTGAATATATGGCATGCATAAAGTTTATACGAGTATGTTCATTAAGTTTTTTCTTTTGATATGGCAGTCTCCTATAATTTTCGGCAATTGTTTAATTCAATTTGCATTAGATGATGAAGGAACTCATAATATTCAAGGAATTGATGCTGGTCTTATTTCTCATGATCTGGGTGTCGATCTTCTTGATAAGGTTACAATGGAGATCGAGCTGAGCTTCTTACACAGAAAGAAGGTTTGCTGGTATGATCTTATTTCATAAAAATTGTTACAAATCCCTTCTCTTCATATTTCTTGATATGATGGTCGCTTGTTGTTCATGAGATGTTTGTTGTAGGTGAGGATACCATACATGCCAGCAGCGGTTAACTTGGTAATTAATCAAAGAACAAGAAACGATTCGCACTTGCATAATATCTCGTCATTTTTTTTTAATTATTTGAACTTGGAACGAATACATAAAAGAAAACAACGACCTGGGTATTTAGACTAAAATAAACTTGCACAGCAAACTTTGATGAGTGGAATGCAATGCATGATAACATTCATCGATGATTACTTCAAATATCTTTGACATATGGAGCTATACAAGAAGTGTGGTTGATAAAGTTACTTGAGAAGTTTGCTTGCCGATCTACTCCAAATCAATGTCAACACCTGGAATAAAAGATCAGAAGCTGGAATTGGATTCATACTGAATATTCTAGGTTGTATTTTTACATTAAGCATTTAAGCTTATTTAATCCTAAGTTGTGTTAGTTATGCATGCTATGACAATAATCTTGTTAAGATACATTTGATAATTTATAGTATTTAGGAGCTGACATATCATGTTAAGACTCAATGTTTAAACTCTTAAGTGACATATTAAAAAGAGCAAAAAAGTTGTGTGCAACTTCTGGTGTGAGCAACTGATCTTATTGTTCTGTTGACTTCTTAAGACTTAGCTTGACTTTTATTATTAGTGGTCATTTTTTGTTTTTTCTTGTATGTATTTCTTACTATTTCATTCTTTAGTACTTCCAGATTTATAGAGACATCTTCAATGAAAATAATATATTGGTAACATTAGTAGTCAAAAGCACACGAGGTGAGGTGAGGTGAGGTGAGGCCAATGGGTCTAAGACTTTTTGTTAGTTGGATTAATCATTCTGATTAGTTGTTGATATTTATTTTATTTTTTTCCAGTTACAGTTTGAGGTCATCTGAGAAGGAATTAGTGAAGTCCTGGTTAGTGCTGTTTTTGTTTAATTCTGTATGCTTAGAATCTTATTTTTTTTACATGCTACTGTAACGCATACCATTCTTTATTGATATAGGTAAAAAATCATCCAATAACAGGGGATTCCCCGAAGCAGTCTCTTTACAAATTTTGGGGTAGGGTAAAGTTTGTATTCATGACACCCAATTTTGGGGTAGGGGGACTCCCCAAGACCCAACTCAAAAGTGAGATTTTTAGAGATTGCTTCTATTTTTTATTTTTACAATATTTTTGTGTATTATTCTTAGAGATTGCTTCAGGTCTTGTTGCTGAAGTAAAGATGATCGAGATGGAAACAAGGCTACTCACGGTTGTTGGCTGCAAGTTCCCTTAACTGAAGCTATTACTACAGTTGTTGCAAAGAAGGCTTACAGAGATGCCACTTTCTGCGTTTACTTGAACAAACTGCAAAAACGTGGTGTAACCTTTCAACAAAAACTTGTATCTTAAAAGGTTTTTGTTCTTCTCAAGGTTTGTTACCACTATCTTGCGGCTTTTTTTTTTATAATATTATTTGATTATTTGCTAACCAATTCAAGTACAAAACCATATGCTCAACAATTGTTTGTTTTTCATTTCTGGTGTGGGGAAGTTTCCTTAAGAGAAAAATGTGAATCCTAAGATGATTTTCTTCTTGATTTCATTTATTAAAGTTTTTAAGGTTTTTGATCTTCTCAAGGTTTGCTACCACTACCCTTATGTTTTTTTTATAATCTATTTGATGATTTGCTAACCAATTCAAGTACAAAATCATATGCTCAACAATTGTTTGTTTTTCATTTCTGGTGTGGGGAAGTTTCCTTAGGAGAAAAATGTGAATCCTAAGGTGGTTTTCTTCTTGATTTCATTTATTAAAGTTTAAGGTTTTTGATCTTCTCAAGGTTTGTTACCACTAACCTTATGTTTTTTTTTTTTATAATCTTATTTGATTATTTGCTAACCAACTCAAGCACTAAACCATATGTTCGGCAATTGTTATTTTTTCATTTCAGGTGTGGGGAAGTTTCCTTAGAAGAAAAATGTTAATCCTAAGGTAGTTTTCTTCTTGATTTCAATTATTAAAATTTCAAGGAGTGTTTGGCTATGTTTGGCATGATTTGTGTGAGGTGTATGGTTTTGAGCTAGTGGAATTGTGATGTTCTCAATGGAGGAAACCCTGGTATATAATTTAATTTGACTTTTACAATCTTGAATATATTTTATGCATAAATTCAATATGCTCAAAGTCCTTCAAGTTTTTTTCGCGCGCTAATTTTCTATAAATTCTCCGTAATTCTTTGCCTAATCTGTGCTTAATGATGAAGTACCTTGACCCTAAAATAACAAGTCCTGCAGCCCCTCATCATTTGCTGATAAAAAAAATTCCACAGCAGCCCCTGTATTTGACAAAGAAAGCTGTTTCGTTTAGATGCGATCATGCTCCGATGGATATTCACAATACAATCTCTAATGATCTCCATGCAATTCTTAAGCAGAATGCTACTGCTGCGCATGCCTGTTGGTGGCATTGGAAAATATATTTCAAGACAATCAAAGTTCTCGAGTCGCTTGGAACAAAAATTTATAACTACCAACCTTGACAACCTTACCAGCATCTTCACTTATTGCCAGGCCCTGGTATGGTTGGCATTTCATAACGAATGTTACAAATCCATTTACCCCAGATTTCTTGATCTGTCGGTCACATTAGAATCGCAAAGGACCAGAATCTGCATGAAAGCTCAATTTTAGTGTCCTCCAACTTAAAGTTTCAAGTTTCTTCTAAATATGATATAATTGTAGGCTTGTATCTAATTGGATTCATTATTTTTATGGTTAACATGATTAACATATAATTTTATGGTTTTGAATTGTGTGTAACTTTGTTTCAAACAATGTTCCAGGTTATTTTTCCAATGTTTGGGGAGTGATATTTGTAAAAGGTGCGAAGGAATGAATGAAGTTAGCAGCATAACCATTTTCAGCTCTATTTTCTCATGAACATTTGCTTAGAATATGGTGTCATCTGTCACGTCTTGATTTCTCATGGTCTCTAATTGGATCTTATTAGCTTGCACAAAGATGCTCCTATGCAGTCCCACCGCGAAGGCATTGGCCAAATTAAATTTTGTGCCATCATAGTGTGGTAAGTTAAAATATCTCCTTTTTTTTCCCCTTATATTTATACTAATTTTTTTCTCGTATGTTTAACCAAGTAGTAGGTGAAGGAAAATCACCACTGCAGTGAAAGCTCTTTCAGAGGGCATTAGGTAGCCTGCGTTTTAATTCTTTTAATTACCTCATGATCTTGTTTAATCTTCCTTTGTTGAAGCATACTTTAAGATATGGTGTTTGGCAAATGCACATGAAAGATCTCATTGGCAGAGAGAAATGCAATCTTCAAACTGTAATCTTCAAAGTGGAATGATTCATGAAACCATGCAACTTTTGTTTTATATTTTGATAAGATTTTTGTGTATGATTCGCAGATATTGCCTTGAGTCTTCAAATTGGAATGATGCTAAAGTAAAAAAGATTATCCAGTTGGAAACAAGGCAATTTATATGCTTTACTAATTTTAGGTTTTTAACATTACAATTCATGCTTTTTTTAGCAGATTATTACACATGTATACAGATTACTGGAATTAAATTTTTCAAAGTCTAATGACTAATATCAGATTCTTAGGTGTGACAGTAAAGAAGGCTAAAGGAACACCTCTAATGACTAATATCATATTCTTGGGTGTGACAGTAAAGAAGGCTATAGGAACGCCACTCTCTCATCCCCTCCCAAACAAACGGCAATGATGTGGTGCAATCATTCAACCCTTCTATTTTTTTTTCAAGATTATGTTCTTTTTTCTATTGCATGTTTGTGACTCGCACCCTTATGTTTCTTATTTTTTCTTGGAAAATTTGCTAACCAACTCAAGTAGTATATCTTTTGTCCGAGAATGATCAGTTACATGCTTTGACTGATTGATTTTTTTGCCTTTGTTTTGACAAAATTCTTGGTTGAACTGCTAACTATTTTTGGGAAACAACTAACCAAACTGGACGGGTTGGTTTGGTTTGCTAGATGGGGCTGTTGGACCAATCTAGACATAAAACAATAGACATGGGTCTGTTTTGTTCTTTTGTTTTCAAGAGTCTGTATTTAATTTAATTAGAAAAGTTAAGTCGGTAGGAATTTTTGTATATATCTCAAAAAGACTTGAGATTCCCCTATTTTGTAGGACCTGATTAACTTGAAGGGCAAGGTTAATCAAATATAAATCGGAGATAGTTTTTTCTAAATTGTAAGTTTTCTATCATTAATTGGAGAAGGATTTCCAAAGTTGTGTTGTATGTTGTTTGCTCTGATACGTATTTTTAACTTCAACTAGTATCAGAGCTCCGATTGCAAGATTTAGGACTCACCAACTGAACCGACGGGGTTGTAACGAGGAAGACGGACGATACAGCAGGTATACCAGCAGAGATCATAGAGTCGATCAATGGGTGACAACACAGCACCAGAAAATCAGCTAGCATAGGTTAATAAGGCTGGTAACTTCTCGTTTTAATGCTTGGTTCTAACTTCGATCAATTATCCAATCTGGTCACTAAGAATCATGGAATCTGGGAGGTTATTGAACCTGGAACGAGTACCGATAGGAAGAAGGATAATGTTGGTGATTGCTTACCTTTATCAATCGCTACCTGAAGATCTCGTTTTGCAGATCACAAGTTGTGAGCGTGCAAAAGATATTTCGGACCAATCAAGACTCAACACCTGGGCGTTGAAAGAGTCATGGAAGCACGATTGCAGTCGCTTAAAACTGAATTTGACCTGATCAGAACGAAAGAAGGCACTACAGTGGATGATTTTGTGGGAAAACTCTCAGGAATTGCTTTGAAATCAGCCACCCTCGTATCTCCAATTGATGAAGCAGTTCTGTAAATATGGTGGCAACAATCGAACAACTAGTTGATCTTAAGATAGTCAAATTCCAAGAGGTTTTGGTAAATTGAAGGCGTACGAAGAAAGAACAAACACCAAGACCAGTAATAGCAGCTCTGACCAACTTCTATTATCCTATCAAGAATGGGAAACCAAAAGGAAACAAGAAAAAGGCTATGGTCGAGGTCAAAGGAGTGGCCAAGACACCCAGGGTAGGGGCAGAGGTCGTGGATGCTTAGCTGGTCACGGTAGAAGATCAAACAGTAGTCAGAATACTCAAGAAGGAAGCCAAAGGTATGAGAACTCAAAGAGAGATTGGTCCAAACTGCAATGTTTTAGGTGTGACGTGTTTGGACACCTTTCATTCGACGGCTCAACCGGAAAGAATGAAGAGAAGGCCCATTTAACACAAGCCAGCACGGCTGAAACATCACAGGCTAATGCTGACAAGCCTGCGTTGTTAATGGCTGTGGCAAATCAAATAGAGAGGGAACTGATCTATGTGAATGAAGAGAAGGTATTTCCGGATAAGTACAGGCCACATGGAGATGACAATATATGTGGTATTTGGACACCGGGGCAACAAATCACATGACTGGCAACAAAAGATTATTCTCAACACTCAACACAAAATTGGAGGTAAAGGCAGATTTGGAGACAACTTGAGTGTTGAAATCGAAGGAAAGGGCTCCATTCTCCTAGAATGCAAGAATGGAGAACAAAGGTTGCTGACTGATATTTTATACATCCCGTACTTAAAGAGAAATATCTATAGCATTGGGCAAGCTGTAGGAGGGTGTGAAATAACAATCAAACAAGGGTTTTTGTCTGTGTTGGAACCAGATGGAACCTTGCCAATGAAGACTCAACGATTCCCTAATCGTTTGTACAGAGTTAACTTACAAATTGGGTTGCCAATTTGTTTGCGAAGCAGTATGGATGATTGCAGCCTGGCTATGGCATGCACGCCTTGGGCATGGAAACTTTGACACAATAAAGCGACTAGGGACGTGTGATTAGGTCATGGAGTACCAACTATTGATCACCCTTTACAACTATGCTAAGCATGCTTGGCAGGAAAACATACACGACAAAGTTTTCCTGATCAAACCAATTTCAGGGCTGAAAATCACTGGAACAGGTCTATGCAGACCTGTGTGGGCCTATAACACCAGCTACTGAAGCCGGAAACAGAAACATTCTGTTGTTTGTTGATGATCACAGCAGGTTTATGTGGCCGTTCATGCTGAAAACCAAGGATGAAGCATTTGAACGATTCAAGACATTCAAAACTACAGTTGAAAACTGATAGAACCCGAAAATCAACAAGAACAAGATGATAATTTTGACAATTAAGTCGGCCCGATTCGAGAGGGGCAACTCTCCAAACACGGTAAACTTATATAATAATTAACAAGACACTTTAAACTAAACTAAAACAAATAATATATAAAGCTAAACACATCCTAAATTACTCGGCAGTTTTGCCCCACTCCCCCATCTCGTAATTTCATGCAACACCTCTCCACTTGAATTTTAATCTTTTCCCGCTTTCTGCCACCCAGCAGCCCATGGATCTGCCTGACCCGTTCAAATGACTCTGACCCAATTTTGGGATTGTATCAATACTTCCCGCCCGAAGACACGACTTGTCCTCAAGTCGAACATGAACATTTTGGACCAGTACTTGCTGGCTGGTGTTGTCAATCCATAGGAATTTCATTTTTTCTGTCGAGTGTAGATCAGTGTCTCCCTTTATTCGGAGCTGCATTGAGTCTCAATTGGTCATTGGGAGTTTATGCAGGTCACTAGCTCCCCAAGTAGCTTCCTTCAACAGATGGTTACACCAAGCAACAAGCCATGCAATTGTAGCCAGACCTGTTTCATAGACCCAATGATGTATGATAACATTCGGAGGCTGAATGTTGATTCCCCAATCTTTTGTGATAGGGATATGAACGATGGGTGTATTGCTCAACTGATCTACTCCCACCAGACTTGTGGGATTAGATGGTATTTTGAAGTTGTTTTCTGAGTTGCAGTCTATAAATACTTGTTCAGCTTGTATCCTTTGATTTTCTCCTGCATGTTTCTTGTCAGCTTCTTCAAGAACATAGATCTTGAGAACTCCTACAACTTCAGACATGGAACTGCCCCTGTTATCGACCTCCATGACCAGATTTGTCAATGGATATTGAGGTGCATCATCACTCCTTTGAACTCGCTCTGGAGGCCTAGGCTATTTTCCGAATTGTTCATACCCAATTGTCTTGTTGTGTGGCTGTCTCCAAGCGATTGGATGTTTAATGTGGGGACTAAAGGGACGAACTTTTATGGTGTTCCTCGAGCAATTGTCGGTGAACGCTAAGAGTTGACCCAGATTTTTGATCTTTTTGTTCATAGGCAATACATTCACAATCGGTGGAATGATAAAAACTTTTTGATTTTGAGATTCCTGATTAGGCCCTGATGCTGATACATTCACAACCGGTTGAATGCTCAAAACCTGTTGATTTTGAGATTCAGGCTTAGGCCCTGGTGCCAATAAATTCACAACCGGTTGAATGCTCAAAACTTTTCGATGCTGAGATTCTGGATTAGGCCCGGGTGCCAAAAGCACAACACCTAAAGTATGCTCAGATCCATCATGGTCATCACTAGATCTGTCACCGGAAACTTTCTCTTTGAACAAATCTGTTGGTAGGTTTTGAAGTTCATCCTGTGGTTCCTTGTCATCCATCCATGCCTTGATCATTGCAACATCCTCCCTTAAGGCTATCAACGAGTCCAACTTTGCTGCAATTGTTGCCAACTGATTCACGATCATGTCAGATTGACTGCCCGCACTGTTGTCGCTATATGGGTTCCTCTTGGTCTGCATCATATTAATGATTTCCCGGCAATGGAACCAAATGATAGAATATTGGGCTAATCTTGCAAGATTTGTTTTTATTATTCTGAATAAAAGCTGTAATATCACAGCTGTTTAATTTCTGTCTTTTCATTCTGTTTGACAGCTGGTAATTTACCAGCTAGAACTTTCCTTGTTTAGTAGAAGTTTACCATGTTTAGTTTATCTTGGGGGTTAAGTCTTTAGCTATAAATTGGCTTAATCCTCCCTTTCATTTTGTACTTCATCTTCTAAATAATTCAAGAATCAAAGAGCCAAAGGGGCCGACTATTTTTCATTCATTCTTGCTGTTCTTGTTTGATTTGGTGTTTGTGGTTATTTGATCCAATTGGACTTCAATTGGTATCAGAGCTGTGGTTTAAACCACTGCTCAAGGAAGGTTCGATCAAACAAGGGGTCGCAATTCTCGAAGGACTGAGGTGTGATCAGCTACAAAGACAGAAGATTTTCAGATGGCAGCGGTACCTGTTAATCAAGTTGTTCCTCATAGGGAGAACACCAATTTGACACTACAATGCCCTATTATAACTGCTACAAATTACACAATTTGGGCAGTGAAAATCAAGGCAATATTTAACGTTCATGGAGTCTGGGAAGCCATTGAACCTAGTGTTAATGTTGACCCTAAAAAGAACAGTTTAGCAATTGCCTATTTGTATCAGGCAATTCCCGAAGAACTGGTCTTGCAGGTTGCACAATTCGAGAGTGCAAAGGAAGTATGGGACGCTTTGAAAGCTCGGTTCGTGGGTGCTGATCGAGTGCAGGCTGCCAAATTGGGCTCGTTGGAGACTGAATTCGAGTCTTTGAAGATGAAGGAAGCAGAATCAATGGAAGACTTTGCTGGTCGGATCAGCGCTATTGTGTCTAAAGCAAACAGCCTTGGGGCTGTTTATGAGGACAAGAAACTAGTCAGGAAACTTCTTGGTTCAGTTCCTGATAGGTTCTTACCTATTGTAGATTCCATTGAACAGTTTGCTGATGTGGATACTATGTTGTTTCAAGAAGCCAATGGCAGGTTACGAACATTTGAAGAAAGGATCAGACCTGCTGGAAAGTCCCAAGGATCCAAGGGTGATCAACTACTACTCTCCTATGAAGATTGGCAAAACAAAAAAAGGGACCTGAAAGGAATTGGTCGAGGCCGTGGGTTCAACAGGGGAGATAGTAGGGGCCGAGGGAGAGGCCGAGGTCGCTGGAATGGCCGGGGGAAAGGTGCTGATCATGGTCAGACTTCAAATCAACAACATAAACGGAGCAAGGATCAAGTACAATGCTTTCGTTGTGATGCATTTGGACATTACTCGTCTGAATGTCCAACAAGAAAGGATGAAGCAGTGAACTTGGTTCAAAAACAGGATGACGGACCAGCCCTGTTAATGACTGTTCACATGGAAACCAAGAAGGAAGTTGTCTTCTTGAATGAAGAAAAGGTGATGCCACAGCGTTTTGTGACGAATCCGGCTGAAATCTATACTTGGTTTCTTGATAATGGCGCAAGCAACCACATGACAGGTAACCGTGAACTATTTTCTAACCTTAATGTTAATACAATTGGCAAGGTGCGGTTCGGAGATGGATCGTGTGTTGACATTGAAGGAAAAGGCAATATTGTCTTGGCATGCAAGAATGGTGATCAGCGGATAGTGGCTGATGTGTACTACATTCCACACCTAAGGAGTAATATCCTTAGTCTTGGCCAATTTACGGAGACTGGATGTTCAATATTGATGAAAGATCATTACCTATGGATGCATGAAGCCGATGGAAAGCTGCTCATGAAGGTACAAAGATCTCAAAACAGGCTGTACAAGATTGAATTGAAGATAGCTGCCCTGGTTTGTTTACATGCAAACATCAATGACGCGGCATGGTTATGGCATGCACGTTTGGGTCACTTAAATTTTGACTCAATGAAGATTTTGGCAGCAAAAGAAATGGCACTTGGTGTACCACACATTGAACACCCTAAACAGGTTTGTGATTCTTGTTTATTAGGAAAACAAACCCGTTTACCTTTTCCTGATCATTCTAACTATCGTGCCAAGAGACCGTTAGAACTAGTTTATGCAGATGTATGCGGTCCTATTTCTCCAATGACTCAAGGTGGGAACAAGTACATGTTCCTTATAGTGGATGACCACAGTCGGTACATGTGGGCTTTCTTGATCAAGACAAAAGATGAGGTTTTTGAATGTTTTAAAAAATTCAAGAACCTAATGGAGTTGGAACTTGGAACAAGATTGAAGACTTTGAGGACGGATAATGGAGGAGAGTTCACCTCGCGTGTTTTTGAAGACTTTTGTGATGGTGAAGGGATTACACATCAATTTTCGGCTCCATACACCCCACAACAAAACGGGGTTGTGGAACGAAGAAATAGGTCCGTGTTGGGGATGACCCGAAGTATCCTAAAGGCTATGGATTTACCACAAAATCTGTGGGGTGAAGGCATAAGACACTCAATCTATCTGCTGAATCGACTGCCTACAAAAGCTCTCAAAGAAAAGACATCATACGAAACTTTAAAGGGTCGAAAACCAAATTTAGACCATTTAAAGGTTTTTGGATGTGTGTGCCATGTTAAGGTTCCTTCCAATCATTTGAAGAAACTGGATGATAGAAGTCAAAGATTGGTGCATCTTGGTGTTCAGCCTAACACCAAAGCTTACCGTTTATTTGATCCTATAAACAAGAAAATTGTGGTAAGCAGAGATGTTATTTTTGAAGAAAATACAAGGTGGAAATGGGAAAATTATTTGAAAGAGTTTGACACTCAATCTTCTGGTTGGATGGATTTTATTGTGCAAATAAACCATGAAGATGTTGAGAGTATGCAGCAAAATAGTGGAGGTGCCACTGTAGCAGAACAAAACAAAGTTCCAAGTGTTGAATCAGCTTCAACAGCAACTGTTTCTGAGCCAAGCAGTCCACTCACAGCATCAAACAACCCAATTGCAGCTGAGTTCCAGCCTGATTTTTCAAACAGTTCACCCTCAAGCAGTCCAGAATCTGTTGTAGCAGCTCGTGGGCCTATGCTACCTCGCTTATCCACTGATCTTGAAGGTCCAGCAGATCCGTCCAATGCAGAACAAGAAACTTATGATGATAGTCCCATTCAAGGTAAAAAGTTTTTAAATGAAGTTCTTGAAACCCCACCTTTTTACTATCATGATCTTCTCATGATGGAAGAAGAACCAAGGTGTTATACCGAAGCCATTAGAGAAGCAAAATGGAAGGAAGCAATGAATCAAGAGATACTCTCGATTGAAAGAAACAATACATGGAAGCTGGTGGATTTACCGCCTGGTCATCAACCTATTGGGTTAAAATGGGTATTCAAAGTCAAAAAGGATGCTAATGGTGCTGTTACGAAGCATAAAGCACGCCTAGCAGCTAAAGGCTATGTTCAAAAGTTTGGGATCGACTTTGAAGAGGTGTTTGCGCCGGTAGCACGGATGGAAACTGTAAGGTTGCTGTTGGCTTTGGCAGCTCATTTTGGATGGAATGTTCACCATTTGGATGTAAAATCTGCATTCCTTCATGGTGATCTAAAGGAGGAGGTTTATGTGTCTCAACCGGAAGGTTTCGTAAAGGAAGGAAATGAGCAGCAAGTTTACAAGCTGGTTAAGGCGTTATATGGTTTACGCCAAGCACCCAGAGCTTGGAATACTCGTCTAGATTGCACCTTAAAGAAGTTTGGTTTTGTGAGGTGTAAACATGAACAGGCTGTTTATCGAAAGGTAACAAGTAATCGTTTATTACTTGTGGGTGTTTATGTAGATGATATGATTGTAACAGGAGAAAACCAAGATGATATAGCAGCTTTCAAAAGGCAAATGGAGGCTTGCTTTGAAATGAGTGACCTTGGTCTTTTGCACTATTACCTTGGTATTGAGGTGAATCAAGGTAACCAAGGAATTTCAATCAAACAGTCTGGATATGCTGTTAAACTTTTGAAACAGGCAGGTTTAATGGAGTGCAATGCAACCAGATTTCCTATGGAACCTGGTTTGAAGCTGTCAAAGAATGATGAAGGGCCAAATGTAGATGCAACAGAGTTTAGAAGGTTGATTGGTAGCCTTCGCTACCTCACTCATTCTAGACCAGATCTGACTTTTGCAGTTGGGTATGTGAGTCGATTTATGCAGTCACCAAAACAGGCTCACATGCAAGCTGTTAAGCAGATTTTGAGGTATTTAAAAGGCTCAGTTGATTTGGGAATACACTACCAAAGGAATGGGAGCAAGTCACTTAACGGGTTTAGTGACAGCAGTCACATGGTTGATTCGGATGATGGCAAGAGCACAACCGGGCTGGTTTTTTACTTCAATGGTGCACCCCATCGCATGGAACTCTCAAAAACAAAATACGGTGGCCTTGTCTTCTTGTGAAGCTGAATTTATGGCTGCTGCAACTCAGGCACTATGGCTGAGAGGTTTATTGTCAGAGATAACAGGTTGGAAGGAGGAAGCTGTGACACTAAGAGTTGATAATCAGTCAGCAATAAGTCTAATGAAGAACCCGGTGTTTCATGGGAGGAGTAAACACATCAATACACGCTACCACTTCATAAGAGAGTGTATTGAAAAAGGAGAGATTAAAGTTGAACACATAAGTGGAAAGTTGCAAAAGGCAGATATTCTAACCAAGGCTTTGCCAAGGCAGAAGTTTGAAGAAATGAAGGAATTACTGGGAATGAAAATTATCACTTAATCATTGCAAGATTAAGGGGGTGATTATTGGGCTAATCTTGCAAGATTTGTTTTTATTATTCTGAATAAAAGCTGTAATATCACAGCTGTTTAATTTCTGTCTTTTCATTCTGTTTGACAGCTGGTAATTTACCAGCTAGAACTTTCCTTGTTTAGTAGAAGTTTACCATGTTTAGTTTATCTTGGGGGTTAAGTCTTTAGCTATAAATTGGCTTAATCCTCCCTTTCATTTTGTACTTCATCTTCTAAATAATTCAAGAATCAAAGAGCCAAAGGGGCCGACTATTTTTCATTCATTCTTGCTGTTCTTGTTTGATTTGGTGTTTGTGGTTATTTGATCCAATTGGACTTCATAGAACCCGAAAATCAACAAGAACAAGATGATAATTTTGACAATTAAGTCGGCCCGATTCGAGAGGGGCAACTCTCCAAACACGGTAAACTTATATAATAATTAACAAGACACCCTAAACTAAACTAAAACAAAGAATATATAAAGCTAAACCCATCCTAAATTACTCGGCAGTTTTGCCCCACTCCCCCATCTCCTAATTTCATGCAACACCTCTCCACTTGAATTTTAATCTTTTCCCGCTTTCTGCTACCCAGCAGCTCATGGATCTGCCTGACCCGTTCAAATGACTCTGACCCAATTTTGGGATTGTATCAAAAACCAATACGGGGAGAAAATAAAAGTTCTAGAGTGAAGGTACGTGTGCTTTACATGATTTAGTTCTCATTGCAACATAATCTTTTTTAACACTACTTTTTTCATGAACATTTAATTAGAATATACGGGTGTCAACTGTAAAATTAGTACATGGTAGTTAATTAGACTTTTTGAGACATGAAGATTCTCCCGTTAGTCAAGCATCGACTCACCTAGTCCTCTCTCAAAGAAAATTTCTTCACAGGCGGTAAGTTACAAATGCCTCTTGTTTACTATTTTTTTCATATTATTATGATTTTTTTTATTCATATTTTCTAAACCAAGTAGTACTAGAAAGGTGAATCACCACATCAGTGTATAGCTTGTTTGGAGAGGCATAGAGAACAGATGGTCTTGTTGTATGTTTAATCTTCTGTTATTGGAGCTAACTCTAGATATGCTCCTAGGCAAAAGCTCCTGCAAGGAAGAATATGAGGGACAATCACAATAGAGAAAAGGTTAATCTTCCAAACTGAAACCATTCATCTAACCATACAACTTTTGTGTAATTTTTTTTATATCAATTTTATAATTTTTTTGTGTTTGATTCCCACAGATAAACATATAATCAAGTGAGAAACAATGCAAAGATGGCCCTAAAATTATATTTTGTAAGGAATTTTTGGAGTCTTAAATTCCAAGATGTCCGAATATTCTAATTGATCATTTGAATACAGGAAGGGTAAACCTAGCGCACACAAGCCAGGGGTGGGTAATAAGTAATAACCATCAGATTTATTGGCTAATTAATAAACTCACTATATTCTACTTTTTAGTTCAAGTTAGCAAAGCTAAATAACCATCAGATTCTTTGCTGATAAGTTTTATCAAATTGGTATCCAACGTGTCTTATGTATTGCAATATTAAACAACAATTTCAGATCAGAGGTTTAGTTGCTGGAACCAGGTCACTCTATCACACTTCTAATATCTACAAAATGGATGCAAGCACTAAGCAGTGGTGGGTCGGAGTTATTACCTTAAGACGAACTCAGGGACAATCCACCTGAACTCGACCCACCAGGTTACAATCGACTTCGTAGGTAACCCTTCAATGGAGGCACAAAGACAATCAACGAAGCAACGCGGCACGGGTAGGCGACTAGCCCCCCTGTTTTTTTCGTTTAATAGTGTACATATCCCGATTCGTAGTGCAAAATTTTTAAAAAAATTTTATTTCGTCCCCGCTGAAAAAAATATATACCCTATGTTCGCCCCCCCTAAAAAATTATTAAATTTTTTTTAAATAATTTATAAACATATAAAACCGATTCGATTAAACCTATAAACAAACAAATTTATGGGTATATATTAGGGGTAATTTTGTAGAAACATAACCAAGTTTTGATTTTGTTCCAATTAAATCACTGGAACTTTGTTTTGTTTCAATTAGGCAACTTAAGTTTGATTTATGTTCTAATACTAGATAAAAAAACCTGGATAACATGTAATCTTGATTTGTTTAGGTTTTATAAGTGCATTTTTAGATGATTTTATGACCCATTTGATGATTTTATGACCCTTTTCTATAACATTTTGAAAAAAGCACAAAATGCACAAATGAGTCTAAAATACGTTTAAAACTTTCAACGGGTCATAAAATCATCTAAAAATGCACTTATAAAGCCTAAACGAATCAATATTACCTGCTATACAGGTTTTTTATCTATTATTAGAACATAAATCAAACTTAAGTTACCTAATTGAAACAAAACAAAGTTCCAGTTATTTAATTGGAACAAAATCAAAAGTTGATTATGTTTCTATAACATTTTCCCTATATATTAAGCTCAAAAATCTGTTTAGTGTTTACCCAATCTCCAAAGTCCAAAAACTTAAAATCTGTTTTGTTTTATTTGTTTACCCGTTTAGCAAAAAAAAGGGAAAAAAAAACGCCTTCTAGTTCTGATCCCTTGCATCGCCCACTCGCCCGATTCTCGACCAGCCACCAGCAGCACTGGCCCCGCCGCACACCCGGCCTCGGCCTGCGTCCCTGCGCCGCCCGGGCCTCGGCCTGCGGCCCTGCTTCTAGCTTCTTCCTTCTTGCTTGATTTGTGAATCAGGTAATGAATTCGGCCTCTCACCTCTTCCTACTTCTTGTTACTTGCTTTGATTAAGTATTTGAGTAGTTTAATTATTGTTTATTGTTACTTTGTTAATTGTTAGTGAATCTAAACATTTAGGGTTTTGATTTTTTTCAAATTTTTTACAGAATTATTGGTATAAATTTAGTGTCTGAGATGGGGAAAGAGAAAACTATTGAATCATTTTTCAAAAAACAAGTTGTTGATGAAGAGAGTGATAAGGCACGTCAAGAGAAACAAAAACGTCAAAGATGTTCAACTAGTGAGCCGGATCATCCGGTTAATGAAGTGAATCTTAATCATGGTATTTCAAATGGTAATGAAGTGGTTGTTAACAATTTAGAAAGAGATCCGGCTAAACGAATATAAATGTTTGATCGTTCGGTTAATTTAAGGGAACAAGTAAGACGGTTTATTTGAATTTAGGACCATACCAAATCTATCTTAAAGAGTATCCTAAAGATCAAAAGCAACGTAGATTCATAAATGCTTGGTTCAAGATGTTTCCTAGTTGGTTAGAGTATTCACCAGCAACAAATGCTTCATATTGTTTTCTTTGTTATTTGTTCAATGATAAACCAATGTGCGCAGTGGATATGATGCATTTGCAGTTAAAGGTTTTAACAATTAGAAAAAAGTTAATGATGGGAAAATTGTGCATTCTTGAACCATATCGATCCTTCTCAACATAGAAATGCTGTGACTTATAGTGAAAATTTGCTAAATCAAGCAACACACATTGGAAATGTCTTTGAAAAACAAAGTCAAGAACTACTATTAAAGAACCGTTTAAGATTAAAAACTTCGATTGATGTAGTTCGTTGGTTGACATATCAAGCTTGTGCCTTACGTGGACATGAGAATCGGGGTAATTTTTTTCTTGAAATGCTAAAAGTTTTAGCTTCTTATAATGATGAAGTTGCGAAAGTTATATTACAAAACGGTCCTTATAATTCAAAATATACTTCTAGTGAAATTCAAAAAGAAATTCTAGATATTATTGCAAATAAAGTTAGAGGCCATATTCGTAGTGAAGTAGGGGATTCATACTATTGTGTAATAGGAGACGGTTCAAAAGGCATAACATGAAAACTGGGTTTGGTCTGGATAAGTCTAAACTCAAATTATTCCAGTACACCAATTCTTTTCAAACTTGGTTTTTACTATTAATGTTGTTTGTGCTTCTAGTAAGCGTCATGATGAGTTACAAAAGGCCAAGGCAGATGAGCTTCAAAAGTGGTTAGATTTGGGTGAAATTGAATCGGGAGCGGGACTTAATCAAGTTAGGACATTAAGTAGACCTGGTGATACACGTTGGGGTTCCCATTTTAAGTCCGTTTGTAGTTTGATTGAAATGTTTGTGTTTGATCGGGTTATGTAACTTACACAACACTTCACAAGGTATCTTCTACTAAGCTGATAGATGCGGAAATTCTATCAACTTGATTTGCAAAACAGATTGAAACAAATACAGATAACAATTATAAATTCAAGGTTAAAGTATATTGCATTCAACTGTTGAGATTACAAGTTTTAGCTCAAGCACAAGCGCATACATGCTAAGTTACAGATGAAGGATTATATACTAAAACCTACAGCTGTATCCTCGTAGGGATACAAGGCTGGACAACATAATAGAAACAAACTAATGCTAAAACTAGTATCTGTTATGGTTTTGACAGGCCAAGCCATATTAATTACAATTAATTTATAAGACTCCATTGACTTTTACAACAATGTATTTTGTAGTGTAGGCATTTATTTCTTGGTGGGTTTGTTTCCGACGATGCAGATTCATGGGGTGGAATACAATTTATGGGTCAAGATGTGGTTCGAATCATGGGCCGGGTCATGTGTCAAGGGTCGAGTCATGGTTCAGACCATAAGTCGGTTCATTGGTCGGTTATTGTTTAGGCAAGGTTCGATCATGGGTTGTGTAATGACGCGAACCATGACTCGACCCTTGATCCGACCCATGACGCAAATCATGATTCGAACTATGACCTAACTCATAATTCATGACCAGAACAATGATTTAAACCACGACCCAAAGCATGGCCTGAACCATAACCCAATTCATGACTCAAACAATTACTCGACCCATGAACCAAGCCATGACCCGACCAATGACCCAAGCCCTTATCTGAACTATGATGCGTCGCTCGACCCGATCCATGAATTCTCTTGTGAGACGATCCATGATCGGACCACGAGCTAAACAATAACTAACCAATTAACCGACCCATGGTCCGAACCATGGCTAGACACACGACCCAACTCATGATTCGAACAATGATTAGAACATTGACTTGACCCATAAATTGTATTTCAATCATTCATCTTCTAATGTCTCCGAATAACATGAAGTAAAGAATCATTTTTTACTAGAGGTAACTAAACAGGACAATAGAATGGTAATGATCCATTCCATTCCCCTGTTCATTTCATTCTTTCATACCAAACAAACCCTAAAAGTCAGAATGGTAATTAGGCGTTCAAGTTAGACGGCATGTTCCACGTACCTGAGATAAAGAAAAACTTGATTTCAATCCCTTAGATGATTGAATCAAACAGACAAACAAACTTACCTATAATATTCCCCATCTTTAGTAGGGTCTGTGAAGAAGGATGAAGACAAACCTTACCACTATCGTAGTTGGGATAGAGAAACTATTCTGAAGGAGTTTCCGGCTCAAAGTTATCTTTTGAAGTTAAGCTACTTTTGACCTTGAAACCTTGGCGTTTGACAGTCTTTCTTTGTTATTTGCTAGAGTCAACAAACCATTTGTCAAGATTGTTAGATCGTGGCTCTAAGGTGGTTTGTAAGGGGCTTGCACTTCTTCAACTTGGGATCACAAAATTCACACTATGTACACATGTAATTCATAAACGGGTCGTGTAATCACTTGCCAATTGTTGGTTAGTACAATGCAAACATCATGAGATCAAATAACTCATTCTCAAATTCTATGCACAAAAATAACGGTGAACGTCACCATTAAGCGTCCCTCACCGACCGGTCCCACGACCAACATGAGAGGTAAATCGCGTTATTTTTTTGCTTCAAAATGCTATTTTATCTATGAGGTTTGTTACATCTTAAAATACAATCAATATTGTCTAAGTGATCATTCAAGCAAATCTCTTCTTTACTAACTTTGTAGTAAGTCTTGTTTTTCATAACAATAGAACGCTACCATTAAGAGCAAAAACAGATTCCGAAGTTACCGTTGAAACTTTGGCGGTTGGTGAATCATGTGCTATGATGGATCAAATCGGATAGTCGGCTTTGTGAATATGTAAAGATTGCATTCATCACAACTAGAGGAGCAAGAATTATATACACATAGAATAATAAATACAAGGAAGATCAAAGGATACAATAATAAATACAAGGGAGATCAAAGGATACAATAAATACAATATAAACAATCTAGAATAATCTATGATTTATTAACATCCCCCCTCAAGCGAAATGGTGGCGGACGGATGCAAAGCCGATCCCGAAAGTATTCAAATTGAGCCCAAGAAAGACTTTTGGTAAATATATCCGCAACCTGGAGCTTGGATGGTAGAAATATAGTGCGGAGATGCCCTGATGCAACAAGTTCGCGAATAAAGTGGTAATCAAGATCAATGTGTTTACCCCGTTTATGAGAGACCGGATTTTGTGACAGGAAAATAGCACTTTTGTTGTCACAAAACAAAGTGGGTTTAGCCGATGAGAGGACATGTAATTCTTTCAGAAGGTTCACAACCCAAATAATTTCAGCAGCAGTGTTGGCCATGGCACGATATTCACTCTCACAACTTGAACGGGCCACAGTGGGTTGTTTCTTAGCAATCCAGGAGATAAGATTGTTGCCTAGATAAATAGAATACCCATAAGTGGAACGACGAGTGTCAATGCATCGAGCCCAATCAGCATCAGAGTAACCAATAACAGCCGGAGCGGAGACGCGTGAAAAAACCATACCATAAGAAATGGTTCCTTTGATATAGCGAAGAATACGTTTAACATGTTGAAAATGATCAGTGGTTGGCGATTGGAGAAATTGACTAACTTGGTTTACAGAATAGGCAATGTCAGGCCGTGTGATAGTAAGATATTGAAGAGCACCAACCAACGAACGATATGAAGTAACATCAGAAAAAAGGACACCAGTAGAGGATAGAGTCTCATTTGTCGCAAGAGGTGTATGAATCGGCTTACAATCAAGTAGGCCAGCACGCGAGAGTATATCATGTGCATATTTTGCTTGGCTCAGAAAAAGTCCATCAGTAGTGTGAGTGACTTCTAAGCCAAGAAAGTAATTCAAGGAACCAAGATCCTTGATAGCAAACTCCGAGTGAAGCTGAGCAACAAATGATGTGATAAGGCCATTATTGTTACCAGTTACAATTATATCATCAACGTATACTAGGAGATAAATAAGAAATCCCTTATGACTATACACAAATAAGGAAGGGTCAGCACGACTGCAAGTAAAGCCACATTGGAGAAGAAATGTGCTTAATCGTTGAAACCATGCACGAGGAGCTTGCTTCAACCCGTAAATGGCTTTCTTGAGCAAACAAACATGATTGGGAAAACGGGGATTGGCAAATCCGGGTGGTTGTTCCATAAACACTTGTTCAGTGAGATTGCCATGTAGAAACGCATTGTTGACATCAAGTTGGCGAAGATGCCAGTTTTTCTGCACAGCTAACGCAAGAACCACCCGAATAGTGGTAGCTTTGACTACCGGACTAAAAGTGTGAGAATAATCGACACCCGGAACTTGGGAATAACCTTGAGCAACAAGGCGAGCCTTATAACGTTCAACACTACCATCGGCACGAAATTTCGTGCGAAATAGCCATTTAGATCCAACAACATTCTGAGTTGGTGGCCTAGGAACAAGAACCCAAGTGTCATTTTTGTGGAGAGCAGTAAGTTCATTGTTCATAGCCTCAACCCAATGAGAGTGCTTAGAGGCAGATTTGACCCCTTTGGGATCGGTAGAAGCAAATAATGCTTGAAGGAGCCCATTCGAATGAACAAAGGCAAGGTCTGCCCGATGCAGGGGTTTAAAGATTCCGGCCTTGGCACGCGTAATCATGGGATGGGAGGAGGTAGAGGGTGGGATAGGAGCCGTAGTATGAGGAGCCGAGTCCGTAGGGACAGTAGGGAGATCAGATTGGTTGGGAAGGATGATGGGGGGTTCGGAGGTAGTGTGGACTGAGGACGTAGGGGGTGATTGTGGAGAAGGGATGTGGCTGGGTGAGTCTGGAGGAAGATTGGTAGGTGGGTTGGGAAGTGAGAAAGAGTTAAGAGGGGGCTGGTCAGGGATTAAAAAATCACAACAGGTAACGGTGGAGGTAGGGGGTGACTTGGGTAATGAATTAGATGATGAAGGGATTGTGGAAGTAGGCTTCAGAGAGGAGTTGGTAGTATCAATGTATGTGTGCCAAGGCAAAGTGATGAGATTTGTGGGTGAAGTTGATGTCTTGAAAGGCAAGTAAGTTTCATCAAATCGAGCATGACGAGTGACAAAGATCCGACCGGTGGTAGGATCCAAACACTTGTATCCTTTATGTTGAGTACAATAGCCAATAAAAATGCAAGGAAGACTACGAGGAGCAAGCTTATGCTCCGAATAGTCCCTTAAGTATGGGTAAGCACGGCACCCAAATACACGAAAATTATTATATACCGGGGCAGCCGAGAATAAAACTTCAAATGGTGACCGATTGTTCAAGACTTTGGTAGGCAATCTGTTGATAATGTACACAGCACTAGAAAAGGCATGCTCCCAATAAGGAATTGGAAGATTACTATTAAAGAGGAGTGCCAATCCAGTCTCAACAACATGACGGTGCTTCCTTTCAGCCCGACCATTTTGAGGCGGGGTGTAGGGGCATGAGATACGATGAAAGGTGCCATTAGCATCTAGAAGGTTTTTGACATTACGGTTAAGAAACTCTGTGCCACCATCGCTTTGAAAGACCTTTATCTTTCGTGAGAATTGAGTTTGCACAAACGTTAAAAATGTGGTAAATATGCCAAAAAATTCTGACTTTGTACGTAATGGATAAAACCATGTAAAGCGAGAAAAGTCATCCACAAATATTACGTAGTACCGAAAATTATTTAAAGAGGAAATGGGTGCAGGTCCCCATAAGTCACAGTGGACCAAATCAAGACAATGAGATGCCCGTTTGTCATTTGTTTGAAAGGGTAAACGATGTCCTTTAGACATTTCACATGTGTCGCAAATCCCAGGTTTAGGCAATATAGATGTAAGATTAACACAACCAAGTTTATTTAAGATCGAAATTGTATCATAAGAGACATGTCCCAATCTAGAATGCCAAATCTCAAAAGAAGCTTTATTCGAAATAACATAAAAGGCTTGAGGGCTTGACTTCAACACGTACAGTCCGTCTTCACAGCTTCCTTGAGCTAGGACCTGTTTCGTTGTTCGATCCTGAATGAAAAAATAAGGTTGTGAAAATAAAACATCTAAGTGATTGTCTTTGGTTAATTTGCTCACTGAAAGGAGATTTTTCGTGAGGTGTGGAACCACCAAAACATCTTTCAAATAAATATTATTAGATAGTGTATGAGAACCAGTGTGCGAAACTGGAAGTGAATTACCATTTCCAAATAAGACCTTGCTATCACCAGTAAAGGGGACCGACTGATGTAGATTATTAGGTGCTTGAGTCATGTGGTCAGTAGCACCGGTGTCGGCAATCCAATCAGGGCCAGAAGAGGCAACATTACACTGGGCAAGAAAGGCATTAGCAATGTCCGGTGCGCCCGGGACCGCTTGAGAAGCAAAGGACGAAAGAGATGGGCATCGGTTGGCATAATGGCCATCTTGTCTGCATAACTGACAATGCGGGGGTCTACGACCGCGACCACGACCCCCAGCAGGTTGGGTCCTAAACCGACCAACACGAGTAGTACGTCCTCCACGAGAGGACTGAGAATGGAACGCCACAACATGTGTTTCAGATGCATGCAAGGACTTAAGAAAAAGTTCATGGGACTCCGCTTGAACCAAGAGTTCACGAAAAACAGGAGCGGGCTTAGTTGCACGCAAGGCTGTGGAAAAACTCTCAAAAGCAGTACCAAGGCCGTGAAGAAACCAATGGTTTTTGTCAGCATCATCAACCGGATGACCAGCCGCCGAAAGTTGATCACACAAAAGTTTAAACTTACGGCCGTAATCAGCGACGGGAGAGGACCCTTTGGTGATCTGACGAAGCTGATCCCGAAGATTCTGAACCCGTTCGATTGAAGTATTGCTGAACGCATTCTCCAAGGCTAGCCACATGGAACGAGCAGTAGGTAAACCAATGACTTCAGCGATTGCCTCTTCAGTCAACGAGGCATTGAGCACCATGATGGTGCGTTTGTCATTAGAAAGCCATAGAGCATAAAGAGGATTGGGAACATGTTTGGTGTCTTGCAGAAGGGTGGGAGAAGGAGGGTTTTCTGTTCCATCAACATGGGAGATAAGGTTGTGGACGGTAAGAAGGGGTTCCATCTGATTCTTCCAATAGAGATAGTTGGTAGGAGATAGTTTGACGGCTAGCATGTGGGAGATTGAGCTCATGGAGATGGCTTCAGCAGATTTAGAAGAGCTGGCCATGAAGATCAATGGAGAAGGAAGACAGAAGATGAAGGGAGAGGGAAGGGAGGGGAAAAGAACCAGGCTCTATACCATGTGAATATGTAAAGATTGCATTCATCACAACTAGAGGAGCAAGAATTATATACACATAGAATAATAAATACAAGGAAGATCAAAGGATACAATAATAAATACAAGGGAGATCAAAGGATACAATAAATACAATATAAACAATCTAGAATAATCTATGATTTATTAACAGGCTTTCTTTTCTTTTCACCAAACCAAAAGATATAAATTATGATAATTTTTGCTTTAAATGAGCAAAAATCTGCTCTACTATACCTTTTGTGCTCACTTGAATGAGTGTTACTCATAGTTGTTTTTAGGTTCATTATGAACGCATTAAATAATTAAATTGGGTCTCGTGCTATGCTGCTACTATTTGAGGCTTTAAGCTCAATGTGGTTAGGCTCGTACGTATGTTTCAATCAACGTACGTATGTTTCTGATTGGCCCATATTTGATTAAATAAATCAAATAAATTTAAATTTAATCTAGAAAATCTTTTGTATTTTGGTTGAATAATAACTAGATTTTAGGACTTGCGCGTCGCGGCGGGGTCGATATACTGAACCGATGTACACAAACACATCCAAAGTCTTCAATGTAAACTCACATTATAACACACACATTGACATTGTCAATGTTGTGTAAAAATGAAGTGCATTGAAAAATGTTGTGTAAAAGAAATGAAGTGCATTGAAAAATGAACCCATTTTGAAAATCTTATGTAAAAAGTGAGATGCGTTGCAGAGGTATCGTTAAACTGAACAAAAATTACATGTAAAAATATGGAACAACGTACACGTATTGGGCCATGTTAAGTCTTGACTCAATTGGGTTTATTAAAAATAAAGGTAACATATAGGATTATCTAGTGCATATTCAAATGTAAACCCACACGTTATATCAAAGACATTGACAATATCGAAAATCTTATGTAAAAAACTGAAGTGCATCGAAGAATGAACCAAATATAGAATACATTGTGTAAAAAAGGTGAACAACATTATAAGTATAACGTTTAACAATGCATGCGCCTCGCGGCGTGTAAAGCGATAACTCTATCAGGTTTATTAAAATTAAAGGTAAAGCATAACTATTATTTGGTACATATGCTAATAATCCAAGAGACGATTTTACTTTTAGTAATAGTTTAATGTTGGAAAACTTAGATATTTATACGCATAAGAGGGTTGTACAGATAGCTTCAAGACATGTACATGTACTTACTTTTAGTAATAGTCTAATGAAAGAAGAGATATATTTATACGCAATAGAGGGTTACACGTATAGCTTCAAGATCTGCATCTCTTGAAAGATAAAAAATGAGGAACAAAGAAAAGGAGAAGCTTGCATGACGTGAGGGGATTTGAACGGAGGTCCTATCCTATAGGACCAATATAATAAAACCAATTAGGCTGTCATGACTTTTTGAGTTTCAACAAAAAAAAAATATATTATTTGTAAAATTAGAATAGTAAAGACCAAAGTGTTGCAACTAAGAGTTGTATAGTCTGTTGCAATATTTGTAAAAAAAGAAATAGTGAAAACGTCTCACGAACCAACTTTAGTTTTTAATATATATATTAATTTGAATCTTCTTTGTGCATATCTAAAATGTTATGTATATATTGTCTATCAAACATTGAACCCACTAACAATCAAAATCAAATTTAAAGTGACGGTGTAAGTAAACAAATGTGGTAGTTCTTTAAAATAATTTATAAATTATAACTTTTTCATTCATTGGTTTTATTATTTGTAAAAACAAAGATGCAATTTTGAAAGTATCAAACTGCTAGTGTGATGATAAACTGTTTGTAGTTGCATTTTTGAAAACAACATGTAATTTACCTCTAAAATCAGTTTTGACCACCCCAACATGTTTATTGGCAAGTTCTCTTGCTCAACTAAATTAATTACATGTGTAACAACATATTAATTGTAGAAAAAAGTGTTGTTTAAGGAATGTTATTAAGATTTTGTAGAATATTTGATTAATATTATTATGTAATTTAAAATTTGAAACAAATAATTTCTCATATATAAATACATAAATTCTAAAACATTCCTATACACTAGGATTAGGTAGGACGTGTGCGCTTATGTGGCAAATGACGATTTGATGTGATTGTTTCCATAAGGCTGTTAGCTAGCATTAACATCATATTTTAATGCCTTCATACATATTCTTTTACAAACAAATGTTTGCTCTTTTCTCCGGTATGGGAAGTGCATGAACCAAGAAAAGAAAATAATGGCAAAAAATCTGGACATGCAGAGTAGCAGCAATTTGTTGAGTTAACATGCACAAAGATGTTAACTAACGTTTCCACCATAGTTGCATTCAATCCACCCTTTTATACAAAGAATTGTTTGTTGTTTGCTTCAATGTGGGAAGTGTAACCAATAAAACCAAGGTTAAAGATGTGCGAATACCAGTTCTTTTGGAATGTACCGCTTGTGTTCGAAACGGTGTTAATAAGGAATCTAAACAAATGAATTACTTTGATGGCAAGGCTGGTTAGTCCCGATGCAACTCGCATGGTGACTTTCTATTTTGATATCATTTTGTCGATTGACTACCACCGAAAGGTTCTTGACATTAGTATTTATTATACGTGAGATTAACAGTGTTGAAATTCTAGCTTCAAAGTAAAAGCTAAAGAATTTTGTGCATGGTGCCAGGCTTGAAACATGGCATTAATTTTTTTTCTTCCTCTTTTTCACTTCATAATTGAGTATAATGAGACATAATAAAGCTTTTTATCTTCGTTTTTGTTTGCATAACCGATTCATCACAGCCTCATATGTTTCTTTGAGTATTATCATCATTTCATAACGCTCGGGTTTTAGTCGTAACGGCCCACCGCAGAGCGCGGGTAACGTTACTAGTTCATATAATTAATCATTTACATAAATATAGTATCTACCGAGTTGATAGTTAAATTTACATCAGTACTTAAAATTCAAAATATAAGATTAAATTTGTCGTCGTATTTTCTGACATTGTAAACATCTTAATCTATTATAACTTACATGGGTGTAACGAGGTTGTAGTGTCTCTTAAATTGTGTAAGTTAACTGTTGGTTTTCGAAGTGGTCGAATGGTAACACTTATTGTATCATGAACTTCGTCTTTTGAAAACAAACATATCAACATCAAAATGAAAAATTCCACCATCACCACACATTTGTATTTGTTAGGTCTTCGAGTTTTTTTTTCCCAACGCTTTGCAAAATAATTTGTTAGTGTAATGACAACTTGAGTTTAATTCATTTGTAGAAATGGCATCACAAAACTTGTAATGAGGCTTTTGAGACAACATTCATCTCAACTAAATCCTAATTAATTCATATTTCCATATTGTTCATATATGCAAAAGAATACAAACAACATTTGTCCCGATGTTGGAACCTTGACCATCATATAATTATCAGTGGATCATTGTGTAATACAAGACTCGAAAGTATAAATAAAAAGTAAAGCGAGCATAATGAGAGTGCTTAGGAAAATAAGGAGAGTAAAACAAATGTTAAGAGAGTGTTTTTGTGTTCAAGTGTGGTACTTAACAAATTAATCGTATATCTATTTATACCAAGTTAAGGAGCTAAAAAAACAGCTAGAAATTGGGTTCCAACTACCAGATCTTGATTGAAGTAGACAAAAAACCTATTATTTTAGGTTTAACGACTAGAACCGGTCCTTTTTGGTTGGGTAACAGTTAGGAATATGCATTCAAAAAAAGTTTAATAACTCATGGTTTATATAGAGTATGGACCGATTCTTTTAGATACACGTTTTAAACCAGTTCAATCCTATGTCAAATCTTTGATTTTATTTTCAATACATGTTTTTATGTACATCTTATACACATGATCATTTGGGCCCCTTCAATCCACGAATTGGCCTTTTTAAACCCGAATGTCATCATGTGCCACTAGAGTTTTTTTAAGAATGATATGTGTGATTAAGTATGACAAATACATGAACAAACTTAAGTGCTAACATGACACAAATCTAACATGTGATTTGTAGGTTTGGCTTTGGTCTAAAATAATTCCTATTAGTTCAGATTGGATTCGTAAACACGTTTAGCAATTGGTTGTGTTTGGGTAGACTCATATTTATGTTCGACTCGATCGTTGATTTCACGTGTAAAGCATAAGAGTTATAAAAATCTTCATGTGAGATAAGAGTCAATAGTATGTTTTAAATAATCTAGTTGAATTATAAATTTTAATTAGTTACTTAAAGTTTGTTTTTATCTGTATACTTACAGATTATCATTAACTTAAGGCCGGTTCTAGCTTTTTGGAGACCACAAAGCCGTAACAAAACATTTATGTATTTCAAAGAAAATATAAACATAAACTAATAATAACACGGATTAAAATTAAAAACTACATAAAACTAAAATAAAAACTAAAAAATTATATAAACAACTAAATTTAAAAGTTACTTAAAGTAAAACTATTAATCAAATATTGACTGTTCACAGTTTTTTAACGAGTCATTTTGTGTTTACCTGTTTTAAACGGGTCGTGTTCGTGTTTGAAAAGACAGACACGATAATTTTGCGTATTGTGCTCATGAATGCAATTAAATTGAGTCCTTAATCCTTACAAATTGAACACGAAAAAGAACAAACTCTAATAAACCCTAACAACATTTCGACTGCAAGTTGCAAGTGCAATCAGTCAAGAAACCTACAAAACTTCAAAAACCCTATCATCCATGATCACGTTAGCCATGTTTTCCTTTTTATAACTAGAAACTAAATAGTAACATATTGTAATTGCAGCACAAATGTATCAAATTCTAGAAATTCATGATGTAATATATGCTAATCAAATTGAAATCACCTAATCAGATTGAAAATTAAGTTGAAAGTCGGATTATAAAATTTAATCCAACCATGTTCAACTTGTTTTTTAATGATTAATATAGATTCAAATCAATCAGAGATATGTATGGTTTCATCAATTTCAAATTGTGTTAGCATTTGTGAGGGGGCGACGACAAATTTACAATTGCATGTCCATGGTGGTTTTAAGCCAAATTGAGCGAGGCTAAGAGAGAAGGAGGATATAGGACAGAAGAATTAGAACCACGTCGAAATTACTAAAAAAAACTAACATATCATACAAAAGTTAACTTCCATATATAAAAAGACAGTGACGAAGCTTGAAAAAAAGTTCGGAGGGGGCCGAATGATTTTTAAGAAGAAAACGGAGAGGGCCGAATGATTTTTAGGAAGAAAACGAAGGAAACCGAAGGATTTTATGACGAAATACTACTAAATCGACCCTTCTGACCGCAAAAACAAGGAGCTCAAAAGATCTGTCCATGTAAAAAGACAAAAGTAAATGACCAATGTAGACTTATCTTAGACCACTCCCATCCACAACCAACCAACCAAAACTATTCCATAAAATATTAAAATCTCTCTCTTTCATATATACAACCAATCAAACTTAATTTTTTCACTCTCATTCACAACCAACCCAACCAACCCAACCAACCAAAAAATATAGAGTAAACTTCTCTTCTGCTCCCTGTGGTTTGACAAAAGTAACCATTTTCATCCAAATTTTGAAATTTTGCAATTTTTTTCCATTAGTTTCAGAAAATTAACCATTTTCATCCAAAGTTCATTTAAACTTTGGATGAAAATGGTTACTTTTGTCAAACCACAGGGACTAAAATGGTTAATTTTCTGAAACTAATGGAGGAAAATTGCAAAATTTCAAAATTTGGATGAAAATTGTTACTTTTGTCAAACCACAGGGAGCAAAAGAGAAGTTTACTCAAAAAAATATTTTTAACCAACCAAAAAATTACATGTGGCATATATATAAACTTTAATAATATTATATTGGGCAACAAAGATTGGTGTGCCAACTTGATTGGGGTATTTTTATTAATTTTGATTTTTTTTTTTTGGTTCTGCCGAACAACCAAGCCCCCAAGTCGTGGATGGAGAAGTAACTCCACCTGATGTAACAGTTGGGTCTTTGTGGCATCCCTATTGCTTGTGATTGTTTCCCAACTTTTTACCCCTCATTTTATCACTCTTCTTCAAGGATTTTTTTTATTTATTTTTTTTTTCACGTTTTATTTTGTAAGGGAAATGAACAAATATCAAAAGTTGCATTTGTTCGGTACTTGTTTCGTTCCTTTATTTGTTTCTTACTTCATTTTATTTTTATTTTACAACTTATAAAAAATCTATTACATTTGGTGTTTTGATTTTAAGTTTCTTTTTGTA
The DNA here is from genome assembly GCA_009363875.1 of Mikania micrantha. Lineage (NCBI taxonomy): Eukaryota > Viridiplantae > Streptophyta > Magnoliopsida > Asterales > Asteraceae > Mikania > Mikania micrantha. Next base: position 57,343,433 of record CM018687.1, on the reverse strand, counting down.
TCTGCGTTTTCAATATTGTTTTTGTGTTTTACGTCAGAATGATACCCATTTTGACATGTTTTGTATTGGTAATTTGATATTTGTGAATATGTATTCGTTTGCATATACAGGATTCTGACAGAATTGTCAGCGTGACATGCATGAAGAGAAAAACTAGTTATTTATATTCGAGCCAACCCATCTCAACCCGAACTATTTTTGTATATTTCTACATGTTTGATCAATCATAATCTTTAATCTAAAATTTGGTATTATGCGAAAAGATTTAGCCTGTAGAGAAATTCCAGAATACGAACACCCGAATGAAATTGAAAGTCTTGGATCGCACTTTCAGATCAAACTATTTGCGGTTCACTCAAATGTTTGATCGGATAAAATTCAATTTCGATTCAAGAACGAGTATGAAATTTGTTGTGAAATTCGAGAATGAACCAGTAAAGTTTAAAATGAAATCATCGATCAAATTTTGTTTGCGGGTTTTGGAAACTGCTTTCAAGCAGTTTTCAAGTTTTCCTTTTCACAAAAAGCCACTAAACTTTTATAACGAATTTTATAACCAAAATTCGTAAAATCAATCAAAATTCATAAAATCAAGTTTTCTTTGGACCCCGCCAGGGGCTGCCGCCCGTTGGACCCCACTAACCGGGGGCGCTGCCCCCGGACCCCGCCCCCTTGGAACCCTCTTGAATTATAAAACATTAAACAAGCGTGTACCTCATACCCAACTTATTTAATGAATTTCATAATTCGTATTGATCGATAAAATTAATCCCAATTACACTAAAATATCTAACAGCCTCTTCCCTTGGTTATATTCAAGAGACGGGAAAACATTTATATGTGAAAATAAAGAAGCTTTCACATAGAAAAAAACTAAAGTGAACCTAGGGTTGATGATAGCATAGATAAAATTATTCTTTTAAAAAAAAGTTAGGATTATTTCAACCTTTAATATCTTTTGGCTTGTAATCACTTATTACATATCCCGGTTTTAAATCGTTTAAAGTGGTAAAACCATCTAAGATTTAAGATTTTAGAAGTTAGATTAAACTCAAAAAGTTATGAGCACTCAAGATTTTTCAGACATCATATGTCTAATTTATCTCAAGTATATTTTTTTATTTGTTTGCTAATAAATGTTGTTAAGCCCGGCCACTCGGGTAAAGCCAATCGTAAAAAACTAACCATGTCCTGTGAACACATACAACACTGATGACATTGGCGGAGGTTTTAAGGGGCTCGGGGGTGCCCGGCCCCTGCCGTTTTTCTGGCCAGAAGTCTCGATATAGTAGTTTTAGGTCGAAAAATTTTATAGATATTGAGTCCGGCCCCTTCGGTTTTTCTTCATAAAATTCCTTGGGCCCCCTTGAATTTTAAAAAATAATAAAGTTGAACTAATATTGTAGGTTTACCTTTAAGGGTTTACAGTATCAGTTGTTATCTTGTTCATTAGCCAATATTGAGTTTAAATCTTGTTTTGGGCCTTAAAAATTAAAATGAGTCTTAACTATTTAACATTACCTATTTCAATAATCGTTTTCGCAAAGGAAATTGCTGAGAAAAGGAAATTGCTGAGAAGTTTGATTCGGAGTGTATAATCAATGAGTTCAAAGAGCTTAAAGGTCGTCGCATTGAATTGTGATTTTTCTTCCAGGTACTCACCTTTTCATTTTAAATATTTTATGTCTTGTTTGATACAAACATATATACATTTTTGAGTGGAACAAATATTTGATATTTTAAACTTTAAATTGTTTAACCCGACCTGAATAATAATGTGTCGACCCGAATTTTAGCCCGAAACATAGCGATAAGGAAAAAATTTTGCCCCATGACTTTTGGCCCCCTCGGACAAATTTTTCAAGCTCCGCCACTGACCGATGACCAATATGCCCGTTATTTAAGAAGAAACATACTGCGATAAAATTTCTAACTCACTTAGATAATATTACACAAAATTAAATGAGACTCAAACTTATAACATTAAGTCGTTTACACTAAAAGATCTTAGGTCGTCTGGTCTCAAATCAATTGATCTCTTAAAGAATTTGAGGCTCATTGATATAAGTTTTTATTTGTAAATGTCTTTTTTCACAATGGAAGAACATGTTTGGACAGTTGTTCTGCAACAAATACATGTTTATCCAGTCAAGAGTTTTGTCAAGTTTCTGTTCAACTAAATTACATACAAAAAACCAAAAAAATTGCACGAGCAATTTAAGGAGCGAACTAAACAAGGTTCCATGATTAGTGGAAACAAAAGGAGTAATCATAATTATTATACTAACCTCGATTTCCTTAAAAAAATATATAAAATTTTGTTTTTATCCCATGTGTGATCTATCTCCTCAAGATTCAAAATCAGTCACCATCAGAATTTAAAAAAACTAAAAACAAAATACAAAAAACTGACCGCTACAAACGCACAACTCTCATTCAAAGCAAAAATCATTCATCTTTTGCCCCACTTGCATCACTCTGCATCCACACAACACCAAACAATCCATTTAAATCAAGAACCTCATCTTCTGCTTGTTCCCCACTCCAATTAATCATACACCCAAAGTAACAGAAAACCTTTTTCCTCATTCTTTATGCTAAAAATGTTGGAATCTTTGTTCAATTTCTTGTTTTTTCAGATACCCATCAAGAATCTTAAAGGTAACAGCTTTAGAATCATAAGTTTTTATACAATTTCTTGTCCTTGCTCTGTTTTAGCTCTTGTGGTCTTGTTAAGTTTTGCTGATTGTGCATTATGTGAAGAACATTCCATAAATTCAGCCCCATTAGGGTTTGAAATTTCAGGGTTTAGTTATGATTCACATAGAAACGATGTTGGTTATGGTAAAGTTGAGAACTTGGTGTCTGAAAATGGAGTTTTCCAATTAGGGTTTCTGGAGAAAGATGGTGGTGAGTTTGTTGTTGTCATTAGGTACAATTTAGGCCCCAAATCTGTTAATTTGCCTGTTTGGACCGTTGGTGGTGGAGTTAGGGTCTCAGTTAACTCCACATTCAAGCTTTCACTGGATGGAAGACTAATCTTGTTTGAAAACCGTAGTAATTCTATTATTTGGAGCACTGATACCTCAAATTTAGGTGTGGAAACAGTTACCCTTTTGAACAATGGCAATTTAGTTCTGATGGGAAATCAAAATAGGGTCATCTGGCAAAGCTTTGACCGGCCGACTAACACATTGCTCCCAGGTCAAACTCTTAGTTACCCTCAAAATCTGAGAGCCCCATCTACAAAATCGGTTAGTAGTTACTACACGTTTGTGGTTAATCCAGACGGGTTAGCTTTAATGTGGGAAAATAACATCACTTATTGGAAAACTGATTTGGTCTCATCATCTGCAACTGCCAAAGAAGTTAGTTTTAATCCAAACGGTGTTTTAGAACTATATGATGATATGAAAAGGATTGTTTGGTCAGTGTCAAGTAAAGATTTCGGTGAAAGTTCAGTGAGTTTGAGGCATTTAAGAATGAATCAAGATGGGAACTTGAGAATCTATTCATGGGATGATGATGTTCATGTTTGGAGAGTTGGTTGGCAAGCTGTAGAAGACCAATGCAATGTGTTTGGTTCTTGTGGGTTATACAGTGTTTGTGGGTATAACTCAACTGGACCTGTTTGTGGTTGTTTGTATTCTGATATCTTAGACACAGGTAATGTGCTTCCATCCCCTGATTCTGGTGGTTCAGGGTGCAAGAAAATGGTTGATTTAGAAAACTGTAAAGCCCATACGAGCATGTTGGTTATGAAACAAACGGTTTTGTATGGACTTTATCCGCCTCATGATGTTGATATGATGTTAAACGAAGAGGATTGTAAAGATTACTGTTCTAATGACACCACTTGTTATGCTTTGACTTCAAAAAACGATGGTTCGGGTTTGTGTACTTTGAAAAGAACCGCCTTTATAAGTGGATCTACATCCCCTTCAATACCTTCCACTTCTTTTCTAAAAGTTTGTTTAGTCCCACAAGCGGTTGCTGCCAAGGGAGCTAAACCTAATGCCACCCCGAAAGGCGTATCTTTCCCATTTCAAGGTAATTTTAGTAAGATTGTAAGAGCGGTCGTGTTTGTAGTTCTTATGACGGTTTTGGTTATTTTGGTGCTTGAAATGTTTGTAGTATTGTTTGTTTATCATAAAAGGCGAAAAAATTCTCTTAAAGGAACAGTGAAAGGAGCTAAAATGAATCTCGAAAATACTTCTTTAATTCGGTTATCTTTTAAAGAAATACACGAACTCACATCGGGATTTTCGAATCAACTTGGTTTTTTCGTGTTCAAGGGGTTACTTTTTGAAGAAACAGTTGTGGCTGCAAAGGTTCTTGATGCCATTGTTTTATCAGAAAAGGAGTTCATAAAGGCGGTCTCGATCTTGGGTGGGATTCACCATCGAAATTTGGTGTCTTTAAAAGGATTTTGTTTTGAGCCAAAACATAAGATTCTAGTCTATGAGTGTATCCCAAACGGGTCGGTTGATAAATGGTTATTAGATGGTAAAGAAGAAAAAAGTTGGCAAAAAAGAGTGGATATCGCGGTTGGTGTTACACGCGCACTTGCATATCTACACACCGAGTGCCAACTATGCATACCTCATGGGAATTTAAAGCTTGAAAACGTATTGCTTGATGAAAATCTATCCCCAAAAGTGACAGATTTTGGCATTAAGAGTTTCCTACAAAGTGAAGGCTTGTGTTCTTCGTCTAACGAATCTCCATCGGAGAAAGATATTTACATGCTCGGGAAATTGTTGATTGAAATAGTGGTGTTAAGTAGGGAAACAATTGGTGATAGTTTGGATCAAGTGATGGAGAAAGTGATGCAAGAACAAAAGTATTTAGATAGTGAGGATTTGAGAGGGGTTGAAAGAGTGGCAAGAATATCATTGTGGTGTATGCAAAATCAACCATTTTTGAGACCTTCTGTTGGTGAAGTGATGAAGGTTCTAGAAGGTACCCTTTCTGTCGATCGACCTCCGTCTAGCTTCGCATACAGAAATGGCGATGATAGAGGGATAGAAGTTGCAGGTGTTTTTGGAGAAGTAGAACCAGTATCCTGAAGGTTAGTTTCGTGATTTCACATGAACTTTGTAGTCTAACTCTAGATGGTAGTTTACTAGCTTTAACTGCTGAGTGTCCGGTTTTTGTTATTTTGAATATCTTGAAATCTCTCAATCAAGAAATTTTTCATATTCATGTTTTCCCTGTTTCTACTAGATCTTTTATCAATCACTTTTTTTTTTAATTTTAATAGAAATACAATATTTATTCACCACTTATAAAATTTAAGAAAAAAAATAACAATGAACAAATTTCATTTATATATTATCTACACGTGTAACTCATGTATACTTAAGCATGTGTAGGCAAAAAATTACTTTGATGATTTTTATGAGTAAAAATACCATTTTAGTCCCTGTGGTTTGGTAATTTTTGTCATTTTAGTCCAATAGATTAAATTTTGTCATTTGGGTCATTATGGTTTCCATTTTATTGTCATTTTAGTCCAATAGATTAAATTTTGTCATTTTGGTCATTATGGCTTCCATTTTATTGTCATTTTCGTGCCCCATGGTTTGGTTAATTTTGCCATTTTAGTCCAAAAGTTTAAAATTTAATTGGACTAAAATGACAATAAGATGGAAACCATAATGACCAAAATGACAATAAAATGAAACAATAATGGCAAAATTTAAACTTTTGGACTAAAATGGCAAAAGTTGTCAAACCAGATGGACTAAAATGGCATTTTACTATTTTTATATTGATAAGCATTAGCAACTATATATAAAAAATACAAACTTTAAGAAATATGAAGTAGTGATAGAACTTCCCACATTAATAAACACACATCCTAGCCTTCAATAGTTCATAACACAAACTTATACTATAACGATTCAAGAAAAGAATGACCCGCCGTTGACTTAATGATTCGGGCCAAGAAGCGAGAGAAGAAATGTTCGATAATGGCCCGATGTTTCAGAGTGAACCGCATCATTCAAACTCTTCTTGTACTTGTTATGGTACTCGGCCTTTATGTATTGCATATCAATCTCAGTTCTTGTCACAATCACCCTTATAAGTGTTGTGTCATCAGTCCCTAAACCTTTCATTGACTTATGCAACACCTGTAAACATTTTTAACTCTATGAGAATATGAGACTATCATATTGTAACATTAAACCGGTTTTATTGAATCAAAATTTCACCTTTGCAAAGTGCTTTGCAGGATTTTCAGCATATTGTAAGATTGTTATAAGTGCGAGTCGAAATAACCCTGAAGTTTCCTTCTTTATAGCCTGCAAATAAAAGTGATAAAAACAAGCGTAATTCGTTGTTTAGCAAAATCTTGGAAACAAAATGAGGAAAAATGGAAAATTTTTCATGTTTCTTGTGAAAACCTTTTTAAGTGATCCTCCATACATGTCATGGTAACATGTGTTTGTAGCAACCAAATGTGCTCTGCTTCTTTCACTAAAAATCTGCACAAAAACCTTCTCGTCGGTTCCTAATTTCTTTTCACCGGCTATGTACAAAGCTTCTGCGTCTTTTGCAGCCATTTCCCTATCAACTTCCATGCCTTCATAGCGTGGTTTGCTTACACAAGCAAGCAAAATCTGCGCAAGAAACCAACTTTTGATCAAATGATGGGTTCCTGCCATCCAATGATCAAGAATATGACACAATATGCAAAAATGAAACTTGGTAAAATGAAAAGTTGGTCAAGATTTGACCTTTTGGTGATCACCAGAGGCTTGCAGCTTGATGTCATGTTCAAGATGAGTTCCAAAAGTCGAATGGTAAATTTGTGCGAGTGTTTGTAATTGGGAACTCGTTCGAGAGCATATGATTTCGGTTACAGCTTCAAGATTGATGAATTCTTTGGTCAATCCTTGTTTTAATATAATGGCATCCCTTCCTGCTGGATCATGCATCCAGAGCAGAACTGCACTCTGTGACATGATTTTCAATAGTCAAACATAACATTTTCCAAATTCACTTTCATGGTTTTATGTTTTCTGTTCAATCATTCTTCAACAGTAATCATCTTTCCAAAACATCAGTGTAGAACAAAACCATATCTATAAAGATCAATTATTCTTATCCAATTTTGAAATCCAAAATAGTAAGTTTGACTTATAAAGGTCAAAATTGAATTCTGTAACTGACCTCTAACTTGCCACTAAGTTCAGAAGACAAACGTTTAAGGATGTCATCAGAATACATTGTCCGGTACTCTTGTTGGATATACGCCCGTTGCGTCGCATCACGATGAGCAAGAATACCGATTATTTGATCAGTATCACACCCAAATCCTGATCAAATTATTTTAAAAAAATGAGATTGATGTTTATACAAGATGGATCAAGAATTCAAGATCCGATCCAAACAATCAATTTATAGTTTCTAAACAAGAATAATGAAAAATACAACAAGGGGATGAATTAAAATCAAACTTTGACAAGTCTTTTATTGTAATCTAATGATCAATTCAATTGAAAGTCAAAGGGTTGACCTTTGAAAGCCTGGTGTAATTGGATTGCGTCATCCCGGGGAGAAATCGGTGCGGGAGGAAGAGTCAGGGTCGCCATGATCGATCGTTGTTTGGAGAGAAAACAGTGAATGATGATGGAAATAGAGCAATCAAATGGAAATTGAGAGGGTCAAGTGCGATTGACTGGATGGAAAGGGTCAAAATCGAATACGGTTGCGTGTCAAACAACCGTCGTTGCCAACCTTTTCCTTTGTCGTAAAAGAACCCAACATTAATTAGGGGTTCAAAAAAAATCTGTATCCGAATCTGAAATATCGGAAAAATTCGGATTTTCGGAAATTCGGATTCGAAAAACCTATTTTGAAAATTTTCGGATAGTTTAGATATTCGATATCCAAAATAGTTTTTTTTTCCGGATATTCGGATACTTTTTCGAATATTTTGGATATCCAGAAAATTTTCAGATGTTTTAGATAGTTTTCGGATATCCGGATAATTTTCGGGTATTCAGATGTCTGAAATATATTTTTTAAAGTTTTTTTTTTTTTTTTTCTGATTTCAAATATCCGAAAATAAACGTTCCTAACATCAATGGTATCATGCAATTGCTTGGTAAACAAAAAATAAAATTAAATAAATAAATAAAAAAATAAAAACTATAGTTGAATAAAATTACACACACATTAATATCATCGACACAACATTCGTAATGAAGTTTGTAAACATGTCACATCGTGCGATGTCACTTTTGATTTTTCTTATTTTTTTCCAATTATAGTACTTTTTTATATTCTTCTGCCGTAACGTAGGACATAATATTGTTTTCTATCTACGTTTCAACCGTCACATCACAATGTATGGATTTTAGTCATATCTCTCCCAGCATCACACAATTAACACACAAGTAACTTTGGTTGTTCTGTATTGTAACGTTCATTATTATTTATCAAAAATGTATATAAACCGTACACAAATAAACGCTTAGTTAATCATCAATATGAAAGAAAGCCAATTATATTGAAACCACGTAAAAATATAACAATTATGTTACGTAGAACCACAAAAATATTATTTCAAAATGAAAGGTTGTTTTAGTTTTGGCAATTTAAAAGTTGTGTTAGTTGTGGAGTGTATTTTCTTATTTGACCGACTTATTTTCCCCCTTCTTGTCACTCTCTCTCTAATAAACGTAAAATAGTAACCAAGTTTCTGAAATGTTTCAATTAAGTTATCAAAAGTCTTTTTGAATTTTTAAAGTCACTCAAATTTCACTAAGTGTTCAAATCATATATAATTTTTTTATAAATATTTAAATTTTTTAAAATTAATTAAGGCAAATAAAACATATATGAATATATATGTGATTCATATATTTATATGTATGTATGTTTATTTTGATCTTTTGATGACTTAATCGTTTCATTTATTTCTATTTTTTTGATGAAAATAATTGATTATTTAAATTGTTTTAAATATAAATTAAAATAGTAAATTCAAATCAAACTAATTCAAACTTTATTTGAATTAAAATTTCAAAAATCAAATTTCAAATGAGACGTGAATTCAAATCAAATTGCTCAAATCTATTTTTATTCAATAGAATCGACTTTAAAAAAAAAAATCATGATTTGAGTAATTCGATTCGACTAATATGGGTAATCGAAAATTAATTCGGTAAACACCTCTACAACTAATTAATCAAAACCCAGATGGTATGATAGATATCAAGTTTTACATATAACCATAAAAGAGACATGCAAGAAATTTAAACAAAGATACGATGTCAAATATTATGACGAATTAACAAAACGTCGAGCAGCAGTTAGAGATAGCTCCTCAAAAACCTGCAAATAAAAGATCAGATCATCGACGGTTAAGATGCTACATTATAACGCAAAACACATATACAATGTTGATAATACGAGACGGGTACACACAAGTTTTCTGTAAACATGTTGAAAAGCCTTCACAAACCCTTCTGCATCAGCATTACCAACCTGTGAGCAGACATGGTCAGATACACTCTTGTTTTGGTGATTGGCAATATACCCACATAAATATATAAGATAATGGTTGCAAAACAGGTCAATATCATACAAGAGTTATATTATTATTGTACTAATATTGTCTTGTAATCATGCATGAGAAATTTACAAAAATTCTATAAAAAGACCAAAAGCACGGAACCACCCAGCCAGATGTGTACTAAAATGACCCAATTTAGCATGTTACCAAAGTAAATGATCTTACACAGCCCCTGTTTTAAATCTTTTTTAAAGGAACATGATAAGAAGAATAATAAGAAAACCTTAAAGCCAGTTTTGTAAATATCAGCCTAGTCGACCAATTAATCGGTAGTCGGCTAGGCACCAATTAATTTTTGGCTAGTCGGTCAAAAAAACAGTAATCGGTCAAAGCTGGTTAAAATCGGATCTAGTTGGAAAAAATCGGGTCTAGTCGGCCGGAATTCAGCCGGAAAAAAAACTGGCTGCCCAATGCCTTGAAGACACCACGATCCCAACATTGCTAAGGGCAAAAATATAAAACAGCAAAAGATTATAAGGTTAAATGCTTCATAATTCACAATCAAATACAATTGCCATTTCTATTCTATGTTTTCTAGCATATTTTTCTCAAGCTTCTAGAACAGATCATGTCTTCACATAAAAACCAAACTTTTCTGTCAATGAAAACTGATTTGATCAACTAACAAACAAACGCATTAAGTAGGCAAGTATCATCTTAGTATATCCACTTATAACAAAGCTATTCCAAGGCTTTAGGGAGGGTGTGATTAGGGCAGACCTTACTTCTATCCCAAGGGATAGAGAGCTCTTGCAAAGACCCTGGCTCCAAAAACCTCTTCTTATTTTTTATGTGTACAATATAGTCTGGCAGATGGCATAAACTAAAGCAGAGATAAATAGAGCATACAACTATACAAAGATAAAGAAAGTTGTAAACTGCCACTAAAATATAGTCATTTTCATTTAATCAAACACAAAAGCATAAAAAAAAGGTCCTATTTAACATAAATTTTCACACTTCTTTTATAAATGTAAAGAAATCATAAGACCATTATAGAAATAAATACCATACCTTTTTTGCAGCAGCAATTTTTAACTTCTCCCAAAAGGCATCTGTTAAATAGAATTAAGATCACTCTCAAATCATGAACAATTAATTCTGTCAGGAGCATTTTCTTACATGTTCTTGAAAGATGATTGCAATGAATTTGATAAGTAAATCAGTTATACAAAGAGACCAGAGAACAGAGAGAAAAAAACAGTGACCAATAGATTAGTAGAAACATTATACTTATGGTGATTAATTATTTCAAAGATCAAGTTTGGATGGAAGAGAAGGCAAACAGATCACTAAATTGGATGAGTTTGTCTTAGTACCTCCTATTTTAAAAATTTTACACGAAAGCCCAACAAAGCTATATAAGTATGTTAATATTCAAGAATTTATATAGTAAACCAGTTAACCCATTACCTTGTCCATCAATACCTCCAATAACCTTTTCCCTTGCACCCCCTTCAATTTGTGAATTCATACGCTCTCTTATCTATTATAATTGTAAAAATATTAGAATAGAAAAATCTGTAATAAATTACAGATATCCAAACAAGGTAAGATAAAAGGAGCATACCCTGCGTGATGCCTGAGTAGTTAATTGTCTTTGCACTTCAGACTCGGCCTAAATACATAAAATGGTAACATTAGTTATAACCATGTATAAGCACTTTAATGAAATATAAAAATCTATAGTTTTGGGAGTTTCATCCAAAAGAATGGCAAAATAATCTATCATGAAAATTTGAAATATCATGTTCTAGTGAATGCCAATTGTGATATGATGATACATGTTGCATCTTCTATTGGTCCTCGCATCCATGTCACCTTGGGCATCATGCATATGCACTAAGCAAAATCAAATGGGTTACTGCATATTTGAGTTCTTTTGCACTTACTTTTGTGCATTCCTAGATAGTAGGGGTTAGTAGCTTACTTGTGTATCTATTCTCCTTGTAAAATTATCTTTTGCTTTTAACTTGTAAGCCTATAAAGAGGCTGGGATCTGAGAATGGAATGGGTATGAATTATATGATTTGAGTCTAATTCTCCCTAAATGTTCTTTCTGTTTCTTCTTCACAAATTACAGATTTCGTACATATCAATTGGCATCAGATCCGGTCAATCCATAGACGCTCAAAACCTATCCAAAGTCGAGTGGTGCGCACGTGCATGAAGCCTTGGCGAGAAACGAGCCCTGTTTCGAGCAGATATATGCAACATCGGAAAATAGGTAAACCAAGTTGCAATCATATAAGGTCTTCCTGAACCAATATCACCACTCCACCAAACCCACCAAACCCTCTCACCAATCCCATCCTACAGCCACCAACGGGTTACCTCCTACCTCTCAACAGTTCTGCCGCTCCAGGTCCCCATTACCACTCCCTTCACCAATAGCCATCCCGTCCCCATCAACCACAAAGTTGGCACCAAAAGCTGCTTCACCACCAAAACAGGGCCTAAGTAATACTACGGTTCATAACAACTTGTATCAATGTTTTTTTTTGTTCCTATTGTTAAGCTTTGACATTGATATAATCATTCTAGAATGATTGGTCTTCTTGAACAAAATCAAAGCATAAATCTCCAGATCCCATATAAACCAATCATCTTAAGCATCTCCCAATATAGAAAACAATAATCAATTCAACTAAACTCTGTCCTGATTTCTTGCAAATTTAAATCTCAAATTCAGGATTGTTCAAACCGGTTTGAGTTGTGTTGCTAATCCTCACAATCCAGAACAGTTCTAAATTTCTAATCTTCAAAGATATCCATCCATATGGAGGTAGGATGGTTCACAAACAAAGAAGTAAAACGTATCTAGGGTTACACGATTCAAACAACGGCAACTAACAGGGCACATATATAATAAGCGATCGATTTAGAAATTAAAAAGTACAGAAAAAAAATTGAGATTTACATTATAATCGCGAGCACGAACAACGGGAAAAAGATGAAGAACTCGCTGAAATTCAAGCTCATCCATGGCTTCCCCTGAAAATATTAGACAAGGGGTCACAGGGTATAATTTAATTATATAATTTAACAAGAAACAGACCGCAAAACCAATAATTCGAATTTAATAATATAATTTAATTACTAAAAATTCATAGTATTTATTAGGACTTAGGAGATAGAGGTGGAAAAAATATTTTCAGATTTAACCGAAACGTGATACGTGTCTCCGTATGAAGAGGTAGATACGGATTGTATCAAGTTTTGTAGGAAAATTTTAAGCATAAATTGAAATGTTTCAACTTACTCTCACACTTAATTTTAACATGTCTTATTAACACGCATCTGGCTTTTTATTTGCGATTGATTGTTATTTTGCGCAATTTTGAGTTTAGATTGTAGTTGTCGTCGTTGTCATCATCTAGTTTTGGTAAGGAATACGTACTTATAGAGGTGCGCAAAAAAACAATTCAGAATCAGAACTAACAACCCGAACCGAAACCAGTCATACATGAACCGGTGGGGGTAGACGGTTCTGGGTTCTCAGAGAAATTGTAACCGGAATCGGTTTCACCTTTACCCCGCCAAAAAACGACCCGGAACTGGCGAAAAACTGGTCGGAGCTGGTCAAAAATTGGAATCACTTCTTAACTTTGTTAACCAGAAACAGTTCCACGAAACTAGTTTGCCCTCTTGACGAGGGGGCCAAATGGCGCCGATCGTATGGTCTGGAGTACACCTGGCAATCTTAACCCGAAGCAAGGGAAATGAGTTGATTTGGGTGAATAAGTATTATATTTTGGGTAGAAATGAGTAACACCATAACGTAGAATGGGTTGAGATGGGTAACTCTTAATACAATGCGGACCAAGATAGGTAACTTAAAAACTATGTAAATGAAATATATTCAAATGGATGATAATTATTTATAATATGTGATTAAAAAATCACTGAAAATTATTTAAATAGATTATTTATTTAGTTATAACTCAATTTTACTTGAACAAAATTGAAGTTTTTTAAAAACGACTCATTTAAACCCATACTAATTTTGCATAAAACATATCCTAACCGCACCCATCTTGACCCAGACCCCAATTCGACTTGTCACCCAACCCGACCCAACTCGCATATTTTGTCAAGCTTAGTCTGGAGATCTAAATTTAGGAACTAAAGACGGAAAAAACATAGCAAAGACGTGGGCTTTGAAATGCTTCAAAGTGGTAATTGTTGTTGGATTGGATGAGGGAGGTGATGGGTAACTCGGTTGGCTCATTCAGGATAATTTAATACTTAAAAAGATTAAGGAGCTATTTGATAGCCTCTTAATGGAACCATTAAGAGGCTGCCTCTTAACCGTTCAGCATTAAGCGCGTTTGGTTTGAAATAAATTAACCTCTTAATGATTCAGTTCAATAGTTAATCATTCAGCACCAATACCATGCTGAATAAAAAATACATACCATTCAGATCTTTAACAAAACGCTCTTAACTGGTTCGGCGCTTAATAATTCAGACCCGCTTAATCATTCAGACATCTTAACCATTCAGAACTTAATGGTTCAGACACTACCAAACAGCCCCTAAGTTTTTTGGTTTCCTTTGCATTTGGTCCCACATTTCCGGAAAGATAGCACCATACTCATTTCAATATCATATGTAACATAATAAGTAAACAAGAACAATTTAGTTTGCAAGCACTCAAACAAACACACATTTCACCCTTACACAAACAAACACAACAATTCAAGAAAAACACAACTGACTCAACGGTTCGAGCCGAGAAGCGAGAGAAGAAATGTTCGATAATGGCCCGATGTTTCAGAGTGAACCGCATCATTCAAACTCTTGTTGTACTTTTTATAGTACTCAGCCTTTATATACTGCATATCAATCTCTGTTCTTGTCACAATCACCCTTATAAGTCTTGTGTCCGAGGTCCCTAAGCCTTTCATTGACGAGTGTAACACCTGTAAGCATATTATCAACCGCTATCTATATGAGTATGATATTGCTATATATTAATTATAACATCAAACATAATTAATAAGGGACTGTTTGATAGCCTCTTGATAATTCATAGTCTCTTAATGATTAAGAGGTAAAATCTGAATAGTTTTTTTAACGTCTAATTTTTGGATTACTGACGAAACACTAGAGTAACATCGTGCCACAAGCAATACCACCCGATCACATCCACCATCAAGTTAGAGTTCTGAACTCAATATTTTGAGAAAACCCACTTGCGGGATTCGAACCGAAATACCATTTAGTTAAGTCTGAATAGTTAAAAGGTAACATTAGCATGTAGCCTTTTAATCATTCAGACTTAAGGTTATCTATTAACCATTCAGAGACTATGAACCATTAAGAGGCTACCAAACAGCTTGTAAGTGAATAAATGTTCCACCTTTGCGAAAAACTTTGCGGGATTTTCAGCACATTGTAAGATTGTCAAAAGTGCACTTTTAAACAACCCTGAAGTTTCCTTCTTTACAGCCTGCAAAATGGTCAAAAATGCTTGTAATTCATCATCTTGAAACCAAATGAGGAAATCTGGGTATCTTTTCATTCATGTTTCTTGTTAGAACCTTTTTGAGTGATCCACCATACATGTCATGGTAAAATGTGTTAACAGCAACCAAATGTGCTCTACTTCTTTCACTAAAGATCTGCACAAAAACCTTCTCATCTGTTCCTAACTTTTTTTCGCCCGCTTTGTACAACGCTTTTGCATCTTTTGCAGCCATTTCTCTATCGAATTCCATGCCTTCGTATCGTAGTTTGTTTACACAAGCGACCAAAATCTGCGCAAGAAACCAACTTTTGATCAAATGATGTCTTCCCATCATCTAAAACATCAAGAAAATGACAGCATATGCAAACATGAAACATTGGTAAAGATTTGACCTTTTGGTGATCCCCTAAAGCTTGTAGCTTGATGTCATGTTCAAGATGGGTTCCAAACGTCGAGTGGTAAATATGCATGACCGCTTGCAATTGAGAAGACGTTCGAGAGCATATGATTTCGGTTACAGCTTCAAGATTGACGGAATTGTTGGTCAATCCTTGTTTAAGTATAGTGGCATCCCTTGTTGCTGGATCATGCATCCAAAGCTCAACTGCAATCTGCAGACATGATCTTCAATAGTTAAACAAAATAGTCAAACGTAACGTATTCGGAATTCAAAATTTGCTTCATGGTTTAGTCTTTCTTGGCTATCTTTTTTTCCTGAATAACTATGTTTCCATAAGGATCAATGCAGAAAGAAACAATCTTTAGAAATAACAGTTATTCTCAATTATATTTAATATTCCAAACTGTTGAGTTTGACTCGTAAAAGTCAAAATGGAGCTATGCAACTGTACCTCTAATTTCCCCCTAAGTTCAGAAACCAAACGTTTAAGGATGTCCTCAGAATACATTGTTTGGTATTCTTGTCGAATATACGCCCGTTGTGTTGCATCTCGATGAGCAAGAATACCGATCACAACCGCAGTATCACACCCAAGTCCTGATTGAATCCAAAATTTTAACATTGATGTATATATAATATGGATCAAGATTTAAATGGATAACCAAAAAGTCGCAGATAACTAAAAGGAACTATTTATATACACATGAATTAATATGTACAAAAAGTAATTCTCTTTAAATTATAGGAAGTTATTTTTATGCCCTTTAAATTAGGGGTGTTCATTGGTTTGGTTTAATATTTTTTCCACTATCTGAAAACCGAACAGAACTCGGGAAGTGGTTTGGTTCTGTTTTGGTTAACACCAAACAAACCGAATAAACCGATTAAAACCAAATAAACCGGTAAAAAACTGAATTCAACCAAATAAACCAAATATAAATTAAATAAACCGGTTAAAAACCGAATAAATCGAAATCTACCTTATATAGTATTAATAAAATAATAAATTTGAATCTGAATTAGTTTTAATCAGTAAACCGAATTCAAACAAAATGGAAACGATAACCGAACCGAAAGCTAAAATTCATAATTCGGAAATGAACCGAAAACTGAATTCATAATTCATTTTTTCAGTTACGAATACAGTTGGGTTTTTGGTTTTTTTGAACTCCACTGCTTTAATATTTGTATTCTCTAGGGGCCGTTTTTTCTGGCTCGTCTTAGGCACCTCGATTCTTAGGACTGCCCCTGCCCAGATGGATCAAATGTTGATTCCATCATTCAATTAAAATCAACGAATTTACCTTTGAAAGCTTTGTATAACTGAATTGCATCGTCCCGGGGAGAAACAGGTACAGGAGAAACAGTCAAAGTCGCCATTATCGTTTGATCTTTGGTATGAGAAACAGAGTGTGAGTTCAGAACGATGGAAACGGAGGAATTAAATAGAAAATGGAAGAGGACCAAGTGTGTGTCGCCATAATGGACCGGTTCTAAAGAGTCAAAATAAAATACAACTAATGTTGATAAATACGTTGGCCAACTATTTGACCAATTATAACGTGTGTGAGAGTGTGTACAGAGATTGGATAATGTGAAAACTAACATTTATAAAACCGATAAAAGAAAAAAATTCTTAAACTCTATATGGATCCTTTATTTGGAATCTTTAAATTAAATATTTGGTTTACGTTAAAATTGAATAAAAAACTAACATTTGAATAACTCTTAAACGATAACGAATTTACAAATACTTATAAAAAAGAAAGTGTTTTTTAACATGTGGTACAATGATTTTTTTTTTAAATCCAAGATTTAGTTTAATCTTTGCAGAGTTATTTGTGTTAGTACAAAAAAATGAGTTATTATTACTTCCATCCCTTATATATATCTTGCTACTCTAATAAAATAATATTTTTAGAAGACACATGTCACATTCTGGTTAAATCTGAAAATGTTTTTCTCGTATTTCTCTCTTAATAAATTCTATTAATTTTTACTAATTAGATTATATGAATAAATATTAAAAAAATATATTTTTTCTTATTCCAATAATTTATTAAAATTTAATAATCAATAAGAATAATTCGATTATATTTTATCCTAAATATAAATTTATAATTATTAAATATTTTTTATTATTTAATGTTAATAAATTATATTTTTATTATTCAACACATGTAATACATGAGTTTCTAGGCTAGTATATACATATATAAGAATGCATTCAATTAAGAACCAACTAGTTTCAAATAACTAAAAAGAACCATTTATAGTCACATGTTTTAAGGGATATAAAAGTAATTTTCTTTTAAAATGTAAGAAATTACTTTTACACGCTTTTAACTTTGTGGCTGGCTATAAATGGTTATATTAGTCTTAAGTAATAATGGTTCTTATTTGAACATCACTATATATAGGGTTTGTATCATGTGAAAACTTGATATTAGAAAAAAAATCATAAACCCTATCTGAACCATTGATTTGAAATCTTTAAAATAAATATGTGTTCCACATTTAACTTAAATAAAAAATTGGGTTCGAATAAACAAATGTGGTTTAATGTGAACCACATATTTATTTTCAATATTCCAAATGTACGGCGCATATAGTGTTTAAGGTTTTCTATCTAAGATTGGGTTTTCACATGATACAATCTCAATATATGTGTGTGTGTGATTGTGGTCATATGAAAATGCATGAATACAGGAACAAGTTATCAACTATCGTATAATAGTTAATTTATAAGTCAAGTGTATAATATCATCTTACCTTTCCTTATTTTTTAACATTGAAGAACATTTAAAGATATAATAAATTTGTATTACTATAATTTTTTCATTTATAGTTTACCACCTTTTTTCATACATTTATAACTTTTGTATATTATATATTTTTTTTATAAAATTTAAACCATTATATTCGTCTCATTTTTCTCCTCAATTTCATTATAGTTTCAACTATTTTTTTTCCTTTTTCCATATGCCCGTATTAAATTAATGTAACAAGAATAAACATAATAACACAAAACAAGCTCACACAAATCAATTTATATCAATTTAACTTTAACTTGTTTAACGAGGAAAACATACTAAAGTAAATCAAGTAATGTGGACAATATGAACAAATTTCAAATATGGACAAGTTCATTCCTTATGATAATAATGTTAGTTATATGTTTTGATGTAGGTTTATAATTTTAATAAAATACAAAGATTTAAACAATTATAATATATATCCTAGAATACAATTAATCATTAAAAGATTGATTTTAAATAAGAAGAATTAAAAAATACAAAAATACAAAATTTATTCGGTCCAATATGCATAACCGGAGGCTATCTAAAAACAATCAAAGGCACGAAGAAATTATGAAATGATTTGATGATGGAGTATGTAAATGGTGAACGCCACCATTAGGCGCCTCTCACCAACCGTCTCACGGCCAACATGAGGAAGGTAAATCGCGTGACCCAGGGAAAATTAGGTGGTGCCGGGCTTTGAACCCTAGACCTCCATTATGGATTCCCACCCCTAGCCTTTACCACTAGGCCACTATCACGGGGACATGTAGAGCAAATGAAAGAGAGGCTATCTAGTTGTAAATAAATCTTATTTGGTTGTACATAAAGCAATGACCCGCGTGCATGAAGTGCACCTCGCGCCATGTCGTTTGGGACCTAAACTCCCTAGTTGATGCAAAATGTAAATTTCTTTTTCATGTCACGAAAATGAATTCTTGTTCAAAAATTTGCTCACGAAAGATCGTGGTCATGCACGTGCTGTTGGGACAGTCTAAAAGAAGTGAAAGCAACCGGATCTCTGGAATTGCGTTGAAGCTGCAGAAACCATCAATTAAGCCTGGAAAAATGGGCAGGTTGGGTCGGGTAGGGTAACGAGTCAGAATGATTTCGGGCCAGTATGAGTTTTAAGCAAAATAAATTTTGGTCTAAATGAGTAGTTTTTAAAAAAACATCAATTTAGTTCATGTTAAAATGCGTTTGAAGTAAACAAATAGTTTATTTGCATAATCTTTGGTAATTTTATCATTAAATTTAGGAATAATATCATATATCCTCTAATTAAATATTAAAATTACATATATCTCCAATGTTAAACTAAAATTACAAATATCCCCATGTTCCAAAATTGCCACTTACTATAGAATAATATGCAAGTTGTTTTTAGTTAGTTCATTAAGGGTAAAATAGGAAATACATAATTTAGTTTTTAATGAAATGGATAAATATGTAATATATTTAATTTAGAAAGGGGACATATGTAATTTAGTTTTATGATTGGGTAAATATGTAATAAATGATTTTAGGATGGGGATATATGTAATTGACCCTAAAATTTAATATTGATAAGTCTTACCCGTTTGAATTTATTCTATTATCATAGTTTTTAGGTTATCCATCTTAACCCCCATTGTATTAAAGTGGTAATCATCTCAACCCTATCTATTTTATGATGTTACACATCTCAACCCAAAATACAATAATTATTTACCCAAACCAACACATTTATCTTGCTTTGAGTCAAAATTGTCAGGTCTACTGTTGATACGAATATAATCTCCAAACAAAACAAAAGGAGGTGGTTTATTTACATAAAAAGCTCCCACTTATAATGCCAACTGCCCTATCTGATCCTGGTGATTGCCATCTAAGGTAAGAGGTTAAGAAAGTAATATATCTATTATAATAAATCAAGGTTTTGAAAGACACATGGTGCGTTCTTGTAACACCTCAACTTTGATTTCTCGCCTATCTCTCCTATTAAATACATCTCATATTAAATAATAATATTAAATATATATACTTTTTATACATTTTTTAAATCAAGAAAAATAGTTTTTAATACATTAAAAATGTATTAATATTAAAAAAGCACATTTTAGAAAACCAATCTATGTATTATAATAAATAAATATTTACTTAAACACATGTCATTTTTTAATGAAGTCAACTTGTGATTTGCACGTCTCTCTCTTTTCAATTAATGTTATTCTCTTATTAAATAATGAATAATTATGTTTGAAACAATAAAATTGTCTCCTTAAATAAATAAAAACTAAAGTTAAAATAAAAAAATAATCAAAATTAAAAAAAATTTAAACGAAAGTGAAATAATAATAAAAATATATTTATATATAGAAACTTAAAAACTTATATTTATTCAACCCATATGGAGAGAAAAATTATGAATTTTAACAAATTATATATGTTAAACCCATGTAATACATGGGTTTTAACCTAGTTTAAGTATAAATTAGGGATGATTTACAAATTTGGATGTTTTGGAGGTGTAGATCCTGGTTTGGTTCCCCTTTTTCTGAACTCTGTGAGATTCTTACCATCATTTGCAAATTCAGAAGGATTAAGTTGCAATGATTAATATATATGTGATTATAATTTGATTGTTGTGATGGATGTCTTTGTTTCTTGCGTTTAAGTACCCTTTTGCAAAAGACCAAATACTAGAGCCTAGAGGAGCACAAAAAATCTTTTTTTTTCCCAAACTGGTTCTGGTTCTGGTTAACGGAAGTCAAATTACTGTTAGTTTCTTTTAAATCAAACCCAAACCGATTCTAAGTACTGGTTTGTATACCTGCTTGATTCTAGTTTTATCCTGTTCCAAACTGGTGTCAACAAGGGATATCTAAAGCTAGTTCCAAACCGCCGATTTCTATCGATTCCAAAGTTGTTTCGATCAGTTCCTTTCCTATGTTTGATCAGTTCCATGTTTTTTTACTGGTTCCAGTTTCAGTTTTCGAGAAGCTTTTTTCCTTTTGTTTTTTTTCATGATCCACTCCTTGACCCATTTCATAAAGATTGTATGTACTCAGCTTCTCATAACATTTGGCCTAGTTGTTAGATATTTTAATATAATTGGATTGACTTGGTAATAAATGTGAATCACAAAATTCATTAAACAAGTTAGGTGTATGATGCACACTTATTTGACGTTTATAATTCAACGAGGATATGAGGAAAGCACCCCGAAGAGAGCAGCATCCAAGGGGCTGCAACCCTTGAAATGGTTCTTAACATTCAAATTTTGTCATAAAAATTCCAAAGTAATCCGGTTCAGGCCCAATCATCCCATTAGGGTTAGCAACATGATCAAGAGGTGTAGCCTATGAAGGATTTAATCCAAACTGGTCAAAGTATGAATCTAGATAACTCTTCGGTTTATTTTATAGGGAGAATTTCATATATATCCCTACAAACTTCCTAAATATCATATATATCCAAATTAAACTTATAATTTCAAATATATCCTCATTAGCCATAATATCATAATTATCCTTCTTAATATATTTTACTAAAAATACTTGTTAATATGACCATCTTACCCTTAAATTCCATTATATCGAATATATCTTTCTCAAAAAACTAAAAATATATTTTATTCTATTCATTATCCCCTTTTACTAGTTGATCGAAGCAAACAATAGAAATTGAACAACTAGTCAAATAATGAATAATCTATATACACACATTATATTATATATATATAGAGTAAATTAAAAATTGCAAAAACAATCTTATTGAAGAGGTTAGAAAACTTACTCACGTGATTACGTGAATCAATGTGAACAAAGGACACAAACTCGATATCTTGCACCGACTGAACGAACGAATGAAGATAAACAGTCAATATCTTGCGCAACGCCAACGAGATGACTGGAATGAAGATAACCTAAAAACAATTAAGAGAATTAAAATAATAACATAATTAAAAAAGGTAAATTTGTCATTAAGTTAAAAATTATTAGAGAAGGACATATTTGATATTAAAAGTTTAATTTGGATATATATGATATTTAGGAAGTTTGTAGGGATATATATGAAATTCTCCCTATTTTATATATGTTTAAACATTGCTTAATAGTAGGAGTTTAAATAGCTTAGGGGTCAAAGTTATAAGTTTCCTAATTTGAGTCTAATTAGAAGACTTGATGAGCAAGTTACTTCTCTTATAATTGATGGTCAAGACTTTGTAATTTGTGTGGTGTTTTGGTTCTTAATATCCCTGATAAAATGGGCGGGTTGGGTAACGAATTAGAACGAGTTCGGATCAAGATGGATGCGGGTTAGAACGTGTTTTAAGAAAAAACAATTCGGGTCTAAATGGATTGTTCTTAAAAAACAATAATTTAGTTTAACTTAAGATGTGTTATAAGTAAGCAAATAGCGTATTTGGATAATTTATAGTGATTTTCTTATCAAATATGTTATATTAGTCATTCTTAAATGTTTGAATCCATTGCATTTGCATACTTTTTTGGTTACCCGTCTTGACCCGCATAGTTTAAGTGCTACCCATCTCAACCCATTCAATTATGATGTTACTCATTTCAACCCATCATACTACAATTGTTTACCCAAACCAACCCATTTCATTTAACATGGGTAAAAATTGCCGCCTCTAGTTCTTAATAAGCTTTTAAATATGGTTTTCAGGACACACTTCACGTGTTTGGTCACTTTAAATATGGAAAAGGATGTAGGAACGAGACCAGAAGGAAAACATCAACCCCATCAGCAAACACATTAAATGTATAATAATCTTGCTAAAAATTATCTTTTTTAATTTCTAAATTAACCTAAATTAATAATATTTTGCTAAAACCATATCTAGTAATACGAGTCATTAAGATAACAAAAGCTAAATAAAAGAATAAAAATGTTATCAGGAGATGACATCATGACACTGATATATAGTTCGTTTTTTGGGCATTCAAATAATTTTTTTTTTTTGGTTTTTGGTGTTAGGAAAATAAAAAATCCAAAACCAAACTGAAAATTTGGTTCGGTAATTTCGTTTGTTCGTCCGGTTCGGTACTTCGGTTGTATCGGATAACTCGGTTTCCTCGTTTCGGTTTGTTTTTTTGGGTTAGTTTGTCCTCTTGACGAGGGGGCCAAATGGCGCCAATCGTATGGTCTGGAGTACACCAGGCAATCTTAACCCGAAGTAAGGGAAATGAGTTGATTTGGGTGAATAAGTATTATATTTTGGGTAGAAATAAGTAGCATCATAACATAGAATGGGTTGAGATGGGTAACCCTTAATACAATGCGGAGATCTAAAATTCTAAATTTAGGAACTAAAGAGGGAAAAAAAATAGCAAAGACGTGGGCTTTGAAATGCTTTAAAGTGGTAATTGTTGTTGGATTGGATGAGGGAGGTGATGGGTAACTCGGTTGACCCATTCAGGATAATTTAATATTTAAAAGATTAAGGGGCTATTTCATAGCCTCTTAATGCAAATAGCCCCTTAATTGAACCATTAAGCGGCTACCTCTTAACCGTTCAACATTCAACGCGTTTGGTTTGAAATAAATTAACCTCTTAATAATTCAGTTCAATACTTAACCATTCAGCACCAATACCATGTTAAATAAAAAATACATACCATTCAGACTTTTAACAAAACGCTCTTAACTGGTTCGGCGATTAATAATTCAGACCCTCTTAATCATTCAGACATCTTAACCATTCAAAACTTAATGGTTCAGACACTACCAAACAGCTCCTAAGTTTTTTGGTTTCCTTCGCATTTGGTCCAACATTTCCGGATAGATAGCACCATACTCATTTCATCTCATATATGATATAATAAGTAAACAAGAACGATTTAGTTTGCAAGCACTTAAACAAACAAACACACATTTCATCCTTGCACAAACAAACACAACAATTCAAGAAAAACACAATCGACTCAATGATTCGAGCCGATAAGCGAGAGAATGAATGTTCTATAATGGCCCGATGTTTCAGAATGAACCGCATCATTCAAACTCTTGTTGTACTTTTTATACTACTCGGCCTTTATATATTGCATATCAATCTCTGTTCTTGTCAGAATCACCCTTATAAGTCTTGTGTCCGAGGTCCCTAAGCCTTTCATTGACGAGTGTAACACCTGTAAGCATCTATATGAGTATGATATTGCTATATATTAATTATAACATCAACCATAATTAATAAGGGACTGTTTGGTAGCCTCTTGAGTTATGCTGACAAACGTCGTAAACCTTTGGAATTTCAAGTTGGTGACATGGTACTCCTGAAAGTTTCACCTTGGAAATGAGTGGTTTGATTTGGGAAGAAAGGTAAACTTGCACCTCGCTACGTTGTCGGGAAAGTGGCCTACAAGCTTGATCCACCTTCTGAACTTAGTAACGTCCATCCGACCTTTCACGTATCGAACTTGAAGAAGTGTTTGTCCGATGAGAATCTACAAATACCCCTCGATGATATTCGCATTGATGCTTCGATGCATATTATTGAGAAGCCGGTAGAGATCATAGATCGACACGTCAAGCAACTCAAACGAAGCAGAATTCCTATTGTTCAAGTCCGTTGGGAATCAAAGTATGGTCACGAGTTCACTTGGGAACGCGAAGACCAAATGAAAGCCAAGTATCCTCACATGTTTTCTACAGTTCCTTCTTAATTTCGGGACGAAATTTCTAAAAGTAGGGGAGACTGTAACGTTTACGAAATTTGTAATAAAACATTTATATTCAATAAAGTAATTATGACGTCATTGAGAATATTATTTTTTTATTATTATTATTATTTACACATTTAACATATATGTGCATTAAAAAGATAATTAAATATACATATATATATATGTACACATATGTAAACAACCAAAAACAAGTTATTAAAGTTTTTAATAAATATTATGAGATGTAGAAATTTTTATAATTAAATAAAATAAACAAATAAGTTTTCTTTTATAAACTTTCAATAATCCATATGAAAAATACATATAAATATATCTTAATTACAAATTTTATTCATAATTAAATAAATAATGCAAATAAATATGTTTTAAAACTTCATAATTTTAAAATAATGTTTTTATAGAAATAACATCAATTTATATAAATTGTGAAGTTAAATAAAATTTTCAAACAATTTATAACAAATGAGAAACAAGGATTAATAAAAGTTAGGGCCAAAAGTGTCAAAAATAAAAACTGTATTGAAAAGGAAACTATGAGGGACTAAAGGTGACAAAGCCCCAAAGTCATCCTCCTCCTCTACCCGGTTCAAGTCCCATCCGACCCAAATCCCTTCGTGCGACCCGGTTAGCAAATCCGATCGAATACAGCTGTGATTCACGCGATCGAAACAGTTTTGGAAACTATACGAGACACGTGAGTGGATTTCAATCACAATAATGACCCAATTACAGCTAATAAACGCGTATATCCTTCCCAAACATAGAACACCCGATCGGGAATTCAAATTCGAACAAAACGTGTATAAAAACTCAATTAACTCGACCAAAACCTTCCTTTGCTTCTGTCGAGACTTTCTGGACACACAAAACATTCTCACAAGCGTTCTAAGTTGAGGATTCAAGACCTGTAAGCTTCGGTTCGTTCGTTTGCTTCCTCTCAGTCGAAATCAATCAAAAATCAAGTAAAGGTTGGTGTTCCTTATATAATTGTGATCTTTTTACACTGGGGAACATTAACCCCATGATTTTTCAAACAATCGGAATCCAAAACAAACGAATTTTGAATGAAATGAAACTAGGGCTCGTTTGTTTTCTTTTGATCTGGAATCTGAGTTGGGGTTTAGAACCTGGCTCATGATAAAACATTTTAAACCGGCTGTTTATCACAACCAATTATCTAGATCAACTGGTTAGTCCATGTCATGGGTGTGTGATGCGGTCTCGGGTTCGAACCATATAACCGGTTTTTGCTTCATTTTTTTATTTTAAATCTATTTTAAAAATCTAATTTCATAGAAAATATTTTTATAAATATAATAATATTCTGTAAAAAAAATTATAATTCTGTATAAAAAAATGTTATATAATAAAATTTTAAATAGATGATTAATAATTATAACTTTCTATCTCATTTATTTATTTATTTATTCTTACTTATTTATTCATTTACATAATAGTAATAATAAAATAACTTAATAAGTTTTATAAATTTACATAAATAAATAAATAAATAAGTTCTTATAAATTTATTTAAAACTCATTATCTCATTTATTTATTTTATTTATTTATTTATTCTTACTTGTTTATTTATTCATGCTTATTTATAAATGTTATAAACATAATATTTACATATGTTCAAATCATAATATGTGATTAATTTTTAATCATAAACTTTAAAAGTTGGCATCTAACTAAATTATTTTCTTATATTTCATGAGAAATTAATAAAGGATTTATAAAATTATTTTAATAGTTATTTAATGATTAGTGAAACAAGAACTTTGATAAATTTTGTTTAAACATACAATAATTAAATTCTAAAATTTTAAATAAATACTTTAAATCAACATTTGTAATTTAAAACATTTTACTATTTTCATTTAAATCATAACAAATCTATTTGTGTTTATTCAAAACAAATCGAACCCGTTGACCCATCTATACTTAGAAAAACCATAGAAAGACATAGTTATGTTAACATATGTCTATTGAACTATTTAGGTGAACATTGAAATTGTGTTGATTATTGAACTATACTTGACAAGCCATTGCAAAGACTACCTCACACACTAAGGTGAGTCTTCATATCCCCTCTTTACTATTTTTGTTTTAGGGGTGAAACATGTAACTCATTTATTTCATTTATATGTGAACTTAGCTAATGGCCTTATAGTTAGTGAACTTTAGCTAAGAATAGGCATTGATCACATTCATTCTAGTGACTATGATAGATCTATTGGATTGACCGTCTCACCATTGTTTGATTTACCCTTTTGAGGAAGCCAGTGGTGATAGTTTGCTATTTAAGCATTTTAGTAATGCTAAACATAGGTCAAACATCATTTGTTAACATTGATGATCTGCTTTACTTGCTAGTTCATTTTTGACTATGTTCATTATGCTTAGAGTTCACATAAGACATTATTTATAACATTTTTATTGAACCTTTTGGTGTGAGTGTTTAAAACCTATGAAACTCACCAACTCTTTGAGTTTACACTTGATTTTAACATGTTTCAAGTGGAAATGGAAACTAGCATTCATTTGGACTTGGATTTAGTTTTATTTGATTTGAAGTATGTATTTGAATTTGAATTTGAATGATGTAATAGTTAGTTTGAATTGATTTGACTTTGTATTAAATGATGGATTTAATTGCATTGAATGTTTATTTATGATTATTTACATCTTTATACCTTAAGCTATGAACAATCTACACTTCGTGTCACCCCGATGTTTCTGCCATCGGTCGGGGTGTTACAATAATCAAACATAAAATGCTCACACAAATCAATTTATCTCAATTTAACTTTAACTTGTTTGACGAAGAAAACATACTAACACAGATCATGTAATGTGGACAATAATCCGGAGAATTACCTCAACTGGTAAAGGCTCACCCTCTCAATGTGGAGGTCATGGGTTCAAACCTTGTTGGGAGCAATTTAATGGATATCCAGGTGAAGGAACGAATCAGGGCTTTAATCCCAGGTTCGAACCTAATGGGGGGCGAGGGTTTACGGATTCCATCCGGTTCCCGCGCATCTGGGGGCACACGTGTCTCAGGTCGGAGATCGAGGAATCGATCTTAGCTATCAATCGCCAGGATAACTGAAGGTAGCACGACGAGACAGTTTAACTGCCGTTCAAAAAAAAATGTAATGTGGACAATAGGGACAAATTTCAAATATGGACAAGTTTATTCATTATGTTAATAAAGTTGTTATATTATGTTTTGATGTAGGTATATAATTTTAACAAAATATAAAGATTTAAACAATTAAAATATATATCCTATAATACAATTAATCGTTAAAAAATGATTTTAAATAAAAAGAATTAAAATATATAAAAATACAAAATTTATTATGTCCGTCTAGTTTGGTTCAACCAAATCATACTCTAAGACCATGTGTACTCATCAAGCCCACAATCACTTCACGTAGGTATCACATAATAAACCAACATCATCACCCCTTATCACTCAACATCATCATTACATGTGTTATCATCACCCATCCATCACTTCCTTATCACTGCACGTCATCACCATCTTTATTCAATATTTTATTATTTGATTTTTATTTTTTATTATAAATTAAATTAAAGAGGACATAATATTATTAAAAAAATATAAAATTACAAAATAAAACTAAAACTAAAAAAAAATTACATAATAAAAAAATAAATAAAAAAATTAATCCATATTATATCTTTTCATAATCCACCCCTTCGTCTTCTCAGTCATTTCACGAGCGCGACCGGTTAAGTGATCAATTGGAGTTCACAACAATTTCATATCATTGTTGTATTGGTTTTGCTCCTGTAAGTCGACAATTTTTTGTAACGACTCGGAGATGGTCTCCAACGTGTCTTTGTAATCGGTTGAAGACGAGGCTTTTGGTCGTTTTCCCTTATTGTTTCGACCGTGCAGACGTTGAGAAGAGGATGGGGCATGTCCATCTCGACTTTCTCTTCCGACTCGTTTAAGTTAAGGAATCATCGACCGGTGGAATCGGATTGAGTGGTTCTATATTTTCCGGACGATGACGTCTTCGTCCATTTCGAAGTTTGTAACTTCGGGACGGGATGCCATTTTGTTGATTTTTTCATAACCTGTCACGCCGCGATATGAGAAAATGACACGTTTTCTCTAGCATAGGTCATCAACGTTCATGACGGTTTCGTCATTCTCACCACGTTTTCGGTTGTTGTGGTGTTGAATACATACTCCGTTAAATTTCACGACTTTACGTTGTAAGTCGCGCCATTTACCGGAAATCATGTCGTTATTCGGGTAGGAGTCACGACCCATTGCTGGAAATAACTGGGCTCTAAAACGTTTCCAAAATTCCGTGCTCATTTGATTATCATCAATGTAGGCACGAGCTAGTGCCACCTCCTCAACTTCTGACCATCAAATAATGGTCGGTTTTTATGTTTTTTTCGGGCATTTCCTTTCGTCTGTGCTTGCGTCGCGATGTAGTCGGTTCAGGGTCGGCTTTTGTTTCCAGAACCACCTCAACGTCGTGTTCCGGTTGGGTTTCGGAAACGTTCTCAAAAGCGGGTGAATTTTGATTGAAAAAAGGTTGTGTGTACCAATTTGAAAATGTTAGAAATGGGTTCGGGTTGTTTGTATCGCCTTGAGGACGATAATAATTCATAAACGGGTTAAAGAACGGGTTGTTTGGATCCATAGTGTGTAGAAGTTTTTTGAAGATATGAGAGTTGAAATTTTTGAAAAGTTTTTGAGAGAATAAGAGATTATTTTGTGTTTTTGATTGTGTGTTGAATGAATTTATATAGAGTTTAATTTATTTTTTTGACCTCAACGCCGTTATTTTTTTTCCTGGCTCCAATGGTCGATCACCCCGTGAGGGGGCTCACGTCTCCATCTATCACACCCCACTCACCCACGAGTACACATGACCTGATAGGTAAGCCTGTTGAAAGGGAAACAAGCCTAATATGCATAACCATAAGCTGATATCTAAAAACAATCAAAGGCAAGAAGAAATTATGAAAGAGAGGCTATCTGGTTGTAAATAAATCTTATTTAGTTGTACATAGAGCAATGATTGTGTGCATAAAGTTAGTGGCGGAGCTTGGGCGAAGTGAGAGGGGGGCGAAATTTTTGAAACCCAGAGTTGTGACAATTGCGCTCGAAGAACTACGTAATCAACGAAATGAGCACATTTGGTCTTGTTTGAAATCCACATTTATTATTACGTATGTGTCAGAAGGACCATATCATAGCATATCAGTTTATGACTTGTAGTTACTCAGGAATCTGGTGTTAGTAGATCTCAAAGAAACATTCATCACATGATGCTTATTCAAATAGATGACCAACCGATTTCATGTCTACAATCATAACTCGGAAATGAAGAAAATGAGTGTAAGCGAAATCGCAAAACGAGGCTCCGATTTCAAGATACACTGAATCGAATATAGCGATAGATAAGAGGTCAAATATTTTGAACTCTTTAGGTCTTGAAATTATAACCATTGGAAAGAGCTCGAAAAATCGTGAACGTAGGCCAAAACCGTGCGCAAAACGGAGTTCGTATGCTCCCGGAATCGCGAAACGAAGATTAACTCAAAATTTGAAGAAACCCACGTGGGGAGGTACGCCCCGGGCCACACGCCGAGCCGGGGCGGTGCGCCCGGGGCCCTATGTCGGCAAAAATTGCTTAAATCAATGAGATTGCATCCAGAAGTTACTTTTTTTTCTTCTACCTCGATCATTCACGCTCAAAAACTCCACCAGACCAACTTTTCATCATCTAAATCACATTTTGAAGCCTTTTGATCGCTTGGATCTCACCAGGGATCGTATCTACAAGTCTAGATCGTTGTTTTAACCGCAGATATCCGTCAGATTAGGTAATGATCCGTTTAAACTTTCTGGTTTGATTTTGATTGATTAGATCTTGATTTTGAACGTAATGACATAGTTAGGATTGTTGATTATTGCCTAGATGATGGCTAGGATTGATTATAAACGAAGAACACGATGTTTTAACGGTTAAATTCTTGTTTTGATCCGTTGTAATGCCCAATTTACATGAAATCACAATTATGATTATAATGGATTAAACCATTTGATTGTAACAATGTAGGTGATTGGTTTGATTAATCTTTGAAATGCAAAGGTTAAATTCAAGTGTTTCAAACTAATCATAATTATTAACATACTCATTGGAACGATTATCTAATATTTATGATAACAGACAGATCAGTATGTTAAACATGGTTATTAAACCTATTCAAATGCTACATCGTGATATTTCATGATATTTGGGTAATCAATAACAAGGATTAATCATTTCTAAGCCATTAATCTGTTTAGAAATTGTTATAGCATTATAATCAACAACATTAACTATTTGGTTAATCTAAGATTATTCTGATTAATCAAACATGTCATCAACTTCATATTAGGAACCTGAATCAGTGTAGGTTCCTACATTATCATACATTGTATGATATAATATTAAATTAACTAATTAATTATTTAGCACCAGTTTGATGACTTTCAAGGCAATGTCTCTGACATTGAACGATCAGAAAGATCTAATCTATAATTTAAAACATAAACAACTCATCAAACATAAATAAATGCAGACTTACACTATTATCATCAGTCTGCGAGTTATCTTGCTATCTTGAGATATCAGGTGAGTTTCGTACAACCCCTTTTATTTTTAATCTTTTATAAACATCGGGGAACACTGTTGAACTTTTAATAAACATATGATATGTATCACTGTTATCTGCGTGATTTCATGTGATTGTTGAGAACTTGTGGATTTCATGGGATTTTGCCTGGAGAACAAGAACACTATCACAGACTTAAAAGTCCTCATTTTGAACTGTATCTAGTGAACCCATGTGTGGCCGAACGGGGAAACAATGATAGTACTATCGGCTGACCACCCATTTGCTGGGAGGATTGCATCTCCCCTTGTGTGAATGTTTGTTTCCTGTTTTTAGACTGCTTAATGTTGTGATAGACATTAAGATAATGAGGCATTAAGATGTTACCGACGGGTAGTATCTTGTAGAACAATATCGTCAGAAAGGAACTAGATACAGGTCCCATGGTTATTCTGAACTGAACATTTTGAGAACTTATAATTACATATCATATCATATTGTGGAACTTGAACTTACGAACTCACCAGCTTTGTGCTGACGTTTTCAAATTAAATCTTTTTGCAGGGAGACAGTGACACTCGGTGAGACAGCACTTCAAACACTAGTAATTAAATAAGTTAGTTGTGTAATAAACTAAGTTGTAAACTATGATACTGATTGTAATGACGAAACCCTGTAATGTATTTATTTTAAGTTAATCTGTGTTGTGATACCGGATCAAGTAAGTCACCCCTCATCTCTGAGACATCACCACTATGCTTCCGCAACCTTCTCAGTGTGACATGTGACATCATCTCAGGTGACGAGAGGTGGGGGTGTGACAGGGTGGTATCAGAGCTACAGGTTATAGAGAATTAGGTTGACTTAGAGATCTAGACTATAACCATAGGCTCGTATAGTGACACTGAGAGCACCGAACGTAAATAACGAACAAAACTTGTTTTGAATTAAGCCAGGATAATCAGGTGGTACAAATTCCAGTTATGAGTGGCCAGCATAACTGAAATTCGCAACACGTGTGCGTTCTAGTCAAGTTCAATGCAAGCAAACAATAATAACTATAAGGACGATTAGGTGCTTTGAGATAGGAAGAGACATCATATCATGGTTATGTTGAATTTTATTATTCAATATTTATTCCATGATACTGATAAGATATTTTCATACGTGATAATTGGTGATACTCCTCGCACTAGTTTGAGCTCGGATTTCGATTCATCGGAAGCATCGTTGGCTACTTCCCAGTCTGTACCACATGTACCAGCTACGTTATCACCCCATGCACAAATTGCTTCACCCAGACATTCTTAAGCACCAGGTAAGAATGCTTATGTAGGGAAGAGGCAGAGTTCATCACTTCAGAGGATTCAGGCATGTGATGGACTTCGACACATGTGAGCTCAAGCTCTCAAGACTACCGGTCTTCCCCCAAGATGACAGCGGACACCGAGAGATGTGCTTAACATTACTCATGAGTTGAGAGAATCCTCCCACCAGGCGGAGCTATGAGAACAACTTTAGCAGGTTAGCTAGGATCTACAGACTATACGCCATGAGATACAGCGGTCCCGTATTATTCTAAAGAACATTGGTATTACCGTATTAGAGATACTTATGTCATACCTGTTTCTTATGAAGCAGGTGAATGTTCTAGATACGGTATCATCTTTGAATACCCTGTGTGTGAATGTATGAACTATATATTAATATCAAACTTGTATGAACTATAACTAGATAATAAAAGAGAACTATGTGAGAACATTACTGTATGAGAACATTTTTGTACGAGAACATGAGAACATTTATGTACGAGAACATATCTATTGCCGGCATGGCAACGTATTAAAGACTTGTAGGCGAACATTTTTGTGTGTGAGCATTTTTGTGTGAGAACTTATCAGTGTCCTGTATGTTAATATAACAAAAACATGGGTAATAACATATTTATATCACAGTACTGTGAGCTGTGTAATATTTTAACATGTTTTTGAATTAACAGGACTAAGTATAACTACGAACATTTGTGTGATCTTTGTGTGCTGAGAACATGTCTGAACTATATCAATGTAGTTATACTATATTTCCTTATAATTACATTTCAACATAAAACTTCAGTGTATCTGAATATGATTGAATTTATGTGATCGAACGGGTTATATCCTTATGTTTCTGAATTGACCTGAGTTTGTCTGCATATGGGCAGAACAATGGCTCCTAAAAGAGGTCGACCAGCTAAGAAAGCTACCAAGAACGTTACTAACCCTGAACTGAATCAAGTCCAACCTGTGAACGTGGAATCAAATCTGGATCCACGTGTCAATTCGGAAACAAACAGGGCTCCACCCGTGAATGTTGAAACGAATACGGTTCCACCTACGGCTGCTAGTGGAGTTGAACTAAATGAAGCAATGATAGCTCGAATTGTAAATGAGCAACTGGTGGCAGTTATTCCAGGTATGTTGGCTCAATATCAGCAGAACATAGCTTCTAGCTCAAGTGGAACCCATATAGAGCGCAACATTACTGACAAGAACACAGAAACTTATACTACCACCAGTATGAATATAACAGCTTTATATTCTCCACCACATGGATGTACATACAACTACTTTAAAACTTATAATCCTCCCGATTTTACTGGAAAGGAAGGAGTTGAGTGGTTGTTAAAATGGATCAAAGAGATGGAAACAAAACTTCAAATCAGCCAGTGTTTAGAAGAGCACAAAGTAACATATGCTACTTGTTCTCTTAAGGACTCGGCTTTGATATGGTGGAATACCCAAGTAAGATTATTGGGTACGGCCACTGTTGATGTAATGGGTTGGAAGGAGTTTAAAACTTTGATAATTTCAAAATATTGCCCGGCCATCGAAATCATGAAACTACAAGAAGAGTTCTTGAATCTTTCAATGATAGGTACGAAGTGTTGGAGATATACGGAACGATTTCATGAACTCACATGTCTATTTCCTGACATGTTTCCTACTGAGCTAGTTTTAGTAGAAAAGTATATTCAAGGTTTGGTTCCTCAAATTCGAGAAATGGTAGCTGCTGCAAAAATTACAACTTTAGAATATACCATTATTTTAGCCAATAGGTATACTGATGAGGCAATAAGAAACGGTACCCTAACAATGATAGATGAGGAAAGTTCTGGCGGTACTAAAATCAAGGCACCTAGTAACACAAGAGGAACAAAAAGGAAGATGTTTCAGAAAAACAAAACAAAAGCTCCGACTGAGACTAGCCGAAGCAAACAAACTGTGAAAAAGTATGGTGCAGCTCTTCCAGAAAGGAAAGGATATACTGGGCAGGCGCCCAAATGTAATAAGTGTCCTTATCATCACACAGGACTATGTCCTGAATGTACAAACTGTAATCGAATTGGACACTACGCCAAATACTGTAACTTTCCTGCTCGTCAATCCAACCAAGAACCACGACAAACTACTCAAGCAAACCGAACGTGTTTCAGGTGTGGAAGTCCCGACCATTTTGTGAGAAACTGTCCCAACAATGGCACAAAACAAGGCAACCAAAGCTAAAGAAAGAACCTTTTAAATAAGTATGAATAAAGCCAATTAGGATGTGAACATTTCTGGTACGTTTCTTCTTAACATAACAACCTGCATGTGTATTTATTATATACTGGGATAAATAAGAATTTTACTTCCCTAGAATGATCATTTTAATTGCATTACCTGTTACATACTTAGATAAACCAGGTGCCATTGAATTTGTTAATGGTAAATTGATAAAAGTTCCTTACCTCCTAATACTATCTAAAATGTGTTAACTATAGAAATTTTAGATAAAGGCTTTATCAAACTTAACGTATCACTTTGAGGAATATCATTCCTTTTTGTAAAGAAAAAGGATAGTACTTACAGAATAAGTATCAACTATAGGGAACTTAATCAATTGGCAATCAAA
Source organism: Mikania micrantha (assembly GCA_009363875.1). Classification (NCBI taxonomy): domain Eukaryota; kingdom Viridiplantae; phylum Streptophyta; class Magnoliopsida; order Asterales; family Asteraceae; genus Mikania; species Mikania micrantha. Next base: position 57,307,887 of record CM018687.1, on the reverse strand, counting down.
AACCGTTATCCATTGCCACAAATAGATGATTTGTTTCATCAATTACAAGGCGCTACTTGTTTTTCAAAAATCGATTTAAGATCCGGATATCATCAGTTACAAATTCATGATGATGTTCCTAAAACTGCTTTCAGAACTCGATACGGACATTACGAATTTTTAGTAATGCCGTTTGGATTAACAAATATACCTGCAGTTTTCATGGATCTAATGAATCGAGTTTGTAGGCCTTATTTGGATAAGTTTGTAATTGTGTTTATTGATGATATTCTCATTTAGTCTCTGAACCAATAAAAACATGCTCAACACCTGAAATTGATCATAGAACTTTTGTCACGCAAGAAGCTATATGTCAAATTCTCCAAGTGTGAGTTTTGGTTACGAGAAGTTCAATTTCTTGGGCATGTAGTGAATGAAAACGGTATTCAAGTAGATCCCAGTAAGACCAAGGCTCTGAAACAATGGGAGACACCACGAACCCCGACTGAAATACGTCAATTCTTGGGGTTGGCAGGTTATTTTCGCCAATTTATCAAGAACTTTTTAAAGATAGCCTTGCCACTCACCACATTGACCCAAAAGAATCAACCGTTTATATGGGATTCCTAACAGGAGGAGGTGTTCCAACTGTTGAAACACAAAATCTGCAACGCACCTATCTTGGCATTACCGGAAGGTACTGATAATTTCACAGTGTACTGTGATGCTTCTTGTCAAGGTCTTGGGTGTGTTTTATTGCAGAATGATAAGGTAATTGCTTACGCTTCTCGACAACTGAAGATACACGAGAAGAACTATACCACACATGATCTAGAACTTGGTGCAGTGGTGTTTGCACTCAAGATTTGGAGACATTATCTATACGGAATTAAGTGTATTATATACACTGATCACAAAAGTCTCCAGCATATCCTAGATCAGAAAATGTTGAACATGCGACAGAGGCGATGGGTTGAACTTCTAAATGACTATGACTGTGAAATTCGTTATCACCCGGGTAAAGCGAATGTCGTAGCCGATGCCTTAAGTCACAAGGAGCGAGTCAAACCTTTACGTGTAAAAGCATTAGGGATGACTATTCAAACCAGTCTAATTCCTCAAATTAAAGAAGCTCAGCAACAAGCTTTACAAGCAACGAACTATTCTGCTGAGGGACTGAGAGGATTAGACAAGAAACTCGATACCAAGACTAATGGAGTGTTGTATTTCAAAAGCCGAATGTGGGTTCCTTTATTCGGTAACACTAGAACAATTATCTTGGATGAGGTGCACAAATCCAGGTATTCAATTCATCCAGGTGCTGATAAAATGTATAAAGATCTCAAAGACTTTTACTGGTGGCCTGGAATGAAGAAACACATAGCTGAATACGTGGATCGATGTTTAACATGTCTCAAAGTTAAGGCTGAACATCAACGACCTTCTGGGTTATTACAACAACCTAAGATTTCCATGTGGAAATGTGATCAGATCTCAATGGATTTCATCACTAAATTACCCAGAACCTCACGTAATCACAACTCTATATGGGTTATCGTTGATCGCCTTACTAAATCCGCGCATTTCTTACCCATCCGAGAGGATTATTCTATAGATCGACTCGCTAAACTCTATGTTAATGAGATTGTATCTCGACACGGAGTACCGATCTCTATCATTTCTGACAGAGATAGTCGATTTATGTCACGATTTTGACAAACTCTTCAGAATGATCTGGGTACACAAATCAATATGAGCACAGCTTATCATCCACAAACCGACGGACATACTAAACGAACGAATCAAACTCTTGAAGACATGCTCAGAAGCTGTGTGATTGATTTCGGAGGTAGCTGGGATATTCATCTTCCACTTGTTGAATTCTCTTACAATAACAGCTACCATACCAGTATTCAATGCTCTCCATTCGAAGCACTTTATGGACGCAAGTGTACATCACCTATCTGTTGGTCAGAGGTAGGTGAGAATCAAATCATAGGCCCAGAATTCATTCAGGAAACAACTGATAAGATCGCACTCATTCAGGAACGAATCAAAGCTGCTCGCGATCGTCAAAAGAGTTATGCTGATAATCATCGTAGACCGTTAGAATTCCAAATAGGTGATCGAGTAATGTTGAAAGTGTCACCTTGGAAAGGCATTTTTCATATTTGGAAAGAGAGATGAACTTTCACCAAGATTTGTAGGACCATTTAAAATTCTTGAACGAATCGGATCAGTAGCCTACAGACTTGAATTGCCTCCTGAACTTAGTAACATTCATGATGTTTTCCATGTATCAAATCTGAAAAAGTGTCTAGCTGACGAATCATTGATCGTGCCTTTTGAAGAAATCCAAATTGATGAGAAACTTCAGTTCAGTGAGGAACCAGTAGAGATAATGGATCGAGAAATGAAAGTATTGAAACGGAATCGCATACCAATCGTCAAAGTTCGATGGAATTCGCAACATGGGCCTGAGTATACATGGGAACGAGAAGATCAGATGAAAACGAAATACCCACATCTATTCTCATAATCGATGGTCATTGAGTAAGTCTTCACTAAATTTCGGGACGAAATTCTTCTAACAGGAGGAGACTGTGACAATTGCGCTCGAAGAACTACGTCATCAACGAAATGAGCACATTTGGTCTTGTTTGAAATCCACATTTATTATTACGTATGTGTCAGAAGGACCATATCATAGCATATCAGTTCATGACTTGTAGTTACTCAGGAATCTGGTGTTAGTAGATCTCAAAGAAACATTCATCACATGATGCTTATTCAAATAGATGACCAACCGATTTCATGTATACAATCATAACTCGGAAATGAAGAAAATGAGTGTAAGCGAAATCGCAAAACGAGGCTCCGATTTCAAGATACACTGAATCGAATATAGCGATAGATAAGAGGTCAAATATTTTGAACTCTTTAGGTCTTGAAATTATAACCATTGGAAAGAGCTCGAAAAATCGTGAACGTAGGCGAAAACCGTGCGCAAAACGGAGTTCGTATGCTCCCGGAATCGCGAAACGAAGATTAACTCAAAATTTGAAGAAACCCACGTGGGGAGGTACGCCCCGGGCCACACGCCGAGCCGGGGCGGTGCGCCCGGGGCCCTATGTTGGCAAAAATTGCTTAAATCAATGAGATTGCATCCAGAAGTTACTTTTTTTTCTTCTACCTCGATCATTCACGCTCAAAAACTCCACCAGACCAACTTTTCATCATCTAAATCACATTTTGAAGCCTTTTGATCGCTTGGATCTCACCAGGGATCGTATCTACAAGTCTAGATCGTTGTTTTAACCGCAAATATCCGTCAGATTAGGTAATGATCCGTTTAAACTTTCTGGTTTGATTTTGATTGATTAGATCTTGATTTTGAACGTAATGACATAGTTAGGATTGTTGATTATTGCCTAGATGATGGCTAGGATTGATTATAAACGAAGAACACGATGTTTTAACGGTTAAATTCTTGTTTTGATCCGTTGTAATGCCCAATTTACATGAAATCACAATTATGATTATAATGGATTAAACCATTTGATTGTAACAATGTAGGTGATTGGTTTGATTAATCTTTGAAATGCAAAGGTTAAATTCAAGTGTTTCAAACTAATCATAATTATTAACATACTCATTGGAACGATTATCTAATATTTATGATAACAGACAGATCAGTATGTTAAACATGGTTATTAAACCTATTCAAATGCTACATCGTGATATTTCATGATATTTGGGTAATCAATAACAAGGATTAATCATTTCTAAGCCATTAATCTGTTTAGAAATTGTTATAGCATTATAATCAACAACATTAACTATTTGGTTAATCTAAGATTATTCTGATTAATCAAACATGTCATCAACTTCATATTAGGAACCTGAATCAGTGTAGGTTCCTACATTATCATACATTGTATGATATAATATTAAATTAACTAATTAATTATTTAGCACCAGTTTGATGACTTTCAAGGCAATGTCTCTGACATTGAACGATCAGAAAGATCTAATCTATAATTTAAAACATAAACAACTCATCAAACATAAATAAATGCAGACTTACACTATTATCATCAGTCTGCGAGTTATCTTGCTATCTTGAGATATCAGGTGAGTTTCGTACAACCCCTTTTATTTTTAATCTTTTATAAACATCGGGGAACACTGTTGAACTTTTAATAAACATATGATATGTATCACTGTTATCTGCGTGATTTCATGTGATTGTTGAGAACTTGTGGATTTCATGGGATTTTGCCTGGAGAACAAGAACACTATCACAGACTTAAAAGTCCTCATTTTGAACTGTATCTAGTGAACCCATGTGTGGCCGAACGGGGAAACAATGATAGTACTATCGGCTGACCACCCATTTGCTGGGAGGATTGCATCTCCCCTTGTGTGAATGTTTGTTTCCTGTTTTTAGACTGCTTAATGTTGTGATAGACATTAAGATAATGAGGCATTAAGATGTTACCGACGGGTAGTATCTTGTAGAACAATATCGTCAGAAAGGAACTAGATACAGGTCCCATGGTTATTCTGAACTGAACATTTTGAGAACTTATAATTACATATCATATCATATTGTGGAACTTGAACTTACGAACTCACCAGCTTTGTGCTGACGTTTTCAAATTAAATCTTTTTGCAGGGAGACAGTGACACTCGGTGAGACAGCACTTCAAACACTAGTAATTAAATAAGTTAGTTGTGTAATAAACTAAGTTGTAAACTATGATACTGATTGTAATGACGAAACCCTGTAATGTATTTATTTTAAGTTAATCTGTGTTGTGATACCGGATCAAGTAAGTCACCCCTCATCTCTGAGACATCACCACTATGCTTCCGCAACCTTCTCAGTGTGACATGTGACATCATCTCAGGTGACGAGAGGTGGGGGTGTGACAAGAGTACATGTTAATTTTTTGTAGCGAGGAAGTGAAACCACTATTTTTAGCTAAAAATAACATTTCGTCGAAAAGTTAACACTACGGACGGAAAAAGCGGCGGTCGCCCTCCTAGCCCCAATAAAGCTTCGCCCATGCATGAAGTGCACCTCGCGCCTTCTAAATTCCTTGGACCAAGCAAAACTCCCTAGTTGATGCAAAATGAAATTTTCTTTTTCATGTCACGAAACTGAATTCTTGTTCAAAAGTTTGCTTCTAGGCACGAAAGATTGTGGTCATGCCCGTTCTGTAGGGACAGTCTAAAAGAAGTGAAACCAACCGATCTCAGGAATTGCATTGAAGTTGGAGAAACAATCTGTATAAAGCCAGCCTCGCAAAATGAGCAGGTTGGATAACGGGTAAGAACGGGTTCGGGTCTGGATTGGTGCTACTCATCTCAACCAAAATTACAATAATTGTTTACCCAAACCAACACATTTATTTTGCTTTGAGTCAAGATTGTCAGGTCTACCGTCGATATGAGTATAATCTTCAAACAAAACAAAAGGAGGTTGTTTATTTACATAGATAAGCTGCCACTTATAATGCCAACTGCCCTATCTGATCTAGGTGATTGCGATCTAAGATAAGAGGTTAAGAAAGTAATTAAGTATAAATTTTAGGGATGATTTGCAAATTTGGATGTTTTGGAGGTGTAGATCATGGTTTGGTTCCCCTTTTTTCTGAACTATGTGGGATTCTTACCATCATTTGTAAATTCAAATGGATTAAGTTGCAATGATTATTATATATGTGATTATAGTTTGGTTGTTGTGATGGATGTCTTTGTTTCTTAGCGCTTTAATACCCTTTTGCAAAAGACCAAATACGAGAGCCTACAGGTGCGCAAAAATTGGGTTTTTTTCCCTAAACTGGTTCTGGTTCTAGTCAACTGAAGTCAAACTACTTCTGGCCTATAATTGTGACAAGTGTAAATATTTACTTAGATAATAAGAATTTGCCAAGTGTCACTATTGGTCTATGATTGTGACAAGTGTCACACAATTTTTTTGTTTATTTAGATAGTAAGATAAGTAAACAAGAAAATTTTAGTTTGCAAGCACTCAAACAAAAACACATTTCATCCTTACACAAACAAACACAACAATTCAAGAAAAACACAACCGACTCGGCGATACTATCATTTATTTAATGAGAGAGAATTAAATGAGCGCATAAAAAATTGGCAATTGGCATTATAATCTTAGAATGTGACATGTCATTAGAATATTTTTGTTTATTAAAATAATAAGATACGGATCATATCAAGGCTAGAGTTTAAGCATACAAAGTTGGAGGAGGAAGAACTACAACTCAAACTGGAACCGGCCAAAATTGGTCGAACCGGTCAAAAATCAAAACCAGTTCGTGACTTTGTTAATCAGAAATGGTTCGAAAAAACCAGTTTGCCCTCTTAATGAGGGGGCCAAATGGCGCCGATAGTAAGGTCTGGAGATCTAAATTTAGTAACTAAAGATAGCACCATACTCGTTTCAATCTCATATATGACATAACTAGATTATACCACGTGTGTTACATGAGTATAATATAAAATATTAAATAATTAGTAGTATAAATTTATAAATTCTAAAATAATAATTTTAGATAAAATGTTTAAAATACGTGTTAATAAGTACTTTAAGTAATAAAACAATGATCAAAAACTTTATTTTTAAAAGAAATTAATTTTAAAAAATTTAATACTAAACAATGTCACTTGTTTATAAAAACTATTGTTTAAAATCTATGTACGATAGACTATTTTATTTTTTAATTTTTTTTAGAATACATGTTTTTTAGAAAAAAAAAATCCAAAAAGTATCTATTTAAAGTATTTTTATTTCTAAAAATAATTGATTTTTATAAAAAAAATTAATAACTTAGAATATTTTTGAAGTGTTTTATTAATAAAATTTTATTTTTAATTGATTATAAACTTTTTAATATTAAAAAGGTCAATAATATCATTAATATTATAATTATTGAATATGAGAGTTAATATACTTATTTAATAAGAGTGAGAATTTAATGAGATAATAACAAGTTGCTAAATGGCACTATTGGCCTAAAATTGTGACAAATGACAAATAATATTTTTGTTTATTTAGATAGTAAGACAAGTAAACAAGAACAATTTAGTTTGCAAGCACTCAAACAAACACACATTTCATCCTTACACAAAACAAACACAACAATTAATCGACTCAATGATTCGAGCCGAGAAGCGAGAGAATAAATGTTCGATAATGGCCCGATGTTTCAGAGTGAACCGCATCATTCAAACTCTTCTTGTACTTTTTATAGTACTCAGCCTTTATATATTGCATATCAATCTCTGTTCTTGTCACAATCACCCTTATAAGTCTTGTGTCCGAGGTCCCTAAGCCTTTCATGGACGAGTGTAACACCTGTAAGCATTATCAACCGCTATTCATATGAGTATGATATTGCTATATATTAATTGTAACATCAAACATAATTAATAAGGGACTGTTTGGTAGCCTCTTAATAATTCATAGTCTCTTAATGATTAAGAGGTAAAGTCTGCATAGTTTTTTTTAACGTCTAATTTTTGGACTACTGACGAAACACTGGAGTATCATCGTGCCACATAAATAACACCCTATCATATCCACCAAGTCGCCAGTTCTTGAGGAAACTCAATAATTTAAGAAAACCCCCTTATGGGATTCGAACTCAAGATCATTTGGTTCCTAATCCTAATCACAACACCAAGATACCGCTAGGCTATAATGCATTTGGTTAAGTCTGAATAGTTAAGAGGTAACATTAACATTAGAGGTGACAATTTTTACTCAAATCAAATGAAATGGGTTGGTTTGGGTAAACAATTGGGTTGATTTTGCTTAAAACTCATTCTAACCCGCACCCATCCTGACCCGTTATCTAACCCGCCCATTTTGCCAGACATAATTAACATGTAGCTTTTTAATCATTCAGACTTAAGGTTATCTATTAACCATTCAGAGACTATGAACCATTAAAAGGCTACCAAACAGCTCCTAAATGAATAAATGTTCCACCTTCGCGAAAAATTTTGCAGGGTTTTCAGCACATTGTAACATTGTCAAAAGTGCACTTTTAAACAACCCTGAAGTTTCCTTCTTTACAGCCTGCAAAATGGTCAAAAATACTTGTGATTTAGCATCTTGAAACCAAAATGAGGAAATCTAGATATGTTTTCTTTCATGTTTCTTGTGAGAACCTTTTTGAGTGATCCACCATACATGTCATGGTAAAATGTGTTAACAGCAACCAAATGTGCTCTACTTCTTTCACTAAAGATCTGCACAAAAACCTTCTCATCTGTTCCTAATTTTTTTTCGCCCGCTTTGTACAACGCTTTTGCATCTTTTGCAGCCATTTCTCTATCAAATTCCATGCCTTCGTATCGTAGTTTGTTTACACAAGCGACCAAAATCTGCGCAAGAAACCAACTTTTGATCAAATGATGTCTTCCCATCATCTAAAACATCAAGAAAATGACAGTATATGCAAACATGAAACATTGGTAAAGATTTGACCTTTTGGTGATCCCCTAAAGCTTGTGCCCTGATGTCATGTTCAAGATGCGTTCCAAACGTCGAGTGGTAAATCTGCATGACTGCTTGTAACTGAGAAGACGTTCGAGAGCATATGATTTCGGTTACAGCTTCAAGATTGGTGAAATTTTTGGTCAATCCTTGTTTAAGTATAGTGGCATCCCTTGTTGCAGGATCATGCATCCAAAGCTCAACTGCAATCTGCAGACATGATCTTGAATAGTTAAACAAAACAGTCAAACGTAACGTATTCGGAATTCAAAATTTGCTTCATGGTTTAGTCTTTCTTGGCTATCTTTTTTTCCTGAATGACTATGTTTCCATAAGGATCAATTCAGCAAAAATAATCTTTTGTAATTACAGTATTCCCAATAATTTTTAAAATTCAAAACTGTTAAGTTTGACTCGTAAAAGTCAAAATGGAGCTATGCAAATGTACCTCTAATTTCCCCCGAAGTTCAGAAACCAAACGTTTAAGGATGTCCTCAGAATACATTTTTTGGTATTCTTGTCGAATATACGCCCGTTGTGTTGCATCTCGATGGGCAAGAATACCGATCACAACCGCAGTATCACACCCAAGTCCTGATTGAATTCAAAATTTTAACATTGATGTATTTATAATATGGATCAAGATTTGAATGGCAAACCCAGATGCAGGGGCGGCCCGGGGAAAGGCAAACCTGACCTCTAGACCCATTTTTTAGGGGGCACAATTTTTTGACGTATACATATATATATATATAGAGATTCATTCAAACGGAGAATCAAGAAGTTGTAGATAACTAAAAGTAACTATTTGTAAACATATGATTTAAGATGTACAAAAAGTAATTTCCTTTAAAGTATACGAAGGTATTTTCATGCCCTTTAAAATAAGGTTTTTCATTGGTTCGGTTTAATCGGTTTTCAGTTTGTTTCACTATACAAAAACCGAATAGAATTCGGGAAGTGGTTTGGTTTCGGTTAATACCAAACAAACCGAACAAACCGATTAAAAACCAAATAAATCAGTAAAAAATTGAATTCAACCAAATAAACCAATTATAAATTAAATAAACCGGTTAAAAACCGAATAAATAAAATTTTGCCTTATATTTGTGGCTTCAATATTGAAGAGCTCATGGGTTCAAGTCCTGTTATGGACAAAATAAGGGTTTCATGTTGGTTACAGGGTTTTCTCTCACCTATGGTGAATTTCCTCCTATTTTGTGTGATATGATCGGGTGGGTCTACAATCCATTAGGGATCCATATTGCCATTCAAAAAAAATATAGTATTAATAAAATAATAAATTCAAATCTAAATTAGTTTTAATCAGTAAACCGAATAAACCGGATTCAAATAATTTGGAAACGATTACCAAACCGAAAACTGAAATTCAGATTCGGATACGATTAGGAACCGAATTCGGAATTAGTTAGGAACTGAACCGAAAACTGAATTCAGAATTCGGTTTTTTAGTTACGAATACGGTTTTGTTTTCGATTTTTTAGAACACCACTGCTTTAATATTTGTATTATCTAAAGGCCTTTTCTTTTTCCATCTCGCATTGGGCACCTCGATTTTCACGACCGCCCCTGCCCTGATGGATCAAATGTTGATTCCATAATTCAATTAAAATCATCGAATTTACCTTTGAAAGCTTTGTATAACCGAATTGCATCGTCCCGGGGAGAAACGGGTACAGGAGGAACAGTCAGAGTCGCCATTATCGTTTGATCTTTGGTATGAGAAACAGAGTGTGAGTTCAGAAAGATAGAAACAGAGCAATTAAATAGAAAATGAAAGAGGACCAAGTGTGTCTCGCCATAATGGACTGCTTCTAACTTCTAAATAGTCAAAATAAAATCCACCTAATGTTGATAAATACGTAGGCCAAGTGGACAGCTGATTGACATGTTATAATATTTATAGCATGCATCATATAATAAGCTACTTTTATTTTATTAATTTAAATAACTCCGTCAAATCAACCCGAATATTTTGTTTTATTTTTCAAAATTTTATTATGTTTTTTGTGTGTTTTTTTTAAAAAAAAAAAATCGTTTGAGATACTACATCACTTTAAGTGTGTAAGTTGCCTTGCACAACACTGCTATAAGACAATTTATAGTGATTTAATATTTCAAACGAAATTATTTTACACAAATACACAAAGGAGCATACTTTTGTATATGTAAAATAAAGATCTTGATAAAAAACAAAATATTCGGATTGTTTTTGGCGGAGTTATATAATAACCTACTCTTATTGTAATAACCCAAAAAACTCCGCAAAGATTAACCCGAATCTTTTGTGTGTGTTTTTTCAAAATCTTTATTATGCACGTCAAGAGTATGTTTTTTTGTGCGTCTAAAAAATTTTGTTTGAGATCCTACATCACTGTAAGTAGGGCTGTAAACGAACCGAACGAACACGAACGAGCCCTTGTTCGTGTTCGTTCGTTTAACTTTAACTTATTCACGAACAATTCACGAACGTTGAGCGAACGAAAATTCTTGTTCGTGTTCGTTCATTAAGTAAAGTAGCTTGTTCACGAACGCTAAATATATATACAACATATTTAATGAATAAATATATTAAATAAACTTAACCGAACATAAACGAACGTAAGTGAAAGACTACATATATACAACACATTTAATGAATAAACATATTAAATAATTTTAATATGTTTTAATGTAGACAACGTATTTATTTTTAAGGTTCAAATGGAATGTTTAGAAAGGGTTTAAGAATTTTATATTTATGATCAGGTGTTCACGGGATACTATATATAGATTCTAGGTTTTTAATTAACTTAATCAATAATTAATATCTAATGCTCTATAGTTCTATATTATTCTTTTAAAACTTACGTAAATTAAAACTAAAATGATAAAAAAAATGAATAACATACATTTGTTGACTTTTTTGTACGTAAACATTAATCATTTTTTGTTAGAAAAAAAGACACCATTTAATAGAAATTTTTACTATCTTTAATTTGAGTATAACATTGTTATAGTTTTTTCCTATTTTTTTTAAACTTAGTACGTGATTATCCATTTGATCCACGATTTTTTGATTCATTTTACGTGTCTGTGGTCTCAGATTATTTCGATTTTTTATACGTGATCCGTGATAATTTGATAAGAATAATGACCTAATTTGAAGTTAAGTCCATATTTTTTCCAAACACATACAATTGCATGTTATTGATGTTGGTGCTTAGTGTCTGTATAATGTATGAACCCTGCAAGGAACTTTACACTCGTCTTCATTTAGTATTTGGAGATCTTGATGGTTATTTGTTAAATGCGATGTACAATTAATTTAATTAAAATAACATGTCATCTTATTAAAATAATTGAATGTGTAATAATTTTGCTAAAAATTACTGAACTGTGAATCTTTTTTAGTTTCTCACTTAACCTAAATGTATGATAAAATTTTGCTAAAACCATATCAAGTAACTAGGTTATAAACCCGTGTATTACACGGGTTTATAAATAAAAATTATGAGATTTTACAACTATGTCTTCATATATTTACATAATTACTAAAACTAATAATACTTGTTATACCTTTTTGTATTAAAAAAACTTTAAAAATAAAAATTTATAAAAGAATGTTTTTAATATATATAGGTAGGGGTGAGCAAATAACCGAATTAACCGAATCGTAACCGAATTAACCGACTTAACCGAACCGATTTAACCGAACCGAACAATTAACCGACGGTTTGGTTAAGCATAATCGATTAACCGCACATTGCGGTTCGGTTTCGGTTTTGATGTATAAATTAACCGCATTAACCGAACCGAACCGATTGTTATATATTATTATTACTATTATTATTACTATTACTATTACTATTATTATTATTATTATTAATTATTATATAATTCTTCAAAACATATGATGTTCTTCATGATATTAATCATATTAACACAGTAGATGCTATCAGTTTCACTTTATATATAGTAAAATACACCTTAATCTTAACAGTTTATTAATCTTACTGATCACCATTCCCTAAACTCATTATCACCACAAACAACCGAAGTAGCACATCGATGAAAAAATAAACATGTAATGAAAACTCACTATAAAAGGACAAGTTCGGCTATGAGATGACTTGATATATTAAAATTGGACTACACTCGACAAAAATACACATTATTTTAAATTTATTATTTTAGGTTATAATAGAATGGTTAATTAACCGATTTAACCGAAATTAACCGAAACCGGCGGTTAACCGAAGTGCGGTTAACCGCATATTGCGGTTCGGTTATGGTTTTAGAAATGTCATTAACCGCACATGCGGTTATGGTTTTGAAATTGGCCATAACCGCACCGAACCGCACCACGCACACCCCTATATATAGGGGACGGTTAACGTACAAATGAAAATTAACGTGCTAAACGTAGGAAGCCATAAGAACGCGCCATGTGTCATCAGGGTAAGGGCATTATCGTTCATATAAAATTACAGACCACGTAATTACATACCAATAATCACGGACCGTCATTTAACATGCATCATCAAAAGAACAATTGCATAATTACGTACCAATAATCACGTACCAAGCATAATAATCACGGATCACGTAAAAAAACTTAAAAAAACTATAACAATATTATACTCAAATTAAAGATAATAAAATTCTCAATTTTATGGTGTATTTTTTTTTAAATAATAAAGCATGTAAAAGTTATTTAATTTTTAAAAACCGAGTGGAACTTGTTTTAACATAGAAAATGTGGTTATTCCTATTTTACCCTTCCAGTTATATTTTACCCTTATTTTGTGGAGAAAGTTGTATAAAGTGGGGACCACTAGATCTTATCCATTGATTAGTTTGATCAAATGATCCATAAATCATCCTACGTTTTGTACGTTAAGAACCATATGTATTTGATCATGCTCCTATATATATATGTGTGTGTGTGTAAGTATGTATGTATGTATTTATGTATGTATGTGTGTATGTGTATAAAATATTAGACATTCATGCTATTCATTATTATATTACTTATTATTAGTATTAATTTAGTTTATTTATGTAAACAATATATATTATTAATAACATTAATAATTAGTTTTTATATTAAAAAAAATAACTTTGAAATAATAAGATAATGTCATATGTCATTTTTTTATAATCAATTATTAGATACGAGCCATTAAAAGCACTAAAACCTAAATAAAAGAATAAAATAAAAATGTTATAAGGAGATGCCCTTAAATTCAATTTGTCTTTTTGGCCCTCAAATTTGTTTTTTCCCTTCAAACTGGAGGTGGGCAAACCGGTTTTTGTAGTAACCGGTTCTGGTTTGGGTTTTGTCAGGTAAAGGTGGGACCGGTTCTGGTTCTAATTTATCTGAGAATCCTGAACCGCATGTATTCGCTGATTCGGGTTTACGGTTCCGAGTTTTTTGCCCACCTCTACTTCAAACCTTGTTTTGTTTTCATGAACGATCGGTTTTCGGTAAACCGAATTGAAAATTTGGGTTCGGTTAATTTTGGCTCCGTTAATTTCAGTTATTCGTTCGGTTCGGTTATATCGATTAATTCGGTTTCATTTGATTTTTTCTCGCGGCTGCTAGCTGCAATGTTTTGAAAACCGGACCGGCCGATCGGACCGGTCAAAACGGGAACCGGCGGTCGGACCAGTCCGGCTAGGGGTTATGGGCCGTTTTGGGTGAACCGGCCGGTCGGACCGGAAAACCGGTGGTTGAACCGGTTTTTTTGTTTTTTTATTTTTTTATTTTTTTAATTTTTTTTATTTTATATATATATATATATATATATATATATTTATAAAATGTTTATAAAATCATCTGTTTTTAAATCCGGTCCAACCGGTCGGACCTTTGACCAGTAATGAGACCGGTTCGACGTCCGGTCGGTTATCAAAACATCGGCTAGCTGTGAACTGTGAAGTTCATTTATTGCTTTCAATTCAAGAATTGAACAATCAGTTCGGTACAACATCTCCATCTTCCACCCTTCAGTGTTACTCCAATCATTCAATCACTAATCATCTCCCAAATTCATTCATAACTTCAAATCACTGCTCAAACCTCCATTTTTGCCACAAATTCAAGATCCAATCTTCATCTGTTCAAAACACTTTCTACATAATCCTGCCCATTTCAATCAGGAACCAATTTTGAATCAACAGGTACAACCTCTGTTTTCATTTGATTTCTACATAAAATGCTTCAAGATTCAAAATTTATCCTGCAATTATTGATTGGATAATTGGGATTTAGACTGTGTAAACTGGGATTTGAATTTGATCACGTTATGAAGATGAAAGATTTCAATTCTTCATCAGATCTAATTGGGCAAAATGCTATAAAGATTATAAGCAATGTTGGTTTCTCAGTGTTTGTGTTTTCAGTACTTACGTTCACAGTAATCGCCATAACATACCAACCCCCTGATCCATGGGAATCCTCTAGAACCCTAACTAGGGTTTTCACAGAGGTTTCAAATGCCACCTTCCAGATGGATAATTCAGTTGTTAAAACTGGAGAAGATGTAGATTTGGTTGTTGTTAGCCCATCTGCAGCCCTTGCAGATGCACCTGTGGCTCAATCCGAGCCACTGGTTGAAAAATCGGGTGATGGGTCCCCTGCACATGCACCAGTGGCTCGACCCGAGCTGTTGAATGGGAAGTTGGGTGATGCATCCCCTGCAGATTCACCTGTGGCTCAACCTGACCTGTTGAATGGGAAGTTGGGTGATGCATCCCCTGCAGATTCACCTGTGGCTCAACCCGACCCGTCGGTTGAGAAGTCAGGTGATGCATCCTCTGCAGATACACCCATGGCTCAACCCAGCCCATTGATTGAGAAAACTGGTGGTTGTGATGATACAAGATTGGTTAATTGTTCTGCACGGGGAGTCTTGATGGCGATCAAAAAGTTTAATGTAAAACGCTTTAAATCGATAGTGTTTCTAGAGTATCAGACACCAGTAAACGGGTCAAAACCGAATGAATGTGATGTTTCATGGAAGTTCAGGAACAAAAAGGAGAAATCTTGGAGAAAGTATAGAGATTTCAGGCGGTTTAGGCTTGGATATGGCGAAAATTGCGCCTATAAAGTGGTAGGCGCAAAGGGCTGGCATTCAGGTGTCAATGCCAAACGCCCAAGAAGTCAAAGTCAAGTAAATGCCACGCAAAAAGGCGAAATGTCAAAGATCTCGACATCATTCCATGATGACCAAATCAATGACACGATTCCAGTAATGGGATCAGGTTCTGCTTTCAGAAACGGAAAGCATTTGTATTACTCGCGAGGTGGGGATTACTGTAAGAACATGAACCATTATATCTGGAGCTTGTTGTGTGCTCTCGGTGAAGCTCAATACTTAAACCGCACATTTGTCATAGATCTAAGTATTTGCTTATCATCAAAGCATACTTCAAGCAACCAAGACGAAGACGGAAAAGACTTCAGATTCTATTTTGATTTTGATCATTTGAAAGAAACCGCTTCGATAGTGGAAGAACAAGAGTTCCTTAAAGATTGGAAACAATTTGATAAAAATCACAAGAAAAAGATCCCGGTTCGAAAGGTTAAAACTTACAAAGTGACACCAATGCAGCTAAAGAACGATAAGAGCACAATCATATGGAGGCAGTTTGATAAACCCGAACCTGAAAACTATTGGTATCGTGTTTGTGAAAATCAAGCTGCAAACTACATAAAAAGGCCATGGCAATCTTTATGGAAATCAAAGAGACTTATGAACATAGTTTCTGAAATTAGTGGTCAGATGGATTGGGATTATGATGCAGTTCATGTGATTAGAGGTGAAAAGGCACAAAATAAAGCAATGTGGCCTAATCTTAATGAAGATACATCTCCTGAATCATTAGTTTCTAAGCTTCAAGGAGTTATACAGCCATGGAGGAATCTTTATGTTGCTACAAATGAACCGTTTTACAACTATTTTGATCGATTAAGGACGCTTTACAAGGTGCACTTGCTTGATGATTATAAGGAGTTGTGGGGTGATAAGAGCGAGTGGTATAACGAGACCATGGTTCTGACCGGTGGTCGGGCTGTCGGGTTTGACGGGTATATGCGTGCTGAGGTGGACACCGAAGTGCTGTATAGAGCAAAGCTACGTGTCGAGACGTTTTACAATTTGACTAAAGATTGCAAGGATGGTATTCATACTTGCTGATTTAAGAGTAGAGTTTGATTGTTTGATTCATGTTGTTATGGTCTTAATTGTTTGTAAAATACCAAATCATAATAAAAGTCTGTTGATTTTGACTGAAACTGATCCAGGTTGTATTGAATTGTCATTAAATTATTAAAATACAAAAATATTATTTTGTATTCTAAACGAGTGAAGAAAGGTGCAAAACTTGCAGTCATCAAGTGTTACCCTTAATATATATACTGTAAATTTAGTTTTCTTTGAAACTGAGCAGTTTCCTAACACAGACAACATTCATCACTCAACCACCAAAACCTACAAGTACTGCAAATCCTATGTATAATCATCTGCACGATACCTGCCAAAATAAACGAGTTGGATTGGGTCAGGTAACAGGTCATAATGGGTATGAATCACGGTAAGTTTTAAGCAAATTCAGTTTGGATCAAAATGAGTTTCTTTTAAAATTTCAATTTATTTCAATTTAAATGAGTTGTAACGAAACAAATAGTTTATTTTAATAATTTTTAATGATTTTTTCATCAAATATATTATTGATCGTTCTTACTCGTTTAAATTAATTATATTAACATAGTTTTTTAAGTTACTCATCTAGACCGGCATTATGTTAAGTTACTAACCATCTCCACCCATTTTATGTCATAATACTACATATTTTGACCCAAAGTACAATAATTGTTTACCCAAATATAGTAATTAATCTTGCTATGGATCAAAATTGTCAGATCTAATCTGTACTATACAACATATTGAAGCATGACCGAATAACAAATCAACTAATCGGATCTTCTGAAACTCGTATCGGCATTATCTGCAACTTTAATGTGTTTGTATTTTTGCTCTGTGTTGAATCTCATACAACTCTCTTCCACACCTTTTGCCACAACTTCTTTCAATGCATTAACTCCCTCTTTCAAACCAACATTAATCTTGCAGACCCATAGAAAAACAAAAGAAATATGCAAAAAATGAGAAACTTTCATGAATATGGTAATGTACCAAGAAAATACGCAAATACTAATTTTGGTAACATGAGAACCGTTAACAGCTTCCTGCTAAATAAAGGGAGCACATAAAATGCCACTAACAATAGGCATGTGGCCTTCAGAGACAAAACCCAATAGAAGTTGGGTATATCCAGCAAAGTTAGTTTGCTAGCCTAGTGGTTAAGACTTGGTCCTTTCTCCTTGGAGACTAGGGTTCAAATCTCACCGGTGACACTTTAATGGATATCAGGTGAGGGGATGAATTTTGAGCTTAATCCCGGGTTCTGAACCAATGGGGGGCGAGGGTTTACCTATTCCATGAGGTTCTCTGCGCATCAGGGGTACGGTCTCACGGTCGGCGATCGAGGAATCGATCTTAGTTACCAACCGCCAGAATAACTGAAGGTAGCACGATGGGACCCTCTGCCGTTCAAAAAAAAGAAGCTGGGTATTACCAAAAAGCTTGGTGGGTGGGGGGCGGGTTTACCACGCAAGTGGGTTCCCCGGTCATCAACCAAAAAAAAAAACAATGGACACATGTACTTCTTTTGTTTATCATTTTCAGTTTTATTGCAGTATGTGGGTTATACTTAATTGATGCGGATAGAAACAAGATTGGGCCTACTACTTAGAAAACTAAGGGTAAATGAATAGTATCTTACTCGTTCTTGAGCTGTTGCGTTAAATTTTTGAAGCAAGAAGGCTTTGGGGTCCATTTGACCAGGAGGCTTACCTATGCCTACACACAAATTGTAAAAAGGCATTAAAATTATAACTTTTAATAAATAAATAACTGGTTAATGAAAACATATACCGATTCTTAATCGTGCAAATGTCCGATTCCTACGAAAATGATGGATCACACTCTTCATCCTGATGAAAGAATAAAAGAGGGTAAACTCTCTTATAAGTAAAACCTTATGTCAGTTAGTTGTTAAAGGCTAACAATGACAATCAGTTAGAATTTTCATATTATTCATACCCGTTATGTCTACCATGGCCTCCCTTGGGTTGAAGCCGAAGAACCCCGCATGGTAGATCCATATCATCATGGAACTACATCCACAAGAAGCTAAAGAATTAGGACAATGCACAAGACACTTTCAGCCCATTTACTTACGAATTGGTTGATTCAAGTTGTGCTATCTCTTAACAAGTAGAAAGCCCCTCAGTTTTGCTTTCAATGCACAAGAAAATTTTATGTTAACGAAATACAACATTTTTGTGATATTTTTTTGTGTTTATATAAAAACCTAAAAATTTTAAAAAAATTGTTTCATTTCAACCCAACATGACCAGTTTCACTCATAACCGAACCCACCGACAAGCCATCATCTCCACCTCTACCAGAATGTAGAAAAGCAACAGTTCTTGGTTCATACCACCACCACTCGACTTAGAGGGAGTTTGTAATAGGCAGCAAGTGGACCACTCTGCAGTAAAACATATAGCAACGCCTTTTAGGTACAAAGTTGAAAGAATAAAAAATTTCTCAGCAAATTTTTTAGTAATATCAATAAGCTTGAAAGTATAATTAAGCCTAGAAAAACGGCCGGGTCAGTTTGGGTTGATGGGTAAGAACGGGCCGATTTAAAAGTAGGTTCAATTCGATTTGGGTCAAAAGTCAAACAGGTAGGTCCTGGTCAAAACATGTTGAATGACCTAGCATATTATTACTCTTTCCATAGTGTCATTTCAATTTCCATAAACAACCAATATAATAAACATTGATCTTTCTTAGGCCTGGCAATCTTGACCCTAAACAAGGAAAATGGATTGGTTGGGTGAACAATTATTGTATTTCGAGTTGAAATGGGTAGCAACTCCTTAACACAATTGATAGCCAAGCTGCGGGAAATTCAAAAGAAGTAGCCGTTGGAATCAAGACGGGTGGGTCAGCTGCATGGGTCAATTTGATCCAACTGGAACCCGCGTAAATTGCATGCGTGTGGCGGCAAAATTCCATCCATCCACTACTATCGCTGCATTATTTTATTTCTTATTTATTTTAATCTATTTTAATTATTCAGTTTTTCCCATTTCCCTAAAATGTAGTAGTGGAGTACCCATGATCTAGATCATGTTTAATTTTCATTTGATTTATGTAATTTTGATCGTTCGATTGTTCTTTCAAACTTTGTTAATTCTCTACTTTAGGGATTTAACGCCACTGCTATCTTAATTATTGGCCGATTAAGAGGTGTCTGTGGATCTTGCTGTATTTTTCGTGGTGATTATCTGTATCGGAAGGTCGGCAAGTGGCTCAACAAACTTCGGGTGGTGTTATCTGTAACCCGATTAGTTTGTTGTTGACCGTTAGTTGTTGATCAATTCAAAATCCTAGTCTCTGGCTATCAACAATATGGGCTGGGTAATCCAAAAACTATGTAAATAGAATTTATTAAAACGGGTAAAAATGATTAATAACACATTTGATGATAAAATCACTAAAGATTACCCAAATGCACTATTTCTTTGGTTACAACATGTTTTGACTTGAACCAAAATGATTCTTTTCAAAAACAACCCATTTAGACAAAAACCGACTTTGCTTAAAACTCGTCCTTACCAGCACCCATCTTGATTAGAACTTACTCTGACCTATTACCCAACCCGCCTATTTTGCCTGACCTAATCTTTCTTGACAACTTTGTTCATCAAAATTGTCTTATATCAATAAAAAAACATTAAATGATTTTATGGAAAATTTTGTTTACCAAAAGTATTATCTATCCATATAAACAATTTGAAAATTAATTTTGTCAATAATCTAATTTCTTACTCGTTCGAATAGGTGCCCACTGCCCAACTTCCAGCCCAATCTGACCCATTGGATACTTGCTTTATATAAGCTTCCACCCATTTCAACCCGTGATTCATGATCATTGGGGGCCAAAAGGTGAATCCTTTAAATCATTAAACCAATAATCAAAGTTTAATTTTTTAACAAAAAAGATTAACAAGATAACAAATAACTTACAGATTCACCGCTCAAGTTCATATATGTCTGAGGCTTTGCTAATAAAACTGGAACGCCATCTACAATGCCTGATATACAATCCATATCAAACAATTTTCCCATTAATTATGCACAATATAGACCCAATATCAAGAATCATACAAGAACTTTTGAAAAGAAGAAAAGCAAAATGGAAACTGAGAGAAGATGACACGCCTTTTCCAAAAATGGCTTTACAGAAAACTGTATCCATAGCAATCCCTTGCGATTCAGCAAAAGTGTCAATCATGTTAAACCCAACCTAATTTATCAAAAATGCAACAAATAAGTATGAGATTCAGCATAAATTTTGTTAATAAACAAAGCAAAAACAGTTAGAGTTTTGTGTAATAACATACATTGTGTCTTGTTCCTTTAAACTTATCCCCAGGATTGCCCAACCCTATGAACAACCATGGCTTTGGTGATTGAATCAATGTGCAGAAACCACGGTTTGGATGAAAAAGCTTCTTTATCATCTCTTAATGACCATTCAATTGTGGCTGCGTATTATATAAAATTGAAGTTATATATTGCAAGTTTGCAACATCATAGAAACCTTTTCTTTTCAATATCAATAGTACGTTGAGACCACAAGAACCTCAAAATACATGTACATATGGTTTCAATAGAAGAGAAAACTAAAAAAGAGAGAAAGTTTATTCATTTTCACTCTTTCTTTGATATTATCACCTCTCTCCTAAACTCTCTTTAAAAAAAGCATAAAATATATAGATATATCCATATAAATATATGCAGTTGGACAAAAAAAATATAGATAACATTCTATTTAAAAATAAATTTTAAACATATTAAAATACAACAAAAAACAGGATGCTTAGTCAATTCTCGCACATGTCAACATGTTCTTGGTTCAAATGCAGCTCTACAGCATCATATAAGAAGACCATGTGTAATGGGGCGTGATAGTGCCCACATGGCTCACGCCCCCAACACCAGGCCCTGTGCCCATGACAAGGTGTTATAGCCCTTCTCAGTTTTGGCTATCACGACTCACGAGCGTGGAAACCAATTTGATGTACTATTTTTTCTCCGCAAACAACAAAATTACATCTCAATCTTCTCTTTTTAAGTTAAACCACACCATTCACAAAAACAATATTATGTATCTTTATTAATATCACTTGATTGTTGTCTCATACCTAAGTGACACCACTTTTCTATCCCTTTCACATGACCACTGCACATATCACTAGCATAATTATTTAAAGATCTTACAACATTTTTAGGGCTTCTTCCTGTTAATAAACCTAATTCAAACCAGAAAATTCAAATTCTTGGCTATAAATTATGTTTCTTCGAGTCAATCAACAATTGAACACCAGTGGCGAATATTATTAGCGGTATTACTCAACAAATTTAGTTTAGATTTCACTTGAACCCCAAAATTACTTGTAATCAATCAAAAAATGTGTAAAATACTGTATTTTAGATAAAATTGATTGTGATTAAATGATGCACTAAGTTAGTAATAGATATAAAGAAACATGAAAAAAAATTGAAAATCGAGAGTTGGAAACTTGCCATTCAGAATTTAGGGATTCGAGCTGTGTGACGGAGAGGATGCAATTCGTGTGTTCGGAGATGGATCACCGAACAGGCCTTCGCTTCGGGGACGGAGGTCCTACGGTAGGTAACAACAGGTACAAACGACTTGACCGAAGGGGACCAACGCTTCTACTCTAAGGATCGCTGGCGAGGGGAGGAGCGCCGGTGAGGTCAGGAGCGACGGGGAGGGACCGATCGCCGGAGAGGAGATATTCGGTGGTTGTGTCACTGTGTTAGAGGCGACGGCAGAAAAGAAAAAGCAGGGTTTGAGTTGATTGGTCATGATGGTAAAAACGTAATTGAGAAGAGTTTTTTTTTTAAACTGATGTAGTTAGGGGAAAAAAATATATTTACCACATAAGTTTGGTTGAAAATTTATTTTTCAAAATGAGTGTTTTTCTTTATTATTGTTTTTCTTTTTTGGTTAGTTAAAAGTAATTAAATAATTAAGTCGTTGTTTGGGATTTTATCTAAAAATGACTTATTTAAGTTGTTTGCATAACCTAAAAGGACTTTTAAAAATAACTTTTTGTAAACGGGTAATAAGTTGTTTTTCAAAAGCTACAACTTCTATCTTTTCAAAATGACTTTTAACTTATTAACATAAAATTACAAATCTACCTCACTCTTTACCCTTTATCCAATAATCTTAAAATAGTGTTTAATTAAAAAAATGTCTTTTTTGGTTATTTTAAAAATTAATTTTGAAAAAGCTAGTCCAAACATATTTTAAAAACTTCATTTCAAAAAGTCATAAGTTAATAAACACTTTTAATAAAAAAATAATTTTGAACTTAAATAAACAATCCCAAACATGGTAAATAAAGGAAAACACTCATTTTGGTAAATAAATTTTAAAACAACACCTATTTGGTAAGTATTTTTTTCAACACACCCATTTGGTAAAAAACTCGCATAAAACGGGTTCATTTTCAATGGACGTGTGGAAAATGGTTATACATCAGTCATATTAGAGAGAATGTACAATGATCATGTGGATGAGGGATGTTTACGAATCAGTTTTTACGGGTTTTTTTGTCAAACTGTAAACCAAACTATTAATAACAGTTTTGAATATTGAAAAATCAAAATCAAACCGTTAAAAATAAAATCCAAACCAAATAGAACCGTTATAATTGGAACCAAACCGTTTATAACGATTCCGTTTGGTTTAGTTTTATTTTTAACGGTCTGGTTTTGATTTTCAATATTCAAAAATGTTTTTGACATAAAAACCGTAAAAAACAGACCATTAGCATGTGTGCTCGATATTACCTTTTTACTTTCTCTCTGACATGAATAATGCATGACCATTTTCCACACGTCTTCTGAAATCACCGTTGGGATTAGAGATAATTAAATGTGAAATTGTCATCGTTAGGGAAGATATTCTCCAAATTGCCACTGGAAGTGGATATATCATTTAAAGATCTGACATCCCTATATTCTTTTTCTCCTAATCGTCACCTACAATGAAGGTAGCCTATTTTTTTTTATAAAAAAACTAATCTCAACCCCTTTTATACTTGAATCATATACATGTGTGTGTATCATGGGCTTATAGCCTAGTGGTACTCCTTGACCACCAGCAATGAGAGGTCTTGGGTTCGAGTCTCGTATAGAGCAAAAAAATGTTTTGGGTGAGCTAGGGGTTTTCTCTGTGTGAGTTTCCTCCTAGATGGTGTGGCGGATCCTCGATTCGGCACTCGCCAACGTCCGGATTTAAATGTTTTCGGGGGTTGGTAGCGGTCTGTGGTCGCAGCGCGTGAGTTGTTGGGTCCGAGAACTCGTTTAGCTGTTCAAAAAATATATATATGTGTGTGTGTAGACCAATTCTAAATTTTTTTTTGAAACTTGAGAACTAGGATGAATTTCAAATTTTCACTTTGTGAAGACTTGGAGTCACAGTCACCCGCACAATACATAATATATTTAATTAATTATTTTTAAAAAATAGTAAATTATCAAAATGGTCCATGTGTTTTTCAAACTTGAACAATACCCGTTTAAAACACATAAACACGAAATGATCCGTTAAAAACATGTTAACAGTTAACACTATAAATGATTCATTAAAATTCATGTTGAAGAACATGTTAAGTAACACGTTTAGGAGCTATGGTTAGAGAATTTGAAATTTTTAAAAAGTAATCGATTACTCCCCTGTTTTATTATATTATTTATTTTAAATTTTAAATTAGAAACATGCCTTAACAGGTTTTTACTTGTTTATACAAGAAAAATTAATAGGACTTAACATGTCAACATGTTTTAGACACGAAACATGTTAAAGGTAAACACGAAACATGTTAAAGTTGTGTCGTATCCGTGTTTGAAATTGCCATTCTAAAAAATAGTGAAGCAAATATAGGGAAATGGCTGCAAAAAATAGTTCAGATATGGTTTAAACAATTAAACTTTATCAAAAATACAAATGGAAACGATTTAAAAAGTTAGTAAAACTAATTATTTATTAATAATAACTAAATAAACATTATATATATAACACTAGGTTATAGACTCGTGTATTACATGGTTTTATGAATAAAAATTATGTTATTTTATAACTTTGTCTTCATATATTTACATGATAAAATAATTTTATTACATTCTTTTAAATTTGCATAATTATAAAAACTAATAATATTTATTATACCTTTTTATATTAAAAAACTTTAAAAATTAAAATTTAAAAAAAAATGTTCTTAATATATATGTGTGTGGGTTACATTAAACATAAGTGATATTTATTATCATATTATTAATTATTAGTATTAATTTAGTGTAGTTATGCAAACAATGTATACTATTAATAACATTAATGGTGAGTTTTTATATTTAAAAATCGGGACAGTTATATATATCTCACTATAAATTTCATATGTTACATATATACCCAACCCAAAATTTTAATTACATATATCCCCTCCTCTAATGTTACAAATTTTAAATATACGCGTTTTAATTAAAATAAATTAAGAAATTATTATTTTACCCTTGTTTTAAATAATTTATTATATCCACTCTAACTAGTTTTCTATTTACGTTTTTTCCTTTTTTTTAGTTTTTTCGTCTTTTTTTTCCTCTTCATTTTCTGATTTTTTTTTCATTTTTAACCCTGTTTGTTTATCCTTTTTTATTTTTTGCATTTGTATTTTTTGACAATCATCAAAATGAATCCGACTGTGTCTATTTTATATTTTTACATTGGCAACTTATCAAATCAATTCTATACAGCGATTGAGTGGTTCAAGGGATTGAAATTACTATATATACATTTTCAAGTTAAATGAACAGTAATAATAATATAATAATAATAATAATAATAATATAATATTAATAATATTATTATATAATAATAATAATATAATACTAATAATATAATAATATTAAAATATATTATTATTATTATAATAATAAAATAATAAAATAATAATATAATATTATAATATTAGTATAATAATAATATTATAATTATAATAATAATATTATTATTATCAAAATAATAATATTAAAATATATTATTATTATAATATTTATTATTAAAATACTAAAAATATTTTATAATAATAATATAATGTACATACGACTTAAGGGCCTTGATCATATAATCGTTGTTGTGATCAAATACCTCGGACATATTTACACCGTACTTTGTAAGGTTTTACGTAAGAGTGACAACTGCTGTGACATGTTTTTATATATCTATTTTGATATACGTGATCGTATATGCGCTATGATATTCGAAATTGTGACAGAATTCCCGCCGCAACGCGCGGGGCTGTCCACTAGTTCTATACAAAAGATGTTGTTTCTTATAGGAAAATTTAAAGAAAAAAAGTCCTACAATGATAGGACCCCCACTTGAAAATATGGACCTCCATGAACATACTCGATTAACAAGAAACACAAACTTACAGACAAGTAAAAATCAAATTATGAACCTGAAGTCGGATGAGATTATGCTTCGTTGTGCTGCGACAGAAGATGGGTCGAACGTGGTTATGGTGTGTTGCGACAGAAGAGGTGTTGTGACGGAGGAGGGGCGCCGGAGGAGGACAACGTGACGGAGCAGTCGTATGGACGGTGGGGGTTAGGCGTACGTAGGGTTTACGTATGTGGTGTTTGGAATTCAAAGGGTTTACATAAAAAGGTATTTTTTGTGACATTATGTAAAGATATTAAAGTTGTGTATATATGTAATTAGGTTGCTATCTCGTGTATTACACGCGAAGAATAAAAAAAATATAATAAATAATTATCAATAAAAATTTAAACAATATAAGACAATTTTTTAATATAAAATAATTATATTATTTTTTAAAACACTATAGTTTTTTCAAATTTTGTTTCTTTGAAATTTTTTTTTTGAAAATTCAATATTTTATAATAATTTGTTTTTTAAGTGTGTTTTTTTGATATTTATATATTTTTTAATGTATTAAAAAAATTCTTTTTTCTTAATTCAAAACATGTATTTAATAAGAAAGAGAGGAGGGAAAACAAAATTGAAGTGATCTATGAACATGACAAGTGTCTTTAAAACATTTATTTATTAGTATAGATAGATTAATATATTGGGTTGGACATATATGTAATTGGAGCTCTTTAAAAGGGGGATGTAACTATGTAAGTAATTCTTCCTTAAAAATAAACATTTATTTTTAAAATAATAGAAGAATATTATGTGACATTTTATTGGAATCAATTATTAGATACGAAGATATATAAAATCACATAATTTAGTTTGCTTTGGTGATTAGGACTTACACCCTTGGAATTACAAGCCGATGTTTCGATTCCCGTGTATGAAGTTTTTTTATCCTAAGTTAAAAATTCACAATAATAATCAAATAATACTATTTAAATAATAAAAATAATTAAGTGATAGTAATAATTTTTGTCAACCATCTATTCGTACTTTTTTACGTTAGATTTTGCGAATGTAAAAGCATTTTTATGATTCTCGTTCTATGATTTTTAGCATCATATGGTTGTGTCTACGTTCGTATTCTTTAGAAGTGTCGCATGATTTCGCGATAATTTGGTTTATTGTTTTTTGAAGCCGGTTTTTGTGTATATGTTTTGATATTTGTGATATTGTTACCATTGTTAGTCTTATGTTTGTGTTTGTTACTAATAGATTTTACAAATAACAACGTTCCTTTTTTTTGTAGCTGACATGTTTATGACAAAGTATATTTTCTTGCATGCAAGACATGTCTACGACAAGTACACTTTAGAAGTTTATGTTAGAATAATAACTGATGTTAGCTAACTTTATGTTCACATTTAATATATGAGATCATGTTTTCATTTTGATATTTGCAATTGTAATCGTGGTGAAATCCCGCTCAACGCGCGGCAAGCCTTCCAGTTAATATAGTACAAGACTATTAAAACAAGTGTGCTCCACTATTACAGGACTAAGTGAAAGAGTTTTAAGACGTACTAGAAAAAATTGAGGCAGAAATGTCAAGACTTTAGTGGTTGTATGTGGACTTTTGGATTATAGTTTTTAAAAAAATGCAATGCATAGGTTTATGGTAAAAGATGAAAAAAAAGTCAATAGGAGGCATCTTATAATAATATTATTAATAATTTATGGTACTTGTTTTAAATTTGTTTGCA
Source organism: Mikania micrantha (assembly GCA_009363875.1). Lineage (NCBI taxonomy): Eukaryota > Viridiplantae > Streptophyta > Magnoliopsida > Asterales > Asteraceae > Mikania > Mikania micrantha. Next base: position 57,279,990 of record CM018687.1, on the reverse strand, counting down.
TTTGTTTGTTATATATAAGAGATAAATTTGGCTTGCTAGTTGCCATCAATTGGAAGTTATAATTATATATAATGTCATTTTCAAGACTCTTACACATTGAAAATATGTGAACAAAGTCACAAAAATGTCAACCAATAAAATTTATGGTCGTCTTGAACTATTCAATGACGTGGCTTTTCTTCTAGATATATAATTAGTGTAATTTTTTATTGATAAGCTAGCAATAGACTGTTATGTTAGATGAAATTACTGATTTATTGAAATAAAACTCAAACAATCAAGTAAATAACTTTATAAGTGATTTATTAAGAAAGACATAAAGACATTTAGCACCAATAGATTTTTAGTCTATTAGTACTCTATTGACTTTTTTTATAGAAAGTTTTGAGTTCGAGCCTCTTTATGAACAATTCCTTCTATGGGTAAGCATGGTTTAGTTTGGTGCGATTTTGGCTCTTTTAATAGCCAAGATTGCTATTATGGTTAATTATAAATCTATACCAATAACCAAGGCCGGCCCTGAGGAGGGATGAGGTGGCGACCGCCTCAGGCCCAACAATTTTGGAGACCTGAAATTTAAATTTTTTTATATATAATATATAAAAAACGTATAACATCAATGTTTTAAAAGTTCTATGGGTGGCCCGGGGCATTATTTTACGTCTATGGGCTTTCCCGACCTCCGTCTCGAGTATATTTTTTTAATTGTGCACAAAATTTTAAATATGTATGTATATATAGAGATTTATTCAAATTACAACCAACAAGTTGGAAAGAACAAAAAATAACCATTTAAAAACACATGATTTAAGGATACGAAAAGTAATTTATTTTACGTACAGGAAGTTACTTTCATTCCCTTTAAATTAGGGGTGTTAATCGGTTCGATTAATGGTTTATTCAGTTTGGTTTCATTGGTTTTCAAATTTTTTCCCTATCTAAAAACCAAATCGAATTTTAAAAGTGGTTCGGTTCGGCTTCGGTTTAACTGAATTAACCGATTAAAAACCAAATAAACCGGTTAAAGAACGAATAAACTGAATTCATCCCTATATATTATTAATAAGATAATAAATTTAAATATGAATCTGGTTAATAGGTTAATCAAACAAACCGAATTAAAAAAAAAATTTGAACGATAACCGATCCAAAAATTGAAATTTGGATAAGGTTAGGAACCACACCGAAAACTGAATTTATAATTTGGTTCGTTTTTTCATGACAAATACAATTCGGTTTTTCAGTTACAAACACGGTTTGTTTTTTTGTTACGAATACATATCGGTTTTTAGTATTAAACGTTTTTTCAATTTTCTTGAATACCTTTACTTTAACATTTAACTTTGCTATGGGGCATTTTTTTTCGGCTCGTCCTTGCTATCTCAATTCTCAGGATCGCTTAAGCCCATTTTTTTCTCCCCCTAAAACTTTTTTTGGTTATCGGGGCCGACTCTGCCCATAACGTTAACCAATTTATCGGTTGATCACTAATTATTGTTCGCTTTTGGTTAAGGTTAGATTCTGTCAATATTGAAATTATTGAAAAACGAAGAAAAAATTGTAATTTAACTTGTGAATTAAAGATGTACTGATGATGAAAATTTAGTGAGTTCGTAAAACTTTTAAGTGATTGAGAATGATTATACAAAAAAAAAGAGTAAAAATCACGTGAACTATAACTCATATCATAATAGAGCTAATCTCAATTTTCACATGTGATCTATAATATTTTTATTTAATAAAAAGTGGCAGATCACTTTATATATACTTGACATGTATTATAACTTACTGAAAATATACACACAAAAATATTAAAGAAAACAAATATACAGTAATCATTTTGGTTTGATTAATGATTTAACTTAACCAATAACAAGGCCAATCTAATAGGCCAAGGAACCCAAGCAAGGGTTTGGACCCTCAAAAATATAAGACACCCAATTTTTTAATATATTTTTACATGTATTGGTTTTTTAGTCTGTGTTTCTTTTTTTAGCTTCTGAGCTACGAATGGAATATCAGATACAACAAATACCCGCATAAAATTTTCTAATATTCAATTGAACTTTCTTTTAAAATTGATTAGACACATTTTATTAAAGAATATGCATTTACAAAACTAGAAAAATAAATTTAGTATAAATATTTTATACATGTCAACAAACACATTGTTTGTCTCTACCAAATATACTTTTAGTTTATTAATGACAGTCCCAACCCTAGTTTAAAAGAATGAAATTTTAACGTAACCTTTAGCGAAGTGTTCCAACTTTTTATTCCGCTTACAACCTTCAAAATGGTTGAGTCGGCCATAATTATATCCGTCGGTTAAAGTCATTTTCAATTAAAATCAGTTATGATATGGGGCGATTATCATATATTTTTTGGTTATGGTTGGTTTTTTGGCAGTGTGGGTTTCCTCTTGTATGATGAACTTAGGCTGTTCGTTTGTCGAATGGTGATTGATGTAACGGTTAAAAAAAACAAGACTTTTAGTCCAGCATAAACCCTTTATTAAATAAGAGACAAACACCTTAAAAACTATAAGATTTTAAATCGTCATGAGTTAAATAGTAACAATCAACGCTCATAGAACATGTCAATGGGGATGGGGGTGTTCATCTCAACATTTTTCAAAACACTCCATCCCTATTTATGTTTATTTGCTTTCAGTGTCACCTCATGTCCAAATCGGTCATAAACGAGGGCATATGCCCCCTAAGGCTGATCTCATTAAATCATAACATAAATTTTCCTTATAAAAAGTAACTAGGTTTTTTACCGCCGCGAATGGCTGTTCAAAAAACTCGCGTCTCAAAGCTTGGCTCGAAAAAAACTCGATAAAAACAAGCCGAGCCCGAGCCAGGGTTGGCTCGGCTCGGCTCGAGCTCGGCTAGATTGTTAACACACACACATATATATATATATACATATAGATATATTAAATTTTATATATAATTATGTATATATATATAAAAATAGATTGTAAAGTGGAGAAGGAGGTAAAAAAAGGAGCTGGCTCATGGCTCGGCTCGAAGCTCGAGTTTCTTTACGAGCTCGAGCTCGAGATTTTGGCTCGAAAAATTTTTCGAGCTGGTTCGGCTCGACTCGATTACACTCCCGATAACGGGTATTATATATCAATTGCAGAAACATAAGTGAAATAGAAAAAATACTCACAGAATAATTTTTTACGAGCTGCCAAACTGTTGAATTAAAACAAAAACGCAAATCTTTAAGTAAATCTCTCAAATTCAATTCTCTCATCTCAGTTTATTACTTCTTAAAGCTAAGAAACTTCTGGTAATCTAAATCTAAATTATCAAAATGTCACTATTTCTTTCCTCGCCTAAAATAAAGCAAAACATATATGTATTTTTACTATTCATTACTATTTATATTAAAGATAAAATTGAATGGTGATCATAAGTTTAAAGAATAAAATTATACTATTCTTTCTCACTTCCTTTTTCATATATAGTATAATATAATTTTTTACATCAATAGGTTTATGGTTACGTCTAGTCACATAAAAACGAGATTTATAATAACATATGCCTCAGTTCGAACGACATGTTATTTGCATTTTTAGTAAAGTGGATTTTAAACCGCTTGTCACATGTCAGATAATTACACGTCGATACATGTTTGCGAACAAAATGTTTACATGTGTTCACATGTTTTTATAGAAGTATGTTTTTTCGGCTTTAGATACATTTTTTTTTGTATCAAACTGGTCGTTATAAAACCTCATTTTTAAATATAGGATCAAAGTCATAAACTAATTTAACTTCTTTTTTTTTTTTTGAGTAATTTTCAATTATTAAATGCTCAAGCAACAAAAGGTTGTATTCATCATAGCAAATATGTAGCACCTATCACTGCTTATACTATTCTATGACCTTAGTTCTCCAAAGCCAAAGGTATTATTATAGAGTATTTGTACATGATTTTGCATACATAACTATACCAAAATTGTAGCTTTAGCTTACATATAACGGTAGCATGCATTATTTAAAATTTATTATTCAAGTCAATCAATGGCTTGACGCCTAGCGACGAAACTTCAGGAAGACTCTTGGGCGAGCTCATGATCTCTTCTAAAGATGCAACAACCTCAGCCATTGTCGGTCTATATTTAGGATCTTTATGGAGACATCTCAATGCAAGCGCAGCCACGGCTTGTGCGCCTTTCTTTGAATAGCGACCACCTAACCGTGTGTCCATAATTCTAAACACCCCTCTATTTTCATTTAGAAACGGCTTCACCCAATCCACCAGCGTCTCTTCAACACCTCTCTCATCAGCAATTGCTCGTCGTCCTGACAACAACTCCAGTAGAACCACCCCAAAACTATACACATCGTTGTTTGTGGTCAAGTGTCCTGCACAAATACAATTACAACCCACCAATTCATCAGAAACATAAAAACATACATAATTAGACATTAAATTGGTAATTATTTTGAACTATCTGTGGTCAAATTAGTGGCTCTTGTACATTAAATTGGTAATTAATTATAGCAATTATGTTGGTAACAAATTCAAACTTGAAAGAGAAAAGGATGACTAACATCATTACTTTTTAAATCACTCAATGAAGATTCAAACAAATGTTGAATTTTAAGGTTGAAAAGTCGTTGATTTGACCTGAAAAGTCAAACTATGGACTTTTTTTTACCTGTGGCCACGTACTCTGGAGCAGCATACCCACTGGTTCCCACAACTCGGGTCGAAACATGAGTGTTATCTCCAACAGGCCCGTTTCTTGCTAACCCGAAATCTGAAAGTCTTGCAGTAAATTCCTGCAATTAAAAAAATATATATATTATTAATCAATTAAACATACACAAGTACACTTACTAATCTATTAATTATCACAAGATTTTGGAAAATTGCATAAAAGTAGAATGTACTAACAAACAATGTTTTTAAAACCAAACTAGACGTCGAAACGGTCTCTATACTGGTCAGTAGTCGGACAAATCGGCCGGATTTAAGAACCGTAGGGGCATGACGTCATAAATATTTTATATGTGTGTATGATATAGAAAAATAAAAAAAAAATCCAAATAATTAAACCTGCTAAAAAAGCAACCATTAATTCATGAGTGTTTCAAATAAACCCCATATAAGCAATTGAAGAACCGCCCAGTTTCTTAAAAAATGGTTCTGAGCATATGACCGGAACGTCAGAGCAGCCGAAACCCAATCAGACCGGCTGGTCTAGTCCGTGTTTAAAAACATTGCTAACAAGAATTCAAATCCGTTCAAAAAGGGTGATTTGACCTTCAGAAATACCATACTAGCATTAGAATTAGCAAAAATGATAATTCAATTATATATCCCCAAAAACTTGACAATTTTAAACATCATATATATATCCCTTTCAAACTGATCTAAAGATCATATGATCTTTAGAATTGTCAAGGTTTTAGGGATGTAAACGACCGTTATCTCAAAACAATAAATTCTCTTAGCATACCGAACAGAGAAGGATGTTAGAAGCCTTCAAATCGCGGTAAATTACACTGGGTTCCTTACTGTGCAAGAAACACAAGCCTTGAGCTACATCAATGGCAATATGCATCCTTGTGGCCCAAGCAACGGGTTCGACACCTTCTGCAAGTACCAGACAATCATCATGTCAAATCGAAAGAAATGGTTTCAATCGGAATTGCAGCCATGAAAGCATGAAAGAAGCTAATTAGTTACTTCTAAACAGGTGGTTTTCTAAACTCCCCTTGGGCATAAACTCGTATACAAGAAGCCTGCTTTCGTATTCCTGGCAATATCCGATTAGTTTCACAAGATTTTTGTGACGAAGCATGCCCATGTAATCAACTTCTGTCTGCAAATTACAAGAATATATTGCATGTTTATTACGCGGCAGCTTATCATAGTTTACTCCCGAGAACAGATATTTTATATCATTTGTAGAAACATAAGTTATATAGCAAAATTAAATCTCTCATCACCACGAACTTTATACAAATTTTCATAATATCATACAAAATTCACACAAACTTGTTACAATAACAGAAAATTTACTCACAAAATCATTATTTCCAGCAAACAATAACCCAAATCTTCAATCAAATCACTCAAATTTGATAAAAACTCAAATATCAAAGCAAAATTTTCAAATTTAATGCTTTCATCTTTATTTATTACTAAAAAAACCTCTCGTAATCCAAGATATTTAACATTCAATCTTATGGACCATTTTTTTTCTATATATATATATATATACACACACACTTACCATCCGATTTTACTATTCAATATAATAATATATTACTGTTCATTTTCATGAATTTTATGTACCTATATATTATATTTGTGATTATATGGTTTCTTATTTTAATTGCAAGTACATTAATATTTAGTTATTATTATGGGAAAATTCCTAAAATGTCCGTTTGACCATTATTTTTTCCAAAAGTGTCCATTTGTCTTTTTGTTTTTAAAACATGTTCATTGTATAAATTAGAAATAAGTGGACATTTGTGGAAAAAATTGGGTTAGATGGATATTTTGGGAATTGACTTTATTATTATATAGAACACCGTCACAAACTGATTATACTATATACCAACCCGGTTGTTTGCGTCCGTGTTTAAAAAAAATAATAAAGCAAGTTACATTTGGGACAAACTGAATAAACAGAAAACAACGACTTACAAGCCATTCTCTGTGACCTTGATAGCTTTCCGATTTCAATACTTTAACGGCGACAACCAGTCCGGTGCCGGGTTTCGCCGGAGCAAAAGTGCTTTCATCAATCCATCCTTTATACACCCGACCAAACCCTCCTTCTCCGATCAGATTCTCTGATCGGAAATTCTTGGTGGCGGCCTTCAAATCGTTCAACGTGAACGCCTTGAGGTTATTTGGGCGATTCAGACCTTCGTCTGCTGACGTCTTCGCCGGCCGTGGTTCCTGTTTTCGTTCCCGTTGATTAATCGCATCCTCTGTAACAACAAATTTTCAAAAAAATCACAAACCCAGTTCAATTTCATCAAAAGGAGGATAAAATTTCGGTTTTTATTCAAGTAGGAAGCATACTCGTTAATTGTGTAGACGAAACATGAGCAACATTTGCAGGTTTTCCGACGCATAGACCCATTTGATGATTAGGTTTTGCTTCAAGATTTTGATCATGAAGAAAAACAGAGGAATTTGGGTTGTAAAGCGGCGAGGATTTTGGAAGCTATGAAATGGCAATTAAAAGGGGTGCTTCTTTTTGAATATTCTGCATTTTTGGTCAAAGACTAATAATTTATCTTCTTAAATTTTTTTTGAACGGCAATTTAGATCACTAACGGGTCATAAACTCACCCGATCATATTCACACCTAATATAAGGAAATCCATAATAAGTGAGAGAAAACACCCGATCATATTCGCACCCAATAGAAGGAAACCCATAATAAGTGAGAGAAAACCCCCTAGTCCAGCATGAAACTCATATTTTGCCAGGACTTGAATCCGTGATCTCCCCAATATTAAAGTCACATGGTACCTTCTCTCAACCACTTGAACTAAGGATAATTGGTATTTATCTTCTTAATTAAACTAGGTTTAATCCCACCAGCGCGTTGCGGCGGGTTATCACAGTACATTTCCGATAACGGGTATTATATATCATTTGCAAAATCATAGGTTACATAGCAAATCAAATCTCTTATTACAAACTCTATACAATTATATATATATAAACATAAAATTATACAAAATTGAAAAAACAAAATTTAAAAGTTTTAGTGGCCAAAATTAAATAAACAAAACTTTATATTATATAAAAGTTTTAGTGACCAAAATCGAAAAAACAAAACTTTATATTATATAAAAGTTTTTGTGGCTAAAATAAAAAAAAAACTTTAAAAAGTTTTAGAGGCCAAAATCAAAAAAAACAAAACTTTATATTATATAAAAGTTTTAATGACAAAAATCGAAAAAACAAAACTTTACTATTAAATTTTAGTGGTCAAAATCGAAAAATCAAACTTTATATCATATAAAAGTTTTAGTGGCCAAAATCGAAAAAACAAAACTTTAAAAAGTTTTAGTGGCCAAATTCAAAAAAACATAACTTTATATTATATTAAAGTTTTAGTGGCAAAAATCAAAAAAACAAAACTTCAAAAGTTTTTTGGCCAAAATCAAAAAACAAAACTTTATATTATATAAAAGTTTTAGTGACCAAAATCGAAAAAACAAAACTTTACTTTTTAGTGGCCAAAATCGAAGAAAGAAAACTTTATATTATATAAAAGTTTTAGTGGCCAAAATCGAAAAAACAAACCTTTAAAAAGTTTTAGTGGGCAAAATCGAAAAAACAAAACATTATAATATATAAAAGTTTTAGTGGTAAAAATCGAAAAAACAAAACATTAAAAGTTTTAGTGGCCAAAATCAAAAAAAAAACTTTATATTATATAAAAGCTTTGGTGACCAAAATAAAAAAAAAAACAAAACTTTACTATTCCTTTTTGTTGGTTTTTAATATATAACTAGGTTTAATCCCACCCGCGCGTTGCGGCGGGTTATCACAGTACACTTTCGATAACGGGTATTATATATCATTTGCAAAATCATAAGTTACATAGCAAAATCAAATCTCTCATCACAAACTCTATACAATTATATATATATATATATATATATATAAACATAAAATTATACAAAATTGAAAAAACAAAATTTAAAAGTTTTAGTGGCCAAAATTAAATAAACAAAATTTATATTATATAAAAGTTTTAGTGACCAAAATCGAAAAAACAAAACTTTATATTATATAAAAGTTTTATTGGCCAAAATCCAAAAAAAAAAAGTTTAAAAAGTTTTAGTAACCAAAATCGAAAAAACAAAACTTTACTATTAAGTTTTAGTGGTCAAAATCGAAAAAACAAACATTTATATTATATAAAAGTTTTAGTGGCCAAAATTGAAAAAACAAAACTTTAAAAAGTTTTAGTGGCCAAATTCGAAAAAAAAAACTTTATATTATATTAAAGTTTTAGTGGCAAAAATCGAAAAAACAAAACTTTAAAAGTTTTTGTGGCCAAAATCGAAAACAAAACTTTACTTTTAGTGGCAAAAATCGAAAAAACAAAACTTTATATTATATAAAGTTTTAGTGGACAAAATCGAAAAAACAAAACTTTAAAAAGTTTTAGTGGGCAAAATCGAAAAAACAAAACCTTATAATATATAAAAGTTTTAGTGGTAAAAATCGAGAAAAGAAAACATTAAAAGTTTTAGTGGCAAAAATCAAAAAAACAAAACTTTATATTATATAAAAGCTTTGATGATCAAAACCGAAAAAGCAAAACTTTACTATTCCTTTCAGTTGGTTTTAATATATACTAGGGTTATACCCGCGCTTCGCGGCGGTAATCGGGCCAATTGATAATAAAATTCTGACATAAATATTTACCGTTGTAAAAATAAGCATTGGAAACCTGAAAACGAATCTATAAACACCAAATAAAAAAGTCTGAAGATATTTAAAAAACATTTATACCCACGCTTCGTGGTTTTAATCAAGGCAATTGATAATAAATGCAAGACTTGAATCAGATAAAAAAATATTATACCCGCGCTTCGCGGCGTTAATCGGACCAATTGATAATAAATGCAAGACTCGAACCAGATTAAAAAAAAAGAATTTATACTCACGCTTCGCGGCGTTAATCGGACTAATTGATAATAAAAGCAAGACTCCAAGCAGATTAAAAATACATATACCCACGCTTCGCGGCATTAATCTGGGCAATCGATAGTAATTATTATTAATTAGGCCATTTTTTTTCGACTTTGTAGTAAAAAAAAAGATTTACCACCGTAGATCAAGCTTGTAATTAGGGTTGTTCACGGTCCGGTTTTTAGGTTAAACCATAAACCGAGCCGTTAATAACGGTTTTTGAGTATTAAAAACCAAAACCAAACCGTCAAAAATAAAAACTGAACCGAACCGTTATAAACGGTTTGGTTTATGGTTTTAGCATGTTAAAAATAAAAAGTGAAGCCTACTTTTGAAAAAAAAAACTTATGCAGCTAACGTGTCCAAAATTATAAATTGTGTAAAAAAACATTACAAAACCTGTTATAAAATACAAGAAGTAAAATATATTTACTATTACAAAACCTGCTATAAAATACAAAATTTGTTTAAAAAACATGATATCCAAAAATAAATCAATCAATCTAAAAACAACCAACTTACTTTCCAAAGTTATAAAACTTTAAGTATTAACCAAACAACCAATAACTTAAATATATAGTATATATACATACGGTTCGGTCCGGTTTTTTATGACCGGTTTTGCCAAAAACCGAAAACCAAACCGTTCATTATGGTTTTGAACTTTCGAAACCGACCGACCGAATGTTTAGAAAAAACCGACCGTGAAACCGAACCGATGACCGGTTTGGGCTGTTTCGCGGTTTTGAACCGAACTGTGAACACCCCTACTTGTAATTGTATGTATTATAATATTAATATGTATGATAACATTTTTGGATAATCTTTACTCTATGACCAGATGCAACGTTTTTGAGTTATTTTATAGAGGATTTTTATCTATATATTTCGTATTTTGTTTGTTTATATTTGTATATATATAGTTGAATATGATATCTTTGAAAAAGTCTATATTTTATTATTTTTTAATACTGATGTAAAATAAATAAAATTTTAAAATATTTGTGCAAACTCGGGAAACCCACTTGTTTGGGTTGAAAGTAGAAAAAAATAACACAAAAATAAACATGTTTTTTTTTACACGCGCACACGCAGAGAGATGCATGCATACATACAAGTATACAGATTCAGGTTCCAATAAAAAATATTAGATTTGTGAGAAGTGCGTAAGAATTGTGGGTTGATTGATGGCATTTTGTTAACTTTTTGAAAGGGTAATTTATGTTTTATGTATTAAAAGTATATAATTGTTTATAACATCATTGTATTTTTAAAACTCATAATATTAAAAACACATAAATTATCTTTTATTTTAATACAATTTAGACATTGTGTTTTATGTCTATGTCATTGTATAAAATATTGATCATTGTATTTTATGTAGGACATTATGTAAAAAATACTATCGTATATAAAAGTTATGATCATTTAAAAAAATGAAAAACATAATAAAAAGTCAATAAAAGTGTTTATAACTAAAATATATTTCTGAATATTATGTATTTTTGGTCAAAGACTAATAATTTATCTTCTTAGCTAAATATGTATGATAACTTTTTTGGATAATCTTTACTCTGTAACCAGATGCAAGGCTTTTGAGTTTTTTAATATAGGATTTTTATCTATATATTTCGTATTTTGTTTGTTTATATATGCATACTAAATACCCTGCGATTTACACAGATTAAATAAATAAAAATAACAGATAATTATCAATAAAGATTCTTAAAATATAAGATGAGTTTTAATATAAATTACAATTTCGTATACTTTAATTTATATTTTAAATATTAAAAAAAGTGTTTTTAATATTACTATATTAAAAAATATTTTTTATTTTAAAAATGTATAAAAAATATATTTTAATGCTTAATATTATTATTTAATATTAAATGTATTTAATATGAGAGAGAAAGATAAAAAATTGAGATGCTCTAGAAACATACCATGTGACATTAAAAACCTTTATTTATTAGTATAGGTAAATGTATGGTTTTCATTATAACTGTAGGAACCCACTTGGGTGGTAAACCCTTGGGTCTCTCCAATACCCGACTAACTGAAAAGAACAAGTAAAGCGCGGCCGCAAACAACTGAGTCGGTGACCTCCAACGAAAATTGCTCCAAGCAGAAATTGAACTTTAGACCTCTTGGTTGTTTCCCGTCCACTTTAACCACTACATCACTTCCTTTAAGGTACTGTCTATTTATAGTTGGATCGGATATATTTGGAAAGTTTATATTTTAATTACAAAGGTTAAATAAATAAAATTTTAAAATAGTATTGCAAACACGGGGAACCCTCTAGTTTGGGGTGGAGCACGGAAAAAAATACAAAAACAAACATGCATTTTACACACATATATATAGGAATTGTATCATGTAAAAACCCGATTTAAGAGATAAAATATTTAAACCTATGTAAGCCATTTATTTGGAATATTGAAAATAAGCACGTGGTCCACATTAAATTGAATAAAAAAAATAGGATTTGAATAAAAAAATATTGTTTAATATAAACCATATGTTTATTTTCAAAGATTCTAAATCAATAACTCATATAGGGTTTAAGAGTTTTCTGTTTATAATTGAGTTTTTCAAATGATATATATATATATATATATATATATATATATATATATATATATAGGGCAATGTATAAAAAATAACCCTCTTTTTTTGCTACAACTACATAACCCATTTAAACCAATCATAAACTTACACATAAGCATTATATTAAAATATTAAAAAGGGCATCATAGTCATTTTACCCCTTATAAGTTTTTCCCCCCTCTTTTTTAAACATTAACAACTTTTTTATAATATATTATTTTTAAAAAAAATTGCACCATTATATTCGTCTCATTTTTCTCTTTAATTCCGTTATAGTCTCGACTAATTTTTTTTTTACTTTTTTTAAATGCCCTGTATTTACATCAATGTAACGAGGTTAAATATAACAAATTTATTTGAAATTTTTTTAAAAATGATAAATTACAGTGATGTAATTTACATTGACGTAATTTAGCGTGATGTAATTTACATTGACGTAAAATTCGGTTTCGGTTTTTTTCGGTGAATTTGGTTTAAATTACAGTGATGTAATTTACATTGACAACAAATTAGTTTAAATTTTTTTCGAACAATGATAAATTACATCACTATAATTATCATTGTAATAGAAAAAAATCAAAATAATGTGTTCTATTACATTAATGTAATTTATCATTGTACTTATCATTGACGTAAAATTCGGTTTCGGGGTTTTTCGGTGAATTTGGTTTAAATTACAGTGATGTAATTTACATTGACAACAAATTAGTTTAAATTTTTTTCGAACAATGATAAATTACATCACTATAATTATCATTGTGAGAGAAAAAAATCAAAATAATATGTTCTATTACATCACTGTAATTTATCATTGTAATTATCATTGTTAGAGAAAAAATAAAATAATGTGTTACGTCACCGTTAATTATGTCATTGTAAATTACTTCATTTTGTGTTACATTACTTCATTTTTTGTTACATTACTGTAATTTACCATCGTTAGAAAAATTTTTAATTAATTTGCTATCTTTAAGCTCGTTACAATGATGTAAATACATGACATCAAAAAAACAAAAAAAAAACTAGTCGAGACTATAACGAAATTAAAGAGAAAAATGAGACGAGTATAATGGTGCAATTTTTTAAAAAAAAATAATATAGTATAAAAAAGTTATGAATGTTTAAAAAAAATGGGTAAACTTTACTTAAATAACAAATGTCTTAAATGCCCTTTACATTAAAAAAAGAAAAAAAAGGAATCTGACACGTGTCACTATCCTATACACTTACATTTTTAAACTAATCATTGGATGATGGTTAATAGGTTGTAACAAAAGATGAGGGTTATCAAAAATTCCATCCCCTATATATATATATATTATACATATGATAAATGGAATGCAATACACTTTAAAGTGTATGAGTTTTATAGATGGGTTGGTGTTGATAATAAATCCTGTCTTATTGGAATAACTTAATATGTTATGATATTCTATCATCTTTTATTTATTTATTTATAGTTTTTGTCATGAATTTGGTCGGTGTCTTATAGTTGTGATGAAATAAATGAGAAATTTGAGAATGAACATGCATCCTCTAAGTTAAGATTTGACATGTGTCTAATATAGTGTATAATATATTAACACATGTTATATTATACAGCACAAGTTCTTAGTGTACGTCACACATGTGTACAACTAGGGATGGATATGGTTGGCTTTGGGTCTGGTATTATGTCTCAAATATTTTCCTATTTTTTTAACAACTTGAGTTTAAATCCAAGATAATCTAAAAAAAAAGGTTCAGAGGAAATCACTAGACTATAAGTGTGATATCTGACTAGTAATTATTACTATATATATATAATTAAAACTCATGAAAAAAATAGTAAAAATATTACTTAAGAAAGAAGAAGATCCTAGTAAACTGTTTAACCATATTCGTAATTGCTCGTCAATTATGAAGCTGACTTGTGCATATATTGAGTGGACTTTATTTCTTATTGTGTGTGTTATATTCAAGATCTTATATATATCTTATATTAATTAATTTTCCGATTTATTAGTGACGTTTTAAAAATTTAGATTTAGACCATCAGAAGTTTTTAACTTTGAAAAGTATTAAACAAAAATAAGGGTATTAAATTTGAAAGATTCATTAAGAGATTTGAGTTTTTCTTTTAATTCAAACAATTGGTTGCCGATGAGACGGATTTCGTATTATTTTATGTTTTATGAAAAAATTGTATAAAGTTCGTGATAAGAGATTTGATTTTCCTATTTAACTTAAGCTTCTGTAAATAATATATATAATATTCATTCTCGGGATGGAACTGTGATAACTTGCCGTAACGCACAGAGCGAATAAACCTAGTTACTCATAACAATCAGAAAACAAACAATAACTCTTGCCTTCGAATATAAGCCCTAATTCGCCATAATGCTAGATTCCAAATCACATTAAGTATGAATCACACATATGATGAGTTGTGGACAAAGATGTGAATTACCAGAGTGATTAATTTGTTTTGAATCGTTATTTCTATAATCCTAGTTTTTTTAGATTAAGAGTAAATTATCGATATGGTACTTATGTTTTGCTAATATATCACCCGTGGTTCCTATGTTTCATAAATTACCCATATGGTCTCCAACTTTTGATATTTGTAACACATAGTCTTTATGTCACAAAATTATAAGGATTATATGTTTTACAAACATTTAAAGTTTAGAACCATATGGATAATTTATAAAACATAGGGATCAAAGTGAAATACTAACTTACCACATAGACCGTCTCGGTATAACAGTATTACAAGGATGATCCTGTGGTTTAAATTGCACGGATAATTAACCTTGATAAATTTACATGAATGGTCTAAAACTTTTGGTAAAAATATAACATAGATAATTCTTAAAATGAATGACTGTTAACTTTTTTATTAATCAAAAGATATACCAAAACAGTATTTTATTTAAAATTGAATCAAATATTAACAATTCCAGGCTATCCATATCAATAATTCAACTTGAAGCAAACTTGGTTTTTTTATACGTATTTACAACCCAACCCAATCCAATCAACTTTTGATTGAATATAACTTTTATTATTTTTTATTATGTTAAAAAAATATACATGTTAATAAATTTCTGATTTAAAGATAAATACAAAACGAAACAAAACATGCCAATGATATCACTTTTAAAGTAAATAAACTATTTTATTTTAAATATGACATAAATAAGGGGTTGAGTTATTGGTATACCGGTGTACCAATAACACCATTTTTTTGTATTTTTTTAATGTTAAAAAATATTTTAAAACATGTACATGTAAAAATTTTGTTTGTATTATGTGATTAATTTAACTTAAGTATAACACATACATGATGTGGGTGGTATATGAATATTAGAAACTTAAATAAAACAAATAGTGCTAAAATATTTACAAAACTATTTGAACATTATACTATATAAACAGTGACAAAAAGTTTGTGGATTTTGGTAAAAAAAAATTTATTTTTAATTAACATAATGTTATTTTATAGATAATATTTAATAGAAAATATGGAGAGAGAGAGAGAGAGATACAAGACAATAAACACATGTCAAGAAAAAGTTTAGGCCACCCAACCTTACATTGCCTTGGGTTGATGAAATTATGAAACAATCTTGTTATGACTTTAAGTTGACACTACTTGCTCATGCCACTATATAAGTGATCCTATTATACCCACTTTACCAATATAAACTCACACATACTTTTTTATTTACTTAAAAGAGCTAACAAACTTAGCCCCTAACCATTTTTCTACCATCGCTTATCACTGTCACTGCCCACCACCCATTGTCGTTGCCGCCATCAACAAAGAATAAACTGAACCACCACCTTCCACGTCGGCATGTCAAGCCTCCACACCTATTGTCGGCTCCTTACACCACTCATTGTCTCCCTTTCTTTCCAATATAGAAAATCATCACACACCATTCATTACACCCCCCCCCCCAACTATCTATTCATTGTTCGTGTTGGTTTTAATGAACCAAAAACACGACTCACTAACACTAACACGATTAACTCCTCCATATCTATGGCGATATCACCACCAATGTTGCTACAAGTCCATGTCATAAAGCATGTAAGCAAATGACCTAGGGACATCATCATACATGTCCTCAAATTCAAACTCCTCATCTGTGTCATTTCCAATCCCAAAATTAGCTGCCTACACAAGCTCATCGGCTTCTCATTATGCTCCATCCATGACAACGTGATATCATACATGGTTATTTGATAATGAGCAATCTAAAAAAAAACTTGGAATCATGAAACAAATTCAAAGTCCAAAGTCATATTTGTGAGTTTATGGTTTGGAAACTCGAAAGTTCATATGTTGATTTGTCTTTCTGTTTCAATATTTTTGTGTTTGCTTTATGATACTAGTTTTGAGGATTTATAATTCATTTTTTTTTATCTTGGTTTGGTTTTAATTTCGTTCTAATACGGAACACAATTGCATGTTCATTGTTCCTTCATTGATGTAGATTTGTATTATGTTTTGATCTTATACCCCACATATTACACAAACTAATTTAAAGCATATACAAAGATAAAAATTTAATAGTTATAAAAGATTTATAGAGTTCAAATATATTTAAAATTTTGAATAAATTAATATTAAAAAGTTACTAACTAAAGCTACATAATTTAAAAAGATTGAATTAAAATATATTAAATTTTGTGCATAAATTATCAATTTAAGTAACAATTAATTAATAATATAATTTATTAACTTTAGTTTTTTTAAAAAGTTCAGATTTTTTAACATTTAAAAAAAATTATTTATGATAAAATGTCTTCTTTTTGATAAAATTTATACTATCGCCCGTGTTATACACAGGTGGTATGAAAATATTAAATATTTACTATTCAATATTTAAGAATTATAAAATAATATTTAGATATAAAATATGGTCGATATTATTATATATTAATAGCAAATTTAAGGAATAATATCAAAATATTATTATTTTTTTAAAATTTTGTTTTTTAACAAGTTTTTTCTAATATTTTGTTTAAAAATGTTTCTAAGATTTTTGCATTGTAAAATAAATTTATATCATTACTCAGTTTTATGGATTGAATAAAAAACTTTTATTATTTATTAATAAAAATTAAGAAAGTAGAGAAAACTATTTTGAGATAAAATATTATTAAAATTGCACACAAGTAAGTAACTTAAGTAAAGATTTAAAATATTAATTTTGAACTTTCTTTAGTTTAAAAACTTTGTTTTTAAATATTTAATTCAAAAATATTTTTATAAAAATTCAATTTTTTATAAATATTTCGTTGTTTTAAATTTTAGTTCTTTTTCTATGAAAAATTATTTAGAAGAAATAATATGGTTTTTTACAAGTATGTTTTTTGATAAATAAATATTTTTAATATATTAATAAATGTGCTCATTTAATCTAAAATATAGAAAAATAATACAGTTAATGTATCCAAGATATATTAATAAAAAAAATTATTTTGAAATACCGAATATTATTTTATTTTGTTTTTCCCGAAAATTAGCTGAATAAAAACTATCTTTGATAATTTGAACATCTGAAGCACCCGAAATTTGTTGAAACATGCATCGGTATCTCAATTCTTGAATATATGATTTTTTTGGATATTTTAAATTAAATATTTTATATATTTTGATTTAGAAATTTGGATTCGGTTTAAGTAGTTAGTGCAGATTAATAGTCTTTTCATCTTAAAAAGTTTAAGTAGAATTATTGACCATCGTAACTATATGAACAAATTTGAAATGGAAATTTAAAATGAGGGAAAATTTATTGCAAAAATAATTTTGTCCTAACCATTTCCTCCCCAACTTTTTTAGATATTCATAATATTTATATACGATATTATTTATTTTAGAAAAATATATACCATAAAAACAAACATGTTTTATCTTTAAAATGAATATCATGTTACTATAAAAGATTAAATTTTTTCAGTTCATTATGTCTAATTATCGTCATTGTGTCTTTTTTTAAACGCTTGTATATAATCATCTTTTTTATGTTTTTTTACAAGTAATTGTGTCTTTATTAAATGTCATTGTATCTTTTTAATATTTATTGTGTCATTCGTACTTGTTATTTGTGTCACATTGCTTGACATTATGTATTTTGCAACATTATTATGTCTTAAATTGTTTAGAGAAACACGACATTAAACATTAAACACAACACACATGATTACTTGCACAAAATACACGATGAACAAAAATTTTTTTTCTCTATAGCAACACTATGCTCATTCTGTAGATAAGAAAAATGTTCGTTTTCTTGGTATACTTTTTCCAAAAAATAATGTTGTAAGTAAAAGTTATAAACATTTATAGAATATGAGAAATTTGATAAAAAAATCAACAAAATTAGTCATTCTTTAAGTACTACCAACATCTTGATTTAATTATAACCATTCATTAATGATCTAATTAATCAGGATCATTCTTAGACTTTCTAAGATAAAAAAACTTATTTAATTTAATCTAACCCTTGTCCTCGGGTTTGAGATAAATATTTTTAACCACGCATATTAGTGATAACATGTAAGGCTGTGAACGGGCCGAGTCGAGCTAAGACAGGACGAGCTCGAGACTTTTCGAGCCGATCTGAGCCAGTTTGAAAATTTTTTGAGCAAAAAATTCGAGCTCGAGCTCGTAAAAAAACTTGAGCCTCGAGCTAGCTCGTTTTTTTCTTTCTTCTTCTCCTCCACTTCACACACACACACGTAATCTAATATATAAAATCTAATATATATATATAATTTATTTTATATATGGGTTGTATCATGTGATAACCCGGTCTTAAAGAGAAACCTTTCATGAGCCATTGATTTGGAATTTTTTAAATAAATATGTGGTACATATTAATATATATTAAAATTGATTGGTTATTCAAAAACCAGTCTTATTATGAATGTTTAATGTAGGCCACATATTTATTTGTAGATTCAAAATCAATGGTTCACATAAGTTTTGAGGGTTTTCTTTTAAAATCGAGTTTATATGATACAATTCCTGTTATACATAACATATAGAATCATATAGATATGCTTATAAGATATTAAATATATATTATACATAACATATAAAATTATATAAATATGTGTATAAGATATTAAAATCTAATATATGTATGTATATATATACAGGGCATGTATAAGTTAGAAGGGCGATGCTAATGTACAAAGTGTTAGTTTTGTAAAAAGTTTAAAAACAAAGTGCTATTATAAATGACAAAGTGCTATTATAATATTTAACAGTTCCTTATAAATAATAGTACTTTGTTATTTATAATAACACTTTGTCTTTTACACTTTTTAAAAACTACCAATCTGTATTTGATCTTAACACTAAGTTAGATATCCTATTTAGTTGATAAAACTTTGAAAACCTTGAAAAAAATCATGCAAAAAAGTTTTTTTACACTTTTGTAACATTATTATGGTCATTTTTATAAAAAATGAAAAGAGAGTTGAAAAAATATTTAAAAAATAATAATTTGTTAACAATGTAACACATGTTTAATTGTTTTTTTTCTAGAACTAGCAGGTGTGTTACATTCTATTACAATCATTGCCAGCATCACATACGTTGACAAATCCGCCTTAGCATCAGGTGGTTGATACTTTCAGCTACATCGTTTATAAATTATTTAAAAAAAATTGTCGGAGCTTTTTGCATTTTTTTTATAAAAATGACACTAATAATGTTACAAAACCGTAAAAAAAATAAATTAAATGGCATTTTACAAGGTTTTTAAAGTTTTCTCAACTTAAAGAGATTTCAAAATATCCATCCATTGTGTGTGTATATATATATTTATATGTTTGTGTGTAATAGAATATATATGCGTGTGTGTGTATAAACCTGAGACGAGAGGAGCCAACGAGCCGAGCCACGAGCCAAGCTCGAGCCGAGCCGAGCCGACCATAGCTTGGACTTGGTTCGTTTTTAACAAGGTTTTTTCTCGCTCGAGACGTGAACTTTTGAAGAACCCTAATAAGACGTTGAACACAGGTGTCATGGAGTTGAAAAAAAAATCGTCATCGTTACCTTTGAAGTTTTGCTATTTTCCTTCAAGTGATTGCGGTGCATAATAAAGCCCATTCTCAATTTTCAGATTTGCAATAAGGTTGTACTTTTTATAATTAAAATACTTAAAAATATATAATTCAAATAAACGTGTGTGTGATGTAATTTTTATTATTAAAATACTTCTCTAATGTAACTGAAAGTGAAGCTTGAGTTAAAACTCGATAACTAAACGGGTCATATTTCAGGGTTCAATCACGGTCGACAACTTGTTTAAACCCAGCTCGTTTGAGGTTTTTAATAATCCGAGATCGAGTTTTTCATGAGCCGTAAACCCTACTTGATTTGTTTATGTCTATAATTTTTACAAGCTCTTTAACATTTTTTTTACTAAATATTATACATAAAATAATATAAAAGATCGTAAGTTCCCTTGCCATAAAATAAATAAGTTTGATATCATGATAATTTTTAGAATATCTAAACTATTAAGTCTTACAATTAATATAATCCAATTTATCAAAAATTTTTTTACATATACAATTAATCATACATGTTGAAATTGTTTGTTCATATATAGCAATAAATTGAAAGAAAAAGGACTAGAATTGGCTATTGAAGATTTGAAGGACTATTTTTGTAAATAACTCCCGCAATAAATTTCCCTCTAAATTCGAGCATAAAATTGGTCTTACTATTTTACCCCTTTGCCCTAATTAGTCGTCCCAATCTAAACTCGCCTTCATTTTCCTCCAAAACCGTCGTCGTCAGCGCCACAATCTCACCGGCACCGGCTCCGGCGTTTACTTCTACGGCGATGGATCCTCAGGTTCAGCAAGCACAACTGGCGGCGATACTCGGAGCCGATCCGGCGCCGTTCGAAACCCTAATATCTCATCTCATGTCATCATCGAACGAGCAGCGATCGCAAGCAGAGCTTTTATTTAATCTTTGCAAACAAACGGATCCGGATTCTCTGTTTCTGAAACTCGGTCACATGCTACAACTCTCCCCTCACATGGAAGCTCGGGCCATGTCAGCAATTCTGTTAAGGAAACAGTTAACTCAGGACGACTCGTTGATATGGAACAGGTTATCTTTGGCGACTCGGTCTTCGCTTAAATCTATACTTTTGACTTGTGTGCAGCAAGAAGAAGCCAAGACGATAATGAAGAAGCTTTGTGATACCATATCAGAATTAGCTTCAACTATCCTGCCGGATGACGGCTGGCCGGAGCTGTTGCCGTTTATGTTTCAGTGTGTTTCATCGGATTCCCCTAAGCTTCAGGAATCTGCTTTCTTGATATTTGCACAACTGTCACAGTACATTGGGGAGACTTTAGTTCAACACATAAAACATCTTCATGGAGTGTTTTTGCAGTGTTTGACTGCATCCAGGAGCGCAGATGTGCGCATTGCTGCGTTGAGTGCGGTAATTAATTTTATTCAGTGTTTGAGTTCCGGTGATAGGGATAGGTTCCAGGATCTGCTCCCTGCAATGATGACGACTTTGACAGAAGCTTTGAATGGTGGGCAAGAGGCTACTGCTCAAGAGGCATTGGAGCTGTTGATTGAATTGGCTGGGACTGAACCCCGGTTCTTGAGGAGGCAGTTAGTGGAGGTCGTTGGGTCTATGCTGCAGATAGCTGAGGCGGGGTCCTTAGAAGAGGGGACTAGACATTTGGCAATTGAGTTTGTGATCACTTTAGCAGAAGCTAGGGAGAGAGCACCGGGTATGATGAGAAAACTTCCACAGTTTATAAGCAGGTTGTTTGGCATTTTGTTGCAAATGCTGTTGGATATAGAGGATGAACCTGCTTGGCATACTGCTGAAAATGAGGACGAGGACGCAGGAGAGTCTAGTAATTATAGCGTTGGGCAGGAGTGTTTGGATCGGTTGGCCATTGCTTTAGGTGGGAATACAATTGTCCCTGTTGCATATGACCAATTGCCTGCTTACTTGGCTGCTCCTGAATGGCAGAAACATCATGCTGCTCTTATTGCTCTTGCACAAATAGCTGAAGGATGCTCAAAGGTAATTTTCTTATTGGCATCTGTTTACTGCAGGATTGTCTATGTTTAATTAGCTAATTGAGTATTGGTTAACATTCAAATTAGTCCATTTGTGCATCAAAACTAGTTTGCTAATATTTTAACGAACCTATGAGTCAAACATACTGTTATTATATTTTATTTGTATATTGCTTGTGCTTGTTTTGTAAAATGTTACATGAATATATGGTACATTTATGTTTGTTATCTTTATATTGTTTTGGAAAGCAATACCGTTTCCACTACTGCTTTTGATATCTTGAAACTTGAATAACTTGGTGATGCAGGTGATGCTCAAGAATTTGGAGCAAGTGGTGTCCATGGTTTTAAATTCATTCCAAGATCCTCACCCTCGTGTGAGATGGGCTGCAATAAATGCAATCGGGCAACTAGCCACAGATTTAGGCCCAGACTTGCAAGTTCAGTACCACCAAAAAGTGCTACCAGCTCTAGCTGGTGCCATGGATGACTTCAATAATCCACGAGTCCAGGTAATTTGTTAATTATGCATATATGGTGGTCTTTTGTGAGTTATAGAGGCATATATGGAGACCTAGAACTTACATATAGATGTTGGTTTAATATTGTATTTTCATATCATTGATTCATTGCAGGATCTTTTTTTGTTGTATACCTTTTTTAACTTTGTACCGAACTTGTTTACTCTATTTAGTATTGTTAGTTTTGAGTTTTGTTAGAGTATTAGCAAAAGGGACATTCATCAAAGAGAGGTGGAACCTGAACGCGTTTTAAGCATTTTATTATATAAGATTAGCTGACTTAGCTACATTGCCACATTTAAATTTAGTGAGCTGAATTTAAGTGAGTTCTGATGACCTGGAAACAAACTTATATTTGCTTTCTAATGCACCGTAAGGAACTTGAGCTGCCTATTTAATTAGATTTGTTTTTCACAAGACAGTTTAGTTGCGGTCTAGCATGTAAGGTGGACAACTAATTTGAACAAATAATGCTTATGCAACAACAAAAAGCATTTTTGCTCTTTGATTCAGTGCTGCACAATAAAAAGAGTAGGTTTCATTTGTATTTTAGCTATATTTTGAAACTCAAGTACACCTTATATTAAGGGATTGGTTATTCACACACCCCTCTTTTTTAATTCAACACCCTCACCGACCCTATACGCCTCGTATAGATCTATACGTGGCGTATAGCCCCGCGTGTAGGTCTATACTACTAGTATAGGTCCCCAATCATTGGCACTGACACGCAATGATTGGTCACGTATAGAGTCGCGTATAGGACCTATACGCCGCGTATAGGTCTATACGCCTAGTATAGGTTCCCAATCATTGGCACTGACACATTCTGACACCCAATGATTGTCCCCCCTATACGCCTCGTATAGACCTATACGAGGCGTATAAGGGGTGTGAGGTGGGTGGGGTGGGTGTGTGAATAACACAACCCTATATTAAATATGGGAGGATTCCATTTGTATTAGGAAGTTTTTAGTTTAAAAAACAAGTACATCTTACTTAAAAAGTAGCACTAGTTAGATGAGTAATACCCACTTAGCTACAATGTCTTCATCTTTGATACTTTATCTCTCTTGTTTGAAATATCACACCTTTTCTTTCCTTTTTCTTAGGTAAGTTGCCATGTTATGTTCTCAACTAGTTAATATGGCTTATCAAATATTCAAATAACATCTTATGTCGTGAATGCCTTCCATTCTCTTGTTTGTTTGTTACTATTTATATTATCTATTATTATTATTGTTATTGTTATTGTTGTTTCAGTTAAAAATATTTATTTATTTATTTATAATTATATCATCATGATCATTATCATCAATCATCATCTATAATTGGTATTACCTTCATACCTTGGACTCTTGGCTATCCATTGTTTATGTAATTGTGTGTGGCGTCTTAGAATTTGTAACCTGTATTGCTTTCTTACAAACTGATATGGTGTTGAGGCTGATATGAGTCATATGACCTCACTGCAAAGGGAGCCATTTATTTCTGTTTCTTAATTTTTATTATATTTTCATTCTGCAGGCACATGCTGCTTCAGCGGTGCTAAATTTCAGTGAGAACTGCACTCCTGATATCTTGACCCCTTACTTGGATGGAATTGTGAGCAAGTTGCTTGTGTTATTACAGGTAATTTGGTGAGAGTTAATACTAGCAATTATATGAACAAAATAAGTAAAATTTGATTTAATGATGTTTTTTTTTTAATTTTTTATGTAGAATGGTAAACAAATGGTTCAAGAAGGGGCCTTGACTGCTCTAGCTTCAGTTGCTGACTCGTCACAGGTAAAACATCATCACTTTTAGTTTATAGAAATAGAATCTAAATTTAGTGTCTCACTTAGATACTTTTTGCATCAATAGGAACACTTCCAAAAATATTATGATGCAGTAATGCCCTATTTAAAAGCTATATTAATCAATGCAAATGATAAAGCTAATCGTATGCTTCGAGCTAAAGCCATGGAATGCATTAGTTTGGTTGGAATGGCTGTTGGGAAGGAAAAGTTTAGAGATGATGCTAAGCAGGTATGCTTCTGTTAGTTTGATATTTTAGATTTTAAAACATTCTATCCCTATCATTGCATTATAGTTTTGTGACTTGGTTAACTTTTGCATTAACTTGCTTCTTAACTTTTGAATAACTGTGGTAGTGTGGTAATGGTTTCTGATTGTGTGCTAAGGTGATGGAAGTGCTCATGTCATTGCAAGGATCTCAAATGGAAACTGATGATCCCACTACCAGTTACATGCTTCAAGTAAGTGTTATTTTTAGGGGAATTGTCAAAAAATATAATAAAAGAAAAGAAAACATATGGACTTTAGCCAAGTTTTTGTCCATAATGCGTACAACCCTGGATGCTATTCTTCCCACAATCATCCCCTCACCCGTCTCACTTTTAAATATTACCGATAAAGTTATTAGATTTATCTTTTTTAAAAACTTGTTTTTTGTGTATTAAAATTTTTTAACTTCATTTAGAGTTACAGAAAGGTCATTTTTTATGAGTATGTTCCCAAACTTCATATTAAGGACCAGATTGATATTCGTAATGCGCGAAATTCAATAGGGTATTTTCTATTAATTTTAATTTTGTTTAAAGTACTTTTATGGTTATGTTTATAATATATTAACTTATGATTATCACCTCCTTTTGTTACTCGTTCATACTATAGGCTTGGGCCCGGCTATGCAAATGTTTAGGACAAGACTTCCTCCCTTATATGAGTGTTGTGATGCCTCCTTTGCTTCAATCTGCTCAACTCAAACCTGATGTTGTCATTACCTCAGCAGATTCAGATAACGAAATTGATGAGTCAGACGATGAAAGGTATCGTAGTTTCTTAGATTTATATATATATATATATATAACATTTGAATAATATTGAGAGTTGCATGCCTTGCAGTATGGAGACAATCACACTTGGTGATAAAAGAATAGGGATTAAAACTAGCGTTCTAGAGGAGAAAGCAACCGCTTGCAATATGTTGTGCTGTTATGCTGACGAGTTAAAGGAGGGTTTTTACCCATGGATTGACCAGGTTGATTCTTGCATAGATAGATATCCATTGTTTAAGGATTGTTTGGTTGGTAGGTTCAGGAATGAAGGAATGGCATTGATACCCAATTAACCATGAACTTTGATTGTTTGATGTGTTGGAAATTAAAAATAAAAATTAGCTGCATTCAGATCCACCCGGGGGGTTTGGGGGTGGGGGAGGGTGGTGGGAGGTATCATTTATTGATAGGCACAACTATTTTAAATACTCATTATCTCTTACTTCCAGTCTTTTCTTTTACAAATCAAAAGGCGTATGACTTTTTAATTGGAAATTTTTATAAAACGCATCATACATTCGTTCCCATTTTCATTCCACTTACTATTAAACCTATGTCCATAGTGATGCCTCACCAAACTCCATCTAATTGTTTTGGTATGGTCACATGCTAATTTATGTACTTGACAGGTTGCCCCAACCTTGGTACCACTTCTCAAATTTTATTTCCATGAAGAAGTTAGAAAAGCAGCTGTTTCAGGTGTTTTATATGTGATTCTTTCTACAATTGTAAATGAACCGATCAAACGTGAAAGGGGCATGTTTGTTTAGCTCAACAAAAAAGCAAACATGAACAACTAAAGGCACAATTTTCATGTTCATGTTTGTTCATTAAGAAGATAAGCTTGTTTGTGCTTCTTCATGTTTGCTTCTTCATATGCTAAAACTCAAAAAAAAAAACAAAAGAAAAAGAAATGAACATAAACGAGTTAATGATTTGAGTAACCAACATGTATAGATGATACCATTGTTCATGTTCAATCGTTTAACTAAACAAAACCAAAAATTCTGTTTATTGATCAAGTAAGCAAATATCAATGAACTTGCTACGACTGATTATTGGTTAAGGAACTTTTTGCTGAACGTTTGGAACGTTGTAGAATCCTCTTTTTTCTTAATTTTCATTTTTCCATACGTGCAACCAACTTTTAATGGAATTTGTATTATTTTCAGCCATGCCAGAATTGTTGCGATCTGCAAAGTTAGCCATAGAGAAAGGGCTTGCTCAAGGTCGTAATGAATCTTATCTAAAACAGCTGTCTGATTACATAGTTCCCTCTTTGGTTGAAGCTTTACATAAGGTGATGTTACTCTCTTCCACATAATTTCGAGATTTGACAATATTAACCCATAGTTACCTAAATCGCGGTACGCTCCGGTACGGGTACGCGGACCGGGTACGTGATTCGCTAGATCTAGTGTATTCGGTTCGAAGGGGGGTAGGCTCATTCCGGTACGATCCGGTACGATGTACCATGTAAAACCGGTACGATGTACCATTTATAACAATAAGATGTGGTGATGTACCAAAAAACATAACATAAAACATAAATTACCATGTTCAAAATTAGATAAAATATAAAATTACATTACAAAATAGCAGAAAAGAGAAATTGGAGAAGAAACACTAGAAATAGGTGAAGAAGAGAAAGAAGAATTCATTGATTTATAGACCCAACTGACGTTAACCGTCTGATTTGGTCGGCAATTCGACTCGTTTGAACATCGGAAACTGAAACAACGGGAGCTGATTAGTCGGCGGACCAGCTCACCATTAATCGCCGTAACCTACCTCTAAGTCGTCGTACCCGCTCACCTCTAATCGTCATGCCGCAGCGTCTCCACGCCGTACCAAACCGCCATACCATGACGTCCCAGAACGACGTACATGAGCGAACCAATTCGCTACCGTATTCCGATTGGGTACACAACGTACCAATTCGCAAAACGTGGGTGTAGGAGCGAATTAGGTAACTATGTATTAACCCGCTTAGTTACAAATGGGTTGATAGGTGTTTTTTGTCTTTAAGATGCCAAACAAGTAAAATTAAAAAAGGTTGATAGAAAGGAAACAAGGCAAATGAGTCAAACTAGTCAACAGTCCAATGTTTATATGCAATTCGTTACACCTCCTACTCTCCTAGATCATTTTATTCATAAAATTAGATATTAAAATAATATATAAATTTGTAATCTTGTTTGACTCTTTTTAATTGCGAATAAGCAATTTTGAAAATCTTAACAAAAACATTTTGGGTTACTCAACCTGGCCATTTTCAACTTCTAGTAATTTTGTTCAAGTTGTTTTTAGCCCTAAACTTATTTAATTGTAAAAGTTAACATATGTATGTCGTAGTGAAGAAAAATATAATAAAACAATAAATATAATGCGTGGTTCTTTTAAATATTTTTTAACAGAAGTTGGAAATGAAGATAAACTAAAGGTTTGAAACGTTTACAAACCAATTTGCCATATTGATCAATAATCAATCCAAACCTTTTCATGTAAATTGATTTAAACTTAAGTAAAATCCAATCGATAAAAAGCAGAAATTAATTTTCTAAAATCTAAAGTAATTTGTCTTTCTTACATGTGTAGTGAAATGTGCTCACTTTGTTGGTTTAAATCATTGCAGGAACCTGATACTGAAATCTGTGCAAGTATGCTAGATGCTCTAAATGAATGTATTCAGGTTGCTTAGTTTCTTTTTGGTCCCATTTTGTTATTTTTTAAGCTCTACAGCTAATAAATTCATTATCAGACATGTCGACTAATAGTTATAATTTATAGATTAGAATGTCAATTTCATTTATTTAAGTGTGAATTTAACGTGCTGTTAGGTATCTGGACCACTTTTAGATGAAAGTCAGGTGAGAAGCATTGTGGATGAAATAAAGCAGGTAATAACAGCAAGTTCAAGTAGAAAATCAGAAAGAGCTGAAAGGGCTAAAGCTGAAGATTTTGATGCTGAGGAAGGAGAGTTGCTTAAAGAGGAAAATGAACAAGAAGAAGAAGTCTTTGACCAGGTTCTTAGTCATCAATCCTTTTGCTTCTATTAATTAAATGAATAATTTGGCAAAACATAGCCCTCAGAACTAAAGGAGCTTAACATTTCATAACCAAACCACCATGAGACGGTCGGTGGTTAGAAACCAATCATTGAATCTGTTGTTAGTTTAAGTAACATTAATGGATATATATATATATTGTATGTATATGCATATAATCTTTTTGTAATATAACAGCTGATAGTTGCACTCTTCAACATAGCCCTAAGGGTCTTGGTTAGCAAAGTTCCAGCAAAAAATTATACTATTTTAATGTTTTGTGCCTCACTAAATCGCTGTTCCAGGTTGGCGAGATCTTGGGAACATTGATTAAAACATTTAAAGCCTCCTTCCTGCCTTTCTTTGATGAGATGTCATCATATTTGATGCCGATGTGGGTAAGCACTTGTGCTAGTTATCACTTGCCAGTTATCAGGTTTTACTAGAACACTTTTATGGGATAATTTCATATATACCCTACTAAATGTTTCAAATTTCTTATACCCTTCCTAGTCTCATAATATCATTTTTACTCTTTTAACACTAAAAATTTCAAATTCACTCATTCTATAGTAACAATAGTAATAATAACAGCATTTACTTGCAAACAAATTGTATCACTAAATAAACGAAGAGAGCATTATGCAATGGAATAATTTGCAGTAACAACTAATAACAATGTTTTTCTCTTTGTTATTGATTGAAACAGGCAAATATATGTAACCTAGGATATTCATATCTACTATGAAATGAGTAAATATTTTTTTTTTGATGTGCAAATTTATGAATTGAAGGGTAAAATAAAGATTTTAAATTTGTAAGAGGTTATATGAAATTAGTTCTAAATTTATTTGCTAAATTTGGTTATTTGTCTGTTTAAGAACCTTTTTGGATAAATAACGACTCCAATTTATATTACCTTAAGGGAAAGGACAAAACTGCTGAAGAACGGAGGATTGCAATTTGCATCTTTGATGACATGGCAGAGCAGTGCCGGGAAGCAGCTTTAAAGTATTATGACACATATCTTCCTTTTCTTCTTGAAGCGTGCAATGATGAGAATCCAGATGTCCGACAGGTCGGCATGATCACTTGCCAGGATTTTGTCTTATTGCTCTCTTATGATCTGAACCATATATACGTGTTTCTTTTAATATTCAGGCTGCTGTATATGGACTTGGAGTTTGTGCAGAGTATGGTGGTTCTGCCATAAAACCACTTGCTGGAGGTAACTTTTATGACACATAGATATGGGTTGCTTTTTGCGTTCGATTAATATCCTTTTACCCTTTCAGAAGCTTTTAAATTTTTGTATTTAACTTTCCAAAATTTATGATATCATACTTTCCTTTCAAAATGGCAACTTCTCATAATTTACCCATTTCATAGTAATAAAATAGAATAGTTTCTTATGACATGTTTTAGCTGAATTAACGAACAAGAAAACAACGCCATTACTGAGACTCTTTGAGACATCTAATATCTTGGAGCACAACTTATTTTATTTGATTTAATATGGAATATTAGTATGAGAGTTTTAATCGGGCCTGTAACATTATGAGAGTTTAAAACTTCCAGACGAGGGTATTTGAAATTTTTCGTTTTAATATCTTATATTTACTTGTATAATTTTTCAGAGGCTCTTTCAAGGCTAAATGCTGTAATTAGACATCCTGATGCTCTCCAGCCTGAAAATGTAATGGCATATGATAATGCTGTTTCTGCTGTGGGAAAAATTTGTCAATTTCATCGTGACAGTATTGATTCTGCTCAGGTATATTTGTGCTTGATTTTATTTTGTAAATACATTCATTTACAATCTAAGATGTATGTTATTTGAATCAGAACCATATATATGTTGGATTTAAGTTTATTTTTTTTGAAATTGGCACGCATTAATATACAAACAAGAGGAAACTGCATAGAATAAAGAGGCTGCTTCTGGAATATGCAACACATTTTTATTTTTTTATTATTATGATTATGGTTTATTACATTAGTTGTCAAAGGCGCAATGCGTACTCAAGGCGCATAAGCCATGCCCTGAGCCTAGGCGCATGGCGCAAAAAAAGCGAGGGCTTTTTTAAACCAGGTGCATAGTATTAACTTGCCTTTTTTAGAAGTTTTACATGTTTTAGGCTTAAAAGTCTTTAAAAAATATATAAATTCTAACCATAAAACAATTAATAATCTAGTTATGTAGAGTTCTTAAAATATAAAAATCTTTTTCTGGTTGTTTTAGACTGGTTTATGGTTAAATTTTTTCGAACCTTGCCGGATCTCCCAAAATTTGCCGAATTTTCCAGAATTTTGCCGGAATCTAGCCGAAAAGTCTCCAGTGTGCACCTAGGCTGCCACGAGGCGCCTTTTGGCTTCTTTTTTTTGCGCTTAGGCTAGCGCCTGAGGGCTTTTGACAACTATGTTTATTACATATATAAACACACAAACAAGCAGTGTAACACTCAAAATAGCAACTAAAATAAAAAAATACAAAGTTGACTAGTTACACTATACAATCGTAGCAAATCGAAAACATAATAAATAAGCGTTGCATTTAAACTAAGGTATTTTTGATAAAGCCATGGCCCTTACTTAAAACTAAAAATTTTAACCTTTATCCTCAAAAACTCCAAAATCTCTAACCTTTATCCAACATTTTCAAGAATTCCTATCGCTAATCATGTCTTCAGATAGGTATAAATCTGCTTTTTGAGAATTTATCAGAAATGACTTATTTTTGAACAAGTTATTCGTTGCTACATTTGGTAACAAAATACAACTTGGTTTCTATTTGCACCTAATAAAGTGTTGTGTTTGGCAGATTATTCCTGCATGGTTAAGCTGTTTGCCAATCAAAGGAGATCTTATTGAGGCTAAAGTTGTTCACGAGCTGCTTTGTTCAATGGTTGAAAGGTAAGTGTTTGCATAATGCCTCCTTGTGGTTTCTTTTTTCAAATCTTCTTTAATGTTTCTAACAAAATCAGCTTGCTGTACCACAGTTCAGACATGGAACTTTTGGGTCCGAACAACCAATATGTGCCAAAAATTGTCTCAGTATTTGCTGAGGTTGGTTGTCCTTCATTGATCTTTTTTTTTTTTTTGTCAATTTCTAGATGAGCACATTTTAACCAATTTACTCATGAATGGATAGATTCAGGATATGCTATATTGCTAACAGGTCAAATTGGTAAAATAAACAAAAAATTAGTTGAAAAGGAACATGCAAAATATGATGAATGGTTTGAAATTAAAAATGGTTTTTGTAACCTTATTAGACCTTCTAGTTGTTTAAAGACAAAATTAAAAACTTTAGACAAAGGGTGTGGGCCAACCCACTTGATTTGACCCATTTAGCAACTACTTATTACTACGCAATTTCATTCTTAGTGAGGTTGAGATTTGTGTTAAAAGGCATCTGTTGATAAAGTATAAAACCGATGACTATTTTTCTTAAAAGAAGTAGGCTTAAAGACTTAAGGCCATGAAAAACCACTAGCCACTTTTTATTATTTTTATGAAATATTCCACAACCAAATTTTGGTATATTTAAGTCTCTCAACTTGTAAAAAAATACATGAAAAAGTCACCAAACTTATATTTCTATATGAAAATTTTCAAACTTGTCCAAAATGCAGCATACTTTTACTCTCTTAAAATTTACATGTTCTCTCAAACTGGTCAAAATAAGATGGTATACAATTTATCTTTGCAAAAATGCTGAATCACCTATTCACCTTACCAGACTTTGATCAATTTTAAGAGTTAACAAGTCATTAGTTTCAAAAAAATTCACAAATGCATGCATTTTAGACAAGTTTATGGACTTGAATATACAAAAAATATGTCGACTTTTTTGTGTATCTTATAGAAGTTTGGGGGACTTCAATATAATATCGAAATTAAATTAGGTTAAAGGACTTTTTAATTAAAAAAGAGCATCTTAGTTTTCTATTGTACTAATTCAAACAAAGAAAACTAATACCAGGGCATATTTTGATTTTGATAGTTGAACTTGTAATCTAATACTCTCATTTCATACTCTCAACAACTTGCATTTGTCAACTACAATCCTATTGGAGTGTATATGTTAATATGTGACAACATAACCAATACTCACACCTGCTTACTTTTTCAACCTAATTTTTTTTTTTTATCTAATTCAATTCTTTTTTGGATTCTAGATTCTTTGTGCCGGCAAGGATCTTGCAACAGAACAAACGATTAACCGAATAGTCAACCTTCTGAGACAACTCCAACAGACACTGCCGCCTGCTACCTTTGCATCAACATGGGCGACTTTGCAACCACAACAGCAAGTTGCAATACAATCTTTCCTTGCATCATAACATCATCCATCATGCATACACACAAGAAGCTTCTAGAAACATGCTGGCTCCTTATTTTTTGTGGAAATTGATGTAGTTTTTTAAACAGGTCCTCCATTCTTTGCGCGATATGATGTCCATTATAAGCATGTTGTCATGCGACAACCTCGGATGGGTTGCTTGGTTGAGTGTGAGCATAGTGGCAAGAAAAGTTGTGTATTTTGATGTTTTATTCTTATATTATACTATTGTAGATGTCGGTCATCTATGATTGTAAGGTTTTTGTCGGTCGCCACGAGTTGTTTTAGCAGAGCAACTCATCTGAGTTTTGGGTTGGTTTTTATTGTTTTGACATAAGTTAATCAGCTTGTTCGTTTGGCTTTTATTACTTATTTGCTTTGTTGTTTTTATACGTATGATAATAGTGTTGTTTTGAAGTCATGTTTTTGGCAGTTATTCTCGCACAACTGTTGTTTTTTATGTAAAAAAATAATAAAAATTTGAATTTTTTTAATACACCGCTTGTTGTTAAAATTCATGTAGTAGCTTTACAATTGTCATACAATACAAATAAAGATAAATAGCCAAAAACTACGACTCAATTTTCATCCGTTTTTTCATCCATTCAAGTTCTCGTTTGCTCGTTCATAGCTAATTAGCTATAACCAACTTCATATTTTCATCAACTTATATATTATTTTCATATTTTATTTCATATTATGTGTATATATAACAAACAAACTTACCTAGTATCTTATTACTTTTTAGTATGATCTGAGGAGAATAATAGACATAAATCTTACCCTTATTCCAGTTGTGACAGAGATACTGCTTCGAATAAGTTACTGACTCAAAGTTATTGTTTGAAGTTAATAATCCTAACACTTTTAACGTTATTTTTTACAAAAAAGTAAAATAACGTTAAAATTATAGCAATTCTACTTTGTCTCTTATTAGTCCACGCATATACACATTATATATGTACCGCAAATATTTGTATATATGCGGCCACTTAATCTTTGAAGTATTTATGATATCTTGCTTTTTAACCCTTTTTCTAAAAACAATAATCCCTTTTTGTACTCATTTTAGAAGGAAAAAAGGGTTAATTACTTAATTTAAAGGAATATGATCCATTTTAGTAATTACTATGTTCCTCGTAAAAAGTGTGACACACTTACACTATTGTGTGTGTAATTTGTTTACTATACTATCAAAATTTTTATCAAGTATGTTATTAAATTATCTCTGTTAAAATTTGTAAATTAACCACAATACTATGATACCACCCATCCTCTCTCTACGTCCTACACGGTTACATTCATCAGTCATCACCATCTACGTCACCGCCAGTTCGTCTTTCTTGGCTACCATAACCGCCAGAGACCACACACTAACTCAAGGATTCAAATAGTCAAGAAATAAAAGAGTTAGGAGAAAAAAAGGTTTTGAAAGAGAATAAACTTAGGTCGTTATAATCAACAAAACTTATGTTTATCTAAGATATTACACAAGATTTTCAGAGATATATAAAGTTCTCTCTTTTGAAAAACATGGTTCAATTAAAGTGGTTGTACTTTGTATTCTAATGTTATTCGTGTGTGTATTGCAATTTGCAAGTGATAATGGTAGTTTTGAAAAGCTTTAAGCAAAAGTAAGGTGACCGAATTCGATTGATTAGTATAAAATTTTTTAAAACAGGAAAAAATTGTGTTTCGCACCAGCTTGCTAACTATTCCCACAGCCTTATATGTTGTTTTAAGCGTTACCATTGGTCACACTTATTCACATAATAATTTAAAATTATGGTGCATTAGTTATAACATAATAATAAATGATTAAGAGTTTAAAATAAGCATATAGCAATTTATACACTAGCAGTATAATAAATATTTTGAAACAACAAATTAATGCTTTCAATTTTTCACAACTTGTACATTACGAAAGTTTTTGGTTTCAAATCTCTTTTTGAGCAAATGCTTTTGCATAAGTAAAGGGTTTTTCTATGATTATGAGTTCGTTGTCTATTTGTCGAGTAATTCTTCATTTAACGGTTCATAAAAAGTTTAGTAAAATTAATGAAAATAGGTCGGAACGATGTATATTTTCCCTTATGAAAGTTGAAACCAACCCATACGAAATGAGTTCAGAAATCAGATCAATCTGGTCTTCGGTTCATTTAGTTTTTTATTTTTTATTTTATTTTTATTTTATTTTTGGTCAATTATTACTTATTCCAATTTTAATCTAATATTATATAATCGTATGTCGCTTTTAATGGAGTAAGAAAAAAAGAGATGCTTTATGCTGAAGCAGTGAAGCGTGCCTAGAAAAGATTCGTTTTGTTGACGTCAGCTCACAAAACCTTCTATTTAATACTTCAAAATATTTTTAATTAATTTTATTCTTGAATATAATATTAATCCGAATTTTTAATTATATTTCTAAAAAGGCATTGTTTGTCTTTATGTGGGCAGGTAATCAGTCACGGTAATATTCCCTAATCCCTTTATTTTCAATATAATTAAACTAATTGAACTAATAACTCCAATAAAAAAAAAATTCAAATTTTGGAACGATCCAAATTTTCTAGAAGATTGTACAATTTAACAACAATAATTTTATTCATACAAATTGATTAAAAAATATGAATATAGCTCGAATTATTGTAAATGAATGAAGAGATGATAGATTTATTAAAGTTTATGATTTCCCATTTGTGTAACACCAGTTTATCTTAGTAAGAAATTCTAGTTTATATTTTTGTATTTTTAATTTTCTAATATTTTGACGATGTGTTTATAGGTGTTATACATAATCAATGAAGGTGAAGTTATAAGTTTTAGTTCAATCTTAAATGATTATATTGCTATTAAATTTTACTATAGTAACTAGCTTAATTTGTCTCTCTACTAAAACCTAAAGCTAAATTTGAAGGTCATCGTAAGTTATTTATTTAAATAAGCTCATAATATACTATAACAAACATCAAATTATTACATGTTTTTAAAATCTTAAATTACACCGAATTTGTCTTCAGTAAAGCTCAAACTCGTAATCTCATAGGAAACAACAACATATTAACACATGACTCTATATCTTTATTGATCGAAACCAAGACTATACTCTAAATTAGTGTCTGTGTTATGACAATTTATATTTTTACTTAAAAAAATGGCTTTATATGCATAGTTGCTATGCATTTGTGTGTGATTTAATGAACATGGATATGTACAAAACAATTAAAATTAAATAAATATGTATGTAGACAAATTAAAAAAAAACAGAAAGAAATAATATATAGACTAATACTTTTATTTTAAACTAAGAAGATAGATAAAGAAATGTCATCTATGTGGATTAAATTATCAAGATGCTTAAATTGTTTGTTTGACCTAAAAGCATAAATCCAAAGCATATACTTTAATAATTTTGATAGAAAAGGCATTTTTGTCTCCGAAGTGTGAGGTGCACATCTCATCAATATTCATATTATAAGTTTATCACACAGTAAAATATAATAATATAGAGGTGTGTAAATAATAGAGCTCTATCTGTAAAATTAAGGATTTACGACTAGCGATATTCTTGTTAGTTTTATAGAGTTTGATATGAACATTTTCAAAATCAACACCAAATTCTTTTATAACACTTCATAAAAAAAATAGCACATGACTAACATGCATATATGTAACACCAAACTAAACAATGGCAACGTGAAGCTTAACTATAGCAATTGGAGAGTTTTGAGAAAGAGAAAAACAACATTTGGTAAGACTTAATTAGAGTAATTACCTATCACTTTACTGAGGATCAAGTAGGGGTCAAATTGCTTCTGATTTGATATACAGTCTTAACATATAAATTTGTTTTTCTCACGACTTAAACTCATAACACGACTTAAGTTCATAACATCAAGGTCACAAAATAACAACCTTACCAGTTGCTAAAAAAATCCCTTAATGCGTAATTACAAACAAATTACTATCTATCCGGCTTTAGTATATCGGTTTGTCCTAAGATTTAACGCATGTAAAATCAATTTAGAGGTTATTTTGACCGACTACATACATACGTACAAACATAGACGTGTCTTGTTATAAATTGAATAATCAATACGTTCAAAAAGTCATTTTTGACGTACGATTAAAATAGTAATAAGAATACAAATATAATGACAAATTATGTAATTATTTATTTATAAAAAAAGGCCAAAAAAGCATATTTATTCATTTTGTTACAAAAGGCGTTTTTTGTCCCCAAGTGATTGGTACCGGTCTCCATTGACACATCACTAACTTATTAATTAGTTTTTCAAACATCCATTGTTATTAACTTTTTTCTTAATAAAAATATTTTTTATGTTTTTATAATCGATTTTTTTCACAAAACCGAACGTTTTGTTGATGGTTGGATTGGTTTCAAAAACATAATAATATCATAGATAATTGAGTAAATTACCAAGATGGTCACTATGGTTAGCTAGCATTTCACTTTTAGCCCATAAGTTTCATAAATTACCTATATGGTTCCAAAATTTTGACATTTGTAACACATATAGTCCTTATGTCACCAAATTAATCTCACATAATTGACTAAATCACCCTTACATAAGGACTATATGTGTTACAAATGTTTAAAGTTTGATACCATATGAGTAATTTATGAAACATAAGGACAAAAAATGAAATATTAACAAACCACAAAGGTTATCTTAATAATTTACTCTAGATAATTTTAAAAACGAAGAATGCGTATATCTAATTTTTAAAAATTTGGTCTAACCAGTCATGGGAGGCATTGGGTAGGGGCAAACTCAACCTCCGTCTGGCACCCATTTCTTACAAGTACACAAAAATTTTAAAAATTATCTTTATACTATATACATTTATTATATTTAAAAATATATAACTAAAAAATCATAAATTTATAATTCGCTAAGAGCCTTTTTTTTCTTGGCTCGTTCAGGACACTTGAATTCTCAGGACCGTCCTTGCAACCAGTAACCACAAATAAGATTTTTTCAGTTTAACAGATCAACACCATAACATGCCTGTTAAATAAAAGATAGCTCAAGAGTCTTGGTCAGACTGGTTTATGAGCGGGTTTTGGTCCGTCTAGCCGGTTTGGGTCAGAGAAGGTTGCTCTTCACACAATAGTTAGCCTCGTTTAAGGAATTAATGACACGAAATTAGAAAATTCAAAAAGATGAACTCGATTTAATTTTATTTCACTTGTATTTTATTATATATTTAAATTAAATTAGTGGAATCAAATTTATATAACATATAAAAAATATGTGTAAGGCAAGGAGTGGGAGGCAAGAGCAGGCCTTCGTGATGGCAACTCATGTTGTTACGTTGACCAAGCCCTCATTTGACAACAACATCCATGAATCATGAAATCAAGAAACACAAAGATATATAGATGGTATATTATAATACGCAGTTGACCACGGGTTTGACCGTTCGATATCAACCGAAAGGCTTCTTTATGCTCAAAGAAACGCTCAAAGTAACTGAACCGAATCAACTCATGATATAAAAAATATACCCGTATTAAAAAATGTAGTTTAGTACCAATCACTGATGACGTTAATGACACAGTCTCCACTCCTAATTTAGAGACTTGTTATGCAGTCAACTACTAACAACCGTTCAAAAAAGAAATCAAATATTTTATAAAAATCCAATAATAAAAAGACAAGGAACCCATTAACTTTGAACCCCTATTTAAACCCCATTTATCATCACAAGAAGTCAAACCTACCCAAAAAGAATTTCAATCTTCCCCACAAAAAAAATTAAGAAATGGAATTAAACTTCCAAAATTATGGGTTTTCTTCTTCTTCATCCTCATCGTCATCATTCGAATTTGGAAAGAAAACTATATGTAATGGTCGGAATTCGAAAAGGAATAAGTTTGTTGGTGTGAGACAACGTCCATCCGGAAAATGGGTGGCGGAAATCAAGAACACCACCCAAAAGATCCGGATGTGGCTTGGGACGTTTGACACTGCGGAGGAAGCCGCCAGGGCGTATGATGAGGCGGCTTATTTGCTCCGTGGTGCCAACGCAAGAACCAACTTCATCCATCATGCTCCCATCAATTCCGCGATTTCGCTCAAGATTCGAAACTTGATCAACCGCAAGAAGTGCCTTAGACAAAACAACACCACCAAAACCAACAACACCACCAACACCAACACCAACACCAACACCGATACCAAGACCATCAACACTCAAACAAGCTCCCAGGACGCATCACCAAGTGCATCAACAACTTGTACCGTACAAGTCACCGATGCAAAGACCGAAACTTTTTCATCTGGGTATCAAGGAATTGAGGTGTTTGATGATGGGTATAAGCCAGATTTGACAAACTGCATCGAGGGTGGTGGTTCTTGCTATGAACTACTGCAGTCTGATCTGCCATTGAAAATTGGTACTGAATTTGAAGGGTTTGACTTTGGGTCATATATAGAAAAGATTGATGAAGATGACGTAAGCAGGAGTGATTTTGAGAGAATGAAGGTTGAAAGACAGATATCTGCATCATTATACGCCATGAATGGGGTGTATGAGTACTGGGAGAATGTTCTTCGTGATTGCAGTGACAGTAGTTCTTTTTGGGATCTTCCATTGTTGTCTCAGATGTTTTGTCCAATTTCTTAGAGAATCAATTTCTGTTTTTTTTTTATTTGAAATTTAATTTGGAAAAATTAATGAAATGAGTAAGTTTAATTAATGATCATTTATTTTCGAATTCATAAACATGTTTGGTTTCTTGTATCACATCAGTTTGGTGACTTTGATTTGGGAAAGTTTACTGTGCTGTTTGATAGCATGTTAATGATTTTATTTTTTGAACGACCAACTAATCAACTGTCGGATATTCCGTACGCGGCCTCTAATGGCTAAAGGATGCTCAAGCTGACCACTAGTCCAGACGGACGGAACCCTTAGCCCACCAGCCACCAATTCCCGGGGAAAACCCGACCCAAGCATCCACCAAAGACACGACGATGGAATGCCGGTAAAACCATGTACTTTTCAATTGATCAGAGGCTGAAATTATTTGTTTCATCAAAAAAATACCTAAGGCAACCTCTTAATCATTTTAACCAGCCCAAATATGTTTAGGCCAAGTCAAGTTTGTGAATTTATTTTAGAATTATTTTTGTTAGAAATAAACAGCCGTGATGTTACTATGTATAACCCTCTGAACTTGGCTTAGAA
The DNA here is from genome assembly GCA_009363875.1 of Mikania micrantha. Lineage (NCBI taxonomy): Eukaryota > Viridiplantae > Streptophyta > Magnoliopsida > Asterales > Asteraceae > Mikania > Mikania micrantha. The sequence goes on along the minus strand of CM018687.1, from coordinate 57,239,623 downwards.
AATTCAGAGCCTTCAGGGCCAGGAACCAAAATATATCAAAAGCAAAAGAGGTAAAAACATTTTGGTTCTCCAAGCAACCTTTCTCGTGTTTAGAAACTTCGTTAGAAATTTACTCAAATTTAAAGGATATCAAACAAAATGGCATCGTCCCGTGTCAAAGCAATACAAAGTAATAAAGATGCAACTATGCAAGGCTAGGTTTTGGGCCTTTTGCCAAGGAAGAAAGGTGCAAAAATTGGGCTTTAGGGCCTAACTAGTTTAGTTTTTTCCATATTGGGGTTGGAAGTTGGAACTAGCTTTTTAGGAGTTTAAATTCTACGGATAGCAAGTTAGGCATATTTAGAAGTAGATTAGGTATCTATATGTCTATACTAATAAATCAAAATAAAATGTGACACATGTCATTTTTCTAAACTATCTTTATAAAAAAATTTTCGCATCTCTCCTATTAAATGCACTCATATTCAATAATAATAATAATATTAAATATACTTTTATATGTTTTTAAATTAAAAAAAAGGTTGTTAAAGCATTAAAAATATATTAATTTTAAAATATAATCCAAATTATTATGAAATATAAAATATTCAATAATTGTTTCTTAAAACAAAATATTCAAAAAATAAACTTTAATAAACTTAGCGTTTAAATAAATAATATTATTATTTTATTACTTATGTATTAAACTATATAAACTATTAATCATATTATTATTGACTATTTATTATTTTTTTATTTAACCCGTGTAATACACGGGGTATTGACCTAGTTTGTAATAAACAAAATGATTTCAACACTACGGTTCAATTTGGGTCCAAGGCGTTTAAAATCACGTTTTGGTCCTTTCGGATCGGGTCCAAAAACGGTTTCAGTTTCCAATCAGATTTTTTTTTCACTTCGAATTACCGGGAGTAGTGGTGTATAAATCGGTTTTAGCCAAACCGCTTCGGTTAGGCTTTCAAAGGCTTTGAAACATGTTTTGGTCCAAAATATACTTGGCAAAATGGGCAGGTTGGGTTGGGTAACAGGTTAGAATAAGTGCATGTTAGGATGGGTGCGGGCCAAGATGAGTTTTAAGCAAAATCCGTTTGGGTTTAAACGAGTCGTTTTTAAAAAAAACAATTTCGCTCAAGTTAAAATAAGTTGTAATTAAATAAATAGTTTATTTGAATAATTTTTAATGTTTTTCTCATTAAATATATTATTGAACATTCTTACATATTAAAATCCATTATGTTCACATAATTTTTAAGTTGTCCATCGTGACCTGCTTTGTGTTGATGTGTTACCCATCTCAACCCATACTATGCCATAATGTTACACATTTCAACCCGAAATGAAATAATTGTTTATCCATTTCCATCCATTTATCTTTCTATGATTCAAGATTGCCAAGTATAGTCGGAAACGAGTTTAGAGGAAGCATGACCCAAATCTATTCAAATTGATTCTGATCGGGACTCAAACCGGTTTAGAGGAAGCAAGACCTGAATCTAATCAAATTGACTCGGATCAGGACTCAAGCCGGTTTCCCAAACCAATTTTGTGTAATATTTTTTTATTTCTTTTTATTAGTTAAACAAATTTATACACAAAACTTCACAAACTTGATAAAAGCTTTCATTCTCTTGAAAAATAAAAATAAAAATAAAACTTATATAATTTTTACTTAAAAATAAAATTAAGTATTTAACAAACTAGACAAACTGGTTTAGTTTAGGAACCGATGGTTCGGTGCAACTTGGAATCGGTTTGTTGGATCGGGTTGCTTAATCTAAACAACACTTCACAAGTATTTCTTATACAATCTAACAGATGCGGAATGTTCTGTTAGAATAATCTCACAAGCACTCAAAATGACAAAGTAATAATCCTTGAACACTAATAGGAACACAAGAATAATTTCAAGCTCAAGGATATATTTCTCTCAAAGTCAGAAGTGTTTTACAACATATACAATGGGAGGTTATATAGCCGAGGCTACAACCGTATACACTTAGGAATACAAGTTGGGTATACTAGACAAGTACATAAAGTAAAGCTTATTCTAGTATGTTGAGTGTCTTAACAGGCTAAGACACTCAGTCATAATCATTACATTAATAGACATTGACTTTACAAAGGACTATTAAATACAAAAGACATTTAATGTTGTTGATCTTCAAGGCTTCAGATGATCTTTTTCATTTAATGCAGCATGGGAGAGGTAAGGCGCTTTATCTGACTCATTACATGTTGTCTTTGTCTTTACTCAGACCAGCATGTCTTGTGTCAGTACCTTTTGTACTATGAGAGTAAGCTGCTACAGTCTTTGTTAGAGGATAAACCTCGGAAGTCTTTGTCTTCAGTGCATAAGAGGATTCCTCGGAAGCAGTTGTCTTGTATAACCTTCGGCAGGAACCAGTTACCCTTCGGAAGCAATGCTGCTTCCGAAGAATCACTTCTTCCTTCCGAAGGTTTTTTATTCAAAGAGGTTCCTATACTTAGACAAAATAAGAAGTTTGGTGAGCATCAGCCTTTATTAGTCTTTACAGTCTCCCCCTAGGCTGATGCTACCAAAACTTCTAAGGAATGAACCTTGGCTTCCATGTACCCCTCAGTACCTGTGCCCTTTTTCTTATCAATCTGATGGCTGACCTCCCATCTGCTCCATTGTCAGGATTATTGAGAGGGAGCTTATCTAGATCAAAGATATAGGGTTTTGCCAACGTTATCAGATGCACAAGATCCACCAGTTTTATTTCTCCATTGTAGTCGGTGAGGATGAATATCCTTTCTTGTGCATTGAAGCTCCAATTTACTAAGGGGATGTATGAGTGCTCATGCATTAGTCTACGGATATCCCTCATATCTTCTCGAGATTGTGTAGTTTTAGGAGCTGCTTCTGGTGTGACTTCAGGTACTGAGAGGGATGCATCAGGCTCAGAGTCGAAGGAGACAGTTTTTGTTTTCTTTTTCCTTCTAGCCATGCTCTTTCTTCTTATGAATCTTGGTTTGTCTTGAGCAGTGGCCTGACTCCTCAGAACTCTGGTCTGTTGGGCTTCCACAGTTGATTCTACTGCTGCACCTGTTGTTGCAGTAGGCTGTGACCCAATATCCTCAGCACTTGAGGGTTTTGTTCTCCTCTCATCAGCCTGTGAATGTCTCTCAGGATCAGGGTTTGGTGTTGATTGTTTCCTTTTAGATTGCTTACCCTTTTTGATCTTGATCACTGAAGAGATTGGCATGTTATCCATTGATGGACTTGATGGAGGAGATATTTGTTCTTCCTTAGGTTTAGGGGATCGGGTTGCTTAATCTAAACAACACTTCACAAGTATTTCTTATACAATCTAACAGATGCGGAATGTTCTGTTAGAATAATCTCACAAGCACTCAAAATGACAAAGTAATAATCCTTGAACACTAATAGGAACACAAGAATAATTTCAAGCTCAAGGATATATTTCTCTCAAAGTCAGAAGTGTTTTACAACATATACAATGGGAGGTTATATAGCCGAGGCTACAACCGTATACACTTAGGAATACAAGTTGGGTATACTAGACAAGTACATAAAGTAAAGCTTATTCTAGTATGTTGAGTGTCTTAACAGGCTAAGACACTCAGTCATAATCATTACATTAATAGACATTGACTTTACAAAGGACTATTAAATATAAAAGACATTTAATGTTGTTGATCTTTAAGGCTTCAGATGATCTTTTTCATTTAATGTAGCATGGGAGAGGTAAGGCGCTTTATCTGACTCATTACATGTTGTCTTTGTCTTTACTCAGACCAGCATGTCTTGTGTCAGTACCTTTTGTACTATGAGAGTAAGCTGCTACAGTCTTTGTTAGAGGATAAACCTCGGAAGTCTTTGTCTTCAGTGCATAAGAGGATTCCTCGGAAGCAGTTGTCTTGTATAACCTTCGACAGGAACCAGTTACCCTTTGGAAGCAATACTGCTTCCGAAGAATCACTTCTTCCTTCCGAAGGTTTTTTATTCAAAGAGGTTCCTATACTTAGACAAAATAAGAAGTTTGGTGAGCATCAGCCTTTATTAGTCTTTACACGGTTCAAGCCAAAGCGGTTTGGGTTGGTTTAAAAACCGGTTTGAGATCCCTAACTGGTTTTTTTACACCACTAATTAGAGGTGCACAAATCGGTTAACCGGTCCAAACCGGTTTTTGTATTACCCGAACCGGTTAACCGGTACAAAGGGTTTACCGGTTTTTCCTAAAAACCGGTTCGGTTAATAACCGGTTATTTTAACCTAAAATCTCTAACCTATGGAACCGAACCGGTTAGAAACCGGACCGGTTAACCGGCCAAACCGGTTCAAAAACCGGTTTTTAATGCTTTTATTTTTCGTTAATCCGTTTGATCCGTCCGTTAGACTTAGAGTGTTGAACCATAACCGTATTGAACCGTTTTCTTTTTTTATACGTTTTCAACCTTAAAGTTAAATTAATAAAATCATAATAAAAAAAAATCATAATAAAAAACTTAACAAAATCAAATCTAAAACTAATAAAGTAATAAATAATAATTACTAAACCCTAATGAATCTTAAACTAATCAAACTAATATTAAACTAATAACTAATAATTAATAAACCTTTAAACCTTAAACTAATAATTACTAAACCCTAATAAAACCTTAAACTAATCAAACTAATATTAAACTAATAACTAATAAACCTTAAAACCTTAAACTAATAATTACTAAACCCTAATAAAACCTAAAACTAATCAAACTAATATTAAACTAATAACTAATAAACCTTAAAACCTTAAACTAATAATTACTAAACCCTAATAAACCTTAAACTAATCAAACTATGAGTTGATTATTTTAAGGTTTTATTAGGGTTTAGTAATTATGAGTTGATTATTTTAAGGTTTATTAGTTATTAGATTAATATTAGTTTGATTTGTTTAAGGTTTTATTAGGGTTTAGTAATCATTAGTTGATTATTTTAAGGTTTTATTAGTTATTAGATTAATATTAGTTTGATTAGTTTAAGGTTTTATTAGGTTTTAGTAATTATGAGTTGATTATTTTAAGGTTTTATTAGTTATTAGATTAATATTAGTTTGATTAGTTTAAGGTTTTATTAGGTTTTAGTAATTATGAGTTGATTATTTTAAGGTTTTATTAGTTATTAGATTAATATTAGTTTGATTAGTTTAAGGTTTTGTTAGGGTTTAGTAATTATGAGTTGATTATTTTAAGGTTTATTAGTTATTAGATTAATATTAGTTTGATTTGTTTAAGGTTTTATTAGGGTTTAGTAATCATTAGTTGATTATTTTAAGGTTTTATTAGTTATTAGATTAATATTAGTTTGATTAGTTTAAGGTTTTATTAGGTTTTAGTAATTATGAGTTGATTATTTTAAGGTTTTATTAGTTATTAGATTAATATTAGTTTGATTTGTTTAAGGTTTTATTAGGGTTTAGTAATTAATGTTTAAGGTTTTGATTAAATAATATTAAAATGAACTTTATTAGTCTTAGTAAGGATTTCAAATATTAGTAACTTAGTAAGGATTTCAAATAGCATATTTCATTAAAATAAATTAATTACACAAGATTTAAAGTTACAAAATTAAATACAAAATCGAAAATACAAATTAGTCTTCGCTTGATGCTTCGGATTGTAGTTCCGGACTATTGTTTCGCATCCATTCATCCATTGCCTGTTCTTCGTCGGAAAGTGGGAACGTCATTCCTTCCTCAACTACAACATCGTGTATTGTCACTTCTATCTCAAGCTCGCCTTCAAGTTGTGTGTGGTCTTGTACACGTTCCATTGCGTCCAAATGGTCTTTCAAGCAAATGCACATCTCCAATGATGCAGGAGTAAGCCTCGTCCTTCGTATCGATAAAACCCTGCCACTAAGAGAAAAAGCAGACTCCGAAGCTACCGTAGAAGCTTGGACGCTTAGTAAATCACGGGCCATGGCAGATAGAATCGGAAAGTAGGTTTCCTTTTGTTTCCACCATGCCAAAATATCAAAGTTTTCAAATTCTTCCGGCGTAAGACCGGAAATCCAATCTGTCCCTAGGTACCTTCCTAGTTCGCTACTTGCGCTAGTACCTCGGGCTCGTTTAGTTACATTTTGTCTTAATGTGTTAAATAAATCAAAGTTAACATCTTGGCTTCTACTCGAATTAGAAGCTGCATACATTGTTTGTTGTATGTTAGATGTTTCACCATATTTTTGTAAATAATGATCAAACATATTTTGAAAATATATGTTAAAGTTATTTTTAGTGTTTGTTGCAAAGTTTGGGTCTTCCAAATCCAAACCCAAAGCACTGACTATTTCATCAACTAATGTTTCAACGCCGGCACCATTGAAACATGGGTTTAATGCCGTCGCACAAGTAAATACGGGCGGCATTTCTTGAAAGTATTTCTTTAGTTTTAATTTCATTGGAAGTAACATTCCCGTATATATTTCATTATTTTCACCCGTCGATGGAAATTCGTTAATTTTTCTTGTCATTATAAATAATTGTTGAAGAACCAAACAAGACGTGGGATAATAAACTCCCGATAAAATTGTTGTTGAATTTTTAAAAACTCCAAATAAACTAGTAAATTCTCCTATGGCGTCCCAACATCGGTGATTAAATCTTTCTGCCTTACGTTCTTCCACTAAATTGTTATGAAATACTTCCAAGGTTTCCCTTTGTCGTAAGGCGCTGTTAAACATACGCCAAGTCGAATTCCATCTTGTTGGTACGTCCCAAGACGGACCTAAAAAGATGGAGTTCGTATCCTCACATAATTTTTGATATTCCAAATATCTTCTACGGCTTTTCATAAAAACATCCTTTAACATTTGTTTAAATTTTTCTTTTAACGTATTCATTCCCTCAACCGCAAGAGCATCACTCACAACCAAGTTAATAATGTGAGCAACGCATCTTGTATGAAAAAAAGCACCGTTACATATCGGTTTATATTTAAGTTTTAATTTTTGAACAGCATTCGTATTATTTGAAGCGTTATCAAAACTTATAGAAAGTATTTTATCTTGTAAATGGAATGTTTGTATTATTCCATCTAACATGTAAAACAAATTATCCCCCGTGTGAGGATACGGAAACATTTCGAACGCAATCGTACGTTTCATCATTTGCCAAGAATCGGGATCAATCCAATGCGCGGTAACGCAAAGGTACGATTCGGGCAAACCGTGAGGCGCCGACCAAACGTCCGTTGTTAGGTTAACACCGGTATTTAAGTTTTGAAAACCTAAAATTAATTCTTGTTTGGCTTCACGCTTTCAAACAATCACGTCTAATAGTAGTTCGACTTACTTGATGATAACGTGGTTGTAGCGCCTTTTGAATCATTTTCGTCAAGCGTGGGTTGTCAAAATGATTGAATGGCAAACTTTCTTGAATCACCAAGTTCCCCATCATTTCACGAACCATGTCGGGATCGAAATTCCAAACCCCGCACTCTTGAGACATTTGTGCTTGATCGCTTGCGGGATTATTTTTGACAACAACACAATGCTTCGTCAAATGGCTTCTTAGAGTGGAATTAGATTCCGGTTTAAGAAAAGTACCGCAACCTTTGCACCGTGCCTTATCGACACCGTTCGACATTTCGCATAAGTCGAAATGTTGAAATAGCTCTTTGTTTCTCGTTGTAGTTTTTATTCTAACAACGGTTGGTTCGGTTGAAGTGGATGCACCAACACCAACGGAACTATGAGCACTTCGTGAGCTTGCCATGGATGAAATAAAGATTGAATTATGAATTACGAACGTAAAAGAAGAAGAGATTGAATCGAGAAGAAGTAGGTGATCCTTTTTTGAGCGTTTTTGATCGTTTTTGAGCGTTTAAGAAGAAGAGATGTTGTAAGATGTTGTGTGATCAAACCAAAACAATCCTCATCTATTTATACTAACGTTTAGGGGCAAAAAGGTCCAAAAAAATGTTTAAAACGGCTAGAAACGGCTATATAACGGCTCTTTTTTTTTCACTCGATCGGTTAACCGGTTAACCGGTTAATACCCGGTTAACCGGTCTCAACGGCTATATTTTGGCTCCAACGGCTAATTTTTTAAACTACAAACCGGTTAACCGGTTTATAACCGGTCACAAAAACCGGTTTTACTTTAACCGGTTCCTACCCGGTTTGCCCCAAAAAACTACTAACCGGTCTCGAACCGCCGGTTTTTCGATCTCGACCAAACCGGTACCAATAACCGGTTCCCAAACCGGTTTCTAACCGGTTTCCAAACCGGTTCGGTTCAGGTAACCGGTTTTTTTGTGCACCACTACCACTAATCAGGAGGACGAATTGGTCAAATGTAACGAACGGTTTTAATGCTCATGGGTATGTGTGTATTCGCATTACTCAAAAGAGGTTAAAATTTTAACTACGGGGGAAAACCGTGTGTGAAACGGAGTCCCGGATTCTTCGGAATCGCAAAACGGAGAAAAATACAAAATTTTCAAAATTTGGGAGCCTCACGGTACACCTAGAGCCACTCTGCGCCGCTAGGCTGTGACAATTGTAGGTAAACATTACGTCATCAATAACACGAGCACGTTTGGTCGTTCTAGGAATCTGTGTTAAATTGATGATTTTAATCATTACAGGTTTAAAGTGTACGAGAAATTGAGAATATGGGCGAAAACCGTGCGCGAAACGGAGTTACGGATTGTCCGGAATCGCGAAAAGAAGATTTCGGCATTAATGACGTAAGCACATTTGATCGTGCTTGAAATCCATGAGGATTTAGTAACTTTTGTTATTGGGGAATGATAGTACGTGAAAAATGATGAACGTGGGCGAAAACCGGGCGCAAAACGGAGTTCGTATGCCCCCGGAATCGCGAAACGAAGTTTAAACAAAATATAGGAGGAAAACCGGGCCAGGCGGTACGCCTGGCGTGGGCGTCGGTATCCAGGCGATACGCCCCAGAGCTTAAGTCGGCCAAAATCGTTTTTAAACGATCTGATCGCGTTGGTAACCTCAAAACTCGTTCATTTCGACCACCAGAGCGTATTTCTTCATAAAAACACCTCCAAGCTTCATTTCAAAGGTGTTTGATCATCCGGATCATCCCACGGATCGTATATACAAGTCCCGATCGCAGTTTTAACCGCAAAACTCCGTCTGATTAGGTAATGATCCGTTTAAACCTTCTAGTTCGATTTTAATTGATTAGATCTTGATTTTGAACGTAATGACATAGTTAGGATTGTTGATTATTGCCTAGATGATGGCTAGGATTGATTATAAACAAAGAACAGGAAGTTCTAACGGTTAAATCCTTGTTTTGATCCGTTGTAATGCCCGATTTGCATGAAACCATATCCATAATTATAATGGTTTAATTCATTTGATTATAACAATGTAGGTGATTAGTTGGGTTAATCCTTGAAATGCAAGGTTAAATCCAAGTGTTTCAAACTAATCACAATCATTAACATACTCATTGGAACGATTATCTGATGTTTATGATGACAGTCAGATTAGTATGTTAAACATGGTTATTATACCTATCATGATACTACATTGTGATATCTCATGATAATTGGGTAATCAATAACAAGGATTGATCATTTCTAAGCCATTAAATTATCTAGAAACTGTTACAGTATCATAATCAACAATATTAACTATCTGATTAATCAGAGATTATTCTGATTAATCTCGAGTGTCATCAACTTTGTATTAGGAATCCAATGCAATGTAGGTTCCTACATTATCATACATTGTATGATATAACCTTAAATTAATTAAATACTTAATTAATATCGAGTTGATGACTTACTAAGCAATGTCTTTGACACTGAACGTTCAAACAGGTCTAATCAACAAGTTAAAACACAAATAATTAATTATAAATAAACTAATGCAGATTAGCATTTTTAGCCATCGTTCGTGTGATTTTATCTTTTCACAAACTTCAGGTGAGTTTCATACAACCCCTTTTCTTTTACTGTTTTCTTAACATCGGGGTGACTATTATGAAATCTTTATCAAACGTGTGATATGTTTAGTAACAATTGCAATACCGGCTTGCATGTGGGTGTCATGGGATTTGACTATTTTCTGTGTGCAACAAAAGTCCTCAAAACCAACTGTATCTGGTTAACCCATGTGGGGCCGAATGTGTGAACAAAGATAGTACTATCGGGCTGACAACCCCATTCATGGATAGATAGCGTCTACCCTTGTGTGAATGCTTGTCACCATTCCTGGTATCGACTTGATGTAGTGAGACATTGAGTTAGAGGCACGGAGTTTGACTTCGGTCATTTTCTAGACTGGACTGTCAGAAAGGATCTGGATACGGGTCACATGATTATTCACTTATGTTAATGTGTACCATTGACTTTACTATCATATCATATTGTATCGAGTCTTAATTATGAACTCACCAGTTTTATACTGATATTTTAAACTTTAAATCTTTTACAGGTAACCAGTACCAACGGTGAGGAAACACCTGTGCACGCACCATGTAATTAGGACTTGGGGATGTAATAGAAGGAACTTAAGTTGTAAACGGATACTCAGGACATGTAATAAATATTTGTCGTGATTTTTAATTAGTGCTTTTCTTAACTATGTGTGTTATGATACCGGATCAAGTAAGTCACCCCTCACCTTCGAGACTTCACCGCTATGCTTCCGCTACCCTTGAAAGATGACGTCGTCTGGTGACGCGGAGGTGGGGGTGTGACAGGGTGGTATCAGAGCCACAGGTTATAGAATTTAGGTGGACTTAGAAACCTAGATTATAACCATAGGCTCGAATAGTTACACTGAGAGCACCGAACGTAGTTAACAAATATAAACACTCAAATAAATATTGTTATTATTTATTTATTTTACGTTACTAATACGAACTTGTATGTCAATACAGCGATGTCAGACTCAGAAAGTGATTCACTTGGCACGGAAACAAGTTCAGGATCAACACAGACAGTGCCGTCATCTCAAATGTCCCACCAGACTTTACCATCACTACCACCTACATCACCTATACCTCAGCGTCTGTTAGATGCTGACTCACCAGCTATCAGGAGGGCACAAAGCCTTACACCACCACAGCAAGTACCAGTATTTACAGGGTTTGGAGGAAGGCGGGGACGAGCCCGCATCTCGACAGGTCCTGTTCCGAGAGGACCACTAGCACCCCGGGATGTACCTCATTCCATACATGAGGAAGGCGAGTCATCTCAGCAAGCTGAGATCAGAGACCAGTTACGACGGGTTACATTGGATCTTCAGTTATCGCGTGTTTCATTACAGGAAACACGTGACACTCTGTGGGAAACTCGCACGGCCTATGAGAGTTTAGCTGAACATGTTGCTGTCCTAGAGGCAGGTGCTAGGGCATGGAGGGAGGTGATTGAAGGTAGACTCCAGTGGACTTTAGGTGGTATGTGTAGGACTGGGGTAGAGAAAGTTAGGGGATGGATGGTAGGGTTAGGCAATAGGAGTGTGGAGCTACGACTGTTGGACGTGGCAATAGTGATGGCAGTGGTGGCCATCATTATCATATGTTTGCTGTATTTTCTACGATAAAGGAATCGAATAGACTGGACTGTACTACTCCGAGGAAGTTTTGACTTGTAAAATAGGCCTCGGACGGTTAGGTTGTAATAGTGGGTACAACTGCATTAGGATATTTTCTTGTATCTGTACTAATCCTAATGTACAACTGTGACAGTTATAATAAAAGTTTTCTTTTAACAATTGTATGTGCAATATTGTGTCTTTACATTATAGCCGGTGCTAACTTTGCAATTCATATCAAAAGGAAACTTGTGCGAAAACATAACAATATCGGTGTTACATTGCGGTAAAGTAATGTAATACTAGTGCATAACAAGACTCATGAGGAGTCATAACAATATCGGTGTTACATTGCGGTGAAGTAATGTAATACTAGTGCATAACAAGACTTATGTGGAGTCATAACAATATCGGTGCTACATTATAGTGAAATAATGTAATACTAGTACATAACAAACATGTGTAGAAACATATTAATATCGGTACTACATTATAGTGAAATAATGTAATACTAGTACATATCAGTGTTGTAACATGTCTAAATTGGTATCATTTTGGTAGACTATAAAATGATACTAGTATACGTTTGGCAAGACAAACAGACGTACTAGTATAACTGCAACTATGAACTTGACTTAGTGGTGTACAAGATAACTGTGAAAACTCGAAGTAGTTATACAACGTTTGTCTTTATTACGACTATGGATTCTTGTTCTGACTTTACTTTATATGTGTGTGATCAGACTATGGCCCCTAGAAGAGGTCGTTCTGCTAAAAATCCTCAAACTCAAGAATCCATTCCGGATCCACCTGTGAATGAACACAGTCTAAATGAAGCGGACGTTGCTCGTATAGCAGGTGATCAATTATCCGCTGTTCTCACGGGCATGTTGGCCCAATATCAAACAAATCGTGCTTCTGGCTCGGGTAGAGTCCAAACGGAGCCTAATGCTACAGGCGGACATGCTGAAATCCGCCATACGACTAGTACCAACACAATCAATCCGGATCCTCCACAACGAGGATGCACTTATAAGTACTTCGCTTCCTGCAATCCCCCTACTTTTACGGGGAAGGAAGGAGCGTCAGGACTTTTGAAATGGATTGAGGGCATGGAGACTAAGCTCAAGATCAGCCAGTGTTTGGCTGAACACAAAGTGTCTTATGCAGCTTGTTCACTGACAGACTCAGCATTGACCTGGTGGAATACCCAGGCAAAAACCTTGACCACGGCTGTTGTGGATGCTATGACTTGGGACGAATTTAAAACTATGATTCTGTCAGAATATTGTCCCATCACTGAAATCCAAAAACTTCAAGAGGAGTTTTGGAACCATTCCATGATCGGTGCTGATTGTCTGAAATATACCGATCGATTTCACGAATTGACATGTCTGCTGCCAAACATGTTTCCAACTGAGCAGGCTTTGATAGAAAAATATATCAAAGGTCTGGTACCTCAAATCAAGGGAATGGTCACGGCAGCTGAACCACGTACTTTGAAACATGCTATCACCTTAACCACCAGGCTTACTGATGTGGCAGTAAGAAGTGGTACCTTGACAATGAAAGGTGAGTCAAGCAGCAGTCTGGTAACTACTACCCCCAGCCCTGTTAAAGGGGTGAAACGAAAATGGGTTGGGAAAAGCAAACCAGGAGCTCCGGTAGAACCCAGCCGGAATGTACAAATGACAAAGGGGTACATTGCCACAACTTTGGAGAGAAAAGCCTATGTAGGGCAGGCACCTAAATGTCCTAAGTGCCCATTTCATCATGTAGGACCTTGCCCTGTTTGTAACAATTGTAATAAGGTCGGGCATTTCTCCAAATATTGCAATCTCCCTGTTCGCCGATCAAACCAAGGAACTCAACAACAACAACCACAACAAATCAACCGGTCGTGCTTCAGATGTGGAAGCCCGGATCACTTCATGAAAAACTGCCCTACCAACAACACCAACCAGGGCAATGAAGCAAGAGGAAGAGCCTTCCAGATAGGGGCGGAAGAGGCTCGACGTGATAACAACACCGTTACCGGTACGTTTCTTCTTAACAATCACTATGTATCTGTTCTTTTTGACACCGGAGCGGACAAAAGTTTTGTTTCCTCTGATTTTGCTTCACTACTCGGATTGGCCGTTGATAATCTAACAAACCCTTACGTCATTGAACTTGCTAATGGCAAGTCAATTATGACTAACAATGTGATTCAAGGGTGTTTATTGAATCTAAACGATCATCTTTTTAATATTGATCTTCTTCCTATTGAATTGGGAAGCTTTGATGTTGTTATTGGTATGGACTGGCTTTCAGAAAATCGAGTGGAAGTCATATGTCAAGATAAGATGATTCGTATTTTATTACCAAATGGTGATACACTTATGATACAAGGTGAAAGGGCTGGCAGGAAACTGAGTATCATATCATGTATGCAAGCTCGAAAGTGCTTAAGAAAGGGCTGTCAAGCCTTTTTAGCTTACGTGACTGAAAACAAACCACATCAAAAACGTATTGAAGACATTCCTATAGTTCGAGAATATCCTGAAGTTTTTCCTGACGATATATCAGGATTACCCCCAGTGAGACAAGTTGAGTTTCGTATTGACTTAGTACCAGGAGCAGCACCTATAGCTAAAGCTCCTTACCGATTGGCTCCATCGGAAATGCAAGAACTATCGAGTCAATTACAGGAACTTTTAGACAAAGGTTTCATTAGACCGAGTTACTCACCTTGGGGAGCACCTATCCTTTTTGTGAAAAAGAAGGACGGTACTCTCAGGATGTGTATCGACTATCGGGAACTCAATAAATTGACAATCAAGAATCGTTATCCATTACCCCGTATAGATGATCTATTCGATCAATTGCAAGGTGCTATCTATTTTTCAAAAATCGATCTCAGATCTGGATATCATCAACTACGAGTCCATGATGATGATGTTTCTAAAACAGCTTTTCGAACTCGATACGGACATTATGAGTTTTTAGTAATGCCCTTCGGGTTGACTAATGCGCCTGCAGTGTTTATGGATCTGATGAATCGTGTGTGTAGACCTTACTTGGATAAATTCGTGATTGTTTTTATTGATGACATTCTCATTTACTCCCGCAGTCAACAAGAACATGGGCAACACTTAAAACTGATCTTGGAACTTTTAGCACATGAGAAACTTTATGCTAAATTTTCCAAATGTGAGTTCTGGTTACGGGAAGTCCAGTTTCTTGGGCATGTAGTAAATGAAAGTGGTATACAAGTGGATCCCAGCAAGATTGAAGCGGTAAAGCAATGGGAGACACCGAAAACCCCAACAGAGATTCGTCAATTCTTAGGGTTAGCGGGCTATTACAGAAGATTCATCAAAAACTTTTCAAAGATAGCCTTGCCTTTAACCACCCTAACCCAGAAAGATCAAAAGTTCATATGGGACTCTCAACAGGAGGAGGCATTCCAACTGTTGAAACACAAACTCTGCAATGCACCTATTCTGGCACTACCAGAAGGCACAGAGAATTTCATAGTCTACTGTGATGCCTCACGTCAAGGACTTGGGTGTGTGTTGATGCAGAACAACAAGGTGATTGCCTATGCTTCTCGGCAGCTAAAAGTGCACGAGAAGAATTACACCACTCATGATCTAGAACTTGGTGCAGTAGTGTTTGCACTCAAGATATGGAGACATTACTTGTACGGGACGAAGTGTACGGTCTATACGGATCACAAAAGTCTTCAACATATTCTAGATCAGAAAATGCTAAATATGCGACAAAGGCGATGGGTGGAACTGCTGAACGACTATGACTGCGAAATCCGTTACCACCCAGGTAAAGCAAATGTCGTAGCCGATGCTTTGAGTCGCAAGGAACGAGTCAAACCTTTACGTGTGAAAGCGTTAGGTATGACTATTCAAACCAGTCTAATTCCTCAAATTAAAGAAGCTCAGCAACAAGCTTTGCAAGCATTGAACTATTCTGCTGAGGGACTGAGGGGATTAGATAAGAAACTGGATACCAAGGCTGATGGACTGTTGTATTTCAAAAGCCGAATGTGGATTCCCTTCTACGGTAACTCTCGAATTTTTATCTTGGATGAGGCGCACAAATCCAGGTATTCGATTCATCCAGGTGCTGATAAAATGTATAAAGATCTTAAAGATTTTTACTGGTGGCCTGGAATGAAGAAACATATAGCTGAATACGTGGATCGATGTTTAACATGTCTTAAAGTTAAGGCTGAACATCAACGACCTTCTGGGTTATTGCAACAACCTGAGATTCCCATGTGGAAATGGGATCAGATCTCTATGGATTTCATTACTAAATTACCCAGAACATCACGTAATCATAACTCTATATGGGTTATCGTTGATCGCCTTACGAAATCTGCGCATTTCTTACCCATTCGAGAGGATTATTCTATGGATCGACTTGCTAAACTCTATGTTAATGAGATTGTGTCTCGACATGGAGTGCCGATCTCTATCATTTCTGACAGAGATAGTCGATTTATGTCACGTTTTTGGCAAACTCTTCAGAATGCTCTGGGCACGCAAATCAATATGAGCACAGCTTATCATCCACAAACGGATGGGCAGACGGAACGTACAAATCAAACACTAGAAGACATGCTTCGAAGCTGTGTGATTGATTTTGGAGGTAGCTGGGATACTCATCTGCCATTGGTTGAATTTTCTTATAATAACAGCTATCATACCAGTATCCAATGTGCTCCATTTGAGGCTTTGTACGGGCGTAAATGTCGATCTCCTGTGTGTTGGTCAGAAGTAGGCGAAAGTCAGATTGTTGGTCCGGAACTTATTCAGGAAACGACTGATAAGATCGCCCTTATTCAGGAACGAATCAAAGCGGCTCGTGATCGTCAAAAGAGTTATGCTGATAATCGACGTAGACCACTCGAATTTCAAGTAGGTGATCAGGTAATGTTGAAAGTGTCACCTTGGAAAGGCATTTTCAGATTCGGGAAGAGAGGTAAACTTTCACCAAGATTTGTAGGGCCATTTAAAATTCTTGAACGAATTGGATCAGTAGCCTACAGACTTGAATTACCTCTTGAACTCAGTAACATTCACGATGTCTTTCATGTATCCAATCTGAAGAAGTGTCTGACTGATGAATCATTGATCGTACCTCTAGAAGAGATTCATATTGATGAAAAACTTCAATTCAGTGAAGAACCAGTAGAGGTAATGGATCGGGAAACGAAAGTGCTAAAACGTAGCCGCGTACCAATTGTTAAAGTGCGGTGGAACTCACAGCGTGGACCAGAATATACGTGGGAACGCGAAGATCAGATGAAACAGAAATACCCACATTTATTCTCATAATCGATGGTCATCGAGTAAGTCTTCACTAAATTTCGGGACGAAATTTCTGTAACAGGAGGAGACTGTGACAATTGTAGGTAAACATTACGTCATCAATAACACGAGCACGTTTGGTCGTTCTAGGAATCTGTGTTAAATTGATGATTTTAATCATTACAGGTTTAAAGTGTACGAGAAATTGAGAATATGGGCGAAAACCGTGCGCGAAACGGAGTTACGGATTGTCCGGAATCGCGAAAAGAAGATTTCGGCATTAATGACGTAAGCACATTTGATCGTGCTTGAAATCCATGAGGATTTAGTAACTTTTGTTATTGGGGAATGATAGTACGTGAAAAATGATGAACGTGGGCGAAAACCGGGCGCAAAACGGAGTTCGTATGCCCCCGGAATCGCGAAACGAAGTTTAAACAAAATATAGGAGGAAAACCGGGCCAGGCGGTACGCCTGGCGTGGGCGTCGGTATCCAGGCGATACGCCCCAGAGCTTAAGTCGGCCAAAATCGTTTTTAAACGATCTGATCGCGTTGGTAACCTCAAAACTCGTTCATTTCGACCACCAGAGCGTATTTCTTCATAAAAACACCTCCAAGCTTCATTTCAAAGGTGTTTGATCATCCGGATCATCCCACGGATCGTATATACAAGTCCCGATCGCAGTTTTAACCGCAAAACTCCGTCTGATTAGGTAATGATCCGTTTAAACCTTCTAGTTCGATTTTAATTGATTAGATCTTGATTTTGAACGTAATGACATAGTTAGGATTGTTGATTATTGCCTAGATGATGGCTAGGATTGATTATAAACAAAGAACAGGAAGTTCTAACGGTTAAATCCTTGTTTTGATCCGTTGTAATGCCCGATTTGCATGAAACCATATCCATAATTATAATGGTTTAATTCATTTGATTATAACAATGTAGGTGATTAGTTGGGTTAATCCTTGAAATGCAAGGTTAAATCCAAGTGTTTCAAACTAATCACAATCATTAACATACTCATTGGAACGATTATCTGATGTTTATGATGACAGTCAGATTAGTATGTTAAACATGGTTATTATACCTATCATGATACTACATTGTGATATCTCATGATAATTGGGTAATCAATAACAAGGATTGATCATTTCTAAGCCATTAAATTATCTAGAAACTGTTACAGTATCATAATCAACAATATTAACTATCTGATTAATCAGAGATTATTCTGATTAATCTCGAGTGTCATCAACTTTGTATTAGGAATCCAATGCAATGTAGGTTCCTACATTATCATACATTGTATGATATAACCTTAAATTAATTAAATACTTAATTAATATCGAGTTGATGACTTACTAAGCAATGTCTTTGACACTGAACGTTCAAACAGGTCTAATCAACAAGTTAAAACACAAATAATTAATTATAAATAAACTAATGCAGATTAGCATTTTTAGCCATCGTTCGTGTGATTTTATCTTTTCACAAACTTCAGGTGAGTTTCATACAACCCCTTTTCTTTTACTGTTTTCTTAACATCGGGGTGACTATTATGAAATCTTTATCAAACGTGTGATATGTTTAGTAACAATTGCAATACCGGCTTGCATGTGGGTGTCATGGGATTTGACTATTTTCTGTGTGCAACAAAAGTCCTCAAAACCAACTGTATCTGGTTAACCCATGTGGGGCCGAATGTGTGAACAAAGATAGTACTATCGGGCTGACAACCCCATTCATGGATAGATAGCGTCTACCCTTGTGTGAATGCTTGTCACCATTCCTGGTATCGACTTGATGTAGTGAGACATTGAGTTAGAGGCACGGAGTTTGACTTCGGTCATTTTCTAGACTGGACTGTCAGAAAGGATCTGGATACGGGTCACATGATTATTCACTTATGTTAATGTGTACCATTGACTTTACTATCATATCATATTGTATCGAGTCTTAATTATGAACTCACCAGTTTTATACTGATATTTTAAACTTTAAATCTTTTACAGGTAACCAGTACCAACGGTGAGGAAACACCTGTGCACGCACCATGTAATTAGGACTTGGGGATGTAATAGAAGGAACTTAAGTTGTAAACGGATACTCAGGACATGTAATAAATATTTGTCGTGATTTTTAATTAGTGCTTTTCTTAACTATGTGTGTTATGATACCGGATCAAGTAAGTCACCCCTCACCTTCGAGACTTCACCGCTATGCTTCCGCTACCCTTGAAAGATGACGTCGTCTGGTGACGCGGAGGTGGGGGTGTGACATAGGCGGTACGCGAAGGCTGTTAATATCAGAGGATTCCAGGAACCCGCGCGGCACGCCTGGTTTCAGTTGGCCACTCTAGGCAGTGCGCGCGGATGTAAAAATATCTGAGACTCCTAGACCTCGCTAGGCGGTACGCGAGGCCTATGGCGGTTTGAAAAAAATTAGAATAAATATCAGATTGCATGTTCAACATAATTTTTGATCTTCCTCGAACACCAGCTCCATAATCTTCATCCATACGAATTTTTGACCATCAAAACTCATATTTGGAGCTCTCTAAACATCCAGATCGTGCTAGGGAATGTGTATACAACATCTGATCGTTGTTTTGCGACTGAACATCCGTTCAAAAGGGTAACGATTCGTTTTATCTTACTGGTTTAAAAGTGTGTGGATTAAATATAGTTTTAAACATAATACAATAATTATGGTTGTTGATTATTGCCTAGAGGATGACTAGGAATAATTAGAAACGAAGAACTCGATATTTTAACGGTGGAATATTCGTTTTGATTAAATCATGGTTTTGAATGAAATATGGATCATAATCCATGGGTTAAATGTTAATATGTAATAAATTGATGTTAAAATTATTAAAAGTTTATGATTTTGGGTGGATTTTGACTAAAAGAGGTGATTAGGATCATAAATAGGGTAATGAACATCAATTATTTGATGAAATGCCTAAGGAAGGCATGAAATATGATTAATTGTGATAATTGACTAAAACTTGCTAAATGTAGTAAGATAGAGTCAATTATGTAATAAATTGACTTTGAGAAAGTCAAACCAGTCAAGTGGATTGAACTTGATTGTATGTATGTGCTATATGTATTGAAACTAGTTGTATATGTGCTTTGCAACTAGGTGGTGGTAGTGGAAGTCAAGCAAGTAGTCATAGATCAGGAAAGGAACCTGTAGGTGATAATCCATTATCTGATCAAGGTAAGCAGTCTATCTGATCAAGGTAAGTAGTCCCACAACTATGACATCACATAATGAATATTAAACTTGTTGTTGAATCAATTATATGATAAGCATGGTATTGGTGCTAGTGGAAAGTTGAATATTAGAAGTTCAACAATCAATGATAAATCTAATATCTTGGTGAATTAAGGTAATGGGATCCTATGATGGAAGTACCGGTGAGTGAACATCATAGTGATTTGATTGAAATACAGAACCACATGTGTGTGGATAGCTAGAGGTGCTAGCAAGTGTCTTAAATGGAAGAACCGGTGGGTGAACATCTTAAGACTTAAGATTACGTAGGAAACCACATGTGTGTGGATAGTCAGATGTGCTGACAAGTAATTATGGTGGAAGAACAAGAGGGTGAACACCATAGTGTGATCATGATTAAACTATTGCAAGCAATAGTTGATAAATAATAGTATATTATTATTACATTGTGATAGTCAATTTGAATAGAAATGGCTCATTTGAAACATTGATTGTGAAAGATGAATTTTTACATTTTTGCCATGAAAAAACATTCGGGTTTAACTTACTTAGTTTCTATGAACTAATGGAAGTTATTATGTGATGTTTGTAGGTCAAACATGACAAATAAGGCTGTAACGGTTGAGGTGGTCTAGAGTTAAAGAACCCTAGGCATATAATGCACAGAAACCTGGGCCTGGCTTTGGTTTAGTAACGTGTTTAGAAAAATCACGTAATGCGTCTTCACTTGCTTAAATATTTTATTTAAAAACGATGCTAATAAGCCGTACAAAAACATAAACACAATAAATGAGTTTATTTGTTGCAAATGTAAAATTAACCTACATAGAAGGTTGGGGGCAGCCGCCTCCTTTGAAATTTTTTTTTCCAGTAGTATATATGTGTTAAAATCTTGACCGACATCCTTAATATTTTGCAATCGCCCCTCTTAAATTTGTAGAATCAGACTTGTGATGAAAATTTAAGTGATACCTATACTTGTTTTCTTAGAGAAAGAGTTACTTATAATAACCTTCATAGATGTTTTCGATAGATTTTAAAAAATAAAACTCCATGGAGAACTAGGCAGACAATTCAATAACAAGATGGGTAACTTAAAAATTGAATAAATATAATGAACTCAAACGTGTAACAATGATCAATAATATATTTGATAAAAAATTATTCAATTAAACTATTTGTTTATTACAATTCATTTTAATTTGAACGAAATTGATGTTTTATAAAATGACTCATTTAAACCAAACTAACTTTTCTTAAAATTCATCCTGACCTGCACCCATGATAACTCGCATTCATTTTAACCCGCAGCCGTTCTAACCTGTTACCCAACCCAACTCGTTCATTTTGTCAGGCATAAGAACAACTTTAGTTATAATGTATTTTTATTATAATTTTTTATATGAACTTTAGTTTGATTGTTTTTTTAACATGACCCGACCTGGTTTGACCTAACCCGATTGGAACAAAATAAAAAAATTATATATCGAACTCTAAATATATAGCTTTTAAAAAATTTTCGCCCCCCATTAAAAAAAATTTATGAGTCCGCCACTGCTTGATAGAATCATTATCTCTTAAAAAAAGGTCTTGTTTTCTTACTTAAACAAGAAAGAATATTTTAGAGTAGTTTAGGAGTGAAGTAGGATAATATTGCCACTAAAAAAAAAGTTTCTTTAATTGGTATTTGTAATATTATGATTATGTAAATAGCCTTTTATTATGTTTTCATTTCAATAATTATTTATAAATTAAATATAACAAGAGTATATATTATACTGGGTTAATACCCAGTAGAATAGACGGGTTAAATAAAAAGATATAATAAATATATACTAATAAAATTTATACAATATAAGATGGTTTTTTAATAATATAATTAAAATTTAGTATAACTTAATACTTAAAGTAATAAAATAATTATATTATTTCTTAAAACACTAATTTTCTCAAAGTTATTTCTTTAAACATTTCATTTTCTAAAATTTATAATTTATAATAATTTGTTTTATTAAAAAAGCGTGTGCTTTAACATTAATATATTTTTGATGTATTAAATAAACTTTTTTAATATGAAAATATAGAAAAAAAATATATTTAATATGAAATGTATTTAATAGGAGAGACATATGAGAAAATAAAGTTAAGGTGCTTTAGAAACATATCATGTGTTTTTAAAAGCTTTTATTTATTAGAATAGATGCATGATATTAGTTATTTAAAACTGTCTCATATTAAATAAAAAATAACTTCAAACTTTATTACCGTAAAAAACTAAAATTACGAAAAATTAACACCAATTAAGACTTATGAGTTAAATTTCTTTCACATCCATAGTTGCCCCTTCTATCTATCTGAATATATATCCAGATAAGTTATCCCAGTGATAGAAGACCCACATTTCAATGCGAATGTCATGAGTTCGACTCCCACTTGATGCACTTTTACCAGGTGAGGAGATGAATCTTGAGTTTAATCTCGGATTTTGAACCAATGGGGGCACGATTTTTGCGTCAAATAAGCTGATTTATGCGCATCAGGTGCAACTCTTCCGAGGGTGGCGCCCGGTAAAACAGGCTATCGCTCCTTTGAGGAAGGGGTCTTCCGAGGCCTGCTAGCATGGTGCACATGCCACAACGTTATGCTCGGTTGTTGATGTTAAAAAAAATCTATCTGAATAGATATCTAAAGATCTCTCTCTCGACATGACAACACAATAGTAAATTGGCAAATTGGTTCACATGTTTGTTAATATTTTACTTTTGTTCTCTAGAATTTATAAATGACTCATAGTCTCATATGATCTAAATTTAAACATTTATAACATATACATTTTTTATATAATCAAATTACCTTTACATGATTGACTAAATTATCCTAACATAAGAACTGTATTATTACAAATATTTAAAGTTTAAAATCATATAAATATTTTATATAACAAAAACCAATAATAAAATATTAGCAAACACAAAATCGATCGTCACAAATTACTTGAAAACAAATAAAAAAGAAAAATAAGAAAATGGCAAAACCAATGTAAGATGTGGATGCCAGGGTCCACTTCCGTTATATTCTCCCGATCCAACACGAGTCACCAATGAGTCTAAACTACTCACTCAATCCCACATTAAATAAAGATTCTTTCTTTCCATCTTTACCTTTATCCATCCACTCCTCTGTATGTAATTTTCTTCACCCCCCTTGATCTCCATTTGAAATTTCTATTTCTTTTTTAATCCTGAAATCATATCTGCACCCACTTCATCTTCAGTTTATCATGTGAGGTTCTTGAATCTTGATTTTTGTTTATATTTCTGTTATTCGTGGGTTTTAAAGATCTTTAGGGTTCGTTCTTTCGATTATTGCTAAAGGGTTTAATGAAGAAATTGTTCATGTTCTATTCGTTTTTGTATTCTTGATTCTACTATTTTGTTTCTTGAAAAGGTAACCGGTAACCCACCCGGATAACATGCTCTGTGATCACTCAATTTGTTGTTCTTGTGTGATTGATTAGTTGGATTTTTGGAAAGAATTGTTCTTATTTTAGGGCTATTGGTGTGATTTAATTATTTAAAATTTTAAATGTATTGTTGTAAGACCAAGTTATGCACCTAATTAGGGCAAATTATCACAACCCATTTTGGTTAAAAATGTTTTAATTGTTTATTTGTACATTCATAGAACTAAAACTACGTTATTTTACTGTTGATAGTTATATGAACCGCAGGGAGTACCATCCTAGTCCAAAAGGGTCCTTGTTTGACCTTTGATGTTTGACTTCAAAGTTGACTAGAACACTATGATGAATTTTAAGTGTTCATAATTGTTAGGTGTGTTTGAAATGTCAAAAGAGGTTATATATTATGTTAACAGTTTAACACTTTTACGTTTGTTCGATTTCATAAAACGGGTTTGTGAAAAAGCTGTTATGTGATCCTTCAAACAGGTGATATATATAGATTCTTCACAGGCATTTGTTTGGTTAGATTGTCAAGAAAATGTCAGGTGAAGAAGTTAGAAACATATCTCCAGAAGATATACAAATGGTAACTTTTTTAGCCCCATGTAATATTTTTGTGGAGTAAATTACATAAATCATCCTTTATATTCACTTGTTTTATGGATGACATCCTTTATTAGAAATTGTTACTAAAAACATCCTTAAAATGAAATTTTATAATGACTTTCAATCTTAAAATTACATAAATCGTCCTTTAATTACATTACATAAATCGTCCTTTATATTAAGAAAAAAAGGATGAAATCCGTTATAAAGTTTCATTTTTAAGGATGATCTTTGTAACCATTTATAATAAAGGGCGTCATTCATAAAATAAGTTGAATATAAAGGACGATTTATGTAATTTACTCTATTTTTGTGTTTGATGGTTTAAAATGCAATTATGACATAATAATCATTTGGTTTTCAGGTTCAAAATCTCATAGAACAATGTCTGCCATATTACATGACTCAGAAACAAGTTATAGATATTCTCTATCAGCAAGAGAAAATTGAGCCAAGCTTTACCGAGCTTGGTGTGTAATTTATGACATTTTTTTTATATTTTCGTTTACATGTTATGCGTATTTATGCCTATCCGTAAAAGATTTTTTTTAATAGTTTGGCAGAAACTTGAAGAACAAAATCAAGAATTTTTTAAGGGATATCATTTGAGGTTGATGGTGAAAGATCAAATAATGGAATTTAATAAACTTCTTGATAGGCAGGCTGCATTGATGCAGCAATTGGGCTCAACAGGAGGCAATTTCCAACCTAAATCTAATGGATCTCATCTGTCATCAAGTAAGCATTTTTAGGGCTCAAGATTCATTTATCAGGACCAATTTAAGTAAATTTTACATTCTTTATTGCTTATGCAATGTCAAGATCTTGTTTTTAAAAATAGCGCCTGAGGCGTGAGGCGCAAGCAGGTTAACGCTTCAGAGCCTTGAGGCAGCGCTTTATGAACTTATGGGTCAAATTTGATCAGCAGTTGGGTATGTAGGAGGGGATATGTATAAACAATCAACGGGATTACATATTCATTATGGTTTGCATCATAAAAAAGCCCAATATGTTAAAAAGACAAGACAAATGCATCTTTTAGTTGTAGATAAAACTTATTTTGTTATATACAGAGCAACGCCTCACGTATGTGAGGCTATCGCCTCATGGCTCATGGCTTACGCCTTGGCATTTGAGGCCTAAACGCCTCAGAGCGCCTCGAGCTTTTTAAAACCAAGGTTAGGATCACTTATGTCATGGAACATTTCATGAAAAATCTATTGGAATTCACAAAAAGAATTTATTACATTTATAATCTGTTTATTATTTTACAGTGAATCAGAATTCAACATGTTATGCACCCAAAAATATCAGCATTCCTCTGAAAACAGAAAACATGACCAGTATCTCAAGAGGGTTTAATAACTGTGTACTTCCAATACCCTCAGGGAACCCACAAGCTCATTCTAGAAGGATTGATGTTCCACCAAATATGTTGTTGGCTCACAACTCGAATGTTGGAATCACAAATGGCGTCTCAGTGAAAGCCGAATCAAATTATATGGAAAATTCAAGGTTTATCTATGGAAATGATGTCAATGTTTTAGAAGCACGACCCACAGTCGGTGATGCATCTGTTTCATCTTTTAGTTGTTTGGACTCTGACCCGCACCAGTTGAATGAAACACTTGGTAATGATGGTTCTTTGTTCGGTATGTTGGGTCCCATTTCCCAAAACTTTGGTTTGTCAGACTCGAGCCCCAACTTCAGTAATAGTTCTGGTACATCACTCTTTCCTCTCAACCTTTTTACATAAACATTTTGTTTTTTCTTCATTTTAACTGTTATAATATCATATTTACCATTTCATTGGGTAGATGATAAAATCTGCTACTTATAATGTGTTTCATTGGATAAACGACAAAGAGCGTTATGTGATGACTGATGAGATGATTCAATGACTGATTATATTCAATAAACTTGACTTTTATAGGCTGCTTAGTTTATTTTATGTAAATATGAGACTTGGAAGTTTTTTCAAAGGGTGAATATGATATTATGAGCTTTAGAAGTATGTATATGAAATCCAGAACTTTTAAAACAACACATAGAAAATTAATCCTAAATTTATTTAGCTAAATGAGGAACATGTCAAATTGTTTAGAAAATTCATTTCAACACATACAATCTCCTAAATCATTGCTCTTACATTTTATAGATTGTTATTGGAATACTATTGTTGTTGTAATCTTGATTAAAACATTATTTATTTATTTATTTATTATTATTATTTATTCAAATAACATACACAAATCTTTTTGTGATAAATCATTTCAATTAACCTGTCTTGACCCATCATACAATGTGATATAGCCATTGTTAATTTTTATTAATTTTTTTTTTATTTTTATTTTCAGACATGCTAGAGAACTTCTCCAGGTCTGCTTTTCTACCATCAGATAGAGACAGTTTCTTAGACTCTCATAGCAGTAACTTAGAGCATCAAGGTAGGTTTTCTTTCTTTCTGTTTTTTTTAAATGTTGAGAACTTTTTATTCTGATTTTATATTGGTTAATAAAATTAACTTTGTCTCTCAGGAGAAAATAAAAGGTTGGACATACCAGAAAACTTAGGTTTTGAAGATTTTGGCAGTGAATCTTAGAACAATCAAATGGTAATATTCTTAATCAACAATTCAAAATTTTGGTTTTTGTTATGAATGACAAGATAAACTCGATATTCGTGAAACTTACTGAATATTGTGAACTTGGTTTTAAAAGGTGCACCTGAGGCGTGAGGCGTGTTGGAAAACACATC
The DNA here is from genome assembly GCA_009363875.1 of Mikania micrantha. Lineage (NCBI taxonomy): Eukaryota > Viridiplantae > Streptophyta > Magnoliopsida > Asterales > Asteraceae > Mikania > Mikania micrantha. The sequence goes on along the minus strand of CM018687.1, from coordinate 57,212,683 downwards.
AACGGCTTAATTAGGGTCATAAGAGGCTAATATGTAAAAACAACTAAAGGATGAAGGAATCATGAAATGTTGTAAATAAAGCTTATTTGGTTGTAGTTGTACATAGAGAACGCCGCTTCATGTATGTGATGTTCACACCTCGTGTCTCAGCGTTTGGGACTTAAACGTCTACGAGCGCCTCGTGCTTTTCTAAACCAAGATTGTGACATCATATCATGAATTTTGTGTTGGTGCCGGCTGAAATGATCTTTTAGGACATAAATCTTGTAAATACTAAATATAGTTTATTAAATGAGAGGCTTGGTGAATGTGTGCAATGAGGAGGTAATAATTATTTTTTAGGATGGTTGTTTACAGTTATTGGTGGACTGTGTGTGTGAGGAGGTTAAAATATTTAACACTTTTGTAGCAACTTATTAAATGCATTAACATGAAATGTCTTAGAAATTAAATGTCTTAGGGATTGATTACTTGTGTACAAGAAGCTACTTTGTAAATTGGTATAAAGTTTTTATTCAAAACCCTAATTTAAAGCAAGCTCATGCAAATCTTTAACATTAAAATATAAGATATACACATGGTGGCAGTTCCTGACTTGATTAACATAATAATTAGGTTTTGAGTTCGTAATAATAATTATAATTATATTTTTTGACCTATCATGGTTTGTGTTGTAAATTGTAATATCTAATCGTATTAAATTTGATGACATGTTACTTGCAACATGTCAAGTGTCAAACTATTATACTCAATTAGCGATGACAATGAACGGGTTTGGGTCGGGTGTTAGTATAATTTAATGCCTCTATCCCCATTGTAAATATTTTTTCCATGCCTAAGCCCTAACCCAATAACTATTGTATATGTATAAGGTAATTGCTCAATAAATATTAGGTGTACCCTTTAATTTATTAAAAAAATATTCGTTGTTTTTTTTACACTTCCAAATTTTTATATATTCTAAGACATGAAATATAAAAATTAAAATAAAAAACATGTGATATATGATTTTTTTTAATGTTTTCATGTAATAAAACTACAAGAATAAAACATTATTAGATAAAGATTGATAAAAAAAATGAACTAAAAGGTTCAACAATTTTAGGTGTATGATTTGGCCATTTTGGTATATAGTTCAGGTAAACGAGCTTATTTAAAAGGTTGTGTACATACTTAACATTACTAAAGAAATAAATTTTAAGATATGTTACTTGAATTGAATGACTCAAATGACTCCTGATGGAATTAACCTGTCAACAAAGAAGCACAACAGTCTTCGATGGTTATTCGGGTATCCAAAATACAAATGAGATAAATGTTTGTTATCCCAACCATTTCTTTTAGTCCCAAGCCTACTAAAATTGGTAACTGAAACCAGAACCAATTTAAAACCGAATCGGTAAAAAGAAAAAGAAATAAAACTGGCTTGCCCACCTCTAATTGCCACCCCAATAATACACCTTGTCATCCAACTTCAAATTAGACTCACATACAAGCAAAGCATAACTGTTATCATCCATTAAACATCAACTTATATATACTTGAATCACATACTACAGCACCATATAGTAATTTTAATCAACTTACAAGTTCAACTTCACAAGAAAATAACAACAATAATAATAATAATACATGCATAATAAAGTTTAGAAAGATCAATCCATAAATTCAAGTTTCTCCACATAATAATCAAAAGTAAGAACCAGCAATTTCATACTTAATAGTCATCCTCAGCTTCTTCATCTTCATCAACACCTTCAGCACCAACTTCCTCGTAATCCTTTTCAAGAGCTGCAAGATCTTCACGCGCTTCTGAGAATTCACCTTCTTCCATGCCTTCACCAACGTACCAATGAACAAAAGCCCGTTTGGAGTACATGAGGTCAAACTTGTGGTCAATGCGTGAGAAGACCTCTGCAACCGCAGTGTTGTTGCTGATCATGCAAACTGCTCGTTGCACCTTAGCAAGATCGCCACCTGGTACAACTGTTGGTGGCTGATAGTTAATCCCGCACTTAAAACCAGTTGGGCACCTGTAATCATTTTAAAACGTTGCATTTTTTTTATTAATATTCTAATGACATGATGTAAATATGTAATTTATCTATTAAACATTTAAACAGCATTCATGTTACCATGAAAAAAGTTAAGGGAGTCTGAACTCGCCTTTTCATACTGGTTATCTTCAAGATGTCACACGCAAGATAGTGATTGGATGTCTTTTTTTTTGTTTGAAGTTATATTGATAAAAATAATCATTTGTTGAATATTTGACAAATCAGTGATTTAAGAAACTAACAAATTATGATTAGCTGTTCAAAGGGATAAAAACATTACTAAAACTGACATTTTTTGGCTACTTCATATAGAATAGCAAGAACTTCCATTTTTGTTTGGTTTCAGTCATTGTACTTTTTTCTATACATGTGAGTAGTTAATAAAATACATTTTTTTGTGCATTTTGAGATGGCCCAAATTGGACAAAACCCGACCTTTTAATTACTCAAATGCACAAAAAGGTACAATAACTAAAAACACAAAGTGAAAGTACGCTCGGTTAATAAAGTCCTTATGCAAGTTTTCTGATTTATAATGTATCGTATGAACTGATTATTTGACCCTTGAATAAGGAAATAATCAGAATGAAATGCACCAACCAGAAAATCATTTCTATAAAAACATTCAAACACCCTCTTTGGAAAAATAAGCAACCATAATTAATTACTTACCAATCAACAAATTGAACGGTCCTCTTGGTCTTAATTGTGGCAACAGCAGCATTGACATCTTTAGGTACAACATCACCACGATACATTAAACAACACGCCATATATTTCCCATGTCTTGGGTCGCATTTAGCCATCATACTTGCAGGCTCAAAAACTGCATTTGTGATTTCAGGTACTGACAGCTGTTCATGGTATGCTTTTTCGGCTGATATCACAGGGGCATAAGAGGAAAGCATAAAATGAATACGCGGGTATGGCACAAGATTTGTTTGGAACTCTGTAATATCAACATTAATAGCTCCATCAAAACGTAAAGAAGTCGTTAAAGATGATATTATCTGAGAGATGAGTCTGTTTAAGTTCGTATAAGTAGGTCTCTCAATGTCCAATGATCGCCTACAAATATCATAAATGGCTTCATTGTCCAACAGGACAGCGACATCTGTATGTTCTAAAAGAGAGTGTGTAGAAAGCACACTGTTGTATGGTTCCACAACTGCAGTTGATACCTACAAAGCAACAAAATGTGTTTTGAGTGTCTGAAAAGTTCTGATCATTTGGAAAAGATTCAGATGACATATAAAATATTAGAATATCCAAACTAAAGTACATTTGGTTATCTTTTCTCTTAAGTAAAATATTGCGTAACAGTCGTAAAATTGAAGAAAAATTGTCATCCAGCATGTTTTTGGACAAATTTGGTATAAATGAACCTCAATACATGATTGGTTGACCTATTTTAGAGTTGCAATACTTTGGTAGCCTTAATGAAAAAAGTTGAATAGGGTTTGCACATTATCCCATTAGTTAAATAGTCAAATATTTAGAAGCAGAAGTAGGTTAGTGGTTATTGCAAGCTGAAGTTTGCAATACTCAAATAAATAATCACCTGAGGAGAAGGGTAGATGGTGAACCCAAGCTTTGACTTTTTCCCATAGTCAACAGACAAGCGTTCCAAAAGCAAGGATCCTAAACCAGAACCAGTACCTCCACCAACAGCATTAAACACTAAAAAACCTTGCAAACCAGTGCAGTTATCTGCCAACTTTCTTACTCGATCAAGGCAAAGGTCAACTATCTCCTTCCCCACTGAAAACAATATATATACCCAGATTAACCCAAGCACAAAGAACACATCTATTTATGTAGACATCATTTCCTTTAAAGGCGTGTTTTGAAACCTTCTTTTTTAATACAAACAGCTTATCTACATATTGCTTTTATTTATTTATTTATTTATGTTTTTGCAGGTAAGCGCTTTTAAATGTTTAGATAAAGGTATTTAAGCTAATCTGCTTATGATTAACTGAAATAAGTTGCTTCAAGGGAGTGTTTGGGATTGCCTATTATAAGTATCTATCTGCTTATAACATTTCTTTAGACCATATTAAATTACAATTGAACCCAAATGCAATCTTGAAAACTGCTTATCTGCTCAACATAAACGATCGCAAAAACACCTTTAATCTGGATTTTAAGATTGATGATTATTTTGGTGGATTCAAAATTACAAATTTAATCCCTAAAAAGGGGTTTGGATTACTTTATAAGTGTTTGTTTTAATTTTGAAAATAAGCTGCTTAACTTCAAACTGCTTATTTCACTCTCAAATAATTAGATAAGTAGCACCAAGCTCTCTGAAAGCTGCATTTATTGTTGTATCAAAACACAAAAAGACAAACGATCCCAAACATCCCCTAAGTATTTAATTTTATAGGTACCTGTATAGTGACCCCTAGCAAAGTTATTAGCAGCATCTTCTTTTCCAGAAATAAGTTGTTCAGGGTGGAAGAGTTGCCGGTAAGTCCCCGTCCTCACTTCATCAATGACAGTCGGCTCAAGATCAACAAATATGGCTCTGGGCACATGTTTTCCTGCACTGGTCTCACTAAAGAAAGTGTTGAATGCATCATGTCCAACCCCAACTGTTTCGTCGCTGCAAATTCATCATTATTTTAGCTAAAAATGACATCTAACTATCTGAGGAATCAACACTCAACATGATGATAAACAACTTTGAGTTAGAAGTTATTGAATTATGATCTTCAGTATAGTACCAAAATTTTCCAATCAATAAGCCAGTAAAAAAAGGCCATAAACAAGTCAACCAACACTAAAATCACAAATTCCCACCAGATCCATTCATTATGTGAGCGGAACTTGCGAATTTACATACGAAAAAGGATTCGCGAACTAAAATCCAAAACCTAAAATAGTTCGAATTAAGAAACTGATGAAAAATTTGGCCGTTTCCTTGTATCTCAAGTTCAGATACATCACTATACTCAATGAACACTGAAAAAATCAACAACAAACATTCGGTATGGAATTACAAGCCGTAAGATGGTCACAACCGGTAAAATCGTCGAAAACAACGATTCCGATCAGATAAAACCAACAAGTATCTAATTACTCCAGATTAAGTTTCATATGCTTACATAAACACAAAATTCGAGCAGATAGACGCAAACTACAAAGTTATGATTACAAGAAACTGAATGCAAAACAAACCTTGGCATCATGCCGTCGGGCTGGATGCCATGTTCGAGGCAATAAAGCTCCCAACATGAATTACCGACTTGAATTCCAGCTTGCCCTATGTGTATGCTTATGATCTCCCTCATATCTTTGGATCGAATCAAATCAAAGGCCTTTTTGTCTGTCGATTCAGAACCCTAGTTCTGCCTTTTGTGTGTAGAATTATTGGCCGGTGGACTTAAGTAGAGAGTGTGATATGTGCGTTATTTTCAAGAAGGCATATATTATAAGGGTGGTGTTAAACTTACACCCCAATATAATGTCTGCACACCCCTCAAACGCCCCGTAGTGGTCATTACAGGGCGTTTAGGTACGGATTGTACTAGCTCGGTCAAACGACAGGTACCATGATTAGACCTAAACGCCCCGTAGTGCCAACTACGAGGCGTTTTCGTACGAGGTTCTGCAAAAGCTTCCGACATTTCAGTTGATTAGACCCAAACGTCACGTAGTGGTCACTACGGGGCGTTTAGTAACCCTAAACGCCCCGTAGTGACCACTACGTGGCGTTTAATGTTTAAAACGTGACAAATAATTTGCAACTTACGAATTCATCGCCCATATATACACATACTGAGTTACAATATTACGCATTCCCTCGAATCACTTTCCAAATACTTGAACCAGTTTCTCTTGTTTCGTTTAATAAATATCTACACTCTATAGCCGTATTTTTTATTTGAAATATGTCTTGGTGGGACGGAGACTTTTTCTTTGGTCAATATTCCGACGTTTCGCGTGTGGCTGAAACATATCAGGTACGAAACTGTATTTACTTGCTTTTATTGTTAATCAAATGACAAACTAATCATAATGTTTTTAAGGATGAGACTGGTGTGCAATCGTCTGAGGCAACAAATAGACCGGCATTGCCAGATCTTAACGAAGAGGTTGCGGGTCAAACTTCGTACTGGCAGTTTGATTTGAACCAGGAACCTTGCTATGATGAAGACGTTAACAGGGAATGTTACGGTGGTGAACAATCACAACCACCCCAAGTGGCCGTTAAAAAGGAAGAAGCTGACATTGTATACCAAAATATGGACTGGAATACCAATGAGGTAATATATTTTCACTTGTTTTTAGTTAGATGGGCATTAGTTTAATGACAACATTGTTTTCAGATATTCATTTCTGTGGAGGAGCTGATGGCATGGGTGAAAACTAGAGCCCTTGATAATGGATACATCGTAGTTACCGGACGATCTAAGAAAAAGAAGGGGACCGATGAGGTCAACAAAATCTGGCTTGTGTGTGATCGTGGTGGTGAACACAATAGTACAGCCATCTTAAGGCGTACCGGTAGCAAGAAAATCGGGTGTCCTTTTAAATTAATAGGGATATACGACTCTGATTCTTATGGTTGGAAGCTTCAGGTCAGAAACGACAAACACAACCATGAACCTGCTCAAAATCTTGAGGGGCACCCGTTTGTTAGAAGAATGTCCGAGCAGGAACAAAACATGGTGCACCATCTGACTGAGCAACACATGGACCCACGCAACATACTTTCCAGTCTAAAGAAGCAGAATCCCAACAACGTCTCCATCCGTAGAGACGTATACAATGTGCAGCATAAATTTAAAAATAAACAAAAAATCGGATCAACCCCAATGCAGGTCTTAGAGAACCTGCTACATACTAAAAATTACGTATACTTTACTCGGGAAAACTCTGAAACGAATGTCGTGGAGGAGATTTTCTTTTGTCATAAAAAATCATACACCTGGTGGCGTGCGTTCCCACATGTTCTTATGATCGACGCGACTTACAAGACTAACATGTACAAACTTCCTTTTGTACAGATAGTTGGTGTTACCTCAACACACCATACGTTTTGTATTGCTCACGCGTTCGTGAGTAAAGAAAAAGAGGAAAATTATCATTGGGTTCTAGAACTAGTAAAAGATATGCTAGATAAGTGTATGGAGCCCCGTGTGATAATAACCGACAGAGACCTTGCTCTGATGAATGCATGTCGTAAGGTCTTTCCGCACGCTTCCAGGTATTTATGCAGGTGGCACATAAGCGAAAATATCGCAAAACACTGCAAGGCGAGTTTTTCAGACGGTGACTGGAAAAAGTTTAAGGGTCGTTGGGGGAATTTGTGTGACTCTTCGTCGCCAGAAATTTACGACTACAACTATAACCGCCTGTACCAACAACTTGTCTCAGATAACCGTCAAAGTAAGCGTCATTCAATATCATTATCGTTATTTTTGGTAAAATTACGTTTTCGTATATCATAGTTTTTTTTTATTTCAGGGGTTTTGAATTATGTGACTCAGACTTGGTTAAACCCATACAAAGACATGTTTGTCACAGCCTGGACTAACAGAACGCCTAACTTTGGTCAACGTACAACTAACAGAGTCGAGAGTCAACATTCAAACTTAAAAAGATATCTAAGAACCACTAATAACTCGCTCTCGACACTGGTAGGTTTTGTTGATCAAATGATAGAATTGCAGTAGGTAAACATGAAACATGGGTTTGAAACAAGTTTAATAAAGACAATGGGTCATCATAAAATACCCTTGTTTAATAACTTGCGTGGCAAGGTTTCACATAAAGCTCTTGATTTACTACTTGATAAAATAAATAAGATCAAGGTTATGCGTCAAGGTAGTATGTCATGCGGCCACCAGTTGTGGACAAGTTGTGGCTTGCCATGTGCCTGTCGGATCTCAACATACGAAAATACAGGTATCAAATTACTGTAATCAATTCCTCTTTGTTTGTTTTTTACATTTTTTTTGTTGTAAACTGATTATTTTCCTTTCATCTGTATACAGACACGATTATCCCGCTTTCTGATATAGACATCTTCTGGACAAAACTTGATACTAAGTACCCGACACTTCTAGAAGACGAAGAAATCGACGTTGCAAGACAAATGGGTCTGGTGACGCAGGAAATAAATTCAAAACCTGAGTCAGTGAAAAAGAGTCTGGTTAAAAAAATACTTTCGCAGGTGTTTCCGTTTAAAAGTGAAAAGAAAACGCCATTGGTTCAGAAGGATACACGCGGACGTCCGACATTGAAGACTCAACAACAAAGGGGGAGTGAATCTAGACAAAGCGCAGTTGTCGACTCACAAGAGAGTAGTTTTCAACTTCCAAGGCATAGTTCATTCACTCCAGCAATGTCAAACCAGCAAAGACCCGCCCTCCAACGTAGTCGTTCAACGTCTTCTAGAGGGAAAAAAGGACTCGAGACAAGTCAAGTTGACTCGGTAGTTGCCTCGCCAGTGAAACCAGAAGGAATGAACAATCTTAGACGATTTGGTCGTTACATTCCTTCAATGCTTCATTGTTATGTAAGCAACATACAAGATGTTATGCCAGATGGTAATTGTGGATTCAGGTCTGTAGCCGTTGGGTTAGGGTTCGATGAAAATCAATGGGGTTTCGTTCGACAGCAACTGTTACAAGAGGTGGACTCCAATAGGGAAGCATACAGATATGTTCTTAACTCCGTTGATGAAAATTTATATGAAGCAATACGTCATAGCATAAACTGGTTTGATATCAAACCTGCACCTGAAGAACATTGGATGCTTATGCCTTATACAGGACTCGTTGTTGCGCAAAGATTTGGCGTTATAGTTCACCTTATCAGTCAACAATGGTGTATCACGTTTTTCCCGTTATGGTTAGCTCCATCGACACTACCACAACATAATGTGGTTTGTCTTCTTCATATGCCACAACATTTCGTCAACATAAGGTTGGAAGGGGATTATCCGATTCCAACTCTAAGTGCGGTCTGGAAACGTTGCCGAAATGATGCGGCCGGTGCGTGGGAGCTGGTTTATCAAGAACGAATCCAACGGTATAAATCGATTATAGAAGCAAACAAAGAAGTATATTATCACCACGAAACTTTGTAACTTTGTATAATTATTGATAACGTTTCGAACCAATAATATATAATTAGATTACATTACATTTATATATAATAAATATTAAATATAATTATATAAAACAAAATAAAAGATAATATAATTATATATATTACATTTAATATAATATCATTATAATTATTATAAATTATATATAATAAATATTAAATATAATATAATTATATAAAACAAAATAAAAGATAATATAATTATATTTAATATAATATCGTAATTTGTTTTATTTGTTCATTCTTCAGATATGTCTTCTTCTGATGAGATGGAGATTGCTGATGACGATGTGGGACAGCCGCATGTTGATGATCTAGATGTCGATCATTTCGACGAGCTTATGGACCATCCCTGGTTGGCATTTCCTCAGGGGACGAGCGCGCGTAAGAGGCGCGATCGTCTCCTGAAGAAGGAGATGGGCAATCAGAAGGCGATTGACTATGACCTGTTGGCCGAGCTTGGCCAGCAGGAGAGGATGACGGCGATCATTGGCGAGGACACGCCATGGTCTCGTCTTTTTGAGATGACGTATGCTCCACAGTACCGACTTATCACTGTGGAGTTTCTTTCGACATTTAGGTACAGGCCTCAGGATCCTGATTTCCAGCCACAGCCGGGTCAGGCCCAGCCGGCAGAGGTTTCCTTTAGACTCTGCGGGGCCGCGTACCATTTGTCTTTGGCCGAGTTTGGGAGCGTCCTCGGTTTGTACACCGAGGAGGAGACTCATATGCCGATCTACACGACGGCTATTCATACAGCTGACGACGCCGTCGTCAGTGCTTGGTGGCCTCGGATAGGCGACGACGCCTTTGTCCGCAGCGCCCGGGTCACGCGTATTCGTGACCCGCTCATTCGGTATTTGCACCGGTGCATTGCCTCGTCTGTTACAGGACGTGGCATGAGCCAGGAGTGGTGCACTTTACAGGATTTATTTTTTTTGTATTGTATATTGAGTGGGAGACCGTGCAACCTTGCACGTTGTCTCGCCGAGTACTTTAGCACGTATTACCACCGCCAGGAGAGGGGGCTGATCTTCGGGGGGGTGTATGTGACCCGTATTGCTCGTTTTAACGTGCTTATAGATATGGAGCCTGCCGGTATGGAGGCCTTTCATCCAGTTCGTTTAGATCGACGGACAGTGCTTGGCATGCGTATCGCGCAGACATTCCCACGGGTCGGGCTTCGATTTTCGCTCGAGAGGGGGGTCATTTGGCAGCCGGGGCCAAATGATCTCCATTACAGAGACGAGGACCCTATGCCTGTGTTCCCACAGCCGCAGCCACAGCCGCAGCCACAGCAGCAGCCACCGCCGCCACATGGCGAGGGGGAGCCGCATCAGGATGTGCCACATCAGCATCCTGAGCGCATATACAGAGCGGTGCGGCTTCCCACTCATGTCGAGGCTATGATACAGGGGATAGCTGATTCGACGCAGCAGCTCATCCAGCAGCATGAGCACATGCAGCAGCAGCAACTCGAGCTCACGCAGCAGCTGTTGCAGATACAGCAGCAGCAGACGCAGATCCTACAGCAGCAGTCTGATCAGACGCGACGACTGGATCGGTTGGAGGATCTGATCTCGTGGCATGTGCATGTCGAGCTTAGGCATGCAGAAGGTGAGGGTATTCAGCTTCCTGCAGTTCCTCGGCCACGAGATTATCCTCCTCCACCTCCACCTCCACCTTAGTATTTTCAGTCATATTTGTATTTGTTAAACAGACACTTGTATTCATGTTTATAGTTTGTATATATTTGGTTGTTTTGGTTGATGATGCGTGCATATATCTGGTTGTTTTAGTTAGTGATGCGTGTTTATTATTTAAATATGCTTTGTTGGTGATACGTGTTTATTATTATATGTTTTCTTGTTGATGCGTGTTTATTATTTAAATATGTTTTGGTTGGTGATGCATTATTTATCGTATTATTCTGTAACATCAGTATGCTTAAACAAAGAACGTCATTCATATATAAATTATTTAATATATTTAAATTTTAATTAAATCTAAAAATTAAAAACATTTTTAGCTTTCAAAACTAAATGTTTTAAAAAACAATTAAAAAATAAACGAACTGAGAGACCGTAAAAAATAAAAAACAAGTTTTAAACAAAAAAATATTAGATTTTTACAAACAAAAAAACAAGCGTTTAAAAAAATAACTAAACTTTTACGTACGAGAGATACGTCGTCGTAAAATAAAAATGTTACGAGAGATACGTCGCAAAATACGCAAAATATAAAAATAGTTTTTAACAAAAAAACTATATTTTTACACCTCAAAAATCATACCCAAACCCCCCAAATCACCCTCAAACGACCCAAGCTGTTGCGCGTTTGTTTTTTTTAGACCTAAACGCCCCGTAGTGGTCACTACGTGGCGTATATGTCCTGAAAAAGCTGAGAAAAGAATTCCGTCGTTTAAGGTTGTCAGGCGTATGAGTGGCGGCGGGGTGTTGAATTAAAATCCTGGGGTGTGTAGATAACCCCTCCCTATTATAATTGTACACTCTGTCTTTACAATAAGGGCGTGTATGGTTCGGTTTGGTGCGGTTATAGTCATTTCGATAATCAAAATCGCTACTTCGGTTAATTCTAAATTCTTGACCATAACCAGTTGATATGTTAACCACTAATCGGTTAACTACCGGTTACGGCGGTTTCGGTTAAATTGGGTTGATAATGGATTTGTTGAAAAAATAAGAAAAACTTGTAAATATGCTTGTGAATTATAGATATATTAATAATAAAAATCTTTGTAAAGCTTGTAAAACTTTGTATTAACTGAGAATGTGTGAACAAAAAGTAAAACCATGTGAACTTTGATTCATTTTTTAATATATTTAATCTCGCATGTAATTCATAATATTTTCATATAGTAAAAAGTGAATATTCACCTTTTATACTTGAATTTCACCATAACTTCTTAAAAAACATACAAACATATAAATATTAAAAAAACAAATATGCATTATTCGGTTAGTTAATTCGGCTAATGACTAGCGTTGACCATAAGCGAATGGTTCGGTTAATGGTTTCGCTTAACCATAACCGTCGGTTAAAGTCGGTTTCGGTTAAATCGGTTATGGTTCGGGACGTTTATCGGTTATTTTTCGGTTATAGTTATATTATGCTCACCCCTATCTACAATTATGGTATTATTTTGTTTTTTATATAAATAGTTAATTTTTATATATTTTTTTAACAACACAATTTTTTCCAATATTAATACACAAGTAGGAAACCCAAAATCAACATTACATAGAAACTAAAACTGGTTTGAAAACGATTGAAACCGACTATTTGGCGTCGTTACGAGAAACCCTTGTTAATTGATTTGAAACTGAACAAACTGATAAAAGCCAGTTGAAATTGAAACCAATTTAGAATCAAATAATTTATATTTTTAAACTTAGAAAGTAATGTAAAATCAAAACGAGGTTGACTTTCCTTAGCTAAAACCTGCACCAATTTGAGAAAATCCGAGATATGCACCTAAGTAGTAAGCACCCTTATGTATGCACCTATTAGTTTTTATTGAAATTTAAAAATTTAATTTTTGAAAAATAAATTTAATACATTGAAATAATGAGCCATACAAAAAAATACAACTATATAAAGAAAATAAAATCAAATATATAAATACGACTAAAAATTTAGATGTTTTCATAACTATATAAATAAATATAAATAAAAATCAAATTAGATAGAATATAGCTAAAAATTATTAGTTTGATGATGTTTATTTTGTTTTGATATTACAATGGCTAATAAATGAAACCAAAACCCAATGGGAAGTGACAAGTTGCTTTTATTTATCATGATAACTTAAGGAATGAAATAAACAAACAAACATATTCCATATAATCATATTAATTAGTAGCTTTGAAGGAGATGTAATAAATACAAATTTTATTCTTATCTCAATAAATCAACAAATAAAAAGACTGTTTTTAAAGAGATCTCACTTCAATACGAAGCAAAAAAGTATAAAATGAAAATATATGTTTGTGAAAGTCATCTTATTTGTTAGATTTAAGGGATTAGTTATTAGATGTTAGTTTTTGCAGTGGCGTACCCACCCCAAGCCTTGGGGGGCAGCCGCCCTCCCTGAATTTTTTTTTTCTAGTAGTATATATATGTTAAAATCCAGATCGACCCCCTTAATATTTTGCAACTGCCCCCCTTAACTTTGAATAATTGGACTTATGTTGAGAATTTAAGTGATAGTTATACTTGTTTTTTTATAAAGAGATACTTAAAAAAGTCTCCATAAATGTTGTTTTGGATATACTTTTAAAAATAAAACTCAATAGGAACAACTATGCCTAACATTTTTAACTCATAACAATTTAAATGCAAAAATTATGTAAATAATTATTGTATTTTGGGTTGAAATGGGTAACCATATAATATAAAATCATAACTTCAAATGGGTTGAGATGACTAACACCTTAACACAACGCGTGTAAGATGGATAACTTAAAAATTATGTGAATATAATGGATTTAAACGGATAAGAATGATCAGTATTATATTTGATTAGAAAATCACTAAAAATTATTCAATTAAACAATTTGTTTAGTTACAATTCAGTTTAGATATATTGTATATTTATTATGTTTTTATATATGAAATTAAGTTTGTTCGCTTTTTTTAACATGGTCCGACCCGATTCAACCCAACCCGATTTGAATAAAGAGGAAAAAATTATTATATAGTGATCCTCAAATGATCATAAAAAATTTTCGCCCCCCATGAAAAAAATTTCTGGGTCCGCCACACTGTTTGTAGCCATGTAGGTTTTCAAATCCGAAGAAAAACCGGTTAAAATCTCGTCTAAAGTGTCTGCGTTTGAATCTGTTTAAAAATAATTATTTATGATGATCAATACTAGATGATGCCAAGTTTTTAAACAATCGGTTAGAACCAGGCCCATGATGAGAGACCAAGTGGGGCTAGAAAGGTTGGCAACAAATGGGTGGGCCATGCTTACCGGATCACAACACATGCTTTTCATATCAATCCCTAAATATCTCAATCATTCATATTATTTTATTATAATTTTTAAAAATAACCAAAGATATTATTATCAAAAGAATGTCATGTGTACTTGAACAAATATTCTTCTTTTTAACTTTTAAAAATATTATTTTTATCTATCACAAACACTTCAATTTACAAGTTTTTTTTTAATTTACAAACTTACTTTACCTAGTTTACAAGTAGAGGTGTCAAAAATATATGGACCCGACTAACCCGACTAACCCGACTCGCACCTAAACCCGAATAAGCTTGATAGGTCGGGTTATTCGGGTCAAAAATGTTGGTCAGGTTATTCGAATAAACTTGATTAACCCGAACTTTTAATAGAGTCGAGTTTCGTTCCGTTTCAGGTATATTTTTGAAAATTATCTGGGTTTCGGGTTAACCCGAATAAGGATGATTATTATTTTTTGTATATACTATTATTAAGTATAAAACATATTTAACTTTTTGCCAAAATATTTACTTATGTTAACTACATATAACTATAACTATTAATCAAATGTATATGGTTTTATCACATTTACCATTTAGTTATATGTTTGGAAAATAAATCATTTGTGTCAATTTAAAATTAGGTCAAGATAATAACAAATAAATATTAACCCAACTGACCCGTCCCGACTAACCGAGACCCGATTAACACGAACGTTATTTGAATCGGGTTACAAGTCAATATTTTATAGGGAAAAGTAAAGACCGGATTAACCCGACACTTGATTGGGTTAACTCGATTAACATCCTTATTTACAGGTTAACTCCTCCTTAATTTACAAACTAGAGTTTTACAGTACAAATTTTCTATGGTTACAATAGACATTTAATATTTGTTCACGAATTATATCAATTATAAAAATAATATTGGAAGACAACTTCAACAAAACGATGTGACATAACACTTAATGTATAGTTTTCATAGGTCGGGCACCCAATTTCCTTCTAGTTACGTCTTTGCATTATATTAAATACGACTCCAAAGCCTTAGTCATGTGTCTGTTGGGTTTTCGAAGAAATTAATATTTATATTTGTGATAATTGTATGTAGGATTTATGGGTTTTTCTTAAATATCAGGTTTTCACATGATACAATATATATCTACCTATTATAATAAATGAGTATTTTTAAAAGACACATGTCACGTTCTGGTGGAATATGAAAAAAAAATTTCCGCCTATCTCTCTCTCCTAATATATATTTATAATTTTTTAGTAATTAAATTATATAATTAAATATTAAAAAACATAAATCTTCTTAATCTAATATTTAACTAATTTATTATAATTTATAAATTATAAAAATATGTCAATTATACTTTATCTTAAAATATAATTTTATAAATATTAAAAATTTATTATAATTTTATATTAATAAATTATTTTTTTTATTATCTAACTCGTGTAATACACGGGATTTTAGGCTAGTATATAGGTAGGAGAATGATCAAAATACAAAGATGTTTTTTTGTAAAAGGTTAAGAAAGATTACGAGCCTTTGATCAAATTCTTTTTTTGAACGGCCAACTAAGCAACTGTTGGGTACTCCGTACACGGCCTCTAATGGTTAAAGTATGCCCGAGGTGGCCACTAGTCCAGGCGGATAGAACCATTAGCCCACCAGCCACCAATTTCGAGAAAAACTCCCACCTAAACACCCGCCTAAAGGCAGACGGTAGAATGTTTGTCTCCACTTTTCATTTAAAATTTGAGTGAATGAAAAAAGGCAACAAAAGGAATAAGTTGTATTCATTGAATTTTTTGTGGGTAAATCAATTATCTACCAAATTTTTTAAAATTGAATAACTTTTAAAGGCTCAATCCTTTTTTTTTAAAAAAAAATACAACATGAAATTGACTATTTAATTATTTTTAATTTGAATATAGTATTGCTAAAGTTTTTTTTTTAAATTTGTTTACGTGGTCTGTTATTTTTACGTTTGGTTCGTGATACAGCTAGTTTTTTGACACATGTCAACTCCTATTAATTCTTAATCTTTATCGGTAAAAATCTCTTTGATCGTTTTCTTTTACACATACATACATACATACATACATACATACATACATACATACATACATACATACATACATACATACATACATACATGCATACATACATTGAACGCAAATGACAAAATTGGGGAAAGATGAATAAGAAGAAGGAGGAATGTGCATGTGGGAAGTAGATCTGGCAGATGGAGTGGCGTTTAAGTGCTTCGTTGTCCGACTTGGCCTTTGTGTATTATTTTTGTTACTAACACACGTGGAATTATTTATTAACGCCACTGGATATATTGGATGTAATTTAAATTTTGAAGGTGCATTATTTGTTCCTAACTAAAACCCAACTCAAACTTTTTTTCAACGACAACGATTTTACATACCCTGTATGTTGTCTTAACAATGTTTACTGGACAGAGGTATGATGCGGTCACACCATATGCGCAGAAACCCCCTGTAATATGTAAATACCTGTCCTTCATTGGTCCAGAACCCGAGATTAAGTTCAATATTCCTTCTCTCACCTAGATGTTATTTAAATCGCCCCTAGCAGGGTTTAAACCCATGACATATCGGTCACTTGATGAAACCCTAACCAGTAGGCTGAATTCACGGGACACCCAACTCAACTATATCTATATGTATACCTAACAAGTAACGTTAGTAATTTTAGAAGCATATTAAAAACTTTATGTGTTTATAAGTTAAAAAGTAAATGATTGTATCCAATATATAATTATAAAAAAATCAGGTATTATGATTTTTTTTTCTTTATATTGTGGTATGACCAAATATCATCATTATACGGCAAGGGAGTTATCAATACCAACCGTCTAAAAAGTTAGAAAATGCTTTAAAAGTTAGAATGACTGCCGGAAGTTATTCATTATATTTTGAATTTTGAAGTGATTGTTTAGCGACGAAATTATATTTTGAAGCTATTTTGTCGGAATCTTGCCAGAAATTTTAGTGTTATTTTTCCTTTGTTAATTTTGTCGGAAAATGTTGTATGAAATCTGAGTGTTTTCTAGTAGTGAGATAATTGATACGGAAGTAAACATTATACTTCTAAATAACAACATGCTTGAAGTATAACAAGCAAGTAACTTTACTTTTGAAGAATAGTATACTTTCAAAGATCAACATGCTTTTTGAAGAGCAAATTTACTTCCAAAACACTACACTTTCGAAACACATAGTCCTTATACCGTACTGGGGACTGTCACTCCTAAGGCCCTTCTAGCTAAAGGGTGATCCGAACTAGAGGTGCACAAATCGGGTTTTTTTGGAACCGGTTCCGGTTCCAATCGGTTCCGGTTCCAGTTAACAAAAGCAATACCCGGTTCGGTTCGGGTTTTGCCCGGGTACAGGTGGAACCAATTCCGGTTTTTCCGGTTCCGATTCTAATTTGTCTGAAAAACCGTACCCGTTCGTATCCACCGGTTCGGGTTGTCGGTTCCGGGTCCGGTTTTTTTGTACACCTCTAATCCGAACACCCGTCGTTCATTAAACTTTATCTTACTGATATCATAGTGGGTTTACAACACGAAAAGTTTATAAGATTACAAACAAGTATGTATCTTACACTAATGAATTCTTTGATGTTTCATTATTACGTACTTATCCTTCGGTCATCAAGCAAATACATTTATATTGAAGTAACTAAATTATACTAAAATTACCAACATATAATAGTGTTTAGTTTATTTAATTTTTAATTTTTTATTCTTTATTTTATCTCTTATTATTTAATATTTTATTTATTTAATATGTATGATAAATATGTTTCGCATCTAGTATTCTAATAGACGAGCTATCATATTTTTAAAATGTTGTCATAACTTGACGGCTTAGATTCATTTGTCACTTTGAGTTTCATATACTACTTAATCCTTCAGTAAACAAGAAACACACTTCATAATTTGCAATTGTTCTTAATGATCATTAAAAGACTATTTTTTAATGATTCATAACCTTAGTTAAAAGATAAGACTAAATTTGAATGTCTAAAATACAAACTCTTAATGTAATTTTTTAACCGTTCTGACTTAAGATTAACTCTTATATTAAGAAACTATGAATAGGTAGCTTTCTAATAACTATTAAAAGGCTACTAAAGAGTCCTAAAAGTGGCTTAAGGATAATTCAATCAAAACTATGCTTTCATTTTTCTAAAAAATATATATGTTTATTTTGTTTGAATTATTACAATCTAACAAGCGTAAATGATTTTAAGTCCACCCTTTTTCTTTTTCAAATGTGTTATTAGTGTTGGTACTCAATATTTAGTCTGGTGTATGAAACTTGAAAAAAATTTAAAATAGGTGGCTTTATTATATAATTGTAAACAATCGGTTATCTTGTTAAAATAATTAAATTTATGCATTTTTTTAATTAATTTGTAAATTAGTCCTATGATAATTTTTGCTCTAATCAGGTTAAACGGTAGTCGAAAATATGAGTCTAGTGAGAGAAAAAAAAACTAGTAACTGAATGAATTTATAAAAGTATTTTTTGATAAAGTCATCGAATTTTAAGTTTTTTCAGGATCCACGAATCGATTGAGTCGTGTTGACTAGTGGGATTTAAGCCTCAAGCCATGACTTGCAGTACATGTATATCAGTCGGTTGTTAGGTTTTACTGTGGAAGGATATTTGGTCTTGGTCTTGAACCAAACCCGGGTCAAATCGAGAAAACCTACAAACCGCCCTATACTATGTTGTGGCCAGGATCAGAGGGTTAGTGAGGTCTTAGAGCAAGTGCGAGAGATGCGATATCAGAGGGATCTAAGCCTCAAGCCATGACTTGCAGTACATGTATATCAGTCGGTTGTTAGGTTTTACTGTGGAAGGATGTTTGGTCTTGGTCTTGAACCAAACCCGGGTCAAATCGAGAAAACCCACAAACCGCCCTATACTATGTTGTGGCCAGGATCAGAGGGTTAGTGAGGTCTTAGAGCAAGTGCGAGAGATACGATCGTATATTGCCCATTTTTAGGGGCCTTAATTTTTAAATCTTTTTTATATATTATATATACATTAATTTATTTTATAACAAACACATATAATTATATTTCAATTTTTTAAATATATTTAACTCAGTTACGAATTTTATAAAAGCTAAATAAATTTTTTTCCTTAAACATTTGACCCAATAACTCATTACAATTTAAAATTAGGTCAAAAAAAACAAATTAACTTATTTCATATTTGAATACAAACTAATTATCACGCACGCACACATATGGACATATTTTTAACATTCGCACATGACACATAATCTCTTAGAGACGGTCCTACATGGCTACATAGGGTTTCAACTCTCCTGCCATATCATGGACCTCTTGTCCTTATATTGATTCAAGTCTTATAATGATAAAATATTTTTTTATTTAAAGCTTATGTCGCATGATGAAAATTGGCAACAAAATTACTATTGAAATCGTGGTCATTTAATTTTTTAACAACTAATTTGGATCACATAAGTATTATCGTGCCACCTATTGGAGAAATTTGTCAATAAAAGCTTGGAAATCTATCGGATCGTGTATGAAATCACTATCCGAAATCAAAATTTCTACCCTTTTGAGTTCAAGAAACTTGATTTTGGGATAATCCAATAAAGAGACTTTATGTTATACGGATTTCTTGCTAGTTCTTCTGCGAGTTCGTCTTCTATATTAAACACCAACCAACCGCCAACCACAAGATAGTTATTGGCGGTTGGTATTGGTGGGTACATTCGATGATATATTGGCGTTGCCCCTAGGACCCTCCCCGCAAGGGGACGTAGACACCTCGTGCTTGGTTAGGAGCTCAAATATTAAACAAGTGTGCATTATGTACCTTCAACTCTTTAATATTCCTTTACATTCAATTACAATAAAATATACAACACCAACAACGATACCACTCCATATCCACCACCAAGTCACCAGTTCCAAAAGAAATTCAATACTTTGAGAAAACCCACTTGTGAGATTCAAACCTAAGACACTATGATTTTTTAGCTTTATCTCAGCATCAAAATACTGCTAAACTATAATGCCTTTAGCTAGTTATTTATTAGCTGTAAAAGAATAAACATAATTCCTTCAACCTTTTACTTATAATTATTCAAAGTATTAACAATCTATAAATAAGGTTCTTAACTAATGTCACATCCTTAAATTTGTCTTTACTAAAAGGGGATGGGGGTTAGAACGTGTAGGATGAAAGCAATTGCGAAAGGTTTTGTTTGTTTGGTTTAAAAAATTACTTTACAGCACACCCATGATCCAAATTAGGTTGCTACATAATGAACCTTCATAATTCTTTGTTTATAAAAATATTTAAGATTTATTGCCTTCGGTCAGCCATTTTAGTATAATAAGAACAATGGACCCTAGTACGTATAATGGATGAGCCAGGTGCTCCTTGGAAGCTGCGGTTAGTGGTCTGATGGCTGCATTGTTTAATATGACAATATTGTAGCAGGTTCAACTAGAGGCGGGCAACCTGGTTTTTCCGGAACCGGTTATGAAACTGGTCAATAAAGTCAGTTATCAATTTCGGCTATGGTCAACAAAGTCAATAACCGATTCCGGTTAGGTCGGATTTTGACTGGTTTTGGTTTGGGTTTTGGTGGGTAAAAGTGAAACTGGTTTCGGGTAATTCTGATTTGGTTCCAGTTCCGGTTCCGTTTTCTTTGAAAAGCCGAAACCACCTATATCAGTTGTTTCGGGTAGGAGCGATTTCGGTTCGGGTAATCAGTTCTAAAATCGGTTTTTTTGCTCATCTCTAGGTTCAGATGTTCATTGTATGTTTAAAAAGCTCATGACTTTCGCAAAAAAAATGAAAAAAGAAAGAAAATAACCCCTTGACAAATACATATTAAGCTGAAATTTCGTTAATCTACTAATATTTAAATACATATATTTTAATTTTAAATTCATCATAAGTGCATGGTTATTTTTACATGTTTCTAATAAGAAAATTAAATAACGTTTAAATTTCATCTATTCTATATTTACAACTTCAATTACATATCTACCAAGTGAAAAATTAAAGTCATGTATCCCCCTTCTTTTATAGTTTTTCATCTTTAGATAACAGGACATATGTAATTTAAATTTTTAGTTAAATGTATATATGTACAATGACGGAGCTTGAAAAAACAGCTCGGAGGGGGCCGAAGGATTTCTAGGATGAAAACGGAGGGGACCGAAGGATTTTTAGGAAGAAAACAAAAGGAACTGAAGTATTTTCCGACGAAATACTATTATATCGACTATTCTGAGCGAAAAAATAGGGGACCGGGGCACCCCAGTCCTTGTATATGTACTTTATTTTTTGAATCGGATATACATGTAATTTATAAAATTTATAAATCAATATATGTAATTGTCCCAAATAAAAAATACAGTACATAATCATAATCAATTGACTGCTTTTATATAACTTGTTCATCATAAACAAACGTTTAGAACCTAAATTACAATCAAATGTTACATAAAAGATCAACAGACATTCGGATACTCGTGTCGCGATATAGACATCATGCTTTAGCCACCGATGGTTAGTTCAGCAGACACTGGTTCCAATTCATGGCCAAGGTCCCGTGGCCCGTGGGTCTATATTTATGGTGCGGGGTTTGTGGGTCTTATGGGTCTTTAATGGATCAAGCCATCAAGGTGTTGTACTCTACAAGTTAACCATGCTGTGATGTCTTGAATGCCTGGTGGTTGGGTTGCAAGGTGGCTTATACATTAAAATTTTGTTGTCTAGCTGGTGATTTCACATGCTCATGTTATTCTAGGGTGGCTCATATCAATTGATTTTTTTTTTAATTTATAATAATACATTAACAAAAATAAATAAAATAATATATCTTTTTATTTATACATGTTCATGGTATTCACTCATATTAACTTCACCAGTTGTACGGCAAAACGCACAACAATTTGAATTTATATTGTCAAAAAAAAATGTATCATATTTGACAAAAAATTGTGTAAACCTACGTCTAAACATAGGACAACCGAAAATACAAATAAAATAACATAACCGAAAAATTAAGAAATTAGGAGTGAAATTCAGTTGTTCTGAAAGTTGGAAAAATACATAAGCAAAAGTAAGGCGATAAAGTACAGTAAAAGAGAAGATAAAACAAAATAAACACAAAGTTTACATGAAGACATAGACCAGTAAAAATCTAAGATTGAAACCTAAAAGTCATAAAAATTAAAAATAAAATAAAGAAATAAGGATGAGTGACTAAAGTGTAATAAAAGGAGAGTTAAAAGAAAAAAAAAAGAATATATCAAGGACAAAAGATTTTATTGTACAAAATTTAGAGACGTGAAGACAGACTAATTAATTTAGGACACATTTAAAATAACATAATCTTAATAATTAGGAGTGAAATCTAAAGTATTGAAAGTTAAAAAAAATAAATAGATACATAAAAATAAGAGACTAAAATGTCATAAAAGAAAATACCCATTTTATGGTGTAGCATAATGTGGAAACTTGCTCCACGTCTATCAGCCTCACTGAGGACATCTATATCGTTTAGTATCAAAGTATTAAGCATCGATCTATTCTAATAGTATTAGAATAAAGTCGCGTGAATTCAGCTTACTGTTCAACTTGTGACCGAGAGGTCATTGGTTCGAGCACTGTTAGGGGTGATTTAAAGGGCATCCATGTGTGGGAAGAAATATTAAGCTTAATCTCGGGTTCTGGACCAATGGGGGGCGATGGTTTGCCCATTTCAGGAGGTTCCCACGCATTTGATTTGGCCGCCTCTTACATTTTCCCGATAGGCCCTGTTAAGACAACATACATGGTATATAGGATTGTCGCCGTTCAAAGTATTAGGATAAAGGTTTCTAGACATAAAGAACCTTCTTAGAGCATCTTAACTTTATTTTCTTGATTTCTCATATTAAATACATCTCATATTAAATAATAATATTAAATATATTTTTTTATACATTTTAAATTAAAAATGATTTTAAATACAATAAAGATATATTAATGTTAAAAAAACTTTTCAAAAAAAAAAAAAACCAAATGTTCATAAAATATAAAATTAAAAAGTCAAACGAAATGTTTTAACAAACAAGCTTTGAGAAAAAAAATAGTGTTTTAAGAAATAATATAATTATTTTATTAATCAAAGTACTAAATTGTACTAAATTTTAATTATATTTATATTAAAAAATCATCTTATATTGTCTAAATTTTCATTGATGACTTTTATTATATTTTTTTATTTAAACCGTGTAATACTTACGTTACTAACCTAGTATTTAATATATATATATATATATATATATATATATATATATATATAAACGTGATTTTTCTTGAACCTTTTTATTTGATCAAACTAAATATGTCCAAGTCATGTTGAAAATACATGTATATATCATAATATCAATATATGCATGTGTAGAGGTGGACAAAAAAATGGATCAGAACCGTCAACCCGAACCGGAACCTGTCATTACCCAAACCGGTGGGTACAAACATGTCCATTTTTTTAGACGAATTATACCCTAAATTGGTTCCACATGTACCCGGCCAAAACCCGATCAAAACCGGTCGGAACCAGGAACCGAAACTGGGTTTTGACTTTGTTGACTGAAACCGAAACTCGGTGGAACTGGTTCCAATAAAAACCCGATTTGTGCACCGCTATGGCTCTATGTGTGTGTGTCAAATTTTTAATCAAACAACCGGCATTAATAAAACAAGTTTAAAATAGGTTTTGGACTTTTGGCCCAACAAAAGTAATCAAAATCAAACACCAATCACCAAACTACCAAACTACTAAAGTAAATAATACATAGTGTGGATTAGGTCAGGCCCAACAAAAAGATTACTATGCAAGTATGCAATTAGGCAAATGGCAATAGCCCACCGTTCTGATTATTTTCGAAGTTCATATTACTATGTTAGAGCCTTATTATAGGTGGGCCGTGGGCAAAAAAGAGGCAGCAGCCCATCCGTTATTATAGGTGGACCATCCGTTGACCAAACCCGACCGGTTTGAGCACCTCTAGGCAGTAGCCCACCTAATATAGGCAAACCGAATAACCGATACCACAATTCGTCAACAAGATTTTTTCTTGGTTCTACCTGCCCTTTGTATCCGAGTTTGAGCCAGAGTTTTACGTATCAAGCTTAAGTAGAATCGCTAGTTTGAACGAGCAAAAACTTTATATATATATTATTTATTATATTAAATATGTTAAAAGAGACGAGATGAATAATCTTTTTTTGTCTTTCAATGATTTTTCATTTTTAATTCATTTTGCTTTTATTATTGTTTATTTTTGTTTACATTTGGTTTTCTTTACATTTGTATAATGGAGTATGTTTTCTGATTCTACTGTGGTGTGATGCTCGGTTCTACAACGGATTGTGCTTTAGGATTTTTATGGTATACTAACAGCCGTTGTAACATTTTTTTCTGCATTTAGATAGTATTTAGATAGTAGAGATCATTTTGGTTTTCTATGTGACTTGTAACACACTGGTGTACATAATAGGTATTACCACATATAAACTTATAAATTATAATTATAAACATATATACAAATAATTATATATGTATATAAATAAAAAGTTAAACATTAATAAATAATAAATAAATTGAGCATGAGTGAAAGTTCGAGACCTCTAGCTTCGAAAAACTAAATAAACCATCCAATTTAATAAAAATTTCATATGATATGTATCTGTTAAAAGTTAATTACATGATCATATGGTAATACATGTTGTGGTTTGAATCTTTATTTCTTTTAGGAGTTAGATCATAGTTATGTCGACTCGTAACACCTTTAATCATTTTTTTTTACTAAATGATGTTTAAATATGAAACCCTAACCCTAGTCCTATGCCTCCTTTTTTGGTTTTAGCACTGTAATGACCGACTCTCATTGTTTATTATCCACCTATGATACTCATCGATTAATGTTAGGTCGAGTTGTCACTTGAAACTGATTGGTAGTTAAAAATAATCATAACGGCATATATATGTTTTTTGAACAGCAACAACCGAGCGTAAAGTCGTGGCATATGCACCACGTCAGCAGGCCTTGGAAGACCCCTTCATTAAGGGAGCGATAGCCCGTCTTACCGGGCGCCACCCTCGGAAGAGCTGCACCCAATGCGCAGAAACCATCTTATTTGCTGTAAAAATTGCGCCCCCATCGGTTCAAAACCCGATATTAAGCTCAAGATTTTTCCTCTTACCTGGTATCCATCTGCAGCAGAATATACATAGCTAAATTAATTTAAAAGATGAGGGTCCTTCATGACATTAGAATCATTAGATATCAAATCATTATTTATAAAATAATAGAATGTTGTCCCCCGCTACATCTATAATCGTAGGAATCAAGAATATCTTAATGGAGCGGAATATATGTAGCAAAGTTAATTCAATCAAGGCTATACATAGTATATTCATGCATCAATAACACTATCTTTTCTACTTTTTAACGTTAAAAGCTATTTAAAAAAGTGTATAAATTAAAGTTTTGTAAATATAATGTGATTAATTTGACGTAAATATAATATATAGTTGATGAGAGTGGTGTATAAATATTAGGATCGGAGCAGAATACTGCAGGGTAGGGGACATCCTTTATAAAATTAATCATTCCAAAAGTATCCTTATTGTACAATAATATCTCACAAATACCATAACCTAGAGGTGGGCAAACCGGTTCCGGTTCCAGTCAACAACCGTTTCGGGTTTTAGCCAGTTCGGGTTTTGCACAGCAATTGTTCAACTAGTTCCAGAACTAGCTGTACCTGCGAATTCAGGTACGACTGTTTCCGGTTTCAATTTAGATTGTCGGATTCGATTCTGAGTTTTTTGTCCACATCTGCCATCGTCATTCGCCAATCACCTAGTAATAAAGAAAGATACCTTCACGGCCCATGAGCACATCCCCACTTGCAACAAAACATGTCCCCTATGATCATTAAAATGACCATTATATCCTTTTGAAAAGGTACACCCCAAGCAAACGGTCATCTTCTAACTTTGCTTAACATGAGCTCAAGTACAAATATACAAGCAATCCATATTATTTTTCTTTTTATTTTTAAATTTTTTATAATGCCTCAAGAACGTTCTCATGTCATGTTATTTTATATTTTTGTACAACCATAACAATGTTTTATCAAAAAATTTTTGTACAACTAACAGTCACGGCTCATACGTTGAATATCTATAGACCACACAACTCCTCTTGTCTTTTCAAAACATACTTGAGACACAATTAATTCGAGCACTTTATTTTGTATAAACATACAACACACTCATACGTACATATACACATGTATGTATTATGGGATGCATTTGTCATGAGAATTTGTAACGATTTTTGGAGAGATTGAGTTGTGTTTAGAAACAACAAACTCTCTAGAAAAGTTCGTATTTATTTTTTCACTTTAGAAGCTTTAGCTTTGTGACACAAATATAATAAGTTATAAGACAGTAAATAAAGTTTAAATACATGAAAATAATATACAATTACTGGTTTTAATAAACTCAACACACACAATGAATTTATGTGTGTCTATTATAATACGTTAGAGTCAATTTCATATATCACTTTATAAACTTTCATAATAAAATATTTTAATTTAGAGAAAAATTCATATATCATTATATAAAATTTCATAATTAAATATTTTCTCAAATCATTCTTGAAGAGTATTATACTTTATGCATTAAAACTTATATTTTGGAAAAAAATATGGCTTTTCAAGTTTAACAGAAGATATATTTATTTTTTACCAAAATTTATATACAACCTAGTCAACTTTAGCAACAATTTCAAAAACATTTTTTTGGGTTTTCTAGATTTTATTTTTAATGATTATTTACATATATATCCCTCTATTTACAACTCTAATTATATATATAATTAAAAAAATTTAAATTACATATATCCCCATTTTTCTCAATTTTCCTTCTTTAAATAGATATATGCAATAAAAACCTTTAAGTAAGGAGATATATGTAATATAAAATGTTAAATAAATGATATATGTAGTTAATTTTTCGAATCAAGTATATATTTTATGAAGTTTACATAAGATATACGTAATTGTCTATATTTTTAAATTACACGTAAAAAATTAGGACACGACACATCAAGGACATTACAGTAAAGAAAATAGCAGTTGCATTTTCGTAATTCGATCAAGCAAATAGGAAAACATATCAATATTAAAAAAAGGGATAACTTTGTAAAAGCGTAACAAACTTTTCATTTTGTTACAATCAAGTTATTCAAACTTTTTTTGTCCTAATTAAGTCATTCAAGTTACTTTTGTGTTTGAATTCTATGTTTTTAACTTGAATACTAGGTAATACATGTTAATATAAGTTTGAGTGAATAATTTTTTTTAAAAAAATTGACTGATTTGAATCAGTAATTATTAATTTTAACTAATATCTGACAAATAAAAAAAATTAACAATTAATAATTACTTATTCAAGTCAGCCATTTTTTTTGAAAAAGTTATTCACTCAAACTTATATAAACATGTATTACCTACAATTCAGGTTAGAAACTTAAAAACATAGAATTCAAATACAAAAATAGCTTGAATGACTTAATTGGAAAAAAAAAAGTTTGAGTGAGTTAATTGAAACAAAATGAAAAGTTAGATTATATTTTTATGTTTAAAAAAAAATGCAAAAAATCGGGGGGAAGGGGGGTTGTTTCAAGGGTATAAATATCTGGTGCCGTTTCAAACTTACGTTGCTGCTCCTCTGACCTCCAATTGAATCTCACACTGCAATTTCCTTTTTGATTTTCCCTAAATCTCGACGGTAATGGGAGAGGACAAACCAAAGGCAGTCGGCGGCGTATGGCCGACGATCAAGCCGTTTGTCAACGGCGGAGCATCCGGTATGCTTGCTACATGTGTAATCCAACCCATCGATATGATAAAGGTATGTTTATGTGTTTACGTATACTGTTAATCTGCATTTCAAGTTGTTATTATGATTAGTTTTTGAAAATTCTTCAGGTCTGTTCTCAAGATGAACATAGCGTTCTCGTAATTGTAGTTGCATGGTTTTTTCAGCTCCTTAGTGACAAATACTTGTAGGTGTTTGATCCTGTATTAGATTTTCATTTTTTGATGTAGATACTCTGTTTAGGGTGAGGGAATTATCGTTTTAGCAACTCGAAACAAACGAGTTTTCCGATGATGATATGTTTTCACTGTTCTTCATCATGGATCGGATGTGCTTGACGATAGGCTTGAACTAGCTTCATCGGAGTCCTTTATACTTTATAGTAAATTTGTAGCTAGTAACATAAATGAAATACCGTGTACTTTATCTTGACTAGAGATGTGTAGTAGTTTGATTATATCATTGTAGAGTTTAATGTACCAGCCATGTTAATTTAAGGGACATATTTCTTTGTTTGAGTTGGATAAATTTCATTTTCTTGTTTTGATCCGAGTTGTTTAATCTTTGGTCTTATTTGTGTGACATGATCTGCTACTTATAGGTGAGAATTCAATTAGGTCAAGGATCCGCAGGCGAGATTACAAAAACTATGCTGAAGAATGAGGGAATTGGTGCCTTCTATAAGGTTTGCTCTCTTCATGGTCATTTGGTGTTGAAATGGTCACATCATTGTGTGTGTTTGTGTGTCCTCTTTGTTTATTTGATAATTGCTAAAAGAAATCTAATGGTTATTGGAGAGAATGTAATTATATTAACATCTCTAGTTTCTTAATGCGACAGCACGCACTATATAATTGAATATTTGAAACATGTTTTGATAGAGACATATAATACAATTTTACAGTGGTGTAATGTGTGATTCAAATTTTTTATGTTGGTTGCTACTTATGATGATCAAAGTAGGATGTCTGATTGGAGGATATTGATTAAGGATTAGACGATTGAGCTGGTTCGCTCATATGACATTTTCTCTAACTTTTCACTTCTTGTATGGCTAAACTAATTCTTGATTTTATGCTGTCAATAATTGAGAAATCTTAGAGAAGTTCACACTTTTGATAGAAGCCTCGTTCATTCAGTGATGCTCTTTGTTTTCTTTCCGAAGTGTCTTCTTCCTCTATTATATTTGTTTCTTTATCATACTTCTAGTGTTACCTTCACCATACACTTGATGATGTATCAAGTGTATTATTATTTTGAGCAGGGTCTATCTGCTGGATTGATTAGGCAAGCTACATATACAACTGCCAGACTTGGTACATTTAGGTACTGCTATTAATGAACATACTGCCGTACATATCAGTGGGGTTAACCTATTTTCTTATGTAATTATTATTGTGATCTTTTAATTAATTGAAAGGATTCTGACCAACAAGGCACTTGAGGCCAATGATGGAAAACCCCTGCCTTTATATCAGAAAGCTTTATGTGGGCTGATAGCTGGAGCAATTGGTGCCTGTGTTGGAAGCCCTGCTGATCTGGCATTGATTCGTATGCAGGCTGATGCAACTTTACCTGCTGCCCTACGTCGTAACTACACAAATGCATTTCATGCTTTGTATAGGATTACTGCAGATGAAGGTGTATTGGCTCTCTGGAAAGGTGCGGGTCCCACAGTTGTAAGGGCTATGGCATTGAACATGGGAATGTTTGCTTCTTATGATCAAAGTGTGGAGTTCTTCAAGGACAATCTTGGTTTTGGTGAGGCTGCTACAGTTTTAGGTAAGACTTTTCTGCTTAATTCTTACATGAGATAACGTGACAAAATAGAATTGAACTTGCATTGTATTACGGAGTGTAGCAACAACAATGTCTAATCTAACTAGTTGAATTTCAATTTTTCCTGATTTTTAAAGAGTACTGACATAACATCTTGTTTGCCATTTAAGTGTGCTTTTTTGTATGCCACATGACATCTGATTTTGGTCACTTGACATTTTATCAAACATGTAAAAAAAATGTCTTCACATAAGAACTTTTTACATATGCGTATCTAATGTTTTGACTAGCAATGCTATTGGATATCATTGGATAGCAAATCACAACCAAACAATCTCACGTAAGTGTTCGCCGTGTTAATAAATAAAAATTCATTTTTATTAAGTGTAGTCTGCCCTTCTAACTTCACTTACTACATGATCCCTTTAGCCCACATCATTTGATTCATCATTTGCTATAATGGACGTTTACACGTTACTCAAATACCATATTATTCAAGATAAGGTTATCTTGTGCACCTAAAATATTCTATGAAATTATTGTTATGATTGGTGGTATTTTGGGTAGCAATCTTGGTGTTTTTTTTTCTTTTACAGGGGCCAGTTCTGTATCAGGGTTCTTTGCTGCTGCCTGCAGTTTGCCTTTTGATTATGTGAAAACTCAAATACAAAAAATGCAGCCTGACGCTTTGGGAAAATTTCCTTACAAAGGATCTATTGATTGTGCCATGAAAACCCTCAAGACTGGTGGGCCCCTAAAATTCTACACAGGATTTCCGGTATACTGTGTCAGAATCGCGCCACATGTCATGGTATGCTCTCGTTAACAAGTTAAAGTTTCAGTTTTGTGAGGATCAGTTCCTAATTCGTTTCTGCATGATTAAAGCCCATAGCTTTTATCTAAATTTTGCTGGAAAATGATTGATTATACTTTCACTGAATTTTGCACACAAGTCCAAAGACTTTATTTTTGCGTAATTATGTTCCGTAACTTTTAAAACTTAACGAAAATGTCCTGATTCTATTTAACCAAAGAGTCCTTTTCTGCCTATTAAGTTCATTTTCGTGAAATTTTGCACAATCCTGTAGACTTTTTTTGTGCATGATTAAATTTCTACAACTATTAGAATCTAACCATAACGTCTTGATTTTGTTTTAACAAAAATCTCCTTTCCTGCATGATTAAATCCCATAACTTCTTAAAAATAACAAAAAGGTCCTTTATATAAGTTCCTAAACTTTATATAACAATTTTTTTTAATTCATTTTTAACTTTTATTAGTCCAAGGACTTTATCATTAAGAGTAATGAAATTCTGAACTGCCCCAAAACTGTAGTAGGGCATTGGTGGATCTTTTGATACCTGGAATTTCATATGATCGAATTTTGAATGGAAAACAATATATTTGAAAATAAAAAATGGGTATTGGTTAGAGGTGGCAATTTTTACCCATATCAAAGGAAATGGGTTGGTTTGGGTAAATAATTGTAGTATAATGGGTTGAAATGGGTAACATCATAATATTGAATGGGTTGAGATGGGTAGCACTTAAACACAATGTGGGTCAAGATGGGTAACCAAAAAACTATGTAAATGCAATGGAATCAAACATTTAAGAATGAGTAATAACATTTGACGAGAAAATCACTAAAAATTATCCAAATGGACTATTTGTTTACTTATAAGTTATAACACATCTGAAGTTAAACTAAATTGATGTTTTTTTTAAGAACAAACCATTTAGACCCAAACTAATATTGCTTAAAACCCGTTCTGACCTGCACCCATCCTGACCCGAACCCGTTATAACCCGTTACCTAACCCGCCTATTTTGCCAGGCATAGTATTGATGGATCTTTTGATACACGAAATTTCATATGATCGAATTTTGGATGATAAACGACACCTTTGATGATAAAATTGAATGGGTGTCTGTTTCTGATTGTTGGATTTTTGGTACTACAGATGACATGGATCTTCCTCAACCAAATCCAGAAACTGCAGAAGAAAGCTGGCTTGTAATTTTTTTTTTTTTGCAGGAACAGAAAGATTCGTGTTGGTATCGAGCTAACAATACCGGATTTTGGTCACTTACACAGGTAAACTTGTGGAATTTATAAGAGTTTTTATACTTCTTTTGGTAGAAACTCATTGTTGTAATGTCCTTTGAACCACTACAGTTCTTTAGGGTAGGATTGATTCATCTTTGGGGGCTTTCTCCCCTGATATATCTGCAAGAATCCAGCTCCTGGATTCTGCCATTTATGAACAAAAAGTTTGATATATATATATTATTTTTATATGATCGAGGTTAGATGGTTTTGTTCTGTTGTTGACTCGTACAGATTTTATTTCTACCAGACTACCATTTGTCAAATCTTGATATGTTTGATCCTTATCACTAACATATGTTAAAGAAACTCCGGACACAATCACGTATATTAAAATACAAATATAAAAATATCTCAGCTGTTGTCACTTCGACATGAAACCCTAAAGTGTGGCCGTTGTAAACTTGTTTCTTTTACGGTTCATCTCTAATCTATACATGTTTACGACGGCTACACTTTAGAGTTCTATGTCAGAGTGACAATCTTCTTGAAGTGTTTATGTTTGCGTTTGGATATACAAGATCGTGTGTGCATGTGGAATAGTGGCGGAATTCTTGCCACAACGTGCAACTAAACACCCTAGTTTAGTCTATTTGATAAAAAAAACCCCACTAACTCATCACTTTCACTGTTCATTTCTTTGTAGCCCCCTTGCTTCTGTTGGACCCGTATCTAATAAGATTGGTCCATCACCTTTGACAACATCTTTGCATGTTCCCCTCAAAACTTTGCTTCAAGATGCCTCCTTTGCTTTGTTGACTCTAAAGTCCAAACCCATACTATTTCTCAAGATGATACCTTCTCTTTTCTTTTATTTTTATTTTTATTTATTGATTTTTTTTCACGTTCGTACTCTCTCCTAACTTAAGAGGTTGATAAAAATTAAAATATGCTACTAATCTCTAGATAACGTATTATCATCACATATATTTTATAAAAACATTGACAATTTTTTTTTGTTAAATCTTATGTTAGGCTATGGCTTATGAGGCATGATGTCAAGAAATCACGATATCACAACTTACAAATTTCTTATGAATATGTGATTAATAAAAGAAAATCAAAGTTTACAATATCTAGGCAACACATACAAGAATCACACTAAAAACCCTTTTCCAAAATCTCACACAACTATATCTAGATCATCACTATGGTGATCAGATCTAACAAAAATATACCGAGAAATCTCACAAACAAACCTTAAAGAAAACTCTCAAAGAAAACCCTAAAAAAGAAGAAAACTCCAGAGAACTCTTGAACACAGAATAAAAAAAAAAAGATTGAAATTCTACCAAATAAATAAAACTTACTCTCTGTAGTCTTCTTTAAGCTACCAACAATATGTATATTTAATGCACATGTGTAGATAAGTGAGCAGCGGCCTAACAACCCAAACGGTCCAGTCTAACAAAAGTCCAATTGTATCCTGAAGGCTGAAGTCCAAATAGCTTTAGCTAACCCAACAATAATTCAGCACCACTCATATATCATAGGAAAAAAACAAACCATTATACAAACAAAATATTATAAAATTGAAAATGGGAATTATATTTTTAACACATGATCACCCATACACTGATTCTATACCAAGTGGATTAAATCAAAGCAATTCTACGAATAAAAATACAAACCCACTTCTTGACAGAAAGCCACCATTTGATTGATAATTCTCAAATATTTAGTTCGCACATGATGAAAAATAGAAACTAAGACTAAATAGCAACAACTACACATAAAGATACCAAACCCACTAAGCCATTACGCAACCAACATAAATTAAGGACACAAACTAACCTATTACTTGTAAATAAAACAAATAATAAAAACAAATGCTACAAATAAACACATGCATGTTCAGAAATAAACACATACGTTCTAAAACTATAAAAGATCCACCATTCGTCTAGAAGACGAGACACCACCGGCTCATATTAACCAAATTTGAGGCAATTATCTAAAGTCGTAAAACTCTTGGGCTCCTACCCGTCCAGGTGATTTGTTTTGTCATTTCAATATGAAAAAACAAAAAAAAAACCCTAACATATTAAAAGATAAAGGTTGTTTAAAGTTCCCTTTTTCTAACTAATCACACATTATTAATTTTTGCTTCACATTCAAATAAACCTTTTATTAATGTTATGAGTGAAACATTTAAATGATTATATGTAGATAATCTTCATAGATATTAGAGATGATTAATTTATTCTAAATTAATATTAGATTTGTATATAACACACATATATAGATAAAAACAAATTATTTATTTTTATATTTATTAATGTATGAAACATAATTTTATCATAAACAAAAAAAAATAGTTACTAAAAAATCAATATTTGCATCTGTTTTTTTTTTCCTCGAAAAGCTCGATCATTTTATAATATAAAAAAATTCTGATGATTATATTGTCTTAATTCTAGTCTTGCTTCCTTATCTGCTATCAGCAATCATCGCCTCCCTTGATATGTCGCAGCACACCGGCCACCGTATCAAA
Organism: Mikania micrantha; assembly: GCA_009363875.1. Lineage (NCBI taxonomy): Eukaryota > Viridiplantae > Streptophyta > Magnoliopsida > Asterales > Asteraceae > Mikania > Mikania micrantha. The sequence continues at coordinate 57,178,138 of CM018687.1, read as the reverse complement.
TTCGTCGCCGGAGCAGACCCTTTCGGCTGCGCACTCAAAGACACCCTCGTCTCCCACCTCCGATCACTCGACATCGAAGTCGATGACCTCGGCACCGATAATCACTACTCAATCGGCGAAAAAGTCGGCCGTATTGTCAGCTCCGGCACCGATTCCCTTGAACCAGAGATCCGAGGTCTCATCGCCTGTGGCACCGGCGTCGGCGTATCAATCTTCGCCAACAAGTTCCCCGGAGTCTACGCCGCCAACTGCCTCACCCCCGCCGACGCCATCAACGCCCGATCAATCAACAACTGCAACGTCATCGCCTTCTCCGGCATATCCTCTTCACCAGAATCCTCCATCGAAACCCTAAACAACTTCCTCAACACTCCGTTCAAATCCCCGTGTCCCGCTTCGAATTCAGAACCCTGGCCGGAAAACATCCAGTCCTTTTTAGATAATTCGATCGCCGAAATGTCTAAAATCGGAACTACAGCTACCTTTCCGGAGAAGATCAATTCCCCAAATTCTTGCTCGATTTGCAACTTGGCCGCCGGCCGCGAGTTCTCTCCGGTGGATATCATGCCAGGGGCGTCGATGAAGATTGTTAGGGAATCTCCAACGTCTGCGATTGTGAGATTCACCGGTGGGAGTATTGAACCGGCGCATCATCATAAACATGGGCATGATGTGGTGGTGATGAAAGGGAGAAAGATCGTTTGGAATTTGAGTAAAAGTGAAAGATTTGAATTGGGTGCCGGTGATTTCTTGTTTACACCCGCCGGAGATGTTCATCGGGTCAAGTATTTGGAGGATACAGAGTTCTTTATCCGGTGGGATGGAGATTGGGATATTGAACTGGATGAAGATCTTGCTACAGCTGCTGCTAATTTGGGGAAAGAAGTGTAGCAAGTATGGTTCTTGTTTGTGATTGCATTTTCAAACTGTGATCATAATCTGGTTGTTTGATGATGAAATGGTGAGCTTGAAGATTGGTTTTTTGCCCAAATCAAGAACATCAGTTGTTGTTTGATGGTAGGTCACTTCTATGGAATGTAGTTTGCTCTTTGTTTGAATAAAGTTGTGGGGCTACAAGGAGACCATGATGTGTTTGTAATTGAAAGTATGAAACTAGTAGATTTTTATCAGACGTGATAATATTGACTCGTAACAAGATAATTTGGTAGATTTTGGTGAGAATTATTATATTTTGGGTTAAAATAACTAATATTATAATATATAATATGTTAAGATGTGTTACACTTTAATATAATATGAGTCAAGATATGTAACTTAACAACTATGTGAATATAATGGATTTAAGCAAGTAAAATGATTAATAATATATTTAATAATAAAATCATTATTTAACTTAAGTTAAATCGATATTTATAAAAAAACATTTTTAAACTCAAACTAATATTTTTTAAAACTCATCATGAGCCTCATACATCTTGAACCACACTCGTTTTGACTTGTTATCTACTTTTTATGATGTGGTGATTAGAAGTACAATAAGTAGTAGGCGTATATGTGAAAATAACTATAATGATGAACATGTTAGTTGGGTTACAACACTACTTTGTTTTATAGATATATGTGTGTGTGAAGCACTTGTCTTGGCTTTCTAGACCTAAATGTCATCTAGTGTCTCATGCTCTTTAAAACTAAGGTTTTGAATACAAAAACCAAGTATAAAGATTATGAGATGACATAAAATAGATTTGTAGAACGTTAAATACGGTAAACAAGATAAATGTCTGAATGAGTGATGGTGGGCAACAATAGTTTAGGTTTCCTCTATGTTTTATGTATGTTTTAAGTTGTTTTAAACAGTCTTATTTATAAGTTTTTTACTAGTTCGGTGAGAGGCTATACACCTTTGTAAACAAGATAAATGTCTGAATGAGTGATGGTGGGCCGCGATAGTTTAGGTTTCCTCTATGTTTTATGTTGTTTTAAACAGTCTTATTTATAAGTTTTTTACTAGTTCGGTGAGAGGCTTGTAACAATATTTACATATGAAAGGGAAAGAAATGAACTATTATTGTTATAATATGTAGTTAAGGTTTGTAAAACTAGTCAAACACAACATAACATGACGAATATAACGCGATTGAGCTAGACGTTATGGTCTCTTAAGAGCCTATTATTAGTAAGTACAATGTCTATTAAGTGCTTTTCAGTACAAAAACAAGCTTAGTTAAATATGGGAAACATACATGAATTCCATCCAACTTGTACCAGGATACTTTTACAATATCCAAAAGATTCATTGTTTTCTTTCATGATTTTAGTGTTAGAAAATATCTTTAAATGATTTTAAATGGACATTGGATCTTTTTTTTTGCTAGTGCATAATATATTATGTTATATATTTCAAAGCAATTTTAACCATAAGTTTAGATTCTTGTAATCTGTATTAATTAAGAATGTGAGGTTGAAAACTTGAAAGAGATGGTAACATGGAGTAGATGGGGACATTGGGGGCAATCCTAACCATGTGAGGGACAAAGGTCCAACCAACCCAACCACCCTTGAACAAGCCATGATTATAGGCACACACCCATTTGGGCTTCCACCATGTGCACAACACACATGATGCCAAAATGTCATTTGTCACTTGCCTGCTTCTTGGGTTCATGTAATCATACTTGTACTTATAATTTCCTATTTTAGAATGCCCTTTCCTTGATCCTTTTTAATTTCATCAATTTATTTGGAAATTTTATTAATAAAAAAAATAGTAACTACAAGAGAACATGATTTATTTATATACGAGTAAATTGCGGTTTTGATACATGTGGATTAAACATTTTAACCATTTCAATTTAAAATAAAATCGTATATCATCTCATATGGTTTAACCAACTAATGTGTTTTTGCCCCCAACCATTGTTAGGTTTTGGTCAAAAACCGTTAGTTGTATAAACCTCTGGGAATGAATTGATATAAGATTCAATTTTGAGTCGAAATAGTTAAAACACTTAAACTACATGGACCAAAAATGTAATTTACTCTTTACATACTCATTGGTTCGTCGTTAATCTTCATTAAATTACATTAGATGTCCTTAAATAATAAGTTTGTAATACTATACCTCTTTACCACTAATTTACGTTAACTTTTTTTTAGTATTTTATAGGCTTGTATAATTATTAAACACTATCATTTATCTTTCCTTCTTTTACCACATTTTCTTTTTTCTTTCTTTTCCTTCTTTTATTCTTTTTATCAAGTTATTATAATTTTATGTATTTGTTAATCAATTATTTTTTATATATAGTAATATATTTCTTTATTTTTCTTTATACTTTAAACAAATTAAATTAAAATGTTTAAAAATTCAACATAGGCTTCAAGCTCGCTAAAAGCTCAATCTCGACTTATTTATCAAGTTATAATATTCCACATTCGAAGTTTTATTTTAAGACAACTTTTTAATAATATTTTATTCAAGCTTTATTTTGTAAACAACTTCAATCTAATATATCTCTTGTTTGAATTAGAATACACGACATATTTTCTAAGATACAATAATTTTATCAAGTGAGATGTTCTTATAGACTACAGTGACCCTCAAAAATTAGTAAAAAAATTATTCTATTTTATCAAAAATAGTTTAAAAATGATCATTTTACTGTTATATTTATATATTTATCCATTAGTAATAGATTTCCATAATGTAAACACATAAATTTCAAACCTAATTGAACATGAATCGCTAGTTCACTGTCAATTCTCAAATGAAAGAAACTCAAAAATAAATGAAAGAAATATTCACCTTCAAGTTGGTTAACTAAAACTTTGGAATAGGATCAAAGAAAATTAGTATTTGAAGAAGGGTTATGTTATTCTCAAACCCACTTCAAACACCCCACACCTCCTATACGCCTCGTATAGGTCTATACGAAGTGTATAGGGGGACAATCGTTGGGTGTCAAAATTTCTCAGTGTCAATAATTAGATTCCCGTACGACGATATGCAGCTCTGTACGTGACTAATCATTGGGTGTCGGTGTCAGTGATTGGGCTCTTATACGAAGCGTATAGGGTCGGTGAGGGTATTAAAATAAAAAAGTTAGGTGTGTAAATAAGGAGTTCCTTTGAATAATTATGATATGTATACTTACCTACACATGCTTAGGGTTGTAGGCAATGTTTTAAAAACCGGTTCGAACCGTCTGGTTCGACAGGTTCAACCGTCTGCCGCTTACTAATCCGGTACGAAACCCTCCGGTATTATGTAGGTTCCTTCGATCGATCGTGCCGGCGGTTTAATCCGGTTTTACCGGTATTTCCGGTTTAAAAAAAAAACACAAAATTTCGGCTTTTAAGCGATTTTCAGCTTTTAAGCGATCGTGAATTTTATGCATTTAACATGTTAATGTCATAATCTTATTATGCACTTTTTTTTAAAAAAAATTATTATAATTTGAGTACTTTTAGTTTTTTTTGGATGAATTTGAGTACGTTTTGAATTGTTTTTGGATGAATTTGTATACATTTTGGAAACTTATTTGAGTATAAGTTGTATTTCTATAGAATTCTATATTAATTAGTGTGTCTGGTTGAACCATCCGTTGAACCATTTTTGAGCCAAATCCGGTGCACCTAAAATACCGGTTTTTAAAACATTGGTTGTAGGCCATGAAAAAAATATTTCAAAGATTTTGACGAATTTTATTAGGGTTAATGGGTTACCTTAATTAAGGTAGGTTAATAATATATTGATTTAAGATTATTATTTTCAATAATAGAACATCACAAAGTTGTAATTATTGGTAAGCAAATTATAATGGATGGAAAACATGGTTGCATGTTCTAGTTCAATAGAATAAGTGAGGTGTGTTGTATGGGCCACAGAAGTTTCTGTATTTTGGATTTTACCACTTAATTTTTTTTATGCTTTGGTTTATTGAGTGATAGTCCAAATTAGGGTTCTTTATTATTTAATTTTCGTGTTAAGTGGAGTAGTGGACAGACAGTTCATATGATGATGATGGTTGGTCCAACTTTACATCACAAAAGCTCTCATTTCTAGATTATTCATTAGTTTACAAGCATTCTTATTTAAATTTTAAATCTCTTGAAAACTTAGTCTAATGGTTAGGTCCTCATATTTCATAGTAGAGGTGATGGTTTGAATCTATCTGGAAACAACTTTGAAGGACACCAGATGAATAGTTAGCTTAGGGTTTATCTCGAGTTTACCTATTTCACGGTGTTTTCGTGCATCTTGGGGCGTATTTTTACCTCTGTCTGGTGGAACCGGTTAATACAACATGCGTTATACGTAAGAACATCGCCGTTCAAAAAATTTTTTTGAATTTTAAATGAAATAAAAAAACAAAAACAATCATTGATTTGGCATTATAAAATTATTTTGTACTTTGTAAAATTAATTTCACCATGTGACTCACTATGTTCCCTCTCAAGATTGTGGCGTCGCATTGTATAATATATTTAATACATATTTGAATTGATAAATTTAAAAAAAGGTTTGAAATAGGAAGGTAAAAAACAGAGGTGAATGGTGATCAAGAATTGAAAATGTAGCGTGTCTACAAAATAAAAGACAATTGTGTAGGAAAAATTATACATTTTTTTAATATATTACTACTTCTTATAAATAAATTTACATATAACAAAGAAAAACAAAAGCTATTACAAGTGTTCATAAACTACCAAATTTTTTATACATGACATTCAATTATATTTTGTAACTTTGTCATTTTTATCTAAGACTAATAGTTTAAGTTCGATCATACTCTTAACTCTGAATAATACGATATACAATTAATCATTTGTAAAGAATGTATCTTAATGGTTGGAAAAGTCGCTAGGCGTTCTCATGTTAGTTGACTGGAGAGTTGCGAGTACTCGGCCTAGACGGGGGTACTCGGATATGATAATTTATAAAGAAAATATTTTTTAGAAAATTATATATGTGTCAAATATCATAAGTTCACTAGTATTTATAACAAATAAAGTGAATATCAATAAAAATAAAAAAGATGCATGTTAAAATCGGCAATAAAACAAGTGAAAATCCCGTCTTCCAAGGCATCTCCACGAAAATAAGTAAAAGTCAAACAATAATTGGTAAAAAACAGTGACAATGATTGGACTCTTATACGAGGAATATAGACCTATACGTGGGGCTATACGCCGCGTATAGACATATACGAGACGTATATGGTCGGTGAGAGTGTTGAATTAAAAAACATGATGTGTGTAACTCGCCCCTTTAAATGTAGTAGAGGAGTTTGTAAAACTATAAAATTCTTGTATGCCTGTATATAAATTTATAAATAAAAGGTTGCTTGTTGCCCGTTCAGCAAAAGAATAGACAAAATTAATCAAATCTATGACATTATCAAATCACTAAGGAATTATGAGATCTTTAGGTACAATGATACTATTCACAATCATCCACTACCTGAGTTACCGTCTATATCCAAAAGCTATATAGCATTTCCACGAAATAGTGCTTGTTATATGACAGAGTATGTTTTAGGTTTTTATGACATACTAACAACTGTTTTAATGTTTTTTTTTTTATCAACGCATAGATATACAAGATCATGTAAGATCAAAATAATATAAAATATTGTTTGTTTACTCCATTAAATAATCTAATTTACTTTTAAATAAGACGTTATTGTTTGTTACAAGACACAAACCTTTTAACTTTATAAACCATCATTGTATACACCCGAATGCCTATGCATGTTAAATTGGTTGAACTTTTAAAATAATACTTACAACTAGAGGTGGGCAGAAAACCCAGAACCGGCAACCGAATCGGTGGATATAGGCGTTTCAGATTCTTAGAAAAATCGGAACCAGAAAAACTGTAACCGGTTCCATCTTTATCTGGCAAAACCCGAACCGAAACCTTCAACAAAAACCGGTTTGCCCACCTCTAGTTACAACCAGATAGTTTTTTTTATCTCTTATGCCATTAATTCTCGTGGTCAACGCGTCAAGTGAACGCAACATATCTTATGAAATATTTAAGCCACAAGGCATAATGGATATATTCTATAGTAGTATAGTGTCGGATTTGATAATAATAAGTTGTCGTACGGTTTTTAGGAGAACGGACAAACCGATCAATTTTGATTATTTAAGGAATCTATCATTTTTACACTTAACACTCAAGTTTCACAACTATATGTCTATACGAGACATATAAGAGAAAAAAACTTCTTAGCGTTAATAATTGCTCTAGTATATACTTATACAATACGTACAAGTTATATACGAGACATGTATGAGACCAAATATTGTCAAAACAATTTGTGTTAGAGGGGGTCGTATAACCAAATCCAATTTTTCAGATCCTTTGTTTAGTGCTTCAGGTTTGACAGTGTTTAATCCAATGTTTTAAAAACAGGTTCAAACCGGCCGGTTCAACCGCCTGCCGCTTACTAATCCGGTACGAAACCCTCCGGTGTTATGCAGGTTCCTTCGATCGATCGTGCCGACGGTTTAATCCGGTTTTACCAGTATTTTCGGTTTCAAAAAAACACAAAATTTCGGCTTTTAAGCGATTTTCGGCTTTTAAGCGATCGTGAACTTGATGTGTTTAACACGCCAATGTCATAATCCTATTATGCACTTTTATATAAAAAAATTATTACAATTTAAGTATTTTTAGATTGTTTTGAATGAATTTTAGTACTTTTGAATTGTTTTTGGATGCATTTGTAAACTTTTTTAAAACTTATTTGAGTATAAGTTGTATTTCTATAGAATCATATGGTTAACTAGTGTGTCCAGTTGAACTATTCGATACAACCGGTTGAACTATTTTTTAGTCAAATCCGGTACACTTAAAATACCGGTTCTTAAACGATTGGTTTAATCCAATTTTTTCCTTGTATTTTTTTGCAAAATCGTAACATTTTTACTAAAAGGAGGCCGAAATCTGTAACCAAATCACAAACAAACCGGTTTAATAGTTCTTTGAACACAATAATCTACACATTTTCAGATTACAAAAAGAGGTTAGAATTTAGAAAACAAATTTATTATAGAATTGAGCAAAATAAGCTGAAACTAGAACCACAGAAATTAATGCTTCATGTATGAACAAATCTAGTAATGCAAATTAACAAGAACACAAACAGAATTTGAAATCACCGTTTATATCTTCACAAATCGAACATTATATCATAATAACAATAACTATCTCCAAACACACAGATCAAAATAATCAACAACAGAAACAGAGTTTCACAGATCTAGCGAACTCAAATCGAATCAACTGTATAAGATCTACCTCCATTTCCTCTGATTTTCGCCATCAAATCGAACAGTAAACAGTTAAATACAACACTGAGAATTAGAAGAGGAATGCGTAAACGAACGCGGATATAGTAGTCGCAACGGCGGGAAAGAAGACACTGACAGCATCGGACGTCGGAGACGGAGCCGGAGCTTCAGCGGCGGAGACATGGACGGCGGAAACGGCCATCATCATCACCAGCATTACGGAGAAAAGCTTCATCATCTTCATTGGTGAAAAAACTTTGCGATTTGAGTCTGAAAATGGTGGATAGAATGAAATTGAGAGAGAAGATGATGGCGAATATGAGGGTTAGAGAATTGGGGGTTTTATAGAAGGCTATCAACTTATCAAGACACCTTAACTAAGTATTATATTCGGGCGGTATATTGGTTAATGGTATGCCTGATAAAATACGCGGGTTGAGTAATTGGTCAGAATAGGTACGGGTTAGGATGAGTGCAGGTCAAGACGAGTTTCAAGCAAAATATGTTTGCGTTTAAACGGGTCGTTTTAAAAAAAAAAATCAATTTCGCTTTAGTTAAAATGATTTGTAACTAAACAAATAATTTATTTAAATCCATTATGCTCACATGGTTTTTAAGTTGTCCATCTTGACCCGCTTTGTTTTAAGGTCTATACTATGTGATATTGTTACTCATTTCAACCCAAAATGTAATAATTATTTACTCAATTCCATCCATTTATCTTGATTTGGGTGAAGATTGCCAGGTATAGTTAATGGATAAGGCTAAGAAGCCAAATGATTTTAGATCGGAATCTCAAAATGGAGTTTTCTCAAAGTATTAATTTTTTTCGAAACTAGTGACTTAATAATAAATATGATCGGTCAGCGATTAAAAAACTAGTCGTTAAATGAAGAGTAAATTACCAAGATGACCTTTGTGGTTTGGTAAGTTTCAAAAATTATCCATATGATTTTAAACTTTAAACATTTGTAACACATATAGTAATTATGTTAGGGTAATTTGGTCATTTATGTGAGATTAATTTGGTGACCTAAGCATTATATGTATTAAAAATGTTTAAAGTTTAAGACTATATAAGTAATTTAAAAAATTTAGAAACAAAAGTGAGATACTGCAAAACACAAGTATCATATCGAAAATTTAGTCTTAAATAAATATATAAAGACACCATGAGACCGTGGGGTGTGCCACTTGAGTGGGCGTGATTGGGGCGTGGAGGGGCGTGGCACACCGCCCCCCTAGGGGCGTGAGAGGGCGTGAGAGGGGGTGGCGTGAGTATAGCCACGACGTGAGACACACACACACACACTTCTTTCTCTCTCTCTCTCTCACAGACACACACACTTCTTTCTCTCTATCTCTCACAGACACACATATATATATATATATAAAAGAATGATGACGTGGAGTGAGTGGGTAATGGGGCATTTCCACCAAAATGGTGGGGTGAGTGATTGTGATGAGTGCTTATGTGGCGCCTACGTGGCGCCTACGTGGAGTGAGTGGGTCACTTGGCATACCCACTAGTCTGAGTAGGGTGGTCCTCCGATAAGTAACATTGGAATCTATGCAAGACATGTGTCGTCGAATTTTTGAATTTTTATGCATTTAAAATTGCGGAAATTACAAGAATAGCCTTTTGATCACTCAAATAGTTTACTGTTTATAAAAAAAATTGTGAAAATGGCCATTATTATTATAAATATTGCTAAGTTAGAGGATATAATACGAAATAATACCATTTAATTTTTTTTTATTTTTTAATTATAAGGGATACCAAGGCATAGCTCAGGTGACATTATATTTAAGTTTTTTTTTTTCTTTAATTAATTTTCAAAGCATTTTAAAAAATAATTTCAATAAAAAAAATTAAATATCTTTAAAATAATTTAAAAATTACCTTTGAATTTGTTATGTTATTAAAATTAATAAATGTCCATATTTTTTTGTATTTATATAAAACAAGCATGTAAATAAAAAAAATTAATCGAATAAGTTTACAAAAAAATTACGCTAATAATAGTAGTAATAAAAGTAATAATAAAGTCTATACTTTTGTATTTTCTAAAAGGATAACTAAAAGTTTAAAAAATAACACTTATATAAAAATACAAAGTATAGAAGATTTTATAAAAGAAGCTACCAAAAATTTATAAAATTACGAATATTGTTTTTCAAATTATCATAAATAAATAATAATAATAATAATAATAAATAAAAATATATTTTTTATTAATTAAGTTAATTTTTTTATAATATTTAAAAACTTTCAAAAAAAATTTAGCCAATACATAATTAAAATAATTCTCGCTATATAATCTATCTATTCTAATAAATAAATATTTATTGTAACACATGTCATGTTTTTATAACACCTTACATTTGGTTTCCCGCATCTCTCTCCAATTAAATACATTTCGTTATAAACATACTTTTTTTTATATTTTTAAATTAAATTTTTTTTGATACATTTAAAATATATTAATATTAAAAAACATACCTTTTTAATTTTTTTTGATTAAATTTAATAAGAAACAAACATTGAAAAACTTAGTGTTTAAAGAAATAATATAATTATTATTTAAAATATTAAATTATACCAAATTTTAAAATATTTCATATAAAAATTTAGAAATTCATTGATTACTATTTATTATAATTTTTTTTATTAAACATGTGTAATACACGATATATTAACTTAGTTACATTACATATCGCTAACGAATCATTATATATCGTTAACGTGACTTATTTATCGCTGACGTGACACCTCATTTTATCATTCTATTTCATTTTTATAATTGGATTTTTTCTCATAAAATATCGCCAATCAAAAAACAAAAATTCTAAAAATATATCTATAGAGACACTGTTAAAGAAACTTAAAGGTAACTCTCAAATGAAAAACAAATAAATAATCGAGTTCTACTTATTTATTGATAGGGGTGTGCATGGACGGTTTGGGTCGGTTTTCTGCATAGTCCAAACCCAAAACCGGAATTTCAGTTTTTTCTGTTTTTATCTTTCCAAAACCCATTTGGGTTTCGGTTTTTCTACTTAGGCCTCAAATTATGCTTATATAAAAACACACTAAAATATTATATTGTACTAAAAATATTTTAAGTACAACACTACCGAATATTTAAAAATATATACAAAAATATTTAAAATTTTAAAAATTTATGTGTGTTTTTAGTATCCTAAACCAATAATAATAATAATAAAATATACGATTTTTATTTGACTTTTGATATCAATAATTAAGAAAATAAAAATAGATGGTTTATAAATTGTTGAAATTTTTGAAAGGTAATATATATGCATATATAAGCATGTATTCGGTTTTTTCGGTTTTTCTTTAAGGTTAAACCAAACCCAAACCCGAACTTTCAGTTTTTAAAAAACTTAGACCAAACCTGTCGGTTTCTATTTGGGTTCGGTTTTTTCGGGTTTTGGGTCTGTTTTTTTGGTTTTATGCACACCCCTACTTATTGATAAGTTGTACTAAAGAATCTAAGCAAGATAGTTCTCAAATGAATTCTCAAATCATTAACTCTGTAAAAAATATAAACACCACCATTAAACGTCACTCACCAATCACTCCCATGATCAACAAAATTGTCATTTAACTCTAAATTATGGTAAAAAGTGGTTTATCAAGTTTGGTTTCTTGTAAAATGAAGACTACAAGCTAATATACTTTTTGTCATTGTTTCACTTTATGTTATCACTTTTCTTTCTTATTTATTAAGACTCTACATTGTTAAGTTTTGACTTTTGACACCAATTTCCACACATTTATTATTAATAATGCCAACACATGGTTACTTTACAACTCACATTCGCTAAAAATTAATATTACTTCTAGAAATGAAAATCAAGATATTATGATTTTCGGTATATTGTGTTATGAAAATAGTTAGGCCAGTTCAATCTTTATGGCTATCGACTTATGACTTATCAATGTTACGACAAAAATTATACATAAAAAAAAAAAGTAAATCAAACTTCAAAACTTAATTATACCACTTCACTGAAATATGCTAATAACTTTGCTCGATTCTAATAATTCATAGTAAAACTTATATGTTAACTCTGTCATAAGCAATGTTGTAAAACTCGACCGAGACGATTTTCAACAACTCGGTCATCCTATTCAGATGCGGTCAAATTTGGTCCAACTTGGCCAACTCAGGTTCACTATTTTTGACATATTTTCGTTGTTTTTCAATAGTTTCGTTGTTTTTCACCGATTATTGTTTTGACTTTCATTATTTTTCATAGAGATAATTTGGAATACTAGAATTCAATGAATATCGTGCCAGTAATATTATACATAAAATATCACGTTTTGAAATATTTTATTATTCAAACAAGCTATCTTTTTTAGTTGTGATGATGTTCACTTTAAACGTTATAAATATTAGTAAGTTTATGATAATTGACATATATATACTTTCATAAAAAAAATATAATTTACCATATTCAAGTACTCCCTGCATAGACCGGGTACTCGCAACTCCTTAGTCGACCGATCCTATCAACTTCTCCAACCATGATCATAAGTACTTTTTTTTTTTTTTTTTTGCAAAGATCATTTCTCCTTATGTCTCGTGATCATCTTTGAACATACAAACATCTCTGAAACTTCAACCAAAAACAAACAAATATCAATAGAACTGGGCACAAAAACAAACCAGATTTAACACATCCTAACATTCAATCTTTAACACACCCTAACATTCAATCATCTAACTCAGTTACCGAATTCGTTTTTATCACGATCTTTAAATCCGTCTTAACTCGTTAAGTCGTTTAATCGCGTAAGCAACAATGGAAGATGTTTGATCGACACGACTATGTATACACCTGAATACCATTAGGCAAAAAAGAAGCCTTTTATGTTCAATTTAGATGCAGATATATTTCCCATTTCAATAAAATAAAAAAGTTCATGTACATGATGCAAATATATAAACATCCCCTCAAAACTGCACCTAGTGCCCTCTCTAACTCAGCTTTTCTAACTTTTATCCCTATTCATTTACATCATAGCATCCTTACAACACCCATTAGCCCCCCCACGCGAACGCTATCTCCTAGATGAACCCGTCAACAACGGAAGCATTTTTAACACACGACATTGAACCCTTGAGGAAGCAGTTAGGCAGAGTGTCGAAAACACCATGCTTGCAGTCCGTCAATTTGAAAGCGGGTCACAGGCCGCCTGCAAAACTTGATCAGTTCAATTTCTTCAAATTTAATGAACTGGCCTCACTTGTGAAAATTTAAGCCAATGGAATGGCTCGTGCATCGCGTGCTATAAAGCTTCAAGGGTGATGGATGCTTTGGTGAATACAGAAAGAACAAAAGGTGCTTCTTCTCCGGGGTGTATAGTTGTTGGTACTATTGTGTAACCTCTCGGGTCGGGCTCTAACACCATTTCACATGATATTTCTCTTGAGTTCACATAATCAGTCCCACCAACCGATTCGTGCAGATATATATTATAAGCAGCACGACGCCCTCGCGTTTTGATTATTCTCATTCCAATGTAGAACATCATCGAGTCATGACTAGATTGATAGTTTCTGAATCCCGCTGTCGTTCTCGAGAAACTCACCCCCTAAAAACCACAAAATTACCTATTTATCCCTCTGAGGAACTTTACTTTGCATAATAAGATGTTTAAAAGCAAATACTTACCTGGGTCAAGGTAATGAAGACATGTATAGGACATGATGCATCTGAACCAGTGGCTTGGATTCTAAATTGTGGGTTTTGGTGCCACGTGTCGTAATCCTGGCACCCACCCGCACTGAAACCTCGCCATTGACCATGAACTGAGTATCTCATTTCGGGTGGGTAGACCCGACAAACATATATTGAACGGAAATGAATCTGGAAATCTTGCCATGACATCCAAAATATACCGTCTTTTGCCTGTTTGAAAAAACAGTTTTATTAATTATTAAACGAAAATGATACTCTAGAAAATGATACGCATTATCATTTATAATATAGATATAAGGTTAGTCCATATGTACCCGAGGGACATGCTTAAGCTTGTGTTTCATTCTGTCCGTCCATTCGGGTGATGAATCGGACCACGGCCCATTCCATTCCACCTCATTAGCCCACGGGTTTCGAATTTGAACAAGTTTATGTCCATCAACGTCTCGTACTTGTAACAACGAGTAAGCATGACCCTGAACGATCCCACTTGAAGATATATGCACATCTGAACCTGACGGGCTTCCCGCACCCAATAAGAATCCTTCTTGTTTAAACCGTAGTAACTGAGACCATAATCTCCCGCTAGCAAGATCAATCTGGGCTTGGGAACTTCTCATGTCAATCTCTTCACCTGCACCGCCTGTTAGGTCCACAAGTGCATCTTGGACTAGCCCGCCTTCCAGGGCCTCATAGGACCCGTGAAGTTTGGCATATGCTTTTTCTAATAGAGATACCCATAACTCATTCCCCTTTTTACTTGTGGCAAAAGCCGGTTTTCCTGGTGACTCGCATGGAATCCAGTCATCAACAACGACCGGGACCCATTCTCCCTTCAAACACACAGATCATATAGTTAAGTTATATACTGCAGTTGAGGTATAATGTATGTTTATTGTATACATACGCGTATATTCAGAAGGCTATTCTGAAACCACCCAAGTATCCATTTGGTTTCATTTCTCGTTTGAAATTTTTTGAAATTTTAGTGGCATCTAGAGTTGTAAACCCACAAAAATGCCCTTGAAATTAATCAGAAGAGATGGATTGCCAAAAACTATTTCATTATAGTCAAGGGCATTTTTGTCAATTTACAACTCTAGATGTAGTTTGATATTTGAATGGTCTTTATGTAACTTTTAGATGTAGTTAAACGGGATCAAGAACAGAAACAGAATCTGTACCTGTATACAAAAACGGACGGTGTAGATTCCTTCTTCGTTATATTCTGGTGTAATTATAACCTCGGATATTCTAGAAACCTCAGTCAGGACAGCAACCGCGCTCAAAAACCAACAATCACCCAACCGGCCCTGTTAAAAGTAATCAAAGTATCAAACATGGAATATATATATATATATATATATAATAAAATCAAGTGAATTGTATAAAACAAATTTTTCATTCATACTTGACAAACATCAGAAGGATTAACATCCCCAGAAAATAAGCATGGATTAGAACCAGACTGGTTTTCGTTAACTATTTCGGTCGGTTTGGACCATTTAGACACGACTTGCAACTTAGAAGGCGGGTTGTCAGGGTCAACAAACAACGAGCGGTCGTTTGGCGGGAATTCTTGGTCAGTAAAGAGTGTTTCTCCTTTAGCCAAGAGGTTTTCTTTAACTGCGAGTTCAACCGATCGCATTCGTTGAATGATTTCCTCATGTGTTTCCATTCTCGTTTTTCTCAGTCGTCTTGCAAAAGAATCCATATCAACTACCATTCCTTCACGTTCTGGTCTTCGTTTTCTTCCACTAGAATATTGACCATCCCAATCTACATCATCCCTATCATATATATCCACCTCAGCAGGATCGCTGTCCCATTCATCAACCTAAACCAAAAAAAAAAACAGCGGTAAATATACAATATATAAAAAGCAAGTCAGCGTGTAAAAACACGTACTCTAGGGGGAGAATCTGTCCATTGCCAATTATCTTCAGGGAGATCAAATACACTGTACTCCGTGGAACCTGTGGCAGCAGGTAGAGCAGAAATTTCATCTTCTAATAAGCATCTTCCCCAAAGAAAAAGATCCATTATGTGCATTTTGGATTCAGATCCTTCACTATCTGACCGCCCAAATGCATCTACGTCAGTTGGTGGTCTAACACCGACCCAAACTTCCGTTCCAGGTTCCCAGACACCGTTCCCAACTCGTAATGGTAATCCTGTTTGGTATCCATCAAAACCACCATCTAAATAACAAGTCGCCTCCCCTAAATCCGCATCAATGGTAACAGTAACCGTATGCCACCTGCAAGTTATGATAATATGCATATAAAACATATGATATTGCCAAATATCTGTAACCATGCTTGACCATTGTTCCAATTAGTCACTTAGGGATGTAAATGAGTCAAGCCGGCTCGTGAGCTACTCAAGATAGCTTACATAAAGCTTGAATCAAGCTGAGCTTAAACGTGCCCAAACTCAAGCTCATAGTATGGCTCATTTTAATAAACGAGCTCAAGCGTAAGCTTCACATATGAGCTCAAGCTGGATCACGAACTTAGAAGAACCTTTTATTTATATAATTATTATTTAATTTGTTAATTGTATGTTGATATAAATAGGTATTATTATACATAAACTTATAATATAAAATATAAATAAATGATATAAAATATAAATAAATGATGCAAAATATAAATAAATAACTAAATAATAAACAAGTTGACCGCAATATTGAAAATTTTCTCATGAGCCAAACTCAAGCTTTAAAATATAGCTCTAAAACAAGGCGAGCTTGAGCTCTCTTAATTAGTTAATTTGAAATAAGCCCAGCTTCAGCCTAGACACACTCAGGCTCAACTCAACTCGTTTATACCCATAACATCACTCAAGTTTGATTTGCTATGAAATGAGTATGATATATTTTAGTACTGTAAAAGGATAAATATAATATCATGAATGGTAAACAATTAGAAGAATATATATGTAAAAATAATCCTTTATATTAATTGGCATACACGCTACCTTCCATCAGCAATACACGCTGCACCAATATTCCACTCCTTTGAAACGGTAGTCTGTCTATCTCCTTTTGTTATGAGCCTAAGCCCAACTTGACCTGCTTCAATTCCTTGCTCGGAACCTGCAACGAGAATTTCCCAGCACACTTGCTTCTGAAACTCAGTACCCAACAGACAAACAGGCCCCGACTCGGGCTGGATCATAACCGCCATTGAAAAACTAACTTTTTGGCTAAGACAAACAGCAGGATCCATCTGGCCACAATATCTACCACTTGTTACAGGTTCATCATCAAGAACACACACAGCGCCTGAGATTCCCGTCTAACGACCAAAACCATGGTATCATATCAGATTCCAATATACAAAAAGATAAGAAAAAAAATTATAAATTCATTGTAATGAAATTGAGATTGTATCAAATTACTTGGAGGGCTCGATTGGCTAACTGATTGGAACGAATTCGGCGTGCAATGCTTGAAACCCGTTCACGTGCAAATGAATCATCAAGAACCGAATCACCACCAACCGCCCTAATGGCTATTGACATGGCAAAAGCTTCCCGACTTCCGGCATTTGGAATAGATGATATCAGGGTAGCTTCTATTTCCTTCCATTTCCTTTCTTCCTTTTCTAAAAGAGCTTTTCTCCTCTCTTTACCCTTTCCTTCTTCTTCACGCCTCTGCATTAATATTTCTTCTTCCATCTCTTTCTCTCTTATATAACTACACGTTTTTTTATTACAAAAAAAGGAGTCAAATAAATCAGACTTTTGACAAAAAAAATATCTTGATTTGGGTCCTTACCTCTCTTGTATAATTTCAAACTGTCTGCGGTCTTCGGGCATCCATTTTTTGATCTTTTTAGCACTTAAATCTGAAAACCCGATGCTATCAAGAAAGAGCCTTAACCGAACCTCATCCTGACAAAGAAGAATAAAAGACGTATATAAATTATTAATTTTTAAAATATCAAGAAAATGTGATGTTATGAAATATGAATCAAATTCACCTGCACACGTTCAGCTTTAGCAGTTAAACCTAGCAAAAGAAGCAAATAACCACCAAATTTATCCCACATGTACACCCATTCTGTGTCGATTGCTTCTTCTAAAGCTAGAATCCGTGCATGTGCACACATTTCTCTTCTATAACCCATATCATTAGCTGAGGAATGTTGAAATAATATCCCGTGTTTTATTTTTAGAATAATTGATCCTGCAGCTAATTCTTCAATTTTCAAACGGTCTCTTAATTTCATGACATCTGCTCTAGGGAGCACGAAATTTCCTGCTCGGTCACGTGTAATGTTGGGATCCCCAACTAAAAGAGCAGCTGAGCTGGCAGATCTCTGTGGAGCCGAATATGTTCCTGATAGAGCATTTCTTGTCTGTATAGGGAATAAAGCAAACCCATTTAAAAATAATAATATATCATAATATAAAAATACTAAGAATTTCACTTATTAAAACTTGTAATATACCTTGGTGGCAGATCGAGCAATTGCTTGAATGATGGTGTCCTTACTGAGAAAGTGAACAGCATCTTCCATCATCTATTAATGGGAGTGCAAAAATCAGCTATATGAATTAAATGGAAGTCAACCAAGAATAAAAGTTTTGGTCAAAAGTCAAACCTCCAGAGTCAAACATGGGCGAGAAACGGCAAACCCAAATGATACAACCAGTGTAATTGCTGAAACAGCTGCTCCAGCAAAAGGTGGATAAATTACTAAACTTGCAACAACACCCCAGCCTTCAATTGCTAATGCAATCCCATAAAGAACAATGAAAGCAACACTGTTGATGAAAAGAGAAATTTGAGGTACTTATTGTGAAATTAAAGAATAATGGATGGATTTACTGAAAAAGAAAAGCATTTTACAAGGGGGCAAAGTGGAGATTTCAACAAACCTGACATTTTTTCCACAATCAGCATGAGCATCATACACATATACAGGGAGAACTCGTGGAGAATATACTACTATAGGAGGTGAAAGAAGCACCTACAAAAGAATTTATTTAAAAAAAAAAACAGATTATGACGGTAAATATAACCTCAATAATTAAATACCCTCAAGAGCAGAAAAGAGTGCTTGTTTACTGAGTTTATTCATTTATCAATAAATGTAAACTTATTCATTTAGACAAGGTTTAAAAAAGCGGAAACGAGCCTCGAGGCGTATTCTGTTAGCCTCACGAGGCATAAGCCTCGAGGCGGACCGAGGCGTAAGCCTCAAAACTATATTGAAATATAATTAAAATTACAAATATATTTAATAAAAGTTGCAATTTAACATAAAACAAACAATAAAAGTGTCACAATTTAAACATCAAAATACTCTAACAAGCAAAGTTAATAATGTTTTGAACTTCAAATGTTAAAAAATTCATCTTCTGCCGAAGAACCACCGAAGACCGCCGAAGACCACCAAGCACCGAGCGCCTACTGCCATTTTTGTGAGATTGGAAGTGAATTACGTGAGCGATTGAGAGAAAAATAGGGTTTTCAGATTATAAATTTACTTAAAAGGTCAAAAAAAATACCAAAAAGGTAAAATTAACAGGTCAAAAAAAAAATATGTCTGTGGTGAGGCTTAAACCTCACCGCCTCTACGCCTCGACACGACTCGGCCCGCCTCGACACAACCGAGGCTTAAGTTCCAAATCACCCACCTGAGGCTACGCCTCAAAGACGTTTTCTGGCCGCCTCAGCCGAGGCGTACGCCTCGAGGCGCGCCTCACGACGACTTTTTAAACCATGCATTTAGATAGTATTTTTACATTTTTTTTCATATGATAGGTATTTCACATTTTTTGCATAGATGTAGCTTGAAAATTAATTGTCTAAATTCTTATGAAAACTTATTACATTCAATAACTTTAGATTCTATGAGTGTGGACTAAGTATAGGTTACTTGTGGAATACTTAGAAGAGTAAATAACTCAATACATACTTAATCTTCACTACAAAAAGTAAGTGTGTGTGTGTAATCTTAGTTTGAAGGAATTTATGTGCATCGTGGAATCACATTGCATCAACTGTAGCAATGTGATCTCATCACCATATCATCGAGATCGCGTTATCATTCCTGATGCGTGACCAGGATTGCATATTTCTTAATCTTCAAATAAATGGTTATAATCATCAGTCAAGTGGGAGCATAAGGAACATTTAAGTATTAGCCAAAAAGATATGCAAGCATGGGTGAAACAAAAGTTTGATTTGGTTTCTAGCTTAACCACAACATGAAGAACTCTGCCACCGACCTTGGTGCTTGCGCCCGCGGTTTACCCGTTCCCCCCAGTTAGTCGGGTATTGGGGGGGCCCGGGGTTTACCACACAAGTGGGTTCCCCGGTCATTAAAAAAACATGAAGAACTCTTAAAAGCACATCTGAATATAACATTGTTAGTTGGAAAAAATATTTTGTTTTAATACAGGTGATTATTTATTCATGTTTACATGGGCCTTTAAGAACTCAAAAATAAAATCATTAATGCATTTAGCAAGATTAATTATTAACCCTTTTGCCAAGTAGGGACATGATAAATTATTCATTTGTTAAAGTTATATATTTATTGGACATTCATTTATGATTTGTCATTTTATCAAGGTTAAACAGTATAAGTAACGTACAGTTAATGCCCTGCCAGCAAGAAGAAACAAAAAAGAAAAGTAACCAACAGAAGCTCCAACAAAAGATTTGCCTGAAAAGTTAAAAAATAAGATTGCATCATATGTTAATTGTGAATCTTTTATAGGAAAAAAACCACCAAAAATAGGATTTTTATTTACCTTGATGCCATCCCACAAAGAAAGCAGCAAGAGCCAGTAAAAATGCAAGAAAAGAAACAACAAATGTTTGCATTCTTGTTAGGTAAAAGTTATTTGAAGCCCAAAAGTGGATGATCCCAATAGCTAGAACAATGAGCAGCAGAAGTAAAAGAAATGATGCCCCAATCTGTGGCCATTTAAAACAAATGTTTAAATCAATATAATGCTACATACATGGATCAAGGGACAAGTATGTAAATGTTGTAAAATTACCGTCCATGGTTCGATTATGACAATCACAGCTGAAATTGCACTAAGAAGAAGAAGAAGACCAATTATGACAAACACATAAGCACCTCGTGAAAGTCTCCAGTTATCATCCTTCCTGAAAGTCATTTTTCAAAATTAAAAACCATTAATAATGTGGATTACAATCTAGAAAGTAAATATGCGAGATTTGTTTACCATTTAAGGAAACCGGAACAAAGTGATAGCAAAGCAGGGATGCACACTAAAGGAAGTAATGCAGCCAGAAAATCACTTTTTTCTGGAACATTATTGTCTCTAGAGTTGACAACTTCAAGGTACGATGCACCACAAAATGCAACCAGAACAACTGTAAAAAATGTGAATGAATATTCATAAAACACTTTGTCAAATAAATTGTAGCAATAAAGATTTGTTGGTTTTCCATTACAGTTTTTATTGTAATTTTCACCTGAAAATATGGCTACACATATAGCTGAAGACAGAGAAAACCGGTATGTGGCAAACCAGGATGCAATTGGTAACAGGCCCGTAACTATTAGAGCAATAACAGAAGCCATAGCCCAGCCCAGGTAGAACGGTGATGCGTATGGTGATTTGATACTATTTTGCCTATCAGCCCAACCCTTGTAGCCCAATTCCTCTAAAGGTTTTGCAGAGACTATTGAACCAAGAGCCAATACTGATCCAACAAATATTGATACGCAGATCGAAAGAACAACCCCCTACAACGAAGCAAATTTAGGTAAATTATGCCCTAAAATAGTGCAAATCAACAAGTCGCTATTAAGCAAGGGTTACATATTCATTGGCCACCTAAATACTCAAGAAGTTTCATTAAAAAAAGAATAAATTGCCGAGATGAATTGCGTTTTACTAGTATTTCACTCTTGGTCCCTCGTCGTTATAAAATACTCATATAGTCCCAAACCTTTAAACACTTGTAACACATGCAGTCCTTTAAGTCACAAAATTACCCTCACATGCTTGACCAAATTACCCTTACCTAAGGATTGTATGGGTAAATTATAAAACCTAGAGATCAAGAGTAAAATACTAGCAAACCATAGGTACCATTTCAGCAAATTACTCTTTGAAAAATAGTAAAATTTAATGCCACCCAAATATCAATTTGTTTTCGCTTGAGCACTCCCGAAAAAAAAAAACTAGCAAGAAAATAACATCAAAGCTCTGGCTACATCTAGAGTTCTAAAATGACAAGAACGCTCACTAAAAAGAATCAACTTTAAATGAATTGCCAATAATATTTTTGAGTATTTAGGGGCACTTTTGCCATTTTACAAATCAAATATGTAGAAAAAACTTTAATGTTGGGCATATTTTGACATTTTACAGTTTTCTGGCAAGTTTTTACTCTGATTGGCATAAACAAAACTAAATTGATATGTTGTGTGGTCTTAGTGAAACCTTCTGAAGACTCGAACGGAAACTACACAAATTACTTTTAAAGATAGAAGACAGGAGAATTAGAAAAAGAAAAAATAAATAAACCTTTTTCATCCAGAATGAACGATAATTTCCAATTTGATTTCCAAAATTATCTCTTGATACCCAAAATCGGTAGCCATTGCGTATCCAGATAGGAATGGCCACAGAAAGGCATGCTACCATGAGTGGAACAGTTAAAGACAATCCGAGAAGAACAGATGACTTGCTGCACAAGTAACATTTATCATTAGCAAACAAATTGAAACCCATTAAAAACAGAATTTGGAGAAAAAAATGAGCAATTGTACCTCAAGAAGGATAGCAGAAGACCGACACAAGTGCTCAGTAGCCAAGCAATAAAACCGTACTGAAAAATTATAGGAAATTCACAGAAAAACACAAAGAAAATGAATAAAAAAACGCATAAAAAAAGCGTATCTTGAAGGTTAATCATGCTCTGAAATGTGAATTATGTTTCAAGAACTGACGTTTTACAAACATAATTAAAATTATAACGTTATTGTACCTTTCGTGGTTTGGAAGTCATCACCATATCTTCAGCTTGCAAGGCCCGGAGGAATGCCATAATTGAACAAATAACAAGTGATAATAGCAGCACTGCGCACCCAAATTCAAACTGCATGCATTTTGCATATTAGGATTAAAAGACAACAATTACCCTAAGATTTTGGACTTCAAACATTTGACGAAAGGTAGTATCCTTATGCATACCTGTTGATGAGTTGCACCAATAACTTCAACAGTTTTCGGACGAAACTTGCCCACAATTACAGTTTCAACAATAAACACAAAACTAAAAAGAACCCAAGCCCGTTCAGGTGTACCAGCAATATGATTCAAAAGCAATCTAAAGAGCTTTAACCATTTTTCCAGCCCACGAACCCTAAGTTCTTCAGATAGTGATATTTGATAATGTAAATCATTGTTAACATCATTTGAGTCAGCAATCATGATATCGTTATTATCACGATGATCTCTATCTGCATCCAAACTACTTCTCTGCAACAACGCAAGTATCGTTGGATCCAACCCGTTTTCTTTCAACATAACCGCAAAATTCGGGTCTAAACCTTTATCTTGCAATAAATTAGTCAACTCAATATCTCCGGCCCGTGCTCTCTTTTTCAGTAAAGATGTAATTCTTGGATCATTTAATTTTTCTTGAAACGCTAAAGCCAAATTTAAATCCAACACCTGTTGGTTAGCAGAGTCATTAGACTCACACCCTTGGCTTTCGAGCCCGCTGCTAGAACAGACAACTAATGAGCAGTTCGGGTCAGAATTTGACGGGCCAACCACACCCTCTTGAATAGCAGACCTACACGAACTGGTTCTTATGGCTAAACTTGGTCTTCCACTGTCTAAACTTTTTTCACTGTTGACACCTTCCAAGTGAGCCCAGGTGTTTGGGTCACCCATGCAATGTGTGCTGTTACCAAGGTGGCCCGTTTCAGCACTACTACTTCGTTTGACACTTGATCCGCAACCTTCTGATGAGCTTGATGAACTGTTTTGTTCTTTTCTTCTAAAACCCTCTCTTAAACGGATCACAGTACTCTGTAAAGCATCTCTTCTTGCAGCTATTGGGTTTGTGACAGATAACTGACGTGTTACAGCTGCACCAAGTAAAACAGACCCCACAACCGCATAACTAATGCAGTGCCCAAGATACCTATAAATTACCAAAAGAAAGAAATTGTTGATAATATTAAATATATTTAAATAACATAGATAAAGTATAATTATGTAGGGTGAGAGAAACAGACCAGTAATGAACTCCAAAGCAAATCAAGAAAACACGAGAAGTGCCGGCAACAAATAGAGCAATGACACGGCTTTGTAGAAGCTCAAAACCGTATAAACAAGCACCCATGTTCCAATCTAAGAAATTATATTAAATAGTGAAAAAAAGCAGTTATAAGAATGTACAAGTTATCTAGTGTTGGTTTAAAATATACCAAGAATTATAACTGCTGCTGATGTAATAGCCCCAAGCCAGTTGGACTCTTTTGCTGTTAGGCCATATAATATAGAATACACAAGAAGCACAAGAAGTGACCCGAGATAGAGAAGTCCAAGGTGTGACACCCTGAAATAATGATAAAAAAAATTAGAGAAAAGGATTGTCAAACAATTAGTGAAAATAAATCCAACAGGCTAGCAAAATTATAAGTAGATATAACTTCTTAGAAATAGAAAATATATCTTCTGATAATAAAAACTAGAAGTTGCAATTTCGGCCCATTTACTAATGAATGTGTCAATTCAGATTACTTTCATCTCTAAGTGGTCGAATAGGTAAAAAATAAAAAATAAAAAAAGCTATTATCTAGAAAGTCACCCAAAGTGTTCAAGAAACTGGATTATCATTGTTCATATATGTTTCAATCTTTTCAGACAAAACTGCCAATTTTGACCTGTTTCCCAACCCACCCATCTTATCATCTCTAATAAATATTGATACTTTGACGAACAATTTATTTTTTTCAAAAATGAAAAAATGTACTTACCTTTTAGACTGTCTAGGATACAAATCATTCGGATCTGGTGGTTCGGGTAAGCATGCAACAGGACCCACTTCAATACAGTCAGAATAAGCAAATTTGTATGCACTTCGAACATATTCATCAACATCCAAACCGTTGCCTATAAAAGTTTACATCCAAAAATGCAATGAAGAGATAAATTAAATACTAAATACTAATGTTTACTAAACCCAATTGAAAAGAACAATGTACCATTAAAGACCATTCTGCAAATGAAGAGCATGTTGATTGCTAAAGCAATTGCTGACACCCCAAAGAAGAATCCAGAAGGTGAATACCGTTGAGGGGCCGTTGAGCCAGCTGTCACATAAACTGCACACAGTTCATATGCGCATAGCAACGCAACAGCCAGAAGAAGAAGAACAGCAACTGCCCCTGTTTCAAGATTATAAACATGAAAAGGCTGCATCATTTCTATTCTTTTATACAGTTTTAATAAACTGAAACAAATTTTACAATTCCAGAATGACGTACTTGAACTCTGCCATTGTGTTCTCCACCAAAGCATGATTGAATAGAATGCTAAAAGCAGAGCTGTTCCAGCCATGATGACTGCTAAACCGATAATATCTCGTCCCAATATTAAAATTAACCAACATCCCCATGATATTAGAACAATAATTGGAGAAATGACAGCTAGCCATGCACAGAGGGAGAGAAAACCACATAATATTCCCAGCTGAGGCCCTTGTAAGAAGCTTGGCCATTTTCTAGCATAAATCCAACTGATATTTGCAAAAAAAGATTCATATAAACCAATTATGATTGCATGAAGTCTTAAAATAAAAATGTAAAAAAAATAAACTAATGGTGTTGAGTTATAAGTTCCTTTACATAATGGCATAAGTGTCATAGACACTTGGGGGAGGTAGAACCGTAAAATGTTCAGTCATATATTTTCTTAATTAGATAATTAGATCATTAACTAACATTTGCGTCACCAAGTATGGGAATTGAGATATTTTTAAAAGAAATGATTTTCAAACTTGTTATGTGGAATCCTCTATATAACCTTAAACATTCTTCTCATTTGGTTTTTTTTCCACTTAAGGTTTAACCAGTAGCCCAATGTTCATAAAACCATAATCATAGGTACAACATGATTACAGCATGTCAATTTTAAAAGATAAGATTTTGAGCCTTGTTTTGAAGAAGTCATCTAAATAATCTTAAACAACATAATAACAACATGTTTTTTTTAAAATACAAGATTTTGAGTCTTGTTTTGTAGAAGTCTCTAAATAATCTTAAAGAAGCTCACACAGTTTTCAAACAGCTAAAAAAACTATTCAAGCATTTTTTTTCATTTGTCTCCTCTATTTAAAATGCAAAAAGAATTTCTCAATGTATATATTGTTTTATATCATCCCTTAAACTTGTAATTAAACCGTAAAGTAATCGATGCTAGCAGAAGTTTCAATCGGTGAGATTCTCAAGTCCCAGAAGTTTAACCTTCTTAAGATTACAACTAAGCTCAACATGATTAACAACTCCAGTACACATTTCTAGAAGATCCACGCTCAATTCAAATGTAAAATTAAAGACCCCCCCCCCCCCAAAAAAAAATAAATAAATAAATAAAGATAAAGCAGCCATAAAAAGCAATTGCATTCCTTACTGCTTCAAATCAGAAACCAAAATTATAAAGACAATGTTAGGCAAACTAAACGAAGAAGAAGTACCTGTAAATCCGCCATGGCCGCCAATTAACGGCCCAAAGTATCGCGAAAGAAGCCGACCCCAAGATAGAGAAAAGGGTACCCGAAATTATGCATGCTATCATTACTTTCTTATCATCCCCATCCATGGCTTCTTCCCCCTTTTCTCTCTACCCTTCAGCTACTTCATACAATTCAATACAAACAAACACACAAATCAAAAGCAAATTCAACAAAAAAATTTCAAAACCTAACATAAAAATTAACCTAAATGAGTAAATGATATGCAATTGAAGCAAATACCTTACTTCACTGAACTGATTTTAACTGCCACAGCATCACGAAATCTCCTTCTTGAGAAACTAGGGTTTATTCTGCTTCTTTCAGCAAGATAACACCACTATCTAATCAAAGCCAAAATCAAAAGTTAGGGTTTTCTAGAATGCAGCGATGAACGACTTCAACAACATCAATTTAGAATTTTCTTGTTGCGTTTGAACCCCTATTCGATTTGTTAGACCTATTTACGCCCGTTTCACACTTGCACAGAGTGAAATTTGGAGCTTTTTGACGAAATTTGAGAGAAAGAAGTCAAGAACGAGTAAAATTGGGGATTTTGGATAGTGGTTTTGTAAATAATGATAAAATAACAGCACAGGCAAACGCTTGTCTCAAAGGAATTCATATCATCCACTTGAAAAATGGCGCGTGGAATTCACCTCCAATCACAAACGAGTGTTGATTCTTGACTCGGTATATTATTGGCGCGTTAACTCAGTGAATCGAAAGTGTGTGTGGGGAAGCGTTGGTTTATTTCTACCGAGTTATTACTCGGGAAAAAAACCCGGTTTTCAGGGGAATTAGGGAAAAGTGTGTGTTGAAATTCCACAAGTTAAAAAGTAGAGGGGCCCATAATCAAATTTGTCAAACTTGACGGTTGTTAAGTGAATTTCGGCTTATGAATTATTGGGTTGAATTTTAAAAAATTAGGGTTTAAGTCGTATTGGGCTGGGCCGAAGCGAACGTTTGTTTTGTGGACTTTCAAAATTTTGAACAATATGGGCATGCTATTGGTAATTGGTATGTTGAGCGGCCCATTATGGCCTATGTCAATTTATGAAGAGTGTGGACTTGTGCAGTTTATACTCGGGCCAAGTTTTTGGACTGTTATACTAAACTAGAGGGTTACAACTAGAGGCGGGCAAAAAAAGGGGACCCGGACCCAGAACCGGCAACCTGAACAGGAACCGAACCCGGCTATACCCGAACTGATGGGTACAAACGGTCCGGTTTTTTAGACAAATTAAAACCGAAACCGGAACTGGTTCCACATGTACCCGGCCAAAACCCGAACCGGAACAGGCCAAAACCCGAACTGGAACCGGTCAAAAACCTGTAGGATGCCGGAGCTGGAGCCGGAACCGGGTATTGACTTTGTTGACCGGAACCGGTTCCAAAAAAATCCGATTTGTGCACCTCTAGTTACAACTTATACAACCAACTGACCAGGTGTTGTGATAGTATTTTTGAAAATAAATTACCGATATGATC
The DNA here is from genome assembly GCA_009363875.1 of Mikania micrantha. Taxonomy (NCBI): domain Eukaryota; kingdom Viridiplantae; phylum Streptophyta; class Magnoliopsida; order Asterales; family Asteraceae; genus Mikania; species Mikania micrantha. The sequence continues at coordinate 57,149,892 of CM018687.1, read as the reverse complement.
CCTATGGTTTGCTAATTATATCACTCTTGAATCTTGATCTCTATTTTCATAATTACTCATATGCTCCAAAACTTTTGACATTTATAACACATATCGTCCTTAGGTCACTAAATTATCATCACATAATTGACCAAATTACTCTCACGTAACGACTATATGTGTTACAAATGTAAAAAGTTTGGGACCACATAGGTAATTTATGAAACCTAGTGTCACACCCCTGGCTCACGGCGGCCCGGGCGCTGTGACCCGAATTGGTTTCATGGATAATATTGTCTCAGTCATAGTTTATTATTCATTTTAATATGTTTCAGCGGAAGCGTTGTTTCATAAATTCGTAATTTTATTAATAATTCACATGCATGGATGTGAAAACCGTTTTTCATAATTTACAAATAATTCATACTCATAGGTATGAAAAACCACATTTTCATTGCCTATAAATAACTTTTCAGGGTTTTATAAAATTTCATATGCATAGATATAAACACAACATTTTATTTCATTTTAAACCGAGTTTTTACAAACATATTTTACATATCTCGATTTACATGGGACTTGGAGGTGTAACTCCAATCGCTCCTCGGTTTCGCCACAAGATTTTTATTTAAGGCGTCATAGGCCATAAACCTCTAATCTTGCTTCTGATTTGTCATTCATTATTACCTGAAAAGTTTTTGCAAATAAAACGTCAACATAATGTTGGTGAATACAAATAACAGACTCGATATGCAAGCATAGCATATTCGGTCCTTTAACCATAATTAATAGTGGCAATACTACACATTTAGCATGTTATTTCACTGATCGATACAAACCACTGCATACCCTGGCTTGTACTGTCACTGGTTAGGAACAACAGCGGAGTGCGTCTTACAATTGTTCCCTCCAGCCCACAGCCCGTCACTGGTTAGGTTGCCTGCGGAGTGCGTCTTACGTATAACCTTCCAGCCCACGTTACCAGCCACGTATGGAAATTTCACCCATAGTGGATACAATTTGCAAATCGTAAATATACTAATGGCCTAAATGCTGGTCTAATAGTATCCCTTTATGCGTCAAAGTTAAACATACAACGCTAAAAAAATTCATTTATAAATTTAAAAATAAGTTAGATGTATTCAATGATGATGATGATTATTATTATTATTATTATTATTTTATTATTATATTATCATTTTTACGATGTAATCAATATTATTATTGTTATTATTATTATTATTTTAAAGAAACTAAATTTTTTTTATATATACATATGGTCGGAGCTTAACCCTAACCCTATAAGTTAGTATCATATTAAATTCTTAAATTTATAAGTTTAATTAAAAAATTAGATAATATATACCTAAACGAACCAACTTCTTAATCTTCACTTTTATACTGATCAGCACCTCCTAGAGGACGGTTAAAATTTCGTATTAGGTGTCGTCGTAACAAGCCATTAAAAAAATAAACAAATAAATAAAAATCACCAAGACCTCTAACATCTAATTTGGGAGAGTGGTTACTTTTTCCATTTTATTGTGGATGTGGACTAGAAATCTCCCAAAAGTCTTGGATGTAGACCTGAAGACCTAAAAGTCTTTGGACGTCTAATTTGGGACAAGTAATTAATTTTTTTTAGTAGATTACATTTTTTTTAACAGTAATAACCGAGCGTAACGTCGTTGAGTAGTTCTGTCTCAACCGGTGCCAAGGTTGCTAGTTCATGAAATCTGGTAGTGAATGCCAGATGTTCAGCACCAATCATCACATGGTTGAGTAGTTCTGTCTCAACCTTCTTGAGTTCGTTCCTCGGGCAAAACTCGCCCCTCAGCAAGGTCTTGAAATCCTCCCAAGGCATCGCCAATGCTTCGTCTCTTCCTCGGGTTTGAACCTGGGCATTCCACCAGGTTAGTGCTCGTTTCTCAAACGATCCTGCAGCATATCTCACGCGGTGTTGATCAGGACAACCGCTAATGTCGAGAGTTGTTTCCATCTTCTCAATCCATTGGATCAAGCCGACGGCTCCCTCAGTGCCACTGAATGTTGGTGGCTTGCATCCTACAAAGTTCTTGTAGGAGTAGTCTTGACCTTGCCGTGTGTTACCACTACCTTCTCCAGTTGAGTTGGCAGTGTTGTTGCTGTTGTTACTGTTGATTCGGTTCATCATCTCGGGAATCACATCCCTCAGTTGGCTTGTCAGCAGTGTAGCCAGTGCTATGGTAGCAGGGTCCAACTCATGGACAGGTGGTGGCGGAGGAGGAGGAGGAGGTGGTTGTGTAGGAGAGTCAGGCGGTGTTGGTGTCGATGAGTGCGGAGCTGAACCTTGAGTCAGCGGTAATAGCGGTGGTTGTCTCCTCGGCGGCATTCTGATCATAACCGAAAGAAAATCGGTTAGTGCAGTGATCAGAAGCAGAAGACATATGCAAATAGAATCCTATGTTGTATGTTCACTACATGAGGGTCCCTAGGTTATTGTCTAGGCCAAGCCGTTTAAGTAATATGACCTATATTTCTCTATAACCATGGCTCTGATACCAATCTGTCACACCCCGGGCCGGCGGGAACGGATCGGGTTTTCCCGTCGGGCGGAAGGTTCCCGGGGCGCGATATCTTGTGTGATAATCAAAATGATCAGATTGTTTACATGGCACATGATAAATAATGAGAATTGCTAACATGACATATAATATAGAATTACAAAGTTAAATTACACAGTACGTGTTCATAATTTAACTAAGTAAATCTAATCAAAAAGAATCAATGCGTTTATATCTTGTATCTATACAAGATATACAAAAGTGATTCACTGTGTCATCCCCAAAAGTATGAAATCAAAATAAGCTAGGTCTTCTAAAAGTCCATTAGCTTAATACTTGCATCTATGTATCTACACCTGTCCGTCACCTGAGAAAACATGCATTTAAACAGAGTCAACACTAGGTTGGTGAGTTCATAAGTTTAGTATTTGAAAACCATTGAATTTATGTCAGTCATGTTCACAGCGTTTCCCCCAAGTTGTATTGATAATTGAATCCCATGTTTCACACCATGTCCTCTCCATGGTTATATGTACAGATAATGTTTCATCCAGTTAAGCATGCTTATATATAGGGGCATACGAAAAGGTCAAGCCCAGACGCCACCCCACCACATGCTTAACTGCATAAGACACTACCTGTAATACAACGATGGATACCCATTTCCTTTCACCCATGATTTCCCGGTATGTTTATCCCAACACTGAAAGAGGGAGAGACATAGTTATCTCTGTTAACCATTCCTGATGGAATGGCCGGCATGCTAAATGACCCAATGAATAAAGTAAGAGATGTAAACATCTCTGTTAACTAATCCTTACAGATTAGTCGGTATGTAAATAAACCAGTAATTGAATATAGAGACATAATATCTCTGTTAGCTATTCCTTACGGATTAGCCCGGCATGTAATATAACCCAAATGAACAAGTAAGAAACGAAATCGTTTCTGTTAGCTATTCCTTACGGATTAGCCCGGCATGTAAGATATCATACTCGATATCTAGAGCGAAACTTAATAGTTTCTGTAACTAATCATTATTGATCAGTCCGGCGTGTAGAATACCCAAACAATTGAATAAAGAAACATAATAGTCTCTGTTAGCTATTCCTTACGGATTAGCCCGGCATGTAAGATATCATACTCGATATCTAGAGCGAAACTTAATAGTTTCTGTGACTATCGGTACTAACCAGTCCGGTGTGCAAGATATCATACTCGATACCTAGGTAGGGACATAATAGCCCCAGTAGCTGTCACCCATATCCAGCCCGGTGTGTAAAGTGTCCTACTCATGATTCCTCGTTAGAGACGTAATAGTCTCAGTAGCTGTCATTTCTGATCAGCCCGGTGTGTAAGATATCCTCCCACGATATCTATTGAAATGAACTCGTTTCCTAGCTTTTAAGCGTGATATTAATTTGATTGATAGTACCCCTCGTGCCCGGTGTGATTTAGTTAATTACCCCAAAGTTCTAGTGATTAAAGGTAGTGATTTCTTGACTGATCTATGGTTGTGTAACCGACATCCTCTGACGGTTATAAGATGTGCTCTAAATAGAGTCTTAGTAAGTAATGATGGTATGTATGGGAAATGCCATCCCAAAAGCGTGTGCATGCGATATCATCCTCGATATCACAAGTAAATGTCTCAACTGTTATCTCGTGTTGAGTGTTCTTACTAACTTAAACATAGTGTTATAAGAACATGTCTTATACACGATGTTAGTAATGTGTGAATGATCTTGTTATCATGAAGTTACATTATCATGATTATCATTCTTGTTATTTGTAATTGTTATTGGCATGTTATCCCTTGTTTTCCCGTTTTTCTATCGTGTAAGAATAATGAAAAGCTGTAAGATATATTCTTAACAACTTATATTATCCTAGTGCATACATGTGTCAAGAAGCTATAGTGGTATATATCTTCCTAACTATTTCAGGTGTGAGATAATGAACAAGCAAGCATGGAATGATAAACGATAATAAAGGTAAACAATATTTATCTAGATCATGAATTAAGCAATATGTTAATAGAAAACTTTTAAGTAATTAAAAGTTTAGCATGTTTCTCAGCCCCGAGCTTTGAAATCAGAAAAGATTAGAAAAGGGGCATATGAACTCACCTTGTTGTTGTAGAGTTGACTTAGCTTAAAGAAAGGAGATGCGCGCTCTTGTCTGTTCTTGTAGTTGTGTTCACGTTTCTGTATTGATTTCATGTTGTATTTAACTTATAGTTATGAACTGTAGTTGTTTTGGGTGTATACATATGTGTTAACCCAATGTGGGCTAACACTTGGGAGTCTCCATCTTGGTCTTTATTCGGCCCAACTATCTTGTAAAATAAATTCAACCGTATTCACCCTACTTGTGTTAACTTAGCACCCTTTGATTATTAAAGTGTGTCTTACTTGGATTGTCATCATGACAAAATGTTATGTGTATAAAAACTGAATATTATTGTCTAACATATTTGAAATATTATGTGTTAAACTTTATGGTCCAACCCCCCTTCTTGTAACTTTTTGTACCCAACACCATTTCTTTGTACATTATTAACTAAAATGATGAAGTTAAGCAAGTTCCTACCCATTTTGTTGTATGGGTCGAATTGTAGACATGGGCCCAACGATTAAATTTCAAATCTAATTGGGCCATGATAGGCCGAATTATTGGTGTTGGGCCTGTGTAATCATTATTGGGCTCAATGGAAGGATTGGGCCGATGTACTTAAGCTGGGCCGAAACTAATAGGCCATTGGGCCAAGTAAAGAAACGTGTGACTTAGGTTGTGGTTGGGCTAAATCTGTCACATGGCCAATCAGTTGTGCCGAATGGATTTTTTTCTTGTGCCTAAATGAGATTGTGGGCCGGTTATAAAGGTTGGGCCCGTGCCAAAATGGCTTAATCGATTAGTCCATTTAATTGTTGCTGGGCTTGATAGGAACTGACTTAAACACGTTTAGGCCTAAGTTAGTGGGCCACAGTGTATAAAACTTGGGCCAGTGGGTGATGCTTAACTACACGTATGAGTTTGCCATAATCAAAAGGGTTCGCAGGCCAAGCTTAGATTCGGCTAACAAATCCACAGCATGAGATTCGGTCCTGAGCATGAAGGTTCGTCCAAGGTGTTAGAGGGTTCGGCTAAGGTCTGACATGAAGGGTTCGCAGCTAACTTTGCTTAGGTTCGTGGGTCCTTGAAGGTTCAACCAATAAAGGTTGAACATAGGTTCGTCATCTGAAGAGTTCGTGAATGAGGAGGGTTCGGCAGCCTCATAGGTTCGTGAACATGTAAGGGTTCGTGGCCAATAATGGTTCGTGAGTTGATGGTCATATGGTTCGGCTGATGATCCCCGAACCTGTGACCCCGGCTGTTGCATCGACCCCCCCTCTCGAACTCACAAATTTGCAGGTTGTTCTCGTGATTATAATGATGCGATTTGGCTTTTTCAAAGACGTATAGTTCAAAGAAACATGGGGTTAGCCGGTTCTAATGTTGGGGTCGAACCACAATGATGAAAACCCTATTTTCAGCTATGTTTCAAGCATCATACCTTCGATTTTGGCTGACCAAATCACAAGATCCGTTGTACTTTCGTGTAGAGCAAGTCGAGAGCTTCGCGTGGGCGCAAGAATCACTCAAATTGGTTGAGAAACGAAAAAGTTATGGAGCTTTGAAGATCTTCAATGGTGGTGGGTGTGGGTTCCGAACTTGAGAGAAAAAAAATGAAGTGTAGGTGATGAAAAGTGAATTAAATGTTTCAATTTATGCTTTAAATACCCCGCGGGTATTCGGGTTGGTTTCGGTTGCTCGGTTCGCGTTTTCTTCGCGCATCCGGATAATTACGCGTAATCAAATTGTAACCAATAAAAGAAAGTTGTTTAAATTATTTTGATGAGTTTCAAAATTGTAAAGTGTTTATTATTTTATTTTTTATTAATATAATCTCGTTCGTGACGTGTTTCGTTTTCGTTTCGTCAGATCGCGTCACTTACGTGCGTCTTCGTACAGAGCGCTAACTGTACGAACACGATCGTATGTTTCACTTTCTGATTTGGTTTTCTAATTATCAGTTATCGTTTAGAACGTTAAACTCACAGATATGTTTGTGTGAATCGTCAACCACGCAAACACACTGTCAGTTTATTATTCTGAAACGACACTGCAAATCTGATTTGAACTGTGTTTCCTCACTGTCGGACTCAACTGAACATCCTGTTATCACTTTGCTGTCACGTTGAATTGTCGGTCATCTGATTCCTGTCATCTATGGATATCAGATCGCAACCGATTTGTTATTGCTTTTCATTTGCACATTGTTGTTTCTCTTGAGTCGTTGTATTTATTGTATTTAAGTTTTTCACTTCAACACATACAACTGTGATTTGTTTTCCGAGTTCTGTTGTCACACAACTGTTTACATACTGTATTTACACACAGTACGTGATGAAAGTACACACACCGTACGGACTTGCCGTACGGTTTAGTACTAGTTGTCACATTAACGAACACGAATTTTGTGTTCGTGTTCGTTTATTAAGAAAATGAATATGTTCGTGTTCGTTCATTAATAAATTAAACGAACTGTTCATGAACATAAACGAACTAAAATAAACGAACAAACATAAATAGACATTTTTTTAACACCATTAAACAATTATAAACGAACATGAACACTATTGAACAAACATAAACAAACACAATTGAACAAGTATAAACGAGCACAAACGACAAGTCTCTTAAATGTAAATATATATCATTCGTAAATTAGTCAGTTAACCGAACAAAAACTAACATTACATAGTTAACGAACATTAACGAACACAAATAAACGAACGTAAATAAACGAACATAACCGAACTGTTCATGAACATAAATAAACGAACACAATGTGTGTTCATGTTCGTTCATTTAATTAAACGAACACAAATTTTATGTTCGTGTTCGTTCATTTATTAAATAAACGAATTTCTTACCGAACAGTTCATGAACTGTTCGGTTCGTTTACAGGCCTACCGGGCGCTACCCTCGGAAGAGCTGCATCTGATGCGCAAAAACCAGCTTATTTGCTGTAAAAACTGCGCCCTCCATCCGTTCAGAATCCGAGATTAAGCTCAAGATTCTTCCCCTCACCTGGAATCCATCAAAGTGTCTCAAGTGAGAGTTGAATCATTGACCTCCACATTGAAAGGTGGGTCTTCTACCACTAGGACAAATTATTTAGATAGTAAATTATATAAAACGTATTTTAAATTTGTTAGATGCTGCACATTTCATTTTTATGTTTAAATAGTGTTATTAAGAAACTTTATATAAATATTTTGTTACAGATCATGTCATTTACACCAACTTTTATAAAAAGTTTAATTATATTTTTAAATAATAATTTTATCCTTATTTGTGAAGGACTAAATCTGTAACCTTTTTTTCTGCTTTTTGAATTTTTACAAGAAATATATTTGATTAATTCCTCATCATAAAGTAAATACTTACAAATTTCGGGAAATAATCAAATAGGAAAAGAATTTTGTCTAAAAAGAGTCGAAACCGACGTAAGTTTAATATGTGTCATATTAAAAAAAATGAATTAATGATAACTTAGGTATAACATCTTTTTTTTTACTGGATTTTTATTCTTTTGTACTGGACTTTTTTGTTCTGTATTTATTTGCATTGTATTTTTTTGTACTGATTTTTGTTTTTTGTATATAATTTTTATTTTTTGTATAGGATTTTTGATTTTTTGTATTAATTTTTCATTTTTTCTAATGGATTTTTTTGTACTTGATTTTGTTTTTTGTATTGGACTTTATGTTTTTGTGTTTTTAACATGGCATATGTTAAACTCATATTGATTCTCACTTTATTTAGGAAAAACTCTCTCCAAAAAGATCCAACCCGTATAATTTTGATGTGAATAGTGAAAAATGGTTAAGTGATAATATATGGCTATTATCCTTTTATTAATGTCTTGTTTGTGATTTCATCTAAAAATGACTTGTTAACTTATTGGTTTTTTCAAAAAGCCAATAAGTTAATAAGTTGTTTGTTAAACTTAAAAGAACTTTTGAAAATTACTTTTTGTAAAAGGGTAGTAAGTTGTTTTTCAAAAGATAAAAATTCTAGCTTTTCAAAATGACTCATGACTTATTGAAATAAAATTACAAGTGTACGCCACTCTTTATCCTTTACTCAATAACCTTAAAATGATGTCAATAAAAAAATGTACTTTTTGGTCATTTTAAAATTTTATTTTGGAAAAACTAATCCAAACATATTTTTAAAAGCTTCATTTCAAAAAGCCATAAGTTAATAAGCACTTTTGACAAAAAATATTTTTCAAGTTAAATAAGCAATCCCAAACAAAGACTAAGGACATTGTCTATTTCGTAAATGATACAACTTATTACAAGCCCAACTGCTTTACTAGTAAGTGGGCCAAGCTTTAAAACTGTTAATTGACCAAGACTTTTTATACAAGCCTAAAGCTTTGAACTTAGAGCTTATATAAACCCAGATCGGGACATATATATTTTGACATATCATATAGAAAATCAATACACTTTGATACAACAAAAATGAGAAATAACTTTTGTCATAAATTTTCCCATCTTTTATTTGTAGTTTCACTTATCTTGATATGGTTTAAGGTTACAACGGTCACTCCTCTTAACCATGATCTCAAAGCACGAGGACGAGTTCGAACAAGGAAGTGCATCGATAGCGAGAGGCATGCGCTTCTTGATTTCAAATCCTACATTGATCAAGACCCAAATGATTGCCTCTCTACATGGAAAACTGATGAAGAAGCACCCAATGATTGTTGTAGCTGGAATGGAGTCGCTTGTAACGACAAAACAGGTCATGTCACAAGCCTCGATTTGAGCCGTGGAAATCTTGAAGGTAATATTAGCCCTTCATTGCTTAACTTAAGCCACTTGAATCATATTGACCTTCAAGGGAATTCATTTAATGGATCCATTCCAATGTTCATTGGTTCCATGACACAATTAAGGTATCTTGATCTTTCCAGCAATTTATTTAATGGATCTATTCCCATGTTCATTGGTTTTATTACTCAATTAAGGTATCTTGACCTTTCATACAATTCATTTTCTGGGTCAATCCCTCCACAACTTGGAAACCTCACCAACTTGCAAGTGTTTTTGCTTAATTCTCTAAGCAATTGCACAGTTGAAAACATACATTGGTTGTCTAATCTCTCTCATTTATACCACCTTGAATTGAATGGTATTTCTTTAGGTAAAGCAAACCATTGGGTAAATGTAATCACAAGTCTTCAAAAACTATCATATTTAAGATTAGAGGGATGTGACTTGTCACAGGTCATGCATTCATATTCTTCATATGTGGACTCCAATTCTTCAACTATTGTTGAACTATATCTTGGAAACAATAATCTAAACTCATCCATGTATCATTGGTTGTTCTTGTTAACTAGCAATAGACTAGCATGTCTCGATATCTCTGGCAACAAGTTGGATGGGATTCCCAAATATTTTGGGAATCTTTGCAGTTTGACATCTTTGATTTTTGATGGCAACTCAATGCCTATCAAATTTCCGAGTTTCCTAAACAACCTGTCTGGATGCACATCGGCTGCATTGCAAGTACTAGATGTCTCAAATGGTCAATTCACAGGGTCATTGCCAGATGATATCCAAAAGTTTACATCCTTACAAGAGCTGCATCTTCCTTATAACCGGTTAAATGGAACTGTAAGCGAAAAAGTGTGGGAACTACCCAAGCTTCAAATTTTTTTCGTTTCTTCCAATTCTCTAACCGGTGCTATCTCAGAAAAAATTGGAAAGTCAAAGCTTCTTAACTTAGATCTTTCAAACAACTCACTCGAAGGAGTTCGTTTTGGAGCTCAAGTTTCAAATCTTTCTGATATAACTTCTATTGTCTTGAGTTCTTGCAAATTAGGACCTCATTTTCCTAAATGGATTCAATCACTAAAGGATCTTACCTATCTTGATATTGCCAACACCAATATTTCTGACACAATTCCTGAAGAGTTTTGGAACACTTGGCCTTCTCAATTGACACATCTAAATCTTTCTTTCAATAACATCACTGGGAAAGTAACAAACTTGTTATCAAACTTTAACCCTGATTGTAAAACCTCAAGAGTAGATTTGAGTTCCAACAATTTTTATGGGCCTATACCATATGTTTCATCATCTGTGGAATGGTTGGACCTTTCAAGAAACAAATTCTATGGAGGAATCTCCTTTTTGTGCCAACTTGTTGGTGGATCCTTATCATTTCTTGATCTCTCAAACAATTCACTGACCGGACCGATTCCAAACTGTTTGTGGAATTTAAGAAACCTAAAAGTTCTTAATCTAGGACAAAACAATTTGTCTGGAAGGCTTCCTGCTTCTCTTGAGCATATGATCAACCTTGAGGTTTTGTATTTATACAACAATAGCTACTCAGGTGAATTGCCAATATCTTTAAAGAATTGCACCAAGTTAATACTTTTGGAATTAAGTGGCAACAAGTTTTCAGGCCACATGCCTCTTTGGATTGGAGAAAAGTTATTGGGGTTATATGTACTTGGCCTAGCATCAAACTACTTTGTTGGAACCATCCCCATACAGTTCTGTCAACTAGTGAATCTTCGAATTTTGGATTTGTCGATGAACAACCTCCATGGGACGATCCCCTTGTGTGTTAACAATCTCACTACAATGGTTCGAGATGTATTCATGCCTCAAGGGAACGTGCATCGTTTCATCCATGAACGTATGTATGTTGACCATAAGTTAATTAAGTGGCAAGGACGTGTACGTGAATTCGACACCATTCTTGGATTGTTAACATACATTGATTTGTCTAGCAACAATCTAACAGGAAAAATCCCATATGAACTAACTGATCTCCATCAACTGATTGCACTGAACTTGTCCACGAACGCTTTACATGGAGAGATTCCATCAAAAATCAGTCAAATGAAGGAACTTCAAATTTTGGATTTATCTAGAAACAAATTTTCAGGAAGAATACCGTCAAGCATGTCTCAAATGACTTCATTAGATTATCTAGACGTGTCGTATAATAACCTGTCCGGGGCAATTCCATCTGGCCCTCAACTCCAGACCTTTGAGCCATCAAGATACGTCGGAAATGCAGGATTATGTGGCCTTCCCTTAACCAAATATTGCCCTCATGATAAAAAGTTAGATGCACCAACACTTGTTGTTGGTCAAAGCGATGCTGGCGCCGAAGATGATAGTCGTAGATGGTTCTATATTGGTGGGGGTACTGGCTTAGCTACTGGATTCTCGATAACCTGTGGGGCTTTACTTGTGAGTCAACGTGGGAGGAAAGTTTTTTTTCACACTCTGAATAGCTTGGAAGATTGGATTTACGTGAAGGTGATGACGCTTTTCATTTCAAAATGGAAATGATCGATTTGTGCACATTTGATCGATCAATTAAGGGTATGTTGGTCTACATTTCATGCTTTATATTTATAATTTTTATGATGTTTCATTCAAATTTTTGTTTTCTTAGATTGAAGCGTGAGCTTTGTAATGTTATAAGGTTGGTCATGTGTTGCAAGGTTTTTAAGTCCTCATTATCAATAACTTAGGCCTTGTTTAATTTTTCATAAAAGGTCTGCGCAGCCTCTTTTGTCTACGTCGCGGAGATCACGCGCAGACGTTGACATCTGCAGACTGTTTGTTTTTTCTAAGACGTTTCATTAAAAAATGTCTGCGCGAGGTCTTCTTGGTGCAGATGTGGATCAACCACTTCTAGGATCTTCTAAGGTCTGCAGAGACTATCCACTACCGCCAGCCATCCCCGCCCACCCCCTCCGGCCACCACCACCGGCCACCACCGTTGGCCACCTCCCCGGCCACCACCGCCAGTAACCCCCACCGTTAAACGCTAAAAAACACACACTCTTCACTTTGCAGACTGTAGACATTTGGTCCATATCTTCTCGTACAGATGTTTGCATATGTGGTCCGCAGACTGCAGATATTTTACCTCTTATAAAACAAACACCACCTTATACTTTTACAGGTATGTCTGCAAACAAACCGAACGAACACGAACACAAACATGTTCTTGTTTGTTCATTTAAATTAATTGGACACGCACACGAACACGTTAACGAACATGAATTTTGTTTGTTTATTAAGAAAATGAAAGTGTTCGTGTTCATTCGTTAGAAAATTAAACAAACTATTAATGAACACAAACGAACAAAAATAAGTGAACATAAATGAACAAGTATAAACAAACACAATTGAACATGCATAAACGAACACAATTGAAAAAACACAAACAAACACGATTAAACAAGCATAATTGAACGCAAACAACAAGTCTCTTAAATGTAAATACACGTCATCCATGAATTAGACAGCTAAACAAACATAAATGAACATTAACGAACACAAATAAACGAACATAAATAAACAAACATAATCAAACAGCTCATGAACATAAATAAACGATCACATGGTGTGTTTATGTTCGTTCATTTAATTAAACAAACACAAATTTTATGTTCGACTTCATTCATTTATTGAATAAAGAAATTTCACGTTGAACATTTCGCAAACAGTTTATGAACTGCTCGGTTCCTTTACATGCCTACTTATAGGAAACCCTCTTTATTTTTATTTACAAACATGCATATTTTTTAAATCGAATTTAAATTTATTTAATTTTAGCACACTATACGAATATATTAACAAGGAGGACACAAATACATACATTGTTAATTATGTGACTCTCATAAAAAATATACTTATCTGTGAATGAAGTTCATGAAAAATCATATATTTTTTACGACACAAGAAATTTACTTAGGCTATTTTATCACGATAGATTTGTGACCGTTTTTTAATTTGAACTTTAAAATGTTGTATTATGAATCTAAACTAGTAAAATGTTCACTTTTATGGACCAAAATACGGGAAAAAATAAACAGACAAAACAAGAAAAAAATTAGGAAAATTTATTCAGTTTTATTCGGGTTATTATGATATATCTGAATCCGAACCGTATTCTAATTCAGATAGATTTGGGTAGGATGAGATTCAAGTCAATTCAGATCGGGTTTCAGATACATGCAAAAAAGTCAAATCCAAATAACCCGATTCGAATAAACAAAATAACTTATAATCCAATTCGATGAACACTACTATGTAATTATGTAAGTTCGGACTTTACAACACAACTATGATCATTTTCAAACATGTGTGATCACCAGAATAGCAATAGATATTATTGGTTTTTTGAATTATGTTTGGTTATCTCTATTAATTTTGGTCATTTTGGATTTCATATCGGATAGTTTTGATTTCTAACCCTGATCAATAGTCTTGCTGAGCCTGTTTTTTCAAAAATTTTGTGCTCACACATGTCATGACACATGTTAGTGGAATAGCATTTTAGGATTTTTGTTTCCTTGGTTTATTGTGATAAGCGATCAATCACCCTCTTACGGTTCCCTCTTCGGTGGGGATGTGACAATATATAACATAACATATATGAATGTATTAAATTCTATCATAATTATATATATATATACACACACATATATGTACATTTATATAATCAAATAAAAGTTATATAAATAAAAAAAATTCGTTTAAGTTTGCAAGTTGGATCAAACTTGACATTTGAACTCGGGCTTGAGCTCAATAACTAAACAAGACATAGTTACAGGCTTGAGTTCACACTTAAACTCATTTTAGCTCGACTCTTTCAAGCTTTTTGACAATTCGATCTTTAGTTTTTCAACTAACTTGCTTGATTCATTTACACCATAATCCCAAGTTTCAAACATACCTAAAGTGTCAACCCAGTTAAACATCATCGCAAATCTACCCTTTTGGACCTCTAAGCTACCAACTTGTTTTGTTTGAGCAATTTTGTCAATTTAAAACAATTTATGAACACTAAATCTGCTATGTCTCATACTCTATAAGACTATCCACAGCGGTCACCCCACTGAAAACCCTTCCCCACTATTCCACGTCATCAACAATTAAAATTAAAAAAAAAACATTACTCTAATTTAAAAATAATTCAATATTTTACAAAAAAAAAGACACATTACATTAAAAAAACAATAACATATTAAAAATATTCTAGACGGCTTAGATGCTATGAACGACAATATCGGTTCGAACCCTTTCGATATGTTCGACCAAATCGGCTTTTAACGACTCGTGAATGCTTTTGTTTCGCAACGCCAAAATTTGGTTATCTCTACGCGGGTCATCAATGTCAAAAGGAGATGGCGGTTCGTCTTCATCGGGAACAAACGGGCTAATCGACTTGCCCTCACATTCAAGTATCATATTGTGTATTATGATACATGCATACATAACGGATCTAATTTTTTTAGGATGCCATGCTCTAGCCGGATTTTTTATAATTTGAAATCTTTTTTTAAGAACACCAAACGCCCGTTCAATGTCCTTCCTTGCACCCTCTTGTGCTACTTGAAACCTTTTCCGTTTAAAGGTTGTTGGACATGTTATTGTTTGCATAAAAACCGGCCATTCTGGGTAAATCCCGTCAGCAAGATAATAACCGTGAGCGTACTCGTTATCGTTACAAAAAAACGATGATTGTGGAAACACACCGTTTTCCATATCATTGAGTAACGGCGACGAGTTTAGAACGTTTAGGTCGTTATTCGCACCAGGCATGCCAAAATATGCATGCCAGATCCATAAATCCTGTGAACAAACTGCTTCAAGAATAATCGAGGGGCATCCGTGATCGCCTCTCATAAATTGTCCTCTCCATGCAACCGGACAATTTTCCCAATCCCAGTGCATACAATCAATACTACCAAGCATACCAGGAAACCCATGATAATTTTCATGGTGTTCGTACAAATTCATAACATCATTATAATTTGGTTTGCGCAAATATTTAGGACCATAGAGTCGACGGATATTCTTACAGAAATTATAAAGGCACTCTCTGGAAGTGCTGTCTGACATCTGTAAATAGTCGTCCATTAAGTCTCCCGTACTCCCGTAAGCCAATTGTCGAATAGCCGACGTACACTTTTGTAACGGTGTGAATCCTCGCTTGCCGCGAGCATCCCATTTCAGTTGAAAATAAGTATCTGCAACTTCCAGATCGTTCACGATACGTTCAAATAGAGGTCGTTGCATCCGGAAACGCCTCTTGAACAACTTCTCATTATACAACGGTTCGGGCCCAAAATAATGACGCATCAACAGATCATGCCCAGCTTCCCTGTCTCGATTAATCTGAATTCTTCTAATTATAGGCCGAGGAATCTGAGAAGCGTTTTTTTGAGCCATGGTAGACAAAGCCGCGATAAAAAGATCAGTACCCTCGCTATCAGAAGATGAGAACACCGTAGAGGATGATGACATTTTTATAAAAAAATGTATAAAAATTAAGAGAGTTTTGGATGAAATTGAGTGTGTAAAATGGTTGAAATGAGTGATTTATATAAAGATTGATTTTATTATAATTTTTTTTTATTGTTCAACGGCTAAAATAAGGGGGCCCACCCATTTAAAATGGACCAATGAGGTTTAACTACACCCAACGGGGAGCGGGGGCCGTGGGGCTTGTCTCGGCGGGCACCGCTAGGCAGGGGGGCGGTGTTCCCGCTGGACACCGCGGCGGGGGTCATGCCCGCGTGCCCAACAGGGTACCCACTGCGTGTGGTCTAAACATCTACTTACTTAGACTAATTTTATTCATGACTGTCTTACCACTTAACCTAGAAGTTACGTAAACAATTATTTCTATAACTTTTTTTTCGAGTTAAATGCCAAAATGGTCCCTGTGTTTATATCAAAAATGTCATTTTAGTCCCTAAATAAAATTTGTTGCCATTTCACTCCTTGTTTTTTAATTTAGTTGCCGATATAGTCATTCGTCTAAATTTTTGTTGTCATTTTAATCCTTGTGTTTGAAATTTAACTGCCAATGTAGTCCCTAAAATGGCAACTAGAAGGACTATATTGGCAACTAAATTAAAACACAAGGACTAAAATGGCAACAAATTTTATTTATGGACTAAAATGACATTTTCGATATAAACACGAGACCATTTTGACATTTAACTCTTTTTTTTCTGACACACATGTGTAACTATCACACCATTTTTCTTCCTATCACGCATGTGACAATGGTCGCCTTCAACCTATCACCCACCCGTTATGACCCTTGTGTAATGATGTGTTGGGTGTGATGCCCTCTTCACCTGGGTGCTCACGCCCCACTACAAAGTTAACTTTTATTAAATATGTATATTTTGTTTATTACTACTAAAAAGTACAGGGGGTGATATTGACAAAGGTGAAAATTGGAGGACCAAAAAGAATCTTTGCCGTAAAAATACGAGGGGAAAGACATTATCGTGGATGAGACTCCACGTTCTTTTTCTGTGCTATGTCAGTTACATTTTTCTATTTTTTTTCATAGGATTCTTTTGTGGAGCAATCCATGCAATTTTGACTTTTCTTGTTTGACCAAAAAATCATTGCTTCAAACCATATGATAAACTGTCATTTGGAGGGCTTTTTGGTAATTCAGGTAACAATAATCATCCCCCAACCCATCATGGCAGTTACATGTTCACATATAATTTTACTTCTAAGTTTTACAAGTAAATTACATCACATTAATTATATATATATATATATATATAATATAAATAAAAAACACATGTAAATAAGATATATATATATATATATATATATCTTATTTACATGTGTTTTTTATTTATATTATTTCCAGACACAATTGCCCCATATGCGCTCATATAATGTAATATATGTGTTGATCATCAAAAGACAAAAGTAAAATTACACTAATTTTAACGTTATTTTACTTAATTTTTGTAAAAGTAACATTAAAAACGTTGGGTTGGTTGGTTAATCAGGCATCATGAGCCGGGGTCTCATTGGAAACAACCTCTCTATTCCTACGGGATAGAGGTAAGACTGTATATATCTTATCCTTCTCAGACCCTACCTTAGCTTTGCTAAATGTTAATGATGGGATATACTGAGTACGATGATGATTTTCTGACACAAATTCCAATACATATAGTTTTTTATGTTATAAAAAATCTTTTTTTGAATGGTTTGGTGCTACAACATCTATTTAGATAAAGATTTCAGACGTCATTTGGGCAGTATGCTCAAGCTCACTTTTAAAGAAATTTTACAAGTTACAACTGGGTAATCTCCTAATCTCGCTTCAGCAAATAAACTTAAGCCTAGTATCAAAATCAAGACATCTAAGGCTATGTGTAATGGTAAAACTCCATCACTTCACGCATATGTTACATAAACAACTATAACCATCATCCTCTCATTAATCACCACATGTGTTATAATCACATTCTCATCGCACCATCATCACCTTCTTCTTTTCCCCCTTTTTTCTTCCTTCACGCCGTGACCATGGACACGTATTTGAAACCAAGGCTTGGTCACGCCCCAGCGTGTTATGGTGGCGTGAGGGGTGATGGTGTGATGAACGGTAGTCAAGCCCTCCTGACGCTTCATTACTAATAGTCTAAAAAGAAAGTTAAAAAACAATCATTAGGCTAGAAACCGTTAGTTATGAGTTGGTTTATGTAGCTTTGTTTCAATCTCAAGGTGGTGGATTTGTGCGTCAATATTTAACACACTTCTTTTTTTCTTTTTATTTTTTCGCGTTTAATGCCATACATTTTTTAAAGGTTTGCATATATAATTGCATTTTATGCTAAGACACACACATATATATATTTAAAGCAATAGTTATCACTAGTTATACTGACTGATAGTAACGTGTTGATACCATAACGAATGATACCGGCTAGGGTTGCTTATGATCGGATTGAAAACGGAGCCTAAATTATTGGCTCAAACTCGGCTCGTTTTCAATCATTTTAGCTCGGTTTTATTAAAGAAATCTAATACATGAAAGTATGAAATAACAAAATATTTTAAAAAAAGTAAAAACAAAAAATTTATAAAAAAACTTGAGTGAACACACTTTACAATGCCATACATATTAGGGGCGACCCTGAGAATTCAAGTGCCCCGGACGTACTGAAAAAAAAGACCCCTAGTAAATTATATACTTGTGTTTTTTCGGTTTTGTATTTGGATATATAAGTAAATATATATAATTTAAAAAAGATTTTGAAAATTTTTGTGCCCTTGCGATAAATGGGCCCTAGACGGAGGTCGGGTTTGCCCCTCCCCAGGGCCTCCCATGATACATATAAATCATATTTATAATTAAAACTATAGTTATTATTAAAATTAATCCTATAATTTTATAGTTTAGTGCATTAAGATGCTGTACAAATGAGTCGAGCCATGATCTGAGTCTGCGAGCCAAGACAAGACAACCTTGGTCCGGACTCTGCTCAGTTACAAAACAAGCTGCCTCGGTTGCAAACGAGTTTTATTCGTCCAGCTTTATCTAAACGAGCTCTGAACGAGCTCCGAGCTACTAGATTTTTGAAAAAACCTACGACAGACAACAATTAAAAAATATGGGTACCGTCCTAAAAGTTTCTTTTTGCTACGAATGCACATATCTTTTTTTTTTTTTTAAAATTCGAGACAATACCACATTTAAGTCAACATTTCAACTTTTATACTTTCAAGGCTGTCAATAAACACAAAGAAACCTGCATGCCATAGTGCACACAAACACTTTACTACTTAAACATGGTTGAAGTACCAAATAACTTAATTATAGCCTAGCGTTATTATAATAAAGTGGAGAAACTATACCTTATTGAGGTTAGGGGTTCAAATCTGAGCAGATGAGAGTGTTTACGAATTTATCCGGTTCCCGCTTATCTGGCGTGTGAAGGAATGTGACGACTGAGTCCGCCCTTAGATGTCTGCTCGTTGGGTCTTAAATCAGTTGTTCAGCCTGAAGCTGTTCAAAAAAATTTGGGTGAACTTAAAAGGGATGTAACAATATATAATATCTTAACTCCATTATTATTATTCTCATAAAAAAATAACACATTGCCTAAAATAGAAAAGTTGTTAACGACACTAATCTTATAATAAGAAAATAACATGCATGCTATCGACAACATTTAACTTTGTATAATACGTTTATCGAATCTTTACAAGCAATTTTTATTTTTTAGTATGAAATGTTAATTTAAGATTAAATATAATAACCTTTGTATTTCTTTCAAATAATTATATTAAATATGGAAGAATTATGAGTTTAATAGATGGGATTGATTAAATGTGAAAAACTGTTAAAACTAATTGAATCGTCCAAACAAATTATTATTATTTTTTCAACAACGAATACATTTTAAGTTCGGTAACCTGAGTAAACCTAATGACGAAACAAAGACAATGCTCGTTTTGTTGGTATGTGATCAAATGATTCTATTAATTATTAAACACTCTGGTTTAGCTTGAAACCTTAATCGACCGTTTAACCAAACTGGTTGTTTGTAGAAATTTTTTCCTAGCTTTTGAAATATATGGATAATGTATAAATCTTATAAATGTAAACCATATTTATCATTACTATATATACAATTTTGAAAGTAATGATCATAGTAATATTATTAATTTAATTTATAATCATGTAGTTTATAAAAAGATAAAGAAAAATATTAAAATGTGAATTGTTTAAGAGGATTTGAACCACTGTTTCTGTTCCTAAAATTTTGAGCTTTTTTATACGACTTATGTAAGGATAAAGATTACTATTTATAATTTATAATTTTTTTTGTAAGTGTATAATAATAAAACAAATGATTGTGAGATCAACAAACACACAAATGACAAAATATATACGATGAAGACATAAAGTTAAATAATCCAAATATAGCTCACTAGTTGAGGTATCTTCGGTGACCAAAAGGTACCGTGTTCAAACCTTGGCCGGGGAAAATATATAATGGACATCCAGGTGATGAAAAAGAATCTTAAGCTTAATCTCGAATTTTGAATCGATGGGGGCGAGGGTTTACGGATTTCATCCGGTTCTCGCAAATCTGTGGGCACACATGTCTCAAGATTGGAGATCAAAAATTGATCTTAGCTATCAATCTCTATGATAACTAAAGGTAATACGATAAAACAATTTAATTGTCGTTCTAAAAAAATAAACTTAGATATGAATTTAAAAAAAGATGTATTATACAAATCTATCTATTATAATAAATAAAAGTTTTTACATGCCACATGTCACTCTCTGGTCTAGTCAAATTGTAAATTTCACGCCTCTCTCTCTTCAATTAATGTTTTCATCTTATTAAATAATGGAAAATGAATAATTATGTTTAAAATAGCAAAATTGTCTACTTATAAATAAATGAAAAGTAAAGTTAAAATATAAAAGTATCAATTGTAAAAAAATTAAACGAAAGTAAAATAATAATAAAATATAAAATTAGAAACTCAAAAACTAATATTTATTCAATCAACATAATATGAGAAAAAAAAATTAACGATTTAACAAATCTATCAATTATAATAAATAAAAGTTTTTAATGGACACATGTAACATTCTTAGAGTACATCAACTTTATTTTTTCCGTCACTATCTTCTATTAAATACATTTTATATATAAACCATAATTTATAATATTAAATATTAAATATACTTTTTATATATTTTAAAATTAAAAAAAAAAGTTTTTTTCGTATATAAAAAATATATTAATATTAAAAAACATTTTAAAAAAAAATCAAATTATTATAAAATATAAAATTTCAAAAACATTTTTTCAAAATAACATGTTTAAAGAAACAAACTTTAAAAAACTTAGTACTTAAATATAAAATATAATTATTTATCATACTTTTTTATTCAACCCGTGTAACACACGGAGTACTAACCTAGTTAACTTATAAATATAAATTTTAAAAATCGAACGACAAAGGCCCAATATATTGAATTATTGAGTATAAAATTATAACTTTACCCCCATTCAACCTTTAATTTTTCTGGTTTTACCCTTCTCACATGGCCTATAATGCAGAATCAAACCCAGAATATCTATCCGGACAAAATCTAGAAAGGGAAAGAAGAGGAGAGAGAGAAAGTGCACACTCCCAAGACAAATGTCTCTGAGCTTGAGGGGTGCGTAGGATAAGCAGAGTGACTGTGTTTGCGTCTGTACGGTGGGGTCTATTTCTTGATTCTGCTCAACTCATCATTCATGGTGTAGGTTAGCACAAGTCCGAGAGTGTACTAGTAGAGCTGGGAAAATTGGAAAAATTTGAACCTTTCTTCTTTTTCTGCTTTTGGGTGTTCATATTTTACAGCCTTTGACAATGGTAGCCGCGTATGTTAGCAGAAGCAGGATGAGATTAGGGTTTATGGGGTTTTTTTTGTTCTTTGTCTTCTTCATGGATCTGGCCTTGCTATCTTGCGCCAGGCAGTCTCCAGCTTCCAGGCAGAAGCTTCAAGTTGATAGACACTTAAAACGCCTCAATAAACCGCCTGTCAAAACCATTGAGGTATTCAAATGATTATCCTCTTTTTCATTTTCAATAAGTTGTTATTATTATTTTTCTTGAAATATTTAGTTTTAGATGCTAAATGTTGTAAAAATGTTACTTTTTTTGGTTGTAAAATACTAAAATAGGCGTGTTTTTCTTACTGATTTAGTTTTTTTTTTCTTCCTTTTTTTCTTTCTTCCTGCAAAGACGTGTTTCTTGTTGTAAACTTTAAATTTTGTTGCAAAATGTGGCAAAAATTTTAGGTTTTTGTGAAGTAACCATGGCTTTCTGACTGATTTTGCTTTCTTTTCTGCAAATGATATGTTCCTGATGTAAATTGGCTAATTTTGGTTACAAAATGTGGTAAAAGTTTTACTTTTTTGGAAATAGCCATGTCTTTCTTACGGATTTTGCTTTCTTTTCTGCAAATGATGTGCTTCTTGATTTAAATTAGGTTATTTCAGAGCTGTAATGTGCAATTAGTATCAATAAGCAATGAAATTTAATTATTTAATAATTGTTTACATGATTTAAACAGAGCCCAGATGGGGATATCATTGATTGTGTACACATCTCTCACCAGCCAGCTTTTGATCATCCATTCCTCAAAGACCATAAAATCCAGGTTTCTTTCAACAACTTCAAGATTTCTTTGAAAATCTTGGTTTTTTAATATTTAATATTAACTTTAATTTGTTTTTTAATTATTGTAGATGAGGCCTAATTATCATCCAGAAGGGCTTTATGACGATAACAAGATGAACACAGAGTCCAAAGAAGAGAATACCATCCACCAGTTGTGGCACGTGAATGGCATGTGCCCTGAAGATACCATACCCATAAGAAGAACAAAAGAAGAAGATGTTTTGAGAGCAAGTTCTGTTAAGAGACATGGGAAGAAGAAGCATAGAAGCATTCCTATGCCTAGAAGCATCCCTAGTTCTGCTGATCCTGATATTGACAATGAAAGTGGTCATCAGGTGAGCAAGAACAAAATGATGGAAAAAATTAATTACAACAAAATGAAAGATTTTATGTGTTTTTCTTTGAAACCCATGTTTAAAATACACTTTCTTTTGAGTTGAATATGACAAATCTTGAAGATAAATGAGCAAAAATGAGAAGAGTGGGAAAAAAGTAGAAAAGAAAAAGAAAAAAGGAACCCTATTGTTTTCCCTAATTTTTGACAAAGTAAAAGGTTAAACGTTTTTTTTTTGTTTTTTGTTTTGATGTGAAAACGCATGAGTAAATACACTTTCTGTTGAGTTGAGTATACCAATCTTGAAGATTAGACGAGCAATAATGAAAAAGGTGAGAAATAAGTAAAAAAGACTATTGTTTTCCCTTATTTTTTGTCACAATTAAAGGTTAAAAGATATTAATACACTTTCTTCTTTGGTGGTTATTGCAATCTTGAAGATTGGATTACCCTTCATTAGTTTGATAATGGCATATGATTTTGAGCATAATTTGGTAAAGAAAAGGATTCATTTCATGATTTGTCATCATTAATAACAAAATAAAGAGGTAATAAGTGCATCAGGTGAGATGATGGAAGAAACAAAAGGAAAAGCCTATAATTTCTCATATTTGTGCCAAAATAAAGGGGTAAATGAGCTTTTCTTCAAAAAAAACCCCATGTCTTAATGCACCACTTTTAAAGTATTGATTGTTGTAATACAAGAATTATCTCTTTATTAGCTTGATAATTACATACGGTTGGGGGCGTACACCGGTGAAAAAGCGTTTATTTCATAATTTGCCATTATTATGAATTTATAACAGAGTAAGGGGTAATGAAAATGTCCCATGTTAGGATCACTTTTATTCATGGTTCTTTTAAGTCTTGATTCTTGTTTGTATTTACTCTTTTTTTTTTTTTATTAATATCCTTTTTATGTACAGAGCAAAAACATAATTTTCCAATATATGGCATTATAAGAGGGTAAATAAAAATTGGTGAAGATGATTCATGCTAAAATGCACCTTTCTCATGAGTTTTAGGTCTTGATTATTGCTATTTTCTCCTCCTATCTGGTACCCTTATCAAAAATAATAATAATAATAATAATAAAAAAAAGGGTTTTTCATGAGCCGGGGGTCTCGTCTGAAGCAGCCTCTCTACCCTTATGGGGGTAGGGGTAAGGTTTGTGTTCATCTTTCCCTCCCCAGACCCTACTTTTAAGTGGGATTTCACTGGGTATGTTTGTTTGTTATCTGGTACCCTTATCAGTTTACTGATTCCAAACGATTTCTTGCGTGTTTTGCAACGTATAGCATGCCATAGCTTACGTGGAGGGAGACAAATACTATGGAGCAAAGGCAACCATGAACGTTTGGGAACCGAAAATACAACAATCTAACGAGTTTAGTTTGTCACAAATTTGGATTTTAGGTGGTTCTTTTGGCCAAGATCTTAACAGCATTGAAGCAGGATGGCAGGTATCTCACTGTTCATAATTCTTGATGCCACAAGATGAAATTTTTTTTAAAGAACTAAATATCTGGAATTAGCATATAAATTCATGTTCTTTTTTGCTAATGTTTATGTTTTGGCGTGTTTAAAGTCGTATATCAATTTAAGATCACTTAATTCGTCCATTATCGAGTCGGGTTTACAAAATTGTCATGATTTTCAGGTCAGCCCAGATCTTTATGGTGATAATAACACAAGGCTATTCACTTACTGGACTGTAAGTATATCTTCAATGCATATACCTTAGTTATTTTCAGTAAATCATTTCCCATAGCAAGAATGTACAAATCAAGAACAATAGTTTTATTGAGAGTTGTACTTCATGCAGTTAAATTTGTACCTTTCTTAATCATGTCTTGGTGCAGAGTGATGCATATCAAGCTACTGGTTGCTACAATCTACTGTGCTCAGGCTTTATTCAAATCAACAATAATATAGCAATGGGTGCAAGCATATCTCCTGTTTCTGGATTCAGGAATTCACAATATGATATCAGTATTCTTGTCTGGAAGGTAAGTTCCAAATTCAGTTTAATAATATATTTTGTGGGTTTAAATGGGAATATATATATATGGTTTGTATTATATGAAAATCCGATCTTAGAGAGAAAACCCTTAAGGCTTCCCTATGTGAGCCATTGATTTAAAATCTTGAAAATAAATATGCGGTCCACATTAAAAATGACTTGGTTATTCAAAATCCAATTATTTATTTAGGTTTAATTTGGACCACATTTATTTTCAAGATTCCAAATCAATGGCTCACATAGGGTTTAAGCCTTAAGGGTTTTATCTCTAAGATCGGGTTTTCATATAATACAAACTATTTATTTATTTTTTTGTTTAATTACTCAAGTTAAGCACTTAGTGGGGAATAAGGAAATAACTTAGTTGGATTGATTTTATGCATTATTCAAAGGTGTGCAAGTGCACTTTCATTGTCACCCTTCAAGAAAAGTGACAACCTTTCTATAATTATCTTTTTCTTTATTAAATAAAGTTGATGCTAAATAGTAAATTCAATTATTAAGTGGGTGGTGGTTCTTGAACATTGTAGAATATATATATTAAAAAAGAGAGAATCTTATTATTTTTTTAGTTTCCATGTTTATAAAATCTAATGCCTTATCAGAAAATTAACAATAATTTAGGTTATATTATATTGATAACTGGTCATAAGGAGAAAATTAGCAATAATTAAACGGGTCAAAAATCACCTAACTTGAATCCAAATGCTTACATTATCTTAAATCCTTTTATATAACACAAATTAACAATAATGTTCGCAAAACGGGTACTAAGTCAAGCATCGGACAACCAGACATGTCATTTTTTTTATTAGTTCATCACTAACTTACAAAATATAATAGAAAATATAATAGGAGGGACAAAAGAGAGTGGTAGGTTACACTTATGTAAAATAACATGTTGTTTACTGTTAACTTTTCTGACCTGCCTGTTTTCTGTCCTAAATTCATTTCTTTATCTTATTTTTCAATAATATTGTTTTTTTAAATCATATTTAATAAGATCGTATAAAAATTACAAAATGAAACAAAAGAATGCCTGCATATAGGTGTTGCATATCTTGAATGGTTTTATGTGTTTTAGGTTGTATTCTAGGAATCAAGATGATTACTTGTATGATTAACATGCTTCATTGGCATATAATTCTTTATTCAGGACCAAAAAGAGGGAAACTGGTGGATGCAATTTGGTGATGGATATGTTTTGGGATACTGGCCATCCTTCTTGTTTTCATACTTAGCCGACAGTGCATCGATGATCGAATGGGGCGGTGAGGTGGTCAATTCAGAGCCAGACGGGCATCACACGACTACACAAATGGGCAGCGGTCGATTCCCGGAAGAAGGGTTTGGAAAGGCAAGTTATTTTAGAAAGATTCAAGTTGTTGATAGAGAAAACAACCTGAAATCTCCCAAAGATCTTGGAACATTCACTGAACAATCTAACTGCTATGATGTTCAAACTGGAAGCAATAGTGATTGGGGTCATTACTTTTACTATGGAGGCCCGGGTCAAAACCCAAACTGCCCTTGACCCGGTTAACATCAGATGCTCTTCTGTTGTATATTTTAATTTCCCTTTATTCTCTTTATTGGATCCGTCTTTTAGGGTTCTGGTGAGAAGTTTTGAGTAGTTTTCTTTTCTTTTTTGTTTTTTTTTTGTTTTTTTTTGGGTTTGATGGGAAAGTGGCAAAGTTTCTCATAAGTGTGTAAGAAACAGCCTCTTGTAAGTTTTAAGTGAATCTTTATTTGTTGAATTTGCTCTTGGGGCAGTTTGTAAGTCAAATGAATGAATGAATTGATTTTAGGTATTGTATATATATGGAAGCCGGTGAAGTTAACCATCATCAAATGAATTTTCATCCGTTGAAATTTATCAAGATTAAATCATAACCCTTTAAATTAGGTGGTTACATCATTTTCTGGCGGTTTATGAAGGTTTTTCGGCTATCTACGGATTATTGACACGTCCTATGTTTTGACACATGTTACATGTAAATATTATATCATTATTGTTTTATTTGTAAATATTTTAAGAAATATAATTAGAATTTGATTATACCATACTATCGGATCATCAGATGGGTATAAAACTAGTTATTTAGGGATGTTTAGATGGATTTAATGAAAATTCTGGGCTAAACGAGACCAAACGTAACCGTTTGAATGTTTAAATTGGCTAAGGCCTAAGGGTTAGTTTGAATCATTTGGTAGTATTTTAATGATTACATCGAAGATGCTGTCTTTGAATTGGTCAAAGTATGTATTGTTTGATTCATAAAAAAAAAATCTCTCGATCAGCCAATGAACCTGTTACTCATCAAGCATTAAACATATGTAAAAAATTTTTTTGAACGGTAATTTGGATCACTGACGGGTCATAGACCCATCTGATCATATACACACCCAATAGAAGGAAACTCATCATAGATGAGAGAAAACCTCATAGCCCAACATTGAACCATATTTTGTCAATGCCAGGACTTGAACCCGTGACATCCTCAATATGGAAGCCACATGTTACCTCTTTTCAACCACTTGAGCTGAGAATCATTGATAAACATATGTTAAATAATTCAAACATTTTACCGGTTTAACCGTAGATAAACCAAAGAACCCTTGACTTCCTTCCCTAACTTCCTTTGATTTAAGCACTTATGTTGGTGGTCAATAGGTTTATAAACACACAATTAGTTATACAATCAGAAGTTTAGGGTAGGAATTGCAATTCTTGAAAGAAAAGGGTGCATTCTGATCCAATGTTTGAAGTTTGTAGCTTTATGATGTCAGTGGGACAAAAAGTGAATGATTATTGAGAAAAGAGGTTTTGGACGTGAGCTGCACGTGAGTGGATGACACGTCACCATGTACCTTTACTGTTGTATGGACCTTTTGATTTTGGTACAAATCAATTAACTTTTTAATCAAGTGTTCCCACAAAGTCAGAAACTGTTCAAATGTTAGCCCCACGGTTTCAATTACTGACCATCACACCCTTCGTTTAGTCCTATGCGCTCATCATCTTTTCTTGGAAACCATGCTGATATGATATTATGAGGGGAAAATTCCCAAAAAGGCCACGCCCATACACGTTTTTCCCAAAATGGCCACCGCCATGGGCGCCGACGCCCATGGCTCTCCGGGCGCCGCCCACCTCTTTCGACCAATTCGGTATTGCCACGTGTCCTCTAGAGGCGCCCACGCCCATAAAAATGCTTCGACGCCCGGAAAAAAAACACCCCGGTCACGGGCGGCGGGCCCACTCTGACACGCGTGTTATGGGCGTCCCGCCCATAGTCAATTTTTTTTTTTCATTTTGTAGGCGTCGGCGACCAAGAGAACCGAACCACATTGTGGGCGCCCGAACCTAGCTACGGGCGTCCCGAACCTAAATACGGGCGTCCCCCCCTTTTTTTCGAAATTTTAAGCGGGAACCCACTACGGGCGTCCCGCCCATTATGAAAATTCCACTACGGGCGTCCCGCCCACTAACACGATTTTTAAAAAAAAAAAAAAAAATTCCCACTTTACCTCATTACGGGCGTCCCGCCCAATAACTCGATTTTTTAATAAAAAAAAAATTTTTTTTGCCTATAAAAATCAATTTTTGTTAAAGTTTTTCACATTTATCAAAAAGACACAACTTACAAATTTCGTAAAATGGATAAACAATATTCTTCTCAACCCGTTGAGAAACCCTCGAAATGGATTCTTTCAAAATGGAGACATCCCAATTTTCAAAACGAGACTTCACCAGATAATGTTAATGAAATGCAAGGCGAAGGAAGTCGCTCTAACGAGACGAAGCAGCCACAACAGATTAAAAAACGTAAATGGGCTATTCCAGATGACGAGTCAGAGAAATGGTCTAAAGATGTTATTGAATTTTTTAACAACGGAGATTCTCCATTTTGTTACTCTGCTGTTTTTTTTAATTCTGAAAAGCTTGATAAACGTTTTTGGGGAACGTTGTTAGGCTATTGTAATAATGGTTATCTAACACCAAATGTAAGGATACATATTTTAAATTTATTTAATTTATTTAATTTATTTAATAATTTATATATTAATTTATTTGTACAGCATATTGAAGGTTGGGCTGGAAGATTAATCAACTGGAGAAGCAGAGAAGTTCAACAGGGTCGAACGTTAAATTTGCGTTGGACAATTTTACCACCATCCTTTGTTGACAGTCTTTTAGACTCATGCAACAAAAACGCAATAAAATTTGCTAATGGAAAAGTTTCTCCTTTTCCTTCTTTTTTAGACATTGATTACGTTTATTTTCCGTTATGTTGTGGTTCTCAAGATTGGTCATTAATCATGATTGATTTGAATTCTTTGGATCTTATTATGTATAACCACAAATGTATATCTGGTGATAGATACAGAGAGCGTATTCATCCAATTTTGAAGAAGATAGCAGTATATTTTACGGCGTTGTTGGTGAACATTCGTTACTGGAAAGTTAAACGACGTCAAGAAAGCAATATCACATACGGAGCTAATGATGATTACATAAGACCCGAAAATGAAACATACGGCAACGAGGCTTTATACGTTTGTATGTTAATGGAACATTTAGTTACCGGAAAACCATTAGACTTAGCTGATGGATTCAAAAAATGTTGTACGAATTATCGACTATTCATGGCCGAGCAAATTTATTTTTGGCGTTGTTTGCCTCGACCATGTAATGTATAACAAATTGTAATATTATATTTTTATTAATTGTTTGTTGTGTATAAGTAAGTTAAATAATTATAAACACACCCAAATTTAAACTTTACATAAATACTTAAAAACATAGATTAAATTAAAAAAATACATCATAATTTTCTCTAATCTGAATAACTATCGTTTTCATCTTCCCATGGGTTATGACAAGAATATGAAATCTCATACTCGTCCTGCCATGGATCACGAGGCACGTATTCATCCTCTGGTCGGTTTTCGTATTGCAAATGAAGATAATCTTGTGCAGGAAGGACATAGTCTTCATCTGGATCGTAGATATCTTCAGAACCTTCGTTTTCGTCAGCAACATTTGTTGGCAAAAACGTATCAAACGCCCAGTTCCAGAAGCGTTCTTCTTCATCTACACGGTTCTCTTCTTGTTTGTCGTTGTTTGGGTTTTCTAATTTGTTTTCATCTTCCTGTTGTTCAACCAAGTTTGTTGTATCTTCAGCTTCTTTGTTTGTTGTGTTATCGGGCTTTAACGAATGGGACATTTTTTGTTTGTGGATTAAACTAGCAATTGTAATATCATTTATATGCCTTTGTGGTCGTCCCGCCCGGAGCCACAATTTTATGTGGGCGCCACGCCCGTATACATGTTTTTTAAAATTTTTTTAACTTTTTTTTTTACACCCATTGTGGGCGTCAAGCCCGGAGCCGCTATATTATGTGGGTGCCACGCCCGTGTACGTTTTTTTTTTAGATTTTTTAATTTTTTTTTGTTTTACACCCATTGTGGGCGTGACGCCCGGAACCGGTATTTTATGTGGGCGCCACGCCCGTCTACCTTTTTTTTTACATTTTTAAAATTTTTTTTTTTACATCCATTGTAGGCGTCACGCCCGTAACCGGTATTTTATGTGGGCGCCACGCCCGTATACGGTTTTTTTTAAAATTTTTAAATTTTTTTTTTTTACTCCCATTGTGGGCGTCACGCCCGTATCCGTATTCCCATTGTGGGCGCCACGCCCGTATACCGTATTATTAAAAAAAATTTTTTTTTTTATTTAAATTATGCCCATTTGTTAGTGGGCGCCCGGCCCGGTTAGAGATTGCTTTGTGGGCGCGCCGCCCACCTATTTCCCGCCAAAAAAAAAAGTCATTTTCCCTCCAATTTTTTATCTTTTATACCGAAATTTGGGACCACTTATACACTTTGTCGGGCAAATTCGGTCGGGTTTGGAGCAGCTAGTGGAAAACTTGTCGGGTTTGGAGCAACTTTGTCGGGTTTCGAGCACCGGGTTGAAGACTTGTCGGGTTTGGAGCACCGGGTCGAAACCGTTTCGAGTTTGGAGCACCGGGTCGAAAACGTTTCGGGTTTGGAGCGTCGGGTCGAAAACGTGTCGGGTTTGGAGCACCGGGTCGAAAACATGTGGGTTTTAGAGCTGAGATAGTTGTATTTACTATAAGACAAAATGACAGAAGTGAGTTTTTTCTTCTTTTAAGAATATATTACCATTTTGTCCAAATGTTTATCATTTTTTTTATTTTTCAAAAAAATATAGGCGCCCCTCATGTTGTATTTACTTATTTATGACTATACCTAGGAGACAGGAATTTTCTTTTTTAATTTGCACAAATAATATTTAATTTTTACTAACTTTATACCATATTTAATAGGCGGCTGAATGCAAAATGCGAGTTTCATGGAGAAACGTTGAGTTAGTTAAAACAATTATCTCAAGAAACGAGAACAGATTAAATTTATGGAGACAACAATGCTTCGGACCATGGTTAGATGTGAAAAGCACACAACAAGATGGTCAATTAATTCACTCAATTCTGAAACTACAACAAAATTTTAATGTTGAACCAGAGTTTGACGGAATATATTATATTTTCAACAACAATTCCCCACCGTTACGTTTCGGACCACGGGAATTTTGTGTTATTACCGGATTTTCATTTAGTGATAACACAAATAAAAATAAAGGAAGTTGTGCCTTTATTAACCGCGTCCTGTCCGACAATATTATTATTCCGTTTTCCGTAGACGGTTTAAAGTCGTTTTTGCAAGAAAACGAAAATAAATTTGATGACGACGACATAGTGCGTCTATCATTGTTGTTGCTGTTATACTCTCTCTTTATGGGAGTTGAAAATGACAAAAAAGTTCAGAAAGAACACCTAATGCTTGTAGACGACTTTCAAGCATGGAACGAATTTAACTGGGGTTCATATCTGTAGGGTCGGACATACCCGAGTTTATTAGATGTTCTTACGAAAAAAAAGATTGAACCGGGAAAAAAGTTGAATTATTCCATGACCGGTTTCGTTTGGGCTTTTAAGGTACATTTTTTTTTACTTGAGTTAAATTTTAAAAATATTTTGTTGTAATTTGGGCCTAATTTTTTTAACAGATTTGGATATACGAATCTTTCCCTTATATGAAAAAAGTTTGTACTTATTCTGAGGCCATACCACGTGCAATTGGATGGCAAAAGCTGAAAAAAAATAAATTGTCAACATTTGACAAAATTCTTAAGTTATCAAACCAGGTTTGATTATTACTAATTATATCCATTTATAACTAATATTTATAACCGATACTTGTTTAACTTATATTTTTTTAATAATACAGCCAGAATTTTTACCAATAACCGTTCTACCCACACCTGAAGAGTTTAAAATGCAGTGGCTTAATGATAGTTTCGCTTACATTGGTCAGATGTTTCAGTTGAAACTAAAATTTGATACACCTCAACAAATGAGCATAGGTTTTGAGAATCCACCCCAAATGAGCATGGGTTTTGAGAATCCACCCCAAATGAGCATGGGTTTTGAGATTCCACCCCAAATGAGCATGGGTTTTCAGAACCCACCCCAAATGAGCATGGGTTTTCAGAATCCACCCCAAATGAGCATGGGTTTTCAGAATCCACCCCAAATGAGCATGCCTCCACCCCAAATGAACATGCCCCCACCTCAAATGCCTTCTGTGGACGGGTATAAGCCGGCTCAAGACGATTTTTTTGGAGACATATACTTTGATGAAAATAATGAAATAAACTATTCGTTTGGAAGAACCAATGACGGTTCAAGTTCCGGCACCGGTAATTTAAACCAAGTTTTGGAAAAACTTGATTTAGTTATTAAGTCTCATGATACGCATCATCAGTATTATCAGGTATCAAATATAATTTAACTTCCTACGTAATATTTTTTTATATTGTAAAGTTATTTAAATAAATTTTAATACGTTTATTATTTTACACAGGGATATCTGAATGACAACATCAACCCATTCATTTCAAGGATGGATGTAATTTTTTATTACGGAGAAAATTATTGCAAGCTAATTTAATAATTAAAATGTATGTATTTTTTTTTAATTTTTTTATTAAATGCAGAGATTTGCCTCGGGGAGTGAAAGTAAAGAAAAAGTGGTGGTAGAAGATGATGATGATGATGTTGCAAATGATGTGGAAATGTCTAAATTTAAAACCCCGTTATCACATATGCTTAGCTCGTGCAAAGACAAGGTCTATTTTGTAAATTTCTTGTATTTAATTTCTCTCTATCTTATTACACTTTATAAATTTGCAGTTCACCTCAATAAAGGGGCGGGGAAGAAGAATAAAGAAAAAATCAAAGCTGTTAAAGTCACCATTTCAAGAATTTGATTCTACACCTCGTGATAAAGAGGAAGAATTTTCTGAACAGTTAATTAATAACTTGATTGGTCGAAAAAACTATTGGGTATACACAGAATATCATCCCAATGTAGCTATCGATTCTGATTTTTGGAAAAAAGCAACCACTGGTTGGTTTGATACGCCAGTAAGTGTTGTTATACATTTAATTTTTAAATATTAATTAATTTATAATTTAATAATTAATCTAACTTATTTTTTTGTAGCATATGTCCTGCTGGATTAACAAGTTATTGTTGGAAAGAGATCCAGAGGCTGATTGGACCATTTTACCATCGTTTTTCTTGTCTTCTGTTAAGATGTTTGGAACGTGGTTTCATGATCTCGCAAGTGGTCAAATGTGGCCATTTCCGGCTATCGAACATGTTGATATTGTAAGTCTCAAACCTTATAAGTTGTGGTTCCTATTTATACATTATAATAACTAATGTTTAATTACCATACAGTTTTATGTACCGGTAAATATGGATAATCAACATTGGTGTCTTGCGGTCATAGACATTCCGAAGTGGTCAATGACTGTATATGATAGGTGATTATGAAATATATTTAAATTAATAATAATAGTATTTCTTATTTTTTCTTTTTGTTAAAATTCTAAATAACTTTTTATTGTTATAGTTATCCTGAAATTTGCTCGGCCAAAAGATCCGATATGTTAAACTTTCTGGATTATATGTTTACCACATGGTTGGCCTATAATAACTACGATATGGGACCTACTTTTCGGTATCCTCCATTTGAGCGAAGCTATCCGATTTCGGTTCCACATCAAAGTGGATCAGTAGGCGACTGTGGAGTTTGGGTTTGCATATTTTTACAGAGACTGACTTCTAATGAAGAATTGTACATTTCTAACGAAGACACCGCTAAAACAGCAAGAGAATTTCGTTGGAATTTTTGTAAACTGATGTACGAGAAAAAATTTAGGGTGCATATAACAAAGAGTGTTTAAACAAGAAATGTGTAAACGTTGTAATTATTAATATATTATCATTTTTGTTTCGTTCTTTTTTATTATTGTTAATATATAACCATTTTTAATTATCAATTTAATTATGCCAAAAAATTAAAAAAAAAATAGTTTTCTTTTAAAACCAATATCGGCGCCGCCCACATCTTTTTTTTAATTTTTTTTTTTTTTTACTTGAAAAATACCCATAGTGGGCGCCCGGCCCACATCCAAGATCCATTTTGGGCGCGCCGCCCACATCCCTTTATTTTAATTTTTTTTTTTTTTTTTTTAACTTGAAGGATACCTATAGTGGGCGCCCGGCCCACATCCAAGATCCATTGTGGGCGCGCCGCCCACATCCCTTTTTTTATTTTTTATTTTATTTTATTTTTTTTTTAACTTGAAGGTTACCCATAGTGGGCGCCCGGCCCACATCCAAGATCCATTTTGGGCGCGCCGCCCACATCCCTTTATTTTAATTTTTTTTTTTTTTTTTTTTTAACTTGAAGGATACCCATAGTGGGCGCCCGGCCCACATCCAAGATCCATTGTGGGCGCGCCGCCCACATCCCTTTTTTTTATTTTTTTATTTTTATTATTTTTTTTTTTAACTTGAAGGTTACCCATAGTGGGCGCCCGGCCCACATCCAAGATCCATTGTGGGCGCGCCGCCCACATCCCTTTTTTTTATTTTTTTTTTTTTTTTTTTTTTACTTGATGGATACCCATAGTGGGCGTCCGGCCCACATCCAAGATCCATTCTGGGCGCGCCACCCACATCCCTTTTTTTTTAATTTTTTTTTTTTACTTGAATGATACCCATAGTGGGCGCCCGGCCCACATCCAATATCACATAGTGGGCGCGCCGCCCATATTGGTTTTTTAGGGAATTTTTTTTTTTTCATTTCTTCCTATAAATAGTTTGAAAGAAAAATTTTCGTTTGCATTTCAACACATTTGGTTAAACATGTTTGACTTACTAAAGTTTTTGGGGCTTAGCAACTATTTTATAAAATGTTTTATAAAACCGAAAAATTGCAATTCTTATTGAGTTAAAACCACTTTGTTTTAATTCTTATTGAATTAAAACCACTTATATATATAAATATGTTTTTAATTATCTTTTATATAAACCCTTTTTGCTCTTAATGGACGATGGGTTTTAAAAAATTCCAACATGGGTTTGTGTGTAATACGATTTACACAATACTTAACGAGACGTAAATTGACTAATTTAACGTAAATTTGGTGGTGCCGAAATTTCGTCCTCGCACTCCTATAGCTAATCAGAAGGTAAATCGCGTGACTCAGGGAAAATTTGGTGGTGCCGCTCAAGTTTGTATAACTAGTTTGTACAAATTATTATTATGATGTAATTTTTACATTTTTTTTGTAACTTTTTGATTATTGTAATATGATCGTTTGTACAAATTTATTGATAATATTATGTTAATTTTTAATTAATGAGAAATAATAAGTGCTAATAATATCTTGACTACTATATTTAAAATTCATTCAAATCGTAACAGTAATTATTTTGGCCACTTGTCCCTACTAAGAAATCACGAAAATTACCTGCGTCAACGTACTTTGTTGTTTCCTTATTTTTTCCATAAACTTTTGATGATGACGGAACTTGTGATGCCAATAGAGTTTTGCATTGATGACGCATATGTCCATTATGATGACATCTTGAACATATTGTTGGGCTTGTTTCTTCACCTCGAGATGGAATACGTTTATTTTCTCGTGGACGACCAGCTTGCCTTCGATCCATTTGAGGGGTTTCTAAAAATTCAATATCTTCTTCTACTTCCCATTCATATTCATCTGGAACCGTATTTACAGACTCAGCGTATGTGGCAACGTGAACCTCGTTTTTGAACCAGTCCATCGCCCAATGGGTACAATCAGATTGTTTCAAAAAAACAGATACAGCTATCACATGACCACATGGCAAACCAGATAACTGCCATTTGCGACAACCACATTTTTTGTTGAAAACATCAACGATATATCGGTGAATTCCGTCGTCAACGTTAAAATGATACTCATCAACACCCCTTACTGTCCAAGTTTTGGATTTTTGTATTCTTTTGGATATTTTGTTTTCAGCCCACTTGGTTAAGTGATGGGCATTTTTTGCTGTTAGATAAAAAATATTTAATTATTAAGAAATTTAAAAAAAAAAATTAAATAAATTATAATCAACCATTTCTAATATAATACTTACCACCAAGTTGTCGTCGTTCAAAAAACCATTTCTGTACCAATGAAACAAAAAAATCAATTAGTTTTGTGATTGGTAATTTTCTCGCGTTTCGAGACAATGCATTAATAGACTCTGCACTGTTCGAAGTCATTATGTTGAACCGTTGTACAGGGCAGTGCGACCGTGCCCATTTATGAAACCCAACTCTTGTTAGTGTCTCTCTGATTGCCGGCCGCATAGCACATAACGCATTGTAGTTAGTTTCAAAGTCACTGATTGTGTACGCTTTACAGGTTGCCCACCATAAGCTTTCTTGCGCTTTACCCTTTAAACGTAAATTAACCATTAAATGTCGGCAACAAAGACCATGATATGCGAGCGGGTACACTGTTCTGATTGCCAAATCAATAGAAGACGCTCTGTCAGAAATAATAGCAAGTTCTGGATGATCCGCTATGCCATCTTTTAGTTTAGACAAAAACCAGGTCCAGGCATCACCGCTTTCAGTTTTCCCGACACCGAATGCAATTGGTAAAATTTGGTTATTTCCGTCCATACCAACTGCAAGAAACATGGTGCCTTTAAAAGTACCTTTCAGATGTGCCCCGTCTATTATTATGATAGGCCGCATACAATTAACAAAACTTCGAACCTGCAGTTAATATAAAAATAAAATATCCAACTTTTACGTTAGTGGATCGATTATATCTTCAAAATAAATAACTTACAGCTGCACCAATAGCAATAAAAACCATTCAAAACGGTTAAACTCGTCCCTCAGAATGTGAGTAATTGTTCCAGGGTTAGCTAACTCAAGATTGTGACAGTATGCAGGGAGTTTGACAAAAGCCTCCTCGGCTGATCCGGACAAAAGCTGTTCTGCATAATGTTTTCCTCGCCATGCCTGTTTGTAAGATATATTAACCTTAAACCTTTGATTGATGTCCTTCACGATTTCTTTTCCCCGATAAACACGTCCACAGTCGGTAAGTTGATCTTTTATGATATGACCGATAACTTTTTTATTTGCATTTCTAATATTAGGATACGTCTGCGTTCTTGAACATGTGTGCTCGTTTTTAAAAGAAGTGACATGAAAAGCATTAGTATCATTATAAGTAGAAGCTCTTAATACCCACTCACAGTTATCACCACAACATTTCACAACAAACCTTTCTTTTGATGACTTTTGCACTTTGAATTCAAAACACTCATTTAAAGCCATCATTGATACTTCTAACTTTAATTCTTCTTTATCTTTAAAAACTTTGTTAACAATTGGATGTGTAGATGATAATAAAACATTGGAAATGTTTGTTTCGTAATTTTGAAAGGTTTCGTTGTTATCAATATACTGGTTGTTTGTGTCAAAATTATTAGGCTCATTACTAAAATCATTCATGTGGTTAAATGGAATGTTTAAATCCGGAACAACATCTTTTTTTTTAGAATTAGACCCATATGATGAGTCTTTTTTCCCAAGAGGTAGACGAACCGTAAAAGAGTCAACTACATAAAGATAACATATGTCTGTATGATTTTTCTCTAAAATTTTTAAAAACACAGACATATCGTTGTCATCGTATATGTCAACGGGATACACGTATGTTGAAAACTTATAAGATAAACGTCTTATATGTTGAATATTAAAACGAACCGAAATCAAATCAGTCAGCTCACCGTAGCTGACTTTAGAAGAAAAATATAAACCACGACGAATACAATCAACTGGAACATAATCGTATGTACCATCTTTATGTTCCCAGTTACCACCCATACAAACTACAACGTTGAACTCCATACTTTAAAAAGGTAAAAAACGAAATTTTGACGAAATTTGTAAGTTGTGTCTGTTTGAAAATGGATTTTTATAGGCAAAAAAAATTTTTTTTTATAAAAAAATCGAGTTCATGGGCGGGACGCCCGTAATGAGGTAAAGTGGAAAAAATTTTTTTGATTAATTTTGAAAAACTTTAACAAAAATTGATTTTTATAGGCAAAAAATTTTTTTTTTTTATAAAAAAATCGAGTTATTGGGCGGGACGCCCGTAGTGGAAAATAGTATATGGGCGGGACGCCAGTAATGAGGTAAAGTGGGAAAATTTTTTTTTTTTTTTTTAAAAATCGTGTTAGTGGGCGGGACGCCCGTAGTGGAATTTTCATAATGGGCGGGACGCCCGTAGTGGGTTCCCGCTTAAAATTTCGAAAAAAAAGGGCGGGACGCCCGTATTTAGGTTCGGGACGCCCGTAGCTAAGTTCGGGCGCCCACAATGTGGTTCGGTTCTCTTGGTCGCCGACGCCTACAAAAAAATAAAAAAAAAAATTGACTATGGGCGGGACGCCCATAACACGCGTGTCAGAGTGGGCCCGCCGCCCGTGACCGGGGTGTTTTTTTTACGGGCGTCGGAGCATTTTTATGGGCGTGGGCGCCCCTAGAGGACACGTGGCGAACCCGAATTGGTCGAGAGAGGTGGGCGGCGCCCGGAGAGCCATGGGCGTCGGCGCCCATGGCGGTGGCCATTTTGGGAAAAAGCTTTGTGGGCGTGGATAGTTTGGGAATTTTCCCTATTATGAGACCCAGACCAGACCGGTTGGTTAAACTGGTTAAATCCATAACCGATTCGGTTACATCGGTCATATCGTCTAAGCTAGTAATAAACCGGATGGTTCTTGTCAAACTCGATTGTGCTTTTTTAGTTGTTTGGGCAAAATAAATGATGGACAAGGGCCTAGGGCGTCATATGGCCTCATTTTAAAACAATTTTTGAACTAATGCAATATGATTTTCGGCGTTATTTTTAAACCTTGTTACTACTTATTTGATTGATAAAGAGGAGAGACACAAAACTAAAAGAAAAGTCTTATTTGTAATATTAAGCATACAAGTTATGCCTGGGAAAGCGATATAGGAGATCGAAGCCATAAAAGATCGCATAAGCTACCAAGGGAACAAAAGTATCAAGGGTCAGAATGTCAGTTCTTGAAAAGATGAAGCGCCCCATTCACAACTAAGCAAAACCAATCCTAATAAAACTAGGATATCAACAAGACATTTAACAAACCTATTTACGACTAATCCACTTGATAAAGGCCTTTGCCGAACATTACCCCAATTCAATTTCGCTACTAATGCTCTGTCACGTTAGGGCTGGCAATTTCAGACACGAACACGTTAACACGACACGACTTTAACATGTTTCGTCTTTACCCTTAACATGTTTCGTGTCTAAAACATGTCAACACGTTAAGACCTGTTTATTTTTCGTGTCTAAACAGGTAAAACCCGCTAAGACCCGTTAAGACCTGTTAAGATCCATTAAGACCTGTTAAGATCAGTTAAAACTTGTTAAGACCTGTTTAAAATTTAAAATAAATTAAATTAATTAAATATATGGCCATATGGGTAACCGATTAGTTTCAAAAAATTTATAATTGTTTAATCTTAGTTTTTTAACAAGTTCTTTAACAGGTTTCTTAACAGGTTTTTTAACGGGCTTTAACAGGTCATTTATAGTGTTAGCTGTTAACATGTTCCTTAACGTGTCTTTTCATATTTACATGTTTTTAACGGGTCGTGTTGTGTCTAACCATTTCATGTTTCGTGTCTTAACGTTCGTGTCTTAACGGGTCGTGTCTAACCTGTTATGACAGTCCTATGTCACATAATCAACATCGATCTTATAACAGTCTACAACCAGTTGGGGACCCCTTTATAAAAAAAATAACTAACTGTAACCAAATAATAAAAGCTTCAATAGATTGAAGGGTTATGATCAGTGTCGAAGTACTAACAAAAAATAAGAGTTTAACACTCCAATCCTACTACCCAAATTAGATAGGGAAGTCGGGTATCGATCCACGAAGAGTCAAGTGGAAACTACTTTCGCAAACAAATTAATTAACTAATTGCAATTAGAAGTAAACTTGAAAGGTTTGAATTTAGGTTCTAAGTAAAAGTAACTTTATGCTAATTAAAAACACTTAATTTAACTTAATTGTAATTAGTAAATAAAAAAGGTGATCCCTCCAGGTTTCATGTTAGTCAAATAACTAGGTTGCAATGACTTGTTGATTGGAAATCACATAGACATGATTTATGATTGGATTGATTAACAATAAGGTTTTGTAAATGAATTAATGACTTTGTTGACAACCGATAACTCGACTAGTGTTGTTGACGCGGATAATTACTCATTTCACAAAATATAAGATTTCTAAGATACATTGAAAACCAATAACATCAATTCTCAATTCATTGAACAATGAACAAAAACGAATCAAAGAAAATGAATTCAAAGTTTCAAAAGAAACTAAAACCATTCAATGTTTCACAATCAAACAATGCTGAAATCATAACTATGAGAAAGAACAAGTTCAATACCAATGTTTCACAAACCATAAATAAACCTAGCTATTACGACTAACACATCACCCGAAGAGAATCATGAAAGGATTAGCCGGACATCACAATGATCGAATCCACACGGTTGTTGAGTGATTGCATGATTGGATCTTCACTTCTATGAATTGGAATGATATTGGATTGATTTGGAGGAGTTGTAAGGCTCAAAATCGTCACTTTTTTGCCCAGAAATCGTCCCAAAACGGCTTAGAAACGAAACCCTAAGATTGGGGCTTAAATAGGGTCAAGATAAGGCAAAAATCCCATTTTTCCGGCCTTCGGCGTATGATACGCCGGGCTTGGGCGTATCATACGCCCAAAATAGTACCATACGCCCAGAACTTTCTGCCAATGCTGGAATCTGAGCGTATCATACGTCAGGGCATATTATACGCTGACTTGGGCATATGATACGCCCAGTATGACTTCACCAACAGCTTCGTCTCGTCGAGAAACTCAATTTTCATATATTATGGGCTTCGTAGCTCATCTCCTAACCCGAAATATGACTCCTCGAAGTTTTAACTTGCCGAGCTTCATTTAGTTGCAATTTCAGCCCCTCGACTTCTCTTCTACTCACCCGACCAGCTCTTGCACGCATCCTTAGTCTCTTAACACCTGAAAATCATAATCACACTCAAAGTAAACGTGTTTCGGATCAAGGACCTATAAAATCATGCAATTAACACCTAAACATCACCAACTATCACCACGTGATAAGGTTACGTGATATCTTGGAGAATGTTATGTTACATTTTCGACGGGTCCTTGGGCTCTTTAACAAGCTTTTCGTGTGGTTTCAGCTAAACACAATATGGGATGAACCAAATGACTCCACCATTTGGTCTTCTTACAAGGGGTCCTATTTATAGACTATATAAACTTGACTATTAAGTAAACTTAATCAACTAGAAAACTGTTAGCGTCAAACTCTAGACTAAATAAAGTAACAAATAAAATAAATCCAACTAAACAAATAAATAATAATAACCTAAAACCATTTGTCACTACACTAAATGTGAACAAACAAACCTCATTAAGATATTGATTCCAAACCAATTGGGAGGCATGTGTCATTTTCAAGCAAACATATAACACGATTTGCTAAAACAGATTAAGTGGACTTGTACGATGTTCTTAGAGGATTTTGGATCATCTCAAAAGCAATTTCACCAATTCTATACAAATTCTTACATATCTTAAAAAATACATTCTAGGTGGTCATTTTGTTATGCACAAAATTTATAAACAAACATAATTAATATTAAAACAAACATAATCATGTTAAGGTTTGGTTTAATGTTTTATTATTTGAATTATAGCAAAAAGGAAAAAAAACAATATGGTCTGACCCTTCCCTTCGGTTCTAGTTCGACTGGTGAACTGATTCTACCGAAATGTCTGTTTGAGACTTTGAGGGTGATTCACATGACATTTTGGGCCATCCTTCCTCTGATTCCCGGATCAACCGGCTGGGCTAGGCCGATTTTTAAATCATTGGTTCCCGCACTCTTGATCCCCTCTCATCCTGATCAATAATATCCTACCTTCACAAAGTTTCCTCCCATCCATCCTGACCTCGTTTACTACATGGCCTTCTTCCTCATCCTCCTTATCAATGGTATATCTTTCACCCTTAGGCTTAAACATATGAATACATGATTAACCAGTTTTTTAGTCGGAAGTTTATTAAGGAGCATTCGCTTCGTTTCATGTGATAACATATTAGATTTGCTTTTATTTCATTCTTTCTGGATCTACTAGTAAGTGAGGTTTTGTAAAGTATGTTTGTTGTTCGTTATACATGACTAACCAACAAACACATAATTAGTTAATTATTCACAATTAGGTTAGAAACCTATGTATTTACACAAGTTAAAAGAATAAAATTTTAAAATTATTTATTTTAAATAGCATGTCACATATCTTTTCAACAACACTTTATAAAAAAACCAAAAAATACGATTTATGATATAATTATGTAAGACAAGAGAGACAACAAAAACAACATTTGTAATCGTTACAAAAGTTTGGCTATATATCCTAATAAAAGAATGCTAAACTTCTGTTTTTTTTTTTGAAACAAAGTTTTAAATGATAATTTTTTATTTAAATAAGAAACTTTTGATTTCTCTTATTTTGTTCATAAAAATTTTAGTAATAAACTTTTTGTTTGTTCGTGTTCGCTATAAAAGATGCATTATGTTTGAGATAATACCGATGGAGAAATCTAGTTTTCTTTATTGTAAAAAAACTTATGGCCTCTCATTTACTTTAAGTTTTACTACGAGTACCAAACTTAATTAAATTCACGAATGAAATTCAATATCTTACAACATCAATAGATTTAATTTAAGACTTTGTTATTATAACGAAGGAAAATGAAGATCTTACAATGTCAGATTTGGGGGAAGGATCAAATAAAAAGTATATTTTGCCTAAGAAGGCTAAGAAGGGTTTTTTAAATCTTCAAAACCGACCCAAACGAACTCCGATGGAACTCATTTCGATGGCATTGGAACCGCCTTATCGAACCCTACAATATTAGCTTTTAAGTTTTCGTTTTAACAATTAGATTTAGATTTTAGGTTTTAGGGCTTGATTTTTAGCTTTTAAGTTTTATCTTTATGTTAAAGATTTGTTTTTAAAGTTTTGGTTTTAGTATTAATGTTTATTGTTTATGATTTAAGGTTTGTGTTTTAGGGTTCGACAAGTCGGTTCCAATGGTGCAAAAATGAATTCAATCGGGGTTTGTTTGAGTCGGTTTTCGAGCTTTTGAAAATCCT
Source organism: Mikania micrantha (assembly GCA_009363875.1). Taxonomy (NCBI): domain Eukaryota; kingdom Viridiplantae; phylum Streptophyta; class Magnoliopsida; order Asterales; family Asteraceae; genus Mikania; species Mikania micrantha. The sequence continues at coordinate 57,106,133 of CM018687.1, read as the reverse complement.
TCTTAGCCTTCTTAGGCAAAATAAACTTTTTAGGGGAACCTTACCCGTCAGATTTGTTATTCACTTATTATAATTATTAAAGAGCAAATTACCAATATGCCCTATGTGGTTTGCTAGTATTTCAGTCTTGGTCTCTAGGTTTCATAAATTGCTAATATGGTCCCAAACTTTAAACATTTGTAAGACATATAGTCTTTATGTGAGGATAATTTGGTTGATTATATGAGGGCAATTTGGTTACCTAAGGATTATGTGTTACAAATGTTTAAAGTTAGAAACCATATGGGTAATTTATGAAATTTTGAGACTAAGAGTGAAATATTAGCAAACCACAGAGACCATAACGATACTGAAGTCTTTATCTTTTCGAAATCCCATGATATAAACGTTTAACATAATACAAAATCACTTTTAGAGTAAAGAATAAATATATACAGGACTTGTATGTATTGTTTTAACTATTAAAAACAAAACACACTCATAAGTGTAATACTATCTCCTACTCTCTCCGTTATTATATCATTTGTGACATGTAGCAGGTACAAATGTTTATAGTGTTTTTGATATTCTATAATTTCAAATTGATCTTGCGTTAGTTTGGTATCAGACTTAACTTCTACTAGAGGTGTCAATTTTACCCATATCAAAGGAAATATGTTGGTTTGGGTAAATAATTGTAGTATAATGGGTTGAAATGAGTAACATCATAATGTTGAATGGGTTGAGATGGATAGCACTTAAATACAATGCGAGTCAAGATGGGCAACCAAAAAACTATGTAAATGCAATGGATTCAAACATTTAAGAATGATTAATAACATATTGGATGAGAAAGCTATTAAAAATTATCTAAATGGACTATTTTTTTACTTATAACACATCTTATGTTAAACTAAATTGATTTTTTTTAATAACAATCCATTTAGACCCGAACATATTTTGTTTAAAACCCGTTACCCTACCCGACCTGCCCATTTTGACACACATAACTTCTACAATTCCAGTTGGGAATATGAGTAGAAACCTGGACTTAAAACTCTAATTCCATGTTCCAATTTGGCATAGGAGCATGAGATTAGAAAATAAATTATGATAGTCAGTCTGAAGTTTTATACTATGCCATCTTTATTAGTTCAAAGACGGGGTTGGGTGTCAGTCTTAGTGGTCAATGAAAATGTACTAGTGTGCTGTCTTAACATGCAGAAATTTTATTAGACTTCTAGCTTTACCAGCGGTAGGAGGGTTAAAACTTAAAAGACGGTGCATGCACGAAGTAGGATCTTCTTCTTTTTTTTTTTGTATCCCATCTACGATATTCTTTGGTTTTGGTACACAACAATTTGCATAAGCAAAGTCGAATACTTGTTACAAACCTAGATCCATTAAAATTTATATAGTTGAAATTGGATAACAAACAAAGAAAAATAGATATATTTAAATTCAAAATGTTTTCACAATGGTTTTAAGAAACAATTATATAATTTTACTATTCAATCTTAGAGTAGACCGTTAATATGATTCTATGGTTTGTTGACCTAGTAAATAAATCACAAATACAAAAATAGATCATCGTGTCTTAAATTGTTCATGAAAACATAACATTGATCATAAAACACAAAAGACACAGTGACATGTATAAAATTGTTCATACTCATCATTGTGTCTTTTTCACAGGTAATTGTATCTTTTTAAAGATTATTGTGTTATTCATACTCATAATTTTGCCATCCTTGCGTAACATTATGTATTTGGTAACATCATTGTGTCTTAAATTGTTTCGAAAAACACAACTTTGAGCATGAAACACAAAAGACACAATGAACTTTACAAAAGACACAATGAACCAAAAAACAAAATTTTTTCTATAACAACACTATACACATTTTGAAGATAAAAAAATGTTCGTTTTTATTATATATATATATATATATATATATTTTTAAAAAAAATAATTTCGTACGTAAAAGTTATGAACGTTCAAGTAAGGCTGGCAAAACAGGTCTTATCGTGTTTAACAGGTCAGAGACGACGCGTGAAATGAAAATATAAAACATGAAAATGACTTGTTTAACACTTGGTTTTGGTGATTTAAGCGTGACAGTTCTATGTTTTAAATAACAAAAAAGAGAAATGATGAATCCTAACCTTTTAATTTTTATTATTTTAAAAAATGGAAAAAATTAAAAAGTACATTTTTTGCTAAACAGGTCTAATCGTGTTTTATCAGGTACCCGTTTTGCCAGCTCTACCGGTTCAAGTAAGGTGGGGGAATTGATAAAAAGCCACCAAATGTAGTTATTAATAAAATATCCCCAAACAACTTAATTTAATCATAACCGTTAATTAATGATCTAATGACTCAAGATCTTTGTTACACTTTTAAATAAGAAGCTTATTTAGTTTATCTTAAAACTCATGTTGTGTTATAAAATCGCAATTGAATAGATTTAAGTATTTAACAGGATCTAATTGACATAAAGCTATCTATAGCGGTCACCCCACTGAAAATCCCTTCCCATCGAAATTTCCTGCTACGTCACCACCCCACTGAGAACCTTAAAATCCCACAGTGGTCACCCAACCGGAAAATCTTACCCACTGTGAGAGAGGAGAAAGGTGTGTGTGAGATGGGGGAGAACGGGGAGCGGGGGCCGTGGAGGGGGTTCTGGCGGGGGCTGCGACAGGAGGTGGTGGTGTTCCTGCTTGTGGCCGCGGAAGGGCGGCACCCCGCGGAGGTGGGCGGGATAACGGCTGCGACCGGTCTAACAATAGAGTCCCGGTGGTGCATCAAGAACAAATGTTTCCCCATTGCTCATTGGACACGAAGTCATTTGAGTAACTTTACTATCCACAGCAGTCATCCCACTGAAAATCCTTCCCCACTGAAATTTCCTGCCACGTCATCACCCCACTGAAAACTTTAAACACCCACAGTGGTCACTCCACTGAAAACCCTTCCCCACTATTCAATATCAACCCCACTGAAATTTCCATATCTCATGCTTTGGCCAATCAAAAACTAGGAAACCAAGCGGGGAGCGGGGGCCGTGGGAGGGGTTTGGGCGGGACCTGCTGAGGCTGGTGGCGGTGTACCCGCTGGAAGTCGCCGGAGGGTTGGATCCCGCCGGCAACGCGGGGCAACCATTGTGGGTAGACTAATAGAACAAATATGAACACATAAACGGTTAAGTTTCTTGTGATGGTATTTTTTTCATCAAAATATATAATCTGTTTACGTCAGTTAATACGAATAAATTTGTTGAATCTTATTAACTAATGCAATTGCGTATTCATCTTATAGGGTTAATCAAGTCGAATCAAATTTAATCCCAATCGTAATTTAGAACTCTGGATTCAATGATTCATAAAGTAACAAGAATGAAACATATAATCATGTTGGTTTGCAAGTTTAAATCAACTAATCAATGATTTAATTACAAAATATACGAAATTTTAAAAAATTTGGAACTAGTGTACACAATGAACAGAATGATAAATCATTTACCGGCACGACGGCACACGTCGGTCAAATCAGTCGGAATGATCATCGGAATACGGATCATAACCGGAAAAACAACCACCGGCGGAACTCAAATACGAATCGGAATCTGAATCGTCTTCACCATCGTAAGCGTACGAGTGATAATAGGCATCAGCAGGCGATAAAGGAAGGCAGAAGAAATTCCAAAGACAAAGAGCAAATTGACCTAATTGTTCAAGAGGAAAACAAACCACTAGATCAAACAACTCTTCGCCGGAAATTCGTTCGGAGAAACATGCGATCGATTGCCAAATATCGACGGATACGGTGGCCGCCGATGCGACTAATACGGTGTTGAATACCATCTCCGGCGGTTCTGCAACTTCTCCGTTATCCTCTGCAGATTATACTTGCAGGTTTATGTATCGATCGGTCATCAGAGAGGCTTGATTTGATTGAATTGAAGCGAATGATTATGAAAAATTGGGGACGTTGGTGTTCACTTCAACGATATTAGGGTTTATTTGTTTAATGTATCAAAACAATAAACTAGTTGATTATTCTTGCAAGTTATAACCACCTTATTTGTATGGAATTAAATTACGCAAATTCGCTTTTAATAATCTAAACTTTGATTTACTACCCGCTGTCGGTCTCAACTATTAAATTGTCACAACGGTTTGTACTTTTAATATATTTACCTCTGACGGACTGCCGTCAAAAAACCTAACGACGTTAACTTTTTTTCGAGTCTCAAATGCACTTTTGAGGGCTTTTGTTCAGATGGAGAATATGAGTCGAATGACGTATAACTGACCTCGAAACGTTGCTCCAAATTTCTCAATTTTGGCGTTTAAACTTTCAATTTATCAAAGAAATTATCAAATTTGGGAAATTTGGAACAACGTTTTGAGGTAAGATACACGTCATTCGACTCGTATTTTCCATCTGAACAAAAGCCCTCAAAAGTGCATTTGAGACTCGAAAAAAAGTTAACGCCGTTAGGTTTTTTTGACAGCGGTCCCCCAGAGGTAAATAAGTCGAAAATACGGACCGTTATCGAGGACTTTCATAGTTGGGACCAGTAGCGGCTAATTGATAAAAGTTTGGATTATTTAAATCCAATTTGCCATTAAATTAAACACTGAACATGATATAAGTTTCTTTTTTTAAAAAAAAAATTTGAACGGTTTGGTACGACTAGTCGACGACACTTAAAAGGAGATTTCAACAGTCCCCCAGGGTTAATGCTCTGAGGCGTACGTCCGAAACTGTCCATAAGAAAATTCAAATTTAGATAAACCTCCTAACATTAACTCAGCAAAATATACATCAGACCGCGTTTGAATCCAAAACCTCATATTGGTAAAGGAAGAGGGTAATAACCAAAAACAATGAACCCAAATAGAATATAACCAAACCAAAAACTGAATTAAACAAATTGAGAGTTTTAATTTGTTTGTTTTTTTAAATCATAATTTTATGATTCAATTTTTGTTGCAGGTGAGAAAAATCAAAAAACCCCTAACCGAAATAGATAATATAAAAATTGTAAAAATGCTTAATTTTTTTTGCCTGTATGATTTACTTTTTACCTAAATTTAATTCATAATTTTTTTATATATTTATTTATAAGAAATTAATAATGAATAATATGGGTTACAAACCTAAAGCCTAGATATATAACAATCAATTAATAACTTGTGTTGGTTATTTCTGTTATCAACCCAAAAATTTAAAACTAAATTACAAAAGCAAAAAAATTGAAACCCGAACCCATAACTAAACTAAAAAAATTATACTTTTTATACCATCTATTGATATTTCTAATATATTCAAAATCCTAAATTAAATTAAAAAAAAAAATCTAATAACCATGGTTATGTTGTGCAATGTTGTGCTTATGCACTTGTTGAAGACCTCCAATTTTCCCTCGACCACGTATTTGGGTGCATCCAACTTCACAACCGACTTCACAAACATGATCATTGTTCGGTTCTAACACCATACAAATATCCATACACGCGGTGGTGCACGAGACAGGGCCTCTAGGTGACGGAGCCATAGTGTCGGATGGCGATGTTGTGTGTCTTGGAAGCTCCAACATCTTAACTGTTGGCTTTTTTATCTCCTCGGTTGCCGGTCGCGCCGTTGCCGATGGCGCGGTTGTCACCACCACCAATATCAAAATTGCTAGTTTTTCTAAAGGCATGTTTTGGGAGGTTGGTTGAGAGTGTAAAATATGGTGTTTTGCAAAAAGTTTGTGGGGAAGTTCGGTTTTTTAGGTGCCATAGATTACTCTTTACCATATGTTTTGTGTTGGATGGTGAAGTTATCTAAAGTATATATCTAAATTTGCAAATATTATAAGATAATTTTGACACATCTTATAATATGATTTTTCAGTTTCACCCCCCACAAACTATCAATCATTCATTTGTCTAATGAATACTTCGATTTTTATAATATACACGTTTACATTATACATAGTATAAGCAAATTAAAAAATCAAGTGTTGGTTGGTGAACAACTTGATTGTTCATTTTGGGATTTATTTTTTATTTTTTATTTTCTTTTGCCGAACAACCGAGCCAATATTCGTGGATGGAAGTGGTCTTATAACTGGTTTGCTATGACACTTGTTTTGGTGTTGATATTTGTTGGGTTTTGAATTTTTGTAATGAGCAACATAATTTGGTGAAATGAAATTTGGTTTATACATTGATTAAGAGAGATGATGTTATTGTCGAGAGGGAGCAATACGACTAATATATTTGGGTTAATATTAATTGTTTCATTATAACAAGTCACTAACCGAAATGGAAAACATTAGGACCCGAAACCTTTGTACATTATATTTTAGTAGAGGTGACAATTTTTACCCATAACAAAGGAAATGGGTTGGTTTTGGTAAACAATTGTAGTATAATGGGTTGAAATGAGTAACATTATAATATTGAATGTGTTGATATTGGTAACACTTAAATACAATGCGGGGGTCAAGATGAGTAACCAAAAAACTATGTAAATGCAATTGATTCAAACATTTAAGAATGATTCATAACATATTTGATGAGAAAATCACTAAAAATTATCCAAATAAACTATTTGTTTACTTATAACACATCTTAAGTTAAAACTAAATTGACGTTTTTTATGAAAAATCCATTTAGACCCGAACTGATTTTGCTTAAAACCCGTTCTGACCCGCACCCATTCCTGACCCGAACTCGTTCTGACTCATTACCCAATCAGACCCAACCCGCACAATTTGCCAGGCCTATATTTTTTGGATGGTTTTAAGTAAAACTTATAACGTTATAAATAAAAGTAAACACGTTACAATGGTAAATTCAGAACATATAAAAAATACAATAATTTAAAAGTTGTGACATAAAAACATAATTTATGTAAAATAAATTATATATGATAAATAATCAAAACAAAAAAAATTCAAAACTGTAGTGGCTAAATATGAAAAAAAAATTGTTTAAAAAATTCAGAACAAACAAATTTCATTTTTCATGAAGGTTGAAAATTTTTAGATGTGTAGAATTTTAGTTTTCTATGTGAGTAGGATTAGGGCTGACAATTTTAGACACGAACACGTTAACACGACACGATACCACGCGACTTTAACATGTTTCGTGTTTACCTTTAACATGTTTCGTGTCTAAAATAGGTCGACACGTTAAGACCTGTTTATTTTTAGTGTCTAAGCAGGTAAAACCCGTTAAGACCCGCTAAGACCTGTTAAGACCCGTTAAAATATGTTAAGACCTGTTAAGATATGTAAAGACATGTTAAGACCCGTTAAGATCTGTTTAAAATTTAAAATTTTAAATAAATAATATAATAAAATAGATGGGTAACCGATTAGCTTCAAAAAATTTCTAATTGTCTAACCCTTGTTCCTTAACGGCCTTAACATGTTTTTTAACAGGTTATTTATAGTGTTAGCTGTTAACATATTCCTTAACGGGTCATTTCGTGTTTACGTGTATTTAACGGGTCGTGTTCGTGTACACACAGTTCTTGTTTCGTGTCTTAACGTGTCGTGTCTTAACGGGTCATGTCTGACCCGTTATGACAAGATTGATTAAAATTTAAATAACTTGTGTCTTGTATAACTCATTTTATTAAAACTCACTTGAAATCTGCTCAAGCCAATTTTGCTTGTTTGAGATTTGAAGGCATAGTCATTTTGGATATGATCAATCCATTAATCTATCAACACGTGTTTAAATCCGTGAATGTAGTAATTCTTGACCTATGTAAAATATATGCAAAGCTAAAGAGATCATGATTCTTAACATGTGAGGAAATAATATTTTTGCCATTTTTTTGGGACTTTTGTAAAAGTAGATTTTCCAGCAAGAATGTAATCATGTTTATATAGATATATAAGTAAGCCTATAAAACGGTGGTTAAAGTGTCATTTCTAACTAACAACTCAATTGTGGTTATGATGAAAATGAGTTTTGATATACATTGATTTGTACTCGTATGTGTCTCGGTGACGATGAATGTTTAATGTTTTGATGGTTATGCACTTGATCATGGCTATTCTTTTGTTGAATCTATGTAATGTGTAACTAGATTATATGTTGAATTATGATAACGTCGTGTATGTCATTGAGCTTTTCATAAAAACCGAGCTTTCTTGTGATTGTCTAGCTTTTCATAACACGAACATTGCACTAAGGTGAGTTTTTGATGCCTTCCTTTCTAGATTTTATTTTTTAGGATTGTACATGCTTGATTAATCTAATTGCATGATGACAAAGAATGATTATTCATATATACAAACAAATAATTCTATATGAGGGAAGAATTAGATAAAAAGATATCTTTGCTTAAAAAAAGTAAGAACAAACAAAAGTTTGACATGTAGGAATATATATAAAGGATAATTTAAGATATAACATATTATTTTTTGTAATATATTTTTATTTTTTTGGAATGAATTCTTTTTTGTTATGTATTTTTGTACTAGATTTATATTGTACAAGTGCGTCTTGTGTAAACCATTAATGTCATAAGTTAACCATAAGTATGTTATCAAAAACGTTTTGTGACAAGTTTTTATTGTGTAGTAATTTTGGTTGATACAACCATGTGCATGGGAATAAATCCCAGCATACAAATAGTCATTTGATATTTATATAATTATATAAAAAAGTAGATTATTATTTTATGTGTAAGAAAGTTACAATTTAAAGGCGTGTCATGTCAAATTTTTTAAAAATTTGCCAATGGTAAGCCTCTCTCAAGAAAGCATTATAAAACTCACAATGACATAACATAATATTATCTCACTGAGCATTGAGTAAGGACCAAGGCCTCAACAACACTATATAAAACGACGAAACCGACGATATTCCGTTGTCGAATCAAGAAACCAAGATTCGTCTAGATAAAAAGTTGTCGAAATAATTATTCATCCGAAAAAAATAAGAAAAAAAAGGCGCGAGTCAAGAACATATAGACGAGGTATCACATGACCCAACTAAGGTACCACATTAATTATAAATAAGATCCTAATAATTCATGTAGGGTTGTTCACAGATGACAAATTTTTGAAGCTGGCATAACTTAGCTCGTGTCACATCATTCAAGTTTTTAAGACTTGATGTTGATGATATATAGAGGTGAACAAAAAAACCGGTTTGGGTTTACAAACCGGTTCCCAAACCGGTCCGAACCGCCGGTTTGGCATAAGTTTGACATGCTCATCTCCCAAATCGGTTTCCAAACCGATTTCAACCCCTCCAAACTGGTTTCAAACCTATCCAAACCGGTTCTATAGGTTTGACATCCTCATATCTCAAACCGGTTTCCAAACCGAACCGGTTTTGACCATCTGTTGACCAAACCAAATTGGTTCTCAAACCGAACCGGTTTGGAGAAAAAAACCGGTTTGTGCAACCCTAATGATATATCATCATAACTGGACCAAAACCCAAAAAGTTAAGGCCTAACCAGAATGGGCTTAATTTTTGCTAGCTTAAGTTATGGCTTGTGAAATAAGTATATGTTGTATTTTACTCATAATTAAAAAAAAATAAAATCAAATCATTAAATAAATAAACAAACCCAAAAAGTATTCTTTTTTACTTTGTAAAAGTCTTAAAGTTGGAATCCAATTAAATATTAAACTAGAATATTAATTATGGAAGTTAGTAGTTAGGATTGGGCCACACTCTTAATCATTCATCAATGTGATTGCTATCTATACATATATCTTGTTCAATCTCAATACTCTATATATTCCAATCACATCATTCTTGAAATATCTAACTCATAATAATCAAAATGTATAATAGAAAGACATCATATAGTGTTTCAACATAAACACTAAAATAAGAATTAGGGAACAATGAACTCGTGGTCAATGTGCGATTGTCTAAATTCAACCAACGCTTCTCACTCGTAGCCAGAGCCAGTCTAATGGGTCAAACGACTCAAGAAAGAACTTGGGATTTCTAAAATCCTATGATCTAATAGACTTAGTTATAAAATATGGCTTTACTATACGTAATCCATATAACATACTTTGATTTATTGTCTTTTTAAATCAAACGCAAGAACAAAAAATAATAATAATTTTAGTAGTAGATCTTTTGCTAGTCGGTTAGAGAGTAATATACTTATACAACAAAGTTATTGTAACTGTATTAATTATAAACTTGTTAGCTTATTATTTCTTGCCTTAAACGTGAATAAAAGAGGATAGTTTATAATATTAATTATAGGGGTTGGATCCACTTAAAAGAGATTTTTTACTAAGAAAAGTATGAGCCAATAAGAGTTTGACATGTAGCATGCTAAAAATAATAAAAACAAAAATCTAATACAAAAAACAAAATCTTGTATAAAAAAAAACAAAATCCTAGTAAAAAAACTCGCACAAAAATAAAAAAACTAGTACTAGAAAAATAAAAATCCAATACAAATAAATAAATAAAAAAGTAAAATAACAAAAATTCAGTAAAAAACACAAAAAATACAGTACAAAAAAATATATTACAAAAAAAAATCTTATACAAAAGATATGATGTTATATTTAAATTATCATGCTACATGTCAAATTTCTATTACTTAATACTATTTTTAGACAAAAATCTCTTAATATTTGACATTTCCTCATTAATTATAAACTTATTAGCTTATTATTTGTTGTTAATTTTTTTAAATTTTTAATGAGAGTTAATTTTTTATATATGTAAATCACCTCCCATAAAGTAAGTATGAACTATTAATGGTATGATTGGCACACATGCATGCGAAATTAAAATTGAAAATGGGTGGTAACATGTAAACACAATCATATGCACAAGTGCGTGCTTTTGTCTCCAACAGGGGGAGAAAAAAAATGCATGGCCCCAATAATATCGAAAACAATTTTCAAATTCTTTGTAACTTTAGTTTTGTTATATCGTAAATACTTAATAAATAAAATCAATTATTTCAAGAAAATTAGCCGGACAATTGTTCACAAGAAGATCTTGCATGGTATTTTCTTGACAATTTTATGGTGTATATGTAAGTTAAGAAATAAAAAAAACTTTCAAACAATCAATGTATGTCAGCAAAAGAAATTTTGGACGAGGTGTCGAGTTCAAGATAACCTCATTTTTTTTATGGTTGTGGAAACACTTACGTGGTAAACCCTCAGGCCTCTCTTAATTTTTTTTGAACGGCTAACTAATCAACTGCCGGATACTTCGTAGGAGGCCCCCAATAGATAAAGGATGCCCAAGATGGCCACTAGTCCAGACGGACGGAGCCCCTAGTTCACCAGCCACCAATTCCCGGAGAAATCCCGACCCAAGCACCCGCCCAAAGGCACGACGGTGGAAGGTAGGTAAAACCGGGTGAGATCAAGAATCGAACACAGGACCTGACTCTTCTATCACTTCCCCCATACATCCATCTTACCACAAGGACAAGACATCATTGGTCTCAGGCCTCTCTTAATACCCGACTAATAGGAGAAACAGGTAAATTACGACCTCAAGCAATTGGATCGGTGGCCTCTAAGAAAAATCATAAGTGAGAATTGAACTTGAGACCTTTAAATTATGTCTCTTTTAATTTAACTACTACACCACATTCTTAGAGGTTAAGATAAACTCATTTTTATGAATCAAAAATAGGGAAAAATTAGAAATTCTAGAATGGAAATAATGGTGTGAGTTTTCATTTTAAAAAGCATTGTAAACTAACAACTTGTTAGGTTTCTTTTTAAATAAAAATCTGTTTGGCTGTTCAAATAAAAAAAATTAATTAAATTAATTAAATCAATTAAATTCATCACGTTTATAATTTACTTGCAAAATAATCATATTCAAGTATTAGAAAAGTTAGTGATAAAAAAACAACTTATTTGCAATGTTAGCAGCATATAAACACATGATTTAAGTTGAAATTTTTGCCAGAAAATTAACTAAACATGTTTTAATTTTATTTTTAACAACAAATAAACTTTTAGTATAAAATCATCACAATTCACTAATGCTACAAGTATTTTTAGTTAGAGAGTATATTAGTTAACCATCTGCATGTATCCTTAATGTTCCAAGAAAAAAAATGTTAATTCATAGTTTTCAACAAGTTACATCAAAAGAATAATTGTAAATCAAAACCATTGTAAAGAGGATGCTATGACTAGATTAGGGAATATATATCAAAACAAATTAGATGATATAGAAAAACAAAATTTAATTCAAAGAATGATATAAACAAAAGCAAAATTCAATATAAAAAACCAAAAATCCAGTAAAAGAAAAAAAAATTAATGCAAAAAAGTAGACATTTTTATATTTTTAGTCAAAATTGTGTTCATATTTAATCCCACATCTATATATTTATACTAAATATACATGAAATTTCACATATCTATTTTATCTTTAGATATTATTATAAAATGCATTAAATATAAAAACTTAGAAAGGATATTTGTTAATGCATAAATTCGATTCGTGTGGTGTGTAGATGCATAACACAAGAAATAACTTGTGGATGAAAAAGGAAAAAGGTAAAGATGGGTAAGTACATTTCAAGGAATTTATGATTATATAAAAATAATAAAGTAAATATGTTAACACATGTGATTTTATAATCCTATACAAAACTAACGTATAAATATGCTCTTATTAGAGCATCAATTCACAATGGGTATGCAAGTACTAGCTTGGTTTATGGATAAGATGACATTCATCTCTCAATTGCAATGTATTTTGTTTACTTTGTGCGTTTTTAAGCATTCATCTTTTGTAATTCTCGAGACAAATCTCACATAAATCGTGAACATGAGAGATTTTTTGTTCATAAGAATGTTTATCCTTTAATATCAATAACACGTTTTGGGCGCATTGATCGTAGATGAGAGAACAATTTCACAGTTAAACATGTTTGGTTGACGAGACCAGATGTAACATCATTTGCACAAAAGGCTAAGATGATGGATTTCCAAAAAATATTAATTGAAAGTAAATAGGTTGTAAACGTGAATATTATTTATTATACTATTTACATTATTCTAATATATATATATATATATATATATATATAAGTATAAGTATAGTGTGAAAGTAGGAACTAATTAATTAAACATGTTTGGATAATTGTAAACGCATTACCGATATTAATTTGTTCTTATAATTAAAATGATATTTTTAAGAAATAAGAAATGATGTCAACAAACAAGACAATGATATAGAAGGATGATGGATATTTTCTCTCTTTGAAACCGATTAAACAATTTTTTTAATTGATAAATTTACTCATAAACTATTTCTAACTAATTTATATCTTTAATGTTTGAGTTTAGACATGCAACCATCTTATCTAAAAAGTAATACTTCTAACAAATAAGATATTCTCATATTAAAACATGTAAGTTGATATCAATATTTTCAATAAAAAAAAAGACTCTTTTACAAAAAAGAAAAAAAATTTACCTATTGAAGAAATTTTTTTTACAAAAAAGAAAAAGAGAGAAAAATTTTAAGAAAAAATATGACTCATGACAATTACCTATTGAAGAATGACATTATACTACTACATTTTTATTCTCGTAATGGTAGCCTAGTGGTAAAGGGTAAGAATCTATAACAGAGGTGTAGGGTTTAAAGGCCAACAGCACCAAATTTTCTCTGGGTCACATGATTTACCTCCCTCATGTTAGCCGTGAGACCGGTCGGTGATGAGCGTTTAAGAGTGACGTTCACCATTTTTTTTGTACTACTACATTCTTGTTAGGTGTTAGTTTGTTACCTAAAAGTAGTTACAAAGAAGACTACATAATGTGCTAAAAATTGGATTTTGCATTGTCTAAATAGCAAATTGGTGACTTTTTATTACTACCCTTTTCCAAACTTTTTGACTACTTTTATATAATTTGTCTGACAGCTCATTCCAATCATCTTTGATCTTTCCTTTTCATTTGTTCTTAATTTGTCTGTCATGATTCATTGACAGACCAATTTGTGTCTTGGCTACAATACAATACCTTGTATCCAGTTTGTGTAAATTGTAATACTATCTTCATTAATCTACAAATATCAGATTCTTGATCTTGGTGGAAGAATCTGTTATCAAAATAAATAAAAAAAAAAGATAATTATACTTTGTGTTTCCCCAAATTCCTTATCTTGGGGGAGGAGTGAGGGTAGAATGGTAAATCAGGATTCATCATGAATGTTTATTTCATTCTGTCCACTCTCTTTCTTTGTTAGATGATGATAAAGAGGACAAAAATGGTCTTGGTTTTTATACCCTTTAGACCCTTGGGTATGCCCCTTGAGTGGGCGTGGGGAGGGCGTGATGGAGCGTGACACACCGCCCCCCTAGGGGCGTGAGAGGGCTTGAATGGGGGTGGCGTGATTGTGGTAACGGCAGATACACTCTCTCTCTCTCTCTTTCTCTCTCTCTACACGCACACACATTCACTTCTCTCTCTTTCTCTCTTTCTCTTACACACACTGACACACACTCACACTCTCTCTCTCTCTTACACACACACACACTCACACACACATATATATATATATAAAAGTTTAAAAAAGGGATGATGACGTGGAGTGAGTGGGGTAATGGGGCATTTCCACCAAAATGGTAGGGTGAGTGGTTGTGGTGAGTGCTTATGTGGCGCCTACGTGGCGCATACGTGGAGTGAGTGGGGTGCCTTGGCACACCCAATAGTCTTAGTAACTACTCATAAAATAAAGATTTGTGGATAATAAATTGATGTTCTGAGTACAAAGTCTTGTTAAGGAGGTATTCTTTTTCATCTTTTGTTTATTCTTCAAAAATTCAACTTTCAAAAAACTTCTTTCATTTGCAAATTGCAAGGAATCTGGTCTCAATTTGGATTTATTGGGATTTCATTACTTTTAGCAAGAGATTTAATTTCTGGGTCATCTTTTATCTGCCTTGATTTCCTTCTGGTGGTCTTTATCTTCTCCCAAGATTTCATCTTTTGATGATCTTGTTGATTTCAAGAATCGTAAATACTCAATTCGATTATAGGGTTTTAACATCGAATTTGGGATTTTTTTGGTGTAGTTTCTTGATTAATGGGCTAGTGAGCAGTTGGATTCTTGAGTTTTTCAGATGATTGATTAGTTAATGAAGAGTATTTTCATGAGGGTTTTGTTCTGCAAGATCCACTGTCCTTCGTTCATATGTTTCTGCAAACCATCAACTGCTTCACATCTTTACAATTCTGGCACTTTGAAATTGGAAAGTTCCCCTCATGCCCCTCATCCTACGGTTGTAACTGATCGATCTGATCAAAACCATGTTGAAGAAATTGTTGAAGTCATAGAGAAAGAGATTTCAGAAGATGGAAAGCAAGAATCTGAGATTGAGATTGATGTTCTTAGAAGTTGTATAAAGAACAAAGGATATTCACAATCAGGATCACCAATTGACAGAAAGAAAGTGCAATGGATGGATACTTTAGGCAAACAACTTGTTGATATCAAAGAGTTTGAATCCAGGTTAGTTTCTACATGCTTTTGGTTATACTTTTGAGAATGTGGGAGCCAATCCAGGTTATACTTTCTACATGCTTTTGTTTATGGGGATTTTCAGTTTCTGATCATCAAAATTAAAGATCTTAAGATTAGGATTTCTAGCAAAATTGTAGGATAAGTTTGAGAAGAAATTGAACCAAGAAAACTGATCACTGATTCTTGTTAAAGATCAAATGATCTTTTCATGGTGATTGTCATATTGATAACAAGATAGTTTGATCAAAGATAGTGTTTGGGATTGCTATTTCAAAATTCAAAACTGTAAATCTTGCAAAAAGCAATAACAAGCAGATTCTCAAACGACCCCTAAACAGTCATTGATATGGAGGTTAATTTGTATATCATTTTGCATGTTTTATGACAGTGAAACGGGGGATACAGACAATGAAGACGATAACGGTGCCTGTTTTTGCTCGATTCTGTGATGTTTCCATAAAAATCCCAAGTTTTATAGAATAAGAGAAGATTGGCTGTAAGTTCATCCGTTCATTTCTTCATTAAAATTTATATAAAGATTGAGTATCCTGCAAATTACTGAGCTACATTCTAGATTTTTTTTATAATTTCTTTAAGCTGGCTTTCTCATGTTATTATGTAAGAATTTATGTTACTAATTAGCTTCCTGAAACTCTTGTTCTACTACAACATTTGGTTCTTGGTCTCATAATGAAAATCTTGGTAAAATTTGTTGCTTTCTGCATTATGATTTATTACTTTAATGGTTTCTTAATTTTTTGAATTACCCTTTTGATTGAATTACAAATTGACACTCAAACAGAAACAAAAGCCTGTTTCTTGCAAAAAAAATAGAAATTTGAAAACCTACATTCGGTTCTTAGTTCTGTAATGAACAATCCAGTAATGTTTGTTGCTCTAAATTTCCTGATTTGGGATTTTAACCGTTATTTGATTTCTGAATTACACGCGTAAGTGAAATTAGAATTCAAGGGAGAAAAGAACCAAAAGCCGATTTCTTGCTAAAAATAGAAATCAGGTAGCATGAGTTTGGTTTTTAGTCTCTTAACAAACAAACAAATAAGCTTACCCTGTATATTTCCACTTTTCAGTAGAGTCTGGGGAAAGGATGGATAGGATACAAACCTTACCCCTATCCAAGTTGGAATAGAGAGACTGCTCCAGATGAGTCCCAGGCTCAAAGTTATCTTTTAAAATTAATCATTCCAACACTTTTAACGTTATTTTTACAAAATAAGTAAAATAACGTTAAAATTTGTGCAATTTTACTTTTGCCCCCTTAAGGGTCCACACACATATATGTATATTGTATGCGTGTACTGCAAACGAGGCGCATTATTTTTGTTTCTGGATTCGCATATAAACTTGTCAGTCGTCAAGATCTTTCTTTGATTTGTTTGGTTTAGATATGTACAAGAACACTTCTTTTTCCCCAAAATTTCACTTTTTATAAATAACTACTAGCTTCAAAAAATTAAAATATTTATGTTATTTGGTTTACACAAGTATGTTAAAAGCAAAATAAAGATTTAGGGTGTTGGGTGTTTGGAAACACTTTTATTTTAATTCACATAAAAAAATTCTAAAAGTATGTAATTCAACAACAATTTAAATTGTTAAATTAAATGACTTGTGACTATGAGGTTTCATGCATTAAAAATTATAGTATGGCCGACTTGGAACCTCTTTGACCCATTTGGACAGCTTCCTTTAAAGCTAACCTTTTTTTCTTTTATCTTAGCACTCTTTGTGAATTAAAACATTACCTTTACATACATAAACATAAGTAAATGGGTCAAACATTTGACCTATGGTTACAAGCTAATTGTTTAGGTAAAAACCTAAAAGCTAGAAGATAAGTAATAAATAATTAGGTAAAGAAGATAAGTAATAAATAATTAGGTAAAGGATCAACTTACACTTGCAGGCTGCAGCATCTTGTCCATGTTTATGTTTTTTTTTAAATATATATTGGTAGGCAGAGAGTTAATGAACTTTGTAGTAGTTACTCTACTTTTGACCCAACTAAGGCCCTGTTTGGGTTGCTTATTTAACTTCAAAAGGTTTTTTTTTTAATCAAAATTACTTATTAACTTGTGACTTTTTGAAATAATGTTTTTGGAATAGCTTTTAATATATGAAAAATCAATAAATTAATAAGTTAAAAAAATTATCATTATTTTAATTCCCAGCAAAAAGTTAAAAAGTTATTTCTAAAAGCTATAAATTTTAGCTTCTTGAAAACCACTTTTTATCATTACCTAAAAAGCAGAAATAAAAAGTCTTATTAACATTACCAAACACAATGGTTGGAGAAGTCGCTAGGCGCTGCCAGGTCGGTCGACTAGGGAGTTGCGAGTGCTTGGCCTAGACTCTCGGATACGGTAAATAATAAAAAAAATAATTTTCAAAAAATTATATATATATCAAGTATATATAACATATATAGTGAATATTAATAGAAATGAAATATTTATAGGGAAAATCAAACAATAATTGGTGAAAAATAATGAAAAATAGGGAAAATCGGTAAAAAACAGCGAAAAACCGAGTTGGTCCAAGTTGGTCCGAGCTTGACCCAGTTGGCCCGAGTTTACCGATTTGTTCCGAGTTGGACCAAATTTTTTTGGCCAAGTAGGTCCTAGTTGGATCGAGTAGGTCCAAGTTTGACCGATTCCAAGTTGGTCTGGCCGAGTTGGAGAAAATCGGTTCTGCCGAGGGCCAAGTCCCGAGTACTCGGCCTTCTAGGCCGAGTTTTACAACAATGCAAACACTATTTTAAATTATTAACATCTTCAATAGGCCAATAAGTTAAAAGGTTAATTTTAAACAGAATACCAAACAGGGCCTAAAAGTATTGGAGTGGAGTAAGCCTAGCAAAACAGTCGGGTCAAACCGTATTATTTTAGAAAAGCATCATTGGGGCCTGCTCTTAGTTGTTCAGTTTAATAGGATTAACCCCTTTAGCTAACAGAAATGAACTCAGATTAACCCATTTACTTAAGAACGGGTCATGTTCCCAACCGCAAACGAAATCAAACCCCATTTGTTTAACAAGTTCATCAGTTAGTAATACCCAAGCTAACGATATACGCGACAATCTGGGTGTGTTTGATACATATGCTGTAACTTGATGATGGTTAAGATTATCAAGTCATTTGTGTCATTATTCAGCTAAATTTGTTGTAGGGCTGTATTTATAAATTATGCAGGAAATTTATAATCTGGTAAAGTTTCTAGATTTTCTAAATTACCCTTTTGGGTGAAACTGAAATTTTTGCAGGAACTCAAACAAAAGCAGATGTCTTGCTTAATATAGAAACTGGAAAACCTGCATTCAATTCTTAGTGTGATAATGATAATTCTAGTAAAATTAGTTGCTTTTTGAATTCTGGTTTTCTGAATTACCCGATTTGAGTAAGCTGACATTTATGCAAGAATATAAAAAAGGCTGTTTCTTGCTAAAATAAGAAGTTGGGTGCGCATTCTTGAGCTGAAGAACAATAAAGACTCTAAATTTATAGGGTTTGGTTATTTACTCACTCAACTTTTCTTATTTTAATACGATATCGATCCTATACGTCTAGTATAAGCTTATACAAGTCGTATAACTCCCCTGACACACACATATTCGACAATGATTGGTCGTATATATACCTCGTATAGGACTTATATGAGACGTATAGAAGTCCAATTAATAACATTGAGAAATTCTGACAAATAATGATTGCCTCTCGTATAGACATATACGAGGCGTATAGAAGGTGTGGGATGAGTGTGAGAATAACATGACCCAATTTATAATGTTACCACATATTTTCACCAAAATTTGAACAAATACATGAAATAGCCGGTTTGTAACCGGAAAACTGACCCGAATTCCTTCCATGAATTGAAATGAATGAAATCTATGGTTGTTTCTTGTGAAGCTTCTCTCATACAACTTCAAAAGCATAAATCGGGTTGGAAGAAACTGACATCGTTTCAAGTTATATCCAAGTAACTAGTTCCGTCTGTCTTGTTTCATCTTCAAATTTTCATTCATTACTCATGTAAAATTTTATATTTTTTTATTCAACACGTGTAATACACATATTTCTAACTTACTGACATATATATTCGTTTGGTTTCTAGTGATGCTAAGGTACATTTGGCACAGTCTTCGTTACTTCATTTCTGCTGCTAAGAATGCAAACAAACTTACCCAGTTTTTCCCATTCTTCAGCAGGGTTTGGTGGGAAAGGATGAATAAAAACCTTACCTTTATTCCAGTTGGGATACATAGGTTGCTCTGAATGAGTCACCGGTTCAAAGTAATCATTTTTAGTTAATGATGTTATTTTTACAAAATAAGAAAAATAACGTTAAAATCAGTATAATTTTACTTTTGTCACTACAGGACCCACACACACACACACACACACACACATATATATATATATAACAGGGGAATGTTCTCCTAAAAAGTCGTTTTTGCCTAAAAAGGCTAAGAAAGATTTTTAAAAACTCGAAAACTTACCCAAACAAACTCCGATTGTCATCATTTTTACGTCATTGGAACCAGCTTGTAATTCCCTAAAACCTAAACACTAAATCATAAACAATAAACCTTAATCATAAAACCAAAATTATAAAAACAAACCCTAAACATAAAGATAAAACCTAAAAGCTAAAACCAAAAACCAAATATTGTAGGGTTCGATGAGACGGTTCCAATGCTATCGAAATGAGTTCAATTGGAGTTCGTTTGAGTCGATTTTTGAGATTTTAAAATCCTTTTTAGCCTTTTTAGGCAAAATAAACTTTTTATTTGATCATTACCCTATATATACATTATATGCGTGCACCGCTAATGAGACGTCCATTTTCGTTGCTATTATAATATCTATGATTTCATGGCCTTTTATTAAGAATTAGTTTTTATCGACCTGCATGATGCGGCGGGGAAACATAAGAAACTTGTAGAAGTAAAAGATCAACCGTAACATGCCCAAAGATGTTATGTTATGTGTAGAAAGCGATTTTGATGAACCGGTTAATGATCGAATGAGAAGAATTCGAGATTAAGTAGCTGGAAATTGAAAATTCAGTTTTAAAGTTTTATTTTTTCTAAAATTGCCCATTAATTAAGGCTAATGGTTATGGTTATGGTTATTGTTATGATTATGATTATAGCGAAGGGTGCAACGAACATCATCTGCTCAGCACTTACCTTTGATATTTATATTTTAATTCTTATTATTGATTTGCTCGTTGGTATTGTTCTTATTGGTTTACTATTTAGTTTTTTAGTGTTAAATTTGTTAGTAAATTTTAGGCAATATGAAAAAACTAAAGTAAAATAAGTTCTGAAACAAAAAAAAAAATATCGCAAGATGTTATGAATCGAATCAACAACTTTACCCAGTATATTCCCACTTTTTAGTAGGGTCTGGGAGCGAAGGATAGATACAAACATTACCCCTATCCCAAATGAGGCGTATGCTACCGTTTGAAGTTGATCATCTAAATGATTTTAACGTTATTTTCACAAAATAATTAAAATAACGTTAAAATTAGTGCACTTTACTTTTGCCCCTTAAGAGCCCACACATATATACATTATATGCGTGCATCGCAAATGGGGCGTATGTTATGAACCGAATCAAAAACCTTAAATATACAAATCAGAAGTTCTTGATGTATATCGATTCAACAGGTCACACTGGTCTTCGAACCGGTTGGCTTGATACAAAGTGAGGAGGCAAGTGACCGGTTTTATATGGTTTGCTTGAAACCGATCGATTTATTTTGGTCAATTTCATTAACTCTTGAACATAATTGATTTATTTTTAAATGCTAAGAATACTACATTAAGACTCGCTTATATGGTAAATTTAATATTTTAAATTTGATAGGTCAAGCCAAAATTTTAAAACTCATATTGACTTTCTAAACAATCCTTGTATTACTCAAATAAAAGATTCATATGTATTACGTACAAAATGAAAGCGATCAAAGGTCAAAACTAGCAAAATTATAGAAAATGAAATTTAGATCTAACAACTCAAACTGTCTGTTGTAAATTGTCACATGATCGAGCTTGTTAAGACATGTAAACAAGTAGCAATCAAATTTCTTGATTGAATATTTGTTGTATATTTTAGTGTAATTGGATGTAAATGAATAGTAAAGATTTGGAGGTGCGGAGGGCACACCTGCTTAATATTTCTGAACTCTGGGCAGCGCCCCTAGCAGGGTCCAAGGGGTAGAGCCCCTGGTGGTGTTTGACCTGTGAATATTCCCGCAAAAACCAAATGTCAATAACCGTCTTGCTGTTGTTTGGTGTTTAACAGAAAGAACGAAATCGCAGAAGGAACAAAATCGAAATTCGTATCACAGAAAAATCTCTCTATTGGATTATTCTAAAATCAAGTTTCTTGAACTCGAAAGGGTAGAAATATTGATTTCGGATAGTGATTTCATACACGATTCAATATATTTCCAGACGTTTACAGACGAATTTCCCAACAATCGAAATGTGAATACATGAAGATCCATTCATGGGAGTTGCCATTAATGTAAATTCAGAAAGATTATTAAAATGAGGGTTGGCCATCTTAATCACATGTAGTCACCATGTTCTATTGTTAAAATGAAATATGGGGCCTTAAAGATGGTACTACAGACAAGTACAACTGTCATTTGTAGATATCTATGATTCAACAACTTTACAATATTGTTGTACCAAAACCTAGGGCCAAGAATATTGGTTCTCATGGATCTTTGTTTTATTTTCAATTTTACACACATTTGACTTTAATCATGTTACACATCACCTACATTTCTTTAAACAAATTTAATGTCACACATTTGAAAAGTTTTAACTTTAATGATTCTTGAGTCTTTAAAAATGGTAAGAAAATCAAAGTTGATTAGATTTGGGGATTTAAGGGCACACTTTGGTGAAAGTATGGATTTATTCACAAAAGTTTAAATTAATGAGGAAATTTTAATTAGGAGTGTAAATGAGCTAAGATACTTGTTTGTTGCTCAACATTGGTTGGCTAAAAGTTTGGATCGAGCCAACTTAAACAAGCTTGAACCCGTATTGAAGCTTATTTAATAAATGGGCTCAAACCCGAGCTTTAAATATCAAGCTTTATTAGGATCACAAGTCTATTATTTATATCATTTTTATTTACATATTAAATATCATTATATATAAAATTATGATAAAAATAACTAAATAATATACACATCATCTTATATAATATATTTTGTAACTTGTATTGAATTAATCTGTAAAGTGTGTAAATAACAATCAAGAAGCTCATGTATTTACAAGGGGAGAGAGTGACTCACAATAAATATAAAATTATATAAGGGGAACCATATATTAAAGGATATTTACAATTAATTAACAATTCTTCTTAAGTTGGAGCATAGACGTTAATCAAGCCTAATCTGTTACAAAACAATCTATCCTAGTTTTACGAAGAGGTTTGGTGATAGAAAATGCAAGTTGAACTATGTCTTTATGGAGGGTCTATTTGAGTGTTTGTTACTCGATCTCTAGTTAAACGTAACTCAAATTCAATATGTTTCGTCCTCTCGTGAAATACTTGATTCTTAACAATCTATATAGCCGACTGACTGTCACAAGGTAACCTCGTTAAATCATAGAATAACTTGCCAAATCATAATCTAAAACCTTGATATTCGTCCATATCCTTTCTATGTTAATGCACCCTCATGAAAAGGACACTGATCAATATACAAGATCCCTAGACATGGTGCGGTCTTAAGATACCAAAAAAGTTAACTAACCCAACGGAACAAATTTGGTGATAATGTAGTTCCAAAGATACTGCTAGAAAAACGATGGTCAGCAATGGTGCCAAGTGCATCCAACGTGTGGGATGCAATGGCAGAGGTCTGGTGGCGCGTTGAAGGTTCATGAAAATGATGGTGGTGGATAGTGTTGCAAAAGTTTCTTGAAGAAAGTTTCAAAAGTATTTAAATAAAACAAGGAGCCCTTAATTTGCAAGGCAAGATTAGGACTAACAAGAAATAAACAGTTACATACATATAATTAATTCAAATCTACTCTAATAAACAAAAATCTACATATGCCACTTGTCATATTCTAATGTCACAATGCCATTTGTCATTTTTTTATAAAACCATTTAAGTATCTCTTATTAAATACATTATAGTATCTCTCCTATTAAATAAATTATATTAACTATCTTATTATATAATTATAATAATAATAATAATAATAACTAATGATATTATTTTTATTATGCAAATTTAAAAATAGTTTTTATATATTTAAATCGAGTAATTTTATTATAAAATATATTTTTTTCATAAATATCAATTTTTAAAAAAATAAGAAATATTTCAGTTTGTTTTTGAAAATAATAGTTTTACAAAAAAAAAATTCTTAAAAAATTTTTTTTTTCAAAAAAATAAAATATAAGCAGAAAACACGTAAATGATGATAAAAGTTACATTTTTTTTGTTTTATATGTTTAACGGTAATTTCAAATTAGGTTATTTAACTATAATAATTACAAAAATATTACCTATCATCTTACTTTAAAATAGTTAGTTTTTGATATAAAACTAACTAATTAGATCTTTAACTTTAGTTAGTTTTCAGTTATTACAAATCAAGAATGTTAAAGATATTAATGTTGTTATTAAAAAATTTGATTATTATTTTATTATCTAAAGTAATTATTAATACATAATTTAATCATTTTATATAAAAATATCATCATTTATAATTTTTAAATTTTTATTATTTATTGTTTAATATTTTATATTTAATCCGTGTGTTCACACGGGTAATAGACTAGTGTATATAAATAAAATAATTAAAAATAAACTAGTTGATCCCGAACCTAAGCTTAGTTTGAATAAGTAAAACTTAAGAGTTAAAAATAATGCATGGAACAAGTTGAGCTTAAGTTCTGGCTCGACTCATTTACGCCTCTGGTTTTAAATAAGCAACAAGCATACCCAGTAAAAATTCCACTTAGAGTAGGGTCTGGGGGGGAAGGATAGAGACAAACTTTACCCCTATCCTAGTTGGGATAGAGAGGCTGTTCCGAAGGAGTCCCCGTCTCAAAGTTATCGTTTGAGGTTAATCACCTCAACGCTTTTAACAATTATTTTCACAAAATAAGTAAACTAACGTTGAAATTAGTGCAATTTTACTTTTGTCCATCAAGGGCCAACACATGTATACATTATATGCGTGCACCACAAATGGGGCGTGCCTCTGGTTTTAATACATAATGTAAATTACTTTTAAACCTTGAATCAAATTAAATCATTGATTTATAAAACTTGTAGACTAAATCCCATAATTTGACCAGACTTTGAGACAAAATCCAAAAGTTTTGCTCCAAATAATGCTTAGAAAAGAGTGTTCCAAACTCTGTTTGCACTATAACAACATGAAATGATGAATGCACGCTTTTTTGTACTTTTCATACACGGTTTCTACAAGCATATGTGACCTCCATTCCCCACAAAATCCAAGTAAACGGTAAACTCAAAGAAAATCTTTGATATTTGAAAGTTTGACTAATAAAAGGTCAAAATTCAACATATATGATATATCCATATCAAATTGAAATCCTGCAAGTGCAGTGAAATTACGCGTTTATTCATGGTGCATTACTAAAGTGACAAGTATGATAACAACCAAAAGAGTAACATGTTTTGCA
Source organism: Mikania micrantha (assembly GCA_009363875.1). NCBI lineage: Eukaryota > Viridiplantae > Streptophyta > Magnoliopsida > Asterales > Asteraceae > Mikania > Mikania micrantha. Next base: position 57,080,907 of record CM018687.1, on the reverse strand, counting down.
GGTCAATGAAAATAAAATAGAAACATAAAAGCCAACTTTCTGTGATAAATGATTCAACAGTAAAAAGGGTATTATCATTGAAATACACATGTAACACCTATAATTTTCTCTTCCATCTCTATTTCTTACAATTTTTTTTAAAAAAAATGAATTTCAAAAAGAATGAATGAAATTCCTATGTCAATTTCATATTCATCCTAAAAAAACATCAAAAAGCTTCTGTAAATTCACCTATTTGGCCTGGGGAAGATCTAGTTATGTACACTGCATTGTTCTTGAAAAACAAAACTCTTATTTCTATACTTATGGTTACAAGAAACACTTTTTGGAGATAAATTTACTTGCTCCAATGCATGTGATTGCATCTCAGTAGGGTAGTCCCGCAAGCACCCGATGCGAGGCCCAGCTCCTGTGCTCCATTTGCAAGAGAGTTGTCTCCCCAGTTGAAATGATTTCGTTCCTTTACATGAATCGATTCTACAAAGAATCGATTTCTTAGGGACTGTATCATCAAAATTTGGCTCAGTTTCTTCATCATATGACAAGTCATGTGCTGACATGGCATGGATTTTGTGGGACCCAATTGAGTTATCTGCTTCATCAGCTTGATTCTTGGTGCTTAAGCTTGTAAAAATGTCATCTTTGTTTGGTATTCTGAGAGTACTTAATTTCCTACTAGATGATCGCGATAGTCTTGACTTCTTTGGTGATTCCTGGGCTAAATAAGTAACTGGCTTAATGACATTAGTCATTATTGAGGTGTGATCATCTACCCGCGCGTCTTCTGTCTCCATGTGCTCCTTTTCACTCGAGTCTTCTTCTGAAGAATGAGTTCTTGCATGAAGGCTACTGCTCTGCTTGCCAAATAAGATACTATCATCTTCATCTGAATCCATCTGATAGCAATTATAAAAAAAATGACATTAATCAGCATTATATTCTATCAAAATATCTAATAAATTAGAGTAAAAACCTTAAATAATGTGTTTTAACCTTTACATAAGTAGTATCCACGTCGTTTTCTTGAAGAAACGAAACGAAATCTTGAAAATTTTCTTGGGTGGGACGATAATGACCACTGTGAGGCCAGATTGCCTGTTAAATAATCAAAAACCAGAATAAAAATTAGGATAACTGTTAAATTTTGAAGTTAACATACCATTTTGAAGCTAGAAAAAATAATTTTTATATTAATAAAGTTTAAACAATTAAATTACCTTTAAAACACCCTTCTCAGAAACTAATCTCCCAGCTGCTAATGTGGCACCTCCAGCTAAAAAACTTGAATGTTGAAATAAACCTTTCTTTTTGATTCCAACATATAAAGTTCTAGATGTGCTTAAAACAAAAATCCACTTAAAAGCCTTTGATGATTCAGTTGTATCTAAATAATCCCCAGTTTGTTTATACAAAAGTTTTCCATCCTTTATCACAACCTCATATTCCTTTCTCTCCATCTGTAAAAAGAAATATAAAATAAATAAATATATAAAATGAAAAGTGTTTGTTCTTTGTGTTTAGATGAAAAAAAAAACTTTAGTCGATGAAAAGTGGCATACCGGGCCGAGATATTTGATGCATTGTTGTTGAAGTTTTGATCTTGAACACTTTTCAACAAGATTTGCTTCTTTCCCTTCTCCTATATCCAACCTGAGTTTTTATTATATTTGATAAACACAAGATTAGATTAAATATAGGAACAATGTATATTAATTTTTCAATCTTGCTTCGAATTAAGGTTATTACCAGTAAAAGAAGGGTTCTTTGCTTTGAGAATGCAACCATCTTCCATAATAGAAATGAAGATTATGCCCGTAACGGTGTCTTGGATCAATCTGTTTAATAAAACGAGTTTAAATCGATAATCATATCGCTCACATTCTAAATAAAAGGATTGATGTAAAGATAGGTTAACTTACAGCTTCAAGCCAGTGTTCCAAGGCAAGCTTTTGGGCTTTACCATTCTTTGATAAGCCTTTTCCAACCTGGGAAATAAATTAAAAAAAAATTAAAAAAATAGCATTTTTTTTTGTTATGTTTTTGCATTATTAAGTATGTATAACACTATCTAGTTCATTTTTGTTATATAAAGTTTATGAATTTACCTTGGCAGCCCTTGTTCTTGCTCTAGACCAACGTGAAATGGCAGTTTCTTTCTTATCAAGATCAAAAAATGAGACAGAACTTCTTTTAAGCTCTGCAAAATCTAACAGCTCCCACCTACAAAAATACATTAAATTACAAATGAATCAGAAACACTACAATTTACATGATTTTGATAACAAAATTGAAAATAAAAAATAAAAAAAGATTCAAACTCATACCAGCTTTGTTCAATTAAAACTGCACAATCTGCTAGCTTTCTTCTTATTCTAAAGCTTTTGTAAACTTTTTGCAGCTTTGTGGCTGCCTCATGCTTGGGGCTCACTGGTTCAACATCTTCAAAAACATTAACAGATCTTGGGGATTCAAAGGTTATTTCAGTTTTTTCAACATGTTTATCTGAAGAAACTTTGAAGCTGACAGATTTTTCAATCTTCATTTCTTGAGAGCCCATTAACTGCATTGCTGATGGTTTAGAATCCTGGATCTTAAAACTGCAAGATAACCCCAATCTTTTAACTTCACCATCGTCTAAATTGATGGATTTTAGGGCTGATTCTAAATCTGTATATGCTGCAAATGGGCATGAAAATGACAACCCCATGCAACTTCAAAACTGTCAATAGCTTGATTTTCCTGTTAATGAATGACATTAGTTTCCAATTTACTTAATCAAGATCTTGTTAATAATATGACATTTGTAGAAATCACACCTAACTAACAGCAAACAAGATGAATTGTAATTTTTTTTTTTAAAAAAAAAGAAATATAAAAAAACTTGTGAAAGAATGAAGTTTACAAATAGCTATTAGCAAAAAAAAAACTAAAACAAGTAATCAAGTAGTAAATGAGGTTAATCACATGAAACAGTCAACAGTCATTTCCAAATTGAAGTAACTAAAGATTGGAAGCATAAATTTTTAACAACATGAACGACCAAACAAACAATTTTAAAGCAAACCCATCAAGCAAACAAGAAATCTTGCAAAAATTCTGTCAAAAAATCTAATTTTGACAGTTCTCATTGACGCATTTCATCGAAAACCTTGCAGGCATAATTCGCAAGATGCAAAGATGGAACAAATTTCAAAGAATTGAAAAGGGTACCTTGCAGAGATTAGGTGGGTATGAAAAGTTGTTGCAGGAATGTTATTTTGTTCTTTGTATCAGTGCTCTATATTGCTAACCGATAGAATGGTGCAATGAATGTATAATTTAAGTGCTAAGAGGAGGTCCTTATATAGAAGCTATCACGCAGGTTCTGGGTCACTGTTTTTTTTGGGGGGGGGGGGGGGGGGGGTGGAGACTGACTTTTGAGGGGTTGAAAAGCAAAAAAGGGAAAAGGTTTTTTTTGTTTAAGGTGTATGTATCAAATGACAGGCTAAATGTATCCCCAAGGAAGGGTGTTAAAAATTAGAAGTGAACTTGTATAGTTGTATTTAGGGATGTAAGGAAACCGAAAACGAGTCTTTGTTTGTATTTGTTCATTTAACTTTTAACTTATTCATAAACTGTTTATAAACGCTAACCGAACAAAAGTTCTTGCTCATGTTCGTACATTAAGAAATTGAATGTGTTCACGAATGATAAGGATCGCATATTATTTAGACATTAAAAACCAATTTCTTTATCTCAAGCATTAAAGGTAATCATTTATAAAAACATAAAGTTAAATATTATGGTATTAAACTGAAATAGCTTCAATATTACGGTATTAAACTAAAATAAAAAATTTAAAAGTATACAACACATTTAATGAATATATATAATAAATGAACATAAACGAACGTTAACAAACACTTTATCGAACATTCACCAACACAAATTAATGAACATTACATCTGTTCATGTTCGTTCCTTTACTAAACGAACGGAATTTATTGTCCGTGTTCGTTCATTTATTAAACGAGCGAACATAAACGAACTCCCCGGCGAACGGTTCACGAACTGTTCGCTGAACGTTCGGTTCATTTACAACCCTAATTGTATTTGCAAAATGAAAAAAATCGGATCAAATTATGAATTAGTTTTTAGGTTTTAGGTTTGGTTTCTAATTTAATTCGAATTCTGAATTTTGTTTTCGGTTTGGTTATTGGTTTCATGTATTTTTTGAATTCGGTTGTTTGGTTTATTTAGTTATTTATTATTTTTATTAAGATCATGTAAGGGTGAATTCGGTTTTTGAGTTAGATTTATTCTTTTTTTAATTGGTTTATTTGGTTTTAATCGATTTATTTGGTTGAATTCATATTGTTGGTTTTTAACTGAAACCAAACCAAATTGAATTCGATTCGGTTAAAGATCTTCCAAATTCAGTTCGGTTTGATTTTCGGTTACGAATAATAAATTTTCAAAACCGAATAAACCAAACAAATCATTAATCGAACAACATTCTTAAGAAACAAATCATTAACCGAACCGTATCCTTAAGTTAGAGTAAGTGTGGCATAAGCAAGATATCCCATCATGTTTGATGGGTTGTCGGGTTTGCCCCTAAACACCGTCGTATCCAGGCAGGCTTGAAATTCTAATTCACATAGACGTTTTTGAAGTTGAGTGGATCGATAGAATGTGAACGTTAGCTCACACGTTGGCTATATTTAATAATAAAATCAATTTTTTATCTTGATTTCTATGCTATAAAATACACAAAATTTCAACTATTTTTATACTAAACTAATTATTCCCCTCTTCTATTTTTTCTAGTAAAAATATAAAATTCTTTGATATAAATTGAGTAAAAAGAAAAAAATCTACCTCCTTGAGATGCAAACCGATGGTTTCGAGACAAAACATGCCAATTCAAATTGTCAGGGGCGGCTTGGAGGGGGTGCAAACCCCCCTTCCGCACAGGGCCCATCGTTTTTAGGGGCACAATTTTATAAAAAAAATTTTATATATACTATATATTTTTTATAAAAATTCAATTGTCCCATTATAACATTCTATAGATTAAACTATAAGGCCCAATAAATGATTAAAAAAAACAATAGGCACATCTACAAGGCCCATTCGGTTAGTTATTTTGGTATATTGGTACGTACTTTTAAGTTTTAAAACTATGATTTTGTTATGCTTAGTACGTTAATTGTCACGACATTAGTCATTATATATAAAAAAAGTTTATCTAAGGGGCCTTTTTTTCCCTTTTCGCACGGGGCATTCGAATTCTCGGAGACGCCCCTGCAAATTGTGCATGACCAAATTACTTTTTAACATGTCGAAGAACCAAATACGAGTATCGTGACCTAAACCCTCATTACCAAAACCAACTGTTTAGTGACCCAACCCGTTTCATTACCAAATGAGGAGAATGAAACGCATCTGTTTCGGGAAATTATACAAGCTTAAGTATTGTTTAACAAGCAAATTTACGTGCCTTAACGAGTCTGGCAAGGAGACCACACCGACCAGGTAGAAAATGAAAGGAAAGAAAGCAATTGAGTCATCTAGCAAAGGAAAGCGATTGAGTGCGATCTTTTTGATAGTTTTGTTCATAGCCTTCAAAACTTTACTATGATCATGTACGTACCTATTGTAGTTCCCCATATTTAACATTGTGTATTATTTATGTTTATGGTCCTCACTACGTTAAAAACTTGTGTATTATATGAAATCGGATCAATTAAATAATAAACAACTAGTATTAGTGAAAAAAATAATAAAAGAAACAATTAAAAAAATATTATATAACTAAACAATTTACAAGTACAATAAACAAAGAAAATAATAAATTATTACTTAATTTTAGAAATATAACTTCTAATAATATTATTATTTAATAATAAAGAGAACATGGTATAAAATAAAGTAAGTTGTCATCATATAATGATATTGTTTCACATATCAATTTAATAATAAAGAGAACATAGTAAAAAATAAAGTAAGATGTCATCGTATAATGATATTGTTTCACATATCAATTTTGTAGTTCTCCAATTTCAGCAAATTCCAAGAATAACGTTTTGTAGTTCTCATTTCCTTTAACAACTATTATCTAATAATACTAATAAATAAAAATTATTAGGAACAGTTGCCATAAATCTAGAGTATTATTACACTGATTTTCCGTTTTTCTCTCATATTAAATACACATTTTTATTAATACTAATTATATAATTATATATTCTTTATATCTTTTTTAGTTTAAAAATTCTCAATATTAAAAAATATATTACAAAATAGCATTCAATACAAATTATATTATATATACTTTGTATAATTATAAAATATTTTTAATATAATAAAAATATTTTAATACTAAAAAGCAACCTTTTTAAAAAAATCAAATTAGTATAAAATATGAAGATTTTCCAATAATTTGTAACTCATCATATCTTTTTATAATTTATAAGTCATTATTATTAACTCTTTTTTTCCTTTATCAACTCGTATAATAACAGATAACATTTTATACTTTTATAAAAAATAACATTTTTCCAATTAACAACTTTTTTAATATAAAATGTTTAAAAACTAAACTTTGAGAAAAAAATTTGTATTATGTACAATATTATTCTTTTATTACTTATATATAATTTCGACATATTTTAAATCAAAAAATCATTTACACTTTTAAAATTTGTATCACATAATACTTATTAATTTTTATTCAACCGGTGTAATATATGGGTTAATAATCTAGTTATATCATAAATAAACATTTCACTATATCCTAGGGGTGTTCAGTTTTCGAATATGACTCGAAATAATCGAAATTCGATTCGATTTCAATTCGAAAAACAGCAAGTGGAAATTCGATTCGAATTTTCACATTCGAATTCGATTCGATTCGTAGTATAATATCGAATTTCGAATTTCATATTTTTAATTCGATTCGAAATTCGAATTTAAATTATTTATATATTTTTATTTTATACATACAAGTAGTTACTATATTTAAAAATTAGGCTTTTTAGTTGAGTGGTTTAGCTTATAAAAACTAAAACTCTATTTTACATAAATGTCAATTTAATTATAAAATACACATAATTTTAACACTTATAAATACACTAAACCTAAACATTCACAACAAAAACATCAATTGTAAAACTCAAAAAATTGATCATTTTGGTTGTTAATTTATAATATTTTGATTATTTGTCACTTTATGTTTTTTATATGTTATCATTGGCATTGTATATTGAATTTTTATCATTTTATTAGTTTAAATGGTATTTCTAATATTACAACTTAGATGTTGGTTATTTCATATTTGGATATTTAAGGTTTTAATTATTTGATATTTTGAATACATCAAGTATAAACAATTTTTAAATTAAATGCAAATCAAACGAATTCGGATCGAATTCGGATCGAATTCGAATTCCGAATTCGAATAGAATCGAATTTCGAATTTGAAAACGAATTCGAATTTTGAATTCGAATTGGATTTTTCGAATAAATTTCGAATTCGAATCGAATTCGAATGCTCATAAAAAATTCAAAATTCGAAATCATTCGATTCGAAATATTCGAGTTATTCGAAATTCGATTCGATGAACACCCTATACTATATCCATTTCACTTCAGTTGTTTAACTAATATACTGAATAATGGAGAAAAAGTAAATACACAACTTTTAACTGTTTTAGCGACCAGTTTTATAACACAATACGACCTTGGTAAACATAACATATCATAAGCTTGACCAGATTACAAGTTTTACCACATGTATCACCAAAAAACAGTTGGTGAAAATAAATATAAAGGAAGCAAAGTAATACGTTTTGTATATCAGTTTATTTTGTATTTTAGACGTGATAAAAACATGTGAATATGAAGTGACACCAAACATATTCTAATAATTTGATAAGTTCATAACACTAATGTATATTCTCATAGGCATTGAATTCATAAGCAAACATACGTGTGTTTATTTGTTGGTTATACACTTATACATGATGCAAATTAAAGGTCTTGAATATAAAATGCATGGTTTTCAAAACCGGAATGGACCGGTATTGACGGAGCTTGAAAAAAAACTTGGAGGAGGCCGAAGGATGTTTATGAAGAAAACGGAGGGGCGAAAGTTTTTTAGGAAGGAAACGAAGAAGACCGAAATATTTTCTGACGAAATACTACTAAATCTACCATTCTAACTAGAAAAACAAGGAAGGCCGGGGGCCCCGGGCCCTTCTTAAGAACTGTCCATGCGGACCAGGAATTGGTGGCTTGGGCGGCCCAAAATGAGCTTGTGAACTGCCTTCAACTGAACTGGTTTACTTATGTTTTTTTTGACTAAAAGCTAAAGAATGAAACATTAAAACCAAATCTTATATTTTTTAATATTATTATGTTTGTTTAAACATTTTCATGTTTGATTAAATGTGTTTATAGTTGTATAAATTTTTTTGAAGTATTATATATATTTATTATGTCATTCGGTTTTTTAATCCGGTTCTACTAGTCCGACTTGTAACTAATAAGATATCTTAGTATTAATAGTTTCATGATTTTTTTCCCGTTATTTATTTGATTATATTTTACGATACGTAATGAGTCAAAGGGGAAGATACATCTTCATTCCTTAGTCCCCAGTCCCCACGTTAGCGACGACTTGAATAGTCAAATTCTAAACTTAATATGGATGGTGTTTGACGTTTACAGTTTACTTATTAAATTCCTTATTCTTTATGCTACTAGTAAAACTTATTTCTTGCATCCCACAAATAAATATTATAATCTTTATTAATATAAACATAAATGTTTTTACTTTTTAGTAAGATCTCAATTTGATTTACATTTATTTATTCATTATTTATAATAGTTACAAGATATTATTTATTTATTTATTGTTGCCATTTTTAAGTAATTATAGAAAAGTTATATGATTATTTACTGAGTTAACACACGTTTCTATTAGTTTTACAACTTTGTATGTTAATAATTTAACTTATAAACTTAACGAAAGAGTACTTTTATATATTGTATGGATTTAATTATGTAAAAAACTTTTAAAAATTAAAAAGTAAAAAACGAAAATGTATTCCGAAGGTCAAACGGCTTATTCCAAAAAGTGTTAAAGATTCATACTTCAATCGATATCACGAGACTAAAATATATTTAAGATTTTCTACGAACAATCATAATTATAAGATCCTACAAGATTGATATTGTCTTAGATGAGATTTATTCAAGATTTCATCAAGATTTAATCATGTTCTTTGTTGTGTTCTTTTTTAAACCTTTTTATTCGTTGTATATATCAATATAACCATACTAGGTTATAAACCCGTGTATTACACGGGTTTGTAAATAAAAATTATTTAATTTTTTTCTGATGTCTTTATAAATTTACATAATTAAAATAATTATATTAGTTATAAGTTATTAATATTACAAAAATTTAAAAATTTAAAAATTTAAAAATGTTCTTAATATGTGTGCGCATAACATTAAACATAGATGATATTTATTATCATATTATTAATTATTAGTATTAACTTACTATATTTATGTAAACAATGTATATAATTAATAACATTAATTGTGAGTTTTATATTAAAATTTAAAAATAAACATTTATTTTTGAAAAAAATAAGAGAATGCCATGTCGTATTATTTGGAATCAATTATTAGTATAGGAAGATTAACTCACATAAAACCATTACAACTACTAATTGTTGCACACTCATATATTATTCATTTATTTATTTCATAATTTACGTCATTTTTAGATAATATACTATACATTGTATTATAATATATAATATAACTATTTTTATACCCTTGTGTATTACATGGTTAAAGTAAAAACACATATAAATAGTTAGTAATAAAAATTTTAAAAATATAAATGATTTTTTAGGATAAAATATATCTAAACTTTTGTATAAATTAATACTTAAAGCAACAAAACATCAATATCATTTTGTAAACTTTGTTAAAATAATATTAAAAAGTTAAAAACAAAAATACAAAAATTTTAAAACAATTTTAAGAATTAAATATATTTAATTACACATATGTATTCAAATAATAATATCTTTCTTTAAACTTTCACTTTTTGAAAAATTGTTTAACAATAATGTTTTCTTTTCGGTAAAATTTTAACTTAGTACATTTGTATTATATGTATTGTATAAAAAATTAAATAGTTGGTATCAAAGGTTTAAAATATGATTGATAGAAAATATTTTTCTAAATTTTTCATTTCAATTTTTTTTTAACATTACGTTTATAAAATTCTGTTACTAAAAAATATCATTTTTTAATGAACAAAAATTTATGCTATTACTCCGATTATTATATGAGCTAAATAAAAAATATTAAATGTTTATTAATCAAGCTATTATAAAGTATAAAAATATATTTTGTGATCAAAATTGTTAAAATAACGTATAAATAAGTATTTTAAGTAATAACTCAATAGTATTATTTTTATAATTTCTTGTTTCTCAAAATTTTGTTTTTTTTATAAATAATTCGTTTAATTTATTTTTTTTTTGCAAAAAAGTCAATTTTTTATAAATATATCTTTGTTTAAAAACTTTGGTTTTGATTTTTTTTTTCTAAAGAGCTTCTTTTTTTAAAAAATATATATTCTTTAAAGAGTAATTTCTTGATAAGTGTGTTATTTGATAGAAAGATAATTTTTTAATATATTAAATAAATATTTTATATAAATATTCTAAAAAATAACATTAGTCAAATTTTATTTTTATATATTAACATGGGCAAAAGAACCTCAAGTTTGTCTTTAGACACACATTATGGATAGATTTGTTTGGAGAGCCAAAGAACGTGTTGCTCTTGTCACATTTATTTCAGACGACTATGTTTAACTCAGTTTCTGTTTTGTGCATAATATGTTATAATTCTTGATTATATACTTGTTGTAAGAGCCAATTTGATATCTTGTTGTATTTCAAGATCATAAACTTGTTACCTCTCGATATGTTTCTACAATCAAATAAGTATTCACCTAAATACTTTGATACTAAATACTTTGATACTAAATAATCAAGAATCATTTGCAATCAAATGACTCAATAAACAACTAATAATAGCATGCCTCAAAAGAAACTAAATTGTATAACAAAGTTTTTATAACTTTAAATTCACTAAATAAAATTGCTAATCTATATTAAAACTCCTAGATCTTATTTTAAAACTTAAAACAAGATAATACTAAGCCAAAGATTGGTCCAACAAATTTTATTTTAACGGCCAACAAATACATTGTTAAACCTGGTCATTAGGGTAAACCCAATACAAAAGGCAACCCACACCTGTTAAACGTAGGTAACGCTGGTGACCCGACTCACCCACCATTTCAAAGAACCACCGTCCGAAGACCCACTGTGGTAAAACCTTTGACCCAACTGGACGTTTCAAGTGAGACTCGAACTCATGACATTCACATTAAAAAGACATGGATTGCCTCCACACAAACCAATTGATCTAGGGTTTATTAACGATTGTCCAACAAATACTAATTAAAACTCAAATAACCCGGTAGATAACATGTACAATATTCAAACTTAAAACTTTAGCATAATTAACTTTAATCCTCATGCAAACAAATTGAAATCTTGGATTAATCCAATCAATCCAAAACACACAAAGATTAATTAACTATTAGTAATTTATTTTCAACCCAATGTCGAACGCGTTTGGTTTTTCTACTCTTAGAAAAAGATGCGTTGTAGAATTATAAATTAACATATATTAAAAATATAAATGTCATCGACTTATGAAAAGTAAATATTAATGAAATAATAAGAGTATACATCAACATCTAAAAAGGACAAAAGGTACGTGCATCTCACCGACCCTTTCCGTGTTTTGAAGTTTTAAGGGCATGGTAGTGATGCCTCCAAAAACATGAACAAAACCGACAACATAAATGAATTATTAGCATATAAAGTTTTTGTGTATAAAATAAATAAGTTAATTATTTAAAGTTTTAGGGGCAATTTCATCTCCCTTTTAACACGTACAATTATACATTTACTTAAATTATACTTAAGAAGCATTATACGTTATGCATTATAAGTTTACTTCACGTCTTAAGCGAGCGTTAAAACCAAATCTTCCTATATTTACAAGCGGCATAAAAGTGCAAGCCCGTGAGTATAAATTTTGGGAAAATAATTAAATAGAAATAGATTTTTGTTTAAGAAGAATATGAACCAATATAAGTTTAACATATTATGCATTATAAGTTTACTTCACGTCTTAAGTGAGCGTTAAAACCAAATCTTCCTATATTTACAAGCGGCATACAAGTGCAAGCCCGTGAGTATAAATTTTGGGAAAATAATTAAATAGAAAGAGATTTTTGTTTAAGAAAAATATGTACCAATATAAGTTTGACATATGACATGTTAAGAAAAATAAATAAATGATAATTTATGCATAAAATTTTATTTTTTTGTACTAGATTTTTATATTTTTGTGTTGTTTTTTTGTTTTATATTTTTTGTACTGTATTTTTATTTGTATTGTATTTTTGTTCTTTTACTGAAATTTTCATTTATTATACTACATTTTTAATTTTCTGTATCGGATTTGTTTTAAAGGGGTTAAGTTAAACTAAATAAGCCCCTTAATCTAAAAAGCCTAAGAAATATCTTGAGCCATTAGATCATTAATCAATGGTTATGATTAAATTAAGTTGTTTGAGGGTATTTTAGTCATGCATACTTTTGTTGACTTTTTATAAAATTCCCCCATATTCTTTAAACGTTCATAACTTTTACATGCGAAATTATTTTTTAAAAAAAAATATACCATAAAAACAAGCATTTTTTTATCTTCAAAATTAATATAGTTTTGCTATAGAAAAATTTTATTTTTTAATTCATTGTGTCTTTCGTACAGGTCATTGTGTCTTTTGTACATGTCATTGTGTCTTTTGTGTTTCTGTTCAATGTTGTGTTTTCATGAACAATTTAAGACATAGTGATGTTGCATAATATATAATATCAAGCAAATTAAGATGAGACAATAGCGAGTATAAATAACACAATGATCTTTAAAAAATACACAATAACCTGTAAAAAAGACACAATGACGAGTCATTATGTCTTTTATAAAGGCATTGTGTCTTTTGTATAGACATTGTGTCTTTTGTGTTTCTCCTCAATATTGTTATTTGTATGTACATTGTGTCTTTTGTACATGTCATTGTTTCTTTTGTATAAACATTGTGTCTTTTGAACAAGTCATTGTGTCTTTTGTGTTTGTGCTCAATATTGTGTTTTCGTATACAATTTAAGACACAATGATGGTGCAGAATACATAATGTCAACCAAGTATAACACAACGACGAGTATAAATAACACATTGATATTTTAAAAAGACACAATTACCTACTAAAAAGACACAATTATCTTTAAGAAAATACAAAACAATAATTATACACAAACGTTTAAAAAGACACAATGACGATAATTAGACACAATGAGCTGAAAAAATTTAATTTTTTGTTACAATATTATACTAATTTTAAAGGTAGAAAAATGCTTTTTTTTATGATATATTTTTTTTGAAAAAATAATATCGTATGTAAAAGTTATGAACGTTTAAAAAATATGGGGAAAAGTGGTTATGACTAAATTACCCTCTAACAACTTTTTCCTCTAAAATTTTAAATTTTCCATTTTAAATTTGATCTCATTATCTAATGGTTAATAATCATTCTTAGCCTTTTAGGATAAAGTGTCTATTTAGTTGATCATAACCTTTGTTTTCTGTACTAGATTTTGCCTTTTATCCTAAATTTTGTTTTCATGTTTTAACACGTAATATGTCAAACTTCTATTGGTTTCTTTTAGGCAAAATGTTCTTATATTGAATACAACCCAATAATTTTTTTTTTTTACATAAGAGTCTCCTTTTTAAGAAAAAAAAATTAAATATGCATTTTTGCTTGTAATCATCTGCTCACAACTTTGAAGTTTGAATGTATCTAAAAAGCTAGATTTGAACAATATATCCTTTGAAAGTTTTTTGAAATTAAGGTCATTACTTTACGTGTCAATTGAATATTCAATTCCTGCTTTGGTTAGTAAAATATAAATATTCTTGGGCAAGTCAAAATGCCAGCCCTGATACCTAAATTAAAATAATCTTTTTTAATAATAGAAAAAGAAAAAAAAAACAAGTGTTTTTGATGTTTACGAAAAGAGACAATTAGATGGATAGAATGAATATTATCATGTAACAATCAATATTGTTATCCAGAAACTTACTTGTAATCGATTTAACACCGTTTAAAAAAAGGGCTTTGAGTTGAACCAATATTAATTCAGGCTTGAGTTCATAATTTTATAAGTTAGTAATTATAAACTAGCTTAGTTGATAGAGACATTTGTCTCTATCTAAAAAAGATAAAATCATGTGTTCAAATTCAGACAAAAATATAATTTCGATTTTAGAATAATTTAAAAGTATGATAAATATGTCATTCAAAAATTATATAAGTTGAGGGGGGAAAGATCAAATAAAAAGTATATTTTGCTTAAGAAGGCTAAGAAAGATTTTTAAAATCTCCAAAACCGACCCAAACGAACTCCGATTAAACTCATTTCGATGGCGTTGGAACCGTCTCATCGAACCCTACAATATTAGCTTTTAAGTTGTCATTTTAACAACTAGATTTACATTTTAGGTTTTAGGGCTTGGTTTTTAGCTTTTTAAGTTTTATCTTTATGTTAAATATTTGTTTTTAAAGTTTTGGTTTTAGTATTAGTGTTTATTGTTTATGATTTAAGGTTTGGGTTTTAGGATTCGACAAGCCGGTTTCAATGATGCAAAAATGAATTCAATCGGGATTTGTTTGAGTTGGTTTTCGAGTTTTTGAAAATCCTTCTTAGCCTTCTTAGGCAAAATAGACTTTTTAGGGGAACCTTACCCTAAGTTGAGGAGCCGGATGTAATTAGTTAGGAGCTAGGTTAGTTGAAGTTTGTATCCAACTCGATTCAGTTTGACACTGCAAATGATTTGCTTTAATTTTGTATGCATTTTTATAAAAATCTCCAAAATAAATTAATTAGCGACACAACTATTAACGTGTGAGGAAAATCAAGAATGAAATTAACGAGCCGAGCTGAACCTGAGCTTGTTAGCCTAGGATACGTTTTGACTTGAGTGATTTCGAGGTCGATTTGTTTAGGGCTTTGTTTCTAATGATCAAGCTTGACTCGTGAAAAAAATTTAAGGTCGAGCTCGGCTCTGCTTAGCTCGTTTCGTTTATTACAAATGAATATATTTATATTTGTATATTATTAATTTTGTATATATATATATATAATATGTATATATTTTATTATATTTATCGTAATTTTATACATAAAAACAATTATTTATATATACATATACTTATTTGATTAAATATAAATTATATTATAAAAAAACTCGTATAGACTCGCGAATCAAACCTTGACAACAAATTGTTATTTTAGGATCTGGGTTCGGCTCGTTTAAGCTCAGCTATTTTCGAATTTACACTGCTAAAGTAAAATTAATTACTAAAGGGCTTCTAGTCTAGTGATAGCCTCTTGACTTCTCTTATAAGAGGTCTTGGGTTGGAGTCTCACCTAGAGCAAACTAGAGCAAATATTGCTCTGTGTTGAGCCAGGGGGCTTTCCTAGTTGTAGGTTTCCTCCTGTACGGATGAGTCAGGTCACCACACTCTGTTATTCGGACGGAATGGTGGTCTATTTGTCAGGATGATCTCAGGTGACCGGGCGTTTGTTGTTAAAAAAAAAGAAAGAGTGTGAAATTAATTGAGAAAGCGAGTGAAACGAATATAAATATTAAGTGAAGTTAGTCTTTGTTTTATCTTGAATTTATTGGTACAATTTGTATCTTTGCTGTTTTGACCAATTTGCTGGCAAAAGTTGAACCAATCCCCAGCTAATGTCACCCTGATATTCTCCCTCCACCTTTCCATAACAAATGTCACTTGTTTCTTCAAATTTTTATATTTAAATAACTTTTTTTTATCTCTAAGTCAATCACAACTTGACAAATGGATTAGGGGTGTTCATCGAATCGAATTATTTCGATTTTTGAATTTTTTAAGAGCATTCGAATTCGATTCGTATTCAGAATTCGAATTGGTTTTATCAAATTTAATTAAAAAAATTATTTATACTTGCTATATATGTTTATGTATTCAAAATATCAAATACACTATAAACATGTAAATATCAAATAACTAACATTTAAGTTGTGATACTAGTGATAACATTCAAACTAATAAAATTATAGGCATTATATAATTGGGTTGACATTTATGTAATATGTCTTCAGCTTTTATAAACTAAACTACTTAACTAAAAAACCTAATTTTTAAATATAGTAACTACTTGTATATATATAATAAAAATATATATATAAATAATTATATTCGAATTTCGATTCGAATATGAACATTTCAATCGAATTTTGACTTGGTGATTTTCGAATCGAATTTCAGTTTTTTAGAGTTCGATTCGAAAACTGAACACCCCTAAAATGGATAGCCTGACATTTTCATCTAGGAGGAAACTCATGTTAGACAAAAACACACATGCTTATTAAAAAGCAATTGCTCACATAAAGACTTAATATTTTGCTTGACAAAGATACAATCAAGCGAGAAGCACTTTGGTTCTTTGTCCATTCCAATACTATTAAAGGGTGCTAATAATTGCACACCTGTATTTGATTATTTGACATGATATTATCATCTAGAAAGAAACTCATACTAGAAAAAAAAAAGCATGCTTATTAAAAACAAATTGCTCACATAAAGACTTAACATCCTGTTAGACAAAGATACTAACATGCTAGAAGCCCTTTGATTCTTTGACTATTCTAATACTATTAATGGGTGCTATTAATTGTACACCTAATTGATTATTTGACTACCCTTTAACGTCTCGTATAACACTATATGAGTAACCACTCTCACATGTGACAATGAATGGTTTATACATGTTGTATAGATGACACTTATATGCTACATGTAGGTCTATTTGTGTTGTATACACGTCACCTATTATATATGACATGCATAGACTACTGTTTATCACATCAATATAATATTCAAGAATAGTGTTGTACATGTCATATAGATGGCTAGTGAACGCTCCACATAGTATTATCCATGTTGTATGGGTTGCACATGCATGATCCGTATAGGATTATATGGCACGTACAACCTTTCAACTAACAATCAAATTATACATTCGAATTATTTGATGTAACATAAGATTAATTTTTAAACTTACTATATATATCATATCGAATCGAACAACATTATTCAAATAAGCATTCAAAGTATTTAATGGTTTATGAAAATTTCTTAATTCTATTCATTAGGTTTAATGATATTCGTTACCCATGTCGTTTTGGGACAATAATTATATTTTTGGCGAATTTTCAGACTTGTCATGAGTGACATAAAGTAATAGGGTATAATGTTTGATTACTTATTTATGCTTTTATCTATCAAAAGCTTAACCATAACATTGTTTAAAGAGGAAACAACGTTCAGTCTTCTTATGAATGATCAATGCTGTAACACCCCGACCAATGGCGGAATCATCGGAGCGTACACGAAGTGTAGATTGTTCGAAAGCACATGGTGTTTATTGTAATACATTCAAACCATTTATTCAAATAAATTCAAATTAAACATTCAAATAACATCCATTACATTATGAAGGAAATAATAATTCAAACAATTAAAGTCTAAACATAAAACAAAACTAAATTTAAATTTTCTTGCAGGCCTAAGTAGCATTTTCACCTGAAACATGTTTAAATAAAAGGTCAACTATAAAGTTGGTGAGCTTCACAGGTTTAAGCACACACACCAAAAATAGTTAAATAAAATGTTGATAAATGTTATAAATAATATGTGTAACCAAGCATTATGAACATACAATATTGAATTAGTAGATAAAGCAGATCAACTAATGTTAACAGAATAATGTTTGACCATAGTAAGCATCGCAATGCTTAAACTAGTAACTATCACTGTGGGCTTCCCCCGAAGGGTAAATCAAACATAGTGGAATGGCCGGTCAATAGATCTATCATAGTCACTAGGGATGATCAATGCTAAATGTTAACTAAAGTTCAACATGTATAATATCATAAACTTGTTTCACATAAATTGTTTAAAATATTTGATAACATGTTTCACCCCAAATAATAAAAGCATAAAAAGGGGCTATGAAGACTCACCTTATGTGATGAGCTAGTCGTTGCTAATAGATGTTAAATATGTAGTCCAAATAATATCCAACACGATTTAGCTTAACCTATAATTCAATCGCACACAACTAATGTAACTATGACTTTGCATAAAATTCCATAATGTATTTGTGTTCCATATGTTTATAACCAAATCCATACTTATGATTTTATAAAAATTGTTTACAATTCATGTCATTGTTTAAAATTTATAATATCTATAAATGTTGAAAAATAATAGTAATACTATCATTAATACTATCAAAATAATAATAATTATATTAATAATGATAATAGTGATAAAAGTAATAATACTAATGTTAAAAATAATACTAGTAATAATAATAATAATATTAATAATAATAAGAATAATAGTAATAATGATATTTTTAATAACATCAATAATAATTGTAATAATAATAATAATATAATAATTTTGTTAACACTATGATCATAATAAAAATATTAATATTCACAATAACAATTATACTATTAATAATATTAGTAATAGCAATATTAATATATTTGATAATGGTAATAATAATTAATAATAATATTAACTATAATAACCATAATAAGATAATACTAATTTATAATATTAACTAAAATAATTACACTAATAATAATAATAATAAGATGGTACTAATTATAACATCAATAATAATTATTATTTATATATATATATATATATATATATATAAAGAAATAAGCAAATGAATAAATAATACATAAAATAAATATAATTTTTTATATATTTAATTAAAGAAATAAATTAATAATTAATTTAAATTAATTAATTAAACTGAATAATATGTATTTTCTTCATTAAATTAATATTTTTTAAGTTTATAAAAATTTAGGTGAAATCAGATTTTAAAAATAATGAGTAATTAAAAAGTTATAAAAAAAATGGTCCAAACCCGCCGTTGCCGGGTCTCGAACCCGTGACCATGAGCCCCAAACCCACACGTCTTACCAGTTGATCTAGGCTCTTGGCCGCGTTATAGATCCATCTGATTTGGTTTTAACATAAGCTTCAACGTTTCCCAATTTCCAGTTTTTAACTTACAAGCCCTAGTTCCTAAATGTATCAAATTCGATCGAATGTTAACCCGATCGTCTTTATAACCATAGGGCTTTTGTTTTGGACCTAAAAACGAGTTGATTGATATATAGAACGTGTACCTTTGTGTTCGATTCGATGGTTTTCGACTTGTTGATCAGAAATGTCTCAGCCGCAACTTTTGAGGCTCGATTTCGCAAACTAGGGAGGTTCTGGATGGATTTCGCTCACACAGACTTGTTCGTAGGGTAGGTTTGAACGATTGGGTGAGTTTAATTCGATTTCTATGCTCGTTTATATAGATTTTAGCATACCCGATCGTGTACGGATTTTTAGGCATAAAGTTCGACCAATTTGACTAGAATTCGACGAATTGGTTTACTTTTTCAGTTCCATGATGTTCGGGATTAACTAAAGTTTAAAAATTTAACGATTTTTATTCCCGAAATCACGTTGTGAGTTGAATGGGTCGAATTGGGTCGTTGGTTGGTTCATGGGTGATCCATAAGAGAAATGGGTGAAGGAGATGAATACTTTGAGAGTTTGACATAATTAGTCCCTCCTTGTTTTTATTTATTTTCAGCTTTGACAATAATAACCCCTTCAAGTTCTTAAAACCTTATTACAAAATTTTTATTAAATTTATAAACTTTATAAAATCACTACATTTTTCTAAATTTTAATATTTATGCATTTTAATAATAATAATAATAATAGTATTAATTTTTATTGTTGTAAATATATATTTATAAAACTTCCCTTTAGAAATCTTAAATACTTGAGATTTTTTATTTATATTATTATCATATCATTATTAATTCAATAATATTATTAATAATAATAGTAATAATAATAATGATAGATAGATAGAAATTTCCCATTTAAAATCTTGAAATTACATAAATTCGAAATGTTACAGTCTCCCCTACTTTTAGGAATTTCGTCCCGAAATTAAAAAGAAACTATAGAAAACAAATGTGGATACTTCAACTTCATTTGGTCTTCTCGTTCCCAAGTGAACTCGTGACCATGTTTCGATTCCCAACGAACTTTAACAATCGGAATTCGGCTTCGCTTGAGTTGTTTGACATGACGATCCATGATCTCTACCGGTTTCTCAATAATCTTCATCGACTCGTCAATGCGAACGTCATCGAGAGGTACGTGTAGAGTATCATCGGCCAAACACTTCTTCAAATTAGACACATGAAAGGTCGGATGAATGTTGCTAAGCTCTTGTGGTAGATCGAGCTTGTAGGCTACCTTCCCAATTCTTTCAAGAACCTTAAAAGGACCCACGTAGCGAGGAGCAAGCTTTCCCTTTTTACCAAATCGTATAACTCCTTTCCAAGGTGAAACCTTAAGAAGTACCATATCACCGACTTGGAATTCCAAAGGTTTACGACGTTTGTCGGCATAACTCTTTTGTCGACTTCGAGCAGCTAACAAGTTGTCGCGAATAAGATGAATCTTGTCGGTCGTTTCTTGAATCAGTTCGGGACCGATGATTTGACTTTCACCAATCTCGTTCCAAGCAATAGGCGATCGACATTTACGGCCATAGAGAGCTTCGAAAGGCGCCATGCCGATACTCGCATGATAACTGTTGTTATACGAGAACTCGACAAGCGGCAGATGATTATCCCAATTACCACCAAAATCGATGGCACAAGCTCTAAGCATGTCTTCGAGAGTTTGAATTGTTCGCTCGGTTTGACTATCCGTTTGAGGATGATAAGCCGTACGAAGATCCAATCGAGTACCAAATGATTCATGTAGAGATTCCCAAAAACGAGCAGTGAAACGAGCATCACGATCAGATATGATGCTAAGAGGTACACCATGTCGGCTTACGATCTCATCAACATAGATACGAGCTAACTTTCGTACGGGAAAATTCTCGCGAATCGGTAAGAAGTGAGCTGATTTAGTCAAACGGTCAATGATCACCCATATACTATCATGACCACTAGAAGTTCTTGGAAGTTTAGTGATGAAGTCCATAGAAATGTTTTCCCACTTCCATATGGGAATTTCAGGTTGAACAAGCAATCCCGAAGGAATAACGAGACTTATGTGCCTCGTTCATGATGGTCATTCGAAGATCATTTCGATTAGGAATCCAAATACGATTTAAGAAATAGAGTAAACCATCAGACTTGGATTCTAGTTGCAGTTTGACATCACAAGACATTTCATCCTGCAATTTGCCTTGATTCAAAGAGATTTGTTGAGCCTCATAGATGTGTTTGTGAAGATTTGATTGGATTCGAATGCTATGCACTTGAGTATGGCTCTTTCGACTAAGTGCATCGGCTACCACGTTGGCTTTACCGGGATGATAACGAATCTCGCAGGCGTAATCGTTTAGAAGTTCAACCCAACGTCGTTGCCTCATGTTAAGTTCTTTTTGATGAAGAATATGTTGAAGGCTCTTGTGATCAGTGAAGACCACGCACTTTGTGCCATAAAGATAATGCCTCCAAATCTTTAAGGCAAATACAACAGCTCCGAGTTCGAGATCGTGAGTGGTGTAATTCTTTTCGTGAACCTTCAATTGTCTCGATGCGTAAGCAATAACCTTTCCTCGTTGCATGAGAACACAACCGAGTCCTTGATTAGATGCATCACAATAAACAACGAAGTCATCGTTTCCATCGGGAAGAGTCAAGATAGGAGCATCACAAAGCTTTTGCTTTAGCGTTTGGAATGCTTCTTCTTGTTTTGGTCCCCATTCATAAGGCTTGTCCTTATGAGTCAAGGCGGTGAGTGGAACAACAATCTTTGAGAAATTAGCGATAAAACGTCGATAGTAACCGGCAAGACCGAGAAAAGAACGAATCTCGGTTGGAGTCTTTGGTGTACTCCAATTATTAACGGCTTCAATCTTCGCCGAATCTACATGAACACCTTTTTCATTGACAATGTGTCCTAAGAATTGAACTTCCTTAAGCCAAAATTCACATTTAGAGAATTTGGCGTACAGTTGTTCTGTTCTTAAGAGCTCCAAAACCAATTTAAGGTGTTGTTCATGTTCATATTTGCTTTTAGAGTAGATCAAAATGTCATCAATAAATACGATCACGAATTTGTCTAAATACGGTCTACACACTCGGTTCATAAGATCCATGAAAACCGCAGGTGCATTGGTTAGCCCGAAAGGCATAACCACAAACTCGTAGTGACCATATCTAGTTCGAAAAGCAGTCTTTGGGATGTCATCTTCTTGAACACGAAGTTGATGATATCCGGAGCGAAGGTCGATCTTTGAAAACCAAACCGATCCTTGAAGTTGATCAAATAAGTCATCGATTCGAGGCAATGGGTACCGATTCTTGATAGTGAGTTTGTTGAGTTCACGATAGTCAATGCACATTCGGAATGACCCGTCCTTCTTTTTAACGAAAAGGACCGGTGCACCCCAAGGTGAATGACTTGGACGAATGAAACCCTTTTCAGATAACTCTTGGAGTTGACTAGCAAGTTCTTGCATTTCAGAAGGTGCAAGACGATAAGGAGACTTTGCAATTGGATTAGCACCGGGTACTAAGTCGATTCGAAACTCGACTTGTCGTACGGGTGGAATTCCCGGGAGATCATCGGGAAATACTTCAGGATAGTCACGAATAATCGGAATGTCTTGAATACTTTTGTCCTTGTCTTTCTTCTCCACAACATGGGCTAGAAAGGCTACATACTTCTTTCGTAAATACTTGTGAGCTTTCGTGCACGACATGAGTTTAAGACCGCTACAAGGCGTCTCTCCAAAGATTCTCAGAGTTTCACCCGACGGTAGTGGAATACGTATGAACTTCTCGAAGCAAACAATCTCGGCTCGATGGGTGGCTAACCAATCCATGCCAATTATAACATCAAAGCTACCAAGAGGCATGGGTATAAGATTGATAGGGAAAACGTGATCCATAAGGTTCACCGTACATCCTAATATAATAGTATCAATGTCTATCGCGTTACCGTCAGCCACTTCCACATTATAAGGTTTGTCTAATCTAGTTCGTGTTCTACCAAGTAAAGGCTCAAATTGACTAGACACAAAACTCCTATCAGCACCAGAATCAAATAACACAGAAGCATAACAGTCATTAATCAAGAAAGTACCGTTCACCACATCTTGGTTAGTTTGGGTAGTTTGTGCATTAAGCTGGAAAGTACGTGCCCTTGTAACCCTTTGTTCGTTGCCCACAAGCCTTGGGCATCTGTTTCTAAGATGATTGGGGTCGCCACATTCATAGCAGGCCCTTCCATTGGTTATTGCGGGAACCGGTGCAGCTGGTTGTTGGTTAACTGGTGGAGCTGGTTGACCTTGCTGCAAGTTTTGTCCATTCCGACAGTAATTTGCAAGGTGACCATATTTCCCACAAACAGTGCATACCCTGCATTGTCGGTTTGATGCATGATGGTACCTACAAGTAGGGCACAAAGGTTGAACCCCCACATAGGTTCTATTGTTCGGGTTTGGTGGGGCTTGTTGGTTGATAGGTGTAGTAGGGATAGCAGGGGTTACTACCGCAAAGGTTTTAGCCTTCCTCTTACGGTTAATAGACTTTGAAGCATTAGACGATTCAGATTTAACCTCCTTAGAAGGTTCATCAGTAGTGGACTTGGCTTCCACTTTCTTGGCCCCCTTTCTAGTTAAAGTACCTGCCCTAACATGGTTGTCAGTTAGGGTTGCAGCCAATCGAATTGCATCTTCCAAGGTAGTCGGTTTGCTCCCATAACAGGTATCTTGGATTTGCATGGGTAGGCCACTAATATACTTCTCAATAGCACGAGAAAGTGGGGTGACCATGTGTGGCACCAACAGACTAAGTTCGTGGTGACGGTTCGTGTAAGCCAGATTTTCACCACTATCCTGTTTAAGATTCCAGAATTCTGACTCCAACTTCATCATTTCGTTGCGAGGGCAAAATTCTTCGGTCATTAGTCGTTTGACCTCATCCCAAGTTAAGGCCATTGCAGTTTCTGCACCCTTAGTTCGTTTCACGGTATTCCACCAAGTGAGTGCCCTTTTTTGAAAGACACTGGTGGCATAACGAACCTTAAGGTTCTCAGGGCAGTTCAAATGGAGGAAGGTACTCTCCATGCTTTCGAACCACTGAAGCAGTCCAGTGGCCCCTTCAGATCCAATGAACTTGGCAGGGTGGCAAGAATTGAAATGCTTGAAGGTGCAAGTTTGGTTTGCACCCTCACCATTTCGGTTTTGAACTCCATTAGCTTGATTGAGCTGGGTCACAAGGCCAGGCAGGACTGTGGCCATTTGCTGAGTAATGACAGCAGCCAATTCTTGCATGATAGGGTTATTGAGGTTGGTGGTGTTATTAGCATTGTTGTTGTTGGTTTCATTGCCACTGTTGTTAGCATTTGTGTTGTTGGCATTGTTGGCGTTGTTGCGACGAGGAGGCATGATTCTATAAGAGTTCAAAATGAAAAGGATCAGAAATAACTCAAGGAGTTCAAAAATAAGAAATTGATAGTTCAAATGAGGGTTCAAGCACAAATCAATATACAGATTGTATTCCCTAAGGAACACTTTTGACATATCAAAGTGTTTAAGTCCAAATTAACTTTCAGAAAGACATACTTTAGCCTATAGGTTCATACTCACTCCAAGGGTTCCCAGGAAAGTATAACTGGTCCATCGGTTGATTTGGATTTATACGAAATACTTTCCTAGACAGAACTCCCCAAAGTACAGGTATTCCCCCTTCCAGATTGTATGTGTTTCCTACTTGTTAATATGAACCTAAAGACTATTGACGGAAGTCAAAGATTTAATTAGACTTATAAGTCTAAGAGTGGTCTTCATAATGACGATCCTCTTGCAAGACGTAAGAAAGGGGTCAAGAAGTTCAGAACCCTAAAGTCTAGTGTGTGCATGTTAGGCATCCTAAACTAGGTTCAAATAATTGACCTATCAATTAACTAGTCAAGTAGTACAAATAGTCACATAATCAAGTTTGACCTATCATGACAACTATGTAGTTCAAACTTAACGTTCATGGCCTAGTCCTTACAACTATAAGGTTCAACTTAGAGTTCATGGCAACTACTTAGTTCAACTAAGTCATTCTATGGTTATAGTCTAGGTCATTCATTTTATAACCTAATTCTCTATAACCCAGGCTCTGATACCAATCTGTAACACCCCGACCAATGGCGGAATCATCGGAGCGTACACGAAGTGTAGATTGTTCGAAAGCACAGGGTGTTTATTGTAATACATTCAAACCATTTATTCAAATAAATTCAAATTAAACATTCAAATAACATCCATTACATTATGAAGGAAATAATAATTCAAACAATTAAAGTCTAAACATAAAACAAAACTAAATTTAAATTTTCTTGCAGGCCTAAGTAGCATTTCCACCTGAAACATGTTTAAATAAAAGGTCAACTATAAAGTTGGTGAGCTTCACAGGTTTAAGCACACACACCAAAAATAGTTAAATAAAATGTTGATAAATGTTATAAATAATATGTGTAACCAAGCATTATGAACATACAATATTGAATTAGTAGATAAAGCAGATCAACTAATGTTAACAGAATAATGTTTGACCATGGTAAGCATCGCAATGCTTAAACTAGTAACTATCACTGCGGGCTTCCCCCGAAGGGTAAATCAAACACAGTGGAATGGCCGGTCAATAGATCTATCATAGTCACTAGGGGTGATCAATGCTAAATGTTAACTAAAGTTCAACATGTATAATATCATAAACTTGTTTCACATAAATTGTTTAAAATATTTGATAACATGTTTCACCCCAAATAATAAAAGCATAAAAAGGGGCTATGAAGGCTCACCTTATGTGATGAGCTAGTCGTTGCTAATAGATGTTAAATATGTAGTCCAAATAATATCCAACACGATTTAGCTTAACCTATAATTCAATCGCACACAACTAATGTAACTATGACTTTACATAAAATTCCATAATGTATTTGTGTTCCATATGTTTATAACCAAATCCATACTTATGATTTTATAAAAACTAAACCACGGGACGAACAGAGCAACTTTTGTTGCTAGATCAGTGTTTTGAAGCCATCCAGATGTCCGGATCGAGCTAGGGTTCGAGTATACAACTCCTGATCGTTGTTTTGTGAATGAATATCCGTTCGATTGGGTAACGATTCGTTTTATCCTACTAGTTTAATATTGTGTGGATTAAAATTCAGTTTTGAATGTATTACTGTGATTATGGGTATTGATTATTGCCTAGTTGATAACTAGGGATTGTTAGAAACGAAGAACTTGATATTTTGACGGTGAAATCTTCGTTTTAAAGCCGGTATAATGTCCGGTTGTTATGAAACCCATATCATGGTGTGATAACTAGTAGGAATGGGTAGGTTATGATTTTAAATGAAATATGGATCATAATCCATGGGTTAAATATTGATATGAGATGAATTGATGTTAAAAATTATTAACGGTTATGATCCTAAATGAATTTGATTAAAAGAAGTGATTGAGATCATAACTAATATAATGAACATCAATTATTTGATGAAATGCCTAAGGGAGGCGTGAAATATAATTAATTGTGATAATTGACTAGAACTTGCTAAATATAGTAAGATAGAGTCAATTATGTGATAAATTGACTTTGAGAAAGTCAAACCAGTCAAGTGCGTTAAACTTGATTGTATGTGTTAGATGTATTGAATATAGTTGTATATGTGTGAATATGCAACTAGGTATTGGTGATGAAAGTCAAGTGATAATTCACAGAAGTGGAAAGGAGGTTGTAGGAAGTGAACAACCGTATGAACCAGGTAAGTTACCCAACTTACTGCAACAATTACATATAAGTAGTAGAAAGAGTCTACTTGATTGTGATGTATATACATTGATTGGTTTGAATGAATGTGCATAATTAAATTGGAACAAATTGAGTTAATAGACTCTAATGTATATATGTTAAGTTCCAATGTGTTTATGTCACGATTGAATTGAACATGCAACATAGATTGCATAAGAATAGCCGGATGACCCGGTGTTTGAATAAGTAATCCCACAACTACGACATCACATAATGAACATTGAATGTGTTATCAAATGAATTGTATGATAAATATGGCATTGGTGACAGGGGAAGGTTGAATGATAAAAGTTCAACAACCTATGATAAATCCAACCTTGGTGAATGAAAGTGTGGGAACTCTATGATGGAAGTACCGGTGGGTGAACATCATAATAATTTGATTGAATTAATTATGACTCCACAATGGTGGATAGCCAGAGGTGCTGGCAATTGTCGTAGATGGAAGTACCGGTGGGTGAACATCTTAAGACTTAATATTTATGACTCCACAATGGTGGATAGCCAGAGGTGCTGGCAATTGTCTTAGATGGAAGTACCGGTGGGTGAACATCTTAAGACTTAATATTTATGACTCCACAATGGTGGATAGCCAGAGGTGCTGGCAATTGTCTTAGATGGAAGTACCGGTGGGTGAACATCTTAAGACTTAATATTTATGACTCTATAATGGTGGATAGCCAGAGGTGCTGGCAATTGTCTTAGATGGAAGTACCGGTGGGTGAACATCTTAAGACTTAAATTAATTATGATATCACAAATGTGTGAATAGTCAGAGGTGCTGACAAATATC
This sequence comes from Mikania micrantha, assembly GCA_009363875.1. Lineage (NCBI taxonomy): Eukaryota > Viridiplantae > Streptophyta > Magnoliopsida > Asterales > Asteraceae > Mikania > Mikania micrantha. Next base: position 57,052,898 of record CM018687.1, on the reverse strand, counting down.
TATGGTGGAAGCACAGGAATGTGAACACCATAGTGTAATTTTGATTAAACTATTGTGAGCAATAGTTGATGTTTGGTAATATGATATTATTACATTGCGAGAGTCAACTCGAATAGAAATGACTCAGTTTGAGTATTGATTGTGAAAAATGTATTTTTACATTTTGTTGTGATACCACAAATGTGTGGATAACCGGTTGATCCGAAAACTAAATTATTGAAACCACAGGTATGTGGATAATTGGTTGAGCCAATATTTATATATATATATATATGTGTGTGTGTGTGTGTGTGTGGTATTTAATTTAGCCAGAGGTGCTGGTGATAGAGTTGGATTAGATAATAAAATCATATTTGTGGAAATGTCCCATTAAGGGAAATAAATGCACAATGTGTGGTGTGTGCAAGTTGATGTTGGAATATGATATATTATTATCTAGACATGATAAACATCCATATGATATGTATGTGGATGTGTTTAAATGAGTTGTGGAAAATTTGGGAGGGGTTACTTACTTAGTTCATATGAACTAATTGTGACCTTATATGTGATGTTACAGGTCAAAGATAGATATGCATTGGGCGATCAGATCGGGCACGTTGTGAAGCAGAACCAAACGTTATGTAAAATCCTTGGTAGTATTAAACTTAAACACACTAGTTTTATTAAGCATAAATGTAAATGTTATGAAATTAAGTGTGTTTAACTTATGAAATGTTAATTTCACGCTTCCGAACATAATTTACGAAAAAGTTTAATCTAGGACCTAAAATGGGACACGTGTGATCGTGTGAAAAGTTTGGGTGTAACATAAGTCTAACTATACCATAGTTATATGATTTTATGTTTCAATAGGAGTTGATAGCTTAGGCTATTAACAGAGGACAAGAAAATGACTACATCATAGACATTGGATTATCGAAGAAAAAATGAGACTAGGCTGTGAAGATATGACTTATATATGATCGTGGTGGTGAATACAAAAGTATAACCATCGTAGGAGTAATGTTTGTTTTAATCTTATTTTCGTATATACATACATACATACGTACGTACGTACATACATACACATACACATACATTATTGTAACTATGGGTGTGCTCAGTTCGGTTCGGTTCAATTTTTGGCAAAACCGAAATCGTAACCGACATAGTCTGTTTTTTCATTCGGTTTCCGGTTTTTTTAGGTTTCAGTTCGGTTTTTGTTTTTTTTTTGTTGTTTTTTGTTCTCTCACACATCCAGTATTAAAAATACAAACATGTTTAATAATTTATAATTTATAAATTAATTGATCGAACACAAATTATATATACCAATTTTCAAACAAGATTAAAAATGGGTTCGGTTCAGTTTTTAGAATATGTAACTGAAACCGGACCGAAAAATTAGGTTTCGTTTTTTTTTCCGTTTCGGTCGGTTCCGTTTCGGTTTTTCGGTTAATCTGGTTCCGGTTTGGTTTTTCGGTTAATCTGGTTCCGGTTCGGTTTTTCGGTTAATCTGGTTCCGGTTCGGTTTTTCGGTTAATTTGGTTCCGGTTCGGTTAATTCGGTTTCGGTTCGGTTTTTTCGTCTTTTTGCTCAACCTTAATTGTACGAGCCTAAATATAACAAATTAATTTGAAAATTTTCTAACAATGATAAAATTACATCGCTGTATATTACGTCACTATAGTTATCATTGTTAGAAAAAAAATCAAAATAATTTGTTATTATAATATGTTATACATCACTATAATTTAGCATTGTTAGAAAAAACAATTCAAAACAATTTATTATTTTTATGCTCGTTATATCGATGTCATGGCGTCACAATATTATTAGTTCAAACTTGTATTTTCTCTTCTTATGCTTTAATTCTTTGTATTCTATTATTTTATTTAATATTTTTTATTAAACATATATAATATACAAGTTTTTAGCCTAACAATAATTAATAAATATTTTAATCTAACGTTGCCAGAATTATGAGCTGATATATGGTCTCATTCGAAGCAATGTCTCTACCTCATTTTAGAAGTAAGGTTTCTTTTAATCTCATACCTTATTTTGTGTAGGATTAATGTTTGTCTTAGTATCATCTCTCTGATACCTGCTCAAAAGCGGAAATTTCTTTGTATTTTTGTTTGTTTTGTGTAACATCTAAAATGCCGAAGAAAACAATTGTTTTTGCTTTGAATTGATCAAATCATATCCTTGCAATACAAAATTACAAATCATATCCTTTCAACACGTTTTACCTTAATAAAAGGTATTTTTAGAAGAAGATTCATTCATGGTTTAGTCTTTGACCTAGTTTTACGAAAAGCATAAATATTTTTATAAAAAGTTATTTTTTTACGAGTTGATATTTTTTTAACATTGCAAATACATGTATATATCGTTTCATTTTTGAAGTTAAGTTGTTAGGTTTATAAGAAGGTTCATTCATAAATATGATTTTTCCCCTTTCTTCCTTAAATTTGAAACAATAAAAAATAATATTAATTTTCGATTCCAGCCTTAAACGACAGTTATGCCGACAAATTCAATTTCATATATATACGGGATTGTTCGAATGTTAACTCTTCCTTATTGCGTTAACCGAATAACTAAATCTTATTACTTTGGGGCATACATTAAAGTAAATCTAAAGGTTTAGGTTTTTCTTTTTTTTATTAATGCAAGTGAGCCCTACACTAAACATACACCTTTAGATTTACTTTAATGTTGGCCTCAAAGTAATAAGATATAGTTATTCGGTTAACGCAATAAACATGTGTTAACATTTGATCCTCTCCCTATACATATATATATATATATATATACATATATATATATAGGGTATGGATAATTTGAAAACCACTTTTAAATGTGAAAACCCAGCAAACCGCATGTAAAACATACGTAACAAAACGTAAAAACAAAACCATGTAAAACATACGTAAAAAAGTAAAAAATTCAGTCAGATCTGACGCAGTGTTACGTATGTTTTACAATGTAAAATTTTTTTATAAAATATTTTATTTTAAAATATTTTTTCGGCGCTTTTTTGATTTTTTTTATAAAAATGTGCCCAATAATGTTACTAACCTGTAACAAAAATTTCAAAAAAAATACGTTTGTTTTACATGAGTTTTCAAGGTTTTCACACTAAAATAAGGTTTTCATTTTATTAATCCCCTATATATATATATATATATATATATATATATATATATAGGGAGAGGTTCAAATGTTAACCCTCCCTTATAGCGTTAACCGCTTAACCCTAGCGTTTTTTGCCCGAATCTTAAAATTTTTTTTTTCATGGTTTTTATTATGTAAAAATAGGGGGGGTTTCTTTTTTGTGTTTTTGCTAATTCATCACCGTTTAAAAGTTATTGTAAGTGTAAGTTACTTACACTTACTTACATTTACTGCATCAGATACGGTTTTGTAAGTAAGTGTAAGTAACTTACACTTACAATAACTTCTAAACGGTGATGAATTAGCAAAAACACAAAAAAGAAACCCCCCTTATTTTTGCAAAATAAAAACCATGAAAAAAAAAAATTTAAGATTCGGGCAAAAAACGCTAGGGTTAAGCGGTTAACGCTATAAGGGAGGGTTAACAATGGAACCTTCCCCTATATATATATATATATATATATATATTCCTACTTTTAAATCCATATAGTAAGACAACAAAAGAATTTTAGGTTTAGCTTGACAAAAACAATGTTATTAAAGATCCTAAAAGTGAATAGTAGATGAATTAAGAGCGACTTTCAAAGCGCTGGTTTGTGTTGGATTGATCTTGAAAGGTTAACGGGTATAGGTCGGTTAAATGAGACAGGTCATTATCTAGATGGGTCATGAATCAATCGTTATTTATGTAATTACATGTTTGTTTGATTAGCAAAATAGCAAGTTCTAGTTAGTGGGTCAGATCATGGATTGTTTTCCCTGGTCATTAGACTACTTTAGCGGTCGCCCTGCGGCCTTGGCGGGAGCCACGGGATCCAAAGCTTCGGCGGGGTCTAGCGGGAACACCGCCCTCCTTCCCAAATCCCAACGGGAGCAAATCATGGCCCTCCATGGCTCCTGCTCCTCGCTTTCTCCTCTATCACACCCTGTTTATTCTCCTCTCACAATGGTTTAGTGTAGTGATCACCGTGGGGTTTTAAGCTTTTCAGTAAGGCGATAACGTGGCAGAAAATCTCGGTGGGGAATGATTTAAATGGGGTGACCAACTATAGATAGTCTTAGGTTGTGTTTTACTTGGGTTTGAGTATGTTCAGTCATAGGTTAGAGCCATTAAATAGTTGTTTTGTTTTGCTTCTCTAATTAAGCTTTCAATATATAAAAAGAGTCGATCAAATAGTCCTTGATTAAAATTATTGCATCTTGCCTTGTGTTTGTGACTTTGTGTTTAAAATCATGATTCAGGGCCTAATTAAAATATTAACATTAATATTACACATAACATATATTTTTTGTGTGCAGAATATTTTTTGATGTTTTTATAAGTTCAATCTTTCATATAAACTTTAACTTTTAATAATTTACTTTAAGATAAAATAAATATTTTTTTATAAAATTTATAAATCTAACATTAGGAGGTTGCAGCATGGAGAAGACGACAAGAACCTAAACGAGAATATGTGACATAATAAAAATAAAGTTTCTCAAGTGTTATATTTAAGTCATCAAAAGTTTTTTTTGTATTTTTAAAGTCACTCAGCTTTTACTAGGTGTTCTAATCATGTGCAATTTTCTATAAATATTTAAATTGTTTTAAATAAATATAGGGAAATGAAACATATACGAAAATTTATTCATAATAAGTTAATTTTTTTTAATTAACTTGAAATAAAATATAATCGTGAAGAAAACAAATTTACAAATTAAAGAAGGTTTCAAAATTGTTAAATTTAAATGAAATTGATTCAAAACAATAATTAAATACTTATAAATATTCATATATTCATTTGCCTTGATTAATTTTATAAATTTTAAATATCTATAAAAAAATTACACATTATTGGAACACTTAGTGAAAGTTGAGTGATTTTAAGAGACAAAAAACTTTTGATGTATTAATTGAAATTTGAAACACTTGAGAAACTTAGTTACTATTTTACAAAGTTACCCCTAAACTTAGTTAAATTTATTAATTTTATAAATTTTTTATTAAACAATTAAATAAAAATTACAAGTTTTACAAAGCTATTGAAGTTAATGTGTTTTATTTATAAGCATGAGTCTGAGTCTCAAGAAAAAAAAAATTACTGTAAAAATAAAGAGCGCAAGCTGTAAAACACAGGAATGTGGTGGATTATTTTGAGGTATAGATATTGATACACTAGTGTATGAATAACATCACTTTTTGTATTTTATAATATTAAAAAATATTTAAAATATATGTAAAAGTAAAAGTTATGTAAGTATGATGTGATTCAGTTATTTATTTGACCTAAGCATCATATATAAAAGATGAGAGTAGTGTATGAATATTCGAACCCTTGTTTTTTAACTATAAACCGAATTAAAATGAATTTGGTTGTAGTTATATTATTGCTTCCTTGTAAATTAAACCTTTTGATACACTTAAAAAAAAATAGTGCCAGACTGCCAGCTGTGTGAGAGGAGCCTTTGACCTATGAGAAAAGATAATTAAAGGAGGTTTGGGTACTTGAATTATCCGTAAGGCTATGGGTTATGCCTCTTGGCCCCAACCATTCCACGTAGGTACCCATCACAACCACCCACTCAACTACTTATGATGGAAATGCCCTACAAGTCATCCAAGTCCCACAAATATCTCCAATTGGTCGAAAATTGAAAACTCAAACAGAAGGAGGAGCGTGGTTGTGGCCACACCCAAGGGCCAAGGCACTCACGCCCAACCCAGCCCCACCCACGCCCCAACCACCCGACACACCCCACGGTCTAAATGAATTATCAATTATATTCTTATGTGGCAATGTGGGACTAGCCCACTTGGTAGAGGCTTGCCTCTTAGAATGGGAGGTCATATGTTCAATCCATGCAAGGGTGTAATTAAAGTGTAAGGTGTAATTTAGGTGGGAGAAATATTAGCCGTTCAAATGTTTTGTTAACCTCCTAATGATCATTAAAAAACTAATTTCTAATGGTTCATAATCTTTAAATGTTTAAAAGTTAATCTTAAATCAGAATGGTTAATAAGCTACCAAATAACCCATTAAGACTATCCACAGCGGTCACCCTACTGAAAATCATTCCCCACTGAAATTTCCTGCCACGTCATCACCCCACTGAAAACCTTAAACACCCACAATGGTCACCCCACTGAAAACTCTTCACCACTATTCCACATCACCCCACTGATTTTTTATTTTGGCCAATCAAAAAGAAGGAAACCAAGCTGGGAGCGGGGACCGTGGGAGGGGTTTGGACGGTACCCGCTGAGGCCGGTAGCGGTGTTCCCGCTGGAAGCCGCCGAAGGGTTGGATCCCGCTAGCAACGCGGGGCAATGGCTGTGGAGAGTCTAATCAAGGGTCATAGGTTCAAAGCAGGTACAATTTATTTATTTTCTTTCAATTCCTTTGAGTTTTCTTATAGTTTATATTAAAATAAGCCACACCAATAACAAAAAAGAGATTAAAATATTAAAAAAATTAATTAAAAACAGAGAAAAAACAAAAGTGAAAAAAACGTCCTCGACCAATTGGATGAGTTAAGGGCTGTTTAGTAGGGTATGAATGACGACATGTCTGAATCGGTGAAATTTAGGTCGTTTGTTACAAACATCTGAATGAAAAATGTCTAAATTAGTATTTAAATGGCTCAGAATTGAGTACAAGTCTAAACGGGTCTAAATGAAAGGGATCTCTCCACCTCTCCAATCCTCTCCGACGATCTCATCTCCTCTCCGACGAAGACCTCTCCTCTCTGACGAATCTCTTCTACGCATAGTCGTTCAGATGTTCAACCAAACAGTCTTAACACGTTCAACACTTACAAGTTCACAGCATCTTAATCATTCGGATATGTTACTAATTTAGCACTTATTGGTTTAAAGGTTACCAAACAACCCCTAATCTCGTAAGAAGATGAGCTTTGTCATCTAAAATATTTTTAAGCTTATATTATCTTAATGTTTATTACATATATAATAATATATAACATTTTAAGTTACCTAATTAAGCAAAAACCTAATAGTAATAATGCCAACTCTTTGTGTGCTGGTAAGATCCTCACGTGGATGCATGCATTCGGCGGCACCGACGACATATCGGCCGTCCATCTATCCTTCTAATTCAATTTTCATGTAATTATTATTGTACCATGCAACTCTATTCAATGCTTTCACACACACAAAATACTTTTTATTGGATGTTATCTATATTTTCAAACGAAAATTAACTATTAAGGTTAGTGTGTTGACCTTAAAGATCATAGGTTTAAGTTATAGAAACTTTATTTTCATGGGTGGTGGTTCCTACATCCCTTCAGCCACATTAAATAATTGAAAATGATTAAACCATTAAATTCTATCATTAACTAATGCTCTCATTAACTACAACTATTAAATACAATTATTATTTAATTAATAATAAAAAAACTTTTTATTACAACTTTTTTATTTTAATAAAGAGTTATTTTTAAAAAAAAACTTAAGTATAAAAAATATTTATTATATATTTGTAAAACCTTAAATAAAAAATAACTTATATATTTTTTGAAAAAAAATCAAAAAAATCAAACATATTACTAATAAAAATAATGAACAATTTTATTAATAAAAAAATGGAAGATAAGTAATGTAGTTGAAAACAAAGAACGCACATAATCATTAATAAAAGGGAAAAAAAAAACCAAATTAGCCATTTAACCAAACAAATTTATCAAAATAGCCATTGACCATGAAAATTACGAATCTAGCCGTTGACCAGCAAAAATATTGCTCAGTCAGCGATATAACATGCAAAAATATTGTTGACGTGGAAATAAAAAAACAAAAAAAAATCGTTTTTGCTGACAGGGCGATAATATTTGAAAAAATATCGTTGACATGGATTTTTTTTTTGCTTTTTGGGGCGACATTATTATAAAAAATATCGCTGACTAGGCGATTTTTTTACATGTCAGCGATATTATCACTTAAAAAATCGTGGTAAGCGATATTTTGCTAATTGACACCTTCTAATTGGGCGAAATCTGTTGAAAAAAAATTGTTGGCTAAAATGCCACCTTGACTAGTCAAAGTGGCTATTTTGGTGATTTACTCTTAATAAAAACATTGAGTTGTTTACAAAAAAACAATGACGCTCAATCATCTTCAATGTGTATGAAAGCTTTATCGCGATTACAAGGGTTGAGACAGTACAAAAAACTGATAGGATTCTATCGAGACATACACACACACACATACATATATATATATATATATATATATATATATATATATACAACTTAATTAACAACTAGTATGCTTGGGTTATTTTATTATTTTGAAGATTAATAGTTTTAATTGGACTTGGTTCGCTTACTATTCTGATCGTTTATTTCAGAGGTGTCGCAAACTCGTTTCGCTCGTTTTAATCATTACAAATAATCGGAATTAATTCATTTAACTAGTTTGTTTAAATTTTGTTAGAATTTGCAATTCATTAAATCCGACTTGTTTAATGCTTATTTACAATTTAACTATATTTATTTATTTTAACACTAATATTTTAGTATTAAAATTGTATATTTGTGTATTTATTTTTTCATAACCGTTAGTTGTTCAAAAAAAAAAGAGTATTATAGGTGGTCAATCTTCTTTTGATTGTAATTAGTGTTTAGTTATTTAATTAATACTTGGTAATCATAAAATTCATTAATAACAAATTAATATTCAGGTGGAGGTGTGAATGGAGATTAGGTGGCCGGGGGTGTGGGAAGCAAAAGCTTATTTTCATAAATATATATATATATATATATATATATATATATATATATAGAGAGAGAGAGAGAAATGTTCAAATAATAACCCACTCTTAAAGCAATAACTCATATAACTTTGCCAAGATAAAGCTGAATCTTGAATTTTTTTTTGAACATCATTGTAACACAAATAGAACACTATGTTCTTTTATGAGTTTGTAAAAATTCATAACCGTTTGAAAGATATCATCGTTGTAAGTTTTTGATTTACAACACTGTAACTGTTTTAGGCCCAAAACTTACAACGATGTAAACTCTCAAACGGTGATGAATTTTCGAAAACTCATAAAAGAACATAGTGTTCTAAATGTATTAAAATGATGTTAAAAAAAATCCAAGATTTGGCTTCATCTTGTCAAAGTTATCGGGATTATTGTTTTAAAAGTGGGTTATTATTTGATCCCAATCCTATATATATATATATATATATATATATATATATACATACCAGCTAACACCAAGTATCACTGTTTAAATGGGTACATTGACACCATATTCTAGAAGAAAATTCACACTGGAAAAACCCCCTAGCTCAACCTAAAGCATTTTTTTGCTCTAGCCGAGACTCGAACACAAGACCTCCCATTCGGGTAGTCAAGGAGTACTATTAAGTATTAAGCTACAAGTTCTACATATCTATTATACTTAATAAATCAAAATAACTAATGGACACTTGTCACAAATCTAGAGTATCCCCACAATATTTTTCCCGATTCTCTCTCCTAATAAATACACAATTTTATTAAATACTAATTATATAATTATATATTCTTTATACCTTTTTCAATTAAAAAATGTTCTTAATATTAAAAAAATATATATTACATAATAATTTTAAATATCAATTATATTATATATACCTTTATAATTAAAAAGAAATTCTTAATATAAAAAAAATATTATAATATTAAAAAGCTCACTTTTAAAAAATCAAATTATTATAAAATATGAAATTTTTCTCAAAAATTTATAACTCATTATATCTTTTTATAATTTATAAGTCATTATGATTAACTATTTATTTTTTTTCTTTATCAACTTGCTTAATAATAAAATATAACATCCTATTATTTTGTAAAAAAAATAATGATACTTTTTAAAAACAACTTTTTTAAAATGGAATGTTTAGAAACCAAACTTTCAAAAGGAATTTTAAAATGCAATATTATTATTTTATATTTTATGTAATACTGATCATATTTTAAAACATAAAATCATTTACAATTTTTAAATTTATATCATTGAATACTTATTAATTTTTTATTCAACCCGTGTAATATACGGGATGCTAACCTAGTTATTTTCATATATATTGTCACACCCCGGTCGTTGCGGTAGCGTACGGTGTGACTTTCAAGGTTCCCCATCTATCCTTCACTATGTTTCACCCTGTTGAGTCTAGTTCTCATGGACTCTCTTATGTGTCTCCAAACATTGAGCTTCCAGCTCCACCCCCTGTATTTTAGGCATCTGAGAAAACATGGTTTTAAAAACAATCAGCATATTGCTGGTGAGTTCACAGATTTACTTGTTCAAAACGTATGTAATGTATCTCAAATGATTCGAACGTTTGCATAAAATATTTTCATAAATGCATGCAATGTATCCAAAGCAGTCAATGTTTTCATAAAAATAGTTCAAAACTGTTAGTGTCCCAAACTGGGAGTAAAATATTGGTATTCAGTGCAGACATTGTTCCTTCCAACAATGCCATGTTTCTCCGCTCTGACCAACAGTCAAATTATAACTCCAGGGCTCCCATAACCGAGCTGACGAGTTCATGCCCCTTGTTCCAATGTCCTTGTCGCAAGACATTGTGTGTTCTCCCATTATTGAGCGCCCGCTCGACATCCAGTCGTGGTTTTAGCTACGAACCACGGGCGAGGATTGTCAATCACAAATAGAATCTATTCTCAATAATCACGCCCCCCCCCCACGGTTAACGGTTACAGAATAGGGGACTTAGCGACAAATGTTCAACCCGAGAAATAACGACAAGCTTGGTCATATGTTTTTCCCACTGTCACGTGTTTCAACCAAATGTTTTACAACGCTTTCGTTTTTATGTCTCACAAAATGTTTCAAAAGTATCAAAATGTTTCACAAAATATAGCGAAAGCGTTTCAGTGTTCCACCTGATCTCATCAGGTATCATGTTTCTCAAAATGTATCAAAACTGTCTCAGTGTTCCACCTGATCTCAAATCAGGCATCATGTTTCACAAAATGTTTCATAAATGTTTCAGAGTTCCACCTGATCTCAAATCAGGCATCATGTTTCACCAAATGTTTCATAAATGTTTCAGAGCTCCACTTGCTCAAATCAAGTTTCATGTGTCACAAAATGTATCAAAAACCGTTTTAGAATTTCACCTGATCAAATCAGGTATCATGTTTCACAAATGTATCAAAACTGTTTTCAAAGCTCCACCTGATCAATTCAGGTACCATGTTTCATCAAGTGTTTCAAAAACTAACTCAAAACTTCATAATAATCAGTATGTTTCAAACACGTTTTTATGTTTTCTCATTCCCCGAGTTCAAAGCCAAAATACATAAAAGGGGATTCGTGAACTCACCTGAGTTGATTCACATCAACAACAGTGCACAACGCTCGTATCACTAGTTCCTGAACTCTAAACCTGTATGTCATTAGAGTTCTCTGAGTTACTTAATTCTAAACTGATTCTCATAACTTTCCTTAGTTCAATATCTCACAACGTGTTTTCACTGAGAACCTAATAACGATTTAGGTTCTCATTAAGAAATTTATAGCTTGTTGGTTTAATCAGGACATTCTCAGATTAACCAAGTTAGTATTGTTGTTGATTATGTCCCCAAAACAGTTTCTCAATGGTTTCCAGGTTTAGAAATAGTTAACCCTTGTCATTGGTCATTCCAAAGAATGATCAGGACAACCACAACCATTGTTATAATCAAATGGTTAAAACCATTGTGATCCATAATGGGGTTTCATGATGATCGGACATTATAACGGCTCAAAACAAGGCTTTGACCATTAACAGTTCGAGTTCTTCGTTTATAAATCATTCCTAGCCATCATATAGGCAATAATCAACAACCCTAACTATATCATTACGTTCAAAACCAGTATTTAATCAATCATTATCAACCTAGAAGGTTAAAATGAACCGTTACCTGTTCTGAATGAGTTCTGCGGGTAAAATGATGATCTAAACTTGCAGAAACGTTCCCTGGCGCGACCTAAATGTTTGAAAGCCTTCAAAATAGAGTTGGAGAGCTAAAAATGAAGATTTTGTGGGTATGGAGGCGAGAAACGTCGAAAGGAAGAAGAAATAAACTCTTCTGGATGAAATCTTGACTTTTTAAGCAATTTTCGCGACTTTCTGGCCCCAGGCGCATCGCCCCAACCCAGACGATGGTCTGGGGCGTACCGCGCGGTCCGTGGCTGATTTCAGATATTTTCGTGGTCGCCGGGCGCATCGCCCTGTGTCATTGTGTGGCCCGGGGCGTACCTCCCCAGGTAATTTCGTCCATTTTTCGACTAAATCTTCGTTTCGCGATTCCGGGAGCATACGAACTCCGTTTTGCGCACGGTTTTCGCATACGTTCACGATTTTTCGAAATCTTTACAATGGTTATAATCTCAAGACCTAAAGAGTTCAAAATATTTGACCTCTTATCTATTGCTATATTCGATTCAGTGTATCTTGAAACCGGAGCCTCGTTTCGCGATTTCGCTTACACTCATTCTCTTCATCTTTGAGTTATGATTCTAACCTGAGAGTTTTGAGTTGACACCTCAACGTGGATTCTAAGCACGATCAAATGTGCTCAATTCGTTGATGACGTAGCTCTTCGAATGCAATTGTCACATATATGTAGAGCAACACTATATGCATTAGATCGTAAAGTGATCAAGTCCTGTGTGAAGCGGGAGTTAAATCAAATATTGGGTACACTCTTTTATAAAAGCTAATTTAGCGGGAGTTTTAATATTCATATATCACACCACCATCTATATATATATTATAAATAGTGTAACTTACAAATTTGAGTCTTTTGACTCATGTGATTTAAGTGTTTTTAACTATTTCAACCAAAAATAAAATCTTCTATCAATGCAGCCCTTGTGGTTTTTAACCTAACGGTTTTGGTCTCCAACCATAGTTAGTTTTGAGGGTAAAAACCGTTAAAATAGTTAGGTTTGTGGGCCGAAACTGTTAGTTTAAACCATATATGGGCTGCATTGATAAAAGATTTTATTTTGGATTAAAATAATTAAAATACTAAAACTGCATGAACAAAAACCGTAATTTACTGTTATGGATATGCTTTTACTCATACATATATTTTCTAATATTTTAATTTTAATACTAAAAAATTATAAGAAGATTATATTATTGGTATACACCAATGTACCAATATTGTGAAAACCATTAACCTAATCTATAAGTTGAACCCAACTTTTATCTCTTATACTATATAACTTGCTAGTTTATTTATTATCTTAAATTATCTATATTATGATATATAGTTTATTTTATTTTCTAATTATTTTAAAATTACATATAGAATAAATAATAACATTGTTAATCTTGTTATAAAATAGTTTTCATAATGATATGAAATTTAATTAATTTTAGTGTCAAGTTCATACTTGAGTTACAGTCTAGGATTCGGTTGTTTTAAGGTGAGAGAATTGGACTTGGGTTAGTAGATGACTAGATGTGTGGTTGATTACAAGAAAAATAAATGGTTTTGAGGTCACTAACGAAGCTTGGAAAAAAAGTCGGAGGGGGCGGAGGATTTTTAGGGAGAAAACTAAGGGAGCCGAAGGATTTTTAAGATGAAAACGGAGGAGGCCGAAGGAATTTATGAAGAAAATGAAGAGAACCGAAAAATTTCCGACGAAATACTATTATATCGACCATTTTGAGTGAAAAACAGGGGGAGCCGGGGCACCCTTGGGCCCCTTAAAAGCTTCGTCCCTCTTTGAGGTTAAACATAAGGGGGAAGTGTTAGCATAGTCTTTAAAGTCATGAATAACAAAAGGTTAATCACTAAATTTCTATTTTAGTGTTCGGTAGCTGGTAATCGTTAAATATCAGTTGTGTTTATATTTTGATTCTAAACATCAAAATCAGATAAAAAAAACTTTAAAATAGTATTTGAAATCAAGGAAAAGCCATCAAGAAACCTAAGGACTTAACTAAAAAGAAGCAAAAATATTACACATTTGAGCTGACTTGGGTTTTAATAAAACGTGACCCTAGTCAATATCAAATACATTTTTTAATGAAACGTAATAGGTTAGTATCATATGTATTATACTGGTTGAATAAAAATAAATAAGTATTCAATAATATAAATTTAAAAATTATAAATAATATTTTTATTTAAAATATGATCAACATTACACAGACAGTTTTATAATAATATTGTATTTTAAAAAATTCTTTTTTCAAAGTTTGGTTTTTAAATATTTCATTTTTTTTTAAAAAAAGGTTGTTTTTCCAACATGTCATTTTTTACAAAATAATAGGATGTGATATGTTATTACACAAGTTGATAAAGAAAAAAAATAGTTAATAATAATGACGTATAAATTACAAAAACATATTAAGAGTTATAAATTATTGGAAAATTTTCATATTTTATAATAATTTGATTTTTTAAAAGTGAGCTTTTTAATATTAAAATATTTTTTATTATATTTTGAAATCCTTTTAAATTATAAAAGATATATGTTATATAATTAGTATTTAATTCTATTATGTAATATATTTTTTTAATATTAAGAACTTTTTTTAATTGAAAAAGGTATAAAGAATAGTAGAATACATAGTTATATAATTAGTATTTAATAAAGTTGTGTACTTATTAGGAGAGAGAATTGAGAAAACTAATGCTATAATACTCTAAATTTATGACAAGTATACTCTAATTATTTTGATTTATTAAGTATAATAGATAATAGATTATTAATAAAGTAAAGCAAAATGTTAAAAAAAATAATAATAAAGTCATGTAAGACTCGAGTCAAGAGTTTGATCTTGAAGAAAATTTTGTAGAGCTTAGCTCAAGTCATGTAAGACTCAAGTTTTAGCTAAAATCGGCTACAACCCTAGTTGTGTATCTTGCAAGTCTGATTTGGATTCTGCTCTTGTTGTTCTTAAATATATCATAAATATTTAATCATTAAAAATATTCCAACTTATGAAGAAATTATCTAATCGTATACACGTATACATCATTTTTCATTATTAAAATCTCAACACTTTTTTCCCATAATTAAACTTTTGATATGTAGTTAAACTTAACTATTGAATAACTATCTTTTGAATCATTTTAGTTGAACATATTCTAAACGAAGTATAAGTTCATTTACACCGAAACACTTTTTTTAGGTTTCTATTTGACTACACCGAAACACATTTCTTTTGGTTTCGATCTATTTGAGTTTCTTTTACAAAAAAAAAATGTTTTATAAACTGAGTTTTCACTTGTGTTGGATTGAGCTTAGGTATAATTTAACCCGCTATACTTCGAGTTGTACCAGACTTGTAGATAGATGTAAGATGTGTCTTTATCTTCCCCCAGACGCCACTATAAGTGGGATTTCCACTGGGTACGCTTGTTGTTATTGTTGTTTACTTCGAGTTGTACAGACGGTTCAACTAAGCTGACAAGTTAATCCTATAATTTTATAAAATACAACGTAAACTCAAAAAATAAACCAAAAGTACAAGATTTTATAATAAAAAACAATCCAAAACTTAATTCATAATAAAAAAAATAACCCAAATAATAATCTAAATGTACTCTATTTTCCAACAAAATTATTTTAGATAAAAGTGTATAATAGATTTATATCATTGGACAATAACTTAAAATATGAAATTTAGCATCATTATTATATATACACGTCAACAGGAGCATATATAAATGTTTTTTTTTATTATTAAAGTTACGTAAGATAAGTAGTATATATATATAAGAAGCTTCCTTGAGGAACCGGTTCATGTATTTTCTCATCAAAGATCTTATCTATATATAATCATAATGAAGTTCACCTTTTGACTCTTATTCAACCACACGAAATTTCGTAAGATTTTTACTTTTATTATCAACTGCAATAACACTTAAAAAGTATATTAAGATGTAATTAAAATTTTTAAACAAGTATCGTAACTATTTTGTAAACACAATTTGTGATAAACAAATACACGTTAGTTAGTTTTTCATGGGCCGCTAATTTTAAAACAATTTTTTTTACATTTGGCTCAAATTGGCATAACAATATTAACTAGAAATATTGGTATAATCGCCGATATATTATATGCCACATGAAATATTGGTATTACCGACTTACCGTCGATATATTAATGTCACCACATGACTTTAAATATGAACCTTCTAACACACACACACATAAGAGACCCAAAGCTGAGGGGTTTTCTGATTCGGTAGAAGCTAAGCGTGTTACTTGTGGGCAAACACGGGTACGTGTTGAAGTAAGGGTGAGCATACTGTAACACCCCGACCGACGGCGGAATCATCGGGATGCCACGAGGGATGTGTAGATTGTTCAAAAGCTCGTGGGCATCTAAATCAAATCATCATATATCATTTAATCAACCAAAATAATTACACAAAAATCATGTTCATCATGAATCAAGTACATTAGTTACACAAAAGAATTAGTTAAACTAACTAAACTCTAATCGCCGGAAATTTAGTTAATTAACTAAGTCCAAGATCCTATATGATGATGTCCAAAATAGAAGAGATCCTCTCTTCATTCCTACTTGTCTCCATCACCTGAAACATGTAAGAAAATCAAGTGTCAACTACAAAAGTAGTTGGTGAGTAATCATAAGTTTTTATATTTAAAAAAAAAAGTTTTAGTAAAATGAGTTTGAAAGTTTATGCTTAAAATGGTTTTATAAAATGCTTTATTTAAAACGAGAATAAAACTTATGATCTTCTTGAGAAATCCATATGAATACATGTATGAGATAATCCAACACACATCCATCAATTCAACAATCAAACACATACGCAATCACATAACCACATAACCAAATCAATCATAGTCAATCACAAATAATCATAATCAAATATAGATAATCAATCCACAAATAAATCAACCAATCTCATCAATCATATTCTCAAATAATGTTCGTGACTATACATGATCATTATGTAATTAACATAAGTTAAATACATGATTCATGGAGTGGTCGCTAACCACGTGACAATACATGAAGTCAAAGCAATTAACCGAAGTCAAAGGCAATGATTCACAGATGTGGAAATCATCCACATGACAATACACGATGTCAAAGCAATTAACCGAAGTTAAGAGCGATGATTATCGGGGTTTGAGACAATACTTGTAATCTTTGTTATTAACCGGAGTCAATAACAATGCTTACATGGATATAAAATAATAAGAGACAATCCATAATAATTAATAATTTTATATCGTGAATAACATATTGATAAACAGGTATTAACCTTGAGTTATCAAAATAATATTTGAATTTGGTATACATGCTTCACCTCCGAGTTTTAAAACAAAACAGTTTAAAGAAAGGGAGGTTATGAGAACTCACATGAAGTCCTTAGTATCAGTGTTCTCGTATTATGCGCGCTCACCGTTGTCGTACTGATGTTGTATTCACAGTCCTGTGTTTGATTAAATGTTATCTAAAGTTATGATCCCTTATTTGATTGTTCTTTTTGAAATCTAAGTTGTTAATTGAGTTGGTGTAGTAAAAATGGCTCATTCTTGTGATTTTCATAAAAATGGCTCATGCTAATGAGTTTTCACCCGAATGAGTCATTCTCCCGAATGAGTCCCGAATGAGTCATTCTCCCGAATGAGTCCCCCGAATGAGTCACCCGAATGAGTCACCCGAATGAGTCATACTCCACTCATTCTCCCGAATGAGCTCATACTCCACTCATTCTCCCGAATGAGCTCATACTCCACTCATTCTCCCGAATGAGCTCATACTCCACTCATTCTCCACTCATTCGGCCGAATGGCTCATACTCATGGGCCATTCGCCCGAACGGGTTTTCAGCCATGGAAGAAGATGATTTCGAGGTATAGTCGTATATATAGTCGTTTTGAGTGGGTTTAGGTGAGTAAACTCATTTAGAAGGTGTATGGGTCGAAAAAGTGATGTTTTGAACCGGTTAAAGTTCGGTTTTTGTCGGGTTTGTAGAAAACCCTAAAAACCGAAACTTCTCTCTAAGATTTCGAGAGTTTGAGATGGAGATAGGGCCGATCCTTGGTACCTTTTTGTAGGGAATGTCGAGATCTTCGATTTGGCGCAAGAATGAGATGATTTGGTTG
This sequence comes from Mikania micrantha, assembly GCA_009363875.1. Classification (NCBI taxonomy): domain Eukaryota; kingdom Viridiplantae; phylum Streptophyta; class Magnoliopsida; order Asterales; family Asteraceae; genus Mikania; species Mikania micrantha. Next base: position 57,034,613 of record CM018687.1, on the reverse strand, counting down.
AGTTTTGAGTGAGTTATGGTAGAGAGAAGGTAGAGAGAGAAAGTTTGGCCGGAAATGAGAGTGTAGAGAGAGAGTGAGTGTTGTAAAAATGAGGAAGAAGGAGATGTCCTTCTTCCTTATAACGCGTATCATCACCCCGTGTCGGGTCTCGTTTTTATCGCGATAAAATATAATAATTGATCGGTTATGCTCGGTTTTTAACGAAAACAAATTTAAGCATAACATGTCTAAATAATTGGATTTCCTTAATTAAAATGATTTAAATAATTTTATTTCGTAAAACGATTTCGTTTTATTTTTACTAAATTAATTATTTAAATAACTGATTTACCCGGTTTTGCTTTAGGTTGTGATTCCTAATAAACGTTTTCAGTTTTCATTTATTAATTTTAGTAACGCTTGATATTATTTAATTATTTCGTCGAAACGCGTCACTCGCGTACGTATTCGTAAAGATCGTCACCTTTGCGAATTCGTCGCTCGTATCGTATTTCGATTCGATTTACGATTTATTGAATATTGTTTCAGAATATTATTCCTAATAACTATATTCGTGTGAATCGTCACTCACGCGAATACATTTATTAAGTTAATATTTCTGAATTAATATTCGTGTTTAGATAACGTTCGTAACCTCACATCGCGTAATCAGTTCCATTATTTTATAAATTTTAATATTAAAATTTCCAAACCAAACCCCATATTCATTTTTATTTCGAACCGACAATCATCATTTTCAATAATATTACTGCGATGAACTCTCTGGTTCTGTTTAGTTGGGTTACAACTAAACTTCCCATGGTTTACGCGTATAATATATATTATAATCATGCATACCAGTAACAGTGATAATATCAGTAATGTTAATCAATAATTTCATAATCATCAATAATTATAAATCTCCGGTCGTAACAGTACAATCGTACGGATGTACGGTCGTACGGACAACCGAAAGTACAGTGATGTTACACATACCAAACCGATAACCGGAAAAAGGCCGAAAACCGAACCGAAACCGGCTTAACCGATCGGTTACAGTTACATAGGGCATGCCGAACCATTCGGTTACGGTTTCGGTTTACCCCACTCCAATAACCGAAATAACCGAAACCGAACCGATATATATATATATATATTCATGTATTTTTTATATTTTTCCATGTATTTTCATGTATTTAAATCGTTTTTTCATGTGTTTGAACCTATTTTCATAAACTTTTCATGTATTTGATGTAATTTTTATTTATATGTATGCTTGAAAGAGATTTAAAACACTTTAAAATAGCAAAAACGAATTCGATAACCAAATTTATAGCTTCAAAACAATCACCATAAAAATAACCGAAATAACCGAAACCGACCTTTATAACCGAAATAACCGAAACTGTTGCTCGGTTTCGGTGGAGGCTAATAACCGAACCGACTTTTGCACACCCCTATGTTGTAGGCACCATCCAATTTTCCCTGGGTCACGCGATTTACCTCTCTCATGTTAACCGTGGTACCGGTTGGTGCGAGGCGCCTAATGACGTCGTTCACCATTTTTTTAATGTTGAAGAATGGATCATCCTCCTTAGACTTGGTCCAACGGTTACCCCGCCCGCCCAACGAGGACTCTCCATTCGGCGGCTTCCAGCGGGAACACCGCCACCCGCCTAAGCGGGTCCCGCACAACCCTCTCCCACGGCTCTTGCTCCCCGCGTGAATTCTTGGTTATTGATTGGCCAACAAAAATGTAGCCGTTACCAACGGCTTCTTCCTTAAAAGCCAAATAAATACTCAACCTTTTTACCCAAAAAACCACCAAAATCTCTTCATCTTTCATCTTTCTCTCTATATTTTTTTAAAAAAAATTACAAACATGAATCCAAGGCCTAACAATCCCAATCCCGAATTCAATCCGTTCTCATACGATCCCGAATCGCTTCGAAATTTATTGGTTCAACTACAACAAAACCCGAATATCCAACACTTTCAACAACAAAACCCAAACTTCCAACCACCACCAAACTTTCAACCCGGTTTTGCTCCCCCAAAGCGGTTTTCAACAAAGAATTTCCCAACCTCGCTTCGAATCAGATTTCGTGTCACCGAATCAACCTGATAACGAAGTCGTGTCGGAGACACATGACACTCAAAAACGCAATAAAAAAGGTAAGAAAAACAAACAGTCGGCCGGAACCGGGCCGAGTAGTGGTCCAATGGCACCGAAACAATGGACTCCCGATGAAGAAACCGCTCTCGGAAAATGCTACATGGACAAATCCGAGAACAAAACCAAAGGTAAAAACTATTTTACTTAGTTTTGTTATTTATTTTTTTAAATCGTATAAATTTTTTTACTTACTTTTGGTTAATTTTTTTTTTGTAGGTAATTCGCAAAAACGCGAAATTTTTTTTAAAAAAGTCACCGTTACTTGGTGTCATACCGCGAGCCGGTGGGGTTGGATCGGATTCCCCGTCGGGCGGAAGGTTCCCGGGGCGCGATATCGTGAGTGATAATCGTGATGATCAGATTGTTTACATGGCACATGATATAAATGAGAAATGCTAAATAGAATAGAATTACAAAGTTAAATTACATCAATATCGTTTATAATTTAACAATGTAAATCTATTAAAAACATCATAAGATTACTATCTTGTAACTGCACAAGATATACAAAATGTGTAGTATAATGATGTCCTAAAAGTATGCAGGTCCAAAAATACTAGTCCTCTATCTGAAGTCCTAGTCCAAAAGCAATAACTTTTTAATTGACATGTTCGTCACCTGAGAAGTCATGCAAAAAGATCAAGTCAACACATGGTTGGTGAGTTCATATAGTTTAGTGTTTGAAAAATAGCTTTGTAACCCTTTTTCGGTAAAACCCTAACCTCATTAACTTCACCTATAATATCCAGCTCGGTATGCTTATATATAGGGCATATGCAAGGGTCGAGCCTACAACCCGCCCAAACGCCATCCCGCTACATACTAAACCACATATGACATTGTTGTTAATGATAATTAAGCATTTTTACCTATCATTCATTTCCATTCAACCATAGTTCTACATACGCATGAAACATTTGTTAAACCCTTGAGTAACAACCTTAATCTCATTAATATCACGTGTATTATCCAGATCGGTATGCTTATATATAGGGCATACGAAAGGGTAGAGCCTACAACCCGCCCAGACGCCATCCCACCACATACTAACCCACATAGGACATTGTTGTTAATGATAATTAAGCATTTTACCCCTACCTTAACCTCTTAGTTCTTCAGTTCTTTGTTCCTGTAAATACACTTTGAAATCTCTGTTGATTCCTTAAGTTCACCACACAATCATGATCAACCATAACATGTATAGAAACAATTCAATAAATGCTTAATTAAATAAATAAATAAACATTTAATAAAATCTAAGACCTAATGATTGGGCCTTGGTCAACTCGAGTAGACTAGTCTAGCAATCAGGGTTCTTAGTAGTAAAGGAGAATCTGTAAACCTCATCAAACATGTGACCTATAATCAATCAGTCTATCTAGGACTTCTTTTGATATATAGGCTTTTATAGTTCTTTAGACCGTCCATAGTTTCGTATAGTTCTTTAGTTCTTTGGCACATGTTATCTTTGAGCATTTCCCAGATGTTCCTCAAAACAGTTAGGGAATACTGTAAATATCATCAAACATGTGTCTCATATTCTATCAGTCTAGCTAGGACATCTTTCAAACATGAGAATGGCACATGCTATCTTTGATATTTCCCAGTTAGACCCTTGAAATAGTTCTTTGTACTTAGTTCTTTGAAATAGATCGTTAGTTCTTTGACAACACACCATTGAATAGTTCTTTGAAATAGACCTTTGAAAATAGTTCTTTGTTTTAGATCTTTAGTTCTTTGAAAATAGTTCTTTGAAAATAGTTTTTTGATTTGAAACGATTATCTATTCATAATGAATAAACAACTTACTTTGAATTTTAGTATATTGTATACCTAAACATAATCTAGGATAACAATTATACATATAAACATAAGTCAAGTAAAAGCATTTAAGTAAATATAATCTTACGAAAATAATTTACGCATGCTTCTCAGCCCCGCATTTGAAAACAAAAATGTTTAGAAACGGGGCAATGAACTCACCTGTGTTGCTAAGTATGTATTACCACAGAAAATGCGCACTCGTTCGTTGTAACTTAAGTATCTTCAGCACCTGAGTTGTTTTAAGAGATTTGAATACAATAAGTCATTATAGTAGTCGCGAACTAGGGTTTTTGGTCTCGGTGTGCAACTAAGTGTCCTATTTCACTAGTGTGTTTTCTAAGACTTCATATATTTGGTCTAAGATATTGCCCATCATTAAAACCCTTGATCCCATAAGATTAATTAAACAGTTGCAAAATAATTTATTTTAAGTAAATCTTAAGTTATAAGTCATTTAATTAATTAAGGAAGGTTTATCATGTATTTCTTTTATCAAAACCATATGGTATTTTAAGAAAATCATGGCTTAGTTTATTAGACTTAGGTTAATCAAATTCAATTAACACTAGGCCTAAGAGTACATCTTAGCTTTCTCTTGTTTCTTGAATCATTTGTTATACAACTTGGTTTAGAGGTCCCCCATGAGACTCCCTAACCTAGGTATATGATTGCATTGAATCACCAAGTGTTGAATGTTGGACTAAATCCGCATCCACCCTTAGTTACTTCCTTGTTTCTTGAAATTCTTGCTTAAAGTTTGAAATCGTTAGAATTCTTAGCATTGTTGCATCAATTCTTGTTCACTCTCAATCCCATGTGTTAGAATAAAAGAATATATTTAACATTTGTTTAATAACATAAACTAAGATTTGTTTCTTGTTAACCAAACCCTAATTGTTTCCATGTACACACACTCACACACACACACACATCATGCATGCATGAAGTGTGTGTAATTGTTTAAGCTTCCTATGCACCCACATGAAGGTTTACGTATTCCACCCATGCACCACATGTCATCCTTCGTATTCTTGGTTCGTTAACTCCTAACCGAAAGGATTCTAACCGAATCAAGGTCTAGCCGAATGAAACAGCCGACCGACAGATGCATGGGCTGATTGAGGAAGTGCCGACCGAAGGAGTGACCTGCCTAATGAGGCTCTCGAATGACCAGTGGCGAATGGGATTACCCCGACCGAATGGGAGCCAAGCTAAGGAGTTCCTTCAGCTTAGGGCCATTCGGCGAATGGCACAGCATGCTCATTCGATGAGCTGACCTAACCCCATTCGGGTGGTCGAAAGGCAAGGAGATGGGATCCTATTTTCGGCTTCAACGAACAAAGCATCTTGTTTATCAAGTTTCTAACTCATCCTAGGTGATGTGAGCGAAGTTTCCCTAAGGTTTGAAGGGTGGTTAGCCGGTCTCATGTTGGTTCGAAATAGGGTTTTGAAAACCCTAAAAATCGTAACAAAACTCGATCTTTACCTCGATTTCACTGGATAAAAACTCAGATCCTTTGTACTTCTAGGATCTACGTGATGTGGTGGTCGTTTAGACACCAAAATGGCTCGAATCGGTTGAGAAATGAGGATGTTTGAAGCTTGGATTCTAGAGAGAGAAAATCAAGAGAGAGAGTGAACGAGATGGAGATGGTGACTGGTTGTTGGGGAGTGCTTATGGCACTTTAATGCCATTAAATGCTTCCCAAAATGCTCGGGTATGTTCAGGTCCGTTCGGTTTAGCTAGGTTTCGCGTAAAAATGTCAGTTTTTCGTTGTTTTCGTAACAAACGACTTGGTTTTAAAATATAATTTATAAAATTATTTTAGGTTGTGATTCCTAATAAATTAACTAAATATCTTCTGTTTATTTTAAATTTTGAGAAATAATTAATTTACGGTTTAACATCGAATCGTACGGTCGTCGCGCGTATTCGTTCGAATCGTCACCCGTACGAACACAACGATAACTATACTTTTCAATATTGTTTTCTAATTATTGAATATCATTCAGAACGTTAAACTTCCAGATTTATTCGTACAGATCGTCACATATACGAATAATCTGTCGGTTTAGCATTCATAAAACGACATCCGTTGTTATTTCGTTATGTAAGGCCTCACATACGTTTATACATATAAAATCATACAGGTAATCTCATGATGGTTCTGTATTGCCAGTTAATTATCTGACTCAAGAACCATAGTTCTAAACTTTGTTTCTGTTAAATGTTTCTGAACTTGCTGTTTGATAACACAAAATGATAACGAAACATGATCTGAATATGAAAACACACTGAAACACACATAGTTCGTACCTGACTACTGTTCAAATCACTGTTGATATCACTGTTCCGGTGACATTTCCGGCACTGCTGTTACACTTGGCACAGTATGATGGGCTTTGATGTCGAATACCGCACATATCATCAATTAAATTCAAAGTGGAATGATATGTGCACCACGTTAACCAAGTTTAGTGGGATCTATAGCAACTGCGCCAACAACCGGAAAAGCGGTATGAACGACGAGAATGTGTTTAAATGGGCCGAAAAGGAATACCAACTAAAGAGTAACGGCAAAACGTTTAAGCCACTACCATGTTTGGGTGGCGATAAAAGACTCGCCAAAATTTCGTGTTCTTCGCCAAGAAGGTAACGAGATCCAATGTTCTTCAAAAAGAACCAAAAACTCCGAATCGAACCAGTATTCGCCGGGGGGTTCGACCGCCCATACAAATTACGCGGTTAACCTCGAGGATGACGAGGAAGAAGCTGAGTTTGACACCCCCCGGAACCGGTTAGACCGACAGGGCGAGATACAACAAAACGGGCTTCCTTTTCGAGTCGTCAAATCGTCTCCTCTAACCCGACAACAATCGATCTCGCTTATCAACTCTAAGCTTTCACAACTTTTCAAAAACAAAAACACGAGGATAGGAAAAAAATGCACGAAAAAAAGCTTCAAATTCAAGAAGAGAAGACTCTCCAAGCCGACCTCAGAGCAATGAAGTCTTTGCCTCCCGAAGAACTTGACAAGGAAGAACGTGAAATAATGAAAAAATTGAAAAAGAAGCTCTTTAATAAATATCGTTAAATTTTATTTTTATTTGAATTGTTAGTTTTTTTTCTATGGTTTATTTTATTTAAGTTTGCAATGTAACTTTTATTTTATTTGTATTTTTATTTGAATGGTTTAACTAAATCCTAAAGTTTTTATTTTTAGTTTGCAACAAAAAAAAATAAATAAATCAATTAAATTTAAATAATGTTGATGATGTGGAATAGTGGGGAATGGTTTTCAGTGGGGTGATGACATGGCAGGAAATTTCAGTGGGGAAGTGTTTTCAGTGGGGTGACCGCTGTTGATAGTCTTAGACCTGCTGTTGGAGGAAGCATCGACAATAGATTTGTTGTTAATGTAGCAACTAAACCCTTTAACATGATCTGAAAGTGTTCATTAAATAATATAAACCTGAAATAAAACTCTAATTAAGCTGCCAAGAAGATATTTTAAATATAATCACATATATTCAAAGGTATATAAAAAAACACAATTAAAATCCACAACTCATATGTTAGAAATAAGTTTTTTGAATGGGACATCTTATCTTATCTTATCTTATCTTACTATACTAATAAACAAAAATCTTCTCTTACCACTTGTCATTACCACTCATCTCAATTGCCACATGTCAATAAATAAAACAACCTTGAATTAACTACATTTATAGTTTATTAAGTGCTATTAAATAAAGTTTTTAAAATTTAATTGAACGAGACATATAATTGTTTAAATTTTCAAATAAATTAATCTTTATAGAATTTATTTAAAATTACAAATTAACTCATTCAGTAATTTATAAAAATTAATATAATAACTTATATTATAATAATATTATTTACCAAATTGAATAAAATCATTAATATTTTATTGAAGGAAAATGAGAAAATAAATAAATAAATAAGTGTTTACGATATTTAGTAAAAAAAAGATGCACGAAACAAATACAGATGGATATACACATTTACTAGCTTAATGCACCGTCTATTAAATCGGTTAATCAAAAATATAATATATAGTTACCAATGAAAATTTGGTATAAGGTAATTTTTGATATAAAAATTTGATTAAAATTTAATATAATTAATACTTTAATTATAAAGTAATAATCTAATTTTTTAAACACTATTTTCTTCAAAGATTAGTTTTTTAAACATTTTGTCTATAAAAGTACTTTTGTCTTTTTCATATTTATAATAATTTGGTTTTCTGAAAAGAGTGTGTTTTTAATATTAATATATCTTTTAATGCCATAAAAATATTTTTTTTTTAGTTTACAATTGTTACAGTTATATTTAATATTTAATGTTATTATTTAATATATAAAATAATTTAAATAAGAGAAAAATTTGAAAATTATTGTAAGAACAATATAAAATAGTGATATGTGTACAGACTACTCTTGGGTATCTCTTCATATTTTACGTTAATTTTTCATTATTTTTTTTATAATGCTTTAATAAGTATAGCATGTTTGAAACTAATATAATTTTATGCAAAAATAGTAAGGCTATGAATATAAAAACAAATATTGTATGCAAAAAAAGTATTTAAACATTTTATAAACTTTTGTTGTAACTTTATATTGTTGCTTATTGTATGTAACAATATGTAATTTTAGTCATTTAAATCTGTTACACTTTAATAATTTTTTCTACTTTTTATTCGACTCGTGTGACACACGGGTTTATAACCTAGTATATAAATATTCTTAACTACTTTACTGGCTATGTTAGATGAGGTCGATTAGTGTATCTTTTAATTCTTTTTCAGCCAAGATTGAACTTTGTTTCCATTAAAAGTCCAAAGTGAACCCATGGTTCAAATTCAGGAGCGGAGGTTTTAACTTTTAAGGTGCCCCGGCCCCTGACGTTTTTCTGGTCAAAAGTTTTGATATAATAGTTTTCAGTTGGAAAATTTTATAGGTATTGAGCCCGGTCCCTTCGGTTTTTCTTTCTAAAATTCCTTGGCCTCACTTGGATTTTAAAAAACAATAAAGTTGAACTAATATTGTAAGTTTTAACATTACATTTAAGGGTTTACAATGTCGATTGTTATCTCATTCTTTAGCCAATCTTGCGTTTAAAGCTTGTTTTGGGCCTTAAAAATTAAAATATGCCTTAACTATTGAACATTACATATATACCTATTTATTTGGAGTGTATAATCAATGAGTTCAAAAAGCTTAAAGGTTGTCATGCTTTCGGGTACCCACCTTTTCGCCTTAAACATTTAATGTTTTGTTTGATACAATCATATTTATTTTTTCTATTTAAACAAATATTTGATATTTTAAATTGTTTGACCCGCCCCAAATAATCATTTGTGGACCCAAAACATAGCTATAAGAAAAAAAAAATTGGCTCATAACTTTCGGTCTCCTTATACATGTTTTTCAAGCTCCACCACAAAATCTAGTTCATTTGAGCTATATGTTTCTTGAGCCTCACCCCCTTAAGGCTGCATCGTGCTTGTTCTTTACAAAGTTGTTACCGAATCAATGATGCACGACCCATGTGGTATAGCAAAACCAAATGCTCAATCGATGCGTGCATAACCAATGTTTTCATAACCGGACCGGTTGTCGAACCGGATGCCTTATTTGTTACCGGTTGGACCAGATTCAAGAACTGAATAACATAATAAATATAAGAAAATTTCCAAAAAAATTAGAAAATTATAAACACATTTAAACAAACATAATTAATGTTCAAACACACATAATCATGTTAAAAAATACAAGGTTTGATTTTAATGTTTTAATTCTTTGGATTTTAGTTAAAAAAACTTGAAATCCGGTCCGACCAGTGAACCAGTTTCCGACCGGTGAACCGGCTCAACTGGCCGGCAGATCGGTAGCCATAACTGTTGGTGGTCTCCTAGACAAAAAACAAATGTGTGTGTTTGTACGAAAACTGAATACAAAGATTGCATATATACGACTTATCAAATGTTTACGGACCAAAGCTACCAAATTACAGCTAATTGACATTTATTTCTAACCAAAATAACTAACTAACATTTCAATTAATAACCTTTTATTTACATAAATTGACCCATTTTTTTGAAACCTTAATCATGTTTGTTTCCAACAATCAGGAGCGAACCTTTGTTAGGACTAGGGGGGCGACCGCCCCTCCTGTTTGTTCGTGTGGTAGTTTATATTTCCCGATACGTAGTGTAAAATTTTTTAAAATCCTTTATTACGCCCCCCTGGAAAAAAAAATTTATTTCGCCCCCCCTAATTTGTTAGTCAAGCTCCGCCACTGCCAACAATAACATCGTGCTGTTTTGAGGAGCATACTAGGGCTACTGTCTCCTAGATCTTGTATTCCTAAGGACTCACATAACCCTGATCACCAGAATTTACCTCGTAATGCTTATTTTTGTTGTTGCTTTTTTTATTTGATGTATACAGTTCACGGTTTATTGTATAAAATTATATGGTTGTATGTTTATTTGTTTTTTTACTTATTGTCTAGTGATTGATTGATTGTTTGTTGATTGTATTTTATAAATAATTGAAAAAAAGATAAATGAAACTAAAAATATTAAATTATACAAAAATTATAAAATTGACCATTTTGTCAAGTTTAAATTAACAATGAATTAAAGTAAACTGGAAAATAAAGTTTAAATTAATAAATTTATTTCTAAAAAAATTAATAAATACCACGACTTGTATATGTGCTATATGACTTGTATATGTGCTATACTACGATATTTGTAAAAAAAATGAACACTCAAATCTATAACTCATTTTTCAACCTTAAAAATCAAATTTTTGTCAATACGAAGCAATATCTTTTCATGTGAAAACCACATCAATAACATATATACTAAAATCGTTTTTGTTAGATCTTTTCAATCTTTGTAAGAGATGGATCTATCGGATAATGATGATAACGATGTCTTTTGAAATTGTACGTTTGATCACTTTTTTTTCTCTTTAAAAACTACTAGTGGAGAACCTACTAGAAGCAGGGGCGAAGCTTTTATGGGGTAAGGGGGCGACCGCTCCCCCTATTTTGTCGTTCGTATTGTTAATTTTTTGGCGAAAAGTTATTTTTAATTAAAAATAGTGGTTTCGACTCCTCATTTTAAAAAATTAATATATATTATGGGTCCTGTAAATTTTCGCCCCCTTTCAAACCCTCGAAGCTTTGCCTCTAACTAGAAGATTACCACCCACTTGAAGAGGACTAACAACTTAAAAATGAAAAACGACTAAAAAATGAGTATGTATCACTGATCCAAAGCAAAACGAGCAAAATTTGTTATACCCATAACCCATTAAATAGCCCATGAGAAGGTGACCTACATAGCGAGTTATTCATTTATTATGTTTTTCTTATTGAATATTGTAATATATTTTATTTAAATTATATTTTATTATGTATTAATTTAAAATATGTTTTAAAAACTCATGACAAAAAAAAAAAAAAAACAGTCCATACGACTCGTATAAATACAAATCATATGATAATCATTTAAGAAACTTATGTTACAAATAATATAAGAAAAACCCCGAGTCTTATATGACTATCACATGGCTATATGAAGCGTATAACTTAAATGTTTGATATCCAAGTAACAAATGATGGTGTCGAAATAACCTTGCTTTTTTTAAATGGATTAAATTATTGATACATTAGGGTACAAATAACAATAATTTTTTTTTTGTATTTTTATGTTAAAAATGTTATACAAAAATGTATAGATAAAAGTAATACGTGAGTGATATAGTTAATTTAATAAAAAATATGATGAATAAACGATAAAGAAAGTTATCATACTTCTTTTAAATTGATGTTTTAATTAGGGTTGTGTTATTTGCACACTAGACTCTATACATGTCCTATACGCGACTCTATACGTGATTAATCATTGGGTGTTAATGTCAATGATTGGAGACCTATACGAGGAAGTAAAAACCTATATGCGTGACTAACACCACATATAAACTTATACGAGACATATATGATCGGTGAGTATATTGAATTAAAAAAGATAGAATGTGTAAATATCGCCCCCTTTGATTAGAAAAAGTGAAGAAAAGGGATGGATGCTAAGATGTAGTCCACGTCATTGTCTAGTTAAAATATCAAATCACTTGTTCATACTTGAAAGATTCTCAAGGTGACAAGGTCCACTTTTTTCAAAACCCCTTTTCCTTTTCTTTTTTGGTACAGCTTTTAACCATGTTACAGATAAATGCATAAACAATCTAAAGTTTACTGGGAAATTCATATAAAATAGATTTCATTTGTTATGATAAAAAAGGATAAAAATTGAAACATAATTTAAAATAAGTTTATGATTATGATTTTGTATATGATCTTGAGTCTACTACCATTGCGATTGTGACTAGATGAAGACACACCCTTACTTTTTTTTTTTGAACTGCCATCATTTTATTAGATCAAAACTAGCAAGCCAGTTGATACAAAGAGCTAGAAAATAAAACTATACCAGTTGGACTAAGATAAACTATTACATTTTTCTCTATACTTGATCCATAGATAAGATAACGATTTTATGTCTCCTAAAATTTCCTCCGAGGATCTGACCAGATTGTTAAATATGCAGGCATTTCTTGCCTTCCATATACACTATATCGCGGATAAAATTACAACGCCCATGATCTTTTTATAGCATTTATCACCAGCCCATTTTTCAGGAGATAAAACCAGATCATGAATTGATGAAAAATTGAAATTTGAGTTTTTACACCAAGTCATCACCTTATTCCATAACTCCACTGTTGTCCCACACCAAATTAGTATATGTCCAGCCGATTCAGTGAAAGAGGAGCAGAACGGACAGTTGGGGTCCACCATTATTCCCATGTGTCGTAGCGCGTCTCTTGTTGGTGTTCGATTAAGAGAAGCTCTCCATACAAAGGCGTTTATCTTTAGCGGAGCCCATCGATTCCAAAGAAATTTAAATTGATCAATATCAAACATCTTTACCTCTATCAGTTTTCTGGCATTAGCTACCAAGAAAGGAGATGGATCATTGCATTCTCCCCACCACCATTTATCCTTTTCTTCGTTTACCTGCACTCTAGACAGTATGTTAGATAATGCATTAAGTTGATCTCTTTCTCTATCGCTGGATGGCGACGACTTCCAATGCCAATTTGACGTGACCTGCATAGAGTTATACAACCGATCTTTCACCGAACATCTTTTATTGGACTCCAATCTGAATAGATCCGGGAACAGATTCTTTAAAACACCGCTACCACACCAATTATCCAACCAAAATAAAGTTTAATCCTCGTCTCCAATATTGCTTCTGATATGCCATGTCATGTCAATACCCAACTTCTCGACATCCAGTTCTATTTTCATAACATTTCTCCATGGACCCACAACTGATTTTTTTTAAGGGGAATGATGATCGATTTGTTATGACAATGAATTGATCTAATTACCTTTGCCCACAGTTTACTTCCTTCCTCTTTGTATCGAAACATCCATTTGATTAATAGTGCATAATTTGCTGCCTTTAGAGATCCAATGCCAAATCCACCGATCTCCTTTGGTGCCATCATTTTGTTCCAGTTGATCCAATTGATTTTTTGTTCTGACATGGTTGATCTCCAACAGAACCGTCTTCTTGTGCAGGGGCTCGAAAAAGTGATAGATAATAGGTTGGAATGCTACCTAGAACAACCTTTATGAGAGTTGATCTACCTCCAAACGAGAGCGCTTTCTCTTTCCACTTAGAAAGCCTTGCTGCCACCTTATCAATCACCGGCTTCCAGTGACTTATATTATTCATGTTTGCACCAAGTGGAAGACCCAGATAAATAGTTGGGAATTTCTCAGATTGACAGTTTAAGATACCCGCCACTTCATCAACTTGATCTTCACTAAATCCTACACCAAATAATTTGCTTTTTTTGAAATTTAACTTTAATCCGGAAGCTAGATTAAAGGCCCGTAAGATGTGAGCTAAATTTGATGCGTTTCTTTTTGAGTATTCCCCAATAAACATCGTGTCATCCGCGTAAAAGAGGTGTTATAATCGCGGACCACCGTTAGGCAATTTTATTCCATTAAAAACCCTCAAATTGCATGCCTTTTCCATTGTGACATGAAGAGCTTCCATAACTATAATGAATAAGAATGGAGATAATGGGTCTCCTTGTCTCAGCCCACAAGTAATATCGAATTCATGTGTTGGAGAACCATTGATAAGTATTGAAGCTCTTGCTGAAGTAAGACAACCTTTTATCCAGTTATACCATCTATTTGGAAATGACATTTGTTCACAAGTAATATCGAATTCATGTGTTGGAGAACCATTGATAAGTACACACCCTTACTTATTTCTATATATTCATCTATATTAAACTTGTATTTCACATACTTAATAGTATATTATTCTTACGATTCATATTTGTCAAATCATTATATAGAACACTCGCGTTAACCCTCATAAATTTATTTATTTTATTATTTTCTTAATAAAAATTTGTTAAGTATAAAATTTGTGGGTACGTGATTAAGCGTGATGCATTAAGCCTAGATTAAAATCAATGTTTTCCGGGCATTAAAATCCGTGTGTCATGGTGTGATGATATGATTAAAATAAATAAAGGCATGGTGAATCAATTATAAAAACTGAAGTGTAAAAAAGAAAACAATATTACTTCTAGGTGTTACAATATAAGAATTCTAAAAAAGTAATTTAAATAGAGAAAATGTAAGCATGTTTCAGCGAACCTGTAAATAACTCTAATGTTATGTTGAGAAGCGCATGTAAACTTTTTGACGTGCATTGCCACGGTGACACTAACGTGGTTAAGAGCCTTTTGTTTTTTGAGATTTAATATAACAAACCAGGGGCGGCCCGGGGGAGGGGCAAACCCGACCTCCGTCCCAGGCCCAATTTTTTGAGGGGCACATTTTTATATATGTATTTATATATATATTAGGTTATAAACCCGAGTATTACACGGTTTTGAGTAACAAATAACTCAGTTAAATATATTTATGGGCCCATTTCATTTCTCAAAAGCCCTTTATCCTAACCGGCTCCATGGACGCTCACGTTCAAGAAGAAATTGAAATTCAAAATCCCAAGAAATTGGGCCCATGGATTTACAGTTTACTGATTATTGAATGACTGATTTAGGTAAAATACGGAAGTTAATCCCGAACATATTAATTAAGACATTTCGTTTAGGTTTCGGGGCGTTGCCCCGAACCCCACAAGGGGGCGCTGCCCCCTTGACCCCCGCCCGCTGACTGGCCAGCGGGACCGCCACCAGGGGCTCTGCCCCTTGGACCCCGCCAGGGGCGCTGCCCCTAGGACCCCGCAAGGGGGCGCGGCCCCCTTGACCCCCGCTTGGTCAAGAACTTTGAATGCGTTAGGGGCCTTTTTTCCCCGACTCGTCCTGGGCACCCAATTTCTCAGGGCCGCCCCTGTAACAAACACTATTATACCTCATATGTTATGACATAGTCTATTTAAAAAGCAATTTAAATTTAAAAGTATAAATGAAAAATAAAAGAAAACGGTAATATAAATTAAAACGAAAAGATTAATAAAAAAATCAAAACAAAAATACGTTGGCTTTGGGACTCAAACCCAAATCTCCTCTAACTCAAGGAGTCTAAACATATCTATCGTTTCACATTTGTTTTCATTCGCTGAAACATAAATTATTTAATTTGTATTAAAACTCGTAAATGGAAAAAATAAATAAATAAATAAACATTATATGAATGCAAGTAATTTTTATAACTATTTTAATTAAATCACTTAAAGTTTTCTTTTCTAACTTAGTCATTCAGTAATGTGTTAATCTTATATATTTTTACATGTTTTGAAAGTTAAAGTGTTTACGTATACATATGCATGGACGGTTCTTTCTTAGGGAAAAAGGGAGCCCAGGCCCCCTGTTTTCTCCTTAGAATGGTCGATTTAATAGTATTTGGTCGGAAAATCCTTCGGTTTCCTTCGTTTTCTTTCTAAAAATCATTCGGCCCCTCCGTTTTCTTCCTAAAAATCCTTCGCCCTCTTTGTTTTCTTCTTAAAAATTTTCCGGTCCCTTCTGAGCTTTTTCCAAGCTCTGTCACTGTAATATGTATACATACATATGTGTATGTGTCTATATATACTCATATACACATATATGCACACTTATGTCTATAGGTATGTGTGTGTATAATATATATATAATTTTATAAAATATACTTTTCACATTTGGTTAGTTACTTATTGGCAATATATAAAATGTAAAAAAAATTCAATTAAAGTTGGTTAATTTGTATGAAAGTTTTAAAAAAAAATTAGTTGGATCAAACCGAAGAATTTCTTCGGAAAAGTCGCAAAATCTCAAATTTTAATATTAAAGAATGAAGAAAAAGAGAACTTGAGAACAAAGTTCAAAGCAAGATCTCTGAACACATGAGCATTTATGAATGGGCCATTTATTAGACAATTATTATGTAATAAAATGAAGCTTATGATATGAGGGTATAAAAAAATGGATACCAGCTGTCTTACTATCGTCTTCTCAAAATCCCCAACTTTTACTCTCACTCTCACTGCTTCGTAAATGTTAAATGCTACTTCGGATTCTCTCATAGATTTCATCTTCTTGTTCTTCATTTGGAAAAATCTTTGCTGACAAAGAACTTGAACAGAATTAGGGTACATGTTTTTCATCTTACCTTGAAAAGGGTTTCTTGAAATTTTGAATTTTGGTGTCTTTTTATCTTTTTGGAATCAATGTTTTGTTTGGATATGGATTCCAGCTCAACTGAGTGTTCTGTATGTGGGTTTCTTGGAATCTTGAATTTTGTTGTGTTTAATCTTGTTGAAATCAATTTGCAGGGGTTGTTTGAGTAAAGATTTGAGCTCAATTGGGTGTTTTGAGATAACGATTGAACTGATCTGTTAAAAAAATGACATAATACCCAAAAAGTGTTGTTCTTTTAGGTATTTGACAGTGATTTTAGCCTACATTCTTGTCACGTTCTGCTGTTTTCTGCTCAATTTTCATTAGAAACCTCGATTTGTTGAATTGTTGATTAGGGTTTATCAATTGCTCTTAATCTTGAGTAAACTGTTAATGTCTGCCAATTCAATTGGGAATGTGGGTTTCTTGAAATCTTGAATTTTGTGTTCTTTAAGCTTACTGATATCAATGTGTTGTGTGAATACAGTTTCTAGCTCAACTGGGCATTTGGAAATCTGTCTGTGTGTGGATTTCTTGAAATCTCAAACTTTGTTGTCTTTAATCTTTTCTGAAATCAATTTTGCAGGTGTTGTGTGGATTAAGAATCTACCTCAATTGGGCATTTTGAGGTAAAGATTGAACTGATCTAGCAAAATTGACATAAAACCCTTAAAAGTTTTGTTCTTTTTGGATATTTCAAGGGCTCATATTCTGCTGTTTTCTGTTCAATTTTCATATATAAGAGCTTCAGTTTTGATTAACTATTGCTTAGGGATTATATATTTGATGTTAAATTGAAGGAGTTTACTAATGTCTGCAGTCTGCAGATTCAAATGTATTTTAGCTACATAGGATTTAAAGATTTACCTTCAATGTCTGCCAATTCAACTGTTTCTTAGGGTTTATAACATTGTTCTTAAATAAAGTCAAATATACAGATTTTGGCCATTGATCTTGAATCTTAGGAGTGAAGAATCTTGGTCAAACTTCTGGTCAAACCGTTTTGGAACAATGAGGCATGAAATGTTGTTTGGATATCTTCTGCTTCTGCTTGGAAGTTTCTCCATCGCATTAGGTAATGTCGATTGCTCCCATGAATCCCTTTCAGTTTGGCTATCAGGTCAAACTTGCTACTTCTCATATAATAACCATATAAATCTTTATAAAAGTTGGAAACAGGCAAACAAACATACCCCGTAAATTCCCACTTTTGAGTGGGATCTGGGGAAAAGATACAGACAAACCTTACCCCTACCCTAAAATGGAATACAGAGGCTATTCGGAGAAAAACCTCAAGCTAAGTTGAAACTCACCCAATTTTTATATAATTCTTGCTAAATTTTTGAACTTGCAGGTGCATTTGTAGGAATAAACATTGGCACCGATCTTTTAAACCTACCATCACCAGAACAAGTGGTGGCAGTCCTTAGATCCCATGAAATAACACACATTCGCCTTTTTGATGCCGATAATCACCTGCTAAGTGCACTTTCCGACACTGAAATCGAGGTTATAATCAGTGTAACGAATGAAGAGGTTTTAAGAATCGGACAATCACCGGCTGCAGCTGCTAGTTGGATCAATAAAAATGTTGCAGCATTTGTACCCTCCACCAACATCACTGCTATAGCTGTGGGTAGTGAAGTTCTTTCCACAATCCCAAATGCCGCCCCAGTTTTGGTTCCCGCCATGAAAAATCTTCACAAATCTTTAGTTTCATCAAACCTAAATTCTCGGGTCAAAGTGTCAACCCCTTTGTCAATGGATTTAATCCCAAAACCATTCCCGCCATCGGCTGCCACTTTCAATTCTTCATGGAACAACATAATTTTTCAAATTCTTGAGTTTTTGAAAACCACAGATTCGTTTGTCATGTTAAACGCGTATCCTTACTATGGTTATGTACAAAGCAGCGGTATCTTCCCAATCGAATATGCTCTTTTTCAACCGTTGACACCGGTCAAACAAATAGTTGACCCAAATACACTATTCCATTATGACAGCATGTTTGATGCTATGGTGGATGCTGCTTATAATTCCATATCAGCTTATAACATTTCAGTAATTCCAATTGTCGTAACTGAAACGGGCTGGCCATGGGCTGGCGGTGCAAACGAACGTGATGCCACTATGAAAAATGCTGAAACGTTTAACAATAATTTGATTAAACGAGTTCTAAACGATTCAGGCCCGCCTAGTCAGCCCACAATACCTATGAATACTTACATTTATGAGCTGTTTAATGAAGACAAGAAGCCCGGCCCGCTTTCTGAAAGAAGCTATGGTGTGTACTTTAGCAATGGGAGTTCTGTTTATACATTTAGTTTGGATGCATCTGACCAAGCCACTGTGAATGCTTCTGGTGGATTTTGTGTTGCAAGAAAAGGAGCTGATACCAGCAGCTTGCAAGACGGGCTGAACTGGGCTTGTGGTCCGGGCCAGGCTAACTGCAGTGCTATTCAAACGGGCCAGCCGTGTTATATCCCTGATACAGTTGAAAATCATGCTTCTTACGCGTATAATGATTATTATCAAAAAATGCGTGGCGTGGGTGGAACTTGCGACTTTGGCGGTACTGCTATAACTACCATGATCGACCCCAGTACGTGCAACCTGTTTGTTTTTATGTTATATATCAAGGTGTCACTTGTGTCTGATGGGTTCAAAACTTCAAATGTTCAACCTAAACAGACCCAATATATTTATTCATGTTAGAAACATCAACCCTAAGCTAAATACACTTAAAGTCATGTATCCCAAACACTGACACATTTAACCCTTTCATCTAAACTTGTCAAACGAGTTAAAGGGATTTTTTTTTTGGGGGGGGAAGGGGTTGTTGTACTCAAGTTGTAAATGTGTTAATCGGGTTAGTGGGTTGTGATAAATGGGTTAAACATGTCGTATACAGGTTGGTTGATTAGGTTGTTTAATTAAACGGGTTAAAGAGATTAACATGAACACAAACTGTTTATCAAACGGGGTGGATATGACAACTCAAAACCTGATTATTTTCACGCTGTGTTGGAAATTGTCACCCTTGTATGCTGCTAACAAATTATTTTTAATTGTTTGTGTATATTAATTTTGCAGGTTATGGGTCATGCATATATACAGGAAGGTAAGAACATGAACCTTTAATCCTTTAGAACAGCTTATCTTATCGCGATTTAAAATTTATTTTTATTTAAATGCTGACATGTAAAAAAGATTTGTGAACAGTACAAACTCCAGCATTGGTGGAACGATTACACCTGCATTTGGACCAGAAGGGCCACCAGGAAATGGGTCGCCGAGTCAACTTCCTAACATCTCAATCATGCTTTTGGCAACCGTTGCATTGTTGATTGTGTAGATTTTTTGCGGTTTTGTATAGCTGCGGTTCGTGCTCTTAGCGTTTCAATGGTGAGTGTTTGGAACATCAGGAAATTAGACAGGAATTCAAGATTAAATTGGTAAAAGGTTTGGTTATGATTGCCAAATCTTGGGTTATTTTTGTTGGTTCACAATTTTTAAGTTTTGAGGGTCATTTTAGGTGGATTTGTTATTTATGCTTGTACATGGCATTGTTTGGTTGCACCAATGTACGCTAGTAACCTTGTCAAATGGAACTATAGGTATGTTGAAATTATTACATCAATCTGTTTTATGTTTGTGTATACTAGTAACTTGACCAGTGGAACTACGGAACTGGAACGACGATTTTGGTTTTCGTCTCATGGATCTTGGTTCGCGCTTTATGGCATTTCCAAAAAGAAAAAAAAAATCAATCCTTATAGCCCGAACCACTTTCAAAAAATAAGACCTCATCAAAAGGGTCTCAAATATTTTCAATTAATTCCAAAGTTTCATTTTAAACCCTGAGGTTTGAATTCTTATTATTAAGTTTCTCTTCTACTTACTCACATGTTCTTAATGTTTAAATGTTTTTAGCATGTTCTTATATTATTGAATAATAGTCATATTTATACTGATTTGATCGCAATTACGTCACGAACATTTATATAAATCTCGAACCTAAACGTTCAAATAAATTTTGATCGTAATTATTGTCACATCTCAAACAACCACATTTATATAAATTTTCGAACTCAAAGAGTCACATAATCATTCATTTTTAATTGTAACAAAAAAAATATGTGCTAAAACTTCTCCAACAAGATCTTGGTCATGTGGTCACCATAAACAATCCACCAATTACCATCTTTTTTTTATTTTTAATATTTTTAAACTATTAAAAATAACTTGCATTACCATGTATTTTTTTACCTACTTAATCTTTCTATTAAACACACTTTTTACTTGCACAATTTAACCTCGCTACACTTGCAAAGTTTGCGATTGAATTCGTTATTTTAGTACAAAAGTAGGAATGCACCAACACTTAAATAATAATAGCAATAACCTATTTATATATTCTAATAAATGAGTATTTTTATAAGACATGTGTCACAAGCTGGTAAAATCTGTAATTTATTTTCCCGACCCCCTTTCTTAATAAATTATAACAATTTTTTTATAATTAAATATTAAAACATTTAAATCTTCTTATTCTAATAATTATTAATAAAATCAAATTTAATATAAGTATTGTAAGATATAAATTATTAAATTATACACTATCTTAAAATATAATTTTTATAATTATTAAATATTATTATTATTTGTTTTAATAGTTGTTAGATATTCATATTTCTTATTTCAATAAAACCTAATAAATCTAAAATATAAATTATTGTAAAAATTATTAGAGTTAATTACACGGATGGTCCCTAACTTCGAAAAATTACAACGATGGCCAAATAGTTTGCAAAAATGTAACATTGATGGTCCTTGGGTTGGATGTCTGTTAGATTTTAGGGTTAATTTTTGAAAAATGACCATTATAGCCATGTATCATTTTTCTTCTCCTTCTAACAAATTCCACTACCCATCACCTACAACCAGTCAATACCTACCACCAACACCACCGGCCATTACAACCAACACTGCCCTACTGCCACCATCTCCGGCACCATTACAACCACCACAGCCACCGCCATGTGGTCCCTCACTTTGCCCCTATCTCTTCTACCTTCACCATCATCTCCTCCTCGCCGGCGACGTCGTCAGTTAGATTTTCCAATCAGAAAAACATTTTGGGGTCTTCCCAATCTTACCTTTATAACAGATGCTTGTATTTTTATATTTACAACTTAGGATTGCAATCATACATCGATGTAAATTACGACATGGTGGCCGAGAACCTTTCACCACCATCAGCCACCGCGAGGCTTCTATAGTCCACTTCAATCGGAAAAGTGAGACTCAACGAAGCCGACCCAGCGATTATCAAGGTGTTAGCGAACAAAGGCATCAGAATCAAAATCGATGCAACCAACGATGAGTCGATGACATTCCGACGATGGCAGGCGACGAGAATTTCACAAAATCCTTGATCGGTTCCAACGTATTGCCATACTATCCGGAACTGAAGACGCAACTGTTGCCGGCGATGAAGAACCCCCAAGCCCACCGTGGGAATCTGCCGCAGGCGGTGGTGGTTGATGAACATAAACTCGGTTTGTTGCTTCAATTCGTGTTTATAAATAGAGAAAGCTAACGTCATGGTGGTTCTTAGCGGCCACTCCGGCTGCCGTCGATGTGGCTGGAAGGGAGGAGAGATGGTCCGAAGTGGTGGCTGTGGTGGTGTACTCACCGGAAACAATGGAGGTCGATGTGGTGGTGTAAATCTACACATTTATTTTTTTTGTTTTTTTAATTATAAGGGGTATTTTAGTCATTTCATACGCATTTAAAAGAAAAATTTAACAGATATCCACTCCAGGGAACACCCGTGTTACATTTTTGCAAACTTTCTGGCCACCAGTGTAATTTCTCAAAGTTAGGGACCATCCGTGCAATATGGGTAAACCACAGAGACCATCCGTGTAATTAACTCAAATTATTATTTATAAGATTTCATATTTATTCAACCAATATCTTCATATTCTAATAAAAGAATATTTTTATAAGACACGTGTCGCGTCTTGATTAAATCGGAAAATGTTTTTTACGTTTCTTTCTCCTAACAAATACTATTAACTTTTAATAATTAGATTATATAGCTAAATATTAAAGTATAATTTTTTTTTTATTTTAATAATTTACTAATTTATTAAAAGTTAACGAAGAATAAGTCAATTATATCTTATTTTAAATATAATTTTATAATTATTTAATATTTATTAGTATTTAGTGTTACTAAATTATGTTTTATTATTAATTAATAAACCTATGTAATACGCGGATTTTCTAGACCAGAAATATAATAAAATGTAATATAATATAATATAATATAATATAATATAATATATGAATTTAATAACCGATTAAACCTACATTACTCTATCACTATATGCCTCAGAATGTTTTTTTTTATTCATTGCACGCTATTGTTTCTGAGTCACAAGAACCACCTACCAGTCTACAACTACTTTTCATCTCTACAACTACTTTTCATCTTTAAAATCTTGTTTGTTTGAGCTTACGAAAACGAAATCAGAGATGGGTAAAGCTACAACGATCCAAGAATTAGGATTACAAGAACTGCTGAACACCGGATTAACAGCACACGATGCGAAATTGCTGCAAATCGAGCTTAAAGACGCCATTAATGGCGGATTTAGCTCCAACCCAGTTGAGATATGGCGCCAAATCACTTCACGAATGTTGCTGAAACCATATTACCCCCATTCTCTGCATCGGCTCGTCTACAACTCGGTGTACGCTAATTACGATGCATCTGTTCATGGTCCTCCTCTTTACTGGTTCCCTTCTGAGTAAGTTATGCTACCACATGATGATTTGATCATTTTGGGGTCTTGAAGAATCAAATTAGATATTTGGATTCTTCCAAATAGAAGGTAGCGAAAAAGGGTACGAGGGGTTAGGGGTATTCTTAGTGGTTTCTGTGGGACGGCTGTGGTAACTAGACCTTGGCCTAGAAACAGTGAGTCAAACGATTGAGACATTCGTCGTTTAAAAAGAAAAGATATTTGGATAATTTGATGATTGCGTTTAATTCTGATGTTGGTTTTGTGTCTCCTCAAAATCTGATTATTTTGACTGTAAATAGTATAAAAAATCATAATGTGTTGTTTTCAGACAATCTACAGTGTAATGTCACAATCACCAACAAGCTAAACTAAGGAATGTAGGTTTTGATTGATTATAGATGGAACTAGTAGAAAACAAGTGCATATTAAAGATGAATCTTTCATTAAATCCTTCTTTTTTGATGGGACATTAAAAGGGAAAAGAAAACTGCAATTAGAACTTTAAATTTTTTCCTAAATCAAGAAAAAAAACCAATAATCTCGGCTTAAGTGGTTGAGGGAGGTACCTGTGGCTTCAATATTAAAGAGGTTACGGATTCAAGTTTTGGGATGGACAAAATGGGGGTTTTATGCTGGGCTAAGGAGATTTCTCTTACCTATGGTGGGTTTCCTCCTATTGAGTACCCGTCAATTATCCAAATTATCGTTTAAAAACATAAAGAGAAAAAAAAGTAAATGAATGATGCTTATATGCCAATTATGTTGGACAAGTCTTGTAAATACTTGATAGTTAAAAGGGTTAAATTATAAAGTTAATTGATTTGAGTTTCAGTTAGATTATATTTGTTTTGTTTGAGAGTTATTAGAAATTAGAATCAGTTTTAGTATTTGATTTAATTTATGTTTAGCATTTGAGTTGATTTATAATTAGGTTACTATGTTTTTATTATAAAGAGGGATAGAAACTCTTTAGTTTTGATGTACTCAAAATATTTAGCAATCAATAAAATCCGTGAGTTTTAACTAATTGAAGAATCTTGGGACTCAAGAAATTAGGGCTGCAACCGAGTTGGCTTGAGCTCGAGCTTAGAATTTTTGAGCCAAAAATTCAAGTTCCAGCTCGTAAAAATCCTCAAACCATGAGCCGTCTCGTTTTTTCTTTACACACATATTTAATATATATATATATATATATATATATTTGTGTATGTGTGTGCCTCTCTAGTGTATGTATATATAGGAGAGGGTTTTTAAGAAAACCAATATATTGGAAAAACAAAGAAAACTGATAGCCATCATTACCAATTAATTTTTTTCTTCATTTTTTCATTTTTATTTCTTATTATTATAAGATAAGAAATGTACAAAATAAAAAAAAATATATGTATTTCATGTTATTACGTATATGTAAATTGTATGCTACACTTACTAGTTACATATAGGTAACTATGTGATCTATATATCTTTATTAAAATTTTATTTTCATTTTAACATTTTTATCCTTATAATAAAAAAATATGAAGAAAAAAAATTAAAAACTTTTTTTGGTGAGTACGAGTTTTGTTAGTTTTCTAAAAAATGAGTAGCTTTCTTATCTGCAATCAAACTTGTTGTTTTTTACTTGTGCTTCCAAACATATAGTTTTATGTGATAAATTTCATAAACCAGACTTGATTCTCTACAAACAAACCTGGGTCGTATTATGGAAACTCATGGCCCAAAGCTTCTAGGAGCAGCATACCAGGATCCCATAACAAGTTATAAACAATTTCACAAGTTTTCTGTTCAACATCCAGAGGCAAGTTCTTGCTCATACAATCAAATTTCAAACTCATTGTTCAAATTAATCATTATTTTTGGATTTCTTTATTGAATTTGGTTATTTTTTAACTTGTTTTCAGGTATACTGGTCAATTGTCTTGGAAAAGCTTTCAATTCGATTTCATCAGCCTCCAAGATGTATTTTGGACACCTCGGACAAATCGAAACATGGGGGTACATGGCTTCCTGGTTCAGTTTTGAACATTGCTGAGTGTTGTTTGTTGTCAACTAATGAAGAAGATGCAGAAAATGAAAAGGTTGCGATTGTATGGCGGGATGAAAGATATGATCATCTTGATGTTAACAAGATGACATTAAACGAATTGAGACGCCAAGTAATGTATGAATATTTTTCATCTGGTTAATAAACATTTCACTGTGAATTATATGTTTAGAGGGCCTTTTTTGTATTAAGTGTCAATATACTGTGTCTTGGTTCCTAATTATTGCAACCAAATACAGATAATCAGGCCTTTAAATGAACCGAACGTTCAGTGAACTGTTTGTTGATCGTTCAGTAAAAAGTTCGTTCATGTTCATTTATTTAATAATGAGTAAAATGCTATTTTAGTCCCTATGGTTTGACAACTCTTGTCATTGTAGTCCAATAGTTTACATTTTGCAATTTTGGTCATTATGGTTTCATTTTGTTGCCATTTTGGTCATTATGGTTTCCATTTTATTGTCATTTAGTCCAATTAAATTTAAACTTTTGGACTAAAATGACAAAAATTAACAAACCACAGGGACCAAAATGGCAATAAAATGAAACCCTATTGACCAAAATGAAAAAATTTAAATTATTGGACAAAAATAACAAAAATTGCCAAACTATGGAGACTAAAATGACATTTTACACTTTAATAATAAACGAACATGAACAAATTTTTTTGTTCGTTTAACTAAACGAACGAGCATGAATACACGTCTCGTTCGTTCATTTACGTTTGTGAACGTTCATTTATGTTCTTTTATATTTGTTCATTTATGTTCTTTTATATTTGTTCATTTATGTTCGTTCATTTATTTTTATTAATAAATAAATTCATTTATTTTGATAAATCAGTGATATATTCGTTTTCTTTACAAATTAACATGGATGTGGCGTTTTTTATTTTACCCAAATTTTAACAAATTTTAATTAATTGAAATGGGCTAATATCAATGCAAGTTTAGAACTTACATGTTCGTTCATGTTTGTTTAACTATATATGTTCAATTATGCATGTTTTTGTTTCTTTAGTTAAACTTGTTTATGTTTGTTTAGTTAGGTCCATTTATGTTTGTTTACTTATGTTCATCTATTTTCGTGAACTGTTTGTTTATACTATTAACGAACAAACATGAACGAACACGAACACACTAAGTTTCTTAGCGAACGAACGCAAACAAGAAACCCCCATTCGTTTAAATGTTTGTGTTCGATCGTTTGTTCGGTTAAAGTTAAACAAACGAACATGCACATGTCATGCTCGTGTTCCCTCTGTTCATTTCAGGCCTACAAATAATATCTAATATCTATAGTAGCACCAAGTTTTTGGATTTTAGCAAAATTAGCAATCTTTTTGCATGATTCCCAGTATAGTTTAGCAGGTCAGCTTTTTTCCTGTGATTTTTTTTTTAATTTTTACTAAAAGTAATAAACATTAAAATCAATAACTCTCTGAAAAGACAAAACTGACATACCAAACTATTAATCAAGTAAAAATCATTATCTTTATAAAAAATTGAAAGTTCACTGCCATTTTAGAGAATTTTCATTGTTGGTTGCTTATTTAAGAAATCTGAGCATAATAATTTGCTATTTTTTGTACAAAACCTTATATATGGTTGACTTATCTGTTAAATATGCAGGTTGGTTGCAAATGCATTAAAAGGACTGTTTTCAAAGGGAGATCCAATTGCAATTGATATGCCAATGACTGTCACTGCAGTTACTATATATTTAGCAATCATATATTCTGGACTTGTGGTTGTCTCTATAGCCGATAGCTTCGCATCAAAGGAGATTGCTACGCGATTACGAGTGTCGAAAGCAAAGGCTATTTTTACTCAAGACTATATCATTAGAGGTGGTAAAAAGTTTCCTTTATACAGGTAAAATAACTAATTAACTACATCTATAACTATTTATGCATATTGGGTGTTGCAAATTTTAACATCTTTAACCAAAAATCAAGATTCAAAATTATGGTAAATGTACTGAAATATAAACAAACTTACTTAGTATATTCCCACTTTTCAGTAGGGTCTTAGGGGAAAGGATGGACACAAACCTTACCCTTATCCCAGTTGGAATAAAGAGGATGCTCCGAAGGAGTATCTGGCTCATAGTCATCGTTTGAAGTTAATCATTTGAATACTTTAAACGTTATTATCACATAATAAGTAAAATAACGTTAAAAATAGTGCAATTTTACTTTGGCTCCATGATGGCCCACACATATATGCATTATATGCGTGCACCGCAAATGGGGCGTTGTGACTGAAATATATTTTATTTATTTTGCAGCCGTGTCGTCAAGGCTACTAATTGTAGAGTTATTGTGTTGCCTGCAATTGGAGAAAACATAGATATCCAACTGAGGAAACAAGACATCTCCTGGGAGGATTTTCTTTCTAGCGCCAAAAATTCTCCTAGGTACCATAGAGATTTTTTTTAGATGTTTAAATTATTGATACAGAGCTTATCCTAGAGCTAGCACACTCATGCCTGGACTTAGGGCCGTCTCCGATATTTTGGGTACCTAGAGCGAGTACTTAATTGGGCCCCTATACATATACATATGAAAAAGCTTATGATCGATGATAATTAGGATAAATATAAGTTAATAAATAGAATAAAACAAAATTATTGTCACAAAATGATGTTTTTTACATAATAAATGAAGTTTTTTACATAGTGAATGTACATTTGTTTACAAATAATTTTATATATATAATACATATAAAAAAGTTTAAATTTCGGGTCCCTCAAAAAGTCAAGGGCCGGCCATGCCTGGACAAATTAAGCAGAGTGAAAGGTGTTAAATTGGGCCCAATGTAATAAGGGCATAACTCTCTTTACAGTTAAGAGTTATGAACTTATGAGGCCCACAAGTAATGCAGGGAGATGGTTTTTTGCTCCAATTTCATCACATGGAGTCCTGATTTCAAACTAAGCTGTTTTTATTTGATTTTTAACCGTTTGGCTAATTAATTAATGTATTTTTTTAGTGTAATAGCAGTTTAATACTTAATTTGAGTAATTTCCACATGTATATAGGAAATCAATTTGATCATTACATAGTCATATTTAGTTTTTCAAATTTGGGCTCAACTTCTCAAACATAGATATATAAAAGAGGGGCATTCAATATAGGGGTGTTAAACAAACTGAATTTAAAAATATTTTGAATCGATTAATTTCGAATTTTGATTTTTTGAGTGAGATTCGAATTCGATTCAAATGCAAAGTAAATTCAAATAAAACAATTCGAAATTCGAATAAAACAAATTAATTTCAAAAGTAGAATTCAATATCAAATTCAAAATTCGATTCTATTCGAATTTAGAATTCGAGTTGATCCGATTCAAATTTAGCTATTAAAGTTGTTCAAACTCTATTTAAAAAATTAACGGTAACTTTAAATAATCAAAACATCCGATAATCAACATTTAAACCAAATAATCTACTTACAAAGCTCAGTTTTTATACATATTAAACTAATTATATATATATATATATATAGGAGGGTTCAAATAAAAACTCCTCACTTTGGAGAAAACCAAGAAAACTCCTACTAACCAATCAATTTTTAAAATTTTTTTTTCATGATTTTCTATTATTAGCTTAGAAATGTGATAAGCAAATAAAAATTTTTAATAAAAATATGTAGATTACGAAATTACGTATATGTAACCAATAAAGTTACGTATATGTAACTTATATATGTAGTTTAAAAGTTACATATATGTAATCAATGAGTTACATATATGTAATAACATGAATTACATATATTTTTTTATTTTTTTCTTTTTGCTAACAAATATAACCTTATAATAAAACAAAATGTAAAATAAAAAACGAAAAACGAAATTGATTAATAACAATTGTGATTAGTTTTCTTAGTTTTCTCAAATATGAAGGTTTTCAATGGAACCTCTCCCTATATATATATATATATATATAATAATAATAATAATAATAATAATAATAATAATAATAATAATAATAAACAAACAAACAAACACCTTACCCAGTATAATCCCACTTTTCAGTAGGGTCTGGGGGGAAAGGATAGATACAAACCTTACCCCTATCCCAATTGGGATAGAGAGGCTGCTCCGAAAGAGTCCCCGGCTCAAAGTTATCGTTTGAAGTTGATCATCCCAATGATTTTAACGTTATTTTCACAAATAACTAAAATAACGTTAATAATAATAATAATAATAATAAAACATACATGAATATTTCTAATTTGAATTTCCAATCGAGTTGAACTGAAAAATCACAAATTCGAAATTCGACATCAAACTTTGAATCGAATTCAAATTTGTAATTTGAACCGAATTTCCAATTGATGATTTTGAATCAAAATCAAATTGAATTTCGGGTTTTATGAATCCCATGCTCGGATGCTCCCGCTCTGCTTCAATTATTGTTATAATAATCTAATTATCAAAAAAAAAAAATGCAGGCCTTATAATTGCGGTGCAGTATATCAAGCAGCAGATGCTGTGACAAACATACTCTTCTCTTCAGGAACAACAGGTTTGAGGATTGCTACTTGCATAATCTTATTTATTTATCAATTTATTTTTTCTTCTTTGTTACTTTTATTTTTTGAAGTAAATTACGGTTTAGGCCCATGTGGTTTAAGTGTTTTAACTAATTCAGCCCAAAATAGAATCTTTTATCAATTCAGCACATGTGGTTTAGACAACTAACTGTTTTGGCCCCTCAAATCTAATTATTACAACGGTTTTGGCTCAAAACCTAACTATAGTTGGGGGTCAAAAACGTTAGTTATCTAAACCACATGAGCTGAATTGATATAAGATTCTATTTTGGGCCGAAATAGTTAAAATATTTAAACCACAGGTGCCAAAACCGTAATTTACTCTCTTTTTATTTTTGTTTCTTTTAGGAGATCCAAAAGCTATACCATGGACTCAAATTTCTCCCATTCGAGGAGCGGCTGATGGATGGGCCCATATGGATATTCAGCCTGGTGAAGTTTTTAGTTGGCCCACAAATTTGGGTTGGGTAATGGGGCCCATTTTACTTTATTCATGTTTTCTGAATGGTGCAACAATAGCTCTTTATCATGGATCTCCACTTGGTCATGGTTTTGGAAAGTTTATTCAGGTTGCTGCTTAAAACCTTGCCACAAATATATAAAAACTAAGATAAAGAAAGGGCTAATTGCATAAAAGTGTAACCAACTTTGGTCAAATTTCTATTTTAGGCTAGAAAGACACCATCAAGGTTCAAAAACTATGATTCATAGTAGCAAAATGTTGTGAAGCTAATCTGAGCTGATTAAACCGATGAAGTGATGGTTGGCTTGTCAATAACTTTGACCATGTTGACTTTTTTGGCGAGCATACCGCCATGGTGTAATCGAGCAGAGCCGATCTCGAGCTCGTTAAGGCTCGAGTCTGGCTCGTTTAGACTGAATAGGGCTCTAGCTCGGCTTATTAAGAGTTTATTTACAAGGCTCGAGTTTGGCTTGTTAGAAAATTTTTAGGCTCGAGCTCGGCTCGGCTTGTTTATATTTTAATTATTTAATTTATTTAGTTTAATTACTAATTCAATATATATATTTATAATTATACTTTCCAAATTTAACATAAAAAATCAAGTTAAATATATTTATCATAATTTTATAAAGAAACACTTAATATAATAAATAAAAGTTATATAAATAAAAAGCTCATTAAGGCTTGCAAGCCGGCTCGAGCTCGATATGTAAAGCTCGAGCTTGGGCTCGGCTCGTTCGAGCTTTTTACCGATACGATCCCGAGTATTTCACGAGCTCGCGTGATTCATTTACACCCCTAGATACCGCTTAGTTTAGAATTTTGAAAAATATGGCTACCTAAACTAGGAATTAACCAAAATTACCCTTTTTTATGCAATTTGTCTTGAAAAGGAACCAAACTTGATCAAGTTCTGTATTATATGCCCCACAAACCATTGTATTTTTAAATTTTGATGCAAAGTAACAAACTCTAAACTTTTTTTGATTCAAGGCAATTTGACCCCATGATTTATTGAAGTGATAGTTGACATGTCAATAACTTTGACCCTGTTGGCTTTTTTGCTGGTAATTTGGTTAATTTAAAAGATTTCCTTGAACAAAAAATGTGAAACTTCGATTGATTTTTGTACGATATTGTTTACCTAAAACAGAAAGTTTACCAAAGTTGGTTGCTCTTTAATGTAATCTACCCATGAAAATACAATAAATCTAGTGGTTTGTTTCATGGATCACTACATTACATGGGGTGTTTTCCAGGATGCAGGGGTGACAATTTTGGGCACGGTTCCAAGTTTAGTTAAGTCTTGGAATAGTACAGGATGTATGGAAGGCCTAGATTGGACAAAAATCAAGTAAAACCTTCATCTTTATTGCAAAAATTGAATATAAATTTATATATATATATGTGTGTGTGTGTATAGGGGAGGGTTCCATAGAAAACCTCCATTTTAGAGAAAACTTAGAAAACTAATCACAATTTTTATCAATCAATTTCGTTTTTCGTTTTTTATTATACATTTTGTTTTATTATAAGGTTAGATCTGTTAACAAAAAGAAAAAAAATAAAAAAACATATGTAACTCATGTTATTACATATGTGTAACTCATTGATTACATATATGTAACTTGTAAACTACATATATGAGTTACATATATGTAACTTTTTTGGTTACATATACGTAACTTCGTAATCTACATATTTTTATTAAAAAATTTCTTTGTTTATACCATTTATAAGCTAAATATAAAAAATCATGATTTTTTTTAAAAATTGATTGTTTAGTACGAGTTTTCTTAGTTTTCTCCAAAGTAATGAGTTTTTATTTGAACTCTCCCCTATATATATATATGGATGGTATCATGTGAAAACTCGATCTTAGATAACAAACAAACATACCCAGTATATTCCTACTGTTCAGTAGGGTCTGGGGGGAAGGGTGGACACAAACCTTACCCCTATCCCAGTTAGGATAGAGAGGCTGCTCCGAAGGAGTCCCGGCTCAAAGTTGTCGTTTGAAGTTAGTCATCCTAACACTTTAAACGTTATTTTCACAAAATAAGTAAAATAACTCGATCTTAGAGAGAAACCCTTAAATTCTATCTGGGCCATCCATTTGGAATCTTGAAAAAATAAATTTGTGGTCCACATTAAACCACATTTGTTTATTCAAACCCAATTTTTTTATTCAGGTTTAAATGTGGACCACATATTTATTTTCAAGGTTTCAAATGGACGGCCTATATAGAGTTTAAGTGTTTACTCTAAGATCAGGTTTTTACATGAAACAATCTCTATATACATATATGCTAATGATTATGAAACTTAATTACAAATATTTTCAGGTTATTTGCAACCACTGGCGAAGCATCTAATGTTGATGATGATCTTTGGCTTTCTTCAAGGGCTTATTACAAACCAGTTCTTGAATGTTGTGGTGGCACTGAGCTTGCTTCATCTTATATTCAAGGAAATCTTTTGCAGCCACAAACTTTTGGTGCTTTTAGCTCTCCTTCAATGACAACTGGCTTTCTAATTCTTGATGATCATGGAGTTCCTTTTGTAAAATCTCTCAAATATCGAATTAAAATCCCGGTTATTCAAGATTTTTTGTGTTTGATTCATTTTGATCTTTTTATGACAGCCAGATGATCAACCGTGCGTTGGTGAAGTGGGCTTGTTTTCTATATACATGGGAGCAACCGACAGACTACTTAATGCAGATCATGAAGAGATCTACTTTAAGGGAATGCCTTCTTACAAGGGAATGGTATGATAACATGTTTAAAATTAATTAAAAAAATAAAATAATTCTTGAAAATATTGAATTTTTGTGATTTTTTTTAAAAAAATGGGGTTCTTATTAAAAAATGGTTACAAGGGATGTTCAGATTTTTTTTTCTTTCACAAATAGGACCTCCATTGCTAGTGACGATTTCAATGAGAGATAAAATTGAAATGTAGGGGCAGGGGCGGATGCAACTACTGAGCTGTGGGTTCACTGGAACCCATTGCGTCTCGAAGCGTTGGTAGGAAATTTTTTTTTCAAAAGGCTTAAAAGGTAGGGTGAACCCATTAATATTTTAAGAGTGAATCCTTACTGTAATTTTTCTCCAACATTTTGTCAACTTGAATGAATTAAGTAATCTTTGTTTGAGACTTCTCAATAATCAATGCTTGGATTTATATAGGACCGTGTTAAAATCACTCTTCGAAATCAATTTTTCTTCCCAAATTTCATTTTGGTTTCGGATAGAGGTGGCAATTTTTACCTATGTTAAAGGAAATAGGTTGGTTTGGGTAAACAATTGTAGTATAATGGGTTGAAATGGGTAACATCAAAATATTGAATGGGTTGGGATGGGTAGCACTTAAACACAATGCAGGTCAAGACGGGTAACCAAAAAAGTATGCAAATGCAATGGATTCAAACATTTATGAATTTAACACATTTGATGAGAAAATCACTAAAAATTATTCAAATGGACTATTGTTTACTTATAACACATCTTAAGTTAAACTAAATTGATGTTTTTTAAGAACAATACATTTAGACCCGAACTGATTTTGCTTAAAACCAGTTCTGACCTGCACCCATCCTGACCGGAACCCGTTCTGACCCGTTACCCAACCCAACCCGCCCATTTTGCCAGGCATAGTTTCGGGGCATTGCCCCTAAATCCACAAGGGACGCTGCCACCCTTGACCTATGTCTGTTGGTTGGTCAGAGTGACCGCCACAAGGGCTCAATCCTTTGGACCCCGCCAGGGGCGCTGCCCCTGGGTTCCCTCAAGGGGGCGCGATCCCCTTGACTTCCGCTTGGTTCGAAGCTCAAAAATCTTAAATGAGTGTTCACTTCACACATTCGAACTCTTTAATGGCGATGCTTTTTTTTAATTATTGACTTGATATATCACACAATCATTACGTGATGACCATTACAAGACCCAAATCGTCAAACCACCCCGAAAGTTATTATGTTCGATTTTATCTAATTGAAGCGTCTGGAAATAGTGAACCCACTGGAAAAAATTCCTGGATCCGCCACTATGTAGGGGTGAGAGAGATATTTTACATCCCGGGGGCTATAATTGGAGATACCATTGTTTCTGGTACAAGGAGTGACAGATTCTGTCAGAATAAAAAATTCTTTTTTTTTTTCAAATCTTCACTCCTAGTGGCGATTTCGTTCCAGATTGTACCGGATCTCCTCTCCTAGTGGCGATTTCGTACCAGATCTCCACTCATTGTGATGATTTCGTACCAGATCACTCATAGTGGCGATTTCATACCCGATTGTACCCGTTTTCTTGAATTTGTACGAAATCGCCCACCAGGAGTGGAGATCTGGTACGAAATCGCCACTAGGAGTGGAGATTTCAAAATTTTTTTTTATTCTGATAGAGTCTGTCACTCCTTACACCCCTACATTTCAATTTTCTCTCTCCTTGAAATCGCCACTAGCAGTGGAGGTAGCTCCATTTGTGAAAAAAATGAAATCTAAACACCCCTAGTAACCCATTTTTTAATAAGAACCTCATTTTTAGAAAAAAATCTATTTTTGTTGGAAAAAAAAAAAGAAATAGATAGTGTGTAATGTGTTTTCTTTTCCCAGCAACTCAGGAGACATGGTGACATTATCAAGAGAATGATCGGAGATTATTATGTTGTACAAGGTAGGGCTGATGATACCATGAATCTTGGTGGTATTAAGGTAAAAAAATTGATGGTTATCACAACTCTATCAAGAAAATTTTATGAAAAACACGCGATAAATTGAAAGGATTGTGTGCCTGCAGACAAGCTCGATTGAAATCGAGCGAGTTTGTGAACAAGCAGATGTAAGCATCATGGAAACTGCTGCAGTCAGTTGCCAACCTGCAAATGGTGGTCCAGAACTTTTAGCCATATTTGTGGTACTAAAGAAAGGATTCAACACTGAACCAGATAAGCTAAAAATGATATTCTCAAAGGCGATTCAACGAAATCTTAATCCGTTGTTTAAGGTTCTCTTAATCCGCGTTTTGTATTTTTAGATTACTGCAAGATTTGATCACATGTTTCTAATTTTGTTAATGAACAGGTAAGCTTTGTTAGGATTGCTCCAGAGTTTCCTCGGACGGCTTCCAACAAGTTACTTAGAAGAGTTTTAAGAGATCAACTAAAGGTCGAGATTCACAGTCGAAGTAAACTATGATCACACAGTACATTTTCAATCACTGATAAGCTGAATAAGTGCAAGTTTTTCTTGAATATAAGTTTATTGAGTCTTAATCTTTTTAATCATATGTTTGTTTATCGACTTGTATGGTCTTAGGTTAAGTCTAGTAAGGAAGGATTGTTTTCGTTTATTATGGTTGTCGTTGGAACGATTTTCGTATAGAAATTGCGAATTTTCATATGGTACAATAAGAGTTTGATGGTTCATAAACCGCTTACATGTTCATGAAACATTTTTTGTTGTTACTTTGAATGCTAAAACACTTTGGTCTTATAATCTTATGTTCGATTACTTGCATATCGTTTTTGTTTGATCACTTCCATGAAAGACATTATCGATTTGACGATTTTGGGGCCTTCGACTAACAGTGGTATCAGAGCAAAGGAAAGGGCATCAACATTGAAGAAACACCAAATCCAGATAAAAGCGTAACGAATATTGCAATCTGAGTTCCAATGAAGATATTATATACCGAAAGGGTTTGCAAGTTGGTCTTTAATCTTGGAGGCAAGGAGGTGCCCCCTTTTCGAGCGAAAGCTATATTTTGTTAAAAATATTGGTTTCTCCCTCTCGCTTCAAAAAATTAACATGGATTCTGAAACCCGTAAATTTCTGCCCCCTTTCAAAACATTCAAGGTCCGTCACTGCTTAGAGGGATTGGAAAGACACTACCATGGATGAAATTAAGTTAATCAACGATGAATTAGCGGTAAGGTGTTGGGAAGACATGTTCATGAAACGTTTTGTGTTCTTACTTTGAATGCAAAAACACTTTGGTCTTACAATCTAGCTTTGTTTGATTAGCGAATATTGTTCTCGTTTGATCACTGCCATGAAAGGCATTGTCGATTCCACGATTCAAGGGTCGACAAAGTTGAGTTATAATACTTTGATAACCTTAACCATCACAACCCCACAAGCTTATACAAGCTTGTTATGAAGCTTTTTTATTCCCTATTTTGGGAAGCAAAAGGTGTTATTTTGTTTAACAAAGCATTAACGTGCGATTTCGAAAAATGCTTGGGATAATCTGTGTCAGGAAATCTTGACGGGTCAGGTCGGGTCATACGAGCAATTGGTTTGCAATTTATTTAGGCGTTGGTGGTCAAGATACTTTAATAACATTCAAACTAATACAAGCTTAATTGATTACATCAAACCATCTTCATACATTGCTTATGACAGTTTTTTATTTTTTATTTTTCAACAAAACACAAAGGTTTCAAGTCATGCCCTCAAAATCATGCCTTTGCAAACTCAACAGTAGCCTTTCCATCATGTGCTTTCCTAAAGAAATGCATCACATAATCCTTGTACAAGACATTCTTGTAGAGTAGTTTCTCACCACTTTGAACCACTTCCGGCAGAGGTCCTATGACATCACTAGGCCGCGGGTTAACAAATATCGGGACCGAAACCCTGTTACTCCTTCCATTAGCAACGACGCGATGCTCAACGCTTTTGTATTTCCCATTACTCATGATCTGAAGCGCGTCTCCAACATTGATCACCAAAGATCCGCTAATCGGAGGGACATGAATCCATTTCATTGTCTCTGTGTTTCGTACGTAAAGTCCTCCAATGTCATCTTGAAGGAGTACTGTCAGTGTGGATACGTCTGAGTGACGCCCCACACCAACAGTGAGCTCCGGGTTGGGGCATTTGGGGTAGTAGTTTAGGTTAATCCTTTTTGACCCCATTAGCATCGATTCTTTGGTTTCATCGATGTCGTTTACGTTCAATCCCTTCATCAGTATCGCGAGCAGGTTCTTGACAATGGGTTCAGAACTCTTTACGTATTCTAAAGCCTGATTCCTGCCATTGAAAAGAAACCAAACTTTTAACGTATTACACTAGAAAACTTAAAAATTAAACGTTGGAGACCATAACAGAGTCGGCTACGTACAGTCACAATTTTGTGACTAAAATGGACACCAAGTTTGCCACTGTTTAAATTGAGTCACATGTGACTTCCAGAAAACTAGAACAAAGAAAAAAAGAAAGAGGCTTAAACTGAAACCAGGTGCTAAAATTGTTTAGTTACGGGTGCAAATTCTTAAACCAGTAGTAAATTTGTGATAATAATAAATAATAAATAATTTTTTTTACATCCAACACTAATTTTTAGAAATCAAATAATGATTTATTATTAACAAATATAGTTCAGTTATTTAGTATTTTTTCTTCAACCATTTACTTCAATTTTTTAACAAATACTAATTTTTTAATATTTAATTGATCTAGTTATGTATAATATAAAGATTTAAAACATAGTTTTTAATAAATTTAAATACGAAACAAAATACTTTAATAAAAAATAACTAGTTAAAACTAAAGTGAAAATGTTACGAAAATATAACTAAGTTTGTTAGCTATTCAATTAAGATCCTGAAACTTTGTTTTTCACTCTAAAATACTAAAATTTAATTTACCGTTGTAATATTGTGTGCGTTTTCTATTATTATTTTACAGCATAAAACAAAAAAAAGTACAAATGATAACTTTTACGAATAAAATTTTTTTTGACAGGCATTAGGGCCTCTGATTTGATATTTTTTTCAACAATGGCTTGATGGTACACGTCCTTTCAAGAGAGCAATAATGTTTATTGGAGTTGTAAATCATGCAATAAAAGTTGTATACAAGACTATTTGTTATGAGGTGACCGAGGTGTGAGGAGCTTCGGTCAGGCCTCATTGGCGCCCTCTTCTTATTACACCCAAGCATGACCAGGTGTGACCAACGGAAGGCATGCGGGGGGTGACAGGAAGCAAGCATTCAACTATTGGGGGTAGGAACCGTTGGGTAGGAGGGAAGGGGCGTGATGGGATCACAAGAAGATAACACATTTGTAAGTGAAGGTTGTGTGATGACTAATCTTAATTGTTTATGTGACGTCTACGTGACACCTACGTGAAGTGATGTAGGTGTGATAAGTATAAATAATCTAAAATGTGGTGCTTTGACAACAACTTTAGTCATCTCTTATATTTTAACCATAATATAACTTTGTTATTTATTTATTTTTATTTTTTTGTGAAGGACAATTTTCAAGTGTTAATTGTGTTTGATCAGAAAAAAAATGTTTCAATTTTTCAATAGTTTTTGTTGACTATGGTTGAATTAAAACCAATGTTTTCAGAAGCGGACCGAACGTCGAACCGATCTCTTTACTGGTCAGAGGTCCAACCGGTCAGACCGGATTTAAGAACCGGATGATTTTATAAACATTTTATAATTATATATATATAAAATAAAATAAATAAAAAAAGATAAAAAATTATAAAAAAACCGGTGCGACCACCGGTTCGCCGATTCACCCAAAACGGCCTAGAACCCCTAACCGGACCGGTCCGGTTTTAAAAACATTGATTAAAACAAAAGATACAATTGGTACAATAGTGATTTGCATGGCCTAGGAAGAAGAGTTGTACTTCAATGGGACATCTCTTCAATATTATTGAGTCTTAACTAGATTTTATAGGGTATATTAGGTGTGAATGATAAAGCTATATAAGGTTTGAGTCTTGATTGTAGATTGGTGTAAAAACTTGTTAAAAAAAACTAGATTCCCAAATGCCTTTTATTGACATTGGCTGAAGTACAAATGAAAGGATTGAGCCGATTCCAA
Organism: Mikania micrantha; assembly: GCA_009363875.1. Taxonomy (NCBI): domain Eukaryota; kingdom Viridiplantae; phylum Streptophyta; class Magnoliopsida; order Asterales; family Asteraceae; genus Mikania; species Mikania micrantha. The sequence goes on along the minus strand of CM018687.1, from coordinate 56,995,137 downwards.
CATATATATATTTTAGATATAGACATACTTATATAAATATGGAAAATTTCAAAAAAAAGTTGTATATGGTACAATGCTTCTTATGAAGAAAAATGACATGGGTTTATTATTTTACTAGGTTAAAATCCCGTGTATTACACGGGTTGAAAAAATTAATATGTTATATATACACATCTATTGATAAAAAGTTATGTAATTAAAAAGCATATACATTGCAAAATTTTTAAATTAATTATTACATATGTTGAATAAAATATAATATAATTTGTTAATGCATAAAGTCATCAAAATATGTTTAAAATATTTGATGTAATAACTATAAATTATGTTTTTTATTTTAAATTTTTTTCAACAATGTGTTAATATTTTCATGTAATGTAATTCATAAATAATTTAATTAAAGTTTATTTATTCTCCTTTTAGCACATTTAAATTAACTTTAACTAAAATTTATATTAATATATATAACTTGGACTTTTAAAAATTACTTACTTTTTACATTTCAATATAATATATTTTTATCATTAAAATCATCCAATGTTAAATGTTTAAAAAATTTTATAAAAGCAGTTATAAAAAAAACTAGTAACATTATTGTTTTTTTTGTAAATATTTTAAGAAATATCATTTGAACGATTATATTTGCGGTACACGCATATAATGTATATATACGTGGGTCCTTAAGAGTCAAAAGTAAAAGTGCACTAATTTTAACGTTATTTTAACTATTTTATGAAAATAATGTTAAAATCATTGGGATGATCAACTTCAAACGATAACTTTAAACTGGGGACTCTTTCGGAGCAACCTTTCTATCCCAATTGAGATAGGGGTAACGTTTGTATCTATCATTCCCCCAGACCATACTGAAAAGGGAGAATATACTGGGTATGGTTATTGTTGTTATATATTAAAAGTACTATATAGAAGTTGTTAAATAAAAAATAAGTTTACTTAAAAACTTCATAATTAATTTCATTTTTAATGTAATTAATTCATAATATATAAATTATTATACATGTTATAATTCATTATCCTTAATTCGTGATTCCATAACTACATAATAAATATAGAATTAAATAGGAGAGAGAAACGGGAAAACAAAATTATAGATGCTCTAAAATTGTGACAAGTGTTAACAATTATTTTTATTTATTAGTATAGATAAATTTGTTAATATGAACTTCATGGATATTTCAGTTTTCAATATTTTTTTATTCAACTATTTACTTTAACTTTTTAATAAATACTAATTGTTTAATATTTAATTGCTCTAGTTATGTGTAATATAAAGATTTATAACATAGTTTTTAATAAATTTAAATCTGAAATGAAATACTTTAATAAAAATAACTAGTTAAAACTAAAGGGTAAATGTCATCAAAATGCAACTAAGTTTGTTAACTGATAAATTAGGTTTCTGAAACTTTGTTTGTCACTCTAAAGTTATTAAACTTTAATTTACTGTTCTAATGTTTTTGAATTATCATATCATCATGTTACCATTTTTTTCTTAATATTTCCTTAATGTTTTCTATTATTATTTTATAGTGTAAAACAAAAAACTAAAAATGGTAATTTCCTCAAACGTGTTGATAGGCATTAGCGCCTCTGTTTTAGCATTTTTTTTTCCATAATGGGTTGATGGTACATGTCCTTTCAAGAGGGCAATAATGTTTATTGTACTCGTACATCATGCAATAAATGTCTTATGGGATGAGTGAGGCGTGAGAAGCCTTAATCACACCCTCAAGGCGCCCTCTTCTCATTATAGTCAGGCATGACCAACGGAAGGCGTCGGGGGTAATGAACAGTTGGGGGGGGAGGGCGTAACGAGGTCAGAGGAAGGTAACACATATTTATGTGAAGGATATGTGATAGTTGTTTATGTGTCGTTTATCTTTCAACTACGTGGAGTGATGAATGTGTGATTAGTACACATAAAAAGTACAATTTTTTCCTTAATTTTTTATTAACGTCTTCTATTATTATTTTATTGTACAAATAATAATTTTATGAATAAAAACTGTTTTTTGTTTTTATTATTACGCACCATAAATATAATTATACAATTAAAAAAATAAACAAAAAATTTTAACTAAAACTCATTATTTTATCAATTTTATAACAACCAGGTGTTTTATAATTTTCTAGTTGAAAAATTTATGTAATTTTTTTAAAAAAAAAATCAAAGTTATTATTTATATTTTCCATGTGATAAAAACAAAAAAATATCTAATGTAAGCTAATAAACCATCATTCGTAATCTAGTAAGTTACTAATTACATAGTATTAAAACAATAAATAAAACTTTAGTTACTTTAAAAAAACTTTTAGTTGTTGCAATTGATGTTAATTTTTATAAACTTACACAAAGCTGAATTTTATAAGTAGCAAATCGATCGTAAATTTGTGATAAAATAAATAATAAATAAAATTGTCATTGACGTTAGAATTTAGAAAACCAGTCGTAATTTTAAAATCATCCCGTAATAAATCGATCAGTCGCAAAATGAGAAATTTCTGTCTAAAAAACCTATTTGCGACCAAATTACGGTTGCAATCGGCTAGTTTTCGACATTGTTGAATACGATAATAAGGGCTGGCTCAACCATTTTTTAGACTCTAAGCGAAATAAAAATCGAGACCATTTACTAACGGTTATGATAAAAATTCTTTGTATTTTATCCTGACTTGAGACCGATAATAACAAACTAAAAGTTTATATACGGCGTATTTAAAAAAATATTTATATAATACATGTAAAAATGTTTAGATTAAATTTATTTTCTAGTTTTTCACAAGCAAGTTATTTAATAAAATGTTCATAAATCGATTTTTTAAAGCATTTTTCAATTGAATATTAAAAAGTTTTTATGTGGGTCTTTGTAGTGTCTTTTATTTTTTTAGAGGCTACAAGCTAAAAAAAAAGCCCACAGACTAGGACTGTTTTTTTTTGCCCGAACCTGAAGAAGTAACCCGAAAAATTATCCGAACCCGAAAATGCCCAACCCGAAACTTAGAATGGTTCAGTCTTTGGATACCTACGAGGCTTGTTCAAGTAAACCCGAAAAACATGAACTAGGGTTTTAGGGGGCGGTTCAATTCTTTGATTATCAAAGCCTTCTGTATGTTTTGAGATTGTTGAAAAAATATATGTTCTGATTATGTTTTGGTTAAACATTTGAAATTTTTAAAGAAATGTATGTTTTTGGTTAGACATGTTTTTATTTCATTTGTTTAAAATATAGAATACTGGTTTTTCAAGTACTACCCGAGAACTGTTTAACGCAACCCGATTAATCTCCAAAACCTAAACCGAGAATCAATTAAACCAAAGCTATATGGTCGTTTCTCGGTTCTAGTTTCATATTACAAAATCCAAAATAACCCAACCTATCCGAAACCCAAGGAACAACCAACCCGAACGACACCTCTACCACAGACGACAAAAACACCACTACATATGAAAAAAAAACTTTTAAAAATTAAAGACCCTATATTTTTAGAGACCCTAAACCCTTACTTAAATTGCTTAGCCCGTTGGGTCGGCCCTGACCATAATCCATTAATTGTTACCTGCAAACAGGAGGCCAAAGGGAAGCAGCCTCATCGACATCTTTGGCAATGAAAAGGCTCAGATAATCTTTCCACTCGAGTGCATTCTCAGCTTCTGGTGAAAAACTTGTACCAAACCGAACACTATTCGTAACCGATCGTTCTTTCGAGTACTTGTTCTTTTCTTCTGCTGGCAACTCATAAAACCAATGAGTTGCGTTTTTAACATCTTCAAGAACCTCAACAGGCACCCCATGGTTCACAATCTGAAAAAAACCCCATTTTCGAGCCGCATCGCACACCGCTTCTGCTACTTTCGGGTCATCCCGGTTCGACATGTCGATAACCGGGATGGAATCTTGGTTCGCTTCTTCGATGCTTGTGTCGAACCGTTCTTGTGGCGGTTGAATGTATTGATGTGGTAGTGTCTTAAGTCCCAGCTCGGCTAAGCCTTTCACTCCATGACCTTTGTGCACCACAAAATCGAGTATGTTCAGTGGGTTCGAGTGGATCATGGAGACTGATGGAGCCATGGTGGTTCGAGTGTTATAATGTGAGTTCGTAATGGTTAAGGTGGTGAATGTGTTCGTTAAGATTGAGGTCTGTTATATATATAGAAACGAACGGTATTTTTATCATTATTTTATTTATTTATCTATTTATTTATCTTTTTTTTTTTTTTTTTTTTTTGATGAGGTTGCAGTATTCATGCCTTAGGTTTTAATTGCATATGCATGGCCAGCCACGATGCGGTTGGTAAGTGAAAGAAACAATATCATGGTATGTCTTATCATATTATTTATTTATTTTTATCACAAATGTTTTTCTAATTTTAGAAATCAAACCTTTATTTTATATATCATATTAAAAATCAAACCTTTTCAAGTAATTTTCGGTTTTTGTCCTCAATTCGTGGTTTGGACAAATTCTTAATTTGTTCATTTTTTTTTGTTACGATTAGTGACGGAGCTTGAGTCAATATACAAGTGAGGTATGAAGGCCGGACTTTATAAATATGCGGTTGCCGTGCTCGATATGTATTAAATTACACTACGGAGTAGGGCTGTTCAAAAGCCGAACAAGAGAGAGAATATGCCCATTCTCGGCCCGTTTACAAACCGAGCGGCTTGACTTGGTTTGAATTTGTAAAATTGAGCTGATTTTCGTGCTCGTTGCTCGCCTCGTTTTAAAACCGAGCAACTCCGTTTGTGTAACATTTACGAAATTTGTAATAAACATTTATGTTTAATAAAGGAATTATGACGTAATTGGGATTTTTTTTCTTTTTACACAAATACACATACCTAGCTATATGTATATGTACAAGAAAATAATTTAAATAAATATTTAATTAAATATGCATATAAATTTGTATGTATTTATGTATGATAAATAAATTAACAATTTAAAGAAATACAAACAAAAAACATATTATTAAAAGTTTTTAATATGTCTTACAAGGCTTAGAAATTTTTATTCCCTATTTTGGGAAGCAAAAGGTGTTATTTTGTTTAACAAAACATTAACGTGCGATTTCGAAAAATGCTTGGCATAATCTGTGTCATGAAATCTTGACGGGTCAGGTCGGGTCATACGAGCAATTGGTTTGCAATTTATTTAGGCGTTGGGGGTCAAGATACTTTAATAACACTCAAACTAATACAAGCTTAATTGATTACATCAAACCATCTTCATACATTGCTTATGAAAGTTATTTATTTATTTATTTTCAACGAAACACAAAGGTTTCAAGCCATGCACTCAAAATGATGCCTTTGCAAACTCAACAGTAGCCTTTCCATCATGTGCTTTCCTAAAGAAATGCATCACATAATCCTTGTACAGGACATTCTTATAGACCAGTTTCTCACCACTTTGAACCACTTCCGGCAGAGGTCCGATGACATCGCTAGGCCGCGGGTTAACAAATATCGGGACTGAAACCCTGTTACTGCTTCCATTAGCAACAACACGATGCTCAACGCTTTTGTATTTCCCGTTACTCATGATCTGAAGCGCGTCTCCAACATTGATCACCAAAGATCCGCTAATCGGAGGGACATGAATCCATTTCATTGTCTCAGTGTTTCGCACGTAAAGTCCTCCGATATCATCTTGAAGGAGTACTTTCAGTGTGGACACGTCTGAGTGACGCCCCACCCCAACGGTGAGCTCCGGGTTGGGGCATTTGGGATAGTAGTTTAGGTTAATCCTTTTTGACCCCATTAGCATCGATTCTTTGGTTTCATCGATCTCGTTTACGTTCAATCCCTTCATCAGTATCGCGAGCAGGTTCTTGACAATGGGTTCAGAACTCTTTACGTATTCTAAAGCCTGATTCCTGCCATTGAAAAGAAACCAAACTTTTAACGTATTACACTAGAAAACTTAAAAATTAAACGTTGGAGACCATAACAGAGTCGGCTACGTACAGTCACAATTTTGTGACTAAAATCGACACCATGTTTGCCACTGTTTAAATTGAGTCACATGTGACTTCCAGAAAACTAGAACAAAGAAAAAAAGAAAGAGGCTTAAACTGAAACCAGGTGCTAAAATTGTTTAGTTACGGGTACAAATTCTTAAACCAGTAGTAAATTTGTGATAATAAGAAATAATAAAAAAAATTTTTACATCCAACACTAATTTTTAGAAATCAAATAATGATTTATTATTAACAAATATAGTTCAGTTATTTAGTATTTTTTCTTCAACCATTTACTTCAATTTTTTAACAAATACTAATTTTTTAATATTTAATTGATCTAGTTATGTATAATATAAAGATTTAAAACATAGTTTTTAATAAATTTAAATACGAAACAAAATACTTTAATAAAAAATAACTAGTTAAAACTAAAGTGAAAATGTTACGAAAATATAACTAAGTTTGTTAGCTATTCAATTAAGATCCTGAAACTTTGTTTTTCACTCTAAAATACTAAAATTTAATTTACCGTTGTAATATTGTGTGCGTTTTCTATTATTATTTTACAGCATAAACAAAAAAAAAGTACAAATGATAACTTTTACGAATAAATTTTTTTTGACAGGCATTAGTGCCTCTGCTTTGATATTTTTTTCAACAATGGCTTGATGGTACATGTCCTTTCAAGAGAGCAATAATGTTTATTGGACTTGTAAATCATGCAATAAAAGTTGTATATAAGGCTATGTGTTATTAGGTGACCGAGGTGTGAGGAGCTTCGGTCAGGCCTCATTGGCGCCCTCTTCTTATTACGGCCAAGCATGACCAGGTGTGACCAACGGAAGGCGTGCGGGGTTAACAGGAAGCAAGCATTCAACTATTGGGGGTAGGAACCGTTGGGAAGGAGGGAAGGGGCGTGATGGGGTCACAAGAAGATAACACATTTGCAAGTGAAGGTTGTGTGATGACTGGTGATCTTAGTTGTTCATGTGACGTCTACGTGACGTTTACGTGACACCTATGTGAAGTGAGGTAGGTGTGATAAGTATAAATTTTTTTTTTGAACGGCAAAGATAATTTATTAAAAGAACATAACCCCCCCCCCCCCCCCAAACTAGCAAGATACTAGAATGGAGAGGAACAAAACAACATCCACGACTTACAAATTATTATACTCCAACGATTACATTAAAACTTTTCCATTTTTCCCAATCTAGGCTATGTAGCTTGGCTCGATTCTTGATCCAAAGGAATCCCATTCTCTTGACTTCCTCCACAATTCCCCCAATAGATGGGGAAATTCCTTTAAACACTGTGTCATTCCTTGTCTTCCAAATGCACCATAGACCACATATTATTACCGCATGGATCATATCCATTTTTGATTTATCACCAATCAGAGAATTAGACAATTGCAATAGATCCTTAATTTCAAATGCGTAGATCGGTGGAATTTTACACCATTGGGATATACTTTGCCAAACTTCGTTTGCGATTGGGCATCCAATTATTAGATGCTCAGCCGTTTCTTCTCCTTCATTGCATAAAGGGCAGGCCGTAGTTGCATTACTACATTACACCCCTTCTTTTGAGCGCCAAACGGTTGGTAACCTATTCATTTCAGCCCTCCAAGCAAGCACATTAGCTTTATTTGGCACCCATTTGCACCATTTAAGAACAAAGCTCCATTATTATCATTAATCAACCTCCTTTTAAGAGATTTAACCGAGAATAGCATGTCTTTAGATCCCAACCACACCCACCTGTCATTATTATTGGATAGTTTTTGATCATGTAACATGGCTTCCAAGGCTTCAAGCTCCTCCTTTTGTTGATCATTAGATGGTTCTCTGCTCCATTCCCAGTGCATTCCTTGGGCAAATTTCCAGCAGCCACTCTATCTTTGATTCTACATTGTTTATTTCATTCAAGCTTGAACAATTCTTTAAATTTGAAACATAAGGGGATTTCACCAATCCATAGATCCGACCAGAACTTCAAAGTACTACCGTCACCCACTTCCCCTTTGAACATTAGTTTCAAATTTAGGCCCTTGCGATGGAATAGACTATCCAGCTTTACCATATTGTTCCAAACACCTGAGATTATTGGTTTGCTTGGAATTAGATCTCCAGGTATGGTTATGTGATGAATGGCTGCTATTACCCGACTCCATAAACTATTAGATTCCATCTTGAATCTCCACCACCATTTAGCAAGAAGGCATATGTTAATATCACCTAGAGAGCCTAAGCCAAGGCCTCCATTTTCCTTTGGCTGTATCACTTTCTCCCATGCAACCCAGTGGATTTTATTTTGACTTCCCGAACCACCCCATAAGAAGTTCCTTCTAATCTTGTCCAACTTCTGAATTATAGCCGTAGGTGCTTTATAAAGAGAAAAGAAATATGCAGGCAAACTGTTGAGAACAGACTTGATAAGAACGATCCTGCCACCCATAGACAAGTGTTTAGCTTTCCATAGAGATAACCTGCTTTGATAAGTATAAATAACCTAAAATGTGGTGCTTTGTCAACAGCTTTAGTCATCTCTTATATTTTAACCATAATATAACTTTGTTATTTATTTATTTTTATTTTTTTGTGAAGAACAATTTTCAAGTGTTAATTGTGTTTGATCAGAAAAAAATGTTTCAATTTTTCAATAGTTTTTGTTGACTATGGTTGAATTAAAACCAATGTTTTCAGAAGCGGACCGAACGTCGAACCGATCTTCTTACTGGTCAGAGGTCCGACCGGTCGGACCAGATTTAAGAACCGGATGATTTATAAAACATTTTTATAAATAATATATATAAAATAAAATAAATAAAAAAGATAAAAAAATTATAAAAACTAGTCCGACCACCGGTTCGCCGATTCACCTAAAACGGCCTAGACTCTAACCGGACCGGTCCGGTTTTCAAAACATTGATTAAAACAAAAGATACACATTGGTACAATAGTGTTTTGCATGGCCTAGGAAGAAGAGTTGTACTTCAATGGGACATCTCTTCAACATTTGAGTCTTAACTAGATTTTATAGGGTGTATTAGGTGTGAATGATAAAGCTATATAAGTTGAGTCTTGATTGTAGATTGGTGTAAAAACTTGTTAAAAAAAACTAGATTCCCAAATGCCTTTTATTGACATTGGCTGATGTACAAATGAAAGGATTAAGCCGAATCCAACATATATATCTACTACTCTTAATAAAAGAGTAACTCAAATGACACATGGCATTTAACTAGGCTGTCCACATCATTAACATGCCACGTGTCACTCAAATACCTATGCCACGTATGCGATTTTGACAAATGTCACAACCATAGTCAATAATGACTTTAAATAATAATGGTCACTTAAATATCTTCCCTAATTTATCTAAAATTAATTATAATTGTGTATAATTGAGATTGATAATGGCTTTAAATAATAACGGTTTCCAATTAATAATCATTTCAAAACATGTCTAATGTCTTTAAAATCATAATTTATTATAATTATTATGATTATTATAATAATCATTATCAAAAGTTGGATTGTATTTAAAAGATCCGGTATTTAACATATGGTCAATTGTATGTTACATTATCCAGGGTGAAAAGTAGTGATGGATTAAAACTTCTAATTTTAACAAAGATGGAAAAGTTACAAGTATAACAACAAACGTTGTGTTTAAGGAAAATTGAAACCTTATGAACAAATTCTTGTGACTTTTAATTTTAATTTATGATTTTTTGTGTCACTTATAAGTTGTTATGTTAAAGGTAGTTATAATTATCATGAACAGCATCTTAAATCTCTATGTCAACCCGTGTGTTTACACGGGTTACTACCTAGGACTTAATAAATGAAATAATTAGGGGACTTCTTGTCACAATTCTAGGTTATCCTCAAAATACTTTTCCCACTTCTCTCCTCATAAAATACACAATTTTTAAATATTAATTATATATTCTTTATACATTTTTCAATTAAAAATATTCTTGATATAAAAAAATTTACATTATATATTAAATACCAATTTTAATATATTACCTTTTAAAAATAAAAAGGAATTCTTACTATAATAAAATTATTTTAATATTAAAAAGCACACTAAATGAAATTATTATTAAATATGAAAACTTTTCCAAAAATTTATAACTCATAATATCTTTTGTAATTTATAAGTCATTATTATTAACTATTTATTATTTTCTTTATCAACTTGTTTAATAACAAAAGATGACATCCTATTATTTTGTAAAAAATGACACTTTTTAAAAACAACTTTTTTTTAAAATGAAATGTTTACAAACCAAACTTTGAAAAGGAATTTTTAAAATAAAATATTATTATCATTTTATTTTCTATGCAATGTTGTTCATATTTTAAAACGAAAAATCATTTACTATTTTTAAATTTATATTATTGAATACCTATTAATTTGTATTCAACCCGTGTAATACACGGGATACTAACCTAGTATTTTAGATATAGACATACTTATATAAATATGGAAAATTTCAAAAAAAAAGTTGTATATGGTACAATGCTTCTTATGAAGAAAAATGACATGGGTTTATTATTTTATTTGTTAATATGAACTTTATGGATATTTCAGTTTTCAATATTTTTTTATTCAACTATTTACTTCAACTTTTTAATAAGTACTAATTGTTTAATATTTAATTGCTCTAGTTATGTGTAATATAAAGATTTATAACATAGTTTTTAATAAATTTAATTTTGAAATGAAATACTTTAATAAAAATAACTAGTTAAAACTAAAGGGAAAATGTCATCAAAATGCAACTAAGTTTGTTAACTGTTAAATTAAGTTTCTGAAACTTTGTTTGTCACACTCTAAAGTTATTAAACTTTAATTTACTGTTCTAATATTTTTGTAATTATCATATCATCATCATGTTACCATTTTTTTCTTAATATTTCCTTAATGTTTTCTATTATTATTTTATAGTATAAAACAAAAAACTAAAAATGGTAATTTCCTCAAACGTGTTGATAGGCATTAGCGCCTCTGTTTTAGCATTTTTTTTCCATAATGGGTTGATGGTACATGTCCTTTCAAGAGGGCAATAATGTTTGTTGTACTCGTACATCATGCGATAAATGTGTTATGGGATGAGTGAAGCGTGAGAAGCCTTTGTCACGCCCTCAAGGCGCCCCTTTCTCATTATAGCCAGGCATGACCAACGGAAGGCGGGGGGGAGGGGGGGCGGTAAGAGAAGGAAACATTCAACCATTACAGTTGGGGGGGGGGGGGGGTATGAGGTCACAGGAAGGTAACACATATTATGTGAAGAGGGCAATAATGTTTGTTGTACTCGTACATCATGCGATAAATGTGTTATGGGATGAGTGAGGGGTGAGAAGCCTTTGTCACGCCCTCAAGGCGCCCTCTTCTCATTATAGCCAGGCATGACCAACGGAAGACGGGGGGTGGGGGGCGGGTAAGAGGAAGGAAACATTCAACCATTACAGTTGTTGGGGAGGGGGGTAATGAGGTCATAGGAAGTTAACACATATTTATGTGAAGGATATGTGATAGTTGTTTATGTGTCGTTTATCTTTCAATTACGTAGAGTGATGGATGTGTGATGAGTACACATAAAAAGTACAATTTTTTCCTTAATTTTTTATTAACGCCTTCTATTATTATTTTATTGTACAAATAATAATTTTATGAATAAAAACTGTTTTTTTTTTATATATTACGCACCATAAATATAATTATACAATTAAAAAAAATAAACAAAAAATTTTAACTAAACTCATTATTTTTATCAATTTTATAACAACCAGGTGTTTTATAATTTTCTAGGTGAAAAATTTTATGTAATTTTTTTAAAAAAAAAAAATCAAGTTATTATTTATATTTTCCATGTGATAAAAACAAAAAATATCTATGTAAGCTAATAAACCATCATTCGTAATCTAGTAAGTACTAATTACATAGTATTAAAACAATAAATAAACTTTAGTGACTTTAAAAAAACTTTCAGTTGTTGCAATTGATGTTAATTTTTATAAACTTACACAAAGCTGAATTTTATCGATCGTAAATTTGTGATAAAATAAATAATAAATAAAATTGTCATTGACGTTAGAATTTAGAAAACCAGTCATAATTCGTAAAATCATCCCGTAATAAATCGATCAGTCGCAAAATGAGAAATTTCTGTCCAAAAAACCTATTTGCGACCGAATTACGGTTGCAATCGGCTAGTTTTCGACATTGTTGAATATGATAATAAGGGCTGGCTCAACCATTTTTTAGACTCTAAGCGAAATAAAAATCGAGACCCTTTACTAACGTTTATGATAAAAATTCTTTGTATTTTATCCTGACTTGAGACCGATAATAACAAACTAAAAGTTTATATACGGCATATTTAAAAAATATTTATATAATACATGTAAAAATGTTTAGATTAAATTTATTTTCAAGTTTTTCAAAAGCAAGTTATTATTATATGTATTAAATGTAAAGACGGTGGTACTCACATTTGGCCTGTTCATTTTGTTACTTACTTTATAGCATTACGTACAAGTGGGATGCAAAACCCGTGTAGTTATAATAACCGCAATGAATAATATTTCTTTTCCAACCAATACAAAAGATGCTTTGCAAGGTATCTACAATCATAAATTAATTTTAATTTTCACTTTTAACTTAAACTTCGAACTCTTACTTATAAATTATCATTTTTCTTTACTCATATATTTTAATATTTACATATTTTTAACGCATTCTTACATTATTAGATAAAGTTAGTTAATCATTATATTAATTTCATCGTAATTACTTCACAGACCTATACATAAATTTCAACCCCAATAGTTACAGAGAGTTTGTGGGTTATTCAAATCTGTAACACGTTCGTACATACATTATCGACTATTTATATTGTTTATAGCATTTTGATCGTAATTACGTTACAAACTATTTGTTTTAATAATAAGAATTAGAAAACATAAATTTTTTCTATGATTTGGTTGGTTCTATGATTAACAACATGCATCTATGTTAGCTTGATCTTCCTTAGAATTAACGCTTGATTTATTATTTTATGACAGATTGACAATGGGTGTAGCCGGTTTTTTTGTATGCATTTTAAAAATCTGTTATGTTGTTACCGTTGTTGTGATTGAATATACATATCGTCACGAATACGCTTACAACATAAACACGTATATGCGTTTTGATACACACTATCATGATTAAATACCCGCGGCAACGCGCGGATAACAAGTACTAGTTTAATAAAATGTTCATAAATCAATTTTTTAAAGCATTTTTCAATTGAATATTAAAAAGTTTTTATGTGGGTCTTTGCAGTGTCTTTTATTTTTTTAGAGGCTACAAGCTAAAAAAATCCCACAGACTAGGACTGTTTTTTTTGCCCGAACCCGAAGAAGTAACCCGAAAAATTATCCGAACCCGAAAATGCCCAACCCGAAACTTAGAATGGTTCAGCCTTTGGGTACCCACGAGGCTTGTTCAAGTAAACCCGAAAAAACACGAACTACGGTTTTAGGGGGCGATTCAATTCTTTGATTATCAAAGTCTTCTGTATGTTTGAGATTGTTGAAAAAAATATGTTTTTTGATTATGTTTTGGTTAAACATTTGAAATTTTTAAAGAAATGTATGTTTTTGGTTAAACATGTTTTTATTTCATTTGTTTAAATATAGAATACTGGTTTTTCAAGTATTACCCGAAAACCGTTTAACGCAACCCGATTAATCTCCAAAACCTAAACCGAGAATCAATTAAACAAAGCTTATATGGTCGTTTCTCGGTTCTAGTTTCATATTACAAAATCCAAAATAACCCAACCTGAGCAATCCGAAACCCAAGGAACAACCAACCCGAACGACCACACCCCTACACAGACGACAAAAACACCACTACATATGAAAAAAAACTTTTAAAAATTAAAGACCCTATATTTTTAGAGACCCTAAACCCTTACTTAAATTGCTTAGCCCGTTGGGTCGGGCCCTGACCATAATCCATTAATTGTTACCTGCAAACAGGAGGCCAAAGGAAGCAGCCTCATCGACATCTTTGGCAATGAAAAGGCTCAAATAATCTTTCCACTCGAGTGCATTCTCAGCTTCTGGTGAAAAACTTGTACCAAACCGAACACTATTCGTAACGATCGTTCTTTCGAGTACTACTTGTTTTCTTCTGCTGGCAACTCATAAAACCAATGAGTAGCGTTTTTAACATCTTCAAGAACCTCAACAGGCACCCCATGGTTCACAATCTGAAAAAAACCCCATTTTCGAGCCGCATCGCACACCGCTTCTGCTACTTTCGGGTCATCCCGGTTCGACATGTCGATAACCGGGATGGAATCTTGGTTCGCTTCCTCGATGCTTGTGTCGAACCGTTCTTGTGGCGGTTGAATGTATTGATGTGGTAGTGTCTTAAGTCCCAGCTCGGCTAAGCCTTTCACTCCATGACCTTTGTGCACAACAAAGTCGAGTATGTTCAGTGGGTTTGAGTGGATCATAGAGACTGATGGAGCCATGGTGGTTCGAGTGTTATGGTTAAGGTGGTGAGTGTCGTTAATTTGGGTTAAATATGAGTGGTCTATTAAAGATGGTTATAACGTATTTATTCATTATATTATTTATTTATTTATTTATTTATCTATTTATTTATCTTTTTTTTTTTTTTTTTGAGTGTTGCAGTATCATGCCTTAGTTTTAATTGCATATGCATGGCCAGCCACGATGCGGTTGGTAAGTGAAAAGAAACAATATCATGGTATTCTTATCATATTATTTATTTATTTATCCAAAATGTTTTTCTAATTTTAGAAATCAAACCTTTATTTTATATCATATTAAAATCAAACCTTTTCAAGTAATTTTCGGTTTTTGTCCTCAATTCGTGGTTTGACAAATTCTTAATTTGTTCATTTTTTTTTACGATTAGTGACGGAGCTTGAGTCAATATACAAGTGAGGTATGAAGGCCGGACTTTATAAATATGTGGTTGCCGTGCTCGACATGTATTAAATTACACTATGGAGTAGGGCTGTTCAAAAGCCGAACAAGAGAGAGAATATGCCCATTCTCATTCTCGGCTCGTTTACAACCGAGCGGCTTGACTTTGGTTTGAATTTGTAAAATTGAGCTGATTTTCGTGCTCGTTGCTCGCCTCGTTTTAAAACCGAGCAACTCCGCTTGTGTAACATTTACGAAATTTGTAATAAACATTTATGTTTAATAAAGAATTATGACGTAATTGGGATTTTTTTTTTCTTTTACACAAATACACATATACCTAGCTATATGTGTATGTACAAGAAAATAATTTAAATAAATATTTAATTAAATATGCATAAAATATGTATGTATTTATGTATGATAAATAAATTAACAATTTAAAGAAATACAAACAAAAACATATTATTAAAAGTTTTTAATATGTCTTATAAGGCTTAGAAATTTTTATTCCCTATTTGGGAAGCAAAAGGTGTTATTTTGTTTAACAAAGCATTAACGTGCGATTTCGAAAAATGCTTGGGATAATCTGTGTCAGGAAATCTTGACGGGTCAGGTCGGGTCATACGAGCAATTGGTTTGCAATTTATTTAGGCGTTGGTGGTCAAGATACTTTAATAACATTCAAACTAATACAAGCTTAATTGATTACATCAAACCATCTTCATACATTGCTTATGACAGTTTTTTATTTTTTATTTTTCAACAAAACACAAAGGTTTCAACTTTCAAGTCATGCACTCAAAATCAAGCCTTTGCAAACTCAACAGTAGCCTTTCCATCATGTGCTTTCCTAAAGAAATGCATCACATAATCCTTGTACAAGACATTCTTGTAGAGTAGTTTCTCACCACTTTGAACCACTTCCGGCAGAGGTCCGATGACATCACTAGGCCGCGGGTTAACAAATATCGGGACTGAAACCCTGTTACTGCTTCCATTAGCAACGACACGATGCTCAACGCTTTTGTATTTCCCATTACTCATGATCTGAAGCGCGTCTCCAACATTGATCACCAAAGATCCGCTAATCGGAGGGACATGAATCCATTTCATTGTCTCTGTGTTTCGTACGTAAAGTCCTCCGATGTCATCTTGAAGGAGTACTGTCAGTGTGGATACGTCTGAGTGACGCCCCACACCAACAGTGAGCTCTGGTTGGGGCATTTGGGGTAGTAGTTTAGGTTAATCCTTTTGACCCCATTAGCATCGATTCTTTGGTTTCATCGATCTCGTTTACGTTCAATCCTTCATCAGTATCGTGAGCAGGTTCTTGACAATGGGTTCAGAACTCTTTACGTATTCTAAAGCCTGATTCCTGCCATTGCCATTGAAAAGCAACAAACTTTTAACGTATTACAATAGAAACTTAAAACTGACCGTTGGAGAACATAACAGAGTCGCTATGAAGAGTCACAAATTTGGGACTAGCCCACTTGGTAGAGACATTGTCTCCTAAAAATGAGATATTGGGTTCAAATCCAAGTAAAAGTATAATATTTGATGTAGTGTGATATTTGGCTATTAAAAAAAATGATACCTAAGTTTGCAACTCTTTAAATTTGTTACATGTGATTTCCAGAAAACAATAACAAAGCATTTAAGGTATTATACACGTGTATGGATGCCACTACTAGAAAAACAGACGTTTGCAAAATTTGTGTGTCGTAATAAAAATTACTACAATAATAAAAGAATAGCAAAAGTGTACATTTTTTTATATTCTTATAAACTCTAGAATTTTTTTCCCTTCCATCTCTTTTATTAAATACTAATTAACTATTATATTGAATTCAATATTAATGATTTTAAATAATTAAATTGTACAATTAAATATTAAATATATAAATCTTCTTCTATTATATAATATCTTAAAATATAATTTATAATTCTAAATTTTATTATTTGTAATTTATTGTTTTAAGTATTCGTCATTTATAATTTTATCAATAAGTATTGTTATCAAATATACAAATCTTCACAAAAAATTATATATAACATATTAGATTTGTTCAACTAACCCATATAATACATGAGTTTCTAATCTAGTAAAATAATAAAGCCTTAAAATGAAATCAGGTGCTAAAATTGTATAATTCCGGGTACAAATTCTTAAAATGGTAGTAAATTTGTGAAAAAATAATAATAATAAATAAAAAATTTAAATAATACACTAATTTTTGTACTAATAAAAAATTATATTAAACAAGGTCACTAAACGGTACGTTTTTACTTTTATTTTTATTTTTCTCTCTTCTAGTAAATAATTAGATAATAATAATTTATTTATTCTTTCTTTTATTAAATAATAATATTGAAATTTATAAATTTAGAAATTAAATAATAATTATTATTTTTTCTTTAAATATGTATTTTATTAATATTTTAGTTATTTAATATCTTTTAACATATACTAAATGTGCATTTAATTGATCTAATTCCCGAGCAATACACAGATTTATAAAAATGGATTAGTTAAAACCATGGTTGTATAAGTTGCTAGGCGCTAGTCGGACGGTGGGGTACCGCATAGGGGTTAATCGGGATTAATCAGCGTTAGACGAATTGGAATTTTCATATGTAAGTTTACAAATATATATTATATACACACATCGATATCAATAATAATATAATACTTCAAATAATTTAAAAATAAACTTAAATATATTAAGTCAGTTAATTCAAAGATCAAACTTAAACACCAAGTTCAATGTTTAGAGATAAATTTCGATGTTAAGTGGCTAAATTTGATGTTTTAGAGATATATTAAGGATTTTGGGTTTAGAAATATCTAAATAATCATGAATCTGGTCATTTTTTACCAAAACAAGTCAAAAAAAATTCAACTAGGCCGACTAGGCTCCTCATAGGCCGATTTTGACAACATTAGTTAAAACTAAATTATATATGTCAGTCACAAATCGTTTTTAAATTTGTGAAAAAATAAATAATAAATAAAAATATTTACACACCGTCTTAATTGTTCTCTAACTAGTTTTATAATCGTCCGGTAGACGGGTAGTATGGTATAATCAATTCAAGTTATATTTCTTAAAATATTTAAAAATAAAACAATAATGGCATGTGACATGTGTTAAAACATAAGACATGTGTCAATCATCTGTAGGTAATCAAAAAATATCATAAATCACTGAAAACCGCCAGATCGCTGAAAACCGTGAGAAATTGCTGAAAGCCACCACAAAAATGATGTAACCGCCTAATTTAAGGGGTCATGATTTATTCTTGATTTTTTCAACGAATAAGAATTCATTTAAAGTTGGTTGAGTTCACCGGCGTCCATATACATATATATATATATATAATTTGTGGTAGAAAAAAGCATTACACTTAAGGATTCGGGAAAACATCGTATAATTATCCCCGTACTAAATTGATCGGCAGTAGCAAAATGAATTTTTGTCCAAAAAAACCTATTTGGTACCGGTTGCATTCGCTAGTTTTCAACATTAATCAGGACTCATCTAACGAGCCAACCAACCCAAACAAATGCTTAGGACCCTTAAAAATATAATAACTTCAATTTTTTATTTTTTTTATACGTAGTGTGTTTTTTCGGTCTGTGGCTATTTTAGCTTCTTGCTTCCAAAAGAAATATGAAATACAACAAATACCCATACAACCTTCTCATCACTAGTACAAAAAGTCTCTTTTAAAACGGTCCAATTTTACCTTTTAAAACGGTTTTATATTAAACCATTGTTAATAACAAAACAACCGCTTTAAATAATATTTTAGAGATAGGCAATTTAAATCGGTAGAGATTTACGGCGGTCTTTGTACGTATTTGAAGCTGTTTTCAAATCATGCAATTTTTAAATGTTTTTTTTTAGTATTATTTAAAGCGGTGGGTTAATTAAGGCGGTTTTTATTTAGTATATTTTAAAGTTGTTAAGTTGAGTATTTAAAAGAGATTAATTTTACTTCCAGTTTTAACTTTAATTTGTTAATCATATTTTCCTTTTTCTTTAAGGCTGATTTTAATTTATTTTTTAATCTCATACTTGAGTAGTTAAATGAAATCTTATTTTATTTTTTTTAAATAATCAACATGCTATAATACACATATACGTATACATGTATATACACGCTGAAAAACATATTTTATATCCACATGATTTAAGGGGTATAAAAGTATTTTTTTAAATATGAAAAGTTACCATCATACCCTTTAAACTTGCGGCTACAAATGGTTCTTTTAGTTTTTAAATAACAATTGTTTTGGGTAAAATTTACAAGTTTAATTTTAAGCAACACTGAATTAGTTAATTGGGGTTTCGTGCTTTACAATCGAACCCCACTGAATTAGTTATTTTTGATGCTTACAATTTTTATATTTATTTCATTTATTTAATATCAAAATATTAATCTTCAAACTTTTGATTTCTGTAGGGATCATTGGTCATTATTTATGATACATTGCAATCCAAGGATCATAAATTTTGTGGACACATTATTTTATTGCTGAAATTAGAAAAGGTTTGGGGAAAAAGTATTTTGTTGCACATGGTTAATGTAAGTTTCTTTTAGTTTTTTTTTGTTTTCATGTTGTACTTGTTTCATTTAGTATTTTATCTATTTAATTATCAATTCTATGTATTTAGTGGTATAAACAAATATGACACATAAACTAATACACTAGCATATGTGTTGAATATTGTTAGGGCACTTAATTGATCTTTTGAGATACTATTTGTGTGTCCATTTAATCTTTTTCATTAAGGTCATCGTCTATTGAACCTGCTATAATGTTGTAATTGCTAATTATTATTAGTAAGTATTTTTAAAAAAACATTAGCATATCTTCTTTTCCTATGCATAATACTTTCTTTAATTTTTATATGCAGCTATATTTTTTCAAAAGTCATATATTCATATAGTTTTGGAGAGTTGTAAATTGTATTATGGTTTTAATTTTTGTTTTTCATTCATTTAATGCCTAACACATAAGTAGTAGTAATTGTTGTCAATCATTCATATAATGCATGCAGGTGCTTCTAGACTCTGGAACTGATATACATGGAAAAAGAAATTTATTTTGTTAATGGGGAAAGAAAAGGAAATTCCACTTGTAAGTTGATTAAATAAACAAATATATGCAATTGTATATAATAAAATATTATAATTCCTCTTATTAATAGTTATCATTCTTGTTACATTTGCAATTCAGGTGGTCACTGGCTTGGCACCTCAGCAGAACTTGTCATTTATTAAACTGGCTATCAAATTGAATTAAAGACACGAGGCTAGTGAAAGAATTATCAAAAGCGTATCTCAGAGATATTGAGTTACGAGAAGTTGAGTTAGCAAAAACTAAAAATAGCAAGTGTGAAAAAAAAAGTTGGAGATGTTTGTATTATTATTTGTAAAACTATTTATGTTAAATTGTTTGTTCTGATGTATATATGATAATTTTGGGTGTTGCTACCTAGTTTAATATAATTGGTTTAATTATTGTATTTTCAGTTATTAATTAATGGTTTCTATAAATAAAAATAACCAAATTATTTTATGTGCGTGGAGATAAAAAGAACCGTTGTAATTGCTTGGATCATATGTTTTTTAAGACGGTCATGCTAAATGTATTTAAAGCGGTCAATTTGATCTATTAGAGCGGTTTAACTAAATTACAAATGATTTTATTTATTAGTATTTTAGATGTTTTTAAAACGGTTCCCTGTATCTTTTAGAGCGGGTCAGTACTTTTTACAACACATACATTTACAACGGTTATGGAACCGTTCTAAAAGGTTTAAATAACCGTTCTAAATGTGTTATTTTTTGTACTAGTGTGATCAATTGAAAAATGTTTTTTTGGAAATTATTATGAACAATTTATTAAAGAATTTGTATTTAGAAAAACTAAAAGATAACTTTAATCTAAACATTTTATACATGTAAATTTTAAATTTTTTATTACAAACTATTACAAATATAACTTTTAGTTTACTATAATTGGGCTCAACACAGATAAAAGAAATGAAATTTTAACGTAACTGTTAGCGAATGACCCTAGCTTTGTATTCCGTTTAAGGCTCCCAAAATAGTTAAGCCGAACCTGATCGAATATTAATTGTTACCTGCAAACAGAAGGCCAGAGGGAAGCAGCCTCATCGACATCTTTGGCAATGAAAAGGCTCAAATAATCTTTCCACTCGAGTGCATTCTCAGCTTCTGGTGAAAAACTTGTACCAAACCGAACACTATTCGTAACCGATCGTTCTTTCGAGTACTTATTCTTTTCTTCTGCTGGCAACTCATAAAACCAATGAGTTGCCTTTTTAACATCTTCAAGAACCTCAACATCCACCCCATGGTTCACAATCTGAAAAAACCCCCATTTTCGAGCCGCATCGCACACCGCTTCTGCTACTTTCAGGTCATCCCGGTTCGACATGTCGATAACCGGGATGGAATCTTGGTTCGCTTCCTCGATGCTTGTGTCGAACCGTTCTTGTGGCGGTTGAATGTATTGATGCGGTAGTGTGTTAAGTCCCAGCTCGGCTAAGCCTTTCACTCCATGACCTTTGTGAACCACAAAATCGAGTATGTTCAGTGGGTTCGAGTGGGTCATGGAGACTGATGGAGCCATGGTGGTTCGAGTGTTATAATGTGAGTACGTTATGGTTAAGGTGGTGAATGTGTTCGTTAAGATTGAGGTCTATAATATATATAGAAACGAGTGGTATTTTAATTATTATTATTTTTTTATTTATATTTATTAATTTACTATTTTTTTATTTTTCTGATGAGGTTGCAGTATTCATGCCTTAGAAGTTAATTGCATATGCATGGCCAGCCACGATGCGGTTGGTAAGTGAAAGAAACAATTTCATGGCATGTCTTATGATATTCAAAAAAGACCATCACAAATATTTTTCTAATTTAAGAAATCAAAACTTAAGTTTATAGATCACGTTCCTATAAAAAAGTTCATTTGTGTAAAAAAACTAAAAATGATTTTTAAAAATTTAAAACTGTCCCAAACAAGCTCATTTCTGTGCCATTGGAACCGGCTTGTCGAATCTAAACCACAAACACTACAAGAAAACATGTCAATAGCAACGACACCTTTAGCGACGATAATTGCAATAGCAGCGACACCTACACGGATTTACCCAGATTCAAATCCAACCATTGAAATCAATGGTCAAGATTAAATGAGCAAGATTAAACGTTAAACGCCAAACCATAAGCCATAATACTAATACCTAAACTCTAAAACCAAACCTTAAAACATAAATATAAAACCTAAAAGATAAAAACCAAGCCTTAAAACTTAAACTTTATAGCTAATCGTTAAAGCTAAAACTTAAAATCTAATATTGTAGAGTTAGACCAATACTGCTCCAACATCATCAGAATGAGTTGAATCGGATTTCGTTTGAGCCGGTTTCGAGGATTTAAGAAATACTTTTTAGCCTTATTTTAGGCAAAATATATTTTTTATTTGATTATACCCGTAATTTTATATAGGAAAAATTATCAAAATGTCCATTTGACCAGGTTTTTTCCTCAAAATGTCAATTTGACTTTTTCATGCATCGGAATGTCCATACCCTTTATGGGTGCCGGTGCTCGTAAGTATACAAGCGTCTGCCCACATAGCCAACCAACAAAGCTTGCCACGTTTCCTATACAGGCGCCCACCCGTAGATTTATAGGCGTCCGCCCATGAATTACAAGCACCCGCCCATAGATTACATGTGCTCGTGTCTGAGTATACAGTCGTCGGCGCCCATATAAAACACATAATAAGCTTTGTTTGATTGGCTTTAAAAGGCTATTTTAGGAATTTTCCATTTATGTATCATATTTAAAATCACATCTTTTAAAGTAAATTGCGGTTTTTGTCTTCAATTCGTGGTTTGGTACTTTGGTCAAACAAGAGATTTCAAATCATAAGATCAATGTGGAATTCTCATCACTGAAATTAGCACCACTAACCCAAAATGGCTTTACCCTTTCAAAATCACATTCATTTAATACAATATATATTGAGAACATACAGTTTGTATATAACCAAATTTCAAAATGGTCATAACAAAAAACCAAAAATAAAACTATCAAGAAAAAGGGGAACATGGTAAAGGATATGTTTGTTTGTATGAAATTTCCATACCTAATCAAATCATCAAGAATATTAAAGAAGATAATAGTTTAAACCATAGGCTCAGACAAATTATCATCATCGCCTCCAAATCATTTCACCTAGCCAAGACAGTTATAAGGTTGCCTCATACGTTTGAGTTTCTGACCCTCACACCATCATCCTGCAAGTAAACTAAAAGAACAGAGCAAAAGAACACATAAAATGAGTTATAAGTAATGCTAGGGATCTCCCGCAACGTCGTCGGACATCCACATCATCATCAGTCAACATGCATCTCAAACAAAACGTCATCATTGCTAGTAAGTCCTATTCCTTTCACCTAGCCATGACGGCTGTAAGGTTGCCTCATATGTTTGGGTTTTTGAAAAACTTACACTATCGTCAGCAGGAAATAAAAATGTTCTTATAAAGATTCAACCCAATATACCAAAGGCGAATGATCACATCAGTGGACATCAGTTCAACAGTCAAATGATAAATCCTCATCCAATATGCATTGACCAAAGAAGACAACATAAACTAAGACCTTCTATTCTGCATTATATTCTGTTGCTGAAACATTATTAAAGGACTTTAAATATCAGAAAATGGATTTTTCTAAAAGTAAGATCCATGATGTGAAGGACCAGCTATAAACCGAAGCCACTCCATAAGAGAATCCACAATATATCTATATAAAATAGATTTTAATTTGCAAACCAAAGAGCATTTAATAGCAACTATCATCTACAATCTCAAATTTACAGAATCGTGTGAGTTTAATCAAATACCATAATATCAAATGGAATATCAAAGAAAACTACAGTGTTAAAACCCTAGAAATCTTAAAACCGTGATACGGAGAAATGAAACATAAGGGGCTTTACGACGGTGAAAAATCCTAACCTTTATGTTGATCATATTCAATCTCCCTAAGAAAAATCAGGTAGTAGTTCAAACCCTAGGCTCAAACACATCGTCATCATCGCCAACAAGCCGACCGACGTACAGAATCATATACGATGGAGCAAAAGAGAGAGTGATCCCTCTCTCCCGCAACATCGTCGCACAGTAATCGGGCGCCTCAGAGGCAGAATCTCCCGCCGGACACCCAGATCTTCATCAATGTACACACATCACCAACGAACACTGGTGCAAGGATGGAGAGATGTCATCAGATGGTCTGTCGCAGGGATAACGACCGACAACAGAAAGGCAACACGTATGAAAGAGGAGAGGATCTGGTGGCGATGTGATTGATGGATAGGAGACGACGACGGCGACGGTGGGGATAGAGGCGGTAGTTTACCATCTGTTAGGTGAAAAGGCAAAGACGTAAACTACTTGTACCCAAAGCAAAAGAAATTGTACTAAATGAATAGTAATTGCACTCACATAAAAACTTTGGCTTTTAATATATATATAATTATTAATTTGTTCAATTTTCTTGTTGCGGACTTGCGGTGTGGTTGAGCCTAGCTCTCTAACTAACATCATTCACAAGTAAAAATATAATACGAAAATGAAAAGAAATATAATACAAATATCTAAGAGAATATCGGTAACGGTACCGGAATTTTCGGTACTTTCCCGGGTTTGTACCGTTTTTTCTCAATTTTTTGTTAAGATAAAGATGAAAAATATTAGTCTTTAAATTATAGATGTTATTATGTCATAATTATAAGAAAAATCTATGCACATTAATGCATCATATGAATACATTAGAAAAAAAATCAAGTTCACAAAACGAAAAATTACAAACAGAAAAATATGAACGCATCATCTTTTGGATTTCTATAGTATTTTCTATTTTTAATGATTAAAATATTAATTAGGTTTTAACGCATCATGATAAATATTTTTTAAACTATACTACATTAGTAAATAATCAAATTCAAACAAAAAATATCTATATTCTGGTACCGGTACCGTTTCGGGAATTTTCGGTATTTTACCGGTACCCGTACTGGTTAGTACCGGTACCGGTTAGTAGCGGTACCGAAACTTGAGAAATGAAGTACCGTTACCGGTACCGAATTTACCGGTACGGTATCGGTTCGGTACGGTACCGGTATTCGGTGCAAAAATCCCATCCTTAAATATCACTAATAATGTCACTGATAATATCTAAAGTTTTGCGTAAGCATAGTAGTGATGTCGCTGAAATGAGTTGTAACTTTAATTGTATCTATATCAGATGACTCACAGGAAACTTAAAAAGATATTATACATGGATAATGTGGCAACTCAAAATTTTGTTTCCAAACATAACCGACAAAATTTCTTTCAACAAGGGGCTGATATGACACCTGTCAATTTCAGGTAAATTGCAATAGATGCAAGTTATTTATTTACATTAATATTTATTGCATTTCATTTAATTATGATTTATTAAATGAGTCAAACACAAACACAATTACGAAACGATAATTGGGGGATCATCGAATAGTACATTACACATTGATTATGATTAATCAAGTGTGTCAAACGTTTCACAAAGTCGAACACAAACAATCATGAATCAGTAATTATAGGAATTAATGAATCACACACGAGTCTTGTTACATGAACATTGGTGAACTAACAAAACAATAACTTGAAAAAACAAATATGCCTATACGTTATTATGTGTTAATATGAATTAAATGCTTAGAATAAACAATATGAATAAACAAATCAGCCAAAACACGTGGTGGTACGCCACGACCGATCACTTTCTAGCTCGACGGTACGCGACGAGCCTAGAAAGTGGGCTTGACTATTTTGTCCTTTGTGGTACGCGATGAGTCCCAGACCTCTAAAAATCTACAAATATTTTTTTTAGTTCTTAAAAAACGAGGGTTTTCTTAGGAGATTCTAAAGAACCATTATATATCATACAATTTAAGAAGAAGCTAAACTAACTTTAATGATTAAAAGTAATTTAATTTAAATATATGCATATGTGTCTGAACAATAATTGTGTCTGCTTTTCTAAACATGAAAGGACCTGTTTAAAACAGGTAAACACGAAATGACATGTTAAAGAATATGTTAACAATTAACACTATAAATGACTAGTTAAAGAACTTGTTAAAGAACCCGTTAAGAAACTCGTTAAGAAAGTATGATAGAAAATTTGGAAGGTAATCGACTACCCGTCTATTTTATTATACTTTTATTTTAAATTATAAACATGTTTTAACATGTTTAACGAGTTTTTACCTGTTTAGACACAAAAATAAAGATGTCATAAAGTGTCGTCCTGTTTTATACACAAAATGTGTTAAAGGCAAACACAAAACATGTTAAAATTGTGTAATGTCGTGTCATGTTAACGCATGCGTGTATGAAATATCTTGACGTGTGTGGGTTGACATGACATTTTATAATTCTTTTTCCACAACTCAATCTTTTGTTGTTATTTTTTTTCAAAAATAGATTATTATTATGCTTTTTGTGATATCAAGTGTAAAGTACATTTAATGAGAGGGAGAACACATGGATTATGATTTTCTACACGTGTTAGAGACTGGTATCATGTAGCGATATAATTTGAGTATTAAAAGAAATGTGGCAATTTTTGATCATTTCATCATTGCGTTATTAAAGAAAACGAAGAGCAGTAACTAAAGTAACACCACGAGACATTTTATCGAGAAAAATAAAGAAAAAGCTATTATAAATATATGTATGCTATTTTATCACACCAATCCAGTCATATCATTTTTAGGACATATATATGTTTCTGCAAAAAAAAAAATGTTAATTAGCATCCAAAAAAGACAATTAAGAGTTGTAGCAGTAAAGTTATTTTTCAAGAAATAAAATAGTTGTGACGTCCAAATATTTCATCAAAGTACAAATTAAAGTGTGTAAATTTAGAAAGAAAGAAAAAAAAAAACTTTGTAATTCACGTGTCCACTACTCGATATCATCTTTTCTTTTTTTATTTATATTTTTTTTGTAAAAATAAAATGTAAAATAAGATTAACGAGAGGGGAACACATGGATTATAGTTTTCTACACGTGTTGGAAAGAATGGTAAAATAAGGTAACTAGACCTTGATGACATAGCATGGAAACAGTGGGCTCACATGATTGATGACCTTCGTTGTTCAAAAAAAATATATTTTGATTGATTTTGAGTCAAATAAATTTTGTGTTATAAACTTGTCGTGATAAATCTCTCATCACTCAACGTAGGCGATATATAAACAATTAACATCATCACCTTCTCATTACTCCACGTCATCACCACATGTTTTATCATCTCAATCTCATCAAGCCTCTGTCACCCTCTTCTTTTCACAACAATTTCATGTCATGTATTTGCCGGACGATGACGTTTTCTTCCGTTTCAAAGTTTGTAACTTCGGGACAGGATGTCATTTTGTTGATTTTTCCATAACTTGTCATGCCACGGTATGAGAAAATGACCCGCTTCTCTAGCATAGGTCATCAACGTCTCGCTCATGATTGTCTCGTCATTCTCACCACTTTTTCAGTTGTTGTGATGTTAAATCAATATTCTGTTAAATTTCGCGACTTAATTTACGTTGTAAGTCACGACCCATTGCTGAAAAAACTGGGCACTAGCACGTTTCCAAAATTCCGCACTCATTTGGTTATTACCAACGAGCGGATCTTCAGAAACATTGATGTCGGCATGAGCTAGTGCCACCTTTTGAACTTTCGTCCATCGAGTGATGGTCAGTTTCGTTGTTTTTCAGGCACATCCTTTCGACTGTGCTTTCGTCGTGATGTAGCCGGTTGGGAGTCGGCTTGTGTTTTCGGAACCACCTCAATGTTGGGTTCGGGTTGGCTTTCGGAAATGTTTTTGAAAGCGGGTGAATGTTGGGTGAAAAATGGTTGTTGTGGATACCAATACGCAAAAGTTAGAAATGAGTTTGAGTTGTTTGTATCGCCTTGAGAAAGATAACAATTCATAAATGGGTTAAAAAACGTATTGTTTGGGTTGTTTGGATCCATAGTTTGCACAAGATTTTTTGAAGATTTGAGAGTTAAAATTGTTAGAAAGTTAGAAAAATTTGAGAGAATGTAATTATTTTATGTTGTAGGTTGAATGGGTTTACATCGGTAAAAATTTTGATTTTTCTTTTCTTTCAAACGGTCATATAGCCGTGAAACTGTGATGTTCGGAGTCTGCTCACAGTCTAAATCTCGCTTTCTCGATAGGGTTAAAAGGTATGAGTGTGGAGACGAAGATGAAGCGACGGTAGCAAAAGATTGGGAATGAATCTCTCATAGTCTCACTCTCTCTCTCTCTCTCTTTGACTCTTCATTGCTAGATATGTTCATTCAATCGGCTAATCGAGTACTCTTCGAGCGGCTTTGCTCTTAATCAACTGTTAGTTGTTAATAGGTTATTCAATCGGCTATAAGGCACTTGGGCTGTTCATAATAGGTTGCCGGCCGGCCGGCATTCACTCGTTCATCGAATCATCGGTTCAGGACCTTAGGTAAGGACCTTAGGTATGTGATATCCATTTCTCTTGTTCATTGATTGGTAATTTGTTCATTGATTGGCAAGTGTGTTCAATGTTCACTAATTGGTAATTTTGTTCACTGCTTGACTATTTTGTTTTGAGTAATTTTGTTCACTTACTAGCATTCACAATCCATTTGTTCATTGATTGTTAATTTTGTTCACATAATTGATTTGTTAGTTGTTACCTGTTAATCTTGATTAGATGTTTAGTTGTCCTTGTTAGGCTGTGTCTAAATGTCAAACCAACACCGACAGTATGAATCTGGTGCCTCTAGTTCCGGGTAGAGGACAAGGGTTTATGTTTTATAACATATAATAAATGTAAAGCCTCAATTTTTTACCTTGCTTAGGGCCACAAAAACGGTTGGACCGTCCCTACCTTCTTTACGCCCCTATGTGGTGAGAGAGGCCGCCACCGCTCACACACCACTATAAATGGTCTTAGTGTCACATCTGAGTTGTTTGACATTTTTAAACCTCTTATAATTGTGTCGGATAGTGTTTAACGTGTTTTACCAACCTTATTTGACATGATTCGAACCCTTACCATTAAAGAGGAATACCACAATAAAACCAAAGTTTTCAAAAGAAATGTGACATATGTATTATCGTTTGCGCTTGCTTTTGATATAGTTTACCAAAGTAAATAAAAAAGTGTGAAAAAAATATAAGATCAGAAAGAAAAATTATATGAAATTATACGTATCTCATTTAAAAGTATTAATTGGTATTATTTGCTTCCCACTACTTTTATCCTTAATTTTTAGAGATATTCTAAAATTATCTTTTAACTTTGTAAAATAACACTTTTGTAAAATATCACTTTGATTCTTTTAACTTTCAAAAGTTCAGAGTTTATTTACTTAGTATATTTAATATGCTTAATAACTTGTATTTGTTAATTTTAAAAAAAATTAATAATCGCAAGTTATATCATATCAATGGATAGTAACGTTTTGATAGAGGTGTGCATAAAACCAAAAAAACCAACCCAAAACCCAAAATCCAAAATCATATCAGTGGATAGTAACGTTTTGATAGAGGTGTGCATAAAACCAAAATCCAACCCGGAAAAACCGAACCCAAATAGAAACCGACGGGTTTGGTGTAAGTTTTCTAAAAACCGAAAGTTTGGGTTTGGGTTTGGGTTTGGGTTTGGTTTTACCTTAAAGAAAAACCGAAAAAACCGAATACATGCTTATATGCACATATATATATTACCTTTGAAAAATTTCAAAAATTTATAAGTCGTCTATTTTTATTTTTTTAGTTCTTGATATCAAAAGTTAAATAAAACTCATAATTTTATTATTATTATTGACTTAGGATACCAAAAACACGTATTATTTTTACTAAATTTAAATATTTTTGTATATATTTTAAATATTAAGTAGTGTTGTACTTAAAATATTTTTAATACAAATATAATTTTTTAGTTTATATTTTTATAAGCATAATTTAAGGCCTAAGTAGAAAAAACCGAAACCCAAACCGAACCCAAATGGGTTTTGAAAAGATAGAAACCGAAAAAACCGAACCCAAACGAGTTTAAAAACCGAAAGAACCGAAATTTCGATTTTGGGTTTGGACTAAGCCAAAAACCGACCCAAGCCGACCCATGCAGACATTAAAGAATGATGCAGAATCCAACATAGTAACATTCACATCATTTTAGAACTATTTTTTTAATCAATTTTTCGATCTAAATAATTGAGTCGTCTTAATTTTTTATGTTTATTTTAAGCACTTAACCAAATTAATGTCACTGATGGAACACACGTAAGCCCGTAAACAAGCCGCATCAAAACATATTTCTTTGACTTTTTTATATATCTTCCACTAAATTATTAAAAAAAAAATCTTATACCACAATGTATAAGCCTTAATAGTGTTATATTTATATTTCAATTGACATGCAACAATGTAAATGTTTTAATCAAATCGTTTGAGCCCGTTTCTTTTTGCAGTTATCCTAGATAATTTGTCGAAGTCCATTCAGGAAGACATTCCATGGTGTATGCTTTTTGCAGATGATATCGTGCTAGTGGCAGAGAACGAAGATGACCTAAATGTGAGGCTAGAACAACGGCGACTGGTGATTTGCGTGAAACTATATATTTTATACAATGGATTTTTCACACAGATTTTAGTTTTAAGATGGTTTTACTAAGAACGAAATCACACACAATAGGCAAGTGTACCTATCGTATCGTAATATAGCTTATGGTAAGAACCAGATATCAATCCGTAGACACGATAGCTCTCGATACTAAATCTCGGTCAATGTTTAGCAAAAACATGAAAAGTCGGGTTTGTGAAATTTAAACTAACAATTAACCAACTAGATTTGAAAATAATCTAATGTCTAAGGAAATTGCCTAGATTATGAATTCATTTAGTCTAGCGATGAGATTAATATGAATTGATAGATTAAATGTTGACTAGATTCCGGTCAAAGATATATAATCTTATAATATTTTGGAAAATTAAAATGACAAACACATTCTAATCACTTAAGATTATTCATGAAACCTAAAGTCAAAGTCTATGTCAAGATTAATCCAAGAATTAGTCATCCTTCAAGAATCTTAATTCTACAACTTAAGAAAAACTAATATGACTTATACACATTAATCACCCTAAGTTGCATAAATTCAACAAAATCACAATTTCTTCCAATTTACAATTTATGAACATAATCATGCAAACGAGGTCATTTGGCCATAATTTCATAACTTACATGTTAATCATATTCAACAAATCATAATATCACCATGTTTTTTTTCCAAACTTTAGTGAAAGAAAGTATACTTATGCAAGTTTCATAATATTCAAGAAACCAATTATCATTCCTAATCTCGTGGCATAATATTAAAAACAAATTGTAAGATTATAAACAAATGTTTGATCATAGTTTTCCAACATAATATGACTAAACATTCATCATTATTGAACACTAATCAACCTACACAAGTATACAACATCATTGGAATAAAATCATAACTTCATTTTGAATCTTGACATAAATCATTTCAACCAATTCATATAATCATAATCACGAGAACATAAGTTTCATCATAATCTAAACAATAAAGTAATTAGCTTATAAGGCTTACAAGGACAATAAAAAAGTGTGCAAAATTAACAAGAAACATGGTAGGAATGATAAACTCAAACCACAAACAAGCAAGGATTGGAAAGAAAATGTTGTTGGATGCTTCTTGGATCTTCAAGACCTTTAAAATCTCCCATGGAATGCTTGGAAAATTCTTATCAGTAGGTGTTTTGCTCCAGGAAGTCCAGCCCTTTCAAATGAATTCATAGAAAGTTTGGAACTTTGCACGGTCGCGCACCATAAGTGTATGGTCGTGCAAGGTACTACAGTGCTTCACTTTTTATCTGGGCCGTTGTCGAAGTTGTCATTTATAGATAAGTCTTGAAAATCGACTCGAGGTGTCAAGCACGGTCGTGCCAAAAGTTGCACGGTCGTGCCAAAAGTTGCACGGTCGTGCGTGTCACACCCAGACCGACGACGAAATACGTCGGGGCATGAGTTTGACTGTTCATTAACTCATGATGCTATTATAACGTTTCAATATTCAATGTATCATTTATTACAAAACAACACAACATTCATTTGATGATAAACACATATTACATGAATTGAATATTCAAAGTATTACAATTGTAAAGTCTATACATTTGTTTCAAAATTAAACTAGGTCACTAAGCCTATCTTATGTCTTCATCATGCTTCCTTAGCCTATTACACATGTAAAATAAGAGTTTGTCAACTATTTGCATAATTGGTGAGCTCACACACTAAGTTTAAATATAATATGTATAAAAAAGATGTAAACTATAGCCTAACTAGTATACGTATCATAAGCATAACATGAATACAAGTTTGAATAAATAGAATGAATGAATGAATAACAATAGCTTGTGTCCAAACAAGTATCTATACAAACTTTTAATTCAAGTATGGCCATACTATAAATTAACATTTGTATTTCAACAAGTTTGCAAGGTGTACTTTTCACACAAAGGCAAAAGCCATTGCGAATATGATATCTAACACATCTTAGGCTACCAGATACTAGCTTGCTTGATTGGCAACACACATAGATTCAACACGTTGTATAAGCTTAGCATATAACACATAAAGCTAAGTAGGTCTAAGGCTTGCATCATAGTTTGAATGAATAATAGAATGAATACATTTTAAATAAGTCACGAGTAACATCCCTAAAATAAAGAATGTAAAAGAGAGTGTGAAGAAACTCACATGATTGATTTGCTAAGTCCACAGTCATTCAATGAAGTGTAGAAGAAATGAGTGTAGCACAACTCAACCTAGAAGTATCGGAATATACTTATAAGCTAAGTATTCCTAGTTCAAGTTGGCATGCGCTAAGTCTATGACATTTATGGATTTCCTAAAAATGTGTCTAGAATTGAATAACAAAAGTTTAGGGTGTAAAGATAGATTTGGGAATATATAATCTCTTAATCAACTAACTAATGATAAAATATCATGATTGATTATCACATTCATTTGGCTAGTAATAAGTTTTATGGTATCAAACTAAAATACTATGGTTGGTATGAAAAATAGTTGTTATCAATATTTTATTTAAATAACATAAATAACATATACCTTAATTTGTCTTATTATCCTATCATTTAGAATAATTACATAATTAATTTAATTGTATTAGTATCTTATATATTGTTTATTTAAAAACTTAGGTTTATTAGGTATTAACAAAACTTGAAACATTTCAAAACTAATTCGTTTAAAGAAACGTGTTTGTGAATGTAACAATGGTTTATAAAAATTATAAAGTTTAATTGACAAATTTTATTACATATAAAAAATATAATCTCTAAAGCATTTATATAATTTATTTTGTTCTGCAACAAAAAAATATTATAACTTTGAGAAATTAAAATAGAAATCTAGAATAATATTTTTGAATTGTTTTATAAGCTCAAAAAAAATTTAGTTTTTCTAATAGTTTGGTTTTAAAAAAAATGATTAAAAGTTTCTTTCTTTATAAGATTTTAATTTCTTTAGAATTTTTATAAAAACAAGTTTTCTATAATAGGAACAAGTAAAAAAAGTAATAAAATAAAGAGTAAACTTCTCTTTTACTTCCTGTGGTTTGACAATATTAACCATTTTGCTCCAAAACTTTCAAAATGATCATTATGCTCCCTATGGTATGACATTTTAATCATTTTGCTTCAAACTTTTCCAATATATCTCCATTATACTCCATTTTTTTCGGAACCATAGGGAGCAAATGGGTTATAATTGTCAAACCACAGGGAGCAAAATGATTAAAATGTAAAACCACAGGGAGCATAATGATCGTTTTGAAAGTTTTGGAGCAAAAGTGTTAATATTGTCAAACCACAGGGAGCAAAAAAGAAGTTTACTCTAAAATTAACGTAAAAAGATGGGTCAAAACTGCACGTTGGAAGTCCCACGGCCAAGCTCATACACGAGTTTTCTAACTTCCGTTTTAAAAGTTATATAACTTATTAGGTTTGATCCCAATTTCTTTTCAAGAAACCCGAAGAACCCTAGACATTTTTGTTCTATCAAATTGAAGAGATTAACATATCTTAAGCCCTTGTATGATTAGGGCTTTTGATCCTTGGATGATTTCGAGTTGATTGGTGTATAGTATTACCTGGTTCGAGTTCGAAAGAGAGGTGTTCGAGTATGGCGGAGAGGTCGTCCATTCTTGAACTCTAATCGCGCTCCAAAAGGCTTGTGAGTTGGTTTTTGTGGTTCCGAAAGTCTTGAAATGATCGAAGGAACCAACTAGAATAGTTTGATTCAGTATTAGTACCCGTTCTCTTTGAATTTTATTTTTGGTTCGAACGATTAAACTTAGGAATATGATTAACTCGTGATTTCGTATTAATTGGATTAATTGTCGATTGAAAAGTTTAAACGCGTCCAAATCCTTTCTAAAAACGAGATTCATGAGCTGGAGTGAGTTGTAGACGAACGGATTCGTGAATCGGGTTGTGTATGGGTCGTGGGTCGAACCATATGGATTAACGGGTAAAGGGGAAGAATGTTTGGGATAATTGCAGCTTTAGTCCTCATGGTTCTATATTATTTCAGTTTTGTATTAAAACCCCCCCTTTCACAACCATGCTTATAAAATGCTCCTTTTAGTCCTTCAAGTTAAATAAGAATCTGCTACTGCTACTGTGGTTTACTATTATTTTACTTTTAGTCCATAGGATTAATAAATTACCTATATGATCCCAAACTTTGCATATTTGTAACACATATAGTCATAATACAAATCCAAAGCAAAAATGAAGTTCATAAATTACAAATTGTCATAATAAGAAAGCAGAATTTTTTTTAATGTTTTAATAGTTCATCTAACATTATTATTATTTGTTCAAATAAACCAACATCGTCATTTATCGTCAAAAACTTGTAACTTGTTAGTGTTCATTAAAAAATTTAGAGTAAATTACCAAGACGGTCCTTGTGGTTTACTATTATTTTACTTTTGGTTCACATGATTAATAAATTACCCATATGGTCCGTCCTTATGTGAGGGTAATTTGGTTAATTATATGAAGGTAATTTGGTGACTTAAGGACTATATGTGTTACAAATGTTTAAAGTTTAGGACTATATGGGTAATTTATGAAACCTAAAAACCAAGAGTGAAATACTAGCAAACCACAAGAATCATATCGGTAATTTAGTCAAAAATTTAATATTACTATATTAAATTATATTTATATATATATATATATATATATATATATATATAATTTAATTAGTTATACTTAAGCGAGCCAAAATAAACGACTATCCGAGCAAGTGATGAGCAAGCTTATCTTGGATCGTACTTGGCTTGTTTAAAACCAAGCGAAATTCGAATGAGCTTTGTTCAAGTTTTTTCAAGGCGAACATTTTGGACAGCACTACCTAAGACGGAACTGAAACTTCATTGCTATATTTTGGATGTAATCATTGTCACTAGATGTTTTAGTCACTAATTTTACAACTCATTGTTTCGATCACTAGTTTTGTGACCATTTGAGTTGAGTTGTTTCTTTTTTCCAGAACCGATGAATCAAGCATCACTCGGTAAATAGACAACTTGACACCACCACCCAACATGAAACTCACACTGGAAACCCCCCTGCTCATTTAGATGCCGGATATGAAGGCTCCATATACTTCTACTCGATATAGGTCTAGTAAAAAAGATCTTCATGTTACATTTGAACATTGTTACCAAGTATATCTGTTTAAAGCCACATTGGACAAACATTTATTTGAGTTGAGTAATAGATTCAATGAGCAAGTGATGGAGTTGTTATCTCTTAGTTCTAGTTTGGTTTCAAAAGAGATTAATGTTAATCAAATTTGTCTTCTTATCGAGAAATATTATCTTGAAGACTTTATGGAGCATGAGAGGATTCTGTTACAAGGTCAATTGGAAACGTTGAAATGATGAATAATACTAAGCTAAGTGGTATATCAACTATTTCTGATATATGTAAAACTGTTGTGGAAACAAAAAAAAATGTGAACCATACTATTTGCTTGATAGAGTGGTACGGTTAATCTTGACACTTCTTGTTTCTAAAACAACAGAGAGAGGATTTTCAGCATTGAAAATATTCAAGAATCGTCTTCGTAATAAGATGTCAAATGAGTTCCTCACGGATTCCTTGTTGATTTACATAGAAAAGAAATTGCTGACAAGTTTGATTCAGAGTATATAATCAATTAATTCAAAGAGCTCAAAAGTCATCGGACTGTGTTGTAACTCTTCTTTCTGGTACTCTTTCTTTCATCCTAACATTTTATGTCATGTTTGTTAAAATTACATATTAGTTTTTTAAGTGCAAGTAAAATTATATATTATAATTTTTTAGATATTTGACCCGACCCGATTCACTGACTTGAATATATATTCCAAAACATATTGATAGGAAAAAGAATTTGGGCCCATGACTTCGGCAACCTCGGAGTTTTTTTTCAAGCTCCGTCCCTGGCTTCCAGATAGACTCAAACTCAATATATCTCATAAGAGAAGTCAAAAGGGTACACTAAGCTATAAGCATTAGTATTAATTGCCAATATTGAGACCAAAAACTAGTACATGGAAAATGCTGCCCAAAAAAAGGAAGAAAACTAAGAAACAAGAACTCAGATCTACCGGTTATTCTAAATACTATAGACAATTCAACACCAACCAACCTTGTGAGACTATCTTTAGGATAGTTGCTGAACAAATATTTGTGGCAATTCCTATGATAGTTGCTCGAGTCAACCACATATGAGGCACCAGTGTGTCACTGATGGAGCTAACTCCAAGAGTTTGGGTGTTATGTATGAATACTAAAAATAAGAACCCATTTATATAGAGAAAAATCATAAATTAACGATTATTAAGACAACAATATGCTAATAAACAAAACAAAACAATTTTATTGTAACAAAATATGTCTCACATCTCTAAAGAAACATTAGCAATGAAGCCAAAAGTCTTTTAAGGAACTGAAGGAGCAATAGGAGACTAGGAGTCCTACAATTTCTAAAA
Source organism: Mikania micrantha (assembly GCA_009363875.1). NCBI lineage: Eukaryota > Viridiplantae > Streptophyta > Magnoliopsida > Asterales > Asteraceae > Mikania > Mikania micrantha. The sequence continues at coordinate 56,957,915 of CM018687.1, read as the reverse complement.
TATGGAAGTGATAATCATCATCAATAAGTGTTCAGAACACCAGAAAGTTAGTGCATGTTTGGGATTCCATTCAAAATTAACTTTTTAACTTATTGACTTAATAAAAAAGTTATTAAGTTAAAAAGTTGTTTGGTAATTTAAAAAGCACTGTTAGTTTTAACTTTTTGAGCAGTGTTAAAAAGTCATTTTTAAGAAGCTACTTTTTCTGGCTTTTTAACTTTTTATGATTAAAAAGTCATTTTTTAACCTTTTCATATACAAAAGCTAATCCAAACATATTTTAAAAAACTTAATTTCAAAAAGTCATAAGTTTATAAGCACTTTTAACAAAAAGTCCTTTTAAACTTAATAAGCAATCCCAAACATGCCCTTAAATATGTTACTTGCTTGTTCCAAAACAAGGCTTTGACTTGATGAAACATGCAAGTTTAGGCTCGAGGAAGATAAATTGTTGACTCGACGACTTGGGAATTGTTGACTCGACGACTAGATGATTCTATTAGTTGGAACTCGGAAGTGTCATTGATAAGATGATCAAGACTGAAACCATTGTAAAGAAAACTCCAAGATCGTTTTCTTATTTGTGACAAGTGTAAGAAAGCAAGCCATAGTGAGAAACTGTGCCGATTTGCCACAAGGAATCTTAGGGCATGTTACGAGTGTAGAAGCATGGGCGTAGCTTAGTTTAGACCCCCGGGGGGGGACCGCCCCCCTGTTTTTTCGTGCAGTAATGTATATTTTCTGATACGTAGTGTGAAATTTTTTAAAAACCTTTATTTCACCCCTCTCAAAAAAAAATTATTTCTCCCCCCTTAGCTTACGTGTCAAGCTCCGCCACTCTGTAAAAGTAATAATCACTTTGCCCAAAATTGGGTAGAGTTCAATGAAATGTAGGAAACTCTTACGACCCATGCAAGTGACACCGGCCCAAATGTGCAACCTTGACCCAAGCGTGTAATCACGAAGCCCATTCGGTTTCTGAATTAACATGGAGGATTTGATTCAAAAATATATATATTTAGGAAATCATGCATTCACGTACAAGACCAAGATTGGTGGGATTTCTTAATATATGAGTGGCTCTCCTTCAAAGTAGTCTATTTCCTTATTTTAATTTGAACGTTAGTTTTTCATTTCCAAATTTGCATTTCTAATTCTTGTATTTAAATTCTTTCGGATGCGTTAATAAAGAGGGCAAGAAATTTGACAAGAACCTTAACAGAAACCCAGCCAGAGGAAGAGCTTATGTCATTGGAGCAAAAGAAGCTCGTCAAGATCATCATGTTGTGATGGGTACATACAAATATCAAACCATCTTTGTGAACAAATGTACTTATTTATGACGCGGCATATAATAAGATTTACCATGAAATCTCTTTCACTTAGCAACATTGTAACATGAAGTATGAAGTCTATATCAATTAACAACATTAAACAAATCAAACTTTTGATGTTGATGATACAAAATGAATAATACAAGTTAGAAGTAACTGATGCTAAACAAATTTGGGTTTCAAGCATCAAGTCACGAGTCAAACATGGGTAGGTTGAATATCACAAAATGCTTAAAAAATAGGATTGGTTTAGCATAGGCAGGTAGCTCACCAATCTCATTATTTACATAATTTCACCTCACTGTAAAGTTGCAAAGGGCTGCACATTCTTGTAGATGATGTTAGTAAATGTGTAGACTAAAGCAATCAGGGTTAGATGTCATCTACAGATGGAGAACTCATTCAAAACAACAAGGTGAAGTTATGCAAATAGTGAGATTGGTTTTAAAAAAAATGAAATACAAGAATGAAATACAACATACCGTATGCATACTCATTAAGGATGTCCAGTCCTTTGCAATTTCGCAACGAATACCATCACCTTCACATAAATCCAATCTTTCAAGAAATTAAGAAAGTGAAAAAAGGCATGTCTCATATGATGGCTGAGAATTAAGGTGCCACATGCTACACAAAAGCCAGTAACAAAGCCAATGCCCCCGCCGATATAATACCATCTTTGCAGTTCATCTATGTCTTCTCCATCTCCTTCATTTTCATCGAGGGTGGGTTGTACTTTCGATTCTTTGTCTCCAACGCAGTTTTTAGTAATGGGCGGTCCACATAATCCTACATTACCTTTATATCTTGATGGTTCAAAAGACTGAAGTTGAGTGCTAGATGGAATTCTTCCTGTCAAATTATTATATGACACATCTAAGTAATTTAGTGAAGTCATTTGAGCCATGCTTGATGGTATCACTCCTGAAAATTTGTTTCTTGATAAATCCAAAGTTAGAAGCCTTTTCATCTCACCAATTTCCCTTGGAATCTCCCCATGTAAAGCGTTCTTCGATAAGTTTAACGCAATTAGTCCATGTAGATTTGTGAGTTCATATGGAAACTGTCCTGTTAAGTTATTGTTCGATAGATCGATGATCCTCAACAATCCAAGAATGCTACTGAATTCTCGTACATTCCCTTGCCATTCAATGGTCGCGCGATCAATGTACACATCATAAATGTAATCTACATGAGCAGTATTTGAACCTTTCCATGGAATTGAAAAAAGATGCACAATTTGCGTCGAAACAAATCCTTCTTGAACCATGGTAGTAAGATTATTCAGGCATGATGGGATGCTTCCAGATAGAGCATTTTTCGACAAGTCTAGAAGTTGAAGATTGACTAGTTGACACAATGGCAAAGGGATGGTTCCAAAGAAGTTGTTTGATCTTAGGCTAAGAACATACAACCGTGATAGATTTTCCCCAATCCAAACAGGCACATTACCGGAAAAATTGTTGGCCCCCAAATTCAGAAAGTTTAGATTTGTGCAATTCTTTAAAGAAACCGGCAATTCTCCAGAAAACTCATTCTTGTATAAATACAACACCTCAAGTTTGATCAAAGATTCAACAGAGACAGGAATCCTTCCAAACAAATTGTTGTGGCCTAAATTTAAAACCTTAAGTTCTCTAAAATTCCATAAACAGTCTGGTATCTGTCCACTTAAGATGTTATTAGAAAGATCAAGATATTCTAGAAACCCACCAACAATTTGGCATAAAAAGGAGATTCCTCCAGAGAATTTGTTTCCAGAAAGATTTAACAATGTCACAGCGGAAGTAACATTTGGTATCGGACCATGAAGGCTGTTGCCGCTCAAATCTATTATCGAACGATTATCAAAATTTGATAATAGTTCTGGTACTTTTATGCTGATGTTGTTGAAAGATAGATTCAAGTATCTTAGTTGAGATGGCCAAGTGTTCCAAAACTCTAGAGGAATTGTATCTGAAATTCCAGTATTGGAAATATCAAGACGAGTAAGATTTTTGAGTTTTTGAACCCATTTAGGAAAGTAAGGCCCAAGCTTGCAGGAGCTCAAATCAATGAACTCCACATAAGAAAGGCTCAACATCTGATCTGTAGAAGGATCTTGAACCCCTTGAAGTGAGTTGTTTGCAAGAATTAACCTTAAAATCTTTGATGTTCCAATGTTTTTAGAGATGGAACCTCTAAGAAAATTGGAAGAAACATCAAGAATTTCAAGCATTGGTAGTTCCCATAGTTTTTCATTTAATGACCCATTTAAATGATTATCATAAAGGTACAGAAACTTAAGGGATGAATACATTTGGATATCATTGGAAAGTGATCCTGTAAGTTGGCTGCTTGGAGCCAATAAATATGTTAAACTATCTGATGTGCATCCAGATAAGTTTCTTAGAAAATCAGGAAACATGATAGTTTCAGAGTTGCCATAAAATTTTAATGATGTTAAACCACAAAGGTTTCCAATATATTTGGGTATGCCATCTAACTTGTTCTCGGAGATATCAAGACTCGAGAGCGTGTTACTAGTCAATGGAAACAACCAATTATACATCGACGAGTTGAGATTGTTGTTATGAAGATCAAGGGTGATAATAGACGACGATGAGGAAGAGTTGGCAAACGAAGATGACGGATACATTACTTGTGAAAGGTCACATCTTGATAGACTTAAAAGGGATAGTTGATTTAGACTTCGAAATACATCTACCCAATTACTTGCTTTAGCTATGAAAACTCCTTCCATGCTAAATTCCTTTAGATTAGAAAGATTAGTCAACCAGTCTATGTTTTCAATCACACATGATCTTTCCATACATCCAAGAAAAAATCTTTGCAAGTTGGTTAGATTTCCGAAATCCGGAGGAATGATTCCAGAAAAGGTGTTAGAGGCAAGGCTAAGGAATGTTAATTGAGTCAATGAACCAATGGACCTAGGGATGGTTCCAGAAAAGGAGTTAGAGGCAAGGTTAAGGAATGTTAATTGAGTCAATGAACCAATGGACCTAGGGATGGTTCCATCAAAGCTATTAGAACCAAGGTTAAGGTACTTTAATCGAGTCAGGGAGCCAATGAACGTTGGAATCGTTCCGTTAAAATCATTGCCAGAAAGGTCGAGATAATTCAAGTAGGTTAAGTTAATCAACCAAGGGCTAAGCTCACCTCCTTGTAACACATAGGAAACTTGAACTCCTGTGACATGACCTGTTGTGTCGTCGCAAGTAACTCTGCTCCATTTACAGCAATCTTCTTCGTCGATTGTCCATGTAGACAAAGCACCATTGGGATCGCGAAGGCGAGCTTTGAAATCGAGTAGAGCATGTTTCTCCATATCGATGCATGTCTTGTTGTTGATAACATCATTAGTGCCTCCTCCCTCTGCTAACCAAAGAAGTGAGAAAATAAAGAAAACTTGAGGAGAATGCATGAAGAAACTGCAAATGGTCCTGGTGATCATGATTGATATGAATGTTTTGTTTTGATTTGTTGTTTGTATGTATATATGTGTGTGTGTATATATATATGAAATCATGAGCATGCCCCTATGAAGGTTCATATTGTTTCAATTCTGAATATATATAAAAAGAAATAAGTGGACGACCTTGACCTGTTTTCATATTCATTGGTCAAAATTGATCCACATGCATCTCAGCATCTCGAGACTTTTTTGCACCAAATTGTGAATTAATAATAAATATAATGTAGACAACTAGTGGTCCTTTCGTGCGTTGCTGGGAACCCTACCACGAATATCAAAATACATATATGATCATGCATATCAAAACGTATATTTAAAAACACATCAATTGTTAAATTACGTAAAACCCTAAAGTATAGTTGACGTAAACGCGCATAAATTAGACATAAACAATAAAAGTTTTGTCACAATAACTGAGTTTATATAAAAGGAAAAAAATTAAACATATATAAATAAAATAAACTTATATACAAAGTACGGGAAGAACCCGTGCATTGCAACGGGAATCAAGTCACGATTTTAAATATCAAAACGTAGACAAGACACAATATATTAAAACTTAGATGTATATAAAACTGTGTCACGATGGATGTAAATCCGACATAAAACCATAGAGTGTAATTGTCATAAACGTGTATAGACTAAAGATAAATAGTAAAAATAGTAGGGATACTGATTTTCCATAAAAGAAAAAAAAAATACAATCAAACATATTTTAATAAAAAAAATTGTTAATAAAACTTATAAAAAAAAGAATGATTGAGAATTTAAAAAAATAATCAATTTTAAGGTCATAAGCATAAATCAGGAAACAAATAAATAAAAAAGAAAGGTAGAATTACTAAATGCATAATAATAATAATAATAATAATAATAATAATAATAATAATAATAATAATAATAATAATAATAATAATAATAATAATAATAATAATAATAATAATAATAATAATAATAATAATAATAATAATAATAATAATACATATCAAAAATGCATAAATGAAATGAAACAACAATTCATAATTAATGTATTCAAAATTTAGTTTCTATAACAACTTTCATAAAATATAGTTTTTATAACAAAATTTATTTAAATCTAGATGGAAAAACCAAAGACCCGTACCAAAAGACGATAAATCTCAGCTTTTTTTTTTTTTGAACAGTCACAGTCAATTAGCTAACATATTTTCAAAGGAAAGCTCGCATATCAATCATAGCACACATATCGGCACATATATCTCATCAAGTCAGGAGAAAACCGACCACCTATAAGCAATTGCTTTCAGAGACTTGAACCTATAACCTCTTATAAGAAAATCATGATGGTATCACCAGACAAGAAGCTCTTTGTTGGTAAATCTCAACTTAAATTTGTATATTGTTGTTTTGAATAAAAAAATTAAGTTGTCAATACTAGTGATTTATGAGTTCTTACATTAAATTTTTATTATATTGATCTAATTCAATTCTTTTTGAAGATTATTTTATAAGTTAAATAACCAAATATCGAGTAAAAAATAATGAAACAAAATATACTTAAAATATTACATTTTTAGTTGGTAATAAAAGAAGAGAAAACCAAAGAGAGGAGGAAAATGAGTGTGTGATGCGATTTATACGCATATGTTATCACTGGTTAACATATAACCAAAATGAAATATATTATATAGTCAAATTGTAATGGTATAGTCAAAGAGTCAATGATAACAGTTGTACGCCGTTAGAGTGAATTAGAGTCCCCGTGATTTACGGGTTGAGTTCATTGAAGTACCCGTTCTAGGTATATTTATTTTTTAGGCAAATTGAAATAATCCGAACTTTGACCCATAATTACGAAAATCTCCGATAACGGTCCGAACTTCGACATATTTTCCCGGGGCAGACCGCCGTCAAATAAACCCTAACGGCCTTAACGTTTTTTTCGAATTTCGAACGGGTTTTTGAGGGCTTTTGTTCAGATAGAGAATACGAGCCGAATGATGTATAACTTACCTCGAAACGTTGCTTCAAATTTCCCAATTTTGGTGTTTAAACTTTCAATTCGTCAAAGAAATCATCAAATTGAGAAATTTGGATCAACGTTTCGAGGTAAGTTATACATCATTCGGCTCGTATTCTCCATCTGAACAAAAGCCCTCAAAAACCCGTTCGAAATTCGAAAAAAACGTTAACGCCGTTAGGATTTATTTGACGGCGGTCTGCCCCGGGAAAATATGTCGAAAGTTCGGACCGTTATCGGGGATTTTCGTAGTTGGGACTGGCAGCGGCCAATGGGTCAAAGTTTGGATTATTTAAATCCAATTTGCCTATTTTTTATACTGAAATTATAATTGAGCTCGTATACGGGGTGTCAATGAACCAAGACAGCTCGTGAAATACTCGAGATTAGATAGGTAAAAAGCTCAAACGAACCGAGCCTTAACGAGTCAAGCCTGAGCTCAAGCCCAAAAGTGTGTCTCGTATAGTTATCGAGCCTAAGCTTGAGCTGGCTCGCTTTTGTTTATATTATTTTTATTTATTATATTAAGTGTTTATTTATAAAATTAATTATTTTTATATATATAATTATGATAAATATATTTAAATCAAATATTTTATGTTAAATTTAGAAAATATACTTATAAATATAATCAAATTAGTAATTAAAATAAATAAATTAAATAAATAAAATCTAAACGAGCCAAGCCAAGCCGAGCTCGAGTCTAGTAAACAAAGTTTTTAATGAGCCAAGCTCGAGGTCAAGCCCTAATTTATCTAAACGAGCCAAGCTCGAGCCTTAACGAGCTTGGGATCGGCTCGGCTCGTTTACACCCCTGCTTCTATAAACATTTTGTATCATGCTATTATTCCAGCTATATTTTCAATTACTCTATTTCATAAAGAATTCGACATGGTTAACAACTATCTCACCTTTCAGTTTTGTAACATGATTAGGTATTAACACTAACATAGTAACATGCATTAATTATCTAGCTAACTTAGGTGAAATGACCAATTTAACCTCTTGTCATTAAAAGTTTAAGCAGGGATTATTAGGGGCGTTCAAAATTAGGTATATGAAATTTTCGGATATTCAAAAATTAAAAATAATGTTTCAAGAAATGTATCTGTATCTGAAAGTTAATATCATATTAGTCTCAGGTTCTAACCTCATTTTAAAATTAACGGCACACCTCAAACTTGCAACTTTAACCCATTAACCCTTAATACCCAACTTTGTTATTTTTCACAAACCACATGACCATCTTTGTTGCTAACTCATGTATTTATTGTAGTCCGCATATTGCCATTCATTATACAATATTAACTTATACTATATATTATTAAGTTGGTGCTTTTGAACCTAGGAAAATAAAATTGATACTAATGAATCCGTTGTAGTTTGTACTCCCTTGTTCCCAATAAATAAATAAATAAATAAAAAGCTTAATTAAGAGAAAAAAAATGCGATGTGTAGTATGTTTTCCGTCAATTTAATACATGTTTTTCAATACGCAGAGTCTGATCTTTTAGGATAAGTGTTTCACTTGCGCTTTGATATATCATTCTCCAATTAGATACATATCAGTTGCATTGTTTTCGATGATAGGTTTCGTCATTTTTTCTTGCCTTATTCACGTATATAATGTATAAATGTGTGGACCCTCAAGTGGGTCAAAGTAAAATGACACCAATTTTAACCTTATTTTCACTTATTCTGTGAAAATAGCATTAAAAATGTTGTGATGATTAACTTCAAACAAGAATTGTGAGCTCGAGACTCATTCGAAGCATACTATCCCAACTGGGATATGAGTAAGGTTTGTATCCATCCTTCTTCTAAACTCTACCTAAAAGTAGGATTATACTGGATAAGTTTATTTGTTTTGTCGGTTTTTTCATTTGCTTTAAAACTACATGCTTTTTATATAAGTTGAATTATTAAATCTTTGCTTCATATATTCTAGATTGGTTTCTTCCAAGTTCCCAAGATATGATAGTGTTGTTGGCATAAGAAATTTTCATGTCATTGTATTTAAAATGTAGCATGACCATCTTAGACTTATCAATATTATCACACATACATATATTACGGGTTGTATCCACTAAGAACCCCGGCCGATGAGCATAGGGAATCTATACTCGAGCGTTCAACTGGGCCCGGAGATTTTTGTCTAACAAGAGTAAAAATCAATAAAAGTTTAACACGTAACATACGAAAAATATAAAAATAAAAATTCAGTACAAAAAAACAAAATCAGGTACAAAAAACAAAAATTCAGTACAAAAAACAAAAATTCAGTACAAAAAATAAAAATGTATTACAAAAGGTAAAAATTTAAAAAAAACACAAAAATCCGGTACAAAAAATAAAGAACAAAGAAAGAATATAGTACAATAAAAAATAAAATTCTACTATTACTTAAAATAAACTAGTATTTGCTTAAGTTTGAACCAATGACATCTAGTAAACGTTAAACATACTTGAATTAAAAATGGTTTTTAATCCTCTTCTATGGCCGGCTATCCTTAGGGGTGTTCACGAGCCGAACCGAACTGAGCGAGGGTATGCTCGTACTCGGCTCGTTTGCAAACCGAGCGGCTCGGCTTGGTTCGGATTTGCAAAATCGAGCCAAATGTTGTGCTCGTTGCTCGGCTCGTTTTAAAACCGAGCGGATCGGCTTGGTTCGGTTTGGCTCGGTTTCAAAATAAAACTTAATGTGAACCGGTCATCAGTTTAGTTTCACGGGCGGTTTTTTCCAAAACATTTTGCCGGCAATTTCAAAAGTTTGAAGCTATAGTGAACTGTGACATTTGGTATTTTTACGAACGATGATCCGTAATGGTTAGTGTACTAAACTTGATGTATTTAATACGTTAATAATTTAATATTTATTATTAAATTAATGTTGATAAAAAGTCTAGCACATAGTGTTATTTAAATGCATGGATTTGCATTTGGTGAAATTTCGAGTTCTCTGTACCGTTCTGCGGTGTTTTAACGAGCGTTGGTGACGACTCGATTAACGAATTTAGTAGATATGCTTGGTTTAGCATAAACTGATAAATCATAAATGTATAAATAATGTTAACGATGAAAACTGTGAATTTTGGTGTTAACTGTTGATTTTACTGACAACCGACTTTATCTGCGTTTTAGCCGGGCAAAATGGAATTAATTATTCAAATAATATTTAAGGTCATTATTTTTGACAAAAATTTGATCGTTTTAGTATGATTAAATATTCTATTAATTTTAGAATAAAAATCGTATTTTTATTAAATTTCCGGTACAAAGTTTATACACCGTAGGACTCAGATTATATCTGTTTTTATCTGTCTTAAACCATGAAAATTCATATGAGGCAAGTTTTCTAACACTTGTCACAAGGAGGATGATTCAAATCAAATGAAATATTTGGAAGATTTTTTTAGATTTTTGATAAATCACCCTCATCATTACTTATACCTACACAAGTTAACTCTCCACACAAACTTTTCTTTTCCTTTCCCTCCACCATACGTCTCCTCTCTCTCACCCTCTTCTCCATATTTTTTTTACTTCAATATTATATTCTTTAAGTTATATCAAGCCTAAGTGATTTTTGGAAGAGATTTGGCCAAGAATACACACACATTGTTTCTTACACCAAGGTAAAGCTCCATGCATTTTGGTTGTTCTTGAAAAGTTGTTCACCTAAGCATTTTGGGTTATAAATCAAATGGGTTTTGGGAGTAAAGATGATAATGTGTGTGTGTGTGAAACATGTGTGTGTGTATGAATGTGTGTGTGTGTGAAACGTAAATACATACACATATATGTATGTATGTATTGTAATGTATATATATATATATATATATATATATATGGGGGTTTATGTTCTTTCAAAATATACATACATGCATACATGAATGAGTTGCTTGGATGATGATTTTAATCATTTGCATGTACATATACATGTATATATATGTATGTGGATGTGAAATAAGCTACATGCATGAACACATATGTATGTATAAGTGGGTTTTATTGACATGCATGTATATATATGTAGGTAATCGTGTGTGTGTGTGTATATGTATGTTTATGAAAGAGTAATGATTTTTACGTACATGGATGGATGTATACATACGAATGTATGTATAGGTATGTATGTATGATTATTTCAAGTATACATAAGCATGAGGATAATGTATATATACATAAGTATATATATGGTAGAAAACATGACATGCATGATGGTTGTATATGTATGCATGCATGGGTATGTATGTAATTTTTTTTTATATTTGAAAAATAATAATAATAATTGCTATTTTATGAAATATATTAGATCTAATCTAAAAGTTATAATATACTTAAAAATATAAATATTTTTGTGGTAAATGAATAAAGAATGGTTATATAACTTAGCCATAATTTTTATTACTTTAAAATGGATGTTTTGATAAGATAAAAGCTATAAAAATAGAGTTTTCTATAAATATAATTTGGAACAGGTTATGTAACTATAAAAATAAATTTTAAAACATATTTAAAGTATAAAATGAAGTGGTTTTAGAATTGTAGTAACATAACGGTTATGGAGGACCGAAAATACGCGTTTTCGGCTATTTTTAACATATAAAAATAATCATTTTATGAATCTGATTTTGATCAGAAAATTTTATAAGTTTTTATGATAAAAATATGTAAATTTTAATATATAAGTGTTGTAAGAAAAGTATAAAAATGAAATATTTGAAAATTATGACTACATATAACGTAAAAACGTCGTTTTAATGCAAAAATTCGACATAATTAGGTAACTGATTTTAATCAGCAAATTTGATATAAAAATAAGTATAAAAATACTTATTTTGAAATATTAGAAGTGACTTAGGTTATAATGCATGTGAATGTGCTTATACGTTGCGTTTCGGTTTTGTCAGTAAAATGCGATGAAATTGTCATTTTTGACAAGTTGTTATAAATAATTAAGTTTGGAGTTCAAATAGATTTTTAACAAAGATAACTTAATTATTTGGATATAATATGACTTAAAAACGTTAACTTATGATTTATGATAAATAACTAAATTCGAGTCACCAACGGGTCGTTTGTGTGAAATTTGTTTTCCCTTAGTGGAATGTATTTAAGTCTAGTTAAGTTGGGTGAACAACTTACATGATGGACTTTTATTTAGACTGTTAATGTGTCCCTTGGGTTTTAGGGCGCTAGTGAGAACAGTCGGGTTATCTGGAAATCTTTGTTGCTAGCAGGAACGCATTGAGGTGAGTTTCACGGCCCCTTTATTTATAATGTTTTTGGTTTTTGATAAACCGGGGGAGAAACATACCGGGAAAAGAAAGATTTAAATTGTAATGTATGGTTTGGAGTGATATGTGACTTAGATAGCTCTTGAGTAAGTGCAGCCATTTGTATATGTGTTCTCTGTGTATTCGCTCCAGAGGGGATTCGTTCCCGCAGTCATAATCATTAGTCTCGGGGGAGGGACCGCAGGATATATTGGTAGATCTATCGGGTTTGACAACCCACTCCCCGACCAGCTGTCATGGTCCGTGAGTAACGGGAGCAATATATGTTGAGGGGTGTTCGCACCTTGGTTTTGGTTTGATTATGGGCTCATGGTGTCTATCGTATTGTAGTACCTAGCTAGTCTACGATGAGTTCTCTATCACGATGTTTTTGATACATTACGTTCTTTTCCTTTGCTTAAATGTTTTTATATGAAAACCTGTGAACTCACCAACCCGTTTGGTTGACACTTGCTTTTAAATTTGGTATGTTTCTCAGGTAAGTAGCATGATGATGGGAAAGGAAAGGAAAGGAAACCGGTTCTAGTTAGCGAGCGTGCTTTGGGATATTTATCTGGGACCGGTTATCTAGATGTTAAAACTGATGTTTGTTAAACTTGTAATGTTTTAACAATTATCGATAACTTTTTATATAAATATCCATGTTTTATTTAAATCGTTCGCTTAACTTATGCTTTTGTTCATTACTGTCGACACCAAGACTCTGTTAAGACTTCCGCTGCGGGTCGGGTGTGACAGTAAAAGTGGCATCAGAGCCTAGGTTATAGCGAACTAGTAAAATATTTTTATAAATCTAGACTATAACCAATCAAACATTATTTCCAGAACGGTTTCTTTCCCAATATGGTATTGCATGCGTACTTAGCCTGAGAAAATTGATAAACATTGATGTGTCTTTATTAGTACATGACTAACCAAATTTTTATGGATGTTCTTCTTTCTCTAGATGGTTGATCCTGTGATTGACGTGCACGACTCTAGTAGTGAGCTCGATTTATTGTTTTACTCATATATCGATTTAGGCCTAGATTCATTGAGGCCCGAGGGTTGTGGATGGTTATCTGCGTCAGATGACGAGATAGATCCCACAAAAATATATTCCTTAGCCCCACATATATTGGTTTCACAGTATTGTCTCCACCTATTAGGGTGTTATATACATGTCGGAGGAGACGTGACCTCGGTAAGAGGCCACACACTGATAATGACGAAGCTCTTACTTACTCTAAGACCTATACTGGACAACATTTCAATTGCACTGAGGGCAGGTGCGAGTCAATTGGTTAGATTGGGGGACTGTGAGATTACATGGTGTGATCCCAAGTTTTGAGCAAGGGGACCCTCTACTACAGTGGTTGGGTATATGACTCAGGGAGAGTCGTTGGATTTGCTGATCGTTACTCCGACAGCGCGATAAGCTCAGTATGAGAGCACTATTAAGAGGCCACATATCAGCTTATTGACATGCAAACTGAGGGATTAGACTCAGTACAGCATAGTTACTCACCATTTTATTTGATGACCCTCCCACAACATTTATGTAGTTGGTTTAAGAGATATGTTTAATTTGTTATAAGTGTTGTATTCACTTTGAGTTGTTAGTTCTAATATATCTTTAGTAGGACTAAGTGTTTCGTTGACCATATGTTTTATAAAAATTCATTTAATTATTTGAATAATACAAGAAATCACTCATGGCTACTTCCCATGAAACCAGAGGGAAGATTGATTCAAATCGTTTCCCCATAAGCGCCAAAGAATTATCACAGTATATCTCGCGACATGTTGTAGTGGCTTTAGCTCAAAGAGACTCAAACAACGACAACGGGAAGTGTTAACCATGAGGTTGTACTTACAAAACTTTTCAAGTGTGAAACTAGCGTTTGTTTACCAGCACTGAGGGATAGATATAATGCGCTGGATTGAAATAATGGAGTAAGTTATATGATACTAGTGGTTGTACCTTAGACCACTAAATGAAGTATGTAGTTTGCTCGTTCCACGATGAAGCGTTGACATGGTGGAACGCCTTGTTACAAGCAAAAAGGAGAAGCTGCTGCATACAACCTCCCTTGGGATGAGCTTAAGGAACTAATGTTGAGGGAATATTGCCCAATAAGTGAAGTGTAGAAGCTAGAGGTTGAGGTTTAGAATCATGTTATGATAGGTGATGAGATTTGAGACTAAGCAACTATATTTCATGAACTTGCGAGGTTAGTTCCAAGACTGATTAACCTAAGTAAGTAAGGATAGAGCGATATATCTGGGGCTTGTCACATCAGATTAGGCACATGGTTGTTGATCCCCACCAGTAGTGAACACATCTAATTCAAATATTATATTGTTCGAATTGATTTTGGAACTTTGAAATTGAATGGATGTTATTTATTGGTTAATTTGAACAGAAATTTTTGTCCTAAGTGTGAAATGAAAGAAATAAGAAAACAAACATATGATGAGTATACTACTATGCCTGGCCAACATATTAGTGCACCCATGATATGAGTGTGGTCTTACGGATATCATTTTATATTAAGGTCATTGAAAATAGGTAAGGTGTTAAGAATTTACTTTGGTTTGTACTTCCACTTTTGTGTAAATGGGAATTTTGTCGGGATTTGGCAATTTAGACAAGAAGGTGATGGAAGCAAGTAAGATACCTACTAGTGTAGAGAAGAAACCCTTTGAAAGAAATAGGAAAAAATTTTGATAATCGTTTTGGTAATTAGAAAAGTAGGAATCAGGGTCCGGAAAAATTCTGCACTTCAAACACATCAGAAGTTCAATGTTGTAGGTTGGTGTGTGAATGATGATGTAAGATAGGGGATCAAATTCAAACATACATAAGTTACCTCTAGAGCCAAATGGAGGAAATATAAGTTGCTTCGAATGGGGAGAAAATGATCATTTTAGGAAGGATTGCCGAAAGTTGAAGCCTACCAATGTAGAAGTTGAGATTTCGAGATGAATGCGGGTACTGCTCGTGAAGACTCGTTTGTGGTGATTGGTATGTTCCTTTTTAATAATTAGTTTGCATCTATATTGTTTGATACGAAAGTCGATCTAAGTTTTGTGTCAAAGGAAGTTGAACATTTGCTTGATTTTAAATCAAGTTTATTAGATAAGCTTTATCATATAGATTTGACAAATGGTAAGCTAATTGAGTCTGATGAGATCATTAAAGTATGTACGTTGCAGCTAGAAAATAATTCATTTAAGATTGATCTCATACATGATACATGTGGAACTTGGTAGCTTTGATATTGTAGTCGGTTTAGATTGGTTATCTAAAAAAAAACCATACGGAATTAGTTTGTTTCTAAAAGATGATTCGTTTATCTCTTCCTAACGATGACGTCCTAGTTGTTAGAGGTGAACTGAAGAAACCTACCTTGAAAATGATCAACGTTATGAAGACACAAAAGTTGAAAAGTCAAGGATCAAGGTTACCTGTTGTTCGAGAATAATAATAAAAAAAAAAGGTTTTCCCAGAAGATCTGTCGGTAATGCCTCTGTCAAGATAGATCGAGTTTCGAATCGACCTTGTGCCAGGTGCGGCACCAATTGCGAAAGCCCCATATCGACTAACACCTTTTGAAATGCAGGAGTTGTCCAATCAGTTACAAGAATTGTTAGACAAAGGATTGTTAGACCAAGTTTTTGTTCTTGAGGAGCACTGGTCTTATTCGTCAAACAGAAAGATAGGTCAATGAGGATGTGCATTGAATATAGAGAGTTAAATAAATCACCATCAAGAATCGGTATCCCTTGCCGAGGATTGAGGATTTGTTTGATCAATTGTATGGTTCGAGTTTCTATTCAAAGATCAATTTACGTTCAAGATACCACCAATTGAAGATTGTGGAAGAAGATATTCCAAAGACCGCTTTCAGGACACGCTATGGGCATTATGAGTTCTTAGTCATGCCTTTCGGGTTAACGAATGCACCTGCGGCATTTATGGACCTAATGAATAGGGTTTGTAGACCTTATTTGGATAAGTTTGTAATTTTCTACTTATCTATTCAAAGAGCAAGGAAGACCATGAACTTCATCTGAAGTTGGTTTTAGAATTGTTAAAGAATGAGAAGCTTTATGCTAAGTTCTCCAAATGTCAGTTCTGGATTCGAGAAGTTCAATTTATGGGTCATGTCATAAACGAGAAATGTATCCAAGTGGATCCCATGAAAATTGAAGCAATCAAGAATTGGAGTACGCCTACATCTCCAACTGAAATACGTCAGTTTTTGGGACTGACTGGTTATTATAGAAGGTTCATTGAGAATTTTTCTAAGATTGCACAATCGTTAACTTTATTGACTCAGAAGGATCAGAAGTTTGACTTGGGCACCAAGCAAGAAGAAGCTTTCCAACTTTTGAAGCATAAATTATGTACCGCACCTATTTTATCACTTCCTGATGGAAATGATGGTTTTGTGGTATATTGCGATGCATCACGACAAGGTCTTGGATGTGTTTTAATGCAACGGGATAAGGTGATAGAATACGCTTCGCGACAATTTAAAATCCATGAGAAAAATTACACCACCCATGATTTAGAATTGGGGACGGTTGTTTTTGCGCTCAAGATATGGAGACATTATCTCTATGGGACGAAGTGTACTATTTTCACCGATCACAAAAGTCTTAAACACATATTCGATCAAAAAGATCTAAATATGAGACAACGTAAGTGGGTCGAACTGCTCAATGATTACGATTGTGAAATTTGTTATCATCCTGGAAAGGCGAACGTGGTGGTAGATGCTTTGAGCAGAAAGGTTAATGACAAAACTTTACGTTTGCATTGGGTTTAACTATCCAAACGAGCCTTACCGCTCAAATTCGTGAGGCACAACTTGAGGCACTTAAAGTTGAAAATGTCAAAGCCGAAGGCCTACACCGAGTGGTTAAAGAATTAATCCCAAAGTCCGATGAAATTTTATATTTCATGGATCGTATATGGGTATCGTGTTTTGGTAACTTTCGTGAGTTAGTATTGGATGAAGCTCACAAGTCATATTATTCAATACATCCAAGGTTGGATAAGATGTATAAAGATTTAAAAGAAATTGTTTCAAGGCATGGCGTTCCTGTGTCGATCATATCTAACAGGGACAGTCAGTTTACATCAAGGTTTTGGCAATCTTTGCAAAAAGCCTTGGGTACTCGTCTAGATATGAGCACTGCTTGTCATCCATAGACAGATGGTCAGAGCGAAAGAACTATTTAAACACTTGAGGATATGCTTCGGGCATGCGTGCTTGATTTTGGTGGTAGCTGGGATGTTCATTTACCGCTAGCGGAATTTTCTTATAACAATAGTTACCACTCGAGTATTAAAGATGCACCATTCGAAGCCCTTTATGGTAGAAAGTGTTGCTCGCCGTTGTGTTGGGCAGAAGTTGGTGAAAAACAAATTACTGGAACTGGAATTATTCAAGAGACCACTAATAAGGTCTTTCGAATAAAGGATAGGTTGAAAGTTGCCATGGATAGGCAGAAAAATACATGTTATGCTGACAATCGACGGAAACCGTTGAAATTCCAGGTCGAAGATCTTATAATATTAAAAGTCTCGCCTTGAAAAGGAGTCGTTAGATTTGGCAATCAAGGGAAGCTTAGTCCCCGTTATGTTGGACCTTTCGAGATTTTGGATCGAATGGGTCCAGTTGCGTATCGACTCAAGTTACCATCGCAGCTTTGCGGTGTGCACGATGTATTTCATGTACCTAACTTGAAGAAATGTTTTTCTGATGAGACGACTGTTGTTCCGATTGAAGAGATTCATGTTGATGAAAAACTTCATTTTGTCGAAGAGCCGATTGAGATCTCAGATTGGGAAATTCATAAACTTCGACGTAGTCGGATCAAGTTAGTAAAGTGAGGTGGAATTCAAGACGCGGCCCAGAATTTACTTGGGAGCGCGAGGATCAGATGAAAAAAAAAAAAAAAAAAAAAAGTATCCCCACCTGTTACTTATGATGTGAAAAGGTCGTAGTGGTTTATAATTTCGGGACGAAATTTCTTAAACCAGGGGAGACTGTGACATTTGGTATTTTTACGAACGATGATCCGTAATGGTTAGTGTACTAAACTTGATGTATTTAATACGTTAATAATTTAATATTTATTATTAAATTAATGTTGATAAAAAGTCTAGCACATAGTGTTATTTAAATGCATGGATTTGCATTTGGTGAAATTTCGAGTTCTCTGTACCGTTCTGCGGTGTTTTAACGAGCGTTGGTGACGACTCGATTAACGAATTTAGTAGATATGCTTGGTTTAGCATAAACTGATAAATCATAAATGTATAAATAATGTTAACGATGAAAACTGTGAATTTTGGTGTTAACTGTTGATTTTACTGACAACCGACTTTATCTGCGTTTTAGCCGGGCAAAATGGAATTAATTATTCAAATAATATTTAAGGTCATTATTTTTGACAAAAATTTGATCGTTTTAGTATGATTAAATATTCTATTAATTTTAGAATAAAAATCGTATTTTTATTAAATTTCCGGTACAAAGTTTATACACCGTAGGACTCAGATTATATCTGTTTTTATCTGTCTTAAACCATGAAAATTCATATGAGGCAAGTTTTCTAACACTTGTCACAAGGAGGATGATTCAAATCAAATGAAATATTTGGAAGATTTTTTTAGATTTTTGATAAATCACCCTCATCATTACTTATACCTACACAAGTTAACTCTCCACACAAACTTTTCTTTTCCTTTCCCTCCACCATACGTCTCCTCTCTCTCACCCTCTTCTCCATATTTTTTTTACTTCAATATTATATTCTTTAAGTTATATCAAGCCTAAGTGATTTTTGGAAGAGATTTGGCCAAGAATACACACACATTGTTTCTTACACCAAGGTAAAGCTCCATGCATTTTGGTTGTTCTTGAAAAGTTGTTCACCTAAGCATTTTGGGTTATAAATCAAATGGGTTTTGGGAGTAAAGATGATAATGTGTGTGTGTGTGAAACATGTGTGTGTGTATGAATGTGTGTGTGTGTGAAACGTAAATACATACACATATATGTATGTATGTATTGTAATGTATATATATATATATATATGGGGGTTTATGTTCTTTCAAAATATACATACATGCATACATGAATGAGTTGCTTGGATGATGATTTTAATCATTTGCATGTACATATACATGTATATATATGTATGTGGATGTGAAATAAGCTACATGCATGAACACATATGTATGTATAAGTGGGTTTTATTGACATGCATGTATATATATGTAGGTAATCGTGTGTGTGTGTGTGTATATGTATGTTTATGAAAGAGTAATGATTTTTACGTACATGGATGGATGTATACATACGAATGTATGTATAGGTATGTATGTATGATTATTTCAAGTATACATAAGCATGAGGATAATGTATATATACATAAGTATATATATGGTAGAAAACATGACATGCATGATGGTTGTATATGTATGCATGCATGGGTATGTATGTAATTTTTTTTTATATTTGAAAAATAATAATAATAATTGCTATTTTATGAAATATATTAGATCTAATCTAAAAGTTATAATATACTTAAAAATATAAATATTTTTGTGGTAAATGAATAAAGAATGGTTATATAACTTAGCCATAATTTTTATTACTTTAAAATGGATGTTTTGATAAGATAAAAGCTATAAAAATAGAGTTTTCTATAAATATAATTTGGAACAGGTTATGTAACTATAAAAATAAATTTTAAAACATATTTAAAGTAT
The DNA here is from genome assembly GCA_009363875.1 of Mikania micrantha. Taxonomy (NCBI): domain Eukaryota; kingdom Viridiplantae; phylum Streptophyta; class Magnoliopsida; order Asterales; family Asteraceae; genus Mikania; species Mikania micrantha. The sequence goes on along the minus strand of CM018687.1, from coordinate 56,938,033 downwards.
AAAATGAAGTGGTTTTAGAATTGTAGTAACATAACGGTTATGGAGGACCGAAAATACGCGTTTTCGGCTATTTTTAACATATAAAAATAATCATTTTATGAATCTGATTTTGATCAGAAAATGTTATAAGTTTTTATGATAAAAATATGTAAATTTTAATATATAAGTGTTGTAAGAAAAGTATAAAAATGAAATATTTGAAAATTATGACTACATATAACGTAAAAACGTCGTTTTAATGCAAAAATTCGACATAATTAGGTAACTGATTTTAATCAGCAAATTTGATATAAAAATAAGTATAAAAATACTTATTTTGAAATATTAGAAGTGACTTAGGTTATAATGCATGTGAATGTGCTTATACGTTGCGTTTCGGTTTTGTCAGTAAAATGCGATGAAATTGTCATTTTTGACAAGTTGTTATAAATAATTAAGTTTGGAGTTCAAATAGATTTTTAACAAAGATAACTTAATTATTTGGATATAATATGACTTAAAAACGTTAACTTATGATTTATGATAAATAACTAAATTCGAGTCACCAACGGGTCGTTTGTGTGAAATTTGTTTTCCCTTAGTGGAATGTATTTAAGTCTAGTTAAGTTGGGTGAACAACTTACATGATGGACTTTTATTTAGACTGTTAATGTGTCCCTTGGGTTTTAGGGCGCTAGTGAGAACAGTCGGGTTATCTGGAAATCTTTGTTGCTAGCAGGAACGCATTGAGGTGAGTTTCACGGCCCCTTTATTTATAATGTTTTTGGTTTTTGATAAACCGGGGGAGAAACATACCGGGAAAAGAAAGATTTAAATTGTAATGTATGGTTTGGAGTGATATGTGACTTAGATAGCTCTTGAGTAAGTGCAGCCATTTGTATATGTGTTCTCTGTGTATTCGCTCCAGAGGGGATTCGTTCCCGCAGTCATAATCATTAGTCTCGGGGGAGGGACCGCAGGATATATTGGTAGATCTATCGGGTTTGACAACCCACTCCCCGACCAGCTGTCATGGTCCGTGAGTAACGGGAGCAATATATGTTGAGGGGTGTTCGCACCTTGGTTTTGGTTTGATTATGGGCTCATGGTGTCTATCGTATTGTAGTACCTAGCTAGTCTACGATGAGTTCTCTATCACGATGTTTTTGATACATTACGTTCTTTTCCTTTGCTTAAATGTTTTTATATGAAAACCTGTGAACTCACCAACCCGTTTGGTTGACACTTGCTTTTAAATTTGGTATGTTTCTCAGGTAAGTAGCATGATGATGGGAAAGGAAAGGAAAGGAAACCGGTTCTAGTTAGCGAGCGTGCTTTGGGATATTTATCTGGGACCGGTTATCTAGATGTTAAAACTGATGTTTGTTAAACTTGTAATGTTTTAACAATTATCGATAACTTTTTATATAAATATCCATGTTTTATTTAAATCGTTCGCTTAACTTATGCTTTTGTTCATTACTGTCGACACCAAGACTCTGTTAAGACTTCCGCTGCGGGTCGGGTGTGACAGTAAAAGTGGCATCAGAGCCTAGGTTATAGCGAACTAGTAAAATATTTTTATAAATCTAGACTATAACCAATCAAACATTATTTCCAGAACGGTTTCTTTCCCAATATGGTATTGCATGCGTACTTAGCCTGAGAAAATTGATAAACATTGATGTGTCTTTATTAGTACATGACTAACCAAATTTTTATGGATGTTCTTCTTTCTCTAGATGGTTGATCCTGTGATTGACGTGCACGACTCTAGTAGTGAGCTCGATTTATTGTTTTACTCATATATCGATTTAGGCCTAGATTCATTGAGGCCCGAGGGTTGTGGATGGTTATCTGCGTCAGATGACGAGATAGATCCCACAAAAATATATTCCTTAGCCCCACATATATTGGTTTCACAGTATTGTCTCCACCTATTAGGGTGTTATATACATGTCGGAGGAGACGTGACCTCGGTAAGAGGCCACACACTGATAATGACGAAGCTCTTACTTACTCTAAGACCTATACTGGACAACATTTCAATTGCACTGAGGGCAGGTGCGAGTCAATTGGTTAGATTGGGGGACTGTGAGATTACATGGTGTGATCCCAAGTTTTGAGCAAGGGGACCCTCTACTACAGTGGTTGGGTATATGACTCAGGGAGAGTCGTTGGATTTGCTGATCGTTACTCCGACAGCGCGATAAGCTCAGTATGAGAGCACTATTAAGAGGCCACATATCAGCTTATTGACATGCAAACTGAGGGATTAGACTCAGTACAGCATAGTTACTCACCATTTTATTTGATGACCCTCCCACAACATTTATGTAGTTGGTTTAAGAGATATGTTTAATTTGTTATAAGTGTTGTATTCACTTTGAGTTGTTAGTTCTAATATATCTTTAGTAGGACTAAGTGTTTCGTTGACCATATGTTTTATAAAAATTCATTTAATTATTTGAATAATACAAGAAATCACTCATGGCTACTTCCCATGAAACCAGAGGGAAGATTGATTCAAATCGTTTCCCCATAAGCGCCAAAGAATTATCACAGTATATCTCGCGACATGTTGTAGTGGCTTTAGCTCAAAGAGACTCAAACAACGACAACGGGAAGTGTTAACCATGAGGTTGTACTTACAAAACTTTTCAAGTGTGAAACTAGCGTTTGTTTACCAGCACTGAGGGATAGATATAATGCGCTGGATTGAAATAATGGAGTAAGTTATATGATACTAGTGGTTGTACCTTAGACCACTAAATGAAGTATGTAGTTTGCTCGTTCCACGATGAAGCGTTGACATGGTGGAACGCCTTGTTACAAGCAAAAAGGAGAAGCTGCTGCATACAACCTCCCTTGGGATGAGCTTAAGGAACTAATGTTGAGGGAATATTGCCCAATAAGTGAAGTGTAGAAGCTAGAGGTTGAGGTTTAGAATCATGTTATGATAGGTGATGAGATTTGAGACTAAGCAACTATATTTCATGAACTTGCGAGGTTAGTTCCAAGACTGATTAACCTAAGTAAGTAAGGATAGAGCGATATATCTGGGGCTTGTCACATCAGATTAGGCACATGGTTGTTGATCCCCACCAGTAGTGAACACATCTAATTCAAATATTATATTGTTCGAATTGATTTTGGAACTTTGAAATTGAATGGATGTTATTTATTGGTTAATTTGAACAGAAATTTTTGTCCTAAGTGTGAAATGAAAGAAATAAGAAAACAAACATATGATGAGTATACTACTATGCCTGGCCAACATATTAGTGCACCCATGATATGAGTGTGGTCTTACGGATATCATTTTATATTAAGGTCATTGAAAATAGGTAAGGTGTTAAGAATTTACTTTGGTTTGTACTTCCACTTTTGTGTAAATGGGAATTTTGTCGGGATTTGGCAATTTAGACAAGAAGGTGATGGAAGCAAGTAAGATACCTACTAGTGTAGAGAAGAAACCCTTTGAAAGAAATAGGAAAAAATTTTGATAATCGTTTTGGTAATTAGAAAAGTAGGAATCAGGGTCCGGAAAAATTCTGCACTTCAAACACATCAGAAGTTCAATGTTGTAGGTTGGTGTGTGAATGATGATGTAAGATAGGGGATCAAATTCAAACATACATAAGTTACCTCTAGAGCCAAATGGAGGAAATATAAGTTGCTTCGAATGGGGAGAAAATGATCATTTTAGGAAGGATTGCCGAAAGTTGAAGCCTACCAATGTAGAAGTTGAGATTTCGAGATGAATGCGGGTACTGCTCGTGAAGACTCGTTTGTGGTGATTGGTATGTTCCTTTTTAATAATTAGTTTGCATCTATATTGTTTGATACGAAAGTCGATCTAAGTTTTGTGTCAAAGGAAGTTGAACATTTGCTTGATTTTAAATCAAGTTTATTAGATAAGCTTTATCATATAGATTTGACAAATGGTAAGCCAATTGAGTCTGATGAGATCATTAAAGTATGTACGTTGCAGCTAGAAAATAATTCATTTAAGATTGATCTCATACATGATACATGTGGAACTTGGTAGCTTTGATATTGTAGTCGGTTTAGATTGGTTATCTAAAAAAAAACCATACGGAATTAGTTTGTTTCTAAAAGATGATTCGTTTATCTCTTCCTAACGATGACGTCCTAGTTGTTAGAGGTGAACTGAAGAAACCTACCTTGAAAATGATCAACGTTATGAAGACACAAAAGTTGAAAAGTCAAGGATCAAGGTTACCTGTTGTTCGAGAATAATAATAAAAAAAAAAGGTTTTCCCAGAAGATCTGTCGGTAATGCCTCTGTCAAGATAGATCGAGTTTCGAATCGACCTTGTGCCAGGTGCGGCACCAATTGCGAAAGCCCCATATCGACTAACACCTTTTGAAATGCAGGAGTTGTCCAATCAGTTACAAGAATTGTTAGACAAAGGATTGTTAGACCAAGTTTTTGTTCTTGAGGAGCACTGGTCTTATTCGTCAAACAGAAAGATAGGTCAATGAGGATGTGCATTGAATATAGAGAGTTAAATAAATCACCATCAAGAATCGGTATCCCTTGCCGAGGATTGAGGATTTGTTTGATCAATTGTATGGTTCGAGTTTCTATTCAAAGATCAATTTACGTTCAAGATACCACCAATTGAAGATTGTGGAAGAAGATATTCCAAAGACCGCTTTCAGGACACGCTATGGGCATTATGAGTTCTTAGTCATGCCTTTCGGGTTAACGAATGCACCTGCGGCATTTATGGACCTAATGAATAGGGTTTGTAGACCTTATTTGGATAAGTTTGTAATTTTCTACTTATCTATTCAAAGAGCAAGGAAGACCATGAACTTCATCTGAAGTTGGTTTTAGAATTGTTAAAGAATGAGAAGCTTTATGCTAAGTTCTCCAAATGTCAGTTCTGGATTCGAGAAGTTCAATTTATGGGTCATGTCATAAACGAGAAATGTATCCAAGTGGATCCCATGAAAATTGAAGCAATCAAGAATTGGAGTACGCCTACATCTCCAACTGAAATACGTCAGTTTTTGGGACTGACTGGTTATTATAGAAGGTTCATTGAGAATTTTTCTAAGATTGCACAATCGTTAACTTTATTGACTCAGAAGGATCAGAAGTTTGACTTGGGCACCAAGCAAGAAGAAGCTTTCCAACTTTTGAAGCATAAATTATGTACCGCACCTATTTTATCACTTCCTGATGGAAATGATGGTTTTGTGGTATATTGCGATGCATCACGACAAGGTCTTGGATGTGTTTTAATGCAACGGGATAAGGTGATAGAATACGCTTCGCGACAATTTAAAATCCATGAGAAAAATTACACCACCCATGATTTAGAATTGGGGACGGTTGTTTTTGCGCTCAAGATATGGAGACATTATCTCTATGGGACGAAGTGTACTATTTTCACCGATCACAAAAGTCTTAAACACATATTCGATCAAAAAGATCTAAATATGAGACAACGTAAGTGGGTCGAACTGCTCAATGATTACGATTGTGAAATTTGTTATCATCCTGGAAAGGCGAACGTGGTGGTAGATGCTTTGAGCAGAAAGGTTAATGACAAAACTTTACGTTTGCATTGGGTTTAACTATCCAAACGAGCCTTACCGCTCAAATTCGTGAGGCACAACTTGAGGCACTTAAAGTTGAAAATGTCAAAGCCGAAGGCCTACACCGAGTGGTTAAAGAATTAATCCCAAAGTCCGATGAAATTTTATATTTCATGGATCGTATATGGGTATCGTGTTTTGGTAACTTTCGTGAGTTAGTATTGGATGAAGCTCACAAGTCATATTATTCAATACATCCAAGGTTGGATAAGATGTATAAAGATTTAAAAGAAATTGTTTCAAGGCATGGCGTTCCTGTGTCGATCATATCTAACAGGGACAGTCAGTTTACATCAAGGTTTTGGCAATCTTTGCAAAAAGCCTTGGGTACTCGTCTAGATATGAGCACTGCTTGTCATCCATAGACAGATGGTCAGAGCGAAAGAACTATTTAAACACTTGAGGATATGCTTCGGGCATGCGTGCTTGATTTTGGTGGTAGCTGGGATGTTCATTTACCGCTAGCGGAATTTTCTTATAACAATAGTTACCACTCGAGTATTAAAGATGCACCATTCGAAGCCCTTTATGGTAGAAAGTGTTGCTCGCCGTTGTGTTGGGCAGAAGTTGGTGAAAAACAAATTACTGGAACTGGAATTATTCAAGAGACCACTAATAAGGTCTTTCGAATAAAGGATAGGTTGAAAGTTGCCATGGATAGGCAGAAAAATACATGTTATGCTGACAATCGACGGAAACCGTTGAAATTCCAGGTCGAAGATCTTATAATATTAAAAGTCTCGCCTTGAAAAGGAGTCGTTAGATTTGGCAATCAAGGGAAGCTTAGTCCCCGTTATGTTGGACCTTTCGAGATTTTGGATCGAATGGGTCCAGTTGCGTATCGACTCAAGTTACCATCGCAGCTTTGCGGTGTGCACGATGTATTTCATGTACCTAACTTGAAGAAATGTTTTTCTGATGAGACGACTGTTGTTCCGATTGAAGAGATTCATGTTGATGAAAAACTTCATTTTGTCGAAGAGCCGATTGAGATCTCAGATTGGGAAATTCATAAACTTCGACGTAGTCGGATCAAGTTAGTAAAGTGAGGTGGAATTCAAGACGCGGCCCAGAATTTACTTGGGAGCGCGAGGATCAGATGAAAAAAAAAAAAAAAAAAAAAGTATCCCCACCTGTTACTTATGATGTGAAAAGGTCGTAGTGGTTTATAATTTCGGGACGAAATTTCTTAAACCAGGGGAGACTGTGACATTTGGTATTTTTACGAACGATGATCCGTAATGGTTAGTGTACTAAACTTGATGTATTTAATACGTTAATAATTTAATATTTATTATTAAATTAATGTTGATAAAAAGTCTAGCACATAGTGTTATTTAAATGCATGGATTTGCATTTGGTGAAATTTCGAGTTCTCTGTACCGTTCTGCGGTGTTTTAACGAGCGTTGGTGACGACTCGATTAACGAATTTAGTAGATATGCTTGGTTTAGCATAAACTGATAAATCATAAATGTATAAATAATGTTAACGATGAAAACTGTGAATTTTGGTGTTAACTGTTGATTTTACTGACAACCGACTTTATCTGCGTTTTAGCCGGGCAAAATGGAATTAATTATTCAAATAATATTTAAGGTCATTATTTTTGACAAAAATTTGATCGTTTTAGTATGATTAAATATTCTATTAATTTTAGAATAAAAATCGTATTTTTATTAAATTTCCGGTACAAAGTTTATACACCGTAGGACTCAGATTATATCTGTTTTTATCTGTCTTAAACCATGAAAATTCATATGAGGCAAGTTTTCTAACACTTGTCACAAGGAGGATGATTCAAATCAAATGAAATATTTGGAAGATTTTTTTAGATTTTTGATAAATCACCCTCATCATTACTTATACCTACACAAGTTAACTCTCCACACAAACTTTTCTTTTCCTTTCCCTCCACCATACGTCTCCTCTCTCTCACCCTCTTCTCCATATTTTTTTTACTTCAATATTATATTCTTTAAGTTATATCAAGCCTAAGTGATTTTTGGAAGAGATTTGGCCAAGAATACACACACATTGTTTCTTACACCAAGGTAAAGCTCCATGCATTTTGGTTGTTCTTGAAAAGTTGTTCACCTAAGCATTTTGGGTTATAAATCAAATGGGTTTTGGGAGTAAAGATGATAATGTGTGTGTGTGTGAAACATGTGTGTGTGTATGAATGTGTGTGTGTGTGAAACGTAAATACATACACATATATGTATGTATGTATTGTAATGTATATATATATATATATATGGGGGTTTATGTTCTTTCAAAATATACATACATGCATACATGAATGAGTTGCTTGGATGATGATTTTAATCATTTGCATGTACATATACATGTATATATATGTATGTGGATGTGAAATAAGCTACATGCATGAACACATATGTATGTATAAGTGGGTTTTATTGACATGCATGTATATATATGTAGGTAATCGTGTGTGTGTGTGTATATGTATGTTTATGAAAGAGTAATGATTTTTACATACATGGATGGATGTATACATACGAATGTATGTATAGGTATGTATGTATGATTATTTCAAGTATACATAAGCATGAGGATAATGTATATATACATAAGTATATATATGGTAGAAAACATGACATGCATGATGGTTGTATATGTATGCATGCATGGGTATGTATGTAATTTTTTTTATATTTGAAAAATAATAATAATAATTGCTATTTTATGAAATATATTAGATCTAATCTAAAAGTTATAATATACTTAAAAATATAAATATTTTTGTGGTAAATGAATAAAGAATGGTTATATAACTTAGCCATAATTTTTATTACTTTAAAATGGATGTTTTGATAAGATAAAAGCTATAAAAATAGAGTTTTCTATAAATATAATTTGGAACAGGTTATGTAACTATAAAAATAAATTTTAAAACATATTTAAAGTATAAAATGAAGTGGTTTTAGAATTGTAGTAACATAACGGTTATGGAGGACCGAAAATACGCGTTTTCGGCTATTTTTAACATATAAAAATAATCATTTTATGAATCTGATTTTGATCAGAAAATTTTATAAGTTTTTATGATAAAAATATGTAAATTTTAATATATAAGTGTTGTAAGAAAAGTATAAAAATGAAATATTTGAAAATTATGACTACATATAACGTAAAAACGTCGTTTTAATGCAAAAATTCGACATAATTAGGTAACTGATTTTAATCAGCAAATTTGATATAAAAATAAGTATAAAAATACTTATTTTGAAATATTAGAAGTGACTTAGGTTATAATGCATGTGAATGTGCTTATACGTTGCGTTTCGGTTTTGTCAGTAAAATGCGATGAAATTGTCATTTTTGACAAGTTGTTATAAATAATTAAGTTTGGAGTTCAAATAGATTTTTAACAAAGATAACTTAATTATTTGGATATAATATGACTTAAAAACGTTAACTTATGATTTATGATAAATAACTAAATTCGAGTCACCAACGGGTCGTTTGTGTGAAATTTGTTTTCCCTTAGTGGAATGTATTTAAGTCTAGTTAAGTTGGGTGAACAACTTACATGATGGACTTTTATTTAGACTGTTAATGTGTCCCTTGGGTTTTAGGGCGCTAGTGAGAACAGTCGGGTTATCTGGAAATCTTTGTTGCTAGCAGGAACGCATTGAGGTGAGTTTCACGGCCCCTTTATTTATAATGTTTTTGGTTTTTGATAAACCGGGGGAGAAACATACCGGGAAAAGAAAGATTTAAATTGTAATGTATGGTTTGGAGTGATATGTGACTTAGATAGCTCTTGAGTAAGTGCAGCCATTTGTATATGTGTTCTCTGTGTATTCGCTCCAGAGGGGATTCGTTCCCGCAGTCATAATCATTAGTCTCGGGGGAGGGACCGCAGGATATATTGGTAGATCTATCGGGTTTGACAACCCACTCCCCGACCAGCTGTCATGGTCCGTGAGTAACGGGAGCAATATATGTTGAGGGGTGTTCGCACCTTGGTTTTGGTTTGATTATGGGCTCATGGTGTCTATCGTATTGTAGTACCTAGCTAGTCTACGATGAGTTCTCTATCACGATGTTTTTGATACATTACGTTCTTTTCCTTTGCTTAAATGTTTTTATATGAAAACCTGTGAACTCACCAACCCGTTTGGTTGACACTTGCTTTTAAATTTGGTATGTTTCTCAGGTAAGTAGCATGATGATGGGAAAGGAAAGGAAAGGAAACCGGTTCTAGTTAGCGAGCGTGCTTTGGGATATTTATCTGGGACCGGTTATCTAGATGTTAAAACTGATGTTTGTTAAACTTGTAATGTTTTAACAATTATCGATAACTTTTTATATAAATATCCATGTTTTATTTAAATCGTTCGCTTAACTTATGCTTTTGTTCATTACTGTCGACACCAAGACTCTGTTAAGACTTCCGCTGCGGGTCGGGGTGTGACATGAACGGTTCGGTTTATGTTTTCATTAAAGAACGGTCGCTAAAAAAACGAACCGGACTTTATGATACACACACATACATACACACATATCTTAATGGTTCGGTTTTGATTATAATTATTCAAAAACCGGACTTTAAAAAACGGGTCAAATATCCCAAACCTAAAATACCCAAACTCTAAACCAAACCTTTTAGTGGTTTGCTTATAATTCTTAATGGTTCCGTTTTGGTTATTATTATTCAAAAAACCGTTAATAACGGTTAGGTTTATGGTTCCATCCAAAAACTATAACAATCGGTTCCTTAAATATTCCTAATACGAAAGCATAAAAAATTTAAAATGTATGAATAGTTTGTAAAATCATTACACTTTAGTTTGGATACACTAACATCATTCCTCTTTTAAAACTTGAAACATGTTAGTGTTAATAAAAAATTATATATGTGTATAACTTAGTTATACTTAAACGAGCCAAATCGAGCGAGCCAAACGAGCAACTATTCGAGTGAGCGACGAGCGAGCTTACCTTGGCTCGTGCTCGGCTCATTTTGAAACCGAACCGAGCGTGCTCGGCTCGTTTAAAACCGAGCGAAATTCGAACGAGCTTTTTTCGAGCTTTTTCTGAGCTAGTATCGAGCGAACGCCGAGCATTTTGGACAGCCCTAGCTATCCTTGTTCAAAATAAATTTTAAAAATTAAAACACCTCAATTTTTTTCGATAAATCAACTTTTTTTTATCAACTTTTTGTTGTAACGTAGTCTTTTTGTCTTTCAAACATTCGATAATAGTCTTTTGCAAAAAGCAAACTCATCTTTATATTTTCTTTTTTTATTATTATATCTGCATGATAATGCATGCATTTCAAAACTGTGTGCCATGGTCACAACTAACAAACTATGGGCCAGTATTTAATTTGTATAAATGTCATTTCGTATTAGGAAGCTGTAATAGACTGAAATACACCAACGGGCAACGGTCTAACAAAAACTATCATTTTAAAGTACATATGTATATTATTAATTAGGTTAAAGTACATACGTACAAACAATAGTTTATACAAAAATTTATATATTATATTTTTTAGTTATTTGTTAAATAATAAATATGAATGATAATTATTGAAATTTTTTAAGATAAAATATATTATTTTTTATATTAAATTTTTATTTTTTTTAGTATATTCTTTTTTGTAGTGTATTTTTATTTTTTTGTACTGGATTTTATTATTCTGCAATAGATTTTTTGATTTTTGTAATTGATTTTTTTGTACTGGATTTTATTTGATCCAACCCCTATTTTATCTTATTTATCTATTCTAATAAATCAAAGTTTTTTTTGGACACATGACACATTTTTAGAGAACCTCAATTTTAATTTTCCGTCTCTCTTTCCTATTAAATACACCTCTTATTAAATAATAATATTAAATATTCTTTTTATTCAATTTTTTTTAAATTAAGAAAAATATTTATTAATATATTAAAAATATATTGATATTAATAAACACATTTTTAAAAAGCAGTTTATTACAAAATATACATATTTTAAAAACAATATTTTATAACAAGATGTTTAAGGAAACAAATATTAAAAAATTACCGTTTAGAAATTATATAATTATTTTCATTGATGATCAACCCGTGTAACACACAGGGTACTAACCTAGTTATTATAATAAACAAACATTTTTTTCTTTGCCACTTGTCAACTTTCTACACTATAATTGACAAATGTCATTTTTTATTATTTTACTTAATTCTCCAATTAAATAATTTTATTTACTCTCCATATTAAATAATAATATTAATATTAATACTAGTGACAAATAATATTAACTACCTTTTCATATATAAAGATAGTTTTTAAACAAATTTAAAATCAAATCTTTTATTTAGAAAACACACTTAAAAAAATTTATAAAATATAAAATTTTTATAAAAAAGTTTCTTAGAAAATTAAATTTTTAAAAAATAAAATATACATTAAACCAGAGTTTTTAAACAATGTGATTTTTATAACGAATAATGTTTATTAATTTCTTTAAAACCAAATTTATAAATTTGATGGAAAATGTTACACTTTTGGTCCTTTATGTTATGATATTTTCAAATTGGTTCTTTAACTTTCATATTTCATAATTATACCTTAAATTTTTTATTTACAAAAGTTGGTTTTAACAAAATAAAAAATATATTTTTAATGTTAATTAATTAATACAAAAAAATTATTTATCTTTTCCGTATTTATTGAAACTTTTAATTATTATTTTATTAGTTAAAATACTTATTAATATGTAAATTAATTATTATCAATAGATCATTTTATAATTTCTCCGGTTCACACTCCCTTGCACATTCAATTAGCTCTGCCAATGTCTAACCATTTGACGGTGTAAGAAACTCACGGTATTTGGCATTTAATATGTTGTCGTTTCGATTCATCCACATTTGCTTCATTTGCAACAAATCTAGGCAAAACCTTGCCTTGTCATAGAAGATGGCAATAATCGTGTAAATACTTTCCTCCTTGGCCTCATATGAAGAAATTCTTGAGTGATTATGTCAATTGATGCTTGTGGACATAATCGTTTAAGGAACAACTCCTTAAACTCTACCCAACTTAAAGTTTTAATACCATCTCTAGCCTTCTCATTTCAAAAAAGCTCCCACCAAATCCTTTGCTCTTTCCCGCAACTGATTTCCCGCAAAGATCACCTTGTCCTCCAGGTCACAATGGCTTGTCTCAAACGTGCCTTCCATGTCTATTATTCACAGTTGACTCAGCAATGGGTTAACCGCCCCTTTGAATTCACTTGGCTTGTAAGCCACAAATTCCTTATAAGTCACCTTCGTTGGAGTTTCTTTCCCCATCTCGCCCCGCCCTAAGAGTTGCAAATTCTTGTCGAATAAATTCCCTCATGGAGGCTTGCAAGCCCTCCATATGACGAGGAATCGAAGCTTGCAACGCTCTCGCCACTTCTTCCCTCACCGTAATTTGCAATTTAGTGAGATTATTTCGTGGTTTCCCTCACCATCAACATTATCTCCACCATTCTACAACTAAAACATGTTATTTTTTTAACAGCTTGGTACAATGACACCCAAGAATATGAAATTAAAAGAATCACTAGAGGAATATTCATAATCATAGTATGAGTTAAGTCCATTAAGTTCATGTACATGTCAAGAATATATTCTTATGTTGACCAGACATAACATTATACACTTCATTTGTCCAATTCCTTAACTTCATCTCACCATACTATATCTAGGAATTTCGATTTAACAACAAATTCACACCTAACATTATTTAGCATATATAACTAAGGTAAACTGTCACACCCCAGGCCGGCGGGAACGGATCGTGTTTTCCCGTCGGGCGGAAGGTTCTCAGGGCGCGATATCTTGAAGTGATAATCAAATGATCAGATTGTTTACATAGCACATGAGATATAAATGAGAAATGCTAACATGACATGAAATAGAATTACAAAGTTAAATTACATTGTCCACCATAAGTTAACTAAGTAAATCTAATCAAAAGAATCAATGAGTTCATATCTTGATCTGTACAAGATATACAAAAGTGATTCATTGTTTTGTCATCCCAAAAGTATGCAATCAAAATGAAGTTAGGTCTTCTATAAGTCCACTAGCTTAGTATTTGCATATCTGTAAGTACACCTGTTCATCACCTGAGAAACATGTATTTAAACAAAGTCAACACTAGGTTGGTGAGTTCATAAGTAAGTTAATGTAAAACCTTGATTCATTCTCATGCACAATCACAATGTTTAATATGTTGCTTGTATGTTGTATGTCACCTGTTCACCCAATGGCTTCTCCCTAGTTGTATTTGCAAATGATGTGACCCCTGTTCAAACATGCTTATATATAGGGAATCACGAAAGGATCAAGCCCAGACGCTATCCCACCACATGCTCAAACAAAGTTCACACTACTTGCAATACAACTATGGATTTCCATTCCCATGTTTGCTCATTCTTGCTCATCTGTGTTTCCATGAATAGAATAATATAATGATAGCGTTGTAGTTATCAAACCGAAGTATTGACAACCATTTGTATAGTAAGGATATTAGATTTAATAAATCTGTTCCTTGTATTATTCTATTGTCTATGGGTTAACCGTTATGTTACCCTCTTAATTAATTAAGAGTGTTAGTTAACTGTTGTCATGTATTCTCCAATGCAACGTATAGAATCCGAATGGAATCCATTGTAATCCTCACGTAATCAGATTTCAATGCATTCCATTCTCTCCTATCCCGTCGTGTGATCCCAAGACCTCTATGTGGGATTGTCCTCATGTAATTAACAAAGTTGAATAAGAACTTGTCTTATTACATTATGTTAATTATGTGTGAATGATAAGCATACTCATGAAGTTACGTTATCATGATCATCATTCACTGAATCCATATGATCCCAAAGCCTCAATGTGGGATTGTTCTCATGTGATTAACAAAGTTGAATAAGAACTTGTCTTATTACATTATGTTTATCATGTGTGAATGACAATCATACCCATGAAGTTACGTTATCATGGTCGTCATTCACTGTAATCCATATGTTCACATTGTAATCCTTAAGCCGTAGTAAGAACAAGTCTTAGTACCCTTGTAACATCAAGTGCCAGATCGTCCGGCAAGTCCGTACGGTATGTGTACTTTCACTTTCTACTATGTGTAAATACATGTACATGAACAGTTATCGTATTAACAGAATTCAGAATACAATACACAGTTGTACGTATTTTAGTGTAAACTTAAATACAGTAAGTACAACATACATTTGAAACAATAGTTGTGTGTGTTTAAGTGAAAACTTAAATACAGTTAACGCAACGAATCACAGGAAACAACAGTTTACAAGTGAACAACGAAAACATATCGGTTGCGATCTGATGTCCACAAATGACAGGAATCAGATGGCCGACAAGTCAGTACAAGAACAATGTGAAAATAGGAAGTCTAGTAGAGTCTGACAGTGAGGAAACACAATTTAAACACCATTACAGTGTTATTTCAGAATAACGAACTGACAGTGTGTTTGCGTGGGTGACGATTCACACAAACATATCTGTGAGTTTAACGTTCTGAAATAATGACTGAAAAGTAGAAAACAAAATCCAGAAAGAAAAACCATCGGCGTACTCATTCGGGTGACGATTCGAACGAATTACGCGCGAAGGCGACGCGATCTGACGAAACGAAAACGAAACATGACACGAAACGATAATAATTTAATAAAATAAAATAAATAACATTTTACAATTTTAAAACTCATCAAATTAAATTAAATTAACTTCTTTTAATTATGTTATTTAAATTACGCGTAATTTTCCGGAAACGTAACGAAAACGCGAACCGAGCAACGAAAATGAACCCGAACACCCTCGGGGTATAAATACACTTAAATGAGTGTAATTTTCTCATTTCTCACTTCATCTAATTCACCACAACTCAAAAACCCGGTTTTGAAAACCCTAGCCCTCTACAACCTTCTATCATCCATAACTTTCTCATTTCTCAACCAAATCCTCCCATCTTTAGACCAAATCGAAGCTCTCATTGTGCTCTACACGAAAGTACAACCGATCTGAGAAGAAACTCACTGAAATTCGAGGTATCTTGCTGCAAACATCACGAAAACTATGGTTTCTAAACCCTTTGGTCAAACACCACATCTAAGTCGGCTTAGGGTCCTTCTACACGAACTCTACACCATTGAAACCAGTCATAACATCCATCAACACAGTTAACCTTCACTAGTCGTGGCTAAGAACTAGGTTGGAACCACCCTAGCCGACTCAACCTACATGTGGCCGAATGGACTACTTCGACCGAATGAGGACCGAAGAGCCAAGGGCCGTATGTCCATAGCCATTCGACCGGTGTCGCTCCTTCGGCTAACACCTCCTCATTCGATCAGGTCTCCTCATTCAAACCTCATACGCTAGAGGCAGCCTCCATTCGACCACCAACCCCTGAATGAACCTTATTCGCCAGCCACCTCTGCCATTCGCCAATTACACAACTCCTTCCACTCATTCGGCCGAATATGTGCATTTGATCACCTTCATTCGCTGAGCCATGTTTCATTTGACCGATGGCACCATTTGAGTTCCCCTTCCCTGCTAGTTGTTGCTTGGTTGAGACAAGGAGTACCCATTCAGTCACATGTTCTACCCTCAAGCCCAATAGACTGCTTGGCCCAACTCCATCCCTTTAGCTCAAACAATAACCAATCGGCCCAGTATATTGGCCAGGCCCAACAGTGACTCACGGCCCACTTCTTTGGTCACCTAGATAGCCATCTGACCATGCCATCTAATCGACCTAAGGCTGGCTTAAGGCTGTTGTGCGGCCAGATATCTTCTTAGGCCCACCTCACCACATTGAGGCCCAACACTAGCCTATGACTCACTACCTTGGCATAAGGCCCATGAACATTCGGCCCAATGGACATTCAGCCCAATGGACTTTTGGCCCCCAAAGTTCAAGAGCTAATCTAGCACCTTAAACAAATTTAGTTATAACAAGTTACATGAGATTATTAACCTAATCTATTACAAAGGTGACAAGATTTTGGGTCTAGTTCCTAAAGCTTAAAACAATGACATTTGAATATATAAACCAATGGTTTAAGAGTTAAAAATCATGGGACAATTACGATACAAGGAGAGGTTACAAGATGTTAATGAGTACAAATATTTAATCTAAAACCTAAGTCTTAGAACATTAAAGCAAGTTGAACATAACTCAAATGACAAATCCTACTAATTTTGATATAGTTGGGATAAGGATTATCAAAACACATGTCAATTGAAATAAGGGCCGAATGACAACCAAGACCTACGAGTGTTAGCCAAATTTGATGGCTAACACACACACACACACACGAATTCCTACAAACTTATACTAATAAGTTATAAACACCGTGAAATCAATACAGGATCGTGAAAACAAACTCAATTACAACTCAGAGCGCGTGCATTCTTTCATTTAAGCTAAGTCAACTCAACAACTACAAGGTGAGTTCATATGCCCCTTTTCTTTAATCTTTACTGATTTTAAACTCTCGGGGCTGAGAAACATGCTTAACTTTTATTTATTTAAAAGTTTAATGTTTAACATATTGCTTATACTTTGATTAGATAATATTTATTGAATTATTATCGTTTATCATTGTATGCATGCTTGTATGATCATGATATGACAGAAATTACTCAGATGACTATGATAATATAATTTCATAAATCATCAACTCATTAGAATAACCTAATTGTACGATTTGATCTTACAACTTTTAGTTATTCTTACAAAAACAAACATGGAGATGAACGCAGATGAACATGGTTACAAAGAACAAAACATAAGAATGATATAAAGATAATATATCTTTAGTATACCATTCGATACAAGAGTTAAGTAAGTTTAATAATACTAGTTCTTATAACACTTAACTTTACAACATATTACAAGAGAACAAGAAACATGGAATGATAATCATGATAACGTAATTTCATGATAACAACATCATTCACTCAATTAATTAACATAATCTAATAAGACAAATTCTTATTTAACTTTGTTAATATCACGGAGAACATATGACAATGAGAACAAGAATACAAGTGAATACAATTACAATTAGTTACTATTGACCTGTTGCATTATATCACTTCAATCATGTGCCAAATTGTACAAGTTGATCATGTAAGCCCCTTTAATTCGCTGACCAGTTAGTTTGACGTGACTAAACCGACGATAGCATAGTGGTACCATAGGTTTGACAAACCTCTAGCTTGTAGGGCTAGTATGTTGATCGTATTGATTCATTGGTCGGTAACGTATGATCGGTGACAGGGCGACCTCAAGTCAGGTTCTGGTAAGCGACACATGGTGATATTAATCTACAGTGATAAGTAATTAATCCAACCAGATCCTATTGATTAGTAGGTTGAGGAATTGATCTTACCTCATGTTTCACTACTAGTAATAGCTCTCGTTGAGGCCGCGGTACATACAAGGTGGTAGAGGTAAATCGGATGCATTGTACTCTGATTATGTGAGGAGTACAATGGATTCCTTTTAGGCTCTATGCACTATGGTTCAAGAACAAATTTCAATTGGTTAACTAACACTCTTATTATATAAAAGTGAATAACAGTTAACTCCACAAGTAATAGAATAATACGAGGATCAGATTTAAATAATCTAAATCCCTAAATTCATCGAGGGTTTATCAATACTTCGGTTTGATAACTAAACCCCTCTTACTATATTATTCTACATACGAATACACATCGGTCAAGTTGAATATTGGGAAATGGACATCTTTAGTTGTATCACAAGTGGTGTGGAACTTGGCTGAGTATGTGGTGGGATAGCGTCTGGGCTTGACCCTTTCGTGATTCCCTATATATAAGCATTCTTAATCAGGTGATACACTACTTGTACATATAACTAAAGAGAGGCCATTGGGTGGAACAGGTGAAGCAAGTATTACAAGTAACAAGTATGACATTGCGAATGTGTGCATGATCAATTCAATTATTTCAATTACTCAACTTATGAACTCACCAACCTAGTGTTGACTTTGTTTAAATGCATGTTTTCTCAGGTGACGAACATGGGTAGTTACATATATGCAAGGATTAGCTAGTGGACTTTTAGAAGACCTAGCTTACTTTTGATTGCATACTTTTGGAATGACAAGACAGTGAATCACTTTTGTATATATTGTACAGATCAAGATATAAACTCATTGATTCTTTTTGATTAGATTTACTTAGTTAAATTATGATGTACAATGTAATTTAACTTTGTAATTCTATTTCATGTCATGATTAGCATTTCTCATTTATATCTCATGTGCTATGTAAACAATCTGATCATTCGATTATCACTTAAAGATATCGCGCCCCGGGAACCTTCCGCCCGACGGGAAAACACGATCCGTTCTCGTCGGTCCGGGGTGTGACAACCCTTAAGTGACGCAGGTGGTGGATACTCAATGCGATCATACAATGCAATAGTATGTTTTTAGGGTGTAGATCAAATGTTATAAGAAATTGACTTATCACACTTGATCATTTATGATGTGGAATGATATTCAGAAGATATTTTATCTTCTGATCATTCATGTGCTGTGAAGTGTCACCATGTTTCACTGTAGTAGTTCTCATTGTTTGTTTGTGTCTGACTTGTCTCAATGTTCGTTCATGTAGGAATAGCTAAATGTTATAGGATATAATCTTACAACGATGTTATCCAAATGTATTAATGATTATGAAAGTACATTATCATATTCATCTGAGTTTCTCTGTTATCTCATGATCATACAAGCATGCATACAACGATAAACGATAATAAACAATTTAATATTATCTAAATCAAAGTATAAATAACATGTTAAGCAAAACTTTTAAATAAATAAAAGTAAACATGTTTCTCAACCCTGAGAGTTTAAAATCAGTTAAGATTAAAGAAAAGAGGCATATGAACTCACCTTGTAGTTGTTGGGTTGACTTAGCTTAAATGTAGAATGAAGTCACACGCTCTTGATTGTTCTGGTGATAGTTTTCACGCTCCTGTATCGATTTCACGATATATTCATCTTATAAGTATTGATATTTTTATAGATTTGTGCGCGTGTACGTGTTAACCCTATAGTCGGTTAATCCATCGTAGGTCTCGTTCTTCATTTGGCCATTGTCTAGTAGTCATGAACTTACTAACACTTAGCCATTTAATAATTATGTTATTCACTTACAATCCATGACTCTTTGTAACTCACTCTAGTATTTATTTAACTTTGAATTTAGAAGTTCCATCATTGTCTTTGCTATATATAAAGTATATTTAGTTTGCTACATGGTCATCAATTAACCATGCAACCATCCATGAAAATGTTAAGTTTTCATCTTGATAATGCTTTAAAACTAACCTTTATTATCATTGAAACAATTAGATCATAACCCCACGCATTTTATCTTTAATTGATTAATTTCGTATAATCGTTAACCTTTAAACCATGTGGGCCTCCCATTTGGGCCAAGTGTTAGCTACATGGGCCGAATGGAATCACATGGGCCTCACAAAGTATGGTGTGGGCTACTATTCGTTTCTTGGGCCGGTTAAGGTACGTTGGGCCTGTTGGGCCGGTTATAACAAGTGGGCCGCCACAATGGTCCGAGGATGTTATTTAATCAATGGGCCGATTAAGGGTTATGTGACTCATTACATGTTATGGGCCGAATATGACAAGGCCTTGGGCCAATCGGTTGGCCAAATAAAGTGTAATGGGTCGAAACCACATGTTGGGCCAAAAGTAATGGGCTGTTGGGTTTCTTTGGGCTAGTAATCATGCAGAACGTGGGTATGGTCGAACAACCAACTTGATCGGTTTGAGGTCCAGGCCGAATGGCCACTTCTACTTCCAGTGAACCCTAAGGTTCGTAGAGAGTGAAGGTTCGTCCAACATGGGTGGGTTCGGTGGTCTGGTGTTGTAGCAGGGTTCGTCTGGATGCCAAAGGGTTCGGTGGTTATGGAGCCAGGAGGGTTCAGCTGGACAGCATGATGGTTCGGCTAAGGCACCAGAAGGTTCGGTCGTTGATTCCCGCGCACAGGTGCGCTAGCACAAGTGTTAGGTTCGTTATGCCAAAGGTTCGTTGGTGGCTGACTAGGGTTCGTCGGAGGATGGAAGGGTTCGCCGGTTTTCTAGAGCCATGCAAGGTTCGGCGTTGTGACTGTGGTTCGCGACTCTCTCCTCTGGCAGCGAACGTGTAACCCCTCGATCACCTGATCAGACCAACAAGCTGCTCCCTACACCGATGGTGAACCAGAACTAGATCTCGAAGGTGTAGAGTTGTTGTAGAATGGATTCAAACCGTTTAAACATGTGTGTGTAGAGAACCAAGACTTGAAAACCCTAGTTTCGTGGATCTTTACAGCCTCATACCTCGAAACCTAGTGGATAAACCTTCAGATTTGTTGTACTTTCGTGTAGAGGAGGTCAAGGGCTACGCGTGGGCGCAAGAATCACTCGAATCGGCTGAGATATGAGCAAGTTATGGTGGATTGAAGGTGGGTTATGGGGGAGGAGAGTGGTGGCCGGATTTTGAGCTAGAGAGAGAGGATGAAGATGATAAATGAATTAAATGGATTCATTTAGGGTTTTTATACCCCGTGTGGTGTTCGGGTTCGTTTCGGTTGCTCGGTTCACGTTTTCGTCGCGTATCCGGAAAATTACGCGTAATTAATAATAATAAATAAAAGAGTTCAATTTAATTTATTTTGATGAGTTTCAAAATTGTAAAATGTTAATTATTTTATTTAATTATATTATTTTCGTTCGTGTCGTGTTTCGTTTTCGTTTCGTCGAATCGCGTCACCATCGCGCGTATTCGTTCGAATCGTCATTCGAACGAACACGACGATGGTTTTGCTTTCCGAATTTTGTTTTCTACTTTCCAGTCATCATTTCAGAACGTTAAACTCACATATATGTTTGTGTGAATCGTCACCCACGTAAACACACTGTCAGTTCGTTATTCTGAAATGACACTGTAATATTGTTTTAATTGTGTTTCCTCACTGTCGGACTCAACTAAACACCTTGATATCACCTTGATTTCACATTGAATTGTCGGCCATCTGATTCCTATCATCAATGGATATCAGATCGCAACCGATTTGTTTCTGAAAATTATTTGAACACCGTTGTTTATCATGTTTTGTTGTGTTAACTGTAATTAAGTTTTCACTTAATAAACACAACTAATGTTTCAAATGTACGTTGTACTTGATGTATCTAAGTTTACACAAAAATACGTACAACGATTTCTTGTATTTATGATTCTGTTAATACAAACACTGTTTATAATCACGTATGCACACATAGTTACTGTTTGCAAGTACACATATCGTGCGGACTTGTCGGGCGGTCAGGTACTAGTTGTCACATAAACAAACCACAAACTTGTTACCTTAAACCCTCGGTGTGACACCTCGTATTTTCCTGGTCAACATTTTATTTATTTTAATAATAATAATTTATATTATTATTAATCACGTGGCACTAGAATTAGTGAATTTAGTGTGACACGTGGCACAACTGTCCAAACATACACAACAAAGCGATAATTTGAGGAATTATCGGAAAACGCACACATATGTCTTGTCTAATGAACGTTGGTGAAATAAACGAACAACAAATGAGTTTAACAACAATTAAGCTGTATGGAACATAAAACAAGTTAAACAACGTTCATTAGTCTCAAAGTGATGATCGTAAACGAAAAATACGCGAAAAACAAGCTTAAACAACATAATTGGGCCAATTGGGCTCAAACATAGCACCAGGCAGTACGCCTAGAGCCAATGTTTAGGACTAGGCGGTACGCCAAGCACCATGCGGTACGCCTGGAGTGCCACCTCCACTCGAGGCGTTGTGCACGGATTAACTAGGGATGTCCGGATTATTTTAATCCAGACACTATGCCTAGCCTCGCGCATGCACGCTAGGCTATACGTCTGGCATATCAGAATTGCCAAAATCTTAAATCTCTCAAAAAATCATTCCTAGGCTACTATCATCATTCTCTCTAACCCTAGACGCTTTTAACTCGTCATAACCCACCCTAAGCACCTACTAGCCCGCTGGAAACTCAAAGAACATCATTGTGGAAGCCATTCTTGAAGGTAGAAGTTTTGAAAGCTTAAAGGAGGCTAGAAGAAGACCACCACCCACCACCTCTTCATTGTAGCAGCTGTGACAACTTTCATCATGAGGTTCTAAAGCTTGGGAACTGCTATTCTTGCATAAACTCATGGATCTAAGCTTCTTAGAAGGTAGTTTCATGGCTTGTTCACACTAAAGTTCATTAAAACCCACATGCATATCAAAAACCCACATGCAACACTTGGGAGTCACATGCACGAATTTTGGCTTATTAAAATATGTGCTTCTATGATTGTGCTACTGATTTGGTGATTTGATAATGATCCATGATGATTTGTTTGAAGATTTATAGGTTATTTTGACCAATAGTAGTTGCATGCATGTATGATCAACCTAGATTTACATGATTTATGATGATGAAATGTTGTTATAAATGATATTTGAGATATTTTGCAAGATCTAGTATGGTTATTTTTGTTGAGAAACGGGTATTTAGGTTTATTACTTTATTTAGTAACTTTTATGTTACAAGTGGTTGATGATTCATGAGATAAGGAACATGGATGTAATTAAGATAATGATTTAAGATTAAAATGATGATTTTTGCATGATAGTTGTTAGAAGTTCAATTTTAAATGTGATTTACACCATTATTTCGATATTTAGTAACCTTTGAGTTACAAATGATTAAAGGATGATGCATATGATACTATTTGCATGCTTAACATGATTCTTTGAACTTAATGTGATGATATTAGGAGTTGTGACTTAATAGAAACATTGAAATAGGAATTTTTACACAGGTTACTATTAATAGTAACTTTATTCTATGAAACCGGTGAATAATGATGTGTTGGTTGTAACATGCATGTTAAAATGATTATTTATAACTAGGATAATGATTATTGATGAACTTGATTAATTATTTTTGGAGAAATGTGTAAATTGTTACAACATACTATAAATAGTAACTTTTAAACTAGAAACATGATTATTTGACTATGTGTGACTAAATGTTGTGAGATAACATGATCATATAGGCTAATTATGCATGCTAGGATAAATGGGAAGTGAATTATATGTGGACTTGCTTAAAATAGAAACTTTCCTAAAGCAGAAACTTACTATAAATAGTAAGTTATCTCGCCAATGTAATTTATGTGCTTACACGTATCACACGACACTAAACGCACGTTAAATGATCATTTAAACTAAACAGATCATCAACGGGTCGTTAAGTAAAACACGGTCAACACCCCCAACACAACAACTTAGAGTTGTTTGGACACGAAAACGATCTATAGAGACCAACACGAATGTGAACACGAACTCATAACACCTATGTGATATAGGTAACCGCTAAGGGCGAACATACAAACCGTTCACAAGAACGACATCACTGCTAAACTCAAGTGAGTTTACAGCCCCACTTTTATACTTAAATGTTTGTTAAACTTTTGGGGTACTATGCAATTGTTTTAGATGTATGAATGATATGTTGTAAAACTATTTTGAGTGTAACTATATCGCAACAAAAGTCATCACATGCCTTACTGTTAGTTGTGTAACAAACAAGTCGTTATCATGTACTACTACTGGGCATGACAAACCCCACTCAACGATAGCTGTGACTAGAGGGCACAATGAGTGTAATATCAAGCTTTTGCTGGGTACTGCGATAACCCGGGGAGGCAAACAATAAGTCTAAGTTTCGGTAAGATGAACCAACACACTCGGTGTCGTAGATCCAACTACTTAACACACCCTGTATACATCTGTTTACTATTTCTAACTACTTAAACCTGTGAACTATCTGCTTTATGTTGACACGTTAGGATGCACATGGAGTAGGACTAATGAGGAGTCATGCATTAATTCTAACATAGACTAAACATTATCATGGTTTTGTAAGTTGAACAATGTAGTGTTTAAACAATTACATTTCTGCTGTTAAACTTATACGTTTCCGCTGCTAAACAATCAACTTATTCCGCTGCTTTCTAATAAAATATTGAAGTTTTATTGAACTGTGTGAATGTACCACTCATATAAAGTCGTTCTGACACCGCACGTGGTCATTTGGGGGTGTGATACTCAGCTTCGTGATCGAACCTCAGATCAAACAACCTTCCCCATATTGAAAGCACAAAGATTTGAGTTCAAGTGTTCGCGACACACTTGAATCTATCAAACCATGCTCTGATGCCAATTTGCAAGCCCCAAAACCCACACACGCATAACACATGCTTTAAAACAAACTCAGAGATAAGCCCAGATTTTTCAAATTATACGTCAAGTTTAAACACCCAAAATAACCCAAGCCTTCACCAAAAACCAAGCCTTCTAAAAAATATCCGATCACATTTGCCTTCACCCTTTAGGGTTCATAACGGAAGGTTTCCGTCACCAAAAGGCGATTAAATAGACCAAAATGGGCAAATTTGGACACCCACATTGGTAACCAACGACTTGGGCATAGGCTACGGCCACTAGGACAGAAATCCCTAGGCGTAGGCTACTGCCACTTGTGTGTAGAAAATTTCAGTTTTGGCATTTTGGACCCCTGTGATCACCCCTAGATCATTTTAACACTTTTGTTACTCCCGAGTACATCCCATGACACCTTGAAGGCATAATAACCAAGTTCCTATCATAATTTGGTGATATCATTAAGCTTAACACCAAAAAATTTGTTTAACGAGTAGTTTCACCTAAACACGTTAACACCTTTTTTTCACCCAAATCTTTTGCAACTTCCTTTCTCACCAAGAATTCTCATTTCTACAATCATAACAATATATACAACACATGGAATCATATTCATAGCATTTTAAAACATCAATAAAGTGTTAGAACATAAAATCATCAAGTAAAACTTAAATTTCACCCAATCGTTGAGACATCCTTTTTCACCAAGGATTCTCAAGGTAGGTAATTAAACAACTTGTGATTTCCTAAACTCCATAAATTCACTATGGGAAGTTCACACCACCTGTGATTGAACTCATTCTACATTCACACCTCTTGTGAATTTGTTTGACCATTTTCATTCAAACTTTAAAGTAGTTCACACCACTTGTGAATCATTCTCATTTCTCCACACAAGTAAACATGTTACATTACAATAACTAAGCAAATACAACACCTATTGCATGTTTTGTCAAACAAATATCGAAACACCAATTACCCGATTCAGCATTACATGTATATTTCACATACAACTACATACATATATACATATATAGTGGGTGACTTAGCTTGTCCTGATGAGTTATCCCCTACTGCAATTTCTTTTCTAGGTCGTTTGGTTCCAATCGAGTCTCCTCTAACGTTTCCTATTACAATAACTAATAGGTTTAACACAATTGTTGACTATTATAGTCAAATTACACCATTTGACCCATTATCACAATTTTCAATACAATTTACTTCCAATTGACTAGTGGTGAGCATAATATAACCATAACCGAAAAATAAACCGACAACCGCCCCGAACCATAACCGAATTTAATTGAAACCTACTTTAACCGACGGTTATGGTTAAGCGAAGAATTAACCGAACCATTCGATTATGGTTATGGTTAAGCCAAGTTTACAGACTTTAACTGATTATTGTATATATATTTTTCTTTATTATTTATGCATGCGTTTTTTGTTCAAGAAGTCATAGTGAAGTCAATTTGTAAAAGGTGAACCATAACTTTTCCTGCATGAAAATATTATGGGTCAAATACGAGACTAAATATATTAGAAAATGTGTTAATGTTCACGAGATTTTACTTTTTGTTCACTTATTTTTAGTCACTTCAAAGTTTTACGAGCTTCACTTAAATTTTCATTATCAATACACCTATAGTCTACAAGTGTATCTACAAGTTTTCTTAGTTTTCAATAATTTCATTATTAATTGAATTTGACCCAAATCGAATCATAATCGGCAGTTAACCAACTAATGGTTAACCAATCAATTAGTTATGGTTATGGATTTAGAATTAACCGAAGTAGCGGTTTTGGTTATTTCCATAGCCATAAACGCACCGAACCATGCATACCTCTACAATTTACCCATTCTCATCCAAATTCACCATTTTACATTTATATAATACATTTCACCTCATAAATACACTCAACACTCATTTTTAAGTTAAAGCCCTCCATTTGTCATTTAATCAAACACCTTATTTGCATATATTTATCTACATATGATCATTTCCATAACACTTTCTACCAAACTCTATTTTTTTGATTACCATAATGAACAAATTCATCATGTACATAACAAACTACATCAACTTTGTGAAATCACAAATCCCAACTTTTAAACTAACTTTAATCACCTAGTTCATATTATGAACCATACAAAACCCCCATTCATCATATTATATTGACATGCAAGAAATGATCAAAATGTTGTTCCTAAATGATTATCACTATTAATAACAAAATTTAACACCCTCCAAACACCCAATTTCATATTTCACCAAATCCACTCATACCCCATATAAGACCCACGGAAATTTGCTCCAAAACGTACAAAATCACTTACCTAGATGTTGTATGACTCAAGAGAAACTCAAATCTTTGATTGCATGAGAGATTGGACCTAGATTTAGCAAGAAAATGCTCCAATTTTCCAGAATTTAGATTTCTCCTTCTTTCCCCTTGGTCG
This sequence comes from Mikania micrantha, assembly GCA_009363875.1. Taxonomy (NCBI): domain Eukaryota; kingdom Viridiplantae; phylum Streptophyta; class Magnoliopsida; order Asterales; family Asteraceae; genus Mikania; species Mikania micrantha. Next base: position 56,910,597 of record CM018687.1, on the reverse strand, counting down.
AGGTTCACAGCCCCAAGAATCAGTCTTTGATTGATTTTGACCAGCAAATTCTGATTTAATACCTTTTAATTAAGTTTCAAAAATTGACAGATTTAGCCCTCAAGTTCTAGTTAAACAAACTAACTTAAAGCTAGGGCTGAATTGAGCCGAGCCAAGCTAAGGCTGCTTGTTAGCACGAGCTGGTAAAAAAATTGCGCCTCGAGTCGGCTCGTTTTTACATCCTATATGCACATTTGTTTAATATAGTGTGTGTGTATATATATATATATTAAACTAGTTTTTTCCGGGCCAAGCTCTTTTCAAGTAGAACTTTTTCCGAGCGAGCCACAAACTTTTTGAATAACCCTAAGCCATGAACTTTTTGAACAACCCTTATATAAAGTTGACATGTGTCTTGTTAAAACGTTTATTTATATTATAGTATAAAATATAAAATAGATATAAAAACAAACCTCAACAATTACAATCAATTAAATAACGTGGTTTACCATATTTTTAAAATTGGGCTAGATATCAAGAGCATGTTAAGCCATGAACTTTTTGAACAACCCTTATGTAAAGCTGGCCAAATCAGCCAGATTTGTTCACCTACATTTAGGAACCGAATAACATTACATACTTAAAGTCCATTTTTTCTCAAATATTTCTAATATCTTCAGTTGGATTTCAAGAGCGTGTTACCGACGTCATACTATATCGAAGAACTCGTAGGAACCTAGGTTGCACAAAGATATTGGGTTCGACCATCAGTCGAGGATCTAGATCTCGATTTGTAAAGAAGATAAAAACCTAATCTATCTTCTCAGTTCAACCCTTCTTAACTGTAAGCCCGTTCAACAGCAGATCGTCTTGACCTGTCAGTTAAAATCACAATGGCCAAAGAGTGCATGAACAGATCGTCGGCATTCACGGTTCCCATTCAACCGTGAAGAATTCTTAGAGAAAGTTGCAGGGGGTGATTTTGGTAAAAACCGTAGTGGAAGAATGTTGTATAACAACGTTAAGTTACGTGGTAATCTTGTTATAAAATTTATCAATATTATAACAAGTTTGTTCTTTGTCAAATCCTATATGGTGATGAAATTTCTTATGAAAACAAAATTGTTAAATTTGATGAATCAAACTCGATCATCTTCTTTTATTCTTCGTCATGGAATGCTATACGAAGGATCAGTTGATTTGATTTATATTTATATATATTCAAGCTAATAAAAAGTCATTTACTTTTAGAAATATTGTACTATTTTAGCTGAAACCGGAGAAAGATTTCAAACTAACTTTTACATCACTGGAGCCAGCTATTCTAATCCAGCAATTGAGTTATATGAATCTTCAATTACTTTTTTCTAACTTAGAGGCACCTCAAGTTAGTTCATCTATATCGCCTAGTATAATCCTATACGATTAAATGAATATGAAGATGGTTCGTCAATGTATACAACTTTCGAAGATCTGTCATTCAAACAACATGTTGATATACAAGAAGATGTTCATATTGGTGGTGGTGATGGTGATTATGGCAACTTTGATAACCCCCATGATTATATAGCAAAGTATTTTACAAAAGATGAGGTCATTCCCTTATCCAGTGAATATGATGATGCTAATGGTGATGAACTCTATCAGACGTTCAATACAATGCTAGAATTTATCAAGGACTCTCTCAACTATTGTTTTATGTTCTAATGATGTTGAGCCTATAGGTTAACCAATGAGGAAGTCATTTCAATGAGGAGTATTTAGTTGTTTATAAGAGTATAAGTATTCACAACGAATATTAATTTAAAGAATATGCAAAGCCGTCAACTCTTCAAGTAGAAATTTGTTGTGTTTGGTGGAGGTCTTTGGGCCCAATCTTGATCAGGTTTTAGTTTTAGTTGAAGACCACATGGGCTAACCATAGTAGAACCTTGCTTTATGTCTCCTGTTTTCGAGACCGGACAGTCCGGTTCAACCGGTCGAACCGTTAACCGCGTACTCCACCTGTCAGGTTAGGTGCTTATGAACCGTGCTAGTTTAAACGTGTGATAATTGCGTACGTACGAAGAATTACGTCAGCAATGAATTGAGCATAGTTGATCATGCTTAAAATCCACGTTGAGTTGACAACTCAAAATTCTCAGGTTAGATTTATAACTCGAAAATGAAGAAAATGAGTGTAAGCGAAATCACGAAACGAGGATCCGATTTCAAGATACACTGAATCGAATATAGCAGTAGATAAAAGTTCAAATATTTTGAACTCTTTAGGTCTTGAGATTAAAACCATTGGAAAGAGCTCGAAAAATCGTGAACGTAGGCGAAAACCGTGCGCAAAACGGAGTTCGTATGCTCCCGGAATCGCGTAACGAAGGTTTGATCGAAAAGGGACGAAAATACCCTGGGGCGGTACGCCCCGGGCCACGCAACCACCTGGGGCGAGCGTCCGGAACCCTAAAAATATCTGGTGACCTCCCTTTATCCGCGTGGTACACCCTAGAACATTGTTTGGGTTGGGGCGATGCTCCTGGGGCAGAAAACCGAGAAAATCGCTTAAAAAGTCAGATTTCGGCTGGAAGCTTCAATTTTTATGCTTCTCTCGACGGTTCTTCAATCCCAAACGCAAAAACCACATCCTAAACTCTCAAATCTTTATTTTGAAGCTTTCTAATCGCGTGGATCATCCCAGGAATCGTATCTACAAGTTCTGATCATCTTTTTACACGCAGAACTCCGTTTGAAGAGGTAACGGTTCGTTTTAACCTTCTATTTTGATAATGATAGATTAGATCTTATTTTTGAACGTAAGGATATAGTTAGGGTTGTTGATTATTGCCTAGATGATGGCTAGGATTGATTATAAAGGATAAACTCGAACTGTTAACGGATAAATCCTTGTTTTGAGCCGTTGTAATGCCCGGTTTGCATGAAATCCTAACAATGGTTATAATGGTTTAAACCATTTGATTGTGACAATGTATGTGATTAGTTTGATTAATCTTTGACATGCAAGATTAAATCCAAGTGTTTAAACTAATCACAAGCGTTAACATACTCACTGGAACGATTATCTGATGTTTGTAATAAGAGTCGGATCAGTATGTTAAACATGGTTATTAAACTTATTCTAATACTAAATTGTGATATTTCATGATATTTGGGTAATCGATAACAAGGATTAATCATTTCCAAGCCATTAATCTATCTAAGAACTGTTTCAGCGTCATAATCAACAACATTAACTATTTGGTTAATCCGATATTATTCGGATTAATTAAACATGTCATCAACTTGGATTAAGAACCCAAATCAGTATAGGTTCCTACATTATCATACATTGTATGATATTACATTAAAATAAATAATTAACTATTTGATGACTTTAAGGCAATGTCTTGGACATTGGACGTTCAGAACGATTTAATCAGTAAGTTAAACTATAAATAACTAATTTAACATAAATAAATGCAGACTCATCATATTATTACCAGTTTGTGTGATATTATGCTAACAGTGAGACGTCAGGTGAGTTTCGTACAACCCCTTTTCTTTTTAATCTTTTGTAAACATCGGGGTAGCACTGTTGAACTTTTTAAAACTATATGATATGTATCACTGTTATCTGTGTGATTTCATGTGATTGTTGAGAACTTGTGGATTTCATGGGATTTTGCCTGTAGAAAACAATGTCCAAGACATGTGGGGCCGAACAGAAAACAATGATAGTACTATCGGCTGACAACCCATTTGCCGAGAGCTTGCAACTCCCCTTGGTGTAAATGTTTGTTATCTGTTTGCAGAACTTCTTAATGTAGTGATAGACATTAAGACAATGAGGCACCAAGATATGTACCGATGGGTAGTATCTTTATAGAGCAAGAACAAGAACGTCTGAAATGAACTAGATACGGGTCCCATGGTTATCTTGAACAGAACTTTTTATGAACTTATATAACATATCATATTGTGAAACATGAACTGTATGAACTCACCAGCTTTGTGCTGACGTTTCAAATTTAAACCTTTTTGCAGGGAGACAGTGATCGCAGGTGAGAACACACTTTTGGAACACTTGTAGTTGAATAAATTAGTCATGTAATAAACTTAGTTTGAACAATGTAATGTTGAATGTAATTACGAAACCCTTTGTAATGTATTTATTCTAAGTTAATCTGTGTGTTGTGATATCAGTTCAAGTAAGTCACACCTCATTTCTGAGACATCACCATTATGCTTCCGCAACCTTCTCACGGTAACGTGTGACATCATCTCAGGTGAGGAGAGGTGGGGGTGTGACAAAACCGCCCGGTTATGACAATATACGGTTGTATTAGGGAACCAAAGGTCAAGGGATCGCGTCAGATATGAACATAAATCATTCGAGTTGGATTAGTGAACTGGGTCTCAGATTCCATGTTGTATATTACCATATTGTTAATCTAGTTGTAGATAGAAGCACAAAGGAGAGGATGATAGCAATCGCATGAGGGATTCAAATACGGGTCAAGTGGAGCTCCATGATGGGGGTTGAATGATCAACGAGCTCTAACCACATTTTCCACCATCTGCAGTTCGATTTCCTATTTTACTTGCATGTTTTATTGCAGTTATTTTATGTGCTTTAACTACTTGTAATTTCAATTTAATAGGCAGTACTTTAGTCATTTAAGATAGGACGTGGGTGGGATTAGGTTTGTTATCACATTTATATATTATTTGTATTGAAATGGAATAGATGGTGAATTTGAAAAACAAAGTTGTCGACTATGTTTTCTCTTTGGGTTAACCACTTTCATTCTTCCATTGCTAATTCAAGAGTAGCATCTTGGATGGTGTTCTTTGGAACCCATATTTGAGTCTAGGTGGTGATATGTATCCTATACTTGAAGTGGGAAGCTCTCGGGTTGAATCGGGTGGTGTTTTCTATATCCCATTGATTCGTTGCATATCGTTTTTCAGCAGCCTCCACCAAAGACAAACAACCTGCTTCAAAACTTTGAACGTGCCTAGACTCTATTGCCTTGCAATGGATCTATGGCACTATCTCTAAGGACCTCCTTATCACCATCCTCACACCCAATACCATGGCTGCTCATGCATGACAAGCTCTGGAACATATCTTCATTGATAGCGAACCTTATAAGGCTCTCTATCTAGAAAACAAGTTTAATAATACCAAATTTGAAAACTTCCTTAACATGGTTACCTACTTTCAAGAACAAGAAGTTAAAAAACGATGGTTTACCATATGGGTGGTCCGATAGGCTTAAAGTGTAAAGCTAGGGCTTCGAGCCCCGATTTTTAACAAGTTTCCATATACGTTGTACTTTTGTTGGATTATTCCAAAATGAAAAAATCATCATAAACAATACAAAATTTTAGGCTTTATAGGGCAATAATTTTGAGATTTTTGTTGAAAAGTTTAATCACATTTTCCAAGTTTCACTCATTTAAAAATTGATCTCGTTAACTATTTTTTATTCTTATGTTCTTGATTTTTTTTTTTGCTTCCTCTTGATTACTATGATATTTTTGATTTTTTTATTGTAGTCATCGATTGAATATTTCAGATAATGTTACCTTAACTTTGTTAAATTTTCTATTATTATTTGTTTATTAATTTCATATTTTTATATCTATTTATGCTAATTTTTTATTTATTTATTCACTTTCATTAAACAGATATTTTATGTTTTGAACTTTTATTCTACATAGGCTTCTAAAATTGTTTATGATCATATGTTTTATAATTATTATTAGTTGATATTATAGTAATACACGATACTTTTAGTCACACTTTATTCATGTTTAATTTTATTGTTTCTGTTATCAATTAGGTTGTTAGATATTTGACATCCTTTGTTAGTTGTATTTATAGTTTTAACATAAGATAACTTTGTGTGATTATTTAGCCAACATTTCCCCATCCTCGAACTAACATTTTGGACCACCCAAATCTTCTAGATATACTAGTATACTAAGGAGAAATTATGTTCAAAAAGTGACGAAAACCGAGCCCAAACGAAGCAAGAATAAAAAACAAAAGTTTGAGAACGTAAGCATTGATTCACGCCAATATCCAAAGTTTAAACCCAATTCTCGACACCATGAATGTTGGATTACTCTATTCCATATGATAGTACTCTGAAAATGATGAACATGAGTGAAAACCGTGCGCAAAACGGAGTTATAACGAAACAGGAAACGCGAAAACAAGTTTAATGTTTGTTGACGATTGCAAGACGCAAATTCTATTTAAAAATCATCCCACATCGCCCAAGAAACCAATATTTTTCCCCTTGAAACACCTATAAATAGCCTTTCTCGGTCCCTTATAGCTTTGCAACTCCTAGTTGAGTATAAGCAAATAGAATAACCAAATTTTGGTGGTTGTACAAGTGTAGCACCCTTTGGGATGTTAAATGTATTAGCTTTATTTTATGTTGTTAGCGAGGAGATGTTGTCCTTCGAGATCGTCTCGTCTGTAAAGTTTATTTAAGGTAATTTTCTTTCTTTTTTTTTGTCATTATTCATTTTTTTTTCTAGTCTAAGTAGTTGAGCTTAGGTTATTACTTGTCGGCATTAGGCTGCCTTTAGAGTTGGTGTACCCTTGTAGAGGCTCGTTAGGCCAACGAGTCTGGCCTATGATGGTCGTTCATTTAACTACGCCTATCATAATGTTTACCCATCCTCGTTGCATTCGTTTGACTAGGTTGAACCATGTTTACATTGGGATCGTATATTTGTTCCTTTGAGCTGCTGCCTATCCACACACGTTCACTCCTCAGAGCATCCAGTTTGATACAACTGTTGATATTGATTTTTCTTCATTATACTAGTTTTCTCAAACACCATTAACGTGAGTACATTCATACTCCATTCTTTACTTTTTGTAATATTTTAGGGATGTTACACATGTCCTATATAAATCATGTTATTCTTAGAGTCAAAACACAAATGATGCAATGATGCAATGATTTAGTCTTTAGATTTTTCTTCATTATACTAGTTTTCTCAAGCACCATTAACATGAGTACATTCATACTCCATTCTTCACTTTTTGTAATATTTTAGGGATGTAACACATGTCCTATATAAATCATGTTATTCTTAGAGTCAAAACACAAATGATGCAATGATTTAGTCTTTAGATATTGCATTTGGTTGTATGTGATTACATGTTGAATTCTGTATGCATTATACTAAACAATTGCAAGCACGTTTTACCTATTTACATCAAGGCCTTGCGCTAATATGGTGTACAACTATGGTTTGAAACTGTGAGGACTATTGAGGATTATTTGAGAGCTATTGAGGACTATTGAGTAGTATGTGAGAACTATTGAGGATTATTGAGCACTATAGAGGACTATATTTGAGACCAATTGAGGACTATTGAGAACAATGATTATTTGTTTGCTTGCCTTGTGCAACTATTGATGAATTATATGAACTTTTGTGCTATACATGATGACTTAGAAGCTTATGAGAACATATGCTTTAGGTTAATACTTTAGACTTTGAATTTGCATTTATTTCTTATGTATTATATAAACTTTGTATGTGTGTACTCACCAGCTATGCAAATAGTTAACAAAAATTATTTTACATGCGTGACAGGTTAAGTGCAGCTCGTGAAGACATAGAAATATGATTAGTAGACCTAGTTAATTCTTTAAAACAATGTTTAGAATTTCATATGTTAATAATCAATGCTTCAATTATTCAAACATATTAATAGCACCATGAGCTAATGAACAGTCAAGCTCGCGCACCGACGTATTCTGCCGTTGGTCGGGGTGTGACATTTCCCATGTGTCTTTCGAGGTTACCCCATTAATCATAGGGGGTACAAATGTTATGAATGCTATGATTTATCCTCCCGCAAAATTCACATCTCTAGACATGCTTTTGACGAGCACGTTTTCCCATTCGCCTTCTCCCCATACTTCCCCACTTCCATATCTAATGCATTTCACCCTACTATTTGGGGTTCTTTCACTTCAAAACCCTCCTCTACTAGCACCACTAACCCAACTTCCCATCCTACACCGCATCCACAAACGTTGCCCTCAACGGATCCTAATCTCATCCCTTTGAATTATGTTTCTCGCTTGAAAAAGTCTACATACGACCTGACTCCTTGTGCATGGTATCAAGGCTTCACCGAATATGTCATCACCTTGGATTTCAAACAAAGCACTTGTAGTTACTCCATGTTTATTTTACCAGCACAGTCAACATGTTGCTTACTTGTTCTACGTGGATGATATCATCTTTACTTTTTCGTCTCCCGATCTCAAAAGGCATCTTCATTTAAATTCACTATGAAAGACCTCGGGCCGTACTGCCATAACACTATACGCACCACATATGGCACGAAAAAACCTCATATCTCGTACCAATGCCGAGGCGAAATAAGGGGTATCGCAAAATGTCGTCACCGAACGACGTTGGATTCGAAATTTGCTTCTTGGGATTTCCCCCTCATCATACCGCTTAGTTTATTGTGATAATGTTAGTGTTATGTGCATGTCTTAAATCCCATCCATCAACACACTAAAAACATATTGAGATTGACCTTCAATTCGTTCACAAGAAGGTTCAACGGGTTCACATGAGTCCACTTGACATCTTCAGATAGGGCTTACCATGTGTTTTATTCTTGATTTCGATTCCAGTCTAGTATTTGCAATCCTCCTCCTTGGACTAAGGGGGTATATTAGAGTAGATTATAATTAATATTTTAGAAGGATTATAATGTAAATTATGTAAGCCAAATTCTACTAATATCATTAAAGATATAAGTTTGCAATCTATGCCTAATAGTTTGTAACCTGTGTTCACTAATACCTTTATTATAATTAAGACATCAGCTCAATAGAAGCTCGAATCGAGTGAGCTAAAACGAGCTTGATCCACAGTTGGAGCTTTAAAGTATAGTCACATGAATCGCGGTTCGCTTCGGTACAAAAACACAGTTCAGGTACGCGGTTCGCTAGCTTCAAGAAATTCGGTACGAAGGGGGGTGGGTTCATTAACACGCTTGGTACGGTGCACCATATAATCCAGTTCGTTGTACCCCATTAAAAAACAGTTAAATGTCATATTAACAGTTAGTTACATGATTACAACATAAATTTAAGCAGCAGCAGCAATAATAATAATAGCTACGAAAACTGAAAATCTCAAAAACGCCAAATAGAGTAACAGTTGTTGGACTATTCTTGCAATATTAAATAGGTTAAGGGTTTAAAGTTAAAAGGTTTAGTTTTAATTGTTTAGGATTTATTTAATTGAGGTTTTAATTGAGGTTTAGTTTTAAAAGTCATATTAGCAACTAGTTACATGATTACAACATAAATTTAAGTGATAAGCTAATTATCATAATAATAACAGCTACGAAAACTGAAAATCTCAAAAACACCAAATAGAGTAATAGTTGTTGAACTATTCTTGCAATATTAAATAGTTTAAGGGTTTAAGGTTAAAAGGTTTAGTTTTAATTGTTTTGGATTTATTTAATTGAGGTTTTAAAGTTTAGAGTTAGATTAGGTTTTGGATTAAATTATTTTTGTTGGTGGTGTTTTTATAGATAAATGTTCGACTTTTTGTGTTTTGTACTTAGGTAAGCCTAGCAACATGGGTGGGTTAGGTCGAATTGAATAACATGTCTAAACAGGTTGCTGACTAGGATGGGTTTTAAGTAAAATTAGTTTGGATCTAAATGGGTAAATCAATTTAGTTCAAGTTAAAATATGTTGTAAGTAAACAAATAGTTTATTTGCATAAACTTTATTAATTTTATCATATATTATTGGTGATTCTTTACCCGTTTGAGTCTATTTTATTCTTATATTTTTAGGTTATTCATCTTGACATGTAGTGTGTCAAGGTGTTTACCCATCTCAACCCATTCCATGTTAATTTTTCTACCAATTTCAATCAAAAATAGAATAATTCCTCACCCAAACCAATTGCCAGAGAGTCAAAGATGACCAGGAAATAAATCTTGAGAAGAACAGGGACAAATCACCATTAATAGCATCAAAAACTTCCATCTTCTCCACAACATCCTATCATTTGATTCAGATAGCAATAGGTGAGATGAACTATATATACAATTTGAATGCAAATATACAATCTTAATGACAGTTCACCTTATATTGTTCGTCTTGAGCATTTATCTTTTCATCACATGTGCGGTAAATATGCATCCCTTTAGTGGTAGCATCCAATATAAATGTCAATCTCCTAATTACTTCTTTAAGAACACCTACAAGATTGTATATTATTGCAAGTGTGGTCCAAAAAAAAAAAGGAATCTTCTATTACAACATATATTTTTCTTTAAACTGGCCAAAACAAAATTTTGTTTTATTTTTTATTGCCTCAATTTGATTTAAGTGCTCTTTGGATAACGTTTTGCGGGTCAAGTTACAAGAAAAACAATCTTAATGACAGTTCACCTTATACTATTCGTCTTGAGCATTTATCTTTTCATCACATGTGCGGTCGATATGCATGCCTTTAGTGGTAGCATCCAATATGATGAACACATGCAAGATTGTATATTATTGAAAGTGTGGTCCAAAAAGAAAAGGAATCTTCTATTACAACTAATATTTTTCTTTAAACTGGTCAAAACAAAATTTTGTTTTATTTTTAACTGCCTCAATTTAATTTAACTGCTCTTTGGATAACGTTTTGCGAGTCAAGTTACAAGAAAAACATAATGCTAGATACCTCTCTTTTTATAAAACGACCAACTAATCAACTGTCTGGTACTCCGTACGCGGCCCCCAATGGCTAAAGAATGCTCGAGCTGGCCACTAGTCTAGAAGGAAGAAACCCCTAGCCCCCCAGTCACCAATACATGGGGAAAAAATCGGACCCAAACATCAGCCCAAAGGCACAACGGTGAAAGGTCGGTAAAACCGGGTAGGATCAAGGATCGAACCCAAGACCTGGCCTCCTATCACTTCCATACCTTCATCTTACCACTAGGACAAAACATCATTGGTTAGATACCTCTCATTTAATAGAAAATTTGGTGTGTTGAAGGGTCAATGACTCCAAAAAACATGAGTTCTCTATTATAATCCTAAGAAAATACGGGAAGAGTATCATTGTACTTTATAATATAATATAGATGATTAAATTCACCCAATTTTTTATTTAACATAACACGAATGAAACATACCGGCAAGGAGAGCACAGTGAAGTCCTGCAGACGTGAATTAAAGCAAGTGACATAAACGAAAATTCAAAAACAAGAATTATATTGAATAGCAGATACTAACTTACCGTAACTAAGAACTGTGTATCCGGGAACTAGCCTGGCATATACAAGAAGTATGATTAACTGCAAATGCTAATAAATTAGGTTTAAGGAATTGTTGATTTACCTATATAGAAATACAACAAGTTTTTAGCTATTGTTGTCGGGTCTTAGCAGACTCATGGTGTAGAATTTGATTTTATCTGACTGATGTTGTCAATGTATAAAAATTTTAACTTGTCTGTCTTGGATATGTGCTGGAACTTTAAATCTTTCTGTTAGACACAATTGGCACAGGAAGCAGAATTTTACACAACCAGCAGGCTCAAACTTTTATTAATAGTCGAAAGGATTCAATACAATTATTTCAAAGAGACCTACACTCTCTATTTATAATCAAAACAATACTTAAGAAAATAAATATTGACCAAAAATAACATCACTAAATATGGAATAAAATAAAACTTATTAAAACGAAATCAACAGCTGTAGCAGGCTGTTATGACAGCTGTAGTAGGTCTGTTAGCTGTTTTAGGATCCAGAATTAACCAACATTCACCCCCTTAATTCTGGTCTTCACATTTGGTAGATCTTTGACTCCAATAAACTCCCTCATCTCTACAAACTTGACCCTTGGCAAGGCTTTGGTCAAGATGTCAGCTTTCTGTTCGTTACCACTAACATATTCAATTTTCACCAGATTGTTTTCAACACATTCACGAATGAAGTGATACTTTGTGTGAATATGCTTGCTACGCCCATGGAAAACGGGATTTTTAATTAGTTTAATTGCGGACGTGTTATCCACATAGATGCTGATTGCTTCCAAGGTTTGACCCGTTATTTCTTCAAGTAAACCTTTCATCCATACTCCTTGGCAAGCTGTTGTTGCTGCTGCTGCCATAAATTCTGCCTCACAGGTAGACAATGCAACAGTTTGTTGTTTTTGACTACACCAAGCAACTGGACCACCCCCATAGTAAAAGATCATCCCCGTAGTACTTTTTCCATCACTTCTATCAGCTGCATGCGAGCTATCGCTGTATCCTACCAGTACTCCTCCTCCATTTTGATAATAACAAACTCCAAAGTTGATTGTTCCCTTCACATATCTTAACACTTGTTTAACAGCTTGTAAATGTGATACCTTTGGAGCTTCCATGAACCTGCTAGCAACACCAACAGCATAATTAAGGTCTGGTCGGGTGTGGGTGAGATACCGAAGGCAGCCTATGAGTCTTCTGTACATAGTTGCATCAACATCTTCTTGTTTTTCATCTTTATCAAGCTTGATTCCTGGGTCCATGGGAAACTTTGTGGGGTTGCACTCCCACAGATTTGCTTCTTTCAGAATCTTTGCAGCATATCCAGACTGTTGTAAAGTGATCCCAGCTTCACTTTGATTCACCTCTATTCCCAAGTAATATGATAGCAGGCCCAAATCGCTCATTTCAAAGCGATCTTTCATTTGTGTTATAAACCACTTGATTTCATCTTTACATGGCCCTGTGATGATCAAATCATCAACATAAATTCCCACTATTAGTGGTCTAGTCTTGACAGCTCTTTTATACACAGCATGCTCTCTTGGACATCGATCAAATCCAATCTGTTTGAGAGTTGCATCCAGCTTCGAATTCCATGCCCTTGGTGCTTGTTTCAAGCCGTACAAAGCTTTAACAAGTTTGTATACGAGGTGCTCTTTTCCAGGTTTTTCAAACCCCTCGGGCTGAGTTACATAGACGTCTTCCTGTAAATCACCATTCAAAAATGCAGTCTTCACGTCGAGATGGTGGACCTGCCACCCATTTGTTGCAGCCAAGGAAAGAATTAGTCGGACAGATTCTATCCGAGCAACAGGGGCGAAAACCTCTTCATAATCAACACCATGTTTCTGAACATAACCCTTTGCTACTAGCCTAGCTTTGTAGCGAGTTATGTCACCTTTGGCATCTCTTTTAGTTTTGTAAACCCACTTCAGACCGATTGGTTTAACTCCATTGGGTTGTTGTACCAGTTTCCATGTGTTGTTTTTCTCAATAGACTTCAACTCTTCTTGCATAGCTAACTTCCATTCTTTGTTGTCATTAGCTTCATAAAAAGTTCTTGGTTCTTCATTCAGCAACAAGAGCTCTGGGTCATCGAAATGGGGCGGGTCAAATGGAATTTGATGCAACGATTGTGTCCTAGAATAGACATTATTCATAGGACGAAAGCCTTTGGGGGGCGTGTCATCATAGTGTGAACTAGAAACAGAATTCACGCTTGATGAACTGAACTTCTCATGAGTAACTGGGCTGCTTGGGTAGTGTGATTGACTGGGTGGGCTGGAGGAGAACTGGACCGGGCTTCCTGATTCATCAAGTGGGCTGTTATTCACTGTTGGCCCACCAGGAATAGTCTGATTGCTGATTTCTGGTGCTGAATTGGGTCCATCTGATTCATAAGAGGCTGCAATTCCCTCGCTTTGATTGGGCGAGGTCTGAGAATTATTGCTGATTACATAGGCTTCATCTTCAACAGTAAAATCAGCCCAATCTTCTTGGTTTTCTGCTTCAGATTCTGCTGCCCAGCTCCAGGGTTTATCTTCTTCGAATTGTACGTCCCGACTAACTACAACTCTTTTGCTTCTTGGGTTGTAAAGTCTGTAAGCCTTACTTCTTGGCTCACTTCCAAGATACACCATAGGTTCACTTCGGTCATCTAATTTTGTGAGTTTGACCGATGGAACTTTAACATGGGCGGTGCATCCAAATACCTTTAAGTAGTTTAACTTTGGCTTTCTTCTCTTCAAGGCTTCATAGGGAGTCATGTCTTCAACAACTTTTGTTGGGGTTCGGTTAAGAATGTACACAGCATGTCTTGCACCCTCACCCCACATCCATCTTGGCATCTTCATAGTTTTCAGCAGCGACCTTGTAGTTCCAAGGACTGTTTGGTTCCTCCTTTCCACCACACCATTTTGTTGTGGTGTATAAGGGGCTGTTAAGAACCGCTTAATTCCTTGCTCGCTGCATAATTGTTCAAAATTTGTGGACGTAAACTCTCCTCCACGGTCGGTTCTTAGAGCTTTCACATTGCAGCCTATTTCTTTTTCAACAGCTTCTTTAAAATCCTTGAAAGCACCAAATGCTTCATCTTTGGACTTTAATATTCGAACCCTCATGAACCTGCTAAAATCATCCACAAGCAGCAAAAAATATTTGTTACCTGCTGGAGTATTTGGTGTAATTGGCCCGCACAGGTCAGCATGTATTAACTCCAAAGGTTGTGATGCTCTGTAAGAAGCCTTGGAGGGAAATGGTGATCTTCTTTGCTTTCCCACCAAGCATGCATCACACAACTGTGAATGATGATCAATCAAAGGAATTCCTTCTGCCATCTTTTTTCCTGCTAACTTGTTAAGAGCATCAAAATTCAAATGACCGAGACGAGCATGCCAAAGCCATGCTTTCTCATTCACTTTAGCAAGTAAACAAACTGGTAGTGCAGTTTGGAGGTTTATTTTGTAGAGTCGGTTTTGAGTTCTTTTTACCTTCATTAGTGCAGCTCCTGAATTTTCATACAGGCATAACATTCCATCTTTTATGATGATTTTGCACCCTCCTTCATCAAACTGCCCAAGACTCAGAATGTTATTACATAATTCTGGAATGTAATAAACATTTGTTATAAGTTTTTGATCTCCATTCTTGCATTGCAAAAGGACTGAACATTTGCCTTTGATGTCAACTGCAGACCCATCTCCAAATCTGACCCGACCTGTTCTTTCAATCAATTCACTAAAGAATTCCCGATTTCCGGTCATGTGGTTACTTGCACCATTGTCTAAGTACCACGTACCAGCTTCACTTTTGACTTTTGCATAAACATTTGGGAATACCTTCTCTTCATTCAGCATCACCATTTCTTTTGTCACCATCAGCAGTGTCTGATCATCATCTTCTGTGGTGAAATTTGCTTCTGCTTCAGCCTTCCGAGGAGCACGACACTCGGCTGAAAAATGACCTATTTGGTCACAATTATAGCACCGGAGAGTCTTACGATCACGCTTGTTGTTTCCTTGTTCCTTTTGGTCTACATCACGACTAGTTGAGGTGTGTCTGCCTCCCCTACCACGGCTGTTAAATCTACCTCGACCACGGCCACGACCCCGCTGGTTGAATGGACTGAATCCTCTTCCTCTGCCAGTGTTTTTGCATTCTGTACGCTGCCACTCTTCCTTGGTCAGCAACAACTTTCCTGTTGACTCAACTGTAGCAGGTTTAATCCTTTCTTCATAGGCTTTGAGGCGCCCAACTAGGTCCTCAAACACCATGGTTTCCAAATCAGAAAACTGCTCTATTGCAGCTACAACAGGAAGAAACCTGGTTGGAGCAGCACCTAACAGCTTTTTTACTTTGGTCTTCTCGTCCATCATGGTTCCAAGTGTTCGAAACTTGGATACCACTCCACCAATTTTACTAGCAAAGTCATCAATGCTATTTGTTTCCTTCATGCTTAATAACTCGAACTCACGGTTCAGAGTTTGGATTCGTGCCTGCTGCACTCTATCAGCTCCAAGGAAACGAGTTCTAAGAGCTTCCCATACAGCCCTTGCTTCTGTATGACCAGCGACCTGCAACAGAATCTCTTCAGGCAATGCTTGGAATATGAAGGCCCTCGCCTTCTTCTCGAGTCTAACATCAATGTTAGCACCCACAGGAGGTTGTATGGCATCCCAAAGACCTTGGGCATCCATAAACGACTCCATTTTGATAGCCCATGAAGTGTAGTTTGTTGCATTCAACATTGGACACTGGTATGAGGTTGAGCCACCTACTTCCCTCACTTGAACAATCTGGTTTTGCCCAGCATCAGCCATTTGAACGAACTCTTCTTCTTCAATGGCAGAAAAGACTCTTCAGGACAGGCGCTCCAGAACTAAGCTGCTGCTCTGATACCAATTGTTAGACACAATTGGCACAGGAAGCAGAATTTTACACAACCAGCAGGCTCAAACTTTTATTAATAGTCGAAAGGATTCAATACAATTATTTCAAAGAGACCTACACTCTCTATTTATAATCAAAACAATACTTAAGAAAATAAATCCTGACCAAAAATAACATCACTAAATATGGAATAAAATAAAACTTATTAAAACGAAATCAACAGCTGTAGCAGGCTGTTATGACAGCTGTAGTAGGTCTGTTAGCTGTTTTAGGATCCAGAATTAACCAACACTTTCAAGTTGTGATACATACCTGAGATAAATGGCAATCAACAAATATCTTGGTCAAGTGGGTGCAAATTAAAACCTGCACCACAAGTGTAAAACTAGTTAAGAATCATACACGATATACCTCAAAAGTTGTAGATACTTAATAAAATGCTGACACATATATCCAAATTGTTTTTTATAAACTTCAACATCAAAAACAGAAATGATGATTTTTATTGTTGCATACTAGTGAATGAGTGAAATTTAAATGGCAACAGACCTTTGGGGGAGCATGCATTGACATATAATGATCAATAGTTTCACCAAGGAGACCAATAACATCTAAAAAGGGAATTATGGGCATGAAATTTAAATGGTAACAGACCTTTGGGGGAGCATGCATTGACATATAATGATCAATAGTTTCACCAAGGAGACCAATAACATCTAAAAAGGGAATTATGGGCATGATTAGTGTACAATACAAAATCAATTAAACATTAGTCGCGCCTACACGAGTCTCAATAACTAACCTTCAGTTAGAGTTCCCTTGCCAAATGCATCTAGTAAGCATAATGACCGAGAAGTAGCATGTCTGTAAAAGTTTCTAGCATCAGTATCAACTTCAAAAATATATTTCTTGGTCGAACTGGTAAGATCACATCAGTTCCAAAAAAGATACCTTAGCATCATTCCAACTTGGTGTAAATCAATTATAAATGTAGATTGTTCAGCAGTCATAAGCTTGCCTCCAATAGCACAGAAAATTCTATCATTTGTTATTTAAGATGTCAACCGTATATTAGTAAATATAAATTTAAGAAAAAGGATAACATAGCCCAACCTGTCAGTTAAACACACTTTAGCTGCATCGGCTGGAACAAAACTTCCAATGTGGGCAAGAAAAACTATTAGTGCTGCCTGCAATTTAATTGACAGCATGATCAGGGTGCTATAAAAAATTTAATATTGATAACAAATTTTGATCAATGTAACCATGTTCAGCACGCTTTATTTGAACTCAATGTGCAAGTTTATATGAAACACATGCATACAGAAAGATATATTATAAAAAAATAGAAATAACCTGCTTAATATATATGCTTTTGCCTGAATAATTAGGTCCTGTAATGATATGAACATTTCCTGGAATGCAAGAATGAGAATGTAGTAAAAGAATTGATACGATGTAATAAACAATCTCTAAATCCAGTAAACCAAGAAACAATGATAGCAATCCATATACCCTGATATGTAATCATTGTATCATTAAGAATAAATGTGTCAGCTGTCATTTCCTGCAAAACGTCTGGTCATAGAATTGGCCAAATGTTACTTTCTACTTGCATATATATGATCACTTGTCAGTCTTGGATATGTGCTAGAAACTTTAAATCTTTCAAGTTGTGATACATACCTGAGATGAATGGCAATCAACACATGTCTTGGTCAAGTGGGTGCAAATGAACAATCATATACACGATATACTTCAAAAGTCGTAGATACTTAATAAAATGCTGGCACATATATTCAAATTGTTTTTTTATAAACTTCAACATCAAAAACAGAAATGGTGATTTTTATTGTTGCATACAAATGAATGAGTGAAATTTAAATGGTATGCATTGACATAAAATGATCAATAGTTTCACCAAGGAGACCAATAACATCTAAAAAGGGAATTATGGGCATGATTAGAAAAGAATTGATACGATGTAATAAACAATCTCTAAATCCAATAAACCAAGAAACAATGATAGCAATCCATATACCCTGATCTATAATTATTGTATCGTTAGGAATAAATGTGTCACCTATCATTTCCTGCAAAACATGTCTGGTCATAGAATTGGCTAAATGTTACTCCCTACTTACATACATATGAATCACTTGAGCAGTTTCTTACGAAAAGTGCATCTTGAAGTGTTGCACAGATGTATTTTCGTAACAGGAAAAGGTAAAAAAAAATTCTGAACTTCCGTTACGAATATCTAGCACAGCTTCAGCAGTCAACATTGGCCTTACATAATTGTTTTGAAGCGCAACCAATGCCAATTATGGTCAATAACAAGGTAAATATCATGTTACAAAAGCTATGGAAATGAAAAAGAAAAAGGATAAAAAGAATAAGAAAATACCTTACCAGTCAGGTTCTGCAGCACAATTGATTCCCTTGAGTAGATGCATCGAGAACTCAAGAATATGAGACACCAAGTTCCTTGTGATAGCTCTCTCCATGTCTTGAGAAGAATCGGGTAAATAGAAAACATATTCAAGAAATTGTTTACTAATATATATATATATATATATATATAGGAGCTGGATAAAATACATGTGAACCTTAACGTGCTAAACGTAGGATGAATTGTGGACCATTTGATCAAACTAATCAATGGACAAAATCTGGTGGTCCCTACTTTATACAACTTTCTCCACAAAATAAGGGTAAACTATAACTGGAAGGGCAAAATAGGAACAACCACATTCTCTATGTTAAAACAAGTTCCACTCGGTTTTTAAAAATTAAATAACTTTTACATGCTTTATTATTTTTTTAAAAAAAAATACACCATAAAATTGAGAATTTTATTATCTTTAATTTGAGTATAGTATTGTTATAGTTTTTTTAAGATTTTTTTACGTGGTCCGTAATTATTATGCTTGGTACGTGATTATTGGTACGTAATTATGCAGTTGTTCTTTTGATAATGCATGTTAAATGACGGTACGTAATTATTGGTACGTAATTATTGGTACGTAATTACGTGGTCTGTAATTTTATATGGACGATAATGCCCATACCCTGATGACACATGGCGCGACCCTATTGCTTCCTACGTTTAGCACGTTAATTTTCATTTGTACGTTAACCGGCCCCTATATATATATATATATAAACATGTACGCTCAAAAGTCAAACCACAACAGTAAATAGAGATGCACATATAGGTTAACCAGATAGTTGGTTAACTGGTCAACACTATCCGGAACAATTTATTAACTGGTCCCAACATATCACATATTAAATTGATAACAGATAATAGATCTTAGCCAAAAGGCAGAGAAAGGTATGCTTTCTCTTATTGGGATGCTGCTTGCACAGGCACTAGGCTGTACCTTCATCTTTGTGTTCTTCCCTCAACCAATGTGGGATTGTGAGAGACCTTTTTTTCCCTTTGGTGTTTTCATCTCAGAATTTAATACTAATACTAATTAAACTAACCTTTAAAGATCATAAATAATGTTTATTAGTGTTAAACAAACTGTGAAGATCATAAAGTGTTAATCAATTTGATAGACACTTGATCACCACTCAAAATCCATTTGTAAATGACTAAATGTACCTTAGTTCATTCTTTGAGAGGCACCATCCGTAACATCACCGTATATATTGTGGGTACAAAACTAGAAACTTAATTTTTGCTTAGGAAGATGGAATTAGCTTTTGTGCTTAGATTTACTACTAAGAACTCTTATATACCTGAATAATTCCAGCTATGTTAACTTTAACTCATAACCAGTATTAGTGAGTTTATCCTGATCATGATTCAAATTTATGTTTGTTCCTTTGTTTCATTTCCTTAAAGTGTTATGAGAACATCAAACCTGGTAAAAGAAACATGTTCCCATTTGATTTATATAAACAACTTGTGGAAGCAATTTATCTCTAGATAGGTAAGGAAGGCGTGCAAGTTCCAATGACGACACCTGCATGTTCAGCAGTGATATAATCATATAAACACTACAGATACACAAAGTTACTTGAAACTTTTGTTTCAAGTTCCAATGTTGACCTGGTTAAAACAATTTGTTACAAGAATTGGTAGAACCTCCTCCAAAAATTCTCGCAATCCTTCATATATTTGCCTCAGTTCATCCAGCTGCAATTTATTATGGTGAAAAGTTCAGTCCAGAGAGTGGGAAAAACATAAAGTAAAACAGTTGGTTGAGGAAACCCCTATTAATGTTATTAACTATTAGTCATTAGTTAAATATACATATTATTTTGTATTTTGATATTTGTAATCTTATCTGTAAATAGACTGGGTCTATTATATATTTGAGAGAGATTGGAATACACAAAGGCAATCAAATATCAAAATACAAAATAATATATGTATTTAACTAATGACTATAATTAACTTTCATCACAAAACCATCTTTCACAGTTGTCTCATAACCTTTGTCTTTACTTCTATTTACATTAATAACACCAATTACCTACAAAATAACAATAAATCAAAAAACAATGGTCAAACTCAATTGGGAATCATTTATCCTTAGTAGCTAATATTACACTAATACTTATAGGAGGAAATAATTATTTTTCATTGCAATTGAATCTAACTTGAAGCATATTATCACGTAGGAATTAAAAATAAGGTAACTAACTAGTTCATATACATAAGCTAAATCCATTGCAACGCATGAAGCAGCCTGTCAAAACAAAGTATCTAATTAATAGGCAGTTAACTAAAGCAACAGTATGGAAACAAAAAAACTAAAAACTGCAGCTTACAAAATATAATTCTATCCCCACTCAACAATATCTACACTAAAGTAGTTAGCATGCTCCTGAAGATTTTCAGAAACTCCTAGCTCAAATATTTTGTTGATATGTAGAAGTGGAGAAAGGCTCTACAAGATATAAACATAAAAGATTTTATAGAAGTTAATAAAAAAGTTATATCATGTATAAGTAACATAAATTGTCATTTAGCATTTATGTCAATAATCAATAACTACAAAAGATGCATAAGCATCAATTAGTTGTTTATAGGATTCATACACTAACTGAAGGAAGTACTTTGAGCATTATGCACTTTTAAGTTAAATAAAACTACCAATTGGAACCTCAAAGGAACCTAAGAAGAATGAAACAAAGTGCAAAGATTACCTTCAGAAAGGCAGTCCAATCACCACAAGTACATACTGAACTTGGGGAGTTGAATTTCTACCATCTCAAAGAAATGAAAAAATGAAGACAAAATAACATAATAAAGACACATAAGAATAATTCTTTTTCGGTTATAATATAGTAAGAGATGTGATACTAGCTAGTGGATCATAGTGGCAAGATAGCAAACATTCTTAAAACTGCAGAAATATAATATACTGGTGAAGCAACTCCAGAATTATGGATCACCAATGTAAATATACAAAAGATCAACAGTAAACAATTAAGATTGTAGTATGTTATTATGGTTAGCATAATACATCCAGGTTAATAGGTTATGCAATAAAATACACATGCATATCCATCAAAGATAATTGCATGCTAAAGAGAAAAAGATCATATTTTCACCTTAAGTATTTGGGAACATCCTTGACAGATTTCAGTGTATCATGTAAAGAAGTCAACAGTTCTTCAGATGAAACAAAGAATGATATCTGAATCTATTCAAGGAAACAAGTGTTTTTGTGGATATGGAATAAAGCACATAACAATGAGTTCAAGTCGTCCTTAAACTTTGATACATTGTACAGAAGATAGGATACAACAGTAAGATGATTATCAAATTGTCAAGGTCTAGTATGGGCCTGAGAAACCATGACCTATAACAATCATCATATACCAACAGTATGAATTTGTAGGTAAAACTCTATAATTACTGAAATAATGAAATTAAACTTGGAAATGCTGGTTTATATTGAAAGGCGTTTACCCATTGGTGTCACACACCAAAATAGAAAACATCTATTAGATATAAATTTAAAGGGAAAGTTGATATATAAAAAAAATGCAATCTCCATACCTTATTCATCATGCCAAAACAGAGAATCCGCAAAAAAAGATAATAGTACTTACTTTGAGACATAATAAAACATAATTAAGGAAAAATATTACCCTTCTTTTGCTCTACCAATACCCATGTGGCTTGGATGTTTGTCAGTTTGGAATATTTGCAACACCTCATGAGTTGCGGGGTTGACTTTATGGAATTTGTTTTTGTATTTCCGGTTGGAAAATTATAACATAAACCAGTAGATTATAGTATAAATTATGGAAAGATTATGATCAGATACAATGAAATTTGTTTGATAAAATTGACTGCAATTGATACACTCACACTCATTTTGCTCAACCGTATCCACGACTCTCTCACTCTCCAATATGGCAAGAAGCCCTCCACTAGCACGAACTTAAACTTCATTCTCAATGTCCATCATAGAACTTAGCTACAATTAAATAAAAATAAAAGGATGACTCGTATGAAAATACAATCATGGAGATCTCATCTGCTTATTAAATATTACATACATACTGATGAAATGGTATGGGCTGATATAAATTATGATTAAGAAAATCAATTGCAAGTAAGTTTACTTTGCAAGTAGTTTAAAGATATGTGTCAAACTAACAATAATATTATGAAGGAATGTGAGCTTGGCAAACTTGATGGCATAACTTACAAAGCAGATTCTTTCTTTGACATATTAACCATCATCCATTCCAGTTTCCCAAAGATATACTAACCTGTATAATGAAAATAAAATAAGAAATATCAAAAACAATAATAAGAAGAAATGAATTTAGAGGCCAATAAGAAATATCAAAGACAGTATTAAGAAGAAATTAATTTAGAGGCCAAGGGACAGCATGTCTACTGAATCATTATGCAAAATGAAAAGATGCAACTAAAAAGAACCGTAATCAAGTTAACTATTTTGACTAGAACAGTCGATATTTCTTACTTGTTAAAACTATAACTTATTGCAATCTGAATATTTCAACTTAAACAAATATAACAAGCTTCGCCTGTGCAATGACAGATCATAAGAAAGTTTTGACTATATGAAGTAAATAACAAAAAAATTTATATCAATGAACTATTATTATTGAATCCACATGTCCATGTTTGCTAAAAGATAGAATTACTAGTTATTTGACAAGTTTGTTTGCTTGATGCATTTACATCCAATCAAAAGCATTCATCATGTACATAATTTATTGACTGCAATCATAAATTAGATAGAATTATGTAATTAAAGACCTCTCAATGGATGCTTACAACTGTGCCATGCTTGTTCATAACTAAATATCAAACTCTTCATAAGCTTTAAAGCAGGCACTTCTCTTGCACCATATGTGTCACTTACATGAGTAAATTATATGATCCACAAGCTCAATGTGCAAAAAAAACTACAAAGAATTTATAATATTACCGTTTTGTTGTAAAGCAACTGATAGAGATTCTTCACTCTTATTACTTGTGTATATGACCAAGGGCTTAACCTGATACTTGACTGAGACATGATAAATTATATGATTAAAGTTAGAAAATGATTCATAATGTGAAAAGGGGAGAGGCGACCACATCCTCCCAATATTGGAAAATGAAAATGCAAATCTGATTGATGAGCTAATAAAAGTGGCTTCATTTTGGATGAAATATTGTATGTAAAACTATCTTTTACCCATATCAAATAGAGGAAGGTCTGCAGTACAGTCCAGCACATGGAGTTCACGTGTAGACAATCATAGTAGGAGATTCGAGATTTGATAGCATAATTTCCTTAATGAGTTAACTCCACTAAAAATTACATGATAAATACTTAAAACTTTAGCTACTGGATATTGTGAACGTTCAGAATTTTACGTGCACTTTGGTTCAACAGGATACTGAATGCCCGTGTTTCCCTGTGACCATGCATGAGGCATGCCATGTAGACCTGCATGAAAAACCATATTAATGCCAAACAAGTATTGACTCCCAATACCATGTATGTTCTTTGTGAAGGAGTATTAACGAAGCACATTAAATAGTTTTTTGGACTTTGGAGGGAATTCCTAAATTAAATTACATCAAATTGGTCCTTGTGATTTTGATTAATTAATTTATTTTATTAATCTGAAAGATAGTTAAAAACTTTTTAAAAAGGTCATTTGAGAGAGTATCCAGCATGTTTTTGCTTAATGAAATTAAAAATTCTCTCTTATTAATCAATATGCAAAACATCAAAAAATCATCAAGAACGCATGAGTAAACATCAGCACCAAGAACGCTTAAGTAATCGTAGTTGTTAATTAGCATACAAGAAACAACAATAAAAAGACAACGCACAATCAATAAAAATAAATCAATAAATCAAACATCAGCAGATTCATGTAAGAGCAGTTGAGAAATTAACAAACAATAGCAAGAAAAAGATGAACAGGCACGAAAAAATTAGGTCACAAAATGTGCAGATTCATGTAAGAAAATGTGCAGATTCATGTAAGAAACAACCTGATCAGACAAATATTGTACGATTACGAGTCACAGGTAGAGAATGTCGTAGAACACACCTGATGCACAGACTCTGTTTCGTCGATCTCCTCCATGGCACCAAGCGATCAATAAATCAAACATCAGCAGTTCAGGACCAAGAATGACAAACTAATCAACAAGCAGGAATAACGAAATTAAGAGATTACAGTGCACACTCAATAAATCAACAATCAGGACCAATAACGCCTTATTAATGCTCGTAACATGTAAGAGCAGTTGAGAAATTAACAAACAATAACAAGAAAAGATGAACAGGCATGAAAAAATAGGTTACAAAATGTGAAGATTCAAGTAAGAAACAACCTAATCGGACGAATATTGTACGATTACGAGTCACAGGTAGAGAATGTCGTAGAAAATAGGTTACAAAATGTGCAGAATCATGTAAGAAACAACCTGATCGAACAAATATTGTACGATTACGAGTCACATGTAGAGAATGTCATAGAAATAGGTTACAAAATGTGCAGATTCATGTAAGAAACAACCTGATCGAACAAATATTGTACGATCACGAGAATGTCGTAGAAAATAGGTTACAAAATGTGAAGATTCAAGTAAGAAACAACCTGATCGAACAAATATTGTACGATCACGAGTCACAGGTAGAGAATGTCGTAGAAAATAGGTTACAAAATGTGAAGATTCAAGTAAGAAACAACCTGATCGAACAAATATTGTACGATTACGAGTCACAGGTAGTGAATGTCGTAGAAACACCTGATGCACAGACTCTGTTTCCTCCATGGCACCAAGCGATCGCGGGGGTGAACTGCTGAATTGAAAGGACCGCTAGGGCTTTGTGTGTGTAAGAGATAGAGAGTGAGAGACTTTGTGTATGAGAGAGAGGCCGGAGGGAGGTAAGGAGTTGCGTGTCCTGTGTTTGGAAATTGGAATTTAGTGACGTTGGTCGTTGGCCGTTGGGGACTTGGGTTTAAAGAGGGAAAGGGAGTCGGTTCATTTTTTTTATTTTTTATTTTTTGACATTGGTGCTGTAAAGTTGCGCTAATTAGCAATTATCTTGATTTTTTTAGTTGTTGTTAAAGATTATTATCATTATTATTAGAGTAAATTAATGATATGGTTATTTTGCTTTGTTAATATTTCGCTTTTGATCTTTACGTTTTGTAAATTACTCATATGGTACCAAACTTTAAACATTTGTAATTTGTGAAACTTATGAACCAAAACTTTTTATTTGTCTCAGTTTTGCTTCCTTTCATTTTGAAACAAAATTTATGATGGAAAAATATTAAAAATCTTCATTCTACCTCCTTGTGTCTCTTTCTAATAAAAACTTACAGACACTATTATTTTTAGTTCTTTTCTTATTTTCTTTTATTTTACTCCTTAAAAACAAGTCGAGAATAAAGGGTTAGGGTCTGTGTGGCATTTGCTAGTGAAATAGATAAAGGGATTAAATAAATGAAAAATTAAATGGATAACAGAAATAAGCAGATGATTATCATTTTATTATTTTGGTTACATTATGATAATAAAATCAATTATATTTTTATGTTGTTTGTAAGACAAAAAAAAACAACTGAATATAACACAACTCACATGTCAAGTTAAGTGCTTAGAATTTGTTAGTCAAGTCAAATTACGTATGTGACCAATAAGGTGAGTTATCGGTACATTAAGTTAAACACCTTCTTGAAAAAGACATGTTTGCCCATGAAAATCTTATTTTCGATTGGACTAAGTGGATCCCAAACAGGTTTTTTTTTCCGGGAAGCATGTTTAGATAGAATCTTGTCCAAAACGACCTTGGCCATGAGAGACATTTATATTCATTCAACTATTTTGCGATGATTGTGGTGATGCAATTGAATCAACGGATCATTACCGATTAATTGCACGTGGAGTTTGGTGAAAGCTTAGCGCAAAATGGATATTGAAGTTACGGACACGATTGAAGGCCACTCATCGGATTTATGAGACAGATTATAAAAAAGGATGCCTTCAAGTATCATTTTGACAGCCTTTTGGTTCATTAGAAAAGCTTGAAACGACGTAATTTTCGACAACAAAGTCACATTACCATATATCGCATAAAAGGAGATAAAATCGAATGCTTTGCATTAGGATGAAAAACATGCCCAACAGTTATAATTTACATAAGTTAGACTAGTCTAACTTTAGTTTGAGTTTGGTGTATAAAAGGCGTATTGTTGATTATTTTTTAACAATTTGCAAGGTCTATTTTGTTTTAATAAATTTATTTTAGTTAATAAAAGCATGTCGGGTTATATGACAACTCATGTCAAGTGGTAGATTGGGTCATGCGTGACAGTTTGAGTCATGGGTCGTTATGGCTCAAGTCATGGTTGGTTCAATGCAAACTACAAAAAAGAATAAGTAGAAGAAAACTCATCCAATAAACGAAAAACATTAGAAAGTAATGATTGACGTTACCCGTGAAATAATACACTACATTTCAGTGTAAAGACCGTGCAATGATGGTTGAGAGAGAGAAGTGGTAGCCGCAAACAACGATCGATAATGATGGTTTCATAAGAGTATAATTGGGGAGGGTGACGGGGGTTAGGGGATTTAGCTAGAGGCGCTCATAAGAGTATAATTGGATTCGAGTTTTCAAATATTTCGGATTTAGATACGAACTTTTTTGAACAGCCCTAGATTTACCCCATTGTAAGATTCATTTTGGGTGGGTTCAAGCGTACGTTCAAGAGCGTCAAATTCGAGTTGATGGTTGAAATCACGTTTTAGTACCAATCCGTTAAAAAAATATTCCTCCTATTAAAAAAACTCAAAACTACACATATTTTTTATTTTCTTGCGTTTTATTTTATATCTGTTTTTAAAAACAATTCATAAAAGGGTTAATTTCAATTTGAAACCAAACCCGATTCTAATTTTTCTTTACCCCCGTTATCCCCTTCCTACCTGACTCCCTGAATCTTTTTGTATGGATACCCATCGTCGGCAAAAAAAAACCGATATCCTCACAGACCCAAAACTTCAACGAGTTAGAGATTAATGTGGTGTTTGTTTTTTCAAAACGTCTGCAAGCGAAACACTTTTGCAGAAGAGTTGGCCAAAACCCTTCAAAAAATGGCAATTTCATCATCATTAGCAGCGGCCATGTTTCCGTTATGTATTTCCTCCTCAATTTCATCCGCACCCAAGCTTTCTGCTGTAAATTTTATTCCAAATGTCTCACCGGGCGTTCATGATTCAGCTTCAATCACATCGTTTGTCTACAACTAAAGGTTTTGCAGCTCCTGAAGCTTTGGAACAAACCCTTGAGGTATGATTAAATTCGACTGTCATAGATATTTTTGCCCAATGCTATGAAATGTGTAGTTCATTTTGTTTGAATTGATGAAAACTTGTTTGTGGGGTTCGTTTTGCTAGATTGAGGATCCTGAATCGTCGACAGTGATTGTGGGTTCTGATTCGGAGAAGGTATGTTTTGCTGCCTATGGCTGTTAGTTTGTTTCAGACCATTATGATCTCGTTAGACCGGCTCAACTATTTCGGATGTCCTAAGCGGAATAAAAAAGCCAAGCCTTTCACTAACTAACAAAATCATTCTCCTTTTACCCGGGCTTGAGATCGATAATCATAAACTAAAAGTTTATATATGGTGGAGATAAAAAAAATTTGTTTATATATACATGTATAAAATATTTAGATTAAATTTATTTGTCAAGTTTTTTTAATGCAAATTTTTTAATAAAATATTTATAATTAATTTTTTTAAAAATCATTTTTAATTGAATATTAGAAGACTTTTGTGTGGGCCTTTCTATTTTGTTCAGAACAACAAACTAACAAAAACCAGATATCAAAAAAACCCAACTACATATAAAAGTTTTTAAAAATGGAGGAGAATCAAATGATGGGCTTAGACCTTGAGTTTTTAAGCACTAGGGGGTGTTTACTGTTTAGATGTACTCTTTTGCAGAAATCATCGAGTGTTTGGGTAAACTGGCTGTGATTGTGATTGTCTAGGATCAAAATGATAAAATGTGGATATAAATGCAAGAAAATTAGGATATTCAGTTGATTCTTATAAACTAGTTATATGATTCAAAATCCCCTACTCTTTTGCAGAAATCATCAAGTGTTTGGGTAAACAAGCCGTGTCGTGATAAGTGAAGGGGGTGTGAGAAGGGATGGTCACGCCCCCTTGGCGCCCTCCCCCCGTGACACAGGGGCGTGACCGGAGCGCTACTGGCACATGTGTGAGGAGCATCACGAGGTGAAGGAAGAAGAAAGAGAAAAAAGGGGGGGTGATGATAACACATGTGATGATGATGTGGAGTGATGAGAGAATGATAGTGTTGGTTGTTTATGTAAAGCCTACGTGATGCCTACGTGGAGTGATGGGTATGTCACCACTACACATGGCCTTAGCGGTAGATCAGTATGTCATTGTCACCAAAAATCATGCATGCTACCCGAGAATAAATGATTATTTATATAAAAAAATGCACTGGGAAAAGAGGGTGAGCTTCTGAGTTTCATATAAATGAATAGTATCATGGTTTTACCTTTGTTAGACCACATTTAAGGTGATTATATGCTTGTACCGAGTTTCATATAAATGAGTTGGACCAAGTTTTTTGGCCAAGTTGGTCCGAGTTGGACCGAGTTTGACCGATTCCGAGTTGGTCTGGCTGAGTAGAAGAAAATCAGCTCGGCTGATAGCCGAGTTTTATAACATTTAATCTTGTAAACATGTAGTTAGAGCATTTGGGACGTATTTGAAGTTTGTCACTGTAGAAAATAACTATTGAACAAATATTACTGTGTGGTTCAGCTGTACAAATTATAAATGAAAAACTTATGTTTTTTAGAACAGATTTTTTTTTCTTTCACACGGGATTTATAAAAAGATGATAGTAACTAAAATAATTCGACAAAATCTGTTTCATGGAGCAAGAGGCTCATGTGTTGATCCTTTTATGCAATGTGCATAATGTCGTTTAAACTTAAAGGTTATATTGTTCTCAGGTGGCACCAAAACAGAAAATTAGGATTAAACTGAGGTCATACTGGGTGCCTTTGACCTTGTTACCTGAGGGGTCATCTTTACCTAATATGCATATTCAAGTGATCAGCTAACGCTTGTGATATACAACTTATGTTTATTAGTACCCAAATCATTTTAGTATAATATTCCAGAAAATATTTACATGACATGTTTTAGTTATGAAACAAAGGAACATTGTGCAAATTATCATTACCAAAATATTTATCAAACTCGGATTCCCAAAACTAACTTATCGTACTCGCCATTATCATACCAAGTGTACTCCACACATGTATATAAAGGACTTGAATACTTTGGCTTTAGGATGAGGTAGACCTTAGAGCAACCGGTAGGGTGTTACTCTGTGACCTTGTAATAACAAGTTTAAGCAATATGAAAACAACTTTCACAAATACGTAGGGTAAGACTACGTACATCATATTAAAAGGCGATATGGCTCCCCCCCAGACTCTGCAGAAGCTGAAAGTTAAGTCAAGCATTGGGTACACCTTTTTATATCTCTTTAAGATAGATGACAAATGTGTTAAATATCCATATTTCTCTTTAGGACAACTTTATTGTCAACTTCCAAAATATTGTACAACTTATGTGTTAATTGATATAGTCTTGCGGTAGCCCTCTGACTTCTCTTATAATAGGTCTTGTCTTCTTGGGTTGGAGCTCATCTATAGCAAAATATCGCTTATGGTTAACTCATGTGATTTTCCTAGTTGTAGGTTTTCTCATATACAGATCACCACGTTCTATTCTTTGTGTGAAAGGGTGATCTATTTGACAAAGTGATCAGGGGTGACCAAACGATTTTTGTTCAAAAAAATAAAACAAAATAAAAAATACCAATAGCATATATTGAGTCAATATCATAAGAAACATCATTCTTCTTGAAGTTTGTGAATGTGGTAAGAAGTGAGCAGTGTTGTCAGAACCGGACCAGTCCGAGAACCGGGGGTCGATTGACCCAAAAACCACATGTGAACCGCCCTCAAGGGAACCGCCCGGTTGAGCCGGTTCACCGGTCGAACCGGGACCTGATTTTTTTTAAACTAAAATCCAAATAAGTAAACATTAAAATCAAACATTCTATTTTTTAATATGATTATGTTTGTTTAAATGACTATAATTCTATAATTTTTTTGGGATTTTTTATATATTTATTATGTCATCCGGGGTCTGACCAAGTGAGTCAGGTTACCACTCTCTGTTTTTTATGCGAAGGGATTATCTATTTGACAAAGTGATCCGTGCCAAACGGTTTTTGTTCAAACAAATAAAACAAAATAAAAAATAACAATAACATATATTGAGTCAATATCATAAAAAACATCATTTTTTTAAGTTTGTGAATGTGGTATGAAGCGAGCGAGTTTCTTATGATCTTCCCACCCAATATCATCTGAATCAATCCTCAGTCTCAAACAGACGATCGCATTGCTAAGAACAAGGTCCACGAGACATATCACATTGTAACCTAAATTTGATTAGTCAATTGTTTCCTGATCGTCGCTGTTGGTGCTGATATGTTGTTTTCACTTTTTATGTTCATTTAATCATTTTTCATCATCGCCTCATTTTCGGTTCATGCATATAATGTATATATAATGTTATTTTTATGAAAATAACGTTAAAAAGCGTTAGAAATGATTAACTTTAAACAATAATAGCTTTGAGCCGAGACTTCTTCGAAGCAGCCGAGACTTCTTCGAAGCAGTCTCTCTACCCTCTTATGGTGGTAGGGATAATGTTTGTTTTTATCTCTTCCCCAGACACTAATAATAAGTGGGATATCACTGGGTATGTTATGATTATAGTTGATGCGTGTAAAAGATAATCTTGTTTATCCTCTAATATTTAGTCCAAATTGAAGCCAGTTTGTAACAACAAAAGCAAAATGTCATAATTTATCAAGCCTGAGTCAAGTGTCAGATGAATCCCTTGATGCATATACACGTGTACCAAGAGTAAATAATGTATTATAGCTAGTTAGTGTAGGTTCGGGCCCCTTCGATCTCACACACACAACACACTCATGTACTATACATATGAAAGTAAACTTGCATAATGTAAATGAAATCACTCTTATTTCATAACAAAGGGGTACGTGAAAAAAAGAAGACAACACTTTAAATAGAGATGAAAACTATCAACTAAATGCAAAGAAATAGGAACTGATATGCACATGATAAAAACCACAACATCATTCCCAAGTTCTCCATTATTGAAGGACTCCAACGTTCAGATGCTTTAGTCAACACATACTAATTCCAGTCTTGTTGTTAAATCCGGGTATCGGTTACAAGGTGTATGGCTACACAGATATAACAATGAGTGAAATCCCAATGCTGAAGTCCTACTGCCCTTTATCGGCCTGATTCAAACACCAAAAACCCGACCCAGATTTGCGATTATGGAATCAGAAACGTAAATTCTATTTAATCAAAAAGGTGCGCATTTTTTCATTCAACCAAAAACCCCTATTTAAGCTAAACCAACATAAACAAAGTCAAAGTCTTATCCCTAAAAAACTGCAGAAAAAAAAAACAAAAACAATCTAATCTAAAACATAAATATCAAATAATCAAAACAACCCCTGAACTTGTAAACTTGATCAAGATTAATCCAACTGATGCTAAGTAACAATCCTCCCTACGGACACCTTAACTCCTTCTCTCCTGCTCTTCTTTCTCCTTACCGAGTATTCAATGTCTTCCCCTATCGGTAGGTGATGGTGTTATAAATGCTCCCCCTTTTGGATCTCTCTCCCTGCCTTTATGCAAGGATTGGTTTTAACTTTTTGTGTGGATCCCGTCCGTACCATGTCTTAGCATTAAATGTTCCTTTCAATTGTTTGACATCTCCTTTTCTTGGAGGTGACAGCCGGTACTTTCCGTTGTATCTTTGGCTGTCACCTTTTACGATGACACCTCTTCAAGTCCCCCCAGTTCAGCCGGCACAAGCTTTCGGTTGTTGCCGGGTGAACTCATATTACTATCGCGAACTTCCTTGGCTTGCTAGTCAGTGTTGTCTGGGTTATTACATGTGCCAAGGCTTCATTGGTAGTTGGGCTTTCTTTGGGAGATTGTGCGTGTGATGGTGGGCCGGGTATGGCTGGGCCGCTTTCTCTGTCTTTCTCGCTCTCTTTTGTTGTTTTTTTTTCTTTTTTCTTTTTGAAAGAAAACATGGGTGCCGGTTGGGCGGTTTACACGTTGCACGAGGTCTGAACTTCCATAATTGCGTCCGTCTCTTCTCCGGTTAGACACTTCCCGCTGGTTTCCTTGTCTCGTCCGGTGATCGTTCTACAGGTTAGGCTTCTTCTTTTCTATTGGTTAGACATGATCAACCGACAAGGTCTGGACTACGCCACATCCGTGATGACCGCTGAAGACGTACGGTCGTTCTGTCACGAGTATCTTTTAGGTTTTTAGTTTATGCGTGATTTAAGTATTTTTAGAGGTAAGAGTTAAAATTATGATAAAACTTACCGTTATAAACTCTTAAAGTTATAATTTTGATAAAATCTTAGCCTAAACTTTTATTTGTTTTCTTTATATGACTAAACATATCTATAGTTTTTTTATTATTTAATCGCTAAACACGAAATAACGGTCACTATTTTCCGCTAATCGCTATCATTATATACATATATCCCCTTGATTTTATGCTTAGAATGTCTTTCTTGCTTTTGTTTGCTGTTTCAAAAGAAATTTATCGTTCTTCATGACGCACTTTTCATAATAGATTGCCTATGTCGATTCATATGTGTGTTTAAGTAGGCAGTAACATGCAGCCTATTCTATGACCAGACATGTTTTGTAGGAAATGACAGTTGACACACATTTTCCTAGTAATACAATGATAATGGATCATGGTGTATGGACTTTGAGCTTTATCTTTTCTTTATTGGTTTTGTCTTATGAGACCACTTAACACATCATGCTAATTCTTTTATTAGTTCTCATTTATTTTTCAGAGAATATTCATCTCATTACAAACAAACAAAATTACCAAATATATTCTCATTTTTCAGTATAGTGTGGGAGAAAAGATGGACACAAACCTTACTCATATCCCAGTTAGGATAGAAAGGCTGCTCTGATGAAAATATTCATCTCATTGAAGTACCTAATTATTCTGGCAAAAGCATATATGTAGAGCATGTTGTTCGTAATTCGTATGTTTATATTTGTAAATATCTTATATCATTAACTTGCTTATTTAATGAAATCCTGTTGAACCATGCATGTCACAGAAATAAACAAATTGTTGCAATTGTTTTCAAAATCTATTTTTTTTCATGCAACAATGATAATGCCATCCCTATTTATAACATAGGTAGCACTGATACTTTTTGGTGATCAATAGTCACCCGCACAAAATATTTGACATAATTGACAAATCTATAGTAATTTTCTATCACTTGATCAAATCTTTAGTAGTGTGCATATTTGACAACTGAACATGAACAGAGGTCGTGTTCATTCATTTGTGTTCGTGAATGTTCGGTAACGTGTTCGTTTATGTTCGGTTAAGTTCATTTATTATATTTATTCATTAAATGTGTTGTATATTTTAAATTTTTTATTTTTAGTTTAATACCATAATATTTAAGTTATTTTTAGTTTAATACTATAATATTTTTAGTTTATATATCTGTAAATGATTATCTCCAATGCTTGAGATTAAGAATGTTGATTTTTATTGTTTAAATAATATGTGTTCGTTAGCGTTCGTAAACAAGCTAAATTCCTTAATGAACGAACACGAACAAGAATCTTCGTTCGGTTCACGAACCGTTCGTGAACAAGTTAAAAGTAGATTTCTTGCTCATAAATGTTTTGTAGTAAGTCACTGATGTTTTAATTGATTTTCTTAATCACAATTAAGTTTCACAATTTTGTTTTCTGATTTATTGTTATTTTTGTATGTAATTGGTATTGCTGATGTGAATTAAGTAAAGACAAATGTTACATGACAATTGTGAAAGATGGTTTTGTGATGAGGTTAAGGACATTGTTATTTGTTTTCTTAAGACGCACATTTTATTATTTATATATATGCATGTCTTTCCATCCATTTTACCACTTTATTTATATGCCCCATTCTTTTGATCACACACATTTCCTTCTTAAGTAAATGCAGTTGGATGCACCAAGGCAGATATTCAACGTTGTAAGTTACTTTGTGCATCTGTCATTAGCCTGTCATTTCATGGTATTAAGGGCACTTGATGACCTTGAGGACATTTTATAAAAAGTTTTCGGTATTTTTTTCAAAAAGTTTTTTATCTTTAGTTCAAGAATAGTTTCGTTTGTTCGTAATTACACTGACGTAACGAGCTGAATTTTTTCAAAGTTTCGTAATTACACTGATGTAACGAGCTGAATTTTTTCAAAGTGTTGATATAACGAGCTGAATTTTTCAAGTGTTCGTAATTACAATGATGTAACGTGTGATAACTCAAAATTCTCAGGTTAGAATCATAACTCGAAAATGAAGAGAATGAGTGTAAGCGAAATCGCGAAACGAGGTTCCGATTTCAAGATACACTGAATCGAATATAGCAATAGATAAGAGGTCAAATATTTTGAGTTCTTTAAGTCTTGAGATTATAACCATTGGAAAGAGCTCGAAAAATCGTGAACGTAGGCGAAAACCATGCGCAAAACGGAGTTCGTATGCTCCCGGAATCGCGAAACGAAGATAAGATCAAAATCTGGATTTCCCATCCCGCGCGGTACGCCCCGGGACAACCTCCGAGGTGGGGCGATGCGCCTGGGACCAGAAAACCGACAAAATCGCTTACAAAGTCAAGATTGCATCTAAATCACAATTCTTATCTTATCTTCGACGTTCCAGCACCATCAACGAAAAATCTACTCTTCTAAACACTCAAATCTTCAATTTTAGAGCTTTTGATCATGTAGATCGCGCCCGGGAACGTTTCTGCAAGTCCAGATCATCATTTTACCCGCAGAACTCCGTCAGAATAGGTAACGGTTCATTTTAACCTTCTAGTTTCATAATGAGTGATTAGATCTTGTTTTTGAACGTAATGAGATAGTTAGGGTTGTTGATTATTGCCTAGATGATGACTAGGATTGATTATAAACGAAGAACACGATGTGTTAATGGGTAAATCCTTGTTTTGATCCGTTGTAATGCCCGATTTTTTATGAAATCATAACAATGATTAAAATGGTTTAAACCATTTGATCGTGACAATATAAATGATTAGTTTGATTAATCTTTGAAATGCAAAGGTTAATCCAAGTGTTTCAAAATAATCACAAACATTAACATACTCATTGGAACGACTATCTGATGTTTATGATCACAGTCAGATCAGTATGTTAAACATGGTTATTTAATATATATTCAAATGCTACATTGTGATATTTCATGATATTTGGGTAATCAATAACAAGGATTAATCATTCCTAAGCCATTAATCTGTTTAGAATTTGTGATAGCATTATAATTAACAACATTAACTATTTGGTTAATCCAATATTATTCTGATTAATCAAACATGTCATCAACTTCATATTAGGAACCTGAATCAGTATAGGTTCTTACATTATCATACATTGTATGATATAACATTAAATTAATTAATTAAATATTAAACATCAGTTTGATGACTATCGAGGCAATGTCTTTGACATTGGACGTTCAGAAAGATTTAATCAGTAAGTTAAAACATAAATAACTCATTAAACATAAATAAATGCAGAATCACTCTATTACTAGCAGTTGTGTGACTTTCTGCTATCAGTGAGATATCAGGTGAGTTTCGTACAACCCCTTTTCTTTTTAATCTTTTATAAACATCGGGGTAGCACTGCTAACTTTTCAGAATTATATGATATGTATCACTGTTATCTGCGTGATTTCATGTGATTGTTGAGAACTTGTGGATTTCATGGGATTTTGCCTGTAGATCGAGAACATTATCACAGAACTTGAAAGTCCTCATTCCTGAACTGTATCTAGTGAACCCATGTGGGGCCGAACAGAAAACAATGATAGTACTATCGGCTGACAACCCATTTAACTCCCCTTGGTGTAAATGTTTGTTATCTGTTTCGAGAACTTCTTAATGTAGTGATAGACATTAAGACAATGAGGCACTAAGATATGTACCAACGGGTAGTATCTTTATTGAACAAGAACAAGAACGTCCGAAAGGAACTAGATACGGGTCCCATGGTTATCTTGAACTGAACATTTTGAGAACTTGTATTACATATCATATCATATTGTTGAACTTAAACCGTATGAACTCACCAGCTTTGTGCTGACGTTTTTAAACCTAAAACTTTTGCAGGAAGACAGTGACCATCGAGTGAGGATGCACTTCATAGTAATTAAATAAGATAGTTGTGTAATAAACTAAGTTTGAGCAATGAAATGTTGAATGTAATTACGAAACCCTTTGTAATGTATTTATTCTAAGTTAATATGTGTGCTGTGATATCGGTTCAAGTAAGTCACACCTCATCTCTAAGACATCACCACTATGCTTCCGCAACCTTCTCACGGTAACGTATGACATCATCTCAGGTGACAAGAGGTGGGGGTGTGACATAACGAGCTGAATTTTTCAAAGTGTTCGTAATTACACTCATGTAACGAGCTGAATGTTTTCAAAGTGTTCGTAATTACATTGATTTAACGAGCTATAACTTATTATTTTTTATAATAAGCTTTCGGCATTTTTTCAAAAAAAAAAAAAAATTCTTCCATTTTAAAAAAATCTTCATTTAAAAAATTATTCACTTCTAAAAAACCCATATGAATTTTTATAAAAATATTTTTTATTTACATAATTAAATACATAATCTTACATTAACATAATTACAACTTTTTATGTAACGTTCTACTTTATATTTATGTAACAGCTCATTACATTAATGCAAACTACATTAACGTAATTGCAACTTTTTACGTAATATTATAATTTATATTTACGTTACATTCATCTGAATTTCTATCTTATATTGATGTAAATTTATTTAATGAACTAATTTTTATAATAAAAATAAGTTTGTAATGTATATATAAGATGAGGGAAAAAAATTTAAGACGAAAAGTTTTTGAAGAAGGAAAATTATTGTACTTATTGCTCTTTACGTTAGTGTAATTATGAATGTCCGATTTTTTTTTCTGACATAACTATAATGGATTTAACGAGAAAAATATGACGAGTTTAATAGTATAATTTTGTTAAAAAAAATATAAGTGTATAAAAATCAAGACGGGAAACTTTAATTTAAA
This sequence comes from Mikania micrantha, assembly GCA_009363875.1. Lineage (NCBI taxonomy): Eukaryota > Viridiplantae > Streptophyta > Magnoliopsida > Asterales > Asteraceae > Mikania > Mikania micrantha. The sequence goes on along the minus strand of CM018687.1, from coordinate 56,872,561 downwards.
AATAGGAAAATAGATGGTTTTTAAGATTGTGACATTTGTCACTCTCTTATTAAATCCGATTTTTGATATTAAGACAAAAAACTAAAACTAATTAGTGACACATGTCATTATCGTATTAAATCTAGAAGTTTTGAACCATTTGATTTGAGTTGTTAGATTTTACTCAATTAAGGTGGGTTCTTATATGAGCCATTCCCTATATATACGTATATTAAAAATCGAGCCGAGCCACGAGCCGAGCTTGATCTGAGCAAACCCTGGCTCGGGCTTAGCTCATTTTAAACGACTTTTTTTTCCAAGATAAGCTCTTTTTGAGCAGAGCTTTTTCGAGCTTGTTTCAATCAAAAGTTTTTTCAAGCGAGTCGCGAACTTTTTGAAAAACATATATAAAACTGACTTGTGTCTAATTAAAACGTTTATTTATTTTATAGTATAAAATAGATATAAATGTAATTAAATATATGCTGAATTTCATTTATCGTTTATCCATATTAGAAATAGAAATTTAATTAAAAAAATACACCCCAACAAACCTCTACAATTACAATCAATTAAATAACGTACTTTACAATATTTTTAAAATTGGACCGGATATCAAACCGGTTATTGTATTGGTCTACTGGTCAGATCAATCGGATAAGTTCAACCAGATTTAAGAACCGAATAACATTACAAACTAAAAGTCCTGCTCTTCTCAAATATTTCTAATATCTTCTGTTGGATTTTGAGAGCTTGTGACCGACGTCGGTTCTCGAATATTTCTAATCTACTGTTGGATTTCGAGACCTTATGACCGACGTCGAGGTATATCGAAGAACTCGCAGGAACCTTGGTTGCACAAAGATATTGGGTTCGAACATCAGTCTAGGACTCTAGGTTCTAGATCTCGATCTGTAAAAAAGATAAAAACCTAATCTATCTTCCCGGTTCAACCCTCCTAAACGGTCCGCCGGTTCAATAGGAGATCGTCTTTACCTGCCGGTTAAAATCACGATGGCCATAGAGTGCATGAACAGACCACCAGTGCTCACGCTTCCCTTTCAACTGTGAAGAATTCTGAGAGAGTTGCAGGGAGGGGGTGATTTTGGTAAAACTCTCAGGGGAAGAATGCTATATAACCAGGTTAAGTTACATAGTAATCCTTTAATAAAATTTATAAATATGGTAACAAGTTTGTTTCTTGTAAAATTCTACCATTGAAGAAATTTCTTGTGAAAATAAAATTGTTAAATGTGATGAATCAAACTGGATCATCTTCTTTTATTCTTCGTCATAGAATGCTATATGAAGGATTAGCTGGTTTGATTTATATTTATTTAAGTTTGAGTTTGATATTATGTTATACATTTCAAGAGATTTCTAAATCATCACATATCGCTGGTCATATTTTAGAAATATTGCACTATTTAGCTGAAACCGAATAAAGTTTTTGACCTAAATTTTACATCAATGGATCCAGTTATTCCAATCCAGTAATCGAGTTTTATGAATCTTGTATTACTTTTTTCTGACATAGAGGCACCTCAAGTTAGTCCATCTATATCCGCCTAGTATAATCCTATACAATTTAATGAATATGAAGATGGTTCAACACGATGTTCATAATGGTGATAGTGATGATGATTATGGCAACTTTGATAACTCCGAAGATTATATATCGTAATATTTTACAAAAACTCAGGTCATTCCCTTAGCCAATGAATACGATGATGCTGATGCTAATGAAACTCCATCAACCGTTCAATGCAACACTAGAATTTGTCAAGGATTTCTCAAGTACCGGTTTTCTATTCTAATGATGTTGAGCCTATAGGTTAGCTGATGAGAAAGTCATTGCAACAAGGAGTATTTAATTGTTTATAAGAGTATAAGTATTCACAACGGATATCAATTTAAAGAATATGCAAAGCCTCAAATGATGTTTAGAGGTGGCAATTTTTACCCATATCAAAGGAAATAGTTGGTTTGGGTAAACAATTATAGTATAATGGGTTGAAATTAGTAACATCATAACATTGAATGGGTTGAGATGGGTAACAGTTAAACACAATGCGGGTCAAGATGGTTAACCAAAAAACTATGTAAATGCAATCGATTCAAACATTTAACAACGATAAATAACATATTTGATGAGAAAATTAAAAGACGTTTATGGTGTATTGTTTTCTGATCATTCAATAGAAAAGAATCACCCCTTTATATAGTGAGAGTACATCACAATAAAATAGGAAAAGATAAACACTAATCACTTAAATAATCTAAACATAAATTATCTAAATCTTAAACAAATATATATTCAAAATATAGTCCAAAATTGCGACCGATTAAGACACCCCCTCAGTTTGAGCGGGAGGAGGACAAACGCTCAAGCTGGATCAAAAAGATTGAAAAATCTGTCTTGATAATCCCTTTGTAAATATATCCGCATATTGAAATGAGGTTGGAACATGTAGCACCCGAATGTGACCCACCCGAACTTTATCTCGAACAAAATGAATGTCGATTTCGATATATTTGGTCCTCTGATGCTGCACGGGGTTATTGGACAAGTAAACAACGGATATATTGTCACAATATAGATGCCTGGCGTAGGGGAGTATGGAGCTCGAGCAGTAGATTGCGGATCCAGGTGGCCTCTGCAACTGCATTTGCAACTCCTCGGTATTCAGCTTCTGCACTTGATCGAGAAACCGTAGGTTGTCTTTTGGAAGACCACGAAATGAGGTTATCCCCAAGAAAGACACAATACCCTGACGTGGATCGCCTTGAGTCCGGACAACCTCCCCAATCCGCATCAGATAAGCCACCGGTGAATGGGAAGGAGATTTGACCACCGAATACCGTAATGAATGGTTCCTTGAAGAGACCGAATGATGCGTTTGAGGATGGCGAAGTGAACATCCCGTAGTTCGTGCATGAATAAGCAGATTTGCTGAACTGCATGTGAAATATCAGCACGTGTGAAGGTGATGTATTGTAGAGCTCCTGCAAGGCTTCGGTATAGAGTGGGGTCGGAGAAAAGAGGACCATCAATGGCACTTAGTTTTGCTGATAAATCGACTGGGGTAGTGTAAGGTTTGCATTTGTTCATGGCAGCCCGGTTGATGATGTCCTTTGCATATTGAGATTGCGACGGAAACAGGCCATGTGCATGGGGAGTTACTATAAGTCCAAAAAATGGTGTAGTTTGCCCAAATCAGTCATGGCGAATTCGTGAGAGGGGGTACGGATGATGTCACGCAACAAGGTGTCATTTGAGGCCGTGAGGACAATGTCGTCGACATACAGAAGCAGGTATGCTGTGTTTGATGTCCCTGCATTGTAGATGAACAGAGAGTTGTCGCAGGCACTACTAGTGAAGCCGTGTGATGTGATGAAGGTGGCAAAGCGGGTATAACAGGCGCGGGGGGCCTGTTTGAGGCTATATTTATTTAAATGGCAGACATGGCTGGGGATTCTATTGTCGACGAACCCAGTGGTTGGTGCATGAATATTGTCTCGTTTAAGTCACCATGTAAGAATGCATTCTTTACGTCCAATTGGTGTATTGGCCAAGAGCGTGTAACAGCCAAGGAAAGGACGGTTCAAATTGTAGTCGGTTTAACGACCGGACTAAAGGTGTCATCACAATCGATGCCCACGGTCTGGGAGTTTCCATTAACTACTAAGCGGGCCTTGTATCTCGCTAGGGTGCCGTCTGAGTTGAATTTGGGGCAGAAAAGCTACATGCAGCGAATGACTGGGTTGTCCTCGGGTCGTGGTACTAAAACCCATGTATCATTATCTTGAAGTGCAGTAAATTCAGCGTGCATGGCATTTAACCAATTCGGGTCAGCAAAGGCACTAGCATAGTTTTTGGGAATGGGGGAGGGAGCAATGGATGTGAAGGCTGATTGGCTAGCTTCCCGAGACTTGGAGCAGGTGGTCATGGGATGGGAGCCGGCGGTGGAGGATGATGGATTGCCTGGGTCAATGGACATGGCAGTGGAGAATGGGAAAGGTATTGGTGGGGGTAGGGCGCAAGGGATGTGATTGGAATTGAAAACAGAATGGAATGCTATCATCGAGGAATGTGTAAATAGCGGGTGGGGTAGGAATGGTGTAGGGAAAGGTATGCTCATCAAATGTGACATGTCTCGAGATGAGAACCTTGCCTGTGGTTGGGTCAAAACACCAATACCCACGATGATCAGGAGGATAGCTAAGGAAAATGCAACAAACAGAGTGAGGGTGAAGTTTGTGTGGTTGAGTAGCGGAGGAGTTGGGGTAACAGGCACAGCCGAAGGTGCGTAGATGATCATACCGTGGGTGACGAAGGGAGAGGGCGAATGCGGGTGTGTAATAGTTGAGGCGCTTGGTGGGTAGGATGTTATGAAGATAAGCAGCTGTGTGAAGTGCCTCAACCCAAAATGAGGGGGTAGGTTTGCATGGATGAGAAGGGCACAAATGATGTCGTTAAGTCGACGAATCATACGTTCAGCTCGTCCGTTTTGGGAGGAGGTTTGAGGACAGGAGAATCGAAAGAGGAGGACCTGTTTGTTAGAAAAGTTTTTCCCCGAGATCGCATTGAAAGGTTTTAATTTTGCGGTTAAATTGGGTGGAGATCATCCGGTGGAATTTAATAAATGTGGGAAAGGTTTTAGATTTTTGTTTAAGCGGGTAAGTCCATACAAAATGAGAATATCGATTAAAACCAAGTAATATTTGTCAGAAGTGTTTGTCCAAAAGGTTTTTTTAAAACGTTTGTTCAAATGTTTGTCAAAATTGTTTGTCCAGAAGGTTTGTCAGAAGTGTTTGTTCAAAAGGTTTGTCGAAAACGTTTGTTCAAATGTTTGTCAAAAGCGTTTGTCCAAAGTGTTTATTCAAATTGTTTGTCTAAAGCATTTGCATGTAATTCTCCCCCCGGTTTGAGTTTGTAAAAAGTTAAGAGAAAAAGGGGGTTGTGAACTCACGTGTGTCGCGTTTGTTGCGTGTTGAGAACTGTCGGTCCCTAACTGTCACCTATAACACATAGGTAGTATGTGTTCGTGTTCGTGTTCGTTTTCGTGTTCGTGTTCGTGTTCGTGTTCGTGTCCGTGTTAGTCTACTTAGACCGTGTTCGTGTCCAAACAACTCCAAGTTGTGGTGTTTGACTATGTCGACTGTGTTTGACCTTGTTGACTCAACGACCCGTTGGTGACATGTTTGCAGTTCATTAATGTTCGTTTAGTGTTTGTCAAATTGCCTCAATTAGCAGTTAGTACACATAAGCATGTCATAGCACATAATGGTTCCAAATATGGCAAGTACGCATAATGTGTCCCTATCGAACATGTTGCTAATCATGGCAGTTGTCACATATGCTCATCAGACAGGTTACTATTTACAGTAAGTTTCCCAATTTAGTAAGTATGCATAAAATGTCACCCTTTAATCAATCTAAGCATGCTTGTTCCCTAAGTGATCATGTTATCACATAGCACATTGTCATAAGTCATCAAATAAGCATACTTTTACCTTTACAGTTACTAAACATAGCAGGTTCTTATATTTAACACGTTTTGAGCCAATCAAGCATGCCAATACTTATATTGTTGAGTCAATCTCGATTAAGTATAATAGACGCGGGTTTATTATGTAATTTGTTTTAATTAATGGTTAAGTTTATCGGTTTAAAGGAATAGGTCGATAGAGTTAAGGATAACTCTCAGATGGACTTGAGATTATCTGATTCCTATTTTCTTGTGGTTTCAATTATAAATAGGGATAGTTTTTCTTATTTTGATTTTAAGTTTTTTCTATCAATTATTGGAGAAGGAATTCAAGTATTCGTTCATCTTCTGTTAAGTATTTCGATTGGTTACTGTTTTTGATATGGTACCAATAGCTTCAATTGGTATCAGAGCTGCTTCGAAGGGACCGAACCTTGATCCAGGGGGCTGGATCAAGCACCACCAGAATCGAAGACTATACCATCGAGATTTTCTCAGACCTACAGGTGACAAGGAAGATCAAGAATAATGGCAGATAAGGAAGCTCCACCGAACCAACTTGCTGTGGTTGACAGGAACATCAACATCCCATTCCGGTGCCCAATTCTAACCGAAACATATTACACAATTTGGTCGTTTAGAATAAAAGCAATCTTCAAGGCACATGGAATATGGGAAGCAATTGAACCGGGAACTACAGCTGACCCAAAGAAAGATAACGCAACCATTGCATTATTGTATCAAGCACTACCCGAAAACTAGAATGTAGTCATTCAGATCGCGTACTGCGAGCACGCGAAAGAAATCTGGGAAGCGATAAAGACCCGGCATGTTGGAGTAGAACGCGTCATGGAGGCACGTCTACAAACACTAAGTGTCGAATTCGCGGCTGCTAAGATGAAGGAAGGGAGAAAATCGATGATTTTGCAGCAAAACTGTCTGGGTTAGCCTCAAGACTAAAGGCATATGAAGAAAGACCCAGCCTGAAGAACTCCAAAACCAACCATGACCAGGAAAAAGCGCCTGTCGAGGCCGAGGGAATGGCCAAGAGACACAAGGAAGAGGCCCGGGCCATGGGCGTGCTGGTGGCCGGGGCAGGGGTGCAGGCCGGGGTCAAATGCAACCGCGAGGGATCACAAGATGCAGAAAGAAAGGATAGGTCCAAACTGCAATGCTTTAGGTGTGATGCATTTGGACATTTTTCAGCCGACTGCCCAACTAGAAAAACCTAAGAAAAGGTAAATTTATCGCAGGCGAATGCTGATGGCCTGCATTGCTTATGGCAGTAGTTGAACCAGCCAAAAGGGAGTTGATATATGTGAACGAGGACAAGGTGATTCTAGCCAGATATGAGTCACCCAACGATGGGGAACTTGTGTGGTACTTGGATACTGGAGCCACGAATCACATGACTGGAAATAGAAGACTGTTCTCAGCCCTCGATACAGTGTAGGTGGGAAACTAAAATTTGGAGATAACTCCAGTGTAGAGATAGAAGGAAGAGGAGAAATCGACATCTTATACATCCCAAGGCAACTAACGGCTCCCTGTACTACTCAATAAAACATTATAGTTGAGAGGAGAAATCGAATCGTGATGAGCACAACAAGGAGCATCCTAAATGCAATGAGCATACCACAAGTCTTCTGGGCAGAAGCAGTTAGGCATGTTATACATGTTCTAAACCGACTTCCTACAAAAATACTTAAGGATCAAACTCCTTATGAAGCTGTGAAAGGAATAAAGCCACGGGTCGATCACCTCAAGGTATTCGGGTGTGTTGGCTTTGTAAAAACACCCTCAAAGTGAACAAAGAAGTTGGATGATAGGAGTGTTGCAATAGTGCACTTGGGAATTGAGCCGGGGACAAAGGCCCACCGAATGTATGATGTTGAAGGAAACAAAGTGGTAATCAGCCGAGATGTAGTCTTCAATGAAGCTCAAGGTTGGAGCTGGACTAAAGACCAAAGCCAAGGACAGGATAAAGAGGCTGACTTTGTGCTACACATCAATCCACATGAGGAAGGCTCAAGTTCTCAGAATGTTGAAGACCATGAACCAAGCAGCCCTGTAAGCCCACACATCAACAGCCCAGCCCAAGCCAAGAGCACATTGTCCTTCAGAGAATCCCTCGCAGATTCAGACTCAAGCTTTAGCAGCCCTGAATCTACCATTGCTGAACGTGGACCGATGTTGCCTGGAAGTGTAACAGACATGTATGGTGCTTCAGACCCATCTGTAGCAGAAGATGAGACCTATGATGATACTCCGCCACAAGGAACGAAAAGCTTGCATGAAATTTATGATCTCCTTCTCACTGAAGGATAACCAATGAACTTCAAGGAAGCAGCGGGAAATAAAGAATAGGAACAAGATATGGAAACAAAGATTGCCTCCATTGAGAAGAATAACACTTGGGAGTTAATGGAGTTAATGGAGTTACCAGGGGGCACCGTCCTATTGGTCTAAACTGGGTCTACAAAATCAAAAGGAATGCAAGTGGAGCCATAACACGTTACAAGGCAAGCTTAGTGGCAAAAGGCTGCATTCAAAAATATGGTGTGGATTACGATGAGGTATTTGCACCCTTAGCAAGATTGGAGACGGTTAGATTCATTCTAGCATTGGCAACACAAAGATGATGGAGTGTTCATCACCTTGATGTGAAAACCGCATTCCTCTATGGGGAATTAAAGGAAGATGTGTTCGTTTCATAGCCAGAAGGCTTTGTCAAGAAAGGAAGAGAGCACATGGTATACAAACTAACCAAGGCTCTCTATGGGTTGAAGCAGGCTCCGCGAGCCTGGAATTTGAAGCTAGATGGAGTCCTAAAGGAATACGGGTTCCAAAGATGCAAGTTAGAACAGGCTGTGTACACCAGAAGAACTCATGAAGGCTCATTACTCGTGGGTATTTATGTAGATGATCTAATCGTTAGCGGAAACAATGTGGAGAAGATTGTGCAATTCAAAAGGCAGATGGAAGGTAAGTTTGAGATGAGCGACTTGGGAACACTGTCGTACTTTCTTGGACTAGAAGTGATACAAGGAAAAGATGGAATAAAAATAAAACAATCCAGTTACGCTAAGAAGATTCTGCAACAAACTGGAATGTGGGAGAGTGATTTCACAAAGTACCCTATGGAGTCTGGTCTTAAACTCGTTAAGGATGATGGCAGCAGCTATGTGGATGCAACAGAGTACCAGAAAATAGTGGGGTGCCTTCGGTATTTGACTCACACACGGCCAGATCTTGCATATTATGTTGGGTACACGAGCAGGTATATGCAAGCTCCCAGGACTACTTACTTTCAAGTTGTCAAACAAATTCTTCGGTATGTAAAAGGAAATGTAGATCTGGGTATTTATTATAGAAGAAATGGGAGCAATACCCTTCTGGGTTCAGCGACAGTAGTCTTTTGGTTAATTCTGACGATGGGAAGGGAACAACCGGGCTGGTATTCTATTTTGATGATGAAACTTGCATAAGTATACTCTCTTTCACTAGAGTTTGGAAAAACCATGGTGATATTATGATTTGTTGAATATGATTAACATGTAAGTTGGGAAATTATGGCCAAATGGCCACATTTGCATGATTGTGTTCATAGATTGTAAGTTGGAAGAAATTATGATTTTGTTGAATTTATGCAACTTAGGGTGATTAGTGTGTATAACTCATATTAGTTTTCCTTTAGTTGTAGAATTAAGATTCTTGACGGATGACGAATTCTTGATTAAATCTTGACATAGATCTTGACTTTAGGCTTCATAGAATAATCTTAGGTGATTAAAATGTGTTTATCATTTTGATTTTCCAAAAGGTTATAGGATTAGATATCTTTGACCGGAATCTAGTCAACATTTGATTTACCAATTCATACAAATCACATCACTAGACTAAGTGAATTCATAATCTAAGCAATTTCTTTAGACTTTGGATTATTTTAAAATCTAGTTATTTACTTATTTTTTAAAAAAAAATCACAAACCCGACTTCTTCATGTTTTTGCTAAACATTGACCGAGGTTTAGTATTGAGAGATATCGTGTCCACGGATTGATATCCGGTTCTTACCATTAACTATATTACTATACGATGAGGACTAGTCTGATGTTCTCCCTCCTCCACAGTCTAGCTTGCCCCGGTGGTTATCTATGATTTTTGGTAGAGTTGTACATTTTGCAGTCCGTACGAACTCTGTGAGTTTGACATTTCTTTTGTTTGGGTTGTAAACAATTTTTTTTGGTTGTTTGTTTATTTCATTGTTCGGATCTTAAGCTGTCATTTCAGTCATGTGGTTGTTGTTTTTCAGCTGTTGTTTTTGTAGAGTTTTTCAAGGTGCAGGTACATTCATGACATTCGAGGTGCACAGTCTCGTGCAGTTTCTACACACCGATTTCTACAAGCTTTCGTAGGGAAGTGTTTTTCCTTTTCACACTCATGCGTTATCATTCTTATTTTTGCATGTTTTTGTTGTACAATAGGGACATTGTGCAATTTAAGTGTGGGAAGGGGTATACTTTTGGAGAATATTCTTGGTTGTTGATATAGCTTTGTTTGTCCAAAAGTAATAAACATTTTTGCAAAGAACCTTTTATTATTTTTGTTGATATAGTTTCTACACACCGATTTCTACAAGCTTTCGTAGGGAAGTGTTTTTCCTTTTCACACTCATGCGTTATCATTCTTATTTTTGCATATTTTTGTTGTACAATAGGGACATTGTGCAATTTAAGTGTGGGAAGGGGTATACTTTTGGGGAATATTCTTGGTTGTTGATATAGCTTTGTTTGTCCAAAAGTAATAAACATTTTTGCAAAGAACCTTTTATTATTTTTGGTGCAATTAATTTTTTTTTTGTAATCAACAAGTTAAGCAAACAAGTTTTTGATAATTAAAATAAGGCTTGTTTGAAAAGGGTTTCTAAAATTTGATATCTTGGCAAGTGAAATAATTTTTTTTTGTTATCATCATTTGTGATTAGATGAAAGGTGGAACTACAAGTTATATCATATATTTTTACCCATTCCCTCCATTTTTTTTGTGAGCAAATGAAACCTTTAGCATTGGTAGTTCATTGCGTATTGTATGGATTGAGTGTGTCGGATGTTTCATACAAATTAATACTTGTTTGCATCTCTATAGTCATAAGCTTGAACATAGTTGAAATTAATCAAGGCATTAGAACACATTCTCATCACCACCTTCTCCATAAACCCATTTCTTTTATTGAAATCCTATTTCAAAGTTGGGAAGAAGTTATACTTGTTGTAGTTCTTGAGAAACAAATAATTAAGCAACATAATGTTGGCTTATATGTTCATGTGAAAAAAAAATCATTTCGGTTAAGCCAAAAAGGCTTTGTAGTATACCTTTTGTGATTGAATTCTTCGCCTATAGATTTCTCTTGTCTTAATCTCTTTAGCCTCAACCATCCTCCAACCCAAACATAACCTAATAAAGTCCTTATGATTAATTTATACTTTGTTTTCACTAGTTGATTTAGTGTTGATTTTTCTTACAAGTATCATATTTGTTGATTCATCGTCTTGGAAATTGAGTGTTCTATACATACACATTACATGTATGAATTCGAAATAAACCGAGTGTGTGTGAACATTGTGAGAAATATAATCCTTAGTCTTAGAGAAATTGTTGGCGTCAAGAGCAAATAGAATCGAAATCAAATCTTTTCCTCGATGAGTTGAAGGTTTGTGACTCCTTTCTTTAGTAGCGAGTCTAACTTTACAAATATCATTTATTTTGACTGCCCTGACTTGACTTTTGTTTGGTATCAACGCTAACTCACTAGACGGACAATCGACCAACTATAAATTCTTGTTGATAATTTTGATCTTATTTTCTTGCTTACAATTTCAATTTTGGTAAACCTTTGAAGAATAATCTAAGTTTTTAATCATTTGATTCATCTTTGCTTACAAGTCGATTATTGGAAATTGGTTTCATCATTAAGGTTCATTGTTTGCTTGAGGACAAGCAAAGTTTAGGTGTGGTGATGTTTGATATACGTTAAATTATACATATTATTTGACACAATTTCCACCAGTTTTAACGTTGGCAACAAGCAAATTCATTCACAAATAGTCCTAATTATTGTTTTTGTGAATTTGCAGGATAAACGACCTTGCTCAGAGGAAAATCAAGCCTTATATGGAATTACTGCAATTTCTGAGCAAATCCCCAGATGTGCCCGACCATGCAACCAGGTAGGGATGAGATCGGTACCATACCGGTACCGTACCGATACCGATACCGAAAATACCGGTACCGAAATTCTTGAAAAATGGGTACCGATACCGGTACCGAAACATTAGGTACGGTACCGGTTCGGTATCGGTACCGGTATTTTCGGTACTTTACCGGTTTTGTACTTTTTTCTCAATTTTTTGTTGAGATGAAGATGAAAAATATTAGTCTTTAAATTATAGATGTTATTTTGTCATAATTATAAGGAAAATCTATGCAAATGAATGCATCATATGAATACGTTATAAAAAAAAAATCATGTTCACAAAACGAAGAATTACGATCAGAAAAATATGAACGCATCATCCTTTAGATTTCTATAGTATTTTTTATATTTAATAATTAGAATATTAATTAGGTTTTAACGCATCATGGTAAATATTTTTTAAAGTATACTAGATTAGTAAATAATCAAATTCTAAAACAAAAATACATATATTCCGGTACCGGTACCGTTTCGGGAATTTTCGGTATTTTACCGGTACCGGTTAGTACCGAAACTTGATAAAATGAAGTACCGTTACGGGTACCGAATCTACCGGTACGGTATCGGTTCGGTACGGTACCGGTACGGTACCGGTACGAAACCGGTACGGTACTGGTATTCGGTATAAAAATCTCATCCCTACAACCAGGTACTTTTAGGCCATGCATGGTAGAGCTGGCCTATGCACGGCCGTGCATGAGCCTAGCACGACCGTGCAAGCTAGCCAGTGCCGGGCCAAAGGGAGGTAGTGTCGACCGTGTTGAATCATGCACGACCGTGCACCTATGGTGCACGACGTGCCAAATCTCAGACTTTCTATAAATTGAGTTTTTCTCCTTATTTGAAAGGGGTAGACTTCCTGGAGCAAAAATAACCACTGATCAGAATTTTCCAAGCTTTCCAAGAGAGATTTTGAATGTCTTGAAGATCCAAGAAGCATCCAACACCATTTTGTTTCCAATCCTTGCTTTCTAGTGGTTTGAATTTGTTATTTCCATCATGTTCCTTGTTAATTTCATACACTTTATTGTTGTTCTTGCAAGCCCTATGGGCTAATTACTCTATTGTTTAGACTATGATGAAACTTATGTTCATGTGATGTTGATTTTATGAATTGGTAAAAATGGTTTATGTCAAGATTCAAGATGAGATTATGACTTTGTTCCAATGATGTTGTATACTTGTGTAGGTTAATTAATTTTCAAAAATGATGAATGTTTAATCATATTATGTTGGAAAACCATGATCAAACATTTGTTTATAATCTTACAACTTGTTTTTAAGATTATGCAATGAGATTAGGAATGATAATTGGTTTTTCTTGAATATTATGAAACTTGCATAAGTATACTCTCTTTCACTAGAGTTTGGAAAAACCATGGTGATATTATGATTTGTTGAATATGATTAACATGTAAGTTGGGAAATTATGGCCAAATGGCCACATTTGCATGATTGTGTTCATAGATTGTAAGTTGGAAGAAATTATGATTTTGTTGAATTTATGCAACTTAGGGTGATTAGTGTGTATAACTCATATTAGTTTTCCTTTAGTTGTAGAATTAAGATTCTTGACGGATGACAAATTCTAAATTAAATCTTGACATAGATCTTGACTTTAGGCTTCATAGAATAATCTTAGGTGATTAGAATGTGTTTATTATTTTGATTTTCCAAAAGATTATAGGATTAGATATCTTTGACCGAAATCTAGTCAACATTTGATTTCATATTAATCACATCACTAGACTAAGTGAATTCATAATCTAAGCAATTTCTTTAGACTTTGGATTATTTTAAAATCTAGTTATTTACTTATTATTTAAAAAAAAATCACAAACCCGACTTCTTCATGTTTTTGCTAAACATTGACCGAGGTTTAGTATTGAGAGATATCGTGTCCACGGATTGATATCCGGTTCTTACCATTAGCTATATTACTATACGATAGGTACACTTGCCTATTATGTGTGATTTAATTCTTAGTGAAAACCCTTTTTAAAACTAAAATATGTGTGAAAAATCCATCATTTAAAATATATAGTTTCACGCACATCAGCCACTAAGACAATGTCATCCAAAAGCAGACACCATGGGATCTGAGCCTGGATAGACCTCAACAATTCATCCAAAATAACCGCAAAAAGGAAGGGGCTTAATGCCGAGCCTTGGTGTAGTCCCACCTCCACTGGGAAGAAGTCTGTATCTTCCATCGATGCTCTGGGGAATACCTATACTCTCCAACGTATCCCAAATCACTTGCCTTGGTACACTGTCATACGCCTTCTCAAAGATCGATGAATATCATATGCAAATCCTTTCTCTTCTCTCTGTATTTCTCCATTTATCTCCGTATAATGCGTATTGCCTCTGTCGTCGATCTTCCTGGCATAAATTCAAATTGATTTGCCATAACTTGTGTTTCTCTTCTCAATCTTGTCTTGATCACCGTTTCCTATAGTTTCATAATATGGCTCAACAATTTGATCCCCATGTAGTTTTCGCAACATTGGGCGTCACCCTTGTTCTTGTATAGAGGGATTAAAATACTGCTTCTCTACTGGTTTGGCATGCAACCAGTTTTGAGTATATTGTTGAACAATGTTGTCAGCCACCCCCAATCCTTCGTCCCCCAAACATTTCCATACCTCAATGGAAATATCATCATGTCTCACCGCTTTCCTCCTACCCATCCTCTTGAGAGCTGTAAGAACCTCTTCTTTGGTGAAACGTCTATAGTAGCAGTTGTTTGGAGTTGATCTTGTGTTCAAGTGGTTCCCTCCACCTTCTTAATAGTTGGTTTTGTTGAAAAAATTGTGGAAGTATGTCTGCCATATGTCTTTAATTTCACTCTCTTTTACCAACACACGTCCATCCTCTCCCTTTAAGAACTTCACCACTCCGAGGTCCTGCCTCTTTCGCTCCCTAGCGTTGGCGATCTTGAACATGGCATGCTCTCCCTCTTTAGTTTAAAAGCGTTTATACATCTCTTTGTAAGCCTTACTTTTAGCTTCTGAAACTGTCTTCTTTGCATCCCGCTTCGCTTCTTTGTACCTCGTCTTCGGTCGTGCCCTCTCTACGCTTTCTGTACACCAGGACCACTATCTGAACCTTTGTTGTTTTTCTCTAACCTTGATCTACACCTCTTCATTCCACCACCAGGACTCCCTCTGCCCGCTTTTGTCACCTGTTGTCATCCCCAGTGTCTCCTTTGCTCCTCCAGTCACCTTTTCGGACATTTCATCCCACAATCGATTTGCGTCTTCGCATATACTGGTAAGTTTTCCTTCGAGTACTTTCTTACTAAACAACGTTACCTTTTCTCCCTTTAGGGCTCCCCACTTAATCTGAGAGTTCTTCTTCCCATCTCCGAACCTCCTATGCATAACAATATCCATTGCCAAGAGTTTATGTTGCGACACCACAGTCTCTCATGGGAATACGTTGTAGTCCCACCACCGGCCATGTTCGGATCTTCGCATCATGAGGTAGTCAATTGAGTGTCTCATCCTCCACCGATGTACATGATCAAATGTGAGTCTCTCTTCTTGAAAAAGAAGTTTATGATGCATAGGTCATGTGCCACCGCAAACTCCAAAAGTGTGACCCCATTCTCTTTTCGGTGTCCAAAACCGAAACCTCCATGGGTCATGGGAAAACCATCTTCCTCCCTCCCAATGTAACCATTGAAATTCCTCCTATACAAACTTTCTCATCCCTTGAGATGTTTCTCAACACTTCATCCATGCGGCCCCAAAAATCCCTCCTACTGCTATCGCCTCCTCCCCAATCACCATTCTCAGCATCATGATCAGGTCATTGTATCTTCTTACTTCCAAGACCTTGTCCTGAAGTTCTCTACTAACTAAGAATCCCATTCCATTCTTTAGTCCATTCGATCCTGAGTGCCACAACTTGTATCCATTATATTCCGCACCTTTTGTTCCCTTCCACCTTGTCTCCTGTAAATATGTCACTTTGACTTTGCGTCTTCTGAGTGCATCCACCAACTCCAAACCTCTTCCAATAAGGGTTCCAATGTTCCATGACCCTATGCGCAAAATCTCTCCCGTCCTATTACACCCTCTACCCGCACCTCTCCTCCCTCGACACGATCTCAAAGTATCATAATGTGCTCTTCCGTCTACGTTGTCAAGTCAAAGATACGAGTCTCCACAAGGACCAATGATACACACAAATAGGTCAGAAAGGAACACAAACAAGCTCACACAAGTATCCCAGAACCTCCCAACCACCACAAATTCAAATATGAACAAATAGTAACCACTACTACTTTAAAAAAAATCAGATAAAATGATAAATAGGCAAGGTGTGAAAGGAGAGGGAACATTCTCACAGCGGGTTCCTTCAATCCATGCGTGAATCAGTTTCTAAAGCTCTCTTCTCATTTAGCCTGCAAAAAAATCCCAAATAGCACAAAAGAGAAAGAAAAGGGCAGTGGACAGTGGGTTAGCCAAGGAAAAGGAAAGGGTCTGGTTTAACTGCAGTGGTGGTGGTGATCCCCTTGCTCCTTTTCTGGCGGCAACTGTTGTGGGGGGTTTAGTTCAATTTGTCGACCGGCGGGATTTAGGTTTTAGGTGTTCACCGGTTAAAAGGAAGGAGGCTACAGGTTGTGGGAATTCGGTTTTCCCAGCCGGCCGGCTAGAGAGGGAAGGCTAGTGTTTAGAGTCCGTGAGAAAGTGAAGGAGCCGATGGGTGAGCAAGAGGGAGAAGACGAGCCGCGAGAAAGAGAGAGAAGCGGAGACAGAGAGAGAAGCAGGGATAGACAGAAGTGGAGAGAGAGAGAGAATCGGCGATATATTGAGAAATATCTTGCGAATAGCGTGAAGAGAAATCGAAGAGAGAAGGGAGACAGGGGTGGGCGTTGGTCGGTCGGCCGACCGACAGTGGTGATGGTGGCAGCGCCAGCGGGTCTCCGACCGGCTAGGTTACCGTTGTTGCTTTGTTGGTTTTCCTTCTGATCATTTCTGTAGGGAGAGCGTTCTTGTGAAAAGAGTTATTTCAGCAACACAATTTCGTCACGGGTGGAAATATAGCCTTACTCCACGTTAGAGGAGTTAATTACATTGCCTCACAAGATCATTATTCAAAATAAATTGCAAGGTAGGTTCTAGATAACCAAAACAACAAGCAGGTTGTTGGCTCCTACATCTACAGGACCTGCATTATTTCCCTCTACCTCAATTGTTTCAAAAATAGTAGAAGCACCCGAAGGTTCTGGGTCTGCTTCAAGGAATACTAGACGATGTTTTCAATGTCAAGGATTGGGTCACATCGCTTCCGAGTTCCCCAACAAACGAGTCATCATGTTAACCAAGTTTGAGATATTGACTGACCCTGTATTTGATAAGAAACCAGGCCTACAAAGCATTGAAGAAGTAGTTGAGTTAGGACATGATGAAGGAGAATGTTTGGTGGTGCGAAGGACCCTAACAGGACTATCCATCCTGCTCCAAGTGTGCATGCACATGCATGCTCCTAGGACTTCTCGCTTCAATGCTCTCAAACGCATCCTCCGGGATTACATCTCCGTTGCAGCCCTATCTCTTCCATGATTGCCTATACTGACACTGATTGGGCAGACTCGCAGATCCACCTCATGTTATTGTGTGTTTCTAGGTGACAATCTTCTGTCTTGGTCATCCAAACGCCAGACAACGATCTCGATCAAGTGCTAAAGCAGAATACCGCGGAGTTCCAAACGTCGTAGCTGAATTATGCTGGATTCGAAATTTGCTACTCGAGTTAGGCTGCCTCATTCAACGTGCATCTATGGTCTATTGTGACAATGTCAGCGCCATCTTCATGTCTGGCAATCCTATTCAACACCAATGAACCAAACACATTGAACTTGACATCCACATGCATGCTCCTAGGACTTCTCGCTTCAATGCTCTCAAACGCATCCTCCGGTATGTCAAAGGCACCATCTCTATGGGATTACATCTCCGCTGCAGCCCTATCTCTTCCATGATTGCCTATACTGACACTGATTGGGCAGACTCGCAGATCCACCTCATGTTATTGTGTGTTTCTAGGTGACAATCTTCTGTCTTGGTCATCCAAAAGCCAGACAACGATCTCGA
Organism: Mikania micrantha; assembly: GCA_009363875.1. NCBI lineage: Eukaryota > Viridiplantae > Streptophyta > Magnoliopsida > Asterales > Asteraceae > Mikania > Mikania micrantha. Next base: position 56,854,728 of record CM018687.1, on the reverse strand, counting down.
TCAAGTGCTAAAGCAGAATACCGCGGAGTTCCAAACGTCGTAGCTGAATTATGCTGGATTCGAAATTTGCTACTAGAGTTAGGCTGCCTCATTCAACGCGCATCTATGGTATATTGTGACAATGTCAGCGCCATCTTCAGCCATCTTCATGTCTGGCAATCCTATTCAACACCAACAAACCAAACACATTGAACTTGACATCCATTTTGTTCGTGATAAAGTACAATCGGGTCAGATACGAGTTCTGCATGTTCCCTCTCGATATCAACTTGCAGACATTTTCACCAAAGGATTACCTCGAGTTCTATTTCAGGATTTCAGATCCAGTCTAAACATTCGTGATCCTTCCCCTTAGACTAAGGGGGTTTATTAGATATAATCTATATTTAGAATAGATTAGATAAATCACATAAAGAGTAGGGATGTCAATGTAATTATTATCTTTGTAAATGTTCTATATATACGCATGAATGAATCAGAATGAGATCACGGTTTAAACCATACCACTTCTATCAATATACATAAGCTAAATTCATTGAGACGCATGAAGCAGCCTGTCAAAACAAAACAAAGTGTCTGGTTAATAGGAAATTAACTAAAGCAACAGTATTGAAACTAAAAACTGCAGCTCACAAAATATAATTCTATTCCCACTCAACAATATCTACACTAAAGTAGTTAGCATGCTCCTGAAGATTTTCAGAAACTCCTATCTCAAATATTATGTTGATAGTAGAAGTGCAGAAAGGCTCTACAAGATATAAACAAAAAAGATTTTATAGAAGTTGATAAAAAAAGTCATATCATGTATAAGCAACATAAATTGTCATTTAGCATTGGAGTACTTTGAGCATTATGCACTTTTCAGTTAAATGAATACTACCAATTGGAACCTTAAAGGAACCTAAGAAGAATGAAACAAAGTGCAAAGATTACCTTCAGAAATGCAGTCCAATCACCACAGGTACATACTGAACTTGGGGAGTTGAATTTCTACCATCTCAAAAAAATGAAAAAGATGAAGACAAAATAACATAATAAAGACACATAAGAATAATTCTTTTTCGGTTGTAATATAGTAAGAGATGTGATACTAGCTAGTGGATCATAGTGGCAAGATAGCAAACATTCTTAAAACTGCAGAAATATAATATACTGGTGAAGCAACTCCAGAATTATGGATCACCAATGTAAATATACAAAAGATCAATAGTAAACAATTAAGATTGTAGTATGTTATTATGGTTAGAATAATACATCCAGGTTAATAGGTTATGCAATAAAATACACATGCATATCCATCAAAGATAATTGCATGCTAAAGACAAAAAAAAAATCATATTTCACCTTACGTGTTTGGGGAACATCCTTGACAGATTTCAGTGTATCAGGTAAAGAAGTCAACAGTTCTTCAAATGAAACAAAGAATGATATCTGAATCTATTCAAGGAAACAAGTGTTTTTGTGGATATGGAATAAAGCACATAACAATGAGTTCAAGTCCTCCTTAAACTTTGATACATTGTACAGAAGAAAGGATACAAGATTAAGACGATTATCAAATTGTCAAGGTCTAGTATGGGCCTGAGAAACCATGACCTATAACGATCATTGAATACCAACAGTATGAATTTGTAGGTAAAACTAATTACCGAAATTAAACTTGAAAATGCTGGTTTACCTTAAAAGGCGTTTACCCATTGGTGTCAGACACTAAAATACAAAACATCTATTAGATATAAGTTTAAAGGAAAAGTAGATATATAAAAAAATGCAATCTCCACACCTTATTCATCATGCCAAAACAGAGAACCTGCAAAAAACAAGATAATAGTACTTTGAGACATAATTAAGGAAAAATATTACGGATTACCCTTCTTTTGCTCTACCAATACCCATGTGGCTTGGATGTTTGTCAGTTTGGAATATCTGCAACGCTTCATGAGCTGCAGGGTTGACTTTAAGGAATTTGTTTCTGTGTTTTCAATTGGAAAATTATAACCTAAACCAGTAGATTATAGTATAAATTATGGAAAGATTATGATCACATACAATGAAATTTGCTTGATAAAATTGACTGCAATTGATACACTCCCACACTCATTTTGTTCAATGGTATCCACGACTCTCTTACTCTCCAATATGGCAAGAAGCCCTCCACTAGCACAAACTTGAACTTCACTCTCAATGTCCATCATAGAACTTAGCTACAATTAAATAAAAATAAAAGGATGACTCGTATGAAAATACAATCATGGAGATCTTATCTGCTTGTTAAAGATTACATACATAATGATGACATGGTATGGGCTCATTTAATTATGATTAAGAAAATCAATTGCAAGTAAGTTAACTTTGCAAGTGGTTTAAAGATATGTGTCAAACTAACAATAATAATATGAAGGAATGTGAACTTGGCAAAATTGGTGGCATAACTTACAAAGCAGATTCTTTCTTTGACATATTAACCATCATCCATTCCAGTTTCTCAAAGATATACCAACCTGTACAATGAAAATAAAATAAGAAATATCAAAGACAATAAATAATAAGAAGAAATGAATTTAGAGGCCAATAAGAAATATCAAAGACAGTATTAAGAAGAAATGAATTTAGAGGCCAATAAGAAATATCAAAGACAGTATTAAGAAGAAATTAACTTAGAGGCCAAGGGACAGCATGTCTACTGAATCATTATGCAAAATGAAAAGATGCAACTAAAAAGAACCGTAATCAAGTTAACTATTTTGACTAGAACAGTCGATATTTCTTACTTGTTAAAACTATAACTTATTGCAATCTGAATATTTCAACTTAAACAACAACAGATATAACAAGCTTCGCTTGTGCAATGACAGATCATAAGAAAGTTTTGACTATATGAAGTAAATAACAGAAGAATTTATATCAATGAACTATTATTATTGAATCCACATGTCCATGTTTGCTAAAAGATAGAATTACTAGTTATTTTCTTGACAAGTTTGTTTGTTTGATGCATTTACATCCAATCAAAAGCAGTCATCATGTACAGAAATTATTGACTGCAATCATAAATTAGACAGAATTATGTAATTAAAGACCTCTCAATGGATACTTACAACTGTGCCATGCTTGTTCATAACTAAATATTTTGAACTCTTCATAAGCTTTACAGCAGGCACTTCTCTTGCACCATCTGTGTCGCTTACATGAGTAAATTATATGATCCACAAGCTCAATGTGCAAAAAAAACTACAAAGAATTTATAATATTACCGTTTTGTTGTAATTTGTAAAGCAACTGATAGAGATTCTTCACTCTTAGTACTTGTGTATATGAATATGACCAAGGGCCTAACCTGATAATTGACTGAGACATGATAAATTATATGATTTAAGTTAGAAAATGATTCATAATGTGAAAAGGGGAGAGGCGACCACATCCTCCCAATATAGGAAAATCAAAAATGAAAATGCAAATCTGATTGATGAGCTAATAAAAGTGGCTATCTTTTACCCATATCAAATAGAGGAAAGTCTGCAGTACCCTCCAGCACATGGAGTTCACGTGTAAGACAATCATAGTAGGAGATTCGAGCTTTGATAGCATAATTTCCATAATAACTCCACTAAAAATTACATGATAAATACTTAATAATTCAGCTAATGGGCATTGTGAACGTTCAGAATTTTATGTGGACTTTAGTTCAATAGGATACTGAATGCCCATGTTTCCCTGTGACCATGCATGAGGCATGCCATGTAGACCTGCATGAAAAACCATATTAATGCCAAACAAGTATTGACTCCCAATACCATGTATGTTCTTTGTGAAGGAGTATTAAAGAAGCACATTAAATAGTTTTTTGGACTTTGTAGGGGATTCCTAAATTAAATTACATCAAATTGGTCCTTGTGATTTTGATTAATTAATTTATTTTATTAATCTGAAAGATAGTTAAAAACTTTTTAAAAGGTCATGAAAAAGATTCATGTAAGAGCAGTTGAGAAATTAACAAACAATAACAAGAAAAAGATGAACAGGCATGAAAAAATTAGGTCACAAAATGTGCAGATTCATGTAAGAAACAACTATGAAATTACAACCCGCAATCAATAAATCAAACATCAGCAGTTCAGGACCAAGAACGACTAACTAATCAACAAGCAGGAATAACGCAATTAAGAGATTACAGTGCACACTCAATAAATCAACAATCAGGACCAATAACGCCTTATTAATGCTCGTAACATGTAAGAGCAGTTGAGAAATTAACAAATAATAACAAGAAAAGATGAACAGGCATGATTAAATAGGTTACAAAATGTGCAGATTCAAGTAAGAAACAACCTGATCGAACGAATATTGTACGATTACGAGTCACAGGTAGTGAATGTCGTAGAACACACCTGATGCACAGACTCTGTTTCCTCCATGGCACCAAGCGATCGTGGGGGTGAACTGCTGAATTGAAAGATTAAACAAGGTTAAGAGAATTATTAAAAAATCATGCAACGAGGTCATTCGTTCTCCATGCCTCCCCAAGCAAGCTATGAGCCTATGTGGTGATTCACTTTTCACCTGCTAACTGCTTTAGAACATATAAAGCAAACAAAAATGAGCATGAACATAACAGACAAGAGGCAGTTAACGTACCATCAGTGAGAGAATTTCCTTTGACTCCTCCGTCAGCGGTGACACCGCCAGATGAGTAGGTGCTTGAATAATGGGAGAATCTTCATGCATTTGGTAAGTTCCAATCAACTACCATGATAACTAAGAAATAACAGATGACACCTTCATATTCTAATCAAATGTTCATGAAAAATGTAGTGTTTAAAAGGGTTGTAATGCCACAAGATAAATCATTTAACGCTACAATACATGTTTCATAAATTATGATTACCAACCAAGCTTACCTTTTCCCCTTTGAAAAGTTACAATGCCTTCTGAATCTGTAGATATAGAATGTGTTACATTCACATGGATGAGCTACATCAACACAAGCCTTGTAAATTAAACCTAATGTATGCATCAACATTGATTCTAGTTAGCTACATTGACATCATATTTAGATGAATCGTGAAACTATAAGTTAAAGGACAATAAGACTCGTCTGAAAATTAAAAAAAATGAATATTAATAATTACAAGCTGACAAATATAATACCAATACTTTTCCAACCACTATCAAACCCAAGTATTTGAAAATCAAAAAATCTAATATTCATAATTGCACGTAGACAAATCTAATATCAATAACTTGCTATAAAAAAGCCTCTTAATGTAATGTATGAAGTAAGGCACCCACGTTGCCTTGGTTCATACTCAACCATCATTTCCTTCATCAACAAGACCTTTAGCCAACCTCTAAGAATCATAAACAAAAATATTATACAGACAAAATAATAAATTAAGCAATATCAATACGAAATCATGAATCATTTCACTTTGAGAAATGGAATCCCTCATATATCTCTCTTCTCTACCAGAGATTTTGCCGAAGACCATATCTCAGAGTTAGCTCCATCAACGAAAGACTAAACAAGGTTATAAGAACTAATTCGAAAATTAAAAGACATACAACATGGTTGATCATTCTCTGATGCTTCTCGAAACGAGCTTCACACCATTGTGTTGAGTCACCTTCATTTACTACTTGCGTTATACAACATGACAATAAAAAAAAAAAAAGAAATTTACATTAAGATAAGAAAAAAGAAACATTTGTAACTTAACACCCTGTGATAAAACTAATTTAAGAATTAAAAGACATACAACATGGTCGGTCGTTCTCTCATGCCTCTCCAAACAACCTCACACTGCTGTGTTGAGTTACCTTCATTTACTGCTTGCATTAGAAAACATCATGGAGCAAGGGAATTTACATGAACATAAGAAAAAAAAAAGAACATTTGTAACTTACCATCCTATGATGGCTTAGAAGTTCTTTGGCTCCTGCCTCAGTCATCATTGGATGGATGGTTCAAGAATCTTCACGCAATTTAATGAGATCCAATTAAGTACCATGAGAAGTTGCGAGCTAACGAATAATACCTACATATTCTAAGAGAATGTATTTGAGAAAAGTTATTTAACAAAACAAAAATAATTTTGTGCTATGAATATGGGAAAAGTCCCAATTTGAAATATGATTTACATATATATAGGTGTTGAAAAACACACCCCCACTAGCATGCATCTTGTTCAAAACTGATAGCTATGCAACATACCATTTCAAAAGACATCTTGGGGATTTGACAAGTTGAAAAACAAAATGCATAGGTCAAAGCAAAATAAAAAAGGATCAAAGACTAAAACCAACTAACAAAACAGGGAGAAAAAATCTTCTAATGTCACAAGCTTAAGGACTTGTGATTGCCCCTAAATTTTCCCACAAACTAGGTCCAACCATTACCATGACTTGGAAAAGAGAGAGACATGAAGACAACAAATTATTATAATGTTGCATGAGTTGGCAATCATACCATTGCATTGTACTCTCCTTGTTTTCTTTTAGATTGTACTTTATGCACACCATGTATTGTAATAATCTGCTATAAAAGAAAGCATGAATTGTAAATTTAAAAACTTAAAATTAGTAATAGAGATGAGTTGCCTTGCTTCCCATTGGATCATCATTTTTACTTTAGCATCAAGACCTCTCGCCATATCAGAGAAGAAAAAGAATGTACCCTGACCTTAAATTAACTTCCGCTTTGCATGGGTTCAAGGGAGGGGCCAGATCGCTAATCTAATGTATGCAGCCTGACCCTACACATTTGTGCAAGAGGTTATTTTCCATGGCTTGAACCAATGACCTCCTGGTCACAAAGGAGCAGCTTTATCCTTTGCTCCAGCCTCCAAGACCACCCTCTCTACATAAAATATTATAAATATATAAAACAAATGTTGCATGGTTTCATGAATAAATCTACTATGAAAGTTACAATTTGATGATTACACTCCACTCTGTATGTTCTTCTGAGCAATGAGATCCATCATGTGAGTTTGAAAAATTAGACTTTTGAAAAATCTTATTCCATCAGTATGCAATAAGAAAGTTCATGTATTGTAATAATCTTCTATAAAAGAAAGCATGAATTGTAAAGTTAAAAACTTAAAATTAGTAATAAAGATGAGTTGCCTTGCTTCCCATTGGATCATCATTTTTACTTTAGCATCAAGACCTCTTGCCATATCAGAGAAAAAAAAGAATGTACCCAGATCTCAGAGTCAGCTCCAACAATGGAAGTTTACATATGGTTATGAGGTAATTAAAACTTAAAAGAACCAAAAGACATAAAACACTCGCTACCTGATGCCAATCTAAAAAATCTTACGAATGTAAGAAAAAACAGTGGTGATTCTCCTTCACCTGCTAATTGATTTAGAAAATATGAAAGAAAAAAAATTATATGAATGTAAGAAAAAAGAGGTCATATTTGTAACTTACCACCCCATGATGGTACATAATTTCCTTTGGCTAGTGCCTTGGTGGTGGGACTGCTAGAGTGTTGACTAACAAGCACATCTTCAAGCAAGCTGCTAATAAGACCCGATTAGCGAACATGAGAAATTAAGAGGTGATAGACGACACCTTCATATTCTAAGCAAATATCCATAAAAATAGTAATGCTGAAAAAGTTTATGATGTTATTCAAACATGAGAAATTAAGAGGTGATTAGACAACACCTTCTTTAGTGTCACATCCAAGAATCTAATATTAGAATTTTGAAAAATCTTATTCCATTAGTCTGCAATAAGAAAGTTCATGTCTTGTAATAATCTGCTATAAAAGAAAGCATGAATTGTAAAATTAAAATACTTAAAATTAGTAATAAAGATGAGTTGCCTTGTTTCCCATTGGATCATCATTTTTACTTTAGCATAAGACCTCTCGCCATATCAGAGAAGAAAAAGAATGTACCCGGTGCATAAATTAACTTCCGCTTTGCATGGGTTCAAGGGAGGGGACAGATCGCAAAACTAATGTATGCAGCCTGCTCCTACACATTTGTGCAAGAGGCTATTTCCCATGGCTTGAACCAATGACCTCAAGGTCACAAAGAAGCAGCTTTATCACTTGCTCGAAGACCACCCCCTCTACATAAAATATTATAAAAATATAAAACAAATGTTGCATGGTTTCATGAATCATTCTACTATGAAAGTTACAGTTTGAAGATTACACTCCTCTCTGTTTGTTCTTCTGAGCAAAGAGATCCATCATGTGAGTTTGCCTAAGACAGTATCTCAAAGTCAGCTCCAACAATGGAAGTTTAAATATGGTTATGAGGTAATTAAAACTTAAAAGAACCAAAAGACATTCTACCTGATGCCAATCTAAAAGATCTTACGAATGTAAGAAAAAACAGTGGTGATTCTCCTTCACCGGCTACTTGATTTAGAAAATATTGAAGAAAAAAATTATTATGAATGCAAGAAAAAAGAGGTGATATTTGTAACTTACCACCCTATGATGGCACATAATTTCCTTTGGCAAGTGCCTTCGTGGTGGGACTGCTAGACTGTTGACTAACAAGAGCATCTTCAAGCAAGCTGCTAATAAGACCCGATTTGTGAACATGAGAAATTAAGACGTGATAGACGACACCTTCACATTCTAAGCAAATGTCCATTCAAAAAGTTACGTTGAAAAAAGGTTATGAAATTATGAGAAATTAAAATGTGACAGATGACACCTTAATAATCTAAGCAAATATCCATGAAAAAGTAGTGTTGAAAAAGGCTATGATGTTATGAGAATCAACAAACGTAAAGCACGAAAAAATAATCACCTTTGAAAAACTATGATCACCTCAAGCTTACCTTCTGCACTTTAAAAAGCTTCAATGCTTTTTGTGTCTGAAAAAGAGAGAATTAAAGGCAAATCTTAATAAGTAGGATTGGCTTCACATTCACATGGAGCCTTGCAGCAAATCACATGTAATATATTCTCTTTATTTTGTTGTCATATCTATTGGATCGATTCCTTTGGTTTAGATGTAAACATGAATACGAAAACAGTAATGAAATAGATATTAGATGAAACCTGTGAATCCAGTGAATGCGTTGTTGATTCCAGACATGATTCCAGTGATGATGATCCGATCCGATCGGTTCCCGTTTAGGGTGTATAGTGAGGATGGAATGAGATGAGAGGGAGCTCGGTTATGGAGGTTCACGTTTTCTCTAAGGGTGAGGAGAAAACGATTATGATGTTAATGATGAGTAACCACATTTAGGAGCCTTAAGTCTCTTTATATATACACCCAAGGGGAAACCCTAATTAGGATAGTAAGGGTAATTACGTCCATCATATAATTACCTATCTAAATAGTATTTAATTAATTGATCAATTAGATAAATAATCATAAGGGCCATATTGTAAATATTTAGTCTTACATTCTCCCACTTGGCCAAGTGATTATTTATTATGAGCATCAAATAAGTCTGCAGATTGATGATACTCATTTTAGTTCTAAAATGCAATCATAGCAGAGAAATACAGTCATTGAATCAGTTATTCTATTCAAGACCCCCATTAATCATACTACAATACAAATTTAAAACTTAAGTTAGGATCAATTAACAAGTAAGCCCTTTAACGAATGATTTGTGTTGTTAGTGTCTATATGTCATTAGGCATGCGTAAACATATATTTAGAGACAAACAAATCAAATAAGTGAGGAAATTTTAATTATGCTATAAGGTCTTTAGATAAGCTCACTTTCGAAACAAGTTCTTCGAATACTTAGGTGAGAGACCTTTAATTATTGGATCCAAAAGCATAATATATGTGCTCTATACAAAGGTTAGTTTCCTCAATGAACTTTGTATTGAGATACAATTTAGTGCCAATCGAACTGTTACTGTTCGATAAAATAAGGGCAATTAAGTTATCACAGTAAAGCTTCAAATGGTCTATAGTTTGAGTTAACTATTTGAGTCCAGCGATAAGGTTTCTTAGCAACATTCTATGGCTATTTAGGTTGTTGTAAACTGCTGATTATGACTCTTTTATGAGGTAAGTCTGCCTGCTAACATAAGGATCTACCCTGAAGTGGATTTCTTATCATCTTTGTATTTTAGCAAAGTTAGGATGAGAAGAATATATAAAAAAAACACTTCTAAACTATCACTTCTTCTATAAGTCAGTTTATAGTCTTTCGTCCCTTGAGGATATCGAAATCCCTTCTTAGTTGCTTTTCAGCAATCTAGGCCAGAAATAGTTTGATAAGGGCCTAGTGTTTCAATAGTATAAGCGATATCTGGACATGTACAGACTTGAGCATACATAAGGCTCATGACTAATAATACATAAGGTATCATTCTCATTTAAAGTTAGAGAGAGTTTGATGCATGTTATAATGGGTTGAGGACATGGTTAAGGTAGGCCCTTTGAGGTAAATCCATGATATCCTTAATTTATCTCGGTGTACTATTATGCCAATAAAGTAAGAGGCTACTCCAAGTTCCCTAGTGTCGAAATAAGACGAAAGTAAGCGCTTCGACTCATGCAACATTTCTAATGCTATTACTTGTCAAAAGAATGTCATCTTCATGAAGGACAAGTGAAGTAAAGTTGCTCCCACTCATCTTAAGGCTCCCACTCATTTTAAGGTAGGTGCATTGATCCAGTAGATTCTTTAGGAAACTATGTCTCTTTATGACTTAATCAAAACTTTAGATACCAGTGATGTAAGACTTGCTTTAACCCGAATATGGATTTCTTTAGCTTGCCGACTAAATGTTCATGACCATTGGGCTTAGAACCTTTCGGTTGTTTCATGAACACGTCTTTTTACAAGTTGCCATTAATGAAAGAGGTTTTGATGTCCATCTAATGTAGCTCTAAATTATAATGAGCTACGAGGGTCATCATGATCCTTAAGGAATTTCTTTTGAGAGACAAAATGAGAAGGTCTCTTGATAGTTGGTTCTCTCTTTTAAGTGAAACCGTTTAAAACAATCAGAAGATTGAACATTGTTAATGATTTCATGACAAGAGATAGGATCTGTAAACCTTCTGGCATCCATTTCAGTTTTTGTCAGGTAGGTTACATAAGCATCATAGTTAGTAGGCGTTTTAGGCCTAGATGACCTCCTGAATAGATTAGTGGTTTAGCAGTGTTGGTATTGTATTGATTTTAGTCGTTTAATGTGCCTTCATTCTTGGATAATCGGAGTCGTTTAAAAGTTCTGAGTGTGTCGGAGTTGGTGCAGTGACGTTCGGAGTAGCATGGTGTACAAGAAGAATAATCGGAGTCGAATTAGTCGACGAGTGTCTCCCCCCGCTTCTTGTACTTCTTGCAAATCAAAATTAGGATTTTCACTGCTCCCACTGACCTTAGAATTCTCAAGAAAATCAGCAAGTTTGGTTTCTACAATATGAGTGACATAGGAAGAATAATAAAATCTATAATCCTTTGAAACGACAACTTACTGTTTCATGTCAAGCTTCTTTTAAGAAAAGATTATAAAGTTTATCTTAGACAAGGAAGTCACAAAGTTCATATTTCTTAGACTTATATTCCTTCTTGTCCATAATTCATAATAACTTTAGGGACAGATTAAGAAGGAAAGTTGTCTTTAATTCCTTGATCCAGAGGAATTAGGGCGAGTTTGAGTTGGCTAAATACTGTGTGCTATGTTCATAAGGGTTTGGGTGTTACTAAGTTTATAAAATCAACTGAAAACCTGAACATACCAGTATGTTTGCCAAAATATTTGCCTCCTCTATCTGATCTCACAAAATTTAGTTAAAGATCAAGTTGTTTTCAACTTTAGTTACAATCTTTAAAATTGTAAGTGATTCAGATTTATCCTTGATGAGATACAAGTACATGGAACGAGAATAATCATCAGTAAACTGATAAATGAAGTATGTCCAATTATTATGGCAATGGTGTAAGTGTCACTTATGAGTTTAATAAATTAGAACCCTTAGTGACAACTTTCTTAGTTGCTATTGTCTTTTTGCCTTTGAGGCATTTAACATGTGTTCCAAAATAGATGAAAACGAGAGAGGTAAAACGTCATCCTTCACAATTTGCGAAAAGTGATCACGTGAAATGTGGCATAAAAGTTAATGCCACAACATGGATGAGGTTTCTAAGTCTTGTTTTTCGTTTAGTCTTTGTCGAGTTCTCATTGATATTATATGACAACAAAGAGTTAATGAAATTATCATCTAGTTCTAGCTTATAGAGATCACTATCCAGAAAATTAGTACCAAATACTTGAGAATTTAGAAATAGTAATAAGTTTGCCATTATCATGAGAAACATAAAAACCATTCATGTATAACTTTGGTAATGATACAAGATTCCGAGTAATCTCGAAAGATATAAGGTATCATAAAGTTTTATACATAAACGATTTTTATTATTAATGTAAGGTTCTCATGCCAATAACAAATAGTTCTTTTGTATTCTCAAGCTTAAAGATTCTTTGGTACTTTTTTTTTTCTTCTTCTAGATTGTAAGGAATCCTTGAGTTAAGTTGGTTACAAGAACCATAGAACCAGAGTCAAATTATCATATGTTAGTTGGAACATTAAAGGACTCAAATATCATATTAGGATGATTATCTTATCTCTTTTAGCCAGCTACTCCTTAAATTCAGGGCAATCTTTCTGTTAATGTTCAACCTTTAGGTAGAACTTATAGTAAGACTTGCCAATGGAGTTGTTAGAGCTGGAAGAAGTACTTGCATTGGATTTAGAGACCTTAGAAACTTCCTTGTTAGGGAAATTGTTCTTCCTTTTCTTCGAATTTACAGCAATGAGTTTAGCAACATTCGGTTTCTACAACTTCTGAAGTTCTTCCTCTTTTACGCACATAGCAATCAACTCCTTTAGCATCCACTTATCTTTCTGAGTGTTGTAGTTGATTTTAAATGCCAAATAAGGTGCAAGAAGAAAATCATAATGAAATAGTTAAGAAACCGTCTCTGAACTCTATGCCTAATCCCTCAAATTGACGGGTCATGTAGTTCATTGTTATGAGGTGCTCATGAGTGCTGTTAATCCTGTCATACTTTGTAGCTACCAATTTCTAAATTAGAATGTTAGCATGCTATTTAGAGATCCCTTTGAATTTCTCCTCCAAATAAGTCAGATAGCTCTTAGCTTTAATTGAATCTAGAACGGCTCCCACGATGATTTGACTAATGGTGTTTTGAAGAGTATTAGAGACATTTGACTAATCTTCTTCCTTTTCTCATGCACTATGTTATCCTTAGAGTGCTTTATCAGTGAGGGAAGGAGGGTCTGCATCTCTGAGTGAAAACTCAAAACCCGGTTTGTCAAAAAGTTAGCATCAGTAATGCTTCCAAGAAGAATGGTTCGCAAGAGTAAGTGTTTCAATTCCCATATTGGGAGTTTGCAGTGGATTATATTAGATGAGAAAGAGTAATATACTAAGGCTATAGAAGAACTTAGAGTGATTTATGGGATAACTTAGATCTAAGGCAGGCATATATAAGGACCATTACAGTAATGAAGCTGTGATAAAGAGTCTACTATAACATCAAATTAATAGACTAGGTTAGGTTCTACTTAAATAACTAGCTTTCACTTTGGTTAATCACTAACTATCTAAGCATTAGGAACAATTTTAATATGATGCGCATCATGAATGTATCACATCAGCTTTGGCCAGAAAATGACACATTTAAGCACTTTGCACATATAAAGCTTGCAAACACAAATGTAACACATCAGCTTTGGCCAGAAAATGAAACATTTATGCTTTAAGGCAAGAGAGGTCACGTGAATATTTAATGGTCAATAATACTCACTAAGTGACAATGCTTAGTTTATACTTAAATAACTTTGGGAATGTAACACAGCAGCTTTGGCCAGAAGTGACATTCAATTGTTATTGAAAGTTTAAGCAAAGTATTATCAAATTATTTGAGTTTGCAAACATATATGTAACACATCAGCTTTGGCCAGAAAATGTAACATATATATTTTAAGGCAAAATTATATGAGCATTAAATAAGAATATTCACTTGCTACGTGACAATGCTTAATAAGACTCAAATAATAAGATGTAACACATCACCTTTGGGCAGAAGTGAAACAGTTGTTATTGAGTTTAAGCTGATTTTGAATTTTAAGGTTTTGTAAAACATGATAGGTTATGGTTTTAACAAAACAAGTTCTTTTATCTCTTAGCCCCCTGATTCGTGGATCGAACTCCGTGGTGAGTTCGCCGGGGTTCGGGGCGGGGCCCCGAAAAATTTTTTTTGTTAAGTGTTCGTACACGAAATTTACTGTTTACGAAGTTAGTAATATTCTCGAAAATAGTTATGTATTCGAAAAAATAGTTATGTACTCGAAAATGGTTATGTACTCGAAATTTCGAGTACTTTCAGATTTTCGAGTACACTTAGATTTCGAGTACTGTTAGATTTTCGAGTACGGTTTTTCGAGTACATTATTTCGTGAACTTCAGAATTTCGAGTACTCTTAAAAAATTTCGTGAACTCGAAATTTCAGGTACACTGAGATTAAAATAAATTTCGAGCATTTAAAAAATTCGAATACTCAAAATTTCGAGTACACAGAATTTCGAGTACACCAAATTCGAGTACTCTTAAAAACGTGTACGTTAATTTCGAATACGTTTAAGTCCGAAAATTTTTAGGTTTACGAAAAACGAACCAGTTTTAAGGTTTTTCGAAAAAACGACCCACTGTTATACTCGTTTTTGTAAAACGTTTTTGGATTTTGTATCAATTTCGCGATTAGGAATCGATTAAGCAACATATCGCTCTGATACCACATGTTGGATCGATTCCTTTGGTTTCGATGTAAACATGAATACGAAAACAGTAATGAAATAGATATTAGATGAAACCTGTGAATCCAGTGAATGCGTTGTTGATTCCAGACATGATTCCAGTGATGACGATCCGATCGGTTCCCGTTTAGGGTGTATAGTGAGGATGGAATGAGATGAGAGGGAGCTCGGTTATGGAGGTTCACGTTTTCTCTAAGGGTGAGGAGAAAACGATTATGATGTTAATGATGAGTAACCACATTTAGGAGCCTTAAGTCTCTTTATATATACACCCAAGGAGAAACCCTAATTAGGATAGTAAGGGTAATTACGTCCATCATATAATTACCTATCTAAATGGGTATTTAATTAATTGATCAATTAGATAAATAATCATAAGGGCCATATTGTAAATATTTAGTCTTACAATATCTACTTAAAATCCTATAATCATCAAAAGCAGCAATTTGCATTCTTAATTCACACCATGATCGGCGAACACATTCAGGTCAACCCAATGATCTTGTAGAGGTTTCATGCAGTATTTCCCTTTCACCAATAATATATCAATGCACTATCTTCTTGATCATACTTATTTCTCTACAATTAACAAAATAAATTGAACATTACGTATATGCTAATTAGGTTAAAAATAAATAACAAATCCTGGAACATTTTGAAAGAAAGTTGTATGCAATAATAAATACGTATTTCCCTTTTACAAGCTGTAGCAACCCCCAAAGCTTAGAAAAACAACCTGGAACATTTTTGAAAGAAAGTTGCATGCAATAATAAATACGTATTTCCCTTTTACAAGCTGTAGCAACCCCCAAAGCTTAGAAAAACAACCTGGAACATTTTTGAAAGAAAGTTACATGCAATTCAAACCCATAAAACATAAACAATAAATCCAGGTAGCTAGAATGAAATCATATTTAGAAGAGACCTTGGTATACAAATTTGTGTTCCAAGCAAACAACTCATGAACTTTGAATGTCTTGAAATATGTTTTCCAATTAAGGCCATCCAGGCATGTGCAGCAGAAGCATTCTGCTTAAGTATGGTTTTGAGATTGTTAGAGATTGCTGTCGATTTTTCTTTATCAGCAAATGATGAAAGGGCTTCAGGACCTGTGATTTTAAGGTCAATGTGATCACTTACCAGGAAAGCTCGGCATTGGATCTATCACAAACAAGGAAACACATTATTAATCAAACTAATATGATACAAAGAGAAAGAGACAGTATGTCTATTATATTAAACACAAGTTTAATTCAAGTTTTGTAAGTCATGAGGAGCATCACAAGTGTCTGTGTAGTATTCAAAAGCGCATTGATCATAGGATGAACGATTTTAATGAACAAAGAATATAATTTCAACGCTTGAGATCAAGAGTTTAGAAAGAAATTAAAAGGCAGGTAAGAACAACACAATAATTAACGCACATACTTGATTGCTATCATCGAATGGAGCCAAATTTCTGAGGTAATATCACCGGTTGAACTGCGTATCTCCTGCGGCCTAAGATACATACGGATCTCCGGTTGAAATTGCAGATCTCCGTCCGCCACTCATATCACCAGGTCAGCGATCAGAGTGAAATCAGTGTGTGTGTTGGGGATTTGAGCATTCTAAATTGAGGATGATGATTATAAGCGTTGTATGACGATTCGGAAATCAATTGTAGGAAGATTTGGTGAAGATTTGAGAAGACGATTCGTTAGTGTTCTGACAGGATCGAATGAAGATCACGCCGGATTTTATGGCGTACGGTGTAGCAAGGACGACGGTTCAAAACCCAACGGTAACAATAACATATAATTTTAACCAGGTGCGTGAATTAAATCAAAATATCTTTTTTTTTTTGAACAGCAATTAAATCAAAATATCTGATCAATAAATTTTTTATTTTACTCGTCGATGGTATGCAGGAAAAATCACAAATAATTAAATTAAAATATTAAACACCACGCTATCTTAAATTAGAGTAGTTAACACTATCTTAAATTAAGTTAGAGGTGTTAAGTTAGAAGTAACAATGCACAATTAAATTTAGAGATAAGCTAAAAGTAAAAATAACATTTATAAAGTTTAGAGATAAATCTAAAACCTAATAACGTCATAAAAATGATAAAACAGATGTGTATAAGTTAATATTAAAAAAAAAACTAAATTTCAGTTCAACCGGTCCGGTCTATATCTTGATTCACCTTTTTAAAAAGATAAAACGAACATTAAACCCGAATGTGCCACCTAGAAAGTCATTAAACCCGAATGTGTCACCTATTATTTATCAAATTGCATACAGTTATTGATAGCATTGGTAGGATAAAAATGAAAAAAAAAATCAATATAGACTAGTATTTAATTGGAAAAATAAGCTTGAAAACTAATTTTTATATAAACTAAAAATTTACATGTTCAAATATATGTCTAAACATACGAATGATGAACATCTTGTAATCTTTTTGCAATTTGCAAGAGTGAAGTTTTTCAATGGTGTGTTTTAAATTTTAATTGTTTTCATCTTTCATACTCAATTATACTTAACATATAAATTATAATTCCTAGTACTAATTATTATAAATTATATGCATGTCTAAACATAATGATGAACATCTTGTAATCTTTTGCAATTTGCAAGAGTGAAGTTTTTCAATGGTGTCTTTTAATTGTTTTCATCTTTCATACTCAATTATACTTAATATATAAATTATAATTCCTAGTACTAATATTATTAACATGTATGTTTATAATTACGATGGATTTTTCAAACTCATTCAGTTTTGAGGTTAGTAGACTCTTCATTAATGATGACATTTGCAAGAAGACAACTTCCACTCTTTGCTTATTTTATTTTTGTGATGACAATAAACAAAAGTCAAGGTAAATCACTATCAAAAGTCAGCTTGTATTTAAGAGATCCAGTTTTAACACATTATCAATTGTATGTTGGATTATCCATAGTAAAAAACAGGGACGGACTTAAACTTATAATTTTCGATAACGATGAAAATGTTATGAATACTACAATAAATGTTGTGTACAAGTAACTATTTGAAAGTTTATGAACAAATTCCTGTATATTTTTGGTTAACTTTATTATGTTTTGTGTGATATAAAAATTGATATGTTAAAAATAGTAATTTTTAAATTGTTTAGAATTGTGTTTTCAAGATCATATCATTTATTTTGTTTCAAAGTACACTATCACGTATTATTTTACTGTTTTTTAATGATTGAATTTATAATTTTTCACATCCATTGTAAATATCATATTATTAAAATCTTTTTTTTATCGACATTTTAACTATAAGTTAACCTTTGTGTTGCGCGGGTTACTATCTTAGTACTAAGGGTTGTTTGGTAGCATCTAAATGGGTCTGAATCTGAATATTTCAATTCAGAACGTTTGTTTCACTTAAAAAAACATGCCTGAATAGGAGCCCACATTGGAATGGATGTCTAAAGCATTCAGATCCTGCAAAGTCTGAATGGGAGCCCTTTCTTTTTCCCCCATGAACTTCCCGTCGCTTCCAATAGACACTCCCGAGCTCCCTTACGGCCGTCGCCCACTTCCCATCGTCGCCAGCCACCCTTCGATCGTCATCTGTCACTAGCTACCCTCCATCGCCTATCTACACTCGCCAGAAACCACTGGTACTCTCTGATGAAGATCCAAATCAATCACACAATAGAAATAAGGATTATAATTGAAAAACAAGAACACTGATTAAACTGAATTAGAAATGAACAATCGATTAAATCATCAGAAGATGACCCAGGGTTACACCCTTCTCCAAGCCTAAGCAGGAGCCAAATACAATCCTTAATAATTTTCTTCACACCCATCTCATAAGACTAACTTCTATTTATAACCCACTACCAACAACTAAAGACAAATATTACCAAACTACCCTTACTAGACCTTACCATTACTACTAACTATTATTAACATACTAATATAACCATGATCTCTATCATTACTCCCCCCTTATTTAAAAGTCTTGTCCTCAAGACTTGGGAGTGAATCATTCGTCATGTCTTGCTTCTTGCCTTCCGGACGTTTGTGAGCTGGCCCGTATCGATTACCCCAACGCAAACAAATTCCTTTCTTCCTACGTCCTTTCCATTCCAAGCGCAAAAGATGTCTAACTCCTCGATCATGATGAAGAACATGTCTCGGCTTAGGAATATAGGAGCCTCCCGATCGAATGGCGGGAAACAAGTATGAATTCTTTGGTAGAGTTGTGGACTGTCCGTCATAGTATGGAGTTGACCCACCCGATTTGGGCATAGGCTGGCCCCATATGTGAGTAGCTTCAAAAGGTCCAAGGGAATCAAAATCCCTAAAACTAGAAACAAAAATGTTGCTGGGGGTTAGGGAGAACCATCTCTTCAATTTCTGTTGCCAAAGCATCAGGAGTGGAATGTGTGCCCAAATTGATATTCACCTTTTGAATGTCTCTCGGAGGTTCAAATGCACTGAATTCAGACAATTGAGGCTGTTGCAAAGACACTGACCCATCCTTGGGTCCAGAGGTAGTACCAGAACTGGACAAAAGAGTGCCAGATGCTCCCGATAGAGTCTCAAAAAATTGCTTGTCCTGTTTCTGCATCCAATTGAGATTTTTTTTTGCGAAATTCATTTGAGGCCGATCGCTCCTCATGCAACAATTTGAGCGATGTTTTGATTGTTGCTACTTCTTGCTGAAGTTGAACAATTTGTTGTTCGTGAGCATCTAATCGAGAGATATGATCAACCATGACTGATAAGGTGTCTAATCCAAACAAAAGCCAACAAAATCAACCAATGATGAAATTAAGTCAACAAAAATTGAATCAAATGTGAATCAATTCTGAATTGAAATTGAAATGAAATTGAAATGAACTGAAACAGAAACAGAAACAGAAATTGATCAATCAGAAATTAGAGTCAAAGAGAATACAAATCGACTCAATCTAAAATTGGCTCAAATACGACAGAAATTGAAACGACAGTGAAATTGGAATCGACAATGAAATTGAAATTGACTCAAATCGTGAATTGATGGAGACGAAGTGAATCAAATCGGAAATACTACGCTTAAATGGAAACTGCGTAACCTGCAATCGGCGGTGACGTTGGCGCGCCTCTCCAAAAAATCGACCAATCAGACTTGAAATCGACAGGGAATTGGTACCCTAATCCGTCGATTAGATCCAGCTGATATGAAATTAGGCTGAAATTAGGTCGGCGGCAGGTATCCAGCAATGACGAAATTAGAATCGACGACGGCCACTGAACACAGGTCGATTCAGAACGTCAAGTATCGGCAATTCGATTCAGCAGAGATGAAATTGAAGGTGTAGAAGGCAAATTGGCGGCAGGTCTTTTACAGGTCGGACCATTGATGAAGATCCAAATCAATCACACAATAGAAATAAGGATTATAATTGAAAAACAAGAACATTGATTAAACTGAATTAGAAATGAACAATCGATTAAATCATCAGAAGATGACCCAGGGTTACACCCTTCTCCAAGCCTAAGCAGGAGCCAAATACAATCCTTAATAATTTTCTTCACACCCATCTTATAAGACTAACTTCTATTTATAACCCACTACCAACAACTAAATACAAATATTACCAAACTACCCTTACTAGACCTTACCATTACTACTAACTATTATTAACATACTAATATAACCATGATCTCTATCACTCTCCCTCTATCTATATAGATACATATGGGTTGCAAGTATATGTAACATTTTTTTTTTCAATTTCCCCGTCACTTTTGAAGTTTGTGCTAAAGTTGGATTATGATTAATTGTTGAAGTTTCAATTTTCCCAGCCACTTTGAATCTGTTTGTTTCAAAATTCCTAGCTATTTTACATGTTTTGTGGGATTTTGCAAGTTTTCATGCAGGTTTGTTGGGTTAGGATTAGTTGTACAAGTGTTGTTTCAATTTCTATGCCACTTTGAATCACTCTAAATCTGTTTGTTTGGGATTTACATGTCATGTTCTCTTTTTTTGGATTTGCAAGTTATTTCTCAGGCACTTTGAATCTCTTGTGTGACACATTTTATGATTAAATGTAGCATGTTTACATGTAGTCACATTTACATAAAGTTTTGTGGGATTTTGCAAGTTTTCATGTGGGTTTGTTGGGTTAGGATTAGCTATACAAGTGTTGTTTCAAGTTATTTCTCAGGCACTTTGAATCACTTTGAATCTCTTGTGTGACACATTTTATGATTAAATGTAGCATGTTTACATGTAGTCACATTTACATAAAGTTTTGTGGGATTTTGCAAGTTTTCATGTGGGTTTGTTGGGTTAGGATTAGCTGTACAAGTGTTGTTTCAATTTATATGCCACTTTGAATCTGTTTGTTCGGGATTTACATGTCATGTTTTCTTTTGTTGGATTTGCAAGTTATTTCTCAGGCACTTTGAATCACCTTGAATCTATTGTGTGACAAATTTTATGACTAAATGTAGCATGTTTACATGTAGTCACATTTACATAAAGTAGTTGATTGTTTGTTGTTTAAATTGTTCAAAGAAATGGCAACAAAAAGGAGTTAGGATTAGCTGTACAAGTGTTGTTTCAATTTATATGCCACTTTGAATCTGTTTGTTCGGAATTTACATGTCATGTTTTCTTTTTTTGGATTTGCAAGTTATTTCTCAGGCACTTTGAATCACCTTGAATCTATTGTGTGACAAATTTTATGATTAAATGTAGCATGTTTACACGTAGTCATGTAGTCACATTTACATAAAGTAGTTGATTGTTTGTTGTTTAAATTGTTCAAAGAAATGGCAACAAAAAGGAGTAGGATTAGTTGGAAACAAGGTGTTGAGAAAACATTTTTTGGATTTTAGCATGTATGGATGTTTGGAATTTAGCATGTTTGAATTTTACCTTGTATGGTTTCATAAATCATTTCAGTTCGGAAGATTAAACTTTTTTCTCGCTGCTTGTGCTTCTTCTTTCTAAGTAACGAGATCCCTCATATTCTTCCATGCCTCCCCAAACAAGCTATGAGCTTATGTGGTGATTCAGTTTTCACCTGCTAACTGCTTTAGAACATATAAAGCAAACAAAAATGAGCATGAACATAACAGACAAGGGGCAGTTAACGTACCATCAGTGAGAATTTCCTTTGACTCCTCCGTCAGTGGTGACACCGCCAGATGAGTAGGTGCTTGAATAATGGGAGAATCTTCATGCATTTGGTAAGTTCCAATCAACTACCATGATAACTAAGAACTAACAGATGACACCTTCATATACTTTTTTTTTTTAATGTTCATGAAAAATGTAGTGTTTAAAAGGGTTGTAATGCCACAAGATAAATCATTTAACACTACAATATATGTTTCATAAATTATGATTACCAACCAAGCTTACCTTTTCCCCTTTGAAAAGTTACAATGCCTTCTGAATCTGTAGATATAGAATGTGTTACATTCACATGGATGAGCTACATCAACACAAGCCTTGTAAATTAAACCTAATGCATGCATCAACATTGAATCTATTTAGCTACATTGACATCATATTTAGTACGCCCCGTTAGCGGTGCGCACATATAATGTATATATGTGTCGACAGCTCTTGAGGGGCAAAAGTAAAATTGCACTAATTTTAACGTTATTTTACTTATTCAGTGAAAATAACGTTAAAATCGTTTCGGACGGTTGATCAAGCATCATGAGCCGAGGGTCTCACTGGAAGCAGCCTCTCTACCCCTACGGGGTAGGGGTAAGGCTGTCTACATCTCACCCTCCTCAGACCCTGCCTTAGCATGCTAATGGCGGGATATACTGAGTACGTTGATTGATTGATTGATTGACATCATATTTAGATGAATCTTGAAACTATAAGTTAAAGGACAATAAGACTCATCTGAAAATAAAAAAAAATATTAATATTAATAATTAAAAGCTGACAAATATAATACCTATACTTTTCCAACCACTATCAAACCCAAGTATCTGAAAATCAAAAAATCTAATATTCATAATTGCACGTAGACAAATCTAATATCAATAACTTGCTATAAAAAGCCTCTTAATGTAATGTATGAAGTAAGGCACCAATGTTGCCTTGGTTCATACTCAACCATCATTTCCTTCATCAACAAAACCTTTAGCCAACCTCTAAGAATCATAAACAAAAATATTATATACAGACAAAATAATAAATTAAGCAGAAGCAATATGAGCTCATACACTGTGTTGAGTTACCTCCATTTACTACTTGCATTAGAAAACATGATGGAGCAAGGGAATTTACATGAACTGATGAACATAAGAAAAAAAGAACATTTGTAACTTACCATCCTGTGATGGCTTAGAAGTTTCTTTGGCTCCTGCCTCAGTCATCATTGGATGGATGGTTCAAGAATCTTCACGCAATTTAATGAGATCCAATTAAGTACCATGAGAAGTTGCGAGCTAACGAATAATACCTACATATTCTAAGAGAATGTATATGAGAAAAGTTATTTAACAAAACAAAAATAATTTTGTGTTATGAATATGGGAGAAGTCCCAATTTGAAATATGATATACATATATATAGGTGTTGAAAAACACACCCACTAGCATGCATCTTGTTCAAAACTGACAGCCTCCATAGCTATGCAACATACCATTTCAAAAGACATCTTGGGGATTTGACAAGTTGAAAAACAAAATGCTTATGTCAAAGCAAAATAAAAAAATGATCAAGGACTAAAACTAACCAACAAAAGAGGGAAATCTTCTAATGTCACAAGCTTAAGGACTCGTGATTGCCCCTAAAATTTCCCACAAACTAGGTCCAACCATGTCCATGACTTGGAAAAGAGAGAAAGACATGAAGACAACAAATTATTATAATGATGCATCGTTTTTCAAACAGATGCAAAAGAAAGTTGACAATCATACCATTACATTGTACTCTCCTTGTTGACAATCATAGCATTACATTGTACTCTCCTTGTTTTCTTTTAGATTGTACTTTATGCACACCATGACTGTCACTTAGAATGTTGTTGTTTCTCCAAGAACACCATGATCCTTGTGACCGCTTGAGGCTTCTGCTATCAAATTAGCATCTTACACCATAGCATTAAGCTTTTATTATTTGAAGTAGAGAAAGACAAAGAAAATATATTATTATAATGTTGCATAGTTTTTCATACAGATGCAAAAGAAAGTTGACAATCATACCATTACATTGTACTCTCCTTGATTTCCTTTAGAGTGTACTTTATGCACACCATTCCTGACCACTTTGAATGATATTGTTTCACCAAGAACACCATGACCCTTGTAACCGCTTGTTGCTTCTGCTATCAGATATTTTGTACATACCAGCATTAAGATTTTCAGAATCTTTGAAGCAGGATTAATTCTTTAACTCTGGTTATTGTTGACCTTACTCAATTATAGTCAATTCAACAAAAAGGAAATAGCATTAATAGGAGCAGGGGATGTGGAATCCTAGCAATAAAATGCACCCATGGAATTTTATAAAAATGTAGAGGAGAAATACTAGCTAGAGGTAGGGTAGGAATAAACTGCGTCACAAGGGGTAGAGATGTTTCAAAGAGGAGATGAAGTGAGATTATTAATCGGTGTCATGTCCCGTTTAACAGTTTCCATACTATTGTATTATATTCATAAATGTTTATCATTCAAAAAAATTCAATAAAATTTAACAATTTGAAAAAACATTGGTTCAAACTACTAAAACTGCTCAGTTAGCAGATGTGTTTCCCAGAATTATAGTCAGTGGTTTGACCCATAATTTTTGTGAAAACAACCAAACCTTTGAAAACTTGTGATTGATCATTGTCGGAGAAATAATATACTACTTGAGATGGCTAGCAAATTTTCAAAAAAAAAAAAAGGAAAACAAAAGCAAAAGAAAAAACAGAAGGGTGTCACTTACAAACCTGCAGAAGTAAAAAAAAAAGTTTATCTTAGAAAAACAGAGGGGTTGAATGATTGCACCTCATCGTTACAATTTGTCTTGGGATGTAATGTAGAGAGTGGCGTTCTTGTAGTGTCACATCCAAGAATATGATATTAGCAAATTAGACTTTTGTAAAACCTTATTCCATTAGTCTGCAATAAGAAAGTCATGTATTGTAATAATATGCTATTAAAGAAAGCATAAAATATTATAAAAATATAAAACAAATGTTGCATGGTTTCATGAATAAATCTACTATGAAAGTTACAGTTTGAAGATTACACTCCTCTTTGTTCGTTATTCTGAGCAATGAGATCCATCATGTGAGTTTGCCTAAGACCATATTGCAGAGTCAGCTCCAACAATGGAAGTTTAAATATGGTTATGAGGTAACTAAAACTTAAAAGAAACAAAAGACATAAAACATGGGCCTACCTGATGCCAATCTAAAAGATCTTACGAATGTAAGAAAAAACAGTGGTGATTCTCTTTCACCTGCTACTTGATTTAGAAAATATGAAAGAAAAAAAAATTACTATAAATGTAAGAAAAAAAGAGGTGATATTTGTAACTTACCACCCCGTGATGGCACGTAATTTCCTTTGGTCAGTGCCTTACTGCCTTGGTGGTGGGACTGCTAGATTGTTGACTAACAAGAGTATCTTCAAGCAAGCTGCTAATAAGACCCGATTAGTGAACATGAGAAATTATGATGTGATAGACGACACCTTCATATTCTAAGCAATATATATATATATATATATATATATATATATATATATATATATATATATATATATTGGTGAAAGGGAAATACTGCATGAAACCTCTACAAGATCAGTGGGTTGAACTGAATGTGTTTGCAAACATAAATATGTTCACTATAATAGGATCATGGAGTGAATTAAGAATGCGAATTGCTGCTTTTGATAATTATAGGATTTTAAGTAGCTATGACAACAAAAAAAAAGAGAATATATTATGATTTGCTGCAAGGCTCCATGAATGTGACGCCAATCTTACTCTTAAGATTAGCCTTTTTCAGACACAAAAGGCATTGAAGCTTCTTAAAGTGCAAAAGGTAAGCTTGAGGTAACCTTATAACCTTTTTCAACACTACTTTTACATGGATATTTGCTTAGATTATTAAGGTGTCGTCTGTCACATTTTAATTTCTCATAGCATCATAACCGCTTTCAACATTACTTTTTTATATCATCTTGATCGTACTTATTTCTCTAAATTTAACAAAATAAATTGAACATAACGTGCTCTACATCTTCATTCATTCTTTCGGACCTTATATGTGATAATTGCGTACGAAGAGATACGTCAACAATGAATTGAGCACATTTGATCGTGTAAAAAATCCACGTTGAGTTGGCAATCGAAATTGTTACAGGATGATAGTATGCGAAAAATGATGAACATGGGCAAAAACCGCGTACAAAACGGAGTTACGGATGGTCCGGAATCGCAAAACGAAGTTTCTGTCGAAAAATGGGAAAAATAGTCTTCGCGGTACGCTAAGGAGGAGTTAAGGGTTCTTCGCGGTACGCGATACTTGCAAAATATCTGCGATTTCCAGGATTTCTTTGCGGTACGTGAAGTCCACTTTTCTTCTGTTCGCGGTATGTGACGGATGGAGAAGTCGCCAACTTGCTTAAAATATCAGATCATCATTATCTTCAATCTCTATCTCTTCCTCTCGACGACACCAGCCACCACCCTGCGAAAATTTCATCTTTCCACCAGTAAATCTCCATTTTTAAGGCTTCACGACGTTTAGATCGCATCAAGAAGCGTTAAAACAAGTCCAGATCATCTTTCTACCCGCAGAACTCCTCCAGATTAGGTAATGGTTCATTCTAACCTTCTATTTTGATTATGAATGATTAAATCTTGTTTTTGAACGTAATGATATAGTTAGGGTTGTTGATTATTGCCTAGATAATGGCTAGGATTAATTATAAATGACAAACTCGAACTGTTAACGGGTAAATCCTTGTTTTGATCCGTTGTAATGCCCGGTTTGCATGGAATCATAACAATGGTTATAATGGTTTAAACCATTTAATTATGACAATGTAGGTGATTAGTTTGCTTAATCTTTGACATGCAACGTGAAAGTTGGGTGTTTCAAACTAATCACAATCATTAACATACTCATTGGAACGATAATCTGATGTTCATGATAGCAGTCAGATTAGTATGTTAAACATAGTTATTAAACCTCATCTAATACTACATTGTGATATTTCATGATATTTGGGCAATCAATAACAAGGATTGATCATTTCTAAGCCAGTAAATTGTCTAGAAACTGCTTTAGCATAATAATCAATAACATTAACTATTTGGTTAATCCGAGATTATACTGATTAATCAAGTGAGTCATCAAACTAGTATTGGGACCCTGAATCATTATAGGTTCCTACATTATCATACATTGTATGATATGTCACCAAAATGAATAATTAATAATCTAATATCAGTTTGATGACTATTAAGGCAATGTCTTTGACATTGAACGTTCAAGAAGATTTAATCAATAGTCATGAGTAGATTTTGAGAATGGAATAATCTTTGTATCCTTAGACCTTAGATGCATATTGAACTTGATTACGCGTAGGACTATCTTTTGACATATCTAACACTGCTCTTTGACCAGGCAGTAATAAGGATTCATAGTTGGAGATAATCCGAAACATAGTGAGAGTTATATGTAATCAACGGGTTCTGTTCCTATACTTCGGTAATAGGCTGACGTCTCTGGGCCCCTCGTTTATCAAAAACTAGTAAAATTGCATGGCCATGCTCAAACTGGGAGTTTGATTAAACTAGTTATGATATGGGATCGAGAATAGAAATGGTTGAACACGATATGAGAATGACACATGATCCATGTCTCATGTTCAACGGGATGTCAATTACAGAAGGATGACTGATTTCATGTCCATTACTATTACGAATAGTTAAGGAATTGTACTTAAGCTATATGTGAATAGTAGACGGCTAAACAACGTCGTATCTTGATGGGATAGTGAGATGTAGCTAGACGTCCACCACTGTCTGTACTGACTGAATGGTCGAGACTTGTGCAAGTGGGAGTCTGTTGGATTTGTATGCCCAAGTAACGACATTAGTTCGTACCACTATCGAGATAAGATCCGCAAGGGTTGCACTATGAGCAACGAACGATTAGATTTAATTAAAAGTTAATTAAATCAACACATTCACGACTAATAATTATTAAAGGGTAATAATCAATAACATTAACTATTTGGTTAATCCGAGATTATACTGATTAATCAAGTGAGTCATCAAACTAGTATTGGGACCCTGAATCATTATAGGTTCCTACATTATCATACATTGTATTATATGTCACCAAAATGAATGATTAATAATCTAATATCGGTTTGATGACTATTAAGGCAATGTCTTTGACATTGGACGTTCAAGAAGATTTAATCAATAAGTTGGAACATAAATAACATATCAAACATAAACTAATGCAGAATCTCATCATTAGCACCAGTTACGAGTGTTCCTATTGCTGTGAGATATCAAGTGAGTTTCGTACAACCCCTTTTCTTTTTATTGTCTTACAAACATCGGGGTAACTCTGCAAACTGTTTTCTGAACATATGATATGCATCACTGATCTCTGTGTGATTTCATGTGACTTTTTGTGTGATTTCATGGGATTTTGCCGTTAGTAACTCTATCACAGTATCAAAAGTCCTCATTCGTGAACTGTATCTAGTGAACCCATGTGCGGCCGAACAGGAACCATTGATAGTACTATTGGCTGACAACCCATTTGCTGGGAGGATTGCATCTCCCCTGGTGTGAATGTTTGGTACCTGTTTCCATAACTTCTTAATGTTGGTGATAGACATTAAGATAATGAGGCATTAAGATATTTACCGACGGGTAGTATCTTCGTAACAAACAACTGTCCGAAAGGAACTAGATACGGGTCCCATGGTTATCTGTAACAAAACTTTTTGAGAACATACTTATCATATCATGTTGTTATAAATATACTGTCGAACTCACCAGCTTTGTGCTGACGTTTCAAACTAAACATTTTTGCAGGTCAACGGTGACGATACGGTGAGGATGCACTGCACTTAGTGAACTAAAATGTAACAGATCGTATAGTGAATTTAGCTGTTAAGTTGATGTATTTACGAAACCCTTGTAATATATTTATTTTAAGTGAATCTGTGTGCTGTGATATCGGTTCAAGTAAGTCACATCTCATCTCTGAGACATCACCACTATGCTTCCGCAACCATATCAGAGTATATAGTGACTTTATCTCAGGTGACGAGAGGTGGGGGTGTGACATTATACAAGTAGCAATCCCCAAAGCTTAGAAAAACAACCTGGAACATTTTTGAAAGAAAGCTACATGCAATTCAAACCCATAAAAGCATATGCTAATTAGGTTAAACATAAATAATAAATCCAACTAGCTAGAATAAAATCATATTTAGAAGAGACTGGGGAAAATGCATTTGCAACATTCTTTATGAAATATCAACCATAGCAGGACCTGGCAATAAGTGGAGATGTTGGGATGATTGTCAACCTTGGTATACAAATTTGTTCTCCAAGCAAACAACTCATGAAGTTTGATTGTCTTGAAATATGTTTTCCAAGGCCATCCAGGCATGTGCAGCAGAAGCATTCTGCTTAAGTCTGGTTTCAAGATCATCAGAGATTGTGTTGTAAATCCATTGGAGCATGATCGCATCTAGACGATACCAGGTTTCTTTGTCAAGGACAGGGCTGATGTGGAATTTTCTAAATCAGCAAATGTTGAAGGGGCTTCAGGACCTGTTATTTTAGGTTCAATGTGATCGCTTACTGTTGGATCGGGTTGCTTAATCTAAACAACACTTCACAAGTATTTCTTATACAATCTAACAGATGCGGAATGTTCTGTTAGACTAATATCACAAGCACTCAAAATGACAAAGTAATAAGCCTTGAACACTAATAGGAACACAAGAGTAATTTCAAGCTCAAGGATATATTTCTCTCAAAGTAAGAAGCGTACAAGCACAAGCACACATAGTGAGTTTACAATGGGAGGTTATATAGCCGAGGCTACAACCGTATACACTTAGGAATACAAGTTGGGTATACTAGACAAGTACATAAAGTAAAGCTTATTCTAGTATGTTGAGTGTCTTAACAGGCTAAGACACTCAGTCATAATCATTATACAAATAGACATTGACTTTAACAAAGACTACTAAATACAAAAGACATTTAATGTTGATGATCTTTAAGGCTTCGGATGATCTTTTGCATTTAATGCAGCATGGGAGAAGTAAGGTAACTGATCTGACTCATTACATGTTGTCTCTATCTGTCATCAGACCAGCATGTCTTGTGTCAGTACCTTTTGTACTTTGAAAGTGTTCAGCTACAGTCTTTGATGAAGGAATCTCTTCGGAAGTCATTGTCTTCCTGAGGAAGTTGCTGAGAAGAGACTTCAGAAGCATTTGATATTCGGAAGCTCTGAACTTCTGAAATCTTCTAAGTGTGGATCTTCCGAGGCAATAGTCTTGTACAACCTTTGGCAGGATCAAGTTATCCTTCGGAAGCAATGTTGCTTCCGAGGAGTAACTTCCTCCTTCCGAAGGATGTTATTCTTTGCGGCATTTGTACTTGGACAAAATAGGAGGTTTGGTGAGCATCAGCCTTTATTAGTCTTTACAGTCTCCCCCTAGGCTGATGCTACCAAAACTTCTAAGGAAGAAACCTTGGCTTCCATGTACCCCTAAGTACCTGTGCCCTTTTTCTTATCCACCTGACCCCTGTCCTTCCATCTGCTCCATTATCAGGATTGTTGAGAGGGAGTTTATCTAAATCAAGGACATAGGGTTTGGCCAACACCATCAGCTGCACAAGATTCACCAATTTTATTTCTCCATTGTAGTTGGTGAGTATGAATGTATTTTTTTGTGCATTGAAGCTCCAATTTACTAAAGGGATATATGAATGCTCATGCATTAGTCTACGGATATCCCTTATATCTTCTCTGGATTGTGTTGTTTCTGGAGCTGCTTCTGGTGTGACTTCAGGTACTGAGATTATTGCTTCAGACTCAGAGTCAGAGGAGATAGCAGATGTTCTTCTTTTCCTTCTGGCCATTCGCTTTCTTCTTCCTGGTCTTGGTTTGTCTTGAGCAGTGGCCTGACTCCTCAGAACTCTGGTCTGTTGGGCTTCCACAGTTGATTCTACTGCTGCACCTGTTGTTGCAGTAGGCTGTGACCCAGTATCCTCAGCACTTGAGGGTTTTGTTCTCCTCTCATCATCCTGTGAAAGTCTCTCAGGATCAGGGTTTGATGTTGATTGTTTCCTTTTAGTTTGCTGATCCTTTTTGATCTTGATCACTGAAGAGATTGGCATGTTATCCATTGATGGACTTGATGGAGGAGATATTTGTTCTTCCTTAGGGTTTAGGGGGAACATATTGGGAAACATGGCTTTGGTAGATTCCCCACACATAACTTCTTCTCCCTCTCTGATTCCTGCACCAGAAAGGGGAAATTCTATTCTTGCTCCTCCCCCTAAACCTAAGCCTCTCATTAGGCTTTCCTTTCTTGCCCTTATCTGTTCAATTGAAGGTAACTCACCTCTGGCAACTTTGGCTTTTATATCTCTGATATGCATATCCATGGTTGAGTTCTTCATTGGGCCTAGCTGCCGAGCATGGAATCCATACTTCAGAAGAAAAGCTTTGCACGTGTCTCTGTAAGCCTTGTTCTTCTGAGTCTTTGTTGTAGCAATCTGGACTTTGGATGCAGCAGCTTCCTGTTCCTGTTGCTGCATTTTGTCCAGCTCGGCAGCCATTCTAGATACCGACCAGTTAAAGACTTCATCAAAGTCATACCCTCTCTCTTCGAGCAAAGCGGAGAGTCTAGCTCGCTCTTCATCTAGAGAGGTATTTGGCCGGCCCTTAATTTTCTTTGGTCTTCTCTCTTCCAGTTGTGCTTCCTCCTCTGGGGTAAGCTTTCTTTTTCCTTTGTCATCAACTGTTACATTTACCCCAAAGGAGATTTCTCCTGTGGCCTCACCAATTGGTTCATCGGCAGATAGCTCCTCTGTGGAAGAGTCATCAATAATGACTGGGCCTTTGGAAACAGCTGCAGCTTCGGAATTAACCTCAGCATTCACTGTCTCCTCCAGTTGACCAATCACCTTGGATGATTCCTTATTAGTTTCCACAAAGGGCTTAGGAGAGGAAGAGAGAGCTTCAGCAGCTTCTGTCCCAGAAGGGGACACAACTTCAGCAGCTTCTGTCCCAGAAGGGGATACAGGTTCCATGGATATTGGTTCTTTGGGTATGGATTCTTCCATGGCAACCTGAGCTGCAGTCTCAGAAGGAGACTTAGTCCCAGTAGGGGACTGAGGTTCCAAAGAGACATTTGATGTTTGCTGTTCAGTCTCTTTGGCAACCTCCCTTGTATCCTCAGAAGAAGAAGAAGAGGAAGTAGAAGAAGAATCTTGAAAATAAGTACCCAAGAAGTCATCCCATTCAGCAGTCAAAGTGACTATGGATGGAGTAACTACCTGTGCACCCTCCTCTTCTCTTGCTTCTGATCCTGACCCTGCAGTTGGTACATTCTCCCCCTTTTTGGTAGCATCAGGGGAGGTGAAAGTGGTAGTAGCAGGATCAGGGTGAAAGGGATGTAGAGTGACAGGGGGACGCCTCCTGAGGTCCAGAATAGTGGCATCTTTGGTCTGGACCTCAAGCCACAGGGTAGTCACCTCAGCTTCTAAATGGGCTACCCTGGCTTGGAGGGAAGTTATTGTAGCCGTCAATTCCTGTGTAGTTGTGCCCTCTTCTACCGGAGTAGAGTCATGTGGCGATGGAGTACTGAGCCGAGCTCCTGCACCTTCACCACCAGATGTGGTTTCTTGGCACCCTGGATTCCCTTCATTGAGAAGAACTTCAAAGAAGTCCGCCCCAACATAGGTTGCCGCAGGTGAGGTCCTAGTGCCTGTACCACTGTCCTGTGGATCTTGATTAAGATCAACAGTAGTGGCAGCCTCACCTGCATTGACCCCTTCAAAACTACTGGGGCCAACCTCTGATAGAATAGGCTCTGGGTCAGGAAACCTTGCCTGTAACTGTGTCACCACTCTCATTAAAGTTTGGGTAGTGGGAGAGAGTGGTTCCTCCACAGGTACGGCAGACGTTCCAAGAGCCGGGGTAATAGTATGGGAGGGGGGCATATCTGGGTGATAAGAACCTGGAGACCTGGGAGACAGTCTCTGATCTAAGGGAGTAGCTTCATGAGAAGCAGACTCAACTATGGGTGTATCCCTTTGTATATTCTCAGTTATGTGTTGTGACATAAGCTGAGGGCTTGCAGGCTGGTTAAGGGCAGCCACAGGTTCCAAAGGAAGAACCTGTGGACAAACAAGGGGTGTGGCTTTCACCTTAGGTAGAACTGTGCCCTGAGCAGTTCTTTTAACCTTTTTCATTTTGGGTTCAGAAGAAGGAGCCTGAACAACTGTAGAGAGTTGCACAGGGTTTCGTTTGCGTTTGTAAGTGATTTTGATGGGGTGAGGAACAGAAGTGGAAGGTGTGGGTTCAGCATCTGTGGGGTTAACAAAGCTGTCACCTTCTGAAGTATGGGACACCATAGTGGGAAGAAGGGGAGTGAAGTTCCCAGAGAACTGGGCACCCTGCTTCTTAAGTTGTACAAAAACCTTGGATGAAACCAAGGGCATTTTATATGTATTCCCAGTTAGAGAGAGGAAGGTGCCCAATTCCTCATTGAAAATCTGTTGCAAAAACCTGGGAAACATACAAAATTTCTTTGGTGACGAAATATTGTCAACCAAATTATTGAAAATAAAAGCAGAAAAATTAAACAGTTTGTTAGAGATCAAACCATGAATAGCCGAAGCTAAGTCAGATGGTATTTGATCCCAACCACCAGTTTTATTGGAAAGACAGTGTAGGAACAAATGTATGAGGTACTTGTAATTGTAGGACACTCTACCCTTCAAATAGGTTGTTGAAGGGAGAGGACCTTCGTACCCCATCGACTGAAATGTCGATGCTACCTCATCCTTTGTGAATGAGACCTTTCCACCGGCATCATGTAGTTTGAGATGCCGACAGATGGTCTCCACAGAAATAGCAATAGGATGAGCATCAATGGTGGCAACAAGAGACCGACCATTGGGAGACGAAGAAACAGAACAAGATGCCCAAAACTGTTGGTGATGAGATTCATACACCAAGGGCTGAACGGTTAGTGCAAAGAAATACCTGCTCCTTTGAAGAAAGGAGATTATTGGGGCGAAGTCAGCATCATGTTCCGCTGATAACTCCGCTGGTACGTTGTGAGCAGGTTTGAAAGCAAGAAGATCCAT
The DNA here is from genome assembly GCA_009363875.1 of Mikania micrantha. NCBI lineage: Eukaryota > Viridiplantae > Streptophyta > Magnoliopsida > Asterales > Asteraceae > Mikania > Mikania micrantha. The sequence goes on along the minus strand of CM018687.1, from coordinate 56,820,571 downwards.
GGCAGTTGGTGATTCTAGGGCACAATTTGGGAGATCAAAGAAAAGAAGAGTTCAAAGTGAAACAGTTTGTGAGAATTTGAAAGAGCGGGAGACCTTTATATACCTTCGGATTTCAGCATTAAATATAGAAACACATTTAATTTTGAAATCCGGATGTCAGAAAAAGCTCTTCTGATGACAGCTGGTTTCATAATAAATGTAGGAATTTTCATTAAGTGCAGAAATGCTTCCGAAGATATGGCTTTCGGAAGGAGTGAATTAGACCAAAAAGTTTTCTGAGGAGTTTTACTTCCGAAGAATAAGATTTATACTATCGGAAGCACTGCTTCTGAGGATCAGAAGCAATAATTTAGAAGTATAAATTTAATACATCGGAAGCAAGTGCTTCTGAAATGTTGGATAATTCATCAGGTAGAATGTTCTTCGGAAGACACCTTCTTCTGAAGAGTACCTTGAGAAGCCTATGCTTCCGAAGATGATGTATCGGAAGAGTATTACCTCAGAAGGTAATTTAGCTTCTGAAGTGTGAGATCTTCCGACTAAGGAAGAAATAATGCTTCCGAAGACTTAACCTATCTTCTGCTGAGTAGTTACTCATCGGAAGATAATTTAAGTTTATCTTCCGAATGATTATATATTCCTTTTTAGTTAATTTATTCAAAGTTAATCATCCCAATAGATGTTATTAAGTACCTGAATCTTCCTTCATCAAATGCCTTGGTGAAGAGATCTGCCATATTGTGTTCTGAATCAACTTTGACCAAATGAATCAACTTCTTTTCTGCACAATCTCTGATGAAATGGTATCTGATGTCTATGTGCTTGGTCTTGGAATGCTTCACAGGATTATTGGTGATGGAGATTGCACTGGAATTGTCTATCTGAATAGGAGTATTGAACAGATCTACTCCATAATCCTTCATCTGATTCTGAATCCAGATGACTTGTGCACAGCAGCTAGAAGCAGCTATGTATTCAGCCTCTGCAGTAGAAGTAGAAACACATGACTGTTTCTTGCATTGCCAAGACACAATTCTGGATCCAAGAAACTGGCATCCTCCTGATGTGGATTTCTTGCTGATGTTGCACCCTCCATAATCACTGTCAGTGTAGGCCATGAACTGAAAGTCTTCATTTCTAGGATACCATAATCCTAGACTTGATGCTCCTTTGAGGTATCTAAAGATTCTTTTCACAGCTAGCATGTGTGAGACTTTGGGATTGGCCTGAAATCTTGCACATACACAAGTTGCAAACATAATATCTGGCCTGCTTGCTGTGAGATACATCAAAGAGCCTATCATTGCTCTGTACTGATCAACATCCTCTCCCTCAAGATCAGGGCTAAGAGATGTTGTTTTGGACATAGGAGTTCCCAGAGCTTTGCAATCAGAAAGCTTGAATCTTTCAAGAATGTCCTTGACATATTTCGATTGACTAATGAAAATCCCTGTAGGAGTTTGTTTCACCTGTAATCCAAGAAAGAAGGTGAGTTCTCCCATTGAACTCATCTCAAACTTGGATTTCATTAGAGATTCAAATTCCTTGCAGAGAGATTCATTAGTAGAACCAAAGATAATGTCATCAACATAGATTTGAACTAGCATGATGTGTTGATTAGACTTCTTGAAAAAGAGAGTTTTATCAATTGTTCCTCTCTTGAATTTGTTTGCCAACAGAAAAGAAGATAAAGTTTCATACCATTTTCTGGGAGCTTGGTGCAACCCATAAAGAGCCTTATCAAGCTTACAGACATGATTAGGAAACTTTGGATCTTCAAATCCTGGAGGTTGACACACATATACTTCTTCATCAATTTTTCCATAAAGGAAGGCACTCTTAACATCCATCTGAAACACTTTGAAATCTTTTGCAGCTGCAAATGCCAAAAATATTCTGATAGCTTCAATTCTGGCAACCGGTGCAAAGACCTCATCATAGTCAATGCCTTCCTCTTGAGTGTATCCCTGAACAACCAATCTTGCTTTGTTCTTGATGACAACACCTTTGTCATCCTTCTTGTTTCTGAACACCCATTTGGTTCCAATGGCATACTTTCCCTTAGGCAAATGGCAAGTCTTCCAAACTCCTTGTCTTTGAAATTGAAGAAGTTCTTCTTGCATAGCTTCTACCCAACTGTTATCTTTTAATGCCTCTGCAACCTTCTTCGGTTCTATTTGAGATAGAAAACAGGAGAACAAGCAAACATTTGCTTCATGCATAGATCTTCTAGTTCTTACACCTTCTTCTACATTGCCAATGATGTTCTCAACTGGATGAGTGTTGTGAATTCGAGTTCTTGGAATCACATCCAGTTGAGAAGCTTCATCCATGTTGAGTTACTCAAGGGTAGGTAATACTACCTCAAGTTGGATCTCTGGCAGATCTTTTGGATTCTGAATTTGGACTGTGGATGGTTGGTTTTCTCTGGGAATGATGATCTGCTGAGTATTTGCCTCTGCTGAAGGGCTTCCTATTTCTTCTGAATGTTGTAACTCAGAAGTAGATTCAATTGACGGACCTGCCTGAGATGTAATCACTGTTTCAGATTGTGACATACTATTTTGTGCTGAAGCGGATTCTGCCAAGATTTGTCTTGAAGCTATTGGCAGTTCAACACGAAAGTCATCTTCTTTTGAGCCTTTGGAGGTGTCTGTGGTAGCTGACTGTGAAACTGGAACATACTCTTTCACCAGATTAAATGCAGATGTAAAACTATCAAGATCAAACAACCAATCAGGGCCTGTTCCAGGTTTATTGAGAGTATGTTCATTGAACTGAACATTTGCAGACTCTTCAATAACTCTGGAAGCTTTGATGTACACTCTATAAGCCTTAGCATTTGAAGAGTACCCAACAAAGTAGCCCTCTGCTGATTTCTCAGCAAACTTGGCTAAGTAATCTTTAGTATTCAAGATGGTGCATTGACATCCAAATGGTTTGAGAAATCCAATGAATGGTTTTCTCTTATGCCAGATTTCATAAGGAGTCATACCATGTGACTTAACTACCAATATTCTGTTTTGGACATAACAGGCAGTGTTGACTGCTTCTGCCCAAAAAGTTATTGGGAGTTTGGCATCTGACAGCATGGTCCTTGCAGCCTCAATTAGTGTCCTATTCCTTCTCTCAGCAACACCGTTTTGTTGTGGAGTCCTAGGAGCACTAAATTGTCTTGTGATACCCTTAGATTCACAAAAAGAATTTAAAATCTGATTCTTGAATTCTGTTCCCTGATCTGACCTGATTATTTTTACATGATGATCACTTTCATTCTCCACCCTAAGTATAAATGACTTTAGGATCTCAGCAGTTTCATCCTTGGTATTCAAGAAAAATACCCAGGTATACCGAGAGAAATCATCAGTGATCACCAAACAATATGACTTTCTACCGAGACTTTTAACACTTGTGGGACCAAACAAGTCCATGTGCAGTAAATGCAGGACTGTTGTAATTGAATTTATCTCTTTGGCATGATGAGATGATTTATGTTGCTTACCCTTTAAGCATGCAACACATTTATCAATACAAATAAATTCTTTTGTTGGTAAACCAGTTACTAAGTTATTTCTGACAAGTTTATTCATATTTTTGAGGTTTACATGACAAAGTCTTCTGTGCCAAAGAGATGATTCATCAAGTGAAGCTTTTGAGACAAAGCAACTTATATTACTAAGAGGTGCAGCTGTGCTCATATCTAGCATATACATGTTATTTCTTCTAGGAGCTCTGAGTAGAATTTGATCATTTGGTATCACAAATCCTGGTTTCAGAACAATGCATTCATGCTCAGTAAACAACATGTTGTGCTTTTGATCACACACCTGTGAGACACTTAGTAAATTGTAGTTAAGTTCTTTTACAAAATGCACATTCTCAAAGCTTACCTTACCATTTGTGATTGTGCCCCTACCTGTTATGTACCCTCCTACTGGATCACTTCCAAAAGCAACAGATCCTCCAAAGAATGGTTCATATTTGTGCAAGAGGGTCTTGTTGCCTGTCATGTGCCTGGAGCAGCCACTGTCAACTATCCACAAGTTGCCTTTTGATTCCAGCTGTCCCTGCACATGACCAGAAATGAGTTAGTTTCTGATGGGAACCCAAGCCCATGTGGTCTTGGGTTTGCCATTTGCATCATTGTAAGTAAATTTCTTTGATATCATCTTAGATGGGACAGATGATGTGCTTGCTTCTGATGGGAGTGATGGCTTATCAGTTGATTCCTTCTTCTTCCATACTTGTTTTGCCTTTTGAGTTGTCGGAAGATTTGGTTTCTTTTGATGGTCATCGAAAGCTGTTTTTCTTTTTCCTTCCGATGATCTTCTTCCGAAGAAAGATGATCTCTTTTGTTTGTTGAAGGCATTCTTTTGATGAGCTTCCGAAGTTCCTTTTCTATCGGAAGCTTCCTTTTTCTTTGCTTCCGATGCTTTCTTTTCAGAAGCACTTTTATTTTGTTTCTTTCTATTATTGGAGGTACTTGCTTCCGACACCCTCTTGACTGAATTTCTTCTCTGTTCTTCCGAAGAAGTAGATGACTGACTCCAACTATTCTTTCTTCCTCTTCCCTTGCTTGAGGAAATTCTGCTTCTTGGATTATAGAAGCAATCAGCAGCAAAATGATTCTTTTCACCGCACATCAGACATAGAGTTTGACTGTTGGGAGAGTGTTGCTGCTTATTCCTTTTAACTAAGTCTGAGCTTTGATCCTCAGAGAGTGATGATTCGGATGTTCCAGCATACTTGTTAGTCTTAGACTTTGCCTGTTTCCCTGGAGAATTGATCTTTCTCTCCATTGATCTACCTCTTTTTGACTTGTCAGATGGACAAGTCACATACTCATCTGAGGAGATATTTTCTGTGGTGTTAGCTTTGATAAAAACTGTTGAATGTTTCTTAGTTTTCTTATTTTGTTTCTTAAATTTCAAAGCTTGTTTTCCTTTTACTGATTTAATAGGAACATCATCCTCATCTGAGCATGTTGAGGTACTTGGATTAGAGAGATTATCCTTTTGAACCACCTTGTGTATATCCAAATCCTCATTGTACACAAGGTCAACTAGTGATTTACACCTAACATCTGTTATGGAAGTATAAGCAGATGGAGGTTCCACTTTGTTATATCCCAAACCAGCCCCATTTTTATTCACGAGTTCAGTTGTGCTGCTCATCCTAAAAAGTTTTTCATATTTTTCACCTTGGCTTAGAAATTTGTCTCTGTAAGACTCAGTCAATACAAGTTCAGTCTTGGCAGTGGTTACTCTTTCTAAAAGATTTTTAATTTGACACTGTTTGTTAGTATCTTCATGTTTTAAACTTGAAATGGTCTTTTCCATTTCTTCAATCTTTTCTTTGTAATTTCTTTCAACCTCAAAGAAATTTGCCTTGACTACTTGTAGAGACTTAAGCTCATTACAGAGTTGAGAATTTATTTTCTTATAGATAGTTAATGTTTCTAAGCATTCAGGTGAGCACATGTTATCAGTTACCTTGCTTGAGGAAGATGAGTCATTTGCCATCAAAACACTGTTGGAGATGGAGGCATCTCAGCTTGAAAGCTCCAGTCTGCAAAATCTTGTTCAGCAATGTTTGCATTGTTTGATGAGCTTGATGGTCTTTGTTGTGGTTGCCCAGAAGTTGTCGGCTGAGTTCCTGTGGACTTGCATTCTCTGGCAAAGTGGCCTAACTGTTGACAGTTAAAGCATTTGAGTTTAGATTTGTCAAGTCCAAACCCAGTCTTCATATTGTGCTTTTTGAACTGTCTGCCGGTTCTTTGGTAAAACTTCTTTGCCCTGTATGAAATCATAGCCATTTGATAGTTTATATCCATCTCCTCAAGATCATCTGCAGGAATACCATCCAAGTCTTCTTGACACAGATGAAAGTAATTGGTCTCCTCAGCCATAAAAGCTCCTTGCCCATAGGTTAGTAGTGGGGTTGGGTTAGAGACAGGGTTTGATGTATTTGGAGTTTCAGGAAATGTGACATTGGGTGTGGAGGTAGAATGGTAGAGGGGTTGATAGCTTTGGTATGGAGTATTATTGATGGGTGCATAAAGAGCAGCTGAACCAGATGGTAAGTGGGAGACTTTAGATTCTTGGGCATCTAATTCCATCTGATAAGCACTGAGAATACCAAACAACTCTCCTAAAGTTAGAGTTTTCAGGTTTTCTGTTCTTCTGATTGTTACTGAATAAATATTCCATGCCTTTGGAAGAGACCTCAGAAATTTTCTGAGCACATCTTGATTATCAAGAGTTACACCTGCAGTAGTTAATTCATCCACAAGTTGGACATACCTTAGGTACTGAGAAGACATATTCTCATTGTTTTGTTGACAAAAGTTTTCAAACTTCTGTTTCAGCATATCCTTCTTGTTTTCTTTGACATCTTCTGAACCTTCATACATCTGCTTCAAGGAATTCCACAGTTCTTGAGCAGACTTGCATTTCTTGAATGCATGTATAATGGAGTTCGGTATTGACATCTGAATGAGCCAAAGAGCTTTAGAATCAACTTCCATCTTCTTGTAATCTTCGTCTAAGTACATAGATAGATCTTTTGGTACTGCAGCAACTCCAGCACCAGCAGCAGCAATTGTAGGAATGTAGGGACCTTCAAGAACAGACTTCCAAAGTTTGAAGTCTTGGTTCCTGATGAACCCTTCTATTATGACTTTCCAGGTATCGAAGTCTTCAGGTGTGAACATTGGTGGCTTGTTGAGAGTGCCATTTTCTGTATCATGTTTGTTTAGAGCAGCCATCTTAGATAGACACAGAAAATATGAGTGTTAAAACGATGAGATTTTATAAGAAATAGAATTGGTAACTTGATGATGATTAGTCAATCAAGTTCAAGAGCCAAAGCTCTGATACCACTTGTTGGATCGGGTTGCTTAATCTAAACAACACTTCACAAGTATTTCTTATACAATCTAACAGATGCGGAATGTTCTGTTAGACTAATCTCACAAGCACTCAAAATGACAAAGTAATAAGCCTTGAACACTAATAGGAACACAAGAGTAATTTCAAGCTCAAGGATATATTTCTCTCAAAGTAAGAAGCGTACAAGCACAAGCACACATAGTGAGTTTACAATGGGAGGTTATATAGCCGAGGCTACAACCGTATACACTTAGGAATACAAGTTGGGTATACTAGACAAGTACATAAAGTAAAGCTTATTCTAGTATGTTGAGTGTCTTAACAGGCTAAGACACTCAGTCATAATCATTATACAAATAGACATTGACTTTAACAAAGACTACTAAATACAAAAGACATTTAATGTTGATGATCTTTAAGGCTTCAGATGATCTTTTGCATTTAATGCAGCATGGGAGAAGTAAGGTAACTGATCTGACTCATTACATGTTGTCTCTATCTGTCATCAGACCAGCATGTCTTGTGTCAGTACCTTTTGTACTTTGAAAGTGTTCAGCTACAGTCTTTGATGAAGGAATCTCTTCGGAAGTCATTGTCTTCCTGAGGAAGTTGCTGAGAAGAGACTTCAGAAGCATTTGATATTCGGAAGCTCTGAACTTCTGAAATCTTCTAAGTGTGGATCTTCCGAGGCAATAGTCTTGTACAACCTTTGGCAGGATTAAGTTATCCTTCGGAAGCAATGTTGCTTCCGAGGAGTAACTTCCTCCTTCCGAAGGATGTTATTCTTTGCGGCATTTGTACTTGGACAAAATAGGAGGTTTGGTGAGCATCAGTCTTTATTAGTCTTTACACTTACCGGTGAAGCTCGGTGTTAGATTTGGATATATCACAAACAAGCAAACAAATTATTAATCACACTAATATGATACAAAGTGAAAAGAGATAGTATGTCTATGATATTACACACAAGTTTAATTAAATTTTTAAAGATCATGAGGGGCATCACAAGTGTCTGTGTAGTAGTATACTAGTATTCAGAAGCGCATTGATCATAGGATGAACGATTTTGATGAACAAATGATATAATTTCAACGCTTGAAATAAGAGTTTAGAAAGAAATTAAAAGGCAGGTAAGAACAACACAATAATTAACGCACATACTTGATTGGATCGTCGAATGGAACCAAATTTCGGAGGTAAAATCACCGGCGGCCTAAGATACACACGGATCTCCAGTTGAAATTGCAAATCTCCATCCGCCACGCATATCACCAGGTCTGCGATCAGAGTGAAAATTAGACGCTTACGATGGATGTATATGATGGTTTGGGCGTTGGAAATTTGAGCATTCTAAATTGAGGATGATGATTATAAGCGTTGTATGACGATTCGGAAATCAATTTTAGGAAGATTTGATGAAGATTTGAGATGACGATTCGTTAGCGTTCTGACAGGAATGAAGATCACGCTGGATTTTATGGCGTACGGCGTAGCAAGGACGACGTTTCAAAACCCAACGGTTCGTTTTGTCAAAACCCGACGGTCCTAAAATCCGGTAACAATGAAATTAATTTTAACTAGGTGCGTGAATTAAATCAAAATATCTGATCAATAAATTTTTTATTTTACTCGTCGATGGTATGCAGGAAAAATCACAAATAATTAAATTAAAATATTAAACACCACACTATCTTAAATTAGAGTAGTTAACACTATCTTAAATTAGAGGTGTTAACTGTTAAGTTACAAGTAACAATGCACAATTAAATTTAGAGATACATTTATAAAGTTTAGAGATAAATTTAAAACATAATAACGACATAAATATTATAAAATATTATACGTTAATATTAAAAAAAAACTAAAATCCAGTTCAAGCGGTCCGGTCTATATCTTGGTTCACCTTTTTAAAAAGATAAAATGAACATGACAAATTGACACCACAAATAATTAAATTAAAATATTAAACACCACACTATCTTAAATTAGAGTAGTTAACACTATCTTAAATTAGAGGTGTTAACTGTTAAGTTACAAGTAACAATGCGCAATTAAATTTAGAGATACATTTATAAAGTTTAGAGATAAATTTAAAACATAATAACGTCATAAATATTATAAAATATTATACGTTAATATTAAAAAAAAACTAAAATCCAGTTCAAGCGGTCCGGTCTATATATTGGTTCACCTTTTTAAAAAGATAAAATGAACATGACAAATTGACAACTCCTGAGTTGACACCGGTTCTAAAAACAGTGTTTATCCACACCCTTTAATTCCTATCATAAGGCTATGTATAATGATAAAGCCTCCATCACCCCTCTGGCCCTCTGTTTCCTCTTTCTTTTTCCTTTACGCCGTGTGTTTATAGTTAAACCATACTTTATTACCAAGAAAGTCATTAAACCCAAATGTGCCACCTAGCTCGTGAGACCACATGTCCACAGCCACATAGCTCGTGAACCTGTGAAGAATTAAAGTCGACTAAAAATAATCTAGTTCCAAAGCAACATTAGCGAACTCTTTGTAACCTTTTCAACTCGTTAAACTTAATTCTTGGTAAGTCTTTGTTAGCATATACATGTCTCACTCGTTCCTACTAACTTAGTGATGCAATGGGTTTGGAATTGATTCTAACTTGATTAATTGGATGTTTTTATGTGATTTGACTTGTTTATTTATTCGGAATAGAAGCTACCGGTTGTCCTTGTATGTTTGTAGGTTGGATGAGGCAAGAAAGCGTTTTTAGGAGGAAACTGAGCAAAGAGGAGCAAGACCGAGCACATCCGAACATCGACGAGACGAAGCTAATGGTGATATTAGAGCAGGCATAAGTTACGCCAAAAGGGCCGTAACTTACGCCGGGATGTTGTTCCGTAACTAGAACCGTAAGACAGAGCTGCTAGGGCGTAAGGTGCATGCATGTAGGCGTAAGTTACGCCCCCTAGGCGTAACTTACGCCGGGGGTCGACGGAAAACATCAAAATTCGCGTTTTTTGGGGGTATTTAAGGCCCAAATTAACCCTAGTCGACTATCACACCTTTGGGGCAAGTTCTTGGGCGATTTTGGAGTATTTTGGAGCGTTCTAAAGCCCCGATTCATCAATCCGAACAGCAAAATCAAGATTCCAACATGCAATTTCACATGAAGATTGAATATTTAAGCGTTGCTATGTCCGGCTAAGTCTCTCGTGATCGTCTCCGGATGGATGGTTATGTTTAGTAGTTAAAGTTTACTTTGGATTGTTAAACATTGGTATTAGATTAGTTTTTCATTGATTACTTCTCTAGTATTGCTTGATTGTGAAACACTAACTATTGTTTTATTACTTTGAAATTTCAAGTTTAAGTCGTTTACTTTTTATTCATTCATAGTTTGAATGGATTGGTGATTGATGAATTTGAGTTTTCAAAGCTTTTATGATCAATTGGTTTTGTGAAATTAATAATCAACCGAATCAACATCGGTCTGGTTACCGGTTGTCAATAAGGTCATTAATTGGTTTCCAAAGACTAGGTGTAGATCAATTCAATCATAAGCTATGTCTATGTAGTTTCCAATTGACAATTCAAAGCATACTTACTTACTCTATTGCAAGTAGTTAATTAGTTTGTGTTGAAAGTGATTTCCATTTGATTCTTCGTGGATCGATACCCGACTTCCCTAACTAAATTGGGTTGTAGGACTTGAGTTTTTAACTCTTATTTTTGGTTGGTACTTCGACACCGATCACTTAGTCAATCACCACTATTTCCTACCTTACACTTTCTCGTATATAACCTATACTAGGTTGAAAACCTGTGTAAAGACACTGGTTCTACAAATGATTTTCAATATCATAAATTTTTTAAACAAACAAAATTAAAAATACTACTGATGATAAAATCCTATTATTTATCAAATTGAATACAATTATTGATAGTATTAGTAGGATAAAAATGAAAAAAAAAATCAATATCGACTAGTATTTAATAGGAAAAATAAGCTTGAAAACTAATTTTTATATAAACTAAAAATTTGACATGTTCAAATATATGTCTAAACATACGAATGATGAACATCTTGTAAGTTGTAACCATTTTGCAATTTGCAAGAGTAAAGTTTTTCAATGGTGTGTTTTAATTGTTATCATCTTTCATACACAATTATACTTAATATTTAAATTATAATTCCTAGTACTAATTATTATTAATATGTATGTTTATAATTACCATGGATTTTTCAAACTCATTTAGTTTTAAGGTTAGTAGACTCTTCATTAATGGTGACATTTGCAAGAAAACAACTTCCACTGTTTGTTTATTTTTGTGATGACAATAAACAAAAGTCAAGGGCAATCACTATAAAAAGTCATTTTATATTTAAGAGATCCAATTTTTACACATAATCAATTATACGTTGCATTATCCATGGTAAAAAACAAAGATGGATTTAACCTTAAACTTATAATTTTATAATGATCAATTGTATGTTGCATTATCCATAGTGAAAAAAAAGGATGGACTTAAACTTATAATTTTAGATAAAGATAAAAATGTTATGAATACAACAATAAATGTTGTGTACAAGTAACTATTTGAAAGTTTATGAACAAATTATGTTTTGTGTGACATCGTTAAAAATAGTAATTTTTTAAATTGTTTAGAATTTTGTTTTCAAGATCATATCATATTATTAAATTCTTTTTTTGATTGACATTTTAACTATAAGTTAACCTATTTGTTGTGTGGGTTGTTATCTTAGTACTAAGGGCTGTTTAGTAGCATACTAGCATCTGAATATATCAGAATCAAATGTTTCGACTCTTTGTTTCACTAAAAAAACATGTCTGAATGGAAGCCAACATCTGAATGGATCACCGAATCATTTAGAGCCCACAAAGTCTGAATGGGAGCCCCTTTTTCCCCTGAACTTCCCGTCTCTTCTAAGAGACTCTCGCAGCTCCCTTACGACCGTCGCCCACTTCCCGTCGTCGCCCGCCACCCTCCGATTGTCGTCTGTCGCCAGCCACAGGCCACCCTCTGTCGCCTATCTACACTAGCTAGAACCCACAGCTCCCTTCGCCGCCTACCTATCTGCACTCGTCGGAAACCACTGGTACTCTCCCTCTATCTATATAGATACATATGGGTTGTAAGTATATGTAACAATTTTTTTTCAATTTCTCAGTCACTTTTTAAGTTGTGCTTAAGTTGGATTATGATTAATTGTTGAAGTTTCAATTTTCCCAGCCACTTTGAATCCGTTTGTTTCAAAATTCCTAGCTATTTTACAAGTTTTCTGGGATTTTGCAAGTTTGTTGGGTTAGGATTAGTTGTCCAAGTGTTGTTTCAATTTCTATGCCACTTTGAATCTGTTTGTTTGGGATTTACATGTCATGTTTTCTTTTTTTGGATTTGCAGGTTATTTTTGAGGCACTTTGAATCTCTTGTGTGACACATTTTATGATTAAATGTAGCATGTTTACATGTAGTCATGTAATCACGTCTACATAAAGTAGTTGATTGTTTGTTATTTAAATTGTTCAAAGAAATGGCAACAAAAAGGTGTAGGATTAGTTGGAAACAAGGTCTTGAATTGAACCAACCCAAACTTCAACCAAACCGTCTTAATTGGTTCAGCACTTAATGGTTCAGATACTACCAAACGCAAGTAAATAAAAACAATCATCTGAATTGAACCAACCCAAACTTCTTCCTTTAGGTTTTAAACCTAATCGCTCCTTGCTTCTTCATCCGGACAAACCCAACTTGCACATCTCTGGCAACAAACGCATCAAACCCCTGACCACATTAATTCTCAATCGACCCTCTTGTCCTATTTGAACAATCACCCTTGCATCACTCCACAATGACTAAATCAGCAGCTAAATATCAATCTTTGCTGGTACCATCTGCTGCGACCACAAGCTGCCTGTTGGTCTGAATCACAATCCAGGTAACGTCGATCCTGTTGTTTCATTTGCTTTCAATTCTCTGCCGTACTTATATGGTCTGGTTATGAATATGGCTGCTATGCTAATGATCTATTTGTTAGTGAATCTTTAAATCATTTATGTTTGAGATTGGTGTACGCAACCATACACTTTATTACACGTACAGATGTGTAAGAGTTGGATAACAAAATTGAACTTCAGCAAATTGATGTAAATCATAATTTGTTCGTATCTTTGTTGAGGGCGGCTTATATCTTTGTTTTTTTTTTTTTTTGTGGTCAGTCAATTGTGTACTTTTACTCCAATTATCATTACTTTGCTTCTGTTGCTACGACGTGTTTAGTTAATCTTTGGATTTTCATGTGTTATTTAGAAGTTATTTTGTTACAACCCATTTTGAATATTCGTTCTGATTATCGAGAGTTCAAGACTTGTAGCATGCTATCGGTTTCCTGAGGTTGTCTGAGGCACGCCACGAGACTTACACCTTGATCGAGGCTTTGGGAAAAAGCATAAGAGGCTTAGCCTCATGGGGGTAAGCTAGGCCCTAAGCCTCAGCCTGTTTGGTTCGAAGAAGTCTGACGAGGTCCGAGGTGGTGAGGCGAGGCTTTGAGGCTTAGGCCACACTAAACATGCCTAATTTTTATATTGTGGATTGCTTTTGACCCATTTAATTATAAATGGCTAGACAATCCAAACCCAAACTTCATTCTTGAGTACTTCGACCATTCGATCTACTTTAGCTTTCGGATTCGATCATTCTTTTGTACTTCGGCCAACCAGACACTCAATATTCATACGCAAATCCTAATCATCATTCTTCATAAGCCATTCAATCGGTTTTCATGATCTATCATCTCCAAACTCCTGGCCTTCAGATTCGATCCATTTTCATGTTGAAGAAGCTACCTCTTAATCTTCTTTCGATTATATCCACGTGTTTTTGATTGAGAACGATATGGAGGTAAATGAGTTTTATAATACTTAAATCTCATAACATCATTAAATTAGGTTACTGAACTATTTTTGTGCTTAAACAATTAAACTGCGACACTCATGACGTTTGCTTTGTATTAAATTACGATTTTTATTTGATGTATATTATTTTAATTATTTTTAATAATGTCTTGAGGCGAGGCTAGCAAAATAACGCCTCGAGGCTCACTTTTAAGCCTTGTCAGCTACATCAAGAAAACCTTGCAAAACATAGTTAATATATCCTAACTTTTTTTTGTTATCACAGATACCTAAAATCCTATAATTATAACAAGTAACTTTTTGCATTCTTAACTAACTCCCTTGTCCTATTATAGCCAACATATATAAATTTACTTGCTTCTTGATCAAACATCTGCCAAACCTAGGGTTTCAATCCATCTTTCTCCTCTAATGACACCTTAGCACCATTGACTAATATATCCTAACTTTAAATTACGAGACGATAAGAGTAAAAACAAATGTACTTTGTTTGTGTTTAAGTTACATTACATAAAAAAGTCTTTTAGGGGTAGAGAAATCAAATTCAAGGTGAAAAAAACTGATTGATTTATATGAAGAAAAATAATCAATTAAGCCTAAGAAAGAAAGTGGTTTCGGTTTAGGGGCATTCAGCCCATGAGCTGGCATTGGTAGTAATGTTGGTGTTGGAAATTTTCGCTAATAAATGCTTGAATTTTAATATAATTGTTTTAAATTACTTGATAAAATCAATATTTTTTCCCTTGCGATTATCAAGAAATTTGATTTTGAATAATATGATAAATCATTGAAAAATATTAATTTGTTCGTATTTCTTTTGCGCATAAGTTTCTGTGTTATATCACCAACAACCAGTGTTGTAAAAATCGGATTTAATCGGCGATTAATCGGTGATTAATCGCTAATCGGCCATATACTGATTAATTTTTACCAAGTTGGACCAAAAATCGCTAGTCGGTCCAAGTCGGTCAAAATCGGAGCTAATCGGACTAATCGGCCGACGCTGATTCTAGCGATTCCGGTGACTAGCGGTCCTAATCAGCCAAATTCCGGCGATTTAGAGACCTATGGTGAACATAACCTGTCAACATTAGAGGTTTCACTCCATCTTCTCCTGTAATGATTCCTAGGCACCATTGATAAATATTGCTTCCTTAAGCATGAAAAAACAACAATCAATCAATCAACGTACTCAGTATATCCCGCCATTAGCATGCTAAGGCAGGGTCTGAGGAGGGTGAGATGTAGACAGCCTTACCCCTACCCCGTAGGGGTAGAGAGGCTGCTTCTAGTGAGACCCTCGGCTCATGATGCTTGATCAACCGTCCGAAACGATTTTAACGTTATTTTCACTGAATAAGTAAAATAACGTTAAAATTAGTGCAATTTTACTTTTGCCCCTCAAGAGCTGTCGACACATATATACATTATATGTGCGCACCGCTAACAGGGCGTAAGCATGAAAAAACAACCTGGAACATTTTTTGAAAACAAAGTTCCATGAAAAACTCAAACCCATAATAGTACATGTCATACAGGTTAAACATAAATATTGAATCTAATTAAGCTACAATGATACAATACTTTATAACTTACCAACAATGATGGCACACAAGGAATTTCCTTTGGCTTCTTTCACCATGGCGACGGTATTGCTAGACGGTTGACTAACACAAGAATCTTCATGCAACTTAATAAGTTCCAGTTGACTACCATGAGAAGTAAAGAATAAACAAATAACACCTTTATATTATAAGAAAATGTTCAAGAAATAAGTAGTTTTAAAAAAGATTATGATGCAGTGAGAAACAAAAAAGGTAAAGCACAATGATATAAAAAGATTACCTACAACAAATTATGGTTTTAACCAAAGGTCAAAAATTCAATCAATTGGCAAGTTTTCTATGCCATTCCTCACAAAATCGAAAAGCACCATTGACAAATAACGCTCTCCAAAGGTTTGAAAAACAACCTAGTACATTCTCTGGAAACAAAGTTGCACACAATTCATACCCATAAAAGGAAACTAAATTAAATTAAGCATCAACTTTGAATCCAATTAGCTATATAGATACCATATCTAGATGAATCTAGATCAATCAATTGGCAAGTTTTCTATGCCATTCCTCACAAAATCGAAAAGCCCCATTGACAAATAACGCTCTCCAAAGGTTTGAAAAACAACCTAGTACATTCTCTGGAAACAAAGTTACACACAATTCATACCCATAAAGGGAAACTAAATTAGATTAAGCACCAACTTTGAATCCAATTAGCTATAAGATACCATATCTAGATGAATCTAAATCTTGAAATTGTAAGTTGAGCCATTTATAACTTACCAGCCTGTGATGGCAAATATTTTCCTTTGGCTCCTACCTCAGTGGCAGCAATGCTATAGACGGTTGACTAACACAAGAATCTTCATGCAATTCAATAAGATCCAAATGGCTTCAATGACAATTTGAGACGCCATCCTAATCTAAACATATGCCCATGAGATAAGTAGTATTTCAAAAGGGGTAATGAAGTCACAAGAAGCATAGCAATTATGCAAAAGAATAAAAAATTATATAAACTACTATTACTCAAGCTTACCTTTAGGACTTTGAGAAGGTTCAATGCTTATTGTAAGTTGTAGCAACCGTAGAGATCCGGCTCTGTGACCTAGAGGTCAACCTCTGGTAGAAATGCTAGAATGTTGAGTAAGGATGTGTACATCAAGTCCAAGTTAACCCAAAATCCCCACCCTTGGGCCAATGCATGTAGGAGCCTCCTGCATAAGGCTTAACTTTTCTATGTTTCACCTACCACCTCTGACCTACTACCGGCTTTTGAAAATATGAAGCAAAAAAATAAATTAACATGACCATAAGAAGCAAAAGGCGTTATAACTTATCACCAATGAGGGAATTTCTTTTGCTTCCTTCATTAGCAATGGCACTGCTAGGTGATAGATGCTTGTCTAACTGGAAAATTTTCACGCATATAATAAGTTCCAAATAACTAACATGGGAAGCTAAGAACTAAGAGATGACACCTTCATATTCTAATCAAATGTTCATGAAAAATTTAGTGTTGAAAAAATGTTATAATGCAATGAGATAAATCATTTAAACTATGATTACCAACCAAGCAAACCTTTTTCACTTTCAAAAGATTCAATGACTTTCGTATCTGAAAAGGAAAAGTTTTGCACTTATCTGAAGAAATAGAAACATTGTCACATGCTCGCATTCACAAGGACCAGCTACATCAACACAAGCCTTGGAAATTAAACCTAACAAATGCATCAGCATTGAATCAAGTTAGCTACAACGATACGATATTTAGATGAATCTTGAAACTCTAAGGTGAAGGACACTAAGACTCATCTTGCAACAATGAGTATATGATGTATGCCTTCTTTACAGCAGCTGCAGTAATAACATTGATAATAGAACTGTCTTCTAACCAATGTCCGACCCAAGTATCTGAAAATCAGAAAATCTTATATTAATAATTACACATTGGCAAATCTTGTACCAATAATTTGCAATAAAAAAACCAACATCATGTAACGTTGAAGTGATGCACCCATGTTGCCTTGTTTCTCACTGGACCATCATTTTCTTCAGCAATCAAGACCTTTAGCCAACCTCTAAGAATTACACACAAATATATTATAGAAAGATAAAATAATAAATTAAGCAAAAGCTATACGGTTTCATGAATCATTTCACTTTTAAGATTACACTTCTTTCTATTTGTTCTTTCCTAACAGTGGAATCCCTCATACATATACCTCTCCTCTCTACCGGAGATTTTGCCAAAGACCATATCTCAGAGTTAGCTCCAAAGATAGAAGACTAAACTAATTCAAGAATTAAAATACATACAACATGCCTCTTCAAACAAGCTTCACACCCTTGTGTTGAATCACCGTCATTTATGTTAGGAATCAAAGAGGCGCAGCGGAAACCGATTAACTCATACACGCACACGAAAGCAAAGAAAAATAAACGACACAAGATATAACGTGGTTCGGTCGATGTGACCTACGTCCACGGGTTGCAACTAGGGATTCTTTATTGATTAGGTGCTCAAAGATTACAATTACATGACAATGCTTAAATAGAAAAACAATTAGGTTTAACCCTAATGGGCCAGGATTAGGGCCGGCTGCCCTAAACCTCCCAAAGGCCTACGAAACCTAACAATCTCCCACTCGGAGGCCTTGCGATAGAATCAAGCCCGGCATCCAACATAAGCAATCCAGTCATCCAGTAATCTTCAATAACAAGTCTTCCAAGCCTCAATTCCCAAGAATAAGCTAAGACTTCATCATATCCAGACATATCCCCCTAGTTGCAAACCGCCCCTCAATCATCAAGTACATGAAGGGCCAGTTGAAGCTCCCCCGAGCTCCAACTCAGTCGTGACAAATCCCGCCAACGACTCATCCTCAATCTCAACTGGTATGGACACTCCACCAGATCCAGAGATACACCGAGGACCACCAACACTCTCCAAGCACAACAAACGACCAACAGGAGAGAATTCTTCGGTTCTAGTCTTCAAAACCCAACGGCTCTTCGTAACTGTACCCGGAACACAACCCTTGCTCCCACTGTCACCGAATCCCTTGAATGGTTTAGACTTCTGAACACGTTCAGCTAACATCTCCTTGGCTCCAGACTTCACGTTTGCAAAATGAACTCTCTTAGCACGACATTTAGCGAACCAGATTTTGTTTCGCTTAACCGGGACGGTCATACATCCCTCAACAGGTTCATCAACCAAATACAACGACCCATGCTTCATACCACGAGCAATCATGAGATTCCCCTTGACCACCTTCCATTCATTGCTACCAAACCTTACTTCCATGCCTTGTTTATCCAGCTGACCCACAGAAATCAATTTCCTATTCAGCCCCGGAATAACCCTGACATTCTTCAGGTTCCATGTAGTTCCCAATGAAGTAATTTGATCAACATCCCCCATGCCCGTGACTTCAAGCAACTCGTCATTAGCAAGTCGAACCTTCCCAAAATCTCCTTCTTTCAGATTCAGCATCGTTTCCCCGCTGTCCATGGCATGAAACGAAGCCCCTGAATCCATGACCCAAGAGTCCACACAGCTTTCAGTGATGCATACCAAAGCATCATCATCATAAACGCCCTCAGCAGCGTTCATTTGCTTCGAAGTACCTGGGCATTGACTTAACATGCCCTACTTCATTACAGCTCCAACACTTCACATTCTTCCGAGTCTTAGACGGACTTCTTCCCCGACTCCCACTGCTTCTGTTAATCCCTCTTCCCCTACCAACATGTAACATCTCAGAGGATGATCCTGCACCAGTACTCTTCCGGCGAACGTCTTCACCTAGCACAATATCACGGATACCCTCAAATGTCATATCAGTGGTCCCAACAGAACTAGTAACAGCAGTCACTGTCCCAGACCAACTATCAGGTAGTGAAGACAACAGTAACACAGCTTTAGTCTCATCATCAAACTTGATTCTCACAGATGACAATCTGGACAGAATCGAATTCAGATTATTGATGTGAACTGTAACCGAGCTTCCTTCGTTCATCCTTGTCATGAACAACTCCCTCATCAAGAACACCTTATTAGCAGCAGAAGGCTTCTCATACATATTTGACAGAGCCAACATCATTCCCCGAGCAGTAGTCTCGTGCATGATGTTAAACGCAACGCTCCTCGTCAAAGCCAATGTAATAGCTCCTCTCGCTTTCTTGTCCTTTGAGTTCCATGCAGACTCAGCAGCTGCATCCATCTTCTCAGGTTTATCCTCCAGCACCATATCCAAATCCTTCTGACTGAGCAATGCTTCCATTTGCATTTTCCACCAGACGAAATCAGTTCCATTGAACTTCTCGATCTGAATCTTCCCCTCAGCCATTTGAACCCGGTAACAAGATAAAACCAACAAAAGACACGAACACCTTTCTAATCAATAAATCCGGCGAATACTCCAACCAATCCCAATCAAATCTCAATCGATTAGAAACCCACAATCAATATCAGCTGCAACAGACCCGAAACCCGCTGAAAATCGACAAAGACGACTCAAGGGTTCAACTTTGTAACCCTAATCGTCCAATTTCAGTCAATAATAACAGCAAACGCGATCCCAAATTCAGCAGCAACGATCCAAGGCTCAATTGAACCTAATCAGCTTCTAATCCAGAAATTCGACTCCAACTTGTGTCAAAAAACAGGTTCAATCGACGAATCCAAGGGTGTAAAACCCTAATCGCGAACCAGAACCACAAAGACAGATGAAATCAGCAGTTAATCAGCAATTTCGAACCAATTTTGCTTCAAATCAGGCTTTAATCGACGAATTCAAGGGTTATACACCCTAATCGCAAGCCAAAACCACAAAATCGGCCAAAGACCAAAGTAGCCGGACCAAAATCGGCCGGAAATCAGGGTGGCGGCGGCTTCAGCGGCGGCCGGCGTCGATCCCGGCGGCAGCGGCGGCGGCGAACCCTTGCGGCGACTGACGGCAGAGGAGGTGACGAACTCAAGGGTGAAAACCCTAATTCCTCTTTGACGGCTCAGATCTAGACAACGAACTCCAAGGGTTACACAAACCCTAATTCGTGAACCAGCTAGACACAACGGCCTCTCCTCTTTCTGATTTTCTTCTTTTTTCTTTATCAGCAATCGTCCAGTGCGTTCCGTATATTAATCTTCAACGAACCAGGCTCTGATGCCACTTGTTAGGAATCAAAGAGGCGCAGCGGAAACCGATTAACTCATACACGCACACGAAAGCAAAGAAAAATAAACGACACAAGATATAACGTGGTTCGGTCGATGTGACCTACGTCCACGGGTTGCAACTAGGGATTCTTTATTGATTAGGTGCTCAAAGATTACAATTACATGACAATGCTTAAATAGAAAAACAATTAGGTTTAACCCTAATGGGCCAGGATTAGGGCCGGCTGCCCTAAACCTCCCAAAGGCCTACGAAACCTAACAATTTACTACTTTCGTTTAGAAAACATGATGGAAAAAGAAAAGTAATATGGAGATAAGAAAAAAGACATTTTACCACCTTGTGGCTTTTTAGAAATTTCTTTGGCTCGTGCCTCAGTCACTTGTGGACAAACAAGCCTCTTCAAACAAGCTTCACAGTTTCACACCCTTGTGTTGAATCACCGTCATTTACTACTTTCGTTTAATAAACATGATGGAAAAAGAAAAGTAACATGGAGATACGAAAAAAAACATTTTACCACCTTGTGGCTTTTTAGAAATTTCTTTAGCTCGTGCCTCAGTCACTTGTGGACAAATGTTTAGGAGAATCTTCATGCAATTTAATGAGATTCAATTGACTACCATGAGAAGTTGAGAGCAAACGGTTAATGCCTTTGTATTCTAAGAGAATGTTTATGAGAAAAATAGTGTTATAAGGTCATGATGCAATCAGAAACAAAGCACGCATACAAGAATAACCTTTAAAAGTTAATGAGATTTCTTACCCAACCTAGGTCTACAAAACCTTAATTTCTTTTCTTGAGATATACATCTTCATGATCACAACTAAGAAACAAATGTTATTTAATATTAATGACATGAAGGAAATAAACAAAAATATTTTGTGTTACGAACAAGGGAGAAGTTTCAAACCGCTGATGAGAAGATATGGCAAAGAGAGGATTAATCCTAACAATAAATTACATGTCCAAGACCTGGAAGAGAGAGAAAAACATAAAGATATGGCAATCATACAGATGCTAAATAAATTTGACAATCGTACCATTATATTGTACTCTCCATGTTTTCTTTAAAGCATACTTTATGCACACCATTACTTCAATTATAATGTTGTTTCACTTTCACCAAAAACACCATATGACCCTTATTACCGCTTGTTGCTTCTGTTATCAGATTAACACCTTATACCGCATCATTAAGATTTTCAGCATCTTGAAGCAAAAGTGATTCTTCAACGGTGGTTAGTATTGACATTCCTATGTTATAGGCAACTCAAAAAAAAAAAAAAACCCATTAATAGGAGCAGTTGGTGAGGACGCAAACCACTAATGAGAAGATGGCATATAGAGGACCAATCCTAGCAACAAACTGCATGTCCGTCATCTCAAAGAGAAAGAAAAACATTAAGACAACAAATTATTACAAGGCTGCATCACTTTTCATACAAATGCAAAAGAAAGTTGGTAGTCGTACCATTACATTGTACTCTCCTTGTTTTCTTTTAGAGTGTACTTTATGTACACCAAGAATACCACTTAGAATGTTGTTGGTTCACCATGAAACCAAGAATACCACTTAGAAGATGGCATATAGAGGACCAATCCTAGCAACAAACTGCATGTCCGTCATCTCAAAGAGAAAGAAAAACATTAAGACAACAAATTATTACAAGGCTGCATCACTTTTCATACAAATGCAAAAGAAAGTTGGTAGTCGTACCATTACATTGTACTCTCCTTGTTTTCTTTTAGAGTGTACTTTATGTACACCAAGAATACCACTTAGAATGTTGTTGGTTCACCATGAAACCAAGAATACCACTTAGAAGATGGCATATAGAGAACCAATCCTAGCAACAAACTGCATGTCCGTCATCTCAAAGAGAAAGAAAAACATTAAGACAACAAATTATTACAAGGCTGCATCACTTTTCATACAAATGCAAAAGAAAGTTGGGAGTCGTACCATTACATTGTACTCTCCTTGTTTTCTTTTAGAGTGTACTTTATGTACACCAAGAATACCACTTTGAATGCTGTTGGTTCACCATGAAACCATGACCCTTGTGACCACTTGTTGCTTCTGCTATCATATTGGCAGCTTATACCATAGCATTAAGATTTTCAGCATCTTTGAAACAAAAGTGATTCTTTAACCGTGGCTGGTGTTGACATGCACAGAAGCAGTTGGTGAGGACCCAAACCACTGATGAGAAGATGGCACAGAGAGGATTAGTCCTATCAATAAACTACACCCATGGGATTGGATAAATATGTAGAGTAGAAATACTAGCAAGAGGTAGGGCAGGAATAAACAACGTACCGACATAAGGGGCTGGGATGTTTCAAAGGGTGCGAGTCACAAACATGCAGAAGGACAAAAAACCTTAGAAAAACAAAAAGGTTGAATGATTTGCACCACATCGATACAATTTGTCTGAAAAGGATTTAGAGAGTGGTGTTCCTGTAGCCTCATTACTGTCACATCCAAAAATTTGATATTAGTTAATGACTTTGAAAAATGTAATTCCAGCAGTCAGTTTTAAGAAAACGCATTGTGCATGTATTGTAATAATTTGCTATAAAAACATGAATTGTAAGGTTAATTAAAAATTTAAAATTAGTAATGCACATCAGTTGCCTTGTTTTCCACAGAATCATCTTTTTACTTCAGCATCAAGACCACCTCAGGAAATATCTACGAATCAAACACAAAATTATTATATAAATATAAGACAAAAGTTTCATGGTTTCATGAATCATTCCACTTTAAAGATTACAGTTCGAAGATTACACTCCTCTCTGCTTGTTCTTCTGAGAAATGAGATCCATCATGTGTGTTTGCCTAAGACCATATCTCAGAGTCAGCTCCAACAAAGGTAGCCAAAACAAGGTTATGAGGTAATTGAAAGAACTAAAAGACAAAGCATGGGATAACTGATGCATCTCTGAAAGAGCTTACACCGCAGACGTGATTCTCCTTCACCTACTACTTGATTTAGAAAATATGAAAAAAATAGTAAGAATACAAGAAAAAAGGAGGTATTTGTAACACTTATCATCCTATGATGGCACAAAATTTCCTTTGGCCAGTGCATTGGTGGTGAGACTGCTAGACAGTTGACTAAAAGGAGGATCTTTATAAAAGATGGATATTATGAGAATTCTCTGATGATCTTCATTGATGAAAAAGTCATCCCTTAAATAGGGAGAAACTGAACAATAAAGTAGGAATAGATATAATTCACCAATATAACTTATCTAAATCTAATTAATAAATATAAAAACATATTAATATCAAATACAACTAATACGCCCCCGTAGTTTGAGCGGGAGGACAAACGCTCAAGCTGGACCGGAAAGATTGAAAAAGCTGCCTTGGTAAACCCTTAGTGAATATTTTAGCATATTGAAAAGAAGCAGGGACATGTAGCACCCAAATATGACTGACCCGAACCTTTTCACCAACAAAGTGGATGTCGATTTCAATATGCTTCGTCCGTTGGTGCTGAACTGCGTTATTGGACAAGTAGACAGCAGATATGTTATCACTGTAGATGACTAATGCGTGCCGCAGGGGATTGTGAAGTTCAAGTAGAAGGTTACAGATCCAAGTAGCCTCAGCAACTGCATTTACAACGGCTCGATATTCTGCTTCAGCGCTTGATCTGGAGACTGTAGGCTGTCGTTTGGAAGACCACGATATGAGATTATCGCCAAGAAACACGCAATGCCCAGATGTTGATCGTCTTGAGTCTAGGCAGCCTCCCCAATCTGCATCTGAATAAGAAATTAGGGAGTGTGAAGCTGTTTTGACCAAGCGAAGACCGAAGTCAAGGGTTCCCTGGAGATAGCGGATGATGCGTTTAAGAAAGGAGAAGTGGGCGACCCGTGGTTCATGCATGAACAAGCAAATTTGCTGAACGGCATAGGAGATGTCTGGTCTAGTAAATGTGAGGTATTGGAGGGCTCCGGCTAGACTACGGTATAGAGTTGGGTCCTGGAACAGGGGGCCATCAGTTGCACTTAGTTTTGCTGAAAGATCAACCGGAGTTAATCAATGTTTACAGCCTGTCATCGATGCCCGATGAATGATGTCCTTAGCATATTGAGACTGAGAGAGGAACAAGTCATTTTTCTGTTAAGTCACGGTTATTCCCAAAAAATGGTGTAGCTTTCCCAAATCAGTCATGGTAAACTCATGAGATAGGGTTCTGATGCTGTTGTGCAATAGAGTATCATCAGAGGCTGTGAGGATGATGTCGTCTAAGTATAGGAGCAGGTAGGCTGTTTGTGAGCCGTGAGTGTATATGAACAGGGAATTGTCACAGGCGCTGCTGATGAAGCCATTGGAAGTGATAAAGGTAGAAAAGCGAGTATACCACGCGCGGGGGTCCTATTTAAGCCCATAAAGGGACTTCTTGAGGTGACAAACATGGTTGGGAAATCGCTTGTCAACGAAACCTGGGGGTTGGTGCATGAAGACGTTCTTAACATCCAATTGGTGAATCGGCCAAGATCGTGACACAGCTAGGGAAAGGACAGTCTGAATTGTGGTTGGTTTAACTACCGGGCTGAAGGTGTCATCGCATTCTATATCCACTGTTTGAGAGTTTCCATTGACAACTAATCTAGCTTTGTACCGAGCGAGAGAACCATTGGAGTGAAATATGTGGCGGAACAGCCACATACACCTTATAACGGGGTTGTCCGAGGGCCTAGGTACCAATTCCCAAGTATCATTGTCCTGTAATGCAGTGAATTCAGCTTGCATGGCGTTTAACCAATTCAGATCAACAAAGGCATTAGCATAGGATTCGGGGATGGGAGATGGGGTGACAGTGGTAAGGGCTGCAGGAATAGGGTCACGAGATTTGGAGCGGGTTGTCATTGGATGTGATGTTGAGGCTGTTGATTTGGGAGGTGGAGGATTTGTCGCAGGTGGTAATGTGGGGAAGAGCAAAGGCATTAGCATAGGATTTTGGGATGGGAGATGGGGTGACAGTGGTAAGGGCTGCAGGAATAGGGTCACGAGATTTGGAGCGGGTTGTCATTGGATGTGATGTTGAGGCTGTTGATTTGGGAGGTGGAGGATTTGTAGCAGGTGGTGGAATGTGGGGAACAGCAGGCGGTTTAGGCCTGCAGAGTATGTGATTGGGAAACTGGTGGGAGGTGGTGAATGTCTGGGAGGAGGCAGAAATTGGATGCCGGGTGGGATTGAGTCATCAAGGAATGTGTAGGAGGTGGGGGAGTTGGGTATAGTGTAAGGGAAGGTATGTTCATCGAAGGTGACATGGCGGGAGATGAGAACTTTGCCGGTTGTTGGGTCAAAGCATCTATAGCCACGATGGTCAGGTGGTTAGCCGAGGAAGATGCACCGGACCGAACGGGGATGAAGTTTGTGGGGTTGGGAGGCTGAAGTGTTGGGGTAACAAGCACAGCCGAAGGTTCGGAGGTGGTCATATCGTGGGTGACGAAGGTAAAGGGCAAATGTAGGTGTGTAGAAGTTGAGTCTTTTGGTTGGTAAGATGTTGTGGAGGTAAACGGCTGTGTGGAGAGCCTCAACCCAAAAGGATGGGGGTAAGTTGGCGTGAATGAGGAGAGCTCGAATGATGTCGTTTAGGTGACGGATCATACATTCGGCTCGACCATTTTGGGAAGAGGTTTGCGGACATGAGAACCGAAAAAGGAGTCCGTGTTGGTGGGCAAAATTTTTGAACTCAAGGTTGTCAAATTCCCCACCTAGGTCACATTGAAAAGTTTTTATGTTTCTGTTGAATTGTGTTAGAATTAATTGGTGAAATTTGACAAAAGTGGGAAAGGTGTCAGATTTGTATTCAAGGGGGTAAACCCATACAAAATGTGAAAAATTGTCGATTAGGACCAGGTAATATTTGTAACCAGATTTGCTTGAAATAGATGAAGTCCATAAATCACAATGAATTATATCAAAAGGAGCAAATGTAAAAGAATCAGACAAACGGAAAGGTAAACGTTTACTATTAGCAAGATGACACGAATTGCAAAATTGAAATAACTTGTTTTTGTTACATGAAAAATTGAAATTACGACATAAAATATCTAAAACTTCGTGGCCGGATGGCCAAGACGATTATGCCAAGGGAGGGATGGTGAAGCAAGGTAGCAGGCCTGTTGAGGGAGTTCTAGAGAAGTCAACGGATAAAGGTCTCCTGAACTGTTGTGTCTTAAAAGTATCCTTTTAGTGTAAAGTATTAGCCGATGAATTAGCTCATGTTTATCTATTGAGCTTGACTCTGTTTAGTCATATTTGACTTTGTCTTTTATACTTTATCTTGTTTATCTTTTTCCTGTTTTATCTCTTGGTTAGTTGTATTCATTCCCTATTTAAAGGGTATTCATGAATGAGAATGGCAAGCATTGAAACCATAAAACACTTTTATGGTATCAGAGCCTCGGTTCTGATTTTTTTCTTCCCCTTCCCCTCCAACCTTCGGCGGTCACAATGGCCAAAACCGATGATACCACCGCCGCCGCGCATACTAAATCTACCACCGCCCTTCACCCCGCCTATTCCGTCAACAACATCCAGTCAAAGATTCGCATCCTTGACGGCACCACTGTGACGTACTCCTCTTGGGTGAAGTTGTTCAAGTTCCAAGCTCTTGCATACCGAGTTGTTGACCATATCAGCGACACGCCACCACCAGACCCAAAGGACCCCGCCTTCTTCGCCTGGAAGGAACTGGATGCGCTGGTCTCCCAGTGGATCTACAGCACGGTCTCCGATGATCTCCTTCCCCGTATCCTTGACACCGATGCTTCTGCTCGCCAAACCTGGTTGAAACTCGAGAAGATCTTCCTCAGCAATAAACAAGCCAAAGCAGCCGCCTTGGAAACCAGATTCGTTAACCTAACTCTGGCCGCTTGCTCCTCTGTGGACGATTACTGCAAACAACTCAAGGAGCTTGCCAATCAACTGGCAGACGTCGATCAACCCATCACCGAATCTCGCCTGGTGCTTCAATTGGTTCGCGGCCTCTCTGCTGAATTCGACACCACAGCATCTCTCATCAACTCCCAACAAGCTGATTGGGATCTTGCCCGCACCATGTTAGCCGATGAAGTTATCCGCCAGTCTGCCAGACAGCCTCAAAACGCCTCGGTCCTTGTCACCCCCACATCCAACAATCAATCCACCCACACACCACCGAACCCAGACACCCAACACAACAGCAACACTTCACCCTACCCCTCGCCTGGCCGAGGCCGGACCCAATCTTCTCGAGGCCGCGGCTACCGTGGAAGACACTTCCGTAGCCCATACCCAAACACACCCTGGTCACCTCACCAATATCCACCATGGGCCTGGTGGAACACCCCTCCTTGCCCATATCCCACGCAACCCACTGGCCGCACCTCTCAGCCTCCACCTTCCTCAGCCGCCCACTTTGCCGGCTTCTCTGCCCCACCACCACTTAGCCCATTACCCACCAATGCCTCTTCCCCGGTCACCAACTTTGATGCTCTCAGCCCCTCCGATCTAAGTCAGGCCTTCTCCACAATGCAACTCAACTACACCGATCCCAATCTCATCATGGACACCGGAGCAGAACGACATGTTACTGACAACAAAGGTATGCTGCATCACTTGGACCCTTTTCCTGTTAACACTAAACTCATGGTTGGCAATGGCCACTGCCTACCTCTTGAGGGCTCCGGCACTGGTCATCTTCCCATACTAAACCGTACCTACATTCTTCCCCAAATCCTATACAGCCCTGCCATTATTAAAAACTTAATTTCCGTTCGTCGTTTTACCCGTGATAATTGTGTTTCTGTTGAATTTGACCCCTTTGGCTTTTCTTTGAAGGACCTCAAAACTGGCCGCCTACTTTCTCGCCACAATAGCTCGGGCGACCTCTATCCAGTCACTCAGCCGATTCTTCCACCTCAAGCCTGCTTCATCACTTCTTCAACTCTACCATGGCACGACCGTCTTGGACATCCCAGCAAACAAGTTTTAGATGTTTTGTCTCGTTTTTTTTCTTTTCCCTGTAATAAACAATTGCTTTCCAATTTTTGCAATTCTTGTCATTTGTCGAATAGCAAACGTTTACCATTTTATGAATCAAATTATTTTACCTTTTCCCCTTTTGATATAATTCATTGTGATTTGTGGACTTCACCAATCACTAGCAAATCCGGTTATAAATACTACATGGTCCTGATTGATAACTTTTCTAATTTTATTTGGGTTTACCCCCTTAAATTCAAATCTGAAACATTCCAAACCTTCACCATATTCCACCAACTCATCTCAACCCAATTCAACAGAAGCATTAAAACCTTCCAATGTGACTTAGGAGGAGAATTTGACAACCATGCCTTCAAATCCTTCGCACAACAACATGGCCTCCTTTTTCGCTTCTCCTGCCCACAAACCTCTCCACAAAACGGTCGGGCTGAACGTATGATCAGGAGACTCAGTGATATCATTCGGTCCCTCCTGATCCATGCCCACCTTCCTCTTGTTTTCTGGGTTGAAGCACTCCACAATGCAGCCTACCTTCACAATATCCTTCCAACCAAACGCCTTAACTACTTCACACCCACCTTTGCCCTTTACCTACGCCACCCCACCTATGACCACCTCCGCGTGTTCGGATGCGCCTGTTATCCCAACATGTCTGCCACCCAGCCACACAAACTACACCCAAGATCAATTCGCTGCATCTTCCTCGGTTATCCCTCCAACTTTCGGGGATACCGCTGCTTCGACCCCTCCACAGGCAAAGTCCACATCTCCAGACATGTCACCTTTGATGAACATACCTTTCCCTATACCATTGCCACCCCCTCATCTACTTACTCCTTCCTAGATGACAACACACCACCCGGCTTCACTTTCTCTAATCCTTCAACCTTTCCCACCCAGCCCATTCCTACTGCCCCTACCCTCAAATTCACTTACTCTCGCAGAGCCAAACCCACACCATCTAACTCAGTTCTAGTCCAACCCTCTAATTCCTCTCAGCCACCTATCCTCCCCACTCCCATTCCCACCACGGCCAGCCACATACAACCAAACACTCACCACATGCAAACCCGCTCCAAAACATCTCACACCTTCCTCACAACCCCTCTTTCCCCAGTCCCCAAGTCCTATGCCCAGGCCTTTGCTGACCCTCACTGGCTTCAAGCCATGCAACATGAGTTTAGTGCTTTACAAGAAAATAACACATGGGAGCTCGTGCCTAATCCTTCGGACAGACCTATTATCCGTTGCATGTGGCTCTTCAAACACAAGTTCAAAGCTGATGGCTCACTCGAGAGATAAAAAGCACGCCTGGTTGTCAATGGCAAATCCCAAACTGTTGGCATCGACTTGAGGACACCTTCAGCCCAGTGGTGAAACCAGCCACCATCCGTACCGTCCTCTCACTTGCCATCTCTCGTTCCTGGCCCATTCACCAACTCGATGTCAAGAACGCCTTCCTCCATGGCCACCTTAATGAGACTGTTTTCATGCATCAACCACCGGGGTTCCATGACAAAACACACCCAAACTTTGTGTGTCGCCTGAAAAAATCCCTTTACGGCCTCAAACAGGCGCCTAGGGCCTGGTACACCAGATTTGCCTCTCACCTGCTGTCACAAGGGTTCCGCAGCTCAGTTTGTGATCCCTCATTGTTCATCTATTCCCAGAACGACCAACTCGCATACCTGCTGCTTTATGTCGATGACATAGTCCTCACAGCCTCATCAAACGCCCTGCTTTCTCATATTATAGCTATGCTCTCTGCTGAATTTGCTATGACAGATCTGGGACAGTTACACCACTTTCTGGGTATTAAAGTCACTCACACACCCACGGGTTTATTCCTTGATCAATCCCAGTACACCAAAGACATACTATCTAGGGCTTCCATGACAGCTTGCAAACCCTGCTCCACACCGGTTGATTCCTCGGCCAAACTGAGTGCTTTGGATGGGCCCATATTTCATGACCCCTCCTTATACCGTAGCCTAGCTGGAGCCTTGCAATACCTTACCTTCACAAGACCGGACATCACCTACGCTGTACAGCAAATCTGCCTGTTTATGCATCAGCCTCACGACCCTCACTTTGCCTTTCTCAAACGGGTCCTTCGCTATCTACAAGGCACAATCGATTATGGTATTCGCTTAACCAGGTCAACTACACAATCCTTAGTGGCTTACTCGGACGCGGACTGGGCTGGCTGTCCTGATTCACGGCGCTCCACAAGTGGGTACTGTGTTTTCTTGGGAGATAACATCATCTCTTGGTCTTCTAAACGCCAATCCACAATTTCTCGCTCCAGTGCAGAGGCTGAATATCGTGGCGTCTCCAATGCAGTGGCAGAAACTACGTGGCTTCGCAATCTATTACTTGAGCTTCACATTCCACTCAAGCAAGCTTCGGTCATTTACTGCGACAATGTTTCTACATTTGGTAGAATGTAGGTACGGTTTGGAAGGGAGTGGAAACTAGTTCCTGAGCTGTGAATTGGTAAATTGTTGCCATTGCCAACTAGAATTTTACTACATTGAGGATTAGAAACAAGAAATGAGAGCTTACCCGGGTCATGTGTGAGGTGGGAGGAAGCACCTGTATCCATGATATCAGAGGTCCAGGAGGCACCGGATGAAGAGCCTTGTGTGTGGGCAAAGGCAGCACTTAGATCTGAAGGACATAAGGCGTTGAAGTCACCAAATGAAGAGGGATTGGGGCTGGGAAGGTGATGGTCAGGTTGTCCAGCAAATTGGGCTTGTGGGTAGGATGCAAATTGAGCATGTGGAGTTGGTGGTGGGGTGGAGTTATGAGGCTGGTTGGTCGGAGGTCTCCATGTGGACTGGGTAGGGTAAGGACAAGGTGGGGGTGTCCACCAAGCCCATTGTGGATATGAAGGTTGGTTGGGTGACCATGGTGTGTAATGGGAGCAACCACCTCCTCTGCCTCGACCGCGACGGTTCCAGGAGCCACGGCCGCGTGAGGATGAGAAGTTGTGGTCAAGGTGTGGAGGATGCATGGATCGGTGATTTGGTTGTGGTTGTGATGAGGCAGCAGGTGCGGCAAGGACCGTTGAGGAGGATCCTTGACGAGCTTCAACCCGAATCATTTCATCTTTAAGCATCGTGATGGCTTGATCCCAGTCCACTCCATGTTGGTTGATGAGTGCGGCAGTGGTATTGTATTCAATGGGCAGACCACGAACTAGTTGGATCACCAGGCGTGATTCGGGTACCGGTTGATCCACGTCGGCTAATTGGTTCGCAATGTCAGACAATTGTTGACAGTAGTCGTCGACTGACGAACATGCGGCTAGGTTTAGGTTGCACAGTTTTGTTTCAAGTGATGCGGCTCTTGCCTTTTTGTTGCTCAAAAAAATCTTCTCCAATTTCTTCCAAGTTGTGTAGGCCGTAGTTGTTGTATCCAGAACCCAAGTCAGAGGTTCGTTGGATATGGTACTATATATCCATTGCAGTACCAATGCGTCCAGCTCTAGCCATTGCTCATGCTCAGTGGACTTCAGATCAGGCGCGGTAGATCCATCAATTTGATCGGACACTTTGTATGTTGTTGCGTGGAGGCGGAATAGCTTGACCCAGGAGGAGTACGTGACTTTTGTTCCATCTAGGGTTCTTATTTTTGTCTGGTAACCGAGTACGCCGGGTGAAGGGCAGCAGGCTTCTGTGCCGGATCGGCTGTTTCCTTGGTCATTGTCGCCAGTAGGGTTTAGGTAAATCAGAAACGTAGCTCGGATACCATAAAAGATGGATATTATGAGAATTCTCTAATGATCTTCATTGATGAAAAAGTCATCCCTTAAATAGAGAGAAACAGAACAATAAAGTAGGAATAGATATACATCACCAATATAACTTATCTAAATCTAATTAATAAATATAAAAACATATTAATATCAAATACGTCTAATACTTTATGCTAGCTAATAAGATTCAATTAGCAAACACAAGTAATTGAGACGTGACAAACGACACCTTAATTTTCTAAGCAAATATCCATGATAAAGTAGCGTTGCTTTGAGAATCAAAACTTGTAAAGCACAAAATACAATGATCACCTTTGAAAAACTATGAGGGAATTTCCTTTGGTTCCTTGATTAGTAATGGCACTGCTAGGTGAGTAGGTGCTTGGCTAACTAGACAATTTTCATGCATTTAATAAGTTCGAATTGACTCCCAATGGAAACTAAGAACTAATAGATGACACCTTCATATTCTAATCAAATGTTCATGTAGTGTGAAAAAAATGTTATAATGCAATGAGATAAACATTTAAAGCACAAGAACATAAATTTAATAAACTATGATTACCATCCAAGCTTACCTTTTTCACTTTCAGAAGGTCCAATGCCTTCTGTATCTGAAAAAGAAAAGTTTGGCACTTATCTACAGAAATAAAATTAGTGTCACATTCACCAGGACCAGCTACATCAACACAAGCGTTGTAAATTAAACCTAACAAATGCATCAGCATTGAAACTAGTTAGCTACAACGATATCATAATAGATGAACCTTCAAACTGTAAGTTGAAGGACGCTAAGACTCATCTTACAACAATGAGTAAGTTAAAGGTCAAAAAAACTCATCTTACAACGAGGACAGGGGCTGCTGTGGATTTTTCTACATCTGCAAGTGATGAGGGGGCTGCAGGGCCTGTGATTTTAGTGTCAATGTGATCACTTACCAGGAGAGCTCGGCAGCAGATCCTAAAAAGTTCCACCCAGGAGTTGTATCTACCATTTTGCATTTCATAAATAACTGGCTGGAATATAGCTCAGCTAATGATCATGATTAACACAAAGAACAATTCCTTGATCTTATGAGGTACTTCATCATCCAATCCAAATTAGGCAAACAATTGTTAAGAATTTATTAAAAAATTAACAGATATATCTTAGCTTTATTTTGTTGTCATAGATACCCCAAAAAAACCTAGAATTATCGCAAGTAATCTTTCCCATTCTTAACTGACTCTCTGCTCCTACTATAACCAACATATATAAATTTACTTACTTTTTGAACATACATATTTTGCTACATTTAAGAAAATAAAATGAATAGAACCTGTCAAATTTAGAGGTCCCGCTCCATTTCTCCTGCAATGATTCCTTGGCTCCATTGATAAATATCGCTTCTTTAAGCTTGAAAAAATATCCTGGAACATCATTTGAAAACAAAGCTACATGCAACTCAAACCCATAATAGTATATGTTATACAGGTTAAACATAAACATTGAATCTAATTAGCTACAATGATCATACTTTATAACTTACCACCAATGATGACGCACAAGGAATTTCCTTTGGCTCCTTTCCCCAGTGACGGCGATATTGCTAGATGGTTGACCAACACAAGAATCTTCATGTGACTTATTAAGTTCCAGTTGACTACCATGAGAAGTTAATAATCAACGACACCTTTATATTCTAATGTTCACAAAAAAATCTGTTAGAAAAGGTTATGATGCAGTGAGATACACAAAGTAAAGCACAACGATATAAAAAAGTTTACCTTTGAGAAAATATGATCATAAAAGCTTATGTTCAACAACTCTATCGATTGGCAAATTTTCTCCCTCATTCCTTGCAAAATCAAAAAGCACCATCAGCAAATAACCCTCACCAAAGGTTTGAAAAACAACTTACTACAGTTTTTGGATACAAAGTAGCACTCAATTCAACCCAAAAATAAAATTTAATCAAATTAAGCATCAACAATGAATCCAATTAGCTATAATGATATCATATCTAAATGAATCTAAATTTTGAAACTGTACATTGCTACATTTATAAGTTACCACCCTATGATGGCAAACATTTTCCTTTGGCTCCTCACTCAGTGGCATTGCTAGATAGTTGACTATGAAGAGAATTTTCATGCAATTTAATAAGATTCAAATGACTTCAATTACAAGTTGAGAACAAATAGATGGCACCATCCTATTCCTAGCAAATGTCCATTAAAAAAGTAGCATTTCAAAAAGGAACAAAAGGATAAAACATTATTATTTTATATAAACGACTATCACTCAAGCTTACCATTAGGACTTTGAGAAGCTTCAATGCTTATTGTGAGCTGTAGCAACCGTAAGGAGCCTTGTGCATCCGCCTTACCTTTACTGTATTTAAATGATCAATTAGAATATTCAAACATCTCGGAAGTTAAGACTACAAGAATTCCTTACAAAATAAAACTTGGCAGGCCACCTTTGCCTAGGTTCCCCTGACCGTCCGTATGTTTCTCTCTAAGAATCATACACAAAAATAAATGAAATTAATATAAAACTTGTCAGGCCACCTTTGCCTTGATCTATGAGGCACTTCATAATGCAATGTAAATTAGGCAAGAATTATTGAGAATATATAGAAAATTAATAAACAAAAAAAGCATAAAGAACTTCGGCAATTTATATTTATGCATAGCATATATTCAAGATTGTAAAAGTATAATTAGTTATGTACCAAGGTTTCCTCCATTGAGAAAAACACACTTTCACTAGCTAAACACCATATAACTCAAATAATGCGAAACATAACTAAAGTACCAAACACCCTTGTAAACTTTAATAATTGAAAACAAGAAGAAAAACACACTTTCACTAGCTAAACACCATATAACTCAAATAATGCGAAACATAACTAAAGTACCAAACACCCTTGTAAACTTTAATAATTGAAAACAAGAAGAAAATTACCTTAATATCGACATTTTTCTCATAAAGAAACTTCCCAACACCAGTCACGATGCCACAGATCTTCTATTCCAGTTATTGACATTGATTTGGTGTAGACCCACACACAAACTTCTCAAGTAACTGAATTCATCCACACTTCCTGTATAGTTCCATATATCAAATGTATACAAATAACAAACACCCAATGCCATCTGAAGCTGCTACAATGGAAATAATTTGTTGGCTAAATATTTAACACTCCAACAAAAAAAAACAGGAAATATATCAAAAACTTAAAAAACTTTAGTCTATACGCGTAATTCCATGTCATCAATAAGTCTGGTTGCAACATGAATCATTCAAAAAGATAACGATTTACTAATAATAAGCTAATTTAGAAATATTGGCATGATCCATAAGAGATTCTTTACTCTTATAACCACAATTTCTAGCATTTTACACATTAAGCATACACAATCTGTAATAGTTTTCAACTAGTGTTGATTAAAAAATCATCTTACTACAATTCCCCTATTAATATTCTAACATTATAAAAGTTTGGATTAAAAATCCGGTTTACATTAGTTTTACACTTGGAGCAGAAAAACATGTGCCCAATAATATCTATCCCATCAAGATATTGTGTAATTAACTAAGGGTTTCCCTGCTCTTTTTAACATGTATCCTTATCAATTATGGAAAGTGAAATTTGATTTAAAAATCATCTTGCTACAATTCTCATATTAATATTCTAACATTATAAAACCCTATCCCATCAAGATATTGTGCAATTTAAAAATATTGACATAATCCATAAGAGATTCTTGGTTCTTATAACCACAATTTCTAGCATTTTTAAACATTAAGCATACAAAATCTGTAACAGTTTTCGACTAGTGTTGATTTAAAAATCATCTTACTACAAGTCTACAATTCTCATATTAGTATTTTAACATTATAAAACCCTGTCCCATCAATATATTGTGTAATTAAGTAAGGGTTTCCCTGCTCTTTTTAACATGTATCCTTATCAATTATGGAAAGTGAAATTTGTTATAAACTGTAGTAATTAAGCAATGATAGCTATCTTCAATTATCCTAGACAAGAATCTTATAGTTCACGGAAATTCAAGTATGAAACAAACAACCTTTACCCGTTGTTTCAAAAATGCTAATTGAAAACTAGAGATTAAATGGCCTATAATATGATGAATAAACTAACAAAACTTACATTTTGGAGTATGTCCTTCAGATCTTGGTAGCATCATGGAAAGCACCATTGAAATTGCATATCTCTGACTGGCCTAACATACACTTACCACGCAAATCACGCAAATCTCAGGTATGTCACAAAGGAAATCTTAATCAGATTAAGCATCAACAATGAATCCAATTACCTACAATGATATCATATTTAGATAAATCTTGAAACTATAAGCTGAGGGACACTATGGGATAATCTAGAAAAGTAGGGGAAAATGAATTTGTAATATTTTTTATTAAAGAAATATGATCATACCAGCAAATCTTCTTTAAAGCTTATACGTAGTCTCAAGTCTCAACGGGTTCCTCGCTGGTCATTAGAAGAGCCTTTAAAAAACATAACACATTAAGAAACAAACATTGTTCAGGCACTACTATAACTAATTTATTATAATTTGTACATACAAAAATTGCAGCTAGATGCTCACCATTAAAACCTCAGCAAGAATGAAACAAGCACCAATTCCTTGAATCTTATGAGTTACTTCATCATCCAAATGCAAATGAAGCAAGCAAATGAGCAATTACTGAAAATCACAGGAGACTTTCACACAAAAAAAAACTTAATGAAATTAATCATAACATATGACCAAGATTATAAAAGTCTAATTAAGTTAACTACCAGGGTTATGCTCCATTAGAACAACACTTTCACTTATTAAATTCTCCCACACCATGTCACCAATCACGGTGCCAGGATTCCCAGAAAAATTTCACTTTCACTTGACTAGACATATGGTTTAGTACTTGAGTTACTTAGCATATAATCAAACAAACAATCGTGTGGTGATAATAAACAATCTGTGTATGATTCAGAAGCGCATTGATCATAGGAATATAGGATGAACAATTTTAATGAACAAAGAATGTAATCTCAACGCTTGAGATCAAAAGTTTAGAGAGAAATATAGGATGAACAATTTTAATGAACAATTTTTGTTGTCATTTTAATCCTTGTTTTTTAATTTAGTTGCCGATACAGTCCGTCGTCTAAATTTTTGTTGCCATTTTAATCCTTATGTTTGAAATTTAATTGCCAATATAGTCCCTAAAATGACAACTAGAAATTGGCAACTAAATTAATAAATTTCAAACATAAGGATTAAAATGGCAACAAAAATTTAGACGACGGACTGTATCGGCAACTAAATTAAAACACAAGGACTAAAATGACAACAAATTTTATTTAGGGACTAAAATGACAACAAATTTTATTTAGGGACTAAAATGACATTTTCGATATAAACACAGGGACCATTTTGGCATTTAACTCTTAAAAATATAATAATAGTATTAACTACTTACCTTATTTAACTTAAAAAAAGCTAAGCCACGTTTGTAATAAGGGTGGTGTTAAACTTACACCCCAAATGTATGTCTGCACACCCCTCAAACGCCCCGTAGTGGCCACTACGGGGCGTTTTGGTACGGATTGTACTTTCTTGGTCAAACGACAGGGGTATTGATTGGACCTAAACGCCCCGTAGTGGGTATTAGTACGATGTTCTA
The DNA here is from genome assembly GCA_009363875.1 of Mikania micrantha. NCBI lineage: Eukaryota > Viridiplantae > Streptophyta > Magnoliopsida > Asterales > Asteraceae > Mikania > Mikania micrantha. The sequence goes on along the minus strand of CM018687.1, from coordinate 56,782,543 downwards.
AAAAGGTCCGACAATGTCAGTTGATTAGACCCAAACGCCACGTAGTGGCCACTACGGGGCGTTTAGGGCTAACCCTAAACGCCCCGTAGTGGCCACTACGAGGCGTTTCTCGTTTAAAACGTGCTAATTAGTTTCTAACTTACGAATTCATCATCCATATATACACACATACTGCTTTACAATATCACACATTCCCTCGAATCACATTCCAAATCGTTGAACGAGTTTATCTTGTTTCGTTTTTTAAATATCTACACTCTACACCCATATTTTTTATTTGAAATATGTCTTGGTGGACGAAGACTTTTTCTTCGGTCAATATTCCGACGTTCATCATCCATATATACACACATACTGCTTAACAATATCACACATTCCCTCGAATCACATTCCAAATCGTTGAACGAGTTTATCTTGTTTCGTTTTTTAAATATCTACACTCTACACCCATATTTTTTATTTGAAATATGTCTTGGTGGACGAAGACTTTTTCTTCGGTCAATATTCCGACGTTCCGCGTGTAGCTGAAACATATCAGGTACGAAACTGTATTTACTTGCTTTTATTGTTAATCAAATGACAAACTAATCATAATGTTTTTAAGGATGAGACTGGTGCGCAATCGTCTGAGGCGACAAATAGACCAGCATTCCCAGCCCCAGCCGCAGCCCCAGCACCCACATGATCAGCCACAGCAGCCCCCACCACATGGAGAGGGGGAGCCGCATCAGGATGTGCCACATCAGCATCCTGAGCGCATATACAGAGCGGTGCGGCTTCCGACTCGTGTCGAGGCTATGCTGCAGGGTATAGCTGATTCGACGCAGCAGCTCATCCAGCAGCAGGTACAGATGCAGCAGCAGCAGCTCGAGCTCACGCAGCAGCTGGTGCAGATCCAGCAGCAGGTTGAGCACAGTCAGCGGCTCGCTCATACCAGCGAGCCGCTGACACGACGACTGGATCGGTTGGAGGATCTGATCTCGTGGCATGTGCATGTCGAGCTTAGGCATGCACAAGGTGAGGGTATCCAGCTTCCTGCAGTTCCTCAGCCACGAGATTATCCTCCTCCACCTTAGTATTTTCAGTTATATTTGTATTTGTTAAACAAACACTTGTATTATGTTTATGGTTTGTATATATTTGGTTGTTTTGGTTGATGATGCGTGCATATATTTGGTTGTTTTAGTTAGTGATGCGTGTTTATTATTTAAACATGTTTTGTTGGTGATACGTGTTTATTATTATATGTTTTGTTGGTGATGCGTGTTTATTATTTAAATATGTTTTGGTTGGTGATGCATTATTTATCGTATTATTCTGTAACATCAGTATGCTTAAACAAAGAACGTCATTCATATATCAATTAATTAATATATTTAACTTTTTATTAAATCTAAAAATTAAAAACATTTTTAGCTTTCAAAACTAAAAATTTAAAAAACAATTAAAAAATAAACGAACCGAGAGACCGTAAAAAATAAAAAACAAGTTTTAAACAAAAAAAATATTAGATTTTTACAAACAAAAAACATGCGTTTAAAAAAATAACTAAACTTTTTAACGTACGAGAGATATGTCGTCGTAAAGTATAAATGCTACGAGAGATACGTCGCAAAATATAAAAATAATTTTTAAACAAAAATTTTATATTTTTAATTTTTTTTAACAAAACAACTATATTTTTACACCCCAAAAAACATACCCAAACCCCCCAAAATCACACTCAAACGCCCCAAGCTGCTGCGTTTAATTTTTTTGAACCCTATACGCCCCTTAGTGATCACTACGTGGCGTATAGGTCTGAAAAAGCTGACAAAAGAATTATGTCGTTTAAGGTTGTCAGTCTGTGGCTAAAACGCCCCGTAGTGGCCACTACGGGGCGTATGGGTGGCGGCCGGGGTGTTGAATTAAAATTCTGGGGTGTGTAGATAACCCCACCCTTGTAATAACTTATTTAAAAATCTTTATTAACTTATAATTTTTTTAACATGGTTTTTAAAGAATTTGAATTAGTTTTTTCAAAAGTATTCAAAATGACAAAAAAAAACATTCTTGTATTGTCAATTATTTTAAGCTTATAGGTGACACTGGCTGGTGGTGGTTTGTGGAAATAGCGGTGGGTGGCAGTGGAGGTGGGTGGCGATGATGGCTATGGGTAGTGGTAGGTGACAGTAGCAGTGGGTGGTGACGTTCACGGTGTATGGTGGCGGTTGGTAGCGAGTGACAAAGTTAGGGTGTGGTGGTGGATTGGGAAAATGTGGGATTAGATTTGTAATTTAATACAAACAAGTCACAAGTCAATTTAAAATGTCAGGTTTGTGGCTTTTGAAACCAACTTATTATCTATTTATAAGAAATCATTTTTGTAATTTCTTTAAGGTTTACCAAGCACTTTTTATACTTATTGGAATTTCGACAAAGTAATAAATTAATAATCCAAACATCCTCTAAATATCTATTTAATGCTTTTCTGATTTTACTCTATAAAGAAAAATCATACATATTAAAAATAACTTTTAAAACTTAATGAATTAGGATTTTAAATTATGGGTGTTAAAAAAACTATATCCGAATTTGAAATATCTGAAATTCGGATTCGGATGGCTACTTTGAAAATTTTCAGATATTTTGGATATATGACATCCGATTTTTTTTTTGCAAATAATTTGTTTGATATTTCATGTAATTTTCGGATATTTAGGATATTCGGGTATCTGTAATATATTTATTTTAAATTTTTTTAACTTTGTTATGAGTTAGGATATCCGAATGAATATCTAAATTTGTATCCGAAATTTCAGATTCGGGTATTGAAATCTACTATCCATAGTTTTCGGATATCCGAATTTCGAATATTGAATCATCGGATATCTGAAAATAAACACTTTGGATTAAAATTATAGAAGTATCATCTAGCTTAAACACAACCACACCTGCTAGACCATCTTGATCTGTTTAGCTAAACAAATAATCAGTATCCGTTATATGAAATTTGTTATAAACTGTAGTAATTAAGCAATGATAGCTATCTTCAATTATCCTAGACAAGAATCTTATAGTTCACGGAAATTCAAGTATGAAACAAACAACCTTTACCCGTTGTTTCAAAAATGCTCATTGAAAACTAGAGATTAAATGGCCTATAATATGATATGAATAAACTAACAAAACTTACATTTTGGAATAGGTCCTTCAGATCTTGGTAGCATCATGGAAAGCACCATTGTAATTGCACATCTCTGACTGGCCTAACATACACTTACCACGCAAATCGCGCAAATCTACCAGCAAATCTTCTTTAACGCTTATAAGTAGTCTCAAGTCTCAACGGGCTCCTCGCTGGTCATTAGAAGAGCCTTTAAAAAACATAACACATTAAGAAACAAACATTGTTCAGGCACTACTATAACTAATTTATTATAATTTGTACATACAAAAATTGCAGCTAGATGCTCACCATTAAAACCTCAGCAAGAATGAAACAAGCACCAATTCCTTGAATCTTATGAGTTCCTTCATCATCCAAATGCTAATGAAGCAAGCAAATGAGCAATTACTGAAAATCACAGGAGACTTTCACACAAAAGAAAACTTAATGAAATTAATCATAACATATGACCAAGATTATAAAAGTCTAATTAAGTTAACTACCAGGGTTATGCTCCATTAGAACAACACTTTCACTTATTAAATTCTCCCACACCATGTCACCAATCACGGTGCCAGGATTCCCAGAAAAAATTCACTTTCACTTGACTAGACATATGGTTTAGTACTTGAGTTACTTAGCATATAATCAAACAAACAATCGTGTGGTGATAATAAACAATCTGTGTATGATTCAGAAGCGCATTGATCATAGGATGAACAATTTTAATGAACAAAGAATGTAATCTCAACGCTTGAGATCAAAAGTTTAGAGAGAAATTAGAAGGCAGGTAAGAACAACACGATAATTAACGCACATACTTAGTTGCGATCGTCGAATGGAACCAAACTTCGGAGGTAATATCTCAGGTTGAACTGCGTATCTCCGGCGGCCTAAGATACACACGGATTTCCGGTTGAAATTGCAAATCTCCGTCGGCCACGCATATCACCTCTTCAGCTATCAGAGTGAAATTAGACACGTACAGTGGTAGTATATGATGGTGTGGGCATTGGAGATTTGAGCATTATAAACAGAGGATGGTGATTATTACCGTTGTTTGACGATTCAGATATCAATTGTATGAAGATTTGAGATGACTATTCGGAAATCAATTGTATGAAGATTTGATGAAGATTTGAAATGACGATTCGTTGGAGTTCTGACAAGATTGAAGATCACACCGGATTTCATGGTGTAGGCCGTAACAAAAACAAAGAACAGTATTAACTTTTTTTTTTTTAACGGTTTGGTACAACGATACCCAGGACGGGATTTCAACCGTCCCCTCGGATTTGAGGCTCTAGGGCGTATGTCCGAGCCCACCCCAGGAGGAACCCCACAGCTGGGTAAACCTAATGACCTTGCTTAAGCAAATATGCCTCAGCCCGGATTCGAATCCAAGACCTCCCATAGAAAAGTCAAGGGGGTAACTATTAGGCTAGAAGCATTTGGTTAATAATAGTATTAACTACTTACCTTATTTAACTTAAAAAAATCTAAGCAACGTTTGTAATTACTTATTTAAAAATCTTTATTAACTTATAATTTTTTTAGCATGGTTTTTAAAAAATTTGAATTAGTTTTTTCAAAAGTATTCAAAGTGACAAAAAAAAAAACATTCTTGTATTGTCAATTATTTTAAGTTTATAGGTGACACTAGCAGGTGGTGGTTTGTGGAAATAGTGATGGGTAGCAGTAGATTGTAGACTGTAGAGACGGTGAAGGTGTTTAGACAAACCTGACTGGCGACAAACCTAATGGTGACGTTCACCATTTTTTTGAATGACTTGGTCTTCATTGAGTTGAGATCCTGCTGAACTCAATAGCAATTATCTTGATTTTTTTAGTTGTTAAAGATTATTATCATTATTATTAAAGTAAATTAATGATATGGTTATTGTTTTTTGTTAATATTTCGCTTTTGGTTCTTACGTTTTGTAAATTACTTATATGTTTCCAAACTTTAAACATTTGTAATTTATGAAACTTTTAAACCAAAACTTTTTATTTGTCTCAGTTTTGCTTCCTTTCATTTTGAAACAAAATTTATGATGTAAAAATATTAAAAATCTTCATTCCACCTCCTTGTGTCTCTTTCTAATAAAAACCTATAGGCACAATTATTTTTTAGTTCTTTTCTTATTTTATTTTATTTCACTCCTTAAAAAACTCGAGAATAGAGGGTTAGGGTATGTGTGCCATTTGCTAGTTAAATAGATAAAGAGATGAATAAATAAAAAAAATAAATGGATAACAGAATGATTATCATTTTATTATTTTGGTTACATTATGATAATAAAATAAATTATTTTTTTATATTGTTTGTAAGACAAAAAAAACAACTGAATATAACACAACTCACATGTCAAGTTAAGTGCTTATAATTTGTTAGTCAAGTCAAATTACGTATGTGACCCATCAGGTGAGTTATATTCATATTCTTGAAAAAGATATGTTTGCCCATGACAATCTTATTTTCGATTGGACTAAGTGGATTTTTTTTTTTTTTTGGGAAAGCATGTTTAGATAGAATCTTGTCCAAAACGACCTTGGCCATGAGAGACATTTATATTCGTTCAACTATTTTGCGATGATTGCGGTGATGCAATTGAATCAACGGATCATTTATTGATTAATTGCATGTGGGGTTTGGTGAATGCTTAGTGCAAAATTGATATTAAAGTTGAGGACACGATGCTAACACAATTAAAGGCCACTAATCGGATTTACGAGAACAAAGATTATAAAAAGGATGGCTTCAAGTATCATTTTGACAACCTTTTGGTTCATTATAAAAGCTTAGAACAACATAATGTACATCAGTTAAACTAGTCTAATTTTAGTTTGAGTTTTTAACAATTTGCAAGGTTTGTTTTGTTTTAATAAATTTATTTTTCGTTAATAAAAGCATGTTGGGTTATATGACAGCTCATGTCAAGTGGCAGGTTGGGTAATGCATGACAGTTCAAGTCACGGGTCGTTGATGGTTTGGGTCATGGCTGGTTCAATGCAAATTAAAAAAAAAGAATACGAAAAAGAAAACTCATCCAATAAATGAAAACATTAAAAATGAATTATTGACGTTATTTGTGAAATAATACACTACATTTCAGTGTTAAAGACGGTGCAATGATGGTTGAGAGAGAAGTGGTAGCCGCAAACAACGACCGATAATGGTGGTTTCATAAGAGAATTTAATGAATATGAAGATGGTTCGTCAATGTATACGACTTTGTAGGAGATGGGTTCACATTTTTATTATAACTCAAAAATAAAATATAAATAATAACGAGACTCTCGTTATTCGTAAGAAATAATCTAGTACAATACCGGTTACAAGACTAAAATAATAGAATATAAATTACTAATTTATATAACAAACTTGTTTTGATCCATGTCTTCGATGGGTACTCCAAATAGCGAGTCTTCAATCAAGCATTTTGGCGAGCCGGTAACAAATACTTCAATACGCTTATGTCTTCCACCTATTCTTCATTGTCATAGAATAAACATGTTGATGATTATGGTTGAGGCACGTATTCAATACGCTTCCCTTAAAACAGATTTCGCGCCTCTTCTCAAGACGAACGCGTCTGTCTCCCAGGGTACAACAACCAAAACAGTTTGTGTACTGCCGGGATTAACCTAGCACCTGAAAAATATGTCTTGAACAAGAACTTGAAGAGTTGAGAAAGTTAGAAAATCTTCAAAGTTTGTGTGGGATTTTATGTAGTATTCTTTTCAACACCTTAACAAGACAACATATGTCTTCTATTTATACAACAAGTTGGTGATTCAAGAGTCTTGTCATAAAACATATAATCAATATATGTAATTTGAAGAGTCTTGACATAATACACATAATCAATACATGTAATTTGAAAAGTCTTGATTTAATTTAGTAAAATGAAGAGTTTTGATTTTAATTCAAATTAAATTTGATAATTAATCAAATTTATCAAATTTCCAACAATCCCCACATGAATAAAAATCAACTCATACACTCAAGTGTTAAGACACAATTTCAGCGGTTGAGTATTGCAGGAGAAGTAGGTGTTCCCTTTGAACTTTCCATTGTGAAGTATACTTAGTCTCCTAGCGGTTAGTAGACGCGATGTCCTTGAACTAAACCCTTTTTACGTAGACGTTATTATACTTCACACAATACCCTTCCTGGTCTGGTTAACCCCTCATTGTCGTGTCCATTATGGTCATGGAACACTATCCTGGTTCTGCGAGAGCTCTAGGAATTATGCCCTACAATTCCATTCGAAGCGACCCCACTTCTCTCTAACATAGGTGATTTGTCCACAAATCATTAAAAGCATTTTGGTTATCATGATTTACACAGATCACTAACCATATATTACGCTTAGCCTCACACAACAATGTCACTGATTGTTATAGGAATGGACTAGGACGTATTTAAACACCCTTTTATAGTTTAGGAGGATATATATCAACATATGTATATATTAGCTTATACATCCATTGTACAACTATGCCCCCACAGTGACCACGCTAGATATATGAATTAGTTGTCCTATTGAACCTAGACCTTGGGATCTCCAATCAACTAGGTTAGGTGTCCTTCAAATATCTCATTACATGGGCTTTAGTCACATTCCTCAACTTAATCTCTCACGTTATTGGATCCAAAATATTATCTTTGACTTCACCAAGTCAATAAAGATAATTCGCAACTGAGATAAGTTGTTCTAACGTGTTCTTGACTCACAAGTCATACTAGCCCTTTTGTTAATTTAAAAGACTATAACCAGTGATCTCAACTTAGATCAAGTTATATAACCATGTCTTTAGAATTATTTGAAACTCATTTCAAGGCTAAACACGTTTCACCATGCCTTTGGTAAGCTTTTCCCAAATATCTAACTACAAATTGAATTTTACCAATTGACATTTGAGTTCAATCAACTTGATTGACTCCGTATAACCATCGTGTACCCCCACTTGGCTATGAATTTGCAATATTTATTTGGATTACTAAAATCCTTATTACAAAATTTATCACATACTTGTATTAAGTGCAAGCAACCCCCACATTTGAGTCTTATTAGATAACCATTTTCCAATTATTAAAATTGTGCTATGAAAAGTTCTCCTTTTCCACAAGAGATTGAGAAACTTCTCAAATACTATCTCTTACAAACTCTAGAGGGTTGTTTCATAAATGACACATTCCCCCACATTGCTTGCACTTTGATGAAGTTTTAGCAATTTATCTTTTGATGACTTTGACACATGTGATAAAATATTAAACATATATACATCATTGTGTCACTAAGTTCATCCATACATATTACTCCATGAGTTCTCCTCATATGAACCGAAACTCATTCTCATGTCATCACATATATTGAATGTTTAAAGTTAATTTAATCTCTGCAGAGCATCTAAATTAACATGTATTAGTCTAGCATGCTTTAGACTAAAATATTAGCACGTGAACAGAAGATGCATCATTCTGATCAATCACAGCTCCTAGAGATAACACATTATCTCTACAAACATTCATACCTTACTTTAGACAAGAATGATGAGATTTTTATTAAATCCTTAGTTTAAGGAAAACTCATAACCATATTTAACTTCATCCATTATGTAGGATCATAACGCATTTGCCTTTAATCTCTAAGGCTTCACCATTTAATCATAAGAACTTAAGCATATGTCTTAACTCAAGTCACTTTGGTGAACACATTCATCAACATATGATGTATGCTATTTGTATAAAATCACTAGACTCTTGAGATATAATCAACAAGATTAATACTCAACAATATGACATCCCATGTGTCTAAAGTGATTTATACATTTATATGGTTGTTTCAATGAAACCATATATTAGGATACTCTCCCAAATTAAAGGATAAATCCTCCACATAGTTTCAATAACGTTAATGGTTGTAGCATAATCTACAAGACCATCACTATTGTAAGTATCTTTAATAAATGTGCAAAATTTATTAAAATTATTTACAATAATAACATATATTTATTTCATATGTTATAGTAATCAAAATACACTTATGAATTTCCATGTTGATGCTCTCAACATATTTTAGACGACATCCTTCGTTCTTGTGTATTTTGCTTTAATACACTCACCATATTACATTGATATTTGATATGAGACTTACAACATATATAAGTCAATATCATAACCCGCTCATTGTGTTCGTGCAAGTCACCACTTGTAATTTCCGTTTAAATATGTATCTTTATTAGACTAGAAAAATTTAAATTCTCCAAAATTTAAATATTATTTACCATATATCTTTTTATTATTTCTAGATCAACTTGTTTATTTAAAAATAAATAAATAAACTTAAGCCATAGTTGAACATTTATAATAAAATATAACACACAATATATTTTAAACGGGTACAAGAATGATAGCTAAACATCAAATCTTAAAGTGTTATTTCTTCAACACTTTCAACGTCTACCAAAATCATCTCAAATGACATCGTCATTTGACATGTTTTGAAGTCCTCCTTCAATAGAAAGTCATGTTTCATTATGACATACAACAAATTAATTTCAAATTTTCATTTGTTGTATCTCATGCTATGTATTTAGGATGCTCTTCTAAGTTAGTAGACACATAATCCACATAATTTCAAACACAATGAAAGCAATAGAAGCATCTATATGTCATCATCACTTTATAGTAAATTCCACAGAATTTATTAATATAGTTAACTATAACATATATCTCTTTCATATGTTATAGTGATTATTGTGCATAAACGCATGTGTTATCTTAAGATATTGAACACAACCAACGCACCAAAACAAATGTTTATTTGTAATGGTTTAAAAAAGCACATAGATGAATTCTAAACACCAAGTCATATAGTGTTACTATCTTGAACACTTTTGGTATCTGACATTTCAATGTCATCTAGATCAGAAGATGCATAAATGGTTGCACCTTTCATTAGGAATCATCCTCGATATGCAATGACACGTGTCCTTTGGGATAAATCAAAAATGTTCCCAATAGCATCTTCATTCTTTAGTTGTTTCGTTTTGAAACTTTAAATCAAACAGTCATTAATCTGTTCAAAATAAAACGATTACACAAATCGTATCTACCTTTCATGTAAGATAATTAAATTGTTTACATAAAACAATTTATTGTTTATAACATAAACATTTTCTAATAAACATATTAGAATTTAGTCGATTATAAAAATCGTGTCTAACGTTTACGTTAGAGCATTAAAAATTGCTTACATAAAGCAATCTTATTAAAATGTTTACTTAAACATTTTTATCTAAACATACTTTTAACTCGTCATGAAAACTAACCGGTTAAAATTAACATTTTTATGACAAACCAGTTTCTACTATGCTCGTTTGAAAATAAACAACAAAATTTTTAAAGTTTTTTATTATTATATAACAAACCGGTTCTAACACTTCTGTTGGAAACGGAACGATTACACAAATCTTTTCTAAAGCCTTTCAAATTATAAAATAATACAGTTCTACCACGCTTGTTAGAAATAAACGATTTCCCGAACCGTTAGAAAGCCTTTTTTTTTATAAAATAAACTAGTTTTAACACTTTGTTAAAATAAACGATTACCAAAATCGTTATAAATCTTAGTATGTTTATACAAAATAAACTGATTCTAACATATTTGTTAGAAAAAACACGATTACCAAAATCGTTATAAAGCACATTATGTTTATACCAAATAAACTAATTCTAACACAATTGTTAGAAAATAAACGATTACCAAAATCGTTATAATGCTTATTATGTTTATACCAAATAAACTAATTCTAACACACTTGTTAGAAAATGAACGATTACAAAAATCGTTAAAAACTTATTACTTTGCAAATAATATTTTATAACACGCTTGTTATAAAATAAATAAAGTCTTACACAAACACTCTCGATTCTAACATGTTTGTTAGAAATATAAATGCATAAGAACTTTTTAAAACACAATGTTTTCTAATGTGTTCGTTATAATATTTATTATTTTAATCAACATTATATTTTCTAACACGCTCATTAGAAATATAAGTTAAATGTTCATAACCGATAAACGGTTTCAAAATCACCTTGTTTCTAACACGTCGGTTAGAAAACTTTAAATGTTCAAACCAATGTTTACCAAAAACAATAATTACATCTAACATGCTTGTTAGAAAATGTAAATGTTTTCGTAAACGATAATAATTTGCTAAAAAGTAGTAAACTTCTAACAAACATTTTAGAAGGAAAAACAAGTGTTCACAAACACTTTGTATGTGTTTACAAAGCCACATTTTTCTAATACAATTATTAAAAAAAACGTTCAAAAATCATTTGGAAACGAACAAAAAGTTGTTCCATGGTTCAATTCACAATCGAAACCCATGAATTCAAAACAATGAATCAAATCACATGTCTTGTAACACGGCATTCGGATTAAATATTGTATTCCAATTACAAAATCCGACCAACTCGTACTAAATATTTCTCAAAAATATTTACAAGATTTTATCAAAAATCTTAGTTTATATTTAACTTTCATGAACCCAAAATCCTTATTTATAAGGTTTCACGAAAGTCTGTTTTAAGATTGTAGGAGATGGGTTCACATTTTTATTATAACTCAAAAATAAAATATAAATAATAACGAGACTCTCGTTATTCGTAAGAAATAATCTAGTACAATACCGGTTACAAGACTAAATAATAGAATATAAATTACTAATTTATATAACAAACTTGTTTTGATCCATGTCTTCGATGGGTACTCCAAATAGCGAGTCTTCAATCAAGCATCTTGGCGAGCCGGTAACAAATACTTCAATACGCTTATGTCTTCCACCTATTCTTCATTGTCATAGAATAAACATGTTGATGATTATGGTTGAGGCACGTATTCAATACGCTTCCCTTAAAACAGATTTCGCGCCTCTCTCAAGACGAACGCGTCTGTCTCCCAGGGTACAACAACCAAAACAGTTTGTGTACTGCCGGGATTAACCTAGCACCTGAAAAATATGTCTTGAACAAGAACTTGAAGAGTTGAGAAAGTTGGAAAATCTTCAAAGTTTGTGTGGGATTTTATGTAGTATTCTTTTTAACACCTTAACAAGACAACATATGTCTTCTATTTATACAACAAGTTGGTGATTCAAGAGTCTTGTCATAAAACATATAATCAATATATGTAATTTGAAGAGTCTTGACATAATACACATAATCAATACATGTAATTTGAAAAGTCTTGATTTAATTTAGTAAAATGAAGAGTTTTGATTTTAATTCAAATTAAATTTGATAATTAATCAAATTTATCAAATTTCCAACAAGACTTTAGAAGATCCGTCATTCCAACAACATGTTGATATGCAATACGATGTTCATAATGGTGATAGTGATGATGATGATTATGGCAACTTTGATAACTCTGAAGATTATATATCGGAATATTTTACAAAAATTGAGGTCATTCCCTTAGCCAATGAATACGATGATGTTGATGCCAATGAAACTCCATCAACCGTTCAATACAATGCTAGAATTTGTCAAGGATTCTCTCAAGTACCGGTTTTCTATTCTAATGATGTTGAACCTATAGGTTAACTGATGAGAAAGTCATTGCAATGAGAAGTATTTAGTTGTTTATAAGGGTATGTGTTATGGGAGGTGAGTGGGGCGTGAGAGGGGCCGGTCACGCCCTCTCCCCACTACAACCGGGCGTGAGTGGGGCGTGAAGGATGGAGGCGTGAGCTGGGTCACGGGGTGACGAGCGTTTGAGGGAGAAAAAAAAAAACCTAACGGCTATATGACCGTTTAAAACAAAAAAAAATTAAATTAAACCCTATATAAACTCATTCAACCCTCATAAATTTCTTCCAAAATTCTCAAAAATTATTTAAACTCTCTCAAAAAATCTTCTAATCTTCAAAACTTTCTACACTATCATGGATCCAAACAACCCAAACAACCCATACTTTAACCCGTTTATGAATTGTTACCGACCGACCTCAACTCGATCCAAACAATCCAAACAACCCAAACCCGTTTTTAACCTTCTCAAATTGGTACCCACAACAACCTTTTTTCAACCAAAACTCACCCGCCTTTGACAACGTATCTGAGAATCAACCGGAACCTGATGTTGACGCGGTTCCGGAAACAACCCGACGCTCAACCAGCTACATCGCGTCGCAGGCACCGACGAAAGGAAGTGCCGGAAAAAACAACAACAAAACCATCATCACTCGGTGGTCGGAATCTGAGGAGGTGGCACTAGCCCGTGCCTACATTGACGTTTCTGAAGACCCGTTCGTTGGTAACAACCAAATGAGCTCGGAATTTTGGAAACGCGTGAGAGCCCAATTTTTTTCGGCAATGGGTCGTGACTCCCACCGGACGAACGACATGATTTCCGGCAAATGGCGCGACTTACAACGTAAAGTCGCGAAATTTAACGGCATATGGGTTCAACACCACAACAACCGTAAAAGTGGTGAGAATGACGAATCGGTCATGAACGAGGCGTTGATGACCTATGCTCGAGAAAACGGGCCATTTACTCATATCGCGGCGTGGCAAGTTATGAGAAAATCAACCAAATGGCATCCCGTCCCAAAGTTACAAACTTCGAAACGGACAAAGACGTCATCGTCCGGCAAGTACACGACCACTCAATCCGACTCAACCGGTCGATGTTTCGTTAACTTAAACGAGCTGGATGAGGAGGTCAAAATGGACATGCCCCCGCCAACCTCTCCTCAACGTCCGCCCGGTCGAAACAACAAGGGTAAACGACCACAAGCCTCGTCTTCAACCGATTATAAAGAAATGTTGGATACAATCTCCGAGTCGTTACAAAATTTTGTCGACTTACAGGAGCAAAAACAATACAACAAGATATGAAATTGTTGTGGACTCCAACCGATCACTTAACCGGTCGCGCTCGTGAAAAGCCGAGAAGACGAAGGAGCGGATAATGAAAAAATATAATATGGATTAATTTTTTTTTAGTATTTTTTTTATTATGTAATTTTTTTTTTATGTAATTTTTTTAGTTTTATTTTGTAATTTTATATTTTTTTAATTATATTATCTCTTTTTTGAATTTTATTTTCAATTAAAATAATAAAAATCAAATAATAGAATATTGAATAAAGGTGGTGATGACGTGGAGTGATGGGGGCGTGATGGATAACATAGGAAAAAATGATGTGAAGTGATGAGGGGGTGATGATGTTGGTTGATTATGTGGCGCATACGTGGAGTGAGGGGGCTTGATGATAACACATAGCCTAAGAGTATAAGTATTCACTACGGATATCAATTTAAAGAAGATGCAAAGCCTCTAAGTAGAAAATTGTTGTGTTTGGTGGGTGGAGGTTTTTGGGCCCGATCTTGATCAGGTTTGTTTTAGTTAAAGACCACATGGGCCGACCATAGTACCATAGTCTAGAGGTGCACAAATCGGGTTTTTTTTTAGCCGGTTCCGGTCAACAAAGTCAATTCTGGTTCCGGTTCCGGTTTCGGGGTTCGACCGGTTCTGGTTCGGGTTTTGGCCGGGTACAGGTGGAACCAGTTCCGGTTTTGATTTGTCTAAAAAACCGGACCCGTTTGTACCCATCGGTTCGGGTATGACTGATCTGGTTCGGGTTCGGGTTGCCGGTTCCGGGTCCGGTTTTTTGCCCACCTCTATACCATACTATTAAGTATTAACTATCCTCAATTGAAGCTTGTTTTATGTTTCCTGTTAAGTTGTAAATCTTAGTGGCAATCTCTACTTATACCAATCTTATAGTGGTATTTCCTTATCACTGAGTGAGGAAGAGTAATAAAACTTATTACTTGGTTGCGTATATTTTTGAAAATTTACATTAAATTTAATTCTAGTTCGATTAATCCCTCTTAATTGCTAGTCAGTTTCAACACTCAACTAGCAGCTTAACGATTTTTATAACCGTATATGGTTTGAAACATTTTCCTTTTAAAAGGATGTAGCATTGTGTTATTGTGAAGATCAAATAAGCCTCGCGTTGAGAAAGCGAATACCAAGATATTGGTGGGAAAAAAAGGGAATCGAAACCGACAACTCGAAGCCGTGCCGGTCATACATAAACTAGGGGGTACATGTGGTTTGTGGTTCTCATAAAATCAGAACCGGAACTGGTTCTATAAGACTAGTGGGTGTGCCAAAGCACCCCACTCACTCCACGTAGGCGCCACATAAGCACTCACCACAACCACTCACCCCACCATTTTGGTGGAAATGCCCCATTACCCCACTCACTCCACTCACTCCATCATCCCTTTTTAATTTAATTTGAGATATAATTAATAAAACAAATTACAAATAAAAAAAAATTACAAAACTAATAAAAAAATTAATAAAAAAATTACAAACTAATAAAAAAATTAATAAAAAAATTACAAACTAATAAAAAAAATTAATAAAAAAATTACAAACTAATAAAAAAATACAAATTAATTATCTCTATATTATTACGAATTTTATCCTTCTCCCGCTCGGCAATTTCGCGGTCGATCCCGGTTAAGTGGTCGGTGTTGGTGAATAGAAGTTGTAACTCTACCAACCGTTGACGTTCCCGTTTTAATTCGTTAAAGTCACCGATTCGTTGAGATAAGTGTTCTATTCCTTGGTTATAATCCGGGTCGTTTAAGATGAAGAGCCTCGTCTCGCCCTTGCTCGGTCGGCTTTTGGCGCGATCTCTCCCCGATCGGACGAGTCAAATCCTCTATCTCGTTGTCGTCGTCTTCTTCTTCTTCGTCGAGATCGTTTAGATTTATATTCACTCGAGCATCCGACATGCCGGGACTATCCGTTGACGATGCTTTTGATCGTTTTGAACCCGACGATTGTACCGTCTCGAGTCGAATCCAGTTCGGACATTTTCTCATAAGCTCCCAACTCCGTTGAAGCGAGAAGTGGGCGTTAAACTCTTCCCGGTACTGCTCTTCCGCTTCCCGCTCGATCATCGCGTCGCTTTGGCCGCTCCGACGAGTTTGCCATTTCTGGGAATAAATCCCGTTGAACTTTCTAACCTTTAGGTTCATGTCACGCCATTTGCTAGAGAGCATATCGTTAGTACGATATTCCCCATGACCCATGGCTTGAAAAATTGATTTCGGATTTTACTCCAAAAGTCCGGTCCTTTTGGTTACGACCAACAATTGGATCTTCCGACACATCGATCCAAGCTTTTGTAAGTTGAAACTCTTCCTCCGTAGTCCATTTTTTTCTATACGGGATGAACCTCCCACAGCAGGTTCGGTATCCGCAGCTTGTTTCCTTCTGTGTCTACGCTTTTGTTTTGGTTGCGTGCTTGGACCGGCATTTGTAACGGGTTGGGTCTCGGGTACAACTTCATCCTGAGATAATTGTGTAAACCCGTGCGGTTGTGGACTCGAACCATAATCGGCGAATGTATAAACCCTTGTGGGCTTGAATCAAAATTGGGTCGATAACAGTTTGAATCGAAAAAAGGATTCATTGGAGAAGGGGTAAAGACCCAATTCGGAGGTGGCGTGTTAGGGTTTCGGTTTGGTGGAGTGTTTGGGTTATAGTAATTTGGGTTTTGGTTGGGATCCATGAAAATTATTGGGTTGGTTAAGAAAGTTTAAAATGGGAAGAGTGGGTATTTTTTTGTATTGAATGTTAGAAATGAGAAATATTTTTTTGGGTTTAATAGTTGAATGGTGGGTTTAAATAGGTAAAAAAATTTTTTTTTTTTTTTTCTTTACCTTTCCCAATATTCCAACGGTCCAAAAAATGGCCGTTACTTGCCATCACGCCGTTGTTCCGGCCACATCTTGCCTTCACGCCCCGATCACGCCCTAGGGGGGCGGTGTGCCACGCCCCTCCACGCCCACTCCCACGCCCCTTCACCCGGCACACCGATAGGTCTAATTACTCAACCAAAAACTCGAAACAGAACAGGTGGTTCTTGACTTTGTTGACAATAACCAGAACCGTTTGAAACCAGAAACGGTTAAAAAAAACAGATTGTCCACCTCTAACTAGGGGAATATCCACCAATTTGTAATGTGTTGCCATAGAAACATCAAGTTTTACATATAGTTTCATAAATCATCTAGTGGTATAAAAAAAATAAAAATCCATTCACGCTTTATTATAATTATATCTCTATAGTATATGAACTAGCTTTGACACTTTTGCTCGTGTCAGGGTGTAGAGACAATCCGTTGCTACCAGTGTTTTTAATAGTATTTCTTATAAGAGAACTAGTTTATAATTTATTAGACATGTTAAATAAATAAATTTTAAAATTATTTATTTTAAATATGATATCATATATATACTAAAGATGTTTTATAAAAATGTAAAAATATGACTTATAATGTTATTATATTATTTACTAAATTAAATGAAATCATTAATATTTAACAGAATAATTAATAGAATTTTTTTTAAAATACTTATATAATTATTTAATATAACAGAGAGTTAGGAAATCAATTTTGATGTGGTCTAGAAAGATGACATGTGTTTTTGAAAACCATTATTTATTAAAATTGGTAGATTATGGCTAAATTTATTAAAACTAGCTCAGATGTTATTGAAAAGAATCAAAAGATCAAGCATCCGCTCAAGACCTTAGTCTTTTTTGCAACTTTTCGTATGCTTAATCTGGAGACTCGAATGCTTGTTTCTGTCGATGGTATTGTTGATTTAAATATGAAAATAATTGTTTGACATTTAAATCTATGTTTCATAATATATGTTCCAAAATCTATGTGACGATAAACGTTACTGATGGGGATACCACCATACAGACCGCAGCAAAGGAGCCGCAACTCTCTAGCCCTAGCCGCAACTCAGAATAAACAAGCAAAGCAACTTTCGAGTCCTACAGGCGAGAGCCGCGGGTCACGGACAAAGGAGAAACCATATGTCACGGCTAGGAGAAAAGACACGAGCCGCGGCTGAGGAAGAGGGAGCAAGTCGCGGCCAGGAGCAAGTGTGCCGCGGCTGGGGAAGGAGCTTCTGTCACGGCTATGGAAGGAAGCTAGAATCGCAGAAGAGGAAACATCGGGTTGTAATACAAGCCGCGGTTGGAGAAAAAGCGAATAGCCTTTCTTAATTCACAGCTCACTAGAACTAGAGGAGTTAACGTAAACTCATAATGAAACCTTGGCTATGTGAAGCTAAAAGTTCCTGAAGACCCATACTTAGTCACTTTTCCGGAGAGTCTAAACTGATAAGAGACAAAAGAATTGCTTACCTCATTACCTGAAGAAAGAAGACAAATGACAAATGTCAGGGACAAATGTCAACTATAAAGACAAACCCTTTACACACAAAAAGGAAAGAAGCCAAAACAATCAGAAAAGTACATGGACCAATTGTAACAAACTGCCTAAAGAAGAATGTTTATAATCAGAGATTTCAAGGGAAGCCCACTATAAATACCACACTATCAAAAGAAGGAGATCATCTGCAATCCAATAGCAACACTTTACTCCTAACACACAACCATTCTCATCTTAGTCTAACTTGTGGTAGATCTTGCACTGCTCACAGGCTATAACACCATCCTCGTGTTAAGTTTTGTAGCAACATTTGGCGCCATCCGTGGGACCTAGTCCCAAACGACACACCACCATGAGCTTGGACGAAACCACTTTGGTCGAAAACCAAAGTTACACCACATTATCTCCGGGAGGCACGACGGTGATCCAGGGGAAGGGGAAGGGTTTGTTTAATGATAGCAATGAGAATGTCAGGAACCCCGAGATCACCCCGGAATTTCTGGCACAAAATCGTAAACAGGTCCTTCTCTTGTTGCAAAAAGAAGAGAAAGAACAACAGTTAAAGGAGGCTCGGGCCCGGCTCGAATTTGAAGATGTCTCAGTTGAGGACGTGGGTGAAGATGATGCTGAAGTAGAAGCGAAGCTAGACAAGGAAACAAGCCAGCCCAAAATTCAAGAAGGTAGGAAAGAAAACCATGAAGACGGATTGAAGAGCCAAATTGCTAAAAAGTTGGAATTTGAAGACGACTACAGCAAACCCTACCGTCCCTCGACTGCACGTGCAAAATCCAAATTTGTTGCTAGGATAGCCGAGTTTACCTTCCCGCCAAAGCTGAAAATGCCAACGAATGTCGAAAAGTATGACGGGATGGGAGACCCGGATGATCACCTGGCCATATTCATAGGTGCAGCTGAAGTTGAACAATGGTCCATACCTGTCTGGTGCCACATGTTCATCCAGACACTCACAGGCGCAGCAAGAGTCTGGTTCGATGGTCTCCCAGTGGGGGAGATACGTAGCTTCGAAGAACTGGAGGAGAAGTTCCTAAGATACTTCAGCCAGCAGCGAAAATCGATGAAGGACCTGACGGAGCTGCATAACATCAAGCGAAGGGATGGCGAGTCTCTGGATGATTTCATCACACGCTTTTCCAAAGAGAGCATGCAGGTCAGAGGGGCAGGTGAAACCTTGAGAATTTCTGCGTTTATCCACGGCGTAAAAAACGATCAGCTAGTAGAAAGATTCCACGAAAACCTTCCGAAGACAGTTGATGAGATGCTGGAACGAGCCAAGGCATTCGTACGAGGGAAGAAGGCCTGCGAACTGCTGAGGGACTGCACTCCCAAGAAACAAGCACCATTAGTATGGAACCCGTCAAAGGGACAGGAGGAGAAGAGATGGGAGAGATCTCGCTTCCAACCGAGGGATGGTGCCCTTCAGCCAGGCTTCGGCGTTCCTCGAAAGTCAGTCACCGAATCAGAGGTAAAACTTCCGCCCTTGACGAAAACCCCTAGTGAGATTCTGGCGACAGAGAATGTCAAGTTCGTTAAACCCGCCCCCTTGAGGCCAAGACCACGACGGAACATGGAAAAATTCTGCAAGTTCCACAAAGAAAGTGGTCATACCACAGATGATTGTTTCTCTTTGAGAAGACAGATAGAGTCGGCTATCAAAACGGGAAGCTCGCTCATCTTTTAAGTGAGTTGCAGAAGACCCACATGCCGGCGAAAAGAGGAAGGAGATCTTCATGCTACACCAACTACGCCCACCGTTGCTTTGAAAAGGCCTCGCGACATAGGTGGTGCCAAACAAAACTCAAACCACCTACAGCCCTGGATGGAGCAAGATATATCCTCCCTGCCCATACGAGGAGGGAACTTTGCTAGCAACCTGCTTACGGTTTCCGCCATCATTGCTGGATATAACGTACACCAAGTGTATGTTGACACTGGAAGTGCGTTAGAGATAATGTATGAACATTGCTTCCTACAGCTTGATGAGGTAATCCAAAGATCCCTCATTAAAAGTACGCATGTGCTAACAGGATTCGCAGGTGAAGTAGTACATCCTGTCGGGCAAATCCAGCTTCCGGTGGTAATTGGAAACGAAACAGGTCAAAGGGAAGTCACTATGACTTTCCTTGTCATTAGAGCACAATCGGTATACGATGTCATCTTGGGGAGGCCTGGCTTGTACCTACTTGGAGCCATAGCCTCTACCATTCACTCCACAATCAAATTCTCCACGCCACGCGGAGTAGTGACTTTAAAGTCAAACAGAAGAAGTGGGGAAGAATGGATCGTACAAGTCGTCCCATCTAAACGAAACAAGCATTCCCCGGAAATGGAACCGAGTGTAGCTTCGTAAATATTATATGTAATCATGTGAAACGAATGACTTGTAATCAAATTTTGAAACAGAAGGTGCATTCGAGCACCAAATGATTACACGTCCACATAAGTCGTAGCTCATCTTATATACACTACCAAACAAAAATAAGAAACAAGATAGACAAGAGGGCAACATAATCTCCGTCTCGATTGGATGAGACCATAAACTTGTCCACTGGCCAAGACCGGAAGACACCAATAAGCATGCACATGCGGCCACGGCCGGATGATGTCACAAACTATCACCCAGCCGTGACTGGGCAGAAACCTAACATCCGACCACGATCGGATCATTAAACGGTCACGTACCGAAACAATCGCCCAGCCGCGACTGGGCAGAAACCAAACATCTGGCCACGATCGGATCGTTAACAGTTAATACCGAGAAACGACCACCCAGCCGCGACTGGGCTGAATCAAACATCCGGCCACGATCGGATCGTTAACGGTTAAAAGCCGAGAAACAATCACCTAGCCGCGACTGGGCTGAATCAAACATCCGGCCACGATCGGATCGTTAACGGTTAATACCGAGAAACAATCACCCAGCCGCGAATGGGCTGAATCAAACATCCGGCCACGATTGGATCGTTAACGGTTAAAAGCCGAGAAACAATCACCCAGCCGCGACTGGGCTGAATCAAACATCCGGCCACGATCGGATCGTTAACGGTTAAAAGCCGAGAAACAATCACCCAGCCGCGACTGGGCTGAATCAAACATCCGGCCACGATCGGATCGTTAACGGTTAATACCGAGAAACAATCACCCAGTCGCGACTGGGCTGAATCAAACATCCGGCCACGATCGGATCGTTAACGGTTAAAAGCCGAGAAACAATCACCCAGCCGCGACTGGGCTGAATCAAACATCCGGCCACAATCGGATTCTTAACGGTTAAATGCCGAAACAATCACCCAGCCGCGACTGGGTAGAAATGAAACATCCGGCCACGATCGGATGTTTAAAGCGGTTAAGTACCGAAACAATCACCCTGCGGCGACTTGGTTGAAATCGAACATCCGACCACGTTCGGGTCATTAAACGGTTTACCAAATCAGACACCCAGGCACGACTGGGCATAAATTAAACACCCGGCGAAGGATCATTAAACGGTTAAGTAAAGAACTAAACACCCAGCCGCGACTGGATACGAACCACTCATCTGACCACATTCATATCAATAAAAGGTCAAGTACATAATCCTTCACCCAACCGTCTACGACCCACTCATCTGAGCCGCGACTGGGAGGAGAACCCAATCCCTTCAATACTCGGTCATTCTTCAGAAAAGAAAGTGGTTGCCATGGAGCCAAATATCAAATACTGAAAAGAGAAACATGACCTTACAGAATGGATAGTCCAATGCCATGATAAAAATTATAACATTGGACTAGGGGGACTTGATGGGGATACCACCATACAGACTGCAGCAAAGGAGCCGCAACTCTCTAGCCCTAGCCGCAACTCAGAATATACAAGCAAAGCAACTTTCGAGTCCTACAGGCAAGAGCCGCGGCTGAGGGAAAAGGAAAAACAGGTGTCGCGGCTGGAAGAGAAGGCACATGCCGCGGCTGAAGAAGAAAAAGCAGGAGCCGCGGGTCACGGACAAAGGAGAAACCATATGTCACGGCTAAGAGAAAAGACACGAGCCGCGGCTGAGGAAGAGGGAGCAAGTCGCGACCAGGAGCAAGTGTGCCGCGGCTGGGGAAGGAGTTTCTGTCACGGCTATGGAAGGAAGCTAGAATCGCAGAAGAGGAAACATCGGGTTGTAATACAAGCCGCGGTTGGAGAAAAAGCGAATAGCCTTTCTTAATTCACAGCTCACTAGAACTAGAGGAGTTAACGTAAACTCATAATGAAACCTTGGCTATGTGAAGCTAAAAGTTCCTGAAGACCCATACTTAGTCTCTTTTTCGGAGAGTCTAAACTGATAAGAGACAAAAGAATTGCTTACCTCATTACCTGAAGAAAGAAGACAAATGACAAATGTCAGGGACAAAGGTTAACTATAAAGACAAACCCTTTACACACAAAAAGGAAAGAAGCCAAAACAATCAGAAAAGTACATGGACCAATTGTAACAAACTGCCTAAAGAAGAATGTTTATAATCAGAGATTTCAAGGGAAGCCCACAATAAATACCACACTATCAAAAGAAGGAGATCATCTGCAATCCAATAGCAACACTTTACTCCCAACACACAACCATTCTCATCTTAGTCTAACTTGTGGTAGATCTTGCACTGCTCACAGGCTATAACACCATCCTCGTGTTAAGTTTTGTAGCAACAGTTACGTTCTTGTAATTTTTAACATCAAACAAAAAAAAAGAAACATCAAATAAATTTATAAAAATTGAACCGCCAAAATATTAAACCGTGACGAATATGAATATAAACTTGTCATAACCGTATTGTTAAAATAAATAAATAAACAATTGTTATATGATACTCATGATTATTTAATTAATAGATAATTATTTGATAGGCATAATTATTCTTATTTATCCTAATTAAGGTTTCATTTTGGATGAATATAAAAAGGACATAATTATACATGTTTATGAACTAATCATAGGAATCGATACACGTATATTCAGATTTAAGAAAATATTATGTTATAAAAGTTAGAGTAAATTACCGAGATGGTACATGTGGTTTATTAATATTTCACTTTTGTCCTTAAGTTTCATAAATTACTCATATGGTCCCTAACATTTGACATTTGTAACCCATATAGTCTTTATGTGAGGGTAATTTGCCAATTATATGAGGTTAATTTGTTGACTTAAGTATTATATGAGATACTAATGTCAAAAGTTAGGGACCATATGAGTAATTTATGAAATCTAGGGACCAATAATAAAATACTAACAAACCACAAGGACCATATTGGTAATTTAGTCTAAAAGTTACACAATATTAACTACTATCTTATTCAGGAGGAATTCTGCACATGGTAACCTGTATTAATAAAATTTATTGCAGTGCACAACAAGAACTAACATTTTATACATAAATTGATATATGATTTTGAGTCTTGATGTTTCTCACTTAACAAATATGCATGAATTAATAGGAAACTCGCACACAGGATAATTAACAGGAAACCTGAATGTGTTATAACTTATAAGATGGTGCAAAAAGAAGTGCTCATGAAACCAGCATAGACTCCTATGTTCAGTAAATCTAGCGCTGTCTTCCAATGTCTCTGAAATTATCAACATAGTACAAGATCAAAATCAATAAAACAAAAATCAACCAATTTAAAAATATCTAATAAAAAAGACAAATATGATTATATATATATAGGAATGTGATCAAATAATAACTCACTCTTAAAGCAATAACTTAGATAATTTTGACAACATAAAGCCGAATCTTGGATTTTTTTTTAACATCATTGTAACACATTTAGAACACTATGTTCTTTTATGAGTTTGCGAAAATTCATCACCGTAAGAGAGTTTACGTCGTTGTAAGTTTTGGGCCTAAAACAGTTACAGTACTGTAAATCAAAAACTTACAACGACGTAAACTCTCTTACGGTGATAAATTTACGCAAACTCATAAAAGAATATAGTGTTCTAAATGTGTTACAATGATGTTCAAAAAAAAAATTCAAGATTCGGCTTCATCTTGACATGGGGGTTTTATAGCATGTGCAGGAGGTGCGACCACACAGGGTCCATTTTTTTAGGGGGCCCTAATTTTTTTTAGAAATTTGTATATATTATATATATTTTAATTTATTTTACAACAAACACATATAATTTACAATCCAATTCTTAAATACATTTAACCTAATTAAAGTTATCTAGGTTATTGCTTTAAAAGTGAGTTATTATTTGAACACTTCCCTATATATATATATATATATATATAGTATGAACTCAAATATGATATATGTTTTTAACTCGAATAATAAATTATGAACTCTTAATCAAACTTAAAAAAAAAATCAGTTTTGCAATTATGCGATATATATTGGATTAATCTTGATTGGTTTGTTGGGTCAGGTTGGATGAGTCACGTAGGTCTAGCATTTGAGTCTATCTTTTTATTTGAATTATGCATGAAGCTTTTAATTGTTGAATGAGTCTTAGCAGTGTAGTCGTGAACTCGTGATGGTCGGGTGGATCGGAGGAGGCGCAAACCCGACCTCTGTCCCAGGCCTATTTTGTTAGGGCGGACAAAATTTTTATATATGTGTATATAAAGAGATTAATTCAAATACAAACCAACAAGTTGCATTGAATTAAAAAGAACCATTTATAGAGACATGGTTTAATGGGTACAAAAACTAATTTCCATTAAAGTATAGAAAGTTGCTTACATGCCCTTTAAACTAGAGGAGTTCATCGGTTCGGTTAACGGTTTATTCAATTCGGTTGTCAATCTTTTCCCCTATTCAAAAACCGAACCGAATTCGGGAAGTGGTTCGGTTTGGTTTCGGTTTAATCAGTTAATCGAATAAACTTAATTAAAAAAATAGAACCAATAGCCGAAGCAAAAACCAAAATTTGGAATTCAGATACGGTTACGAATACATTTTGGTTTTTTTGAATACCCCTATTTTAACATTTAAATTCACCAGTGCTTTCTTTTTCAGGCTCGTTCTTTACACCTCAATTCCCAGGGTCGCTTCTAGTGATAGTTGTTAACTTTACTCCTTGTTTCGCGTATGCATTTGGAGTCTATTTATTAGAACTTGACGATTGATTATTATAGAATTGGATGAAGCAAACAAATAAAGACACGGTTTTGGGTGACAAAGCATCAAAAGATAGTATCAAATACAAAGGCCCCTAATTATCTATATGTATTTGAAAACAAACCTAGCTTGGAAAATAAGAAAATCAATTAAACTAAAACTCTAACTCCTAATTAATCATAATAAACTCAAAATAAAATACCTTAAATTAACAATTTCAATACTGTTTTAAAAACGAATCCAACCAAAATAAACATTAGTCAATATGATTATAATTTTTTTTGAATGACATTCGATCTCAACGTGTGAACCACTGATTTTCAGGCCACGTTACCAAGGTCTAGTTATCATGACCTCCGTTGAGACCCCACCACCACCCAGAAGGAAACCACACCGGAAAACCCCTGACCTTTCAAGGACTCCTATTTAGCTTTGAGAGGGATTTGAACCCATGACCTTCCATTTGAAAAGCCAAGGGGTATCGTTAGGACAAAGTCTCTTTGGTAGTCAATATGATTATAACTGTATGAACTTTTAATCTAATATATATATATATATATATATATATATAATATATAGGGACTTATTCCATTGAGAATCACTAAATATGAAAGAATCAAAGGAACTAATTTTGAACCATATGTTATTAAGGGTATAAAAGTAATTTAATTTTAAAGTATGAGAAGTTACTATTTCACCCTTTTAAATAACCACTCTATGTACAAAACTTAAAGCATAATGTACAAGTGTATTATACAGTTTTCAAGTTCCTAACATAAAAGTGGTTGTTAATGGAATACCTCCCTATATATATATAAATTCAAATAATAAACTATAATATTTTTGATTCAAATAATAAATGGGTAATATTGTATAAACATAACCAAGTTTCAATTTTATTTTAATTAATACACTCAAAATTTCTTTTTTTCCAATTAGACAACTTAAGTTTATTTTATGTTTCAATCATAGCTAGTATGTGACCTATATGATTTGTAACCATAATTATTTTATTTTTATTGTATGATGACATGAACATAACATGGATTTTGAAAAAAAAAATCTCAATTTTTTTTAGAAATTGCTAAAGAAATTTAAAATAATTAAAAAAAATTGGGAAAATCTTTAAAAATTGTAAAAATATTTAGTTGATTGCAAAAAAAAAAAAAAAAAAAAAAAAAAAAAAAAAAAAAACTCACCCAAATGGGTCTAAAATGCATCTAAAACCTTCAAACATGTCCTAAACTCTCCTAAAACTTGACTTATAAGGCCTAAACGGACAAAAAAAAACCAAGATATGTCAAAACAGAACAAAATTACCGATGTGGGACAAGTCTCATAACTTGCAATGATTATGATTGAAATGCAACAAAAGCAAACCAAAAGTTGATATGATTGAAGTTTTATAACTCACTTGTGGTCGTTGGTTGATAATCGCATTTGATGCAGCTGGCTGATGTTGAACATGATGAGGTGATGCGTTAGTTGCTTGTAGATGTTGAGCATGATGAGGTGATGAATTGTGGCCACAAAAATAATAATTTTGGATCGATGTATAGTTGTATACACTTTGAACTGGATGTGGTTGATTATAGCCTGAATTTGAGTTTCCTTGAACCCCCAATGATACATTTGGTCTAGACCTTAAAACCTGTGAGAAACAAAAGTGTCTATAAATAAATGCAAAAACTAAAAATATACACATAAATCATGAAAAATCAATCCTTATATATAGATGTATACAGTGTGAGAATTTTGAACCGAAGGTGGTTGATTATAGCCTGATTTTGAGTTTCCTTGAACCGTCAATGGTGCATATGATCTAGACCTTATAAGCTGTGAGAAACAAGAGTATGAATAAATAAATAAATAAAAACACTTAAAAAGATATAGATAGATACTACAAAATCAGCCTATGCAACCTTTATATTCAAAAAACGGCTGCATTAGATGAAGTTGCATTAAAAAGAAATTCATAGATCATGAATAATCAATCCCTATACACACATACACACACATATACATACATACAGGGTAATTAAGGATCCATTGTTAACCCTCCTTATTGATATATATATATATATATATATATATCTGTGTGTGTGTAGGCAACTTAATTACAGTGATGTATGAACTTAAACGAAAAAGAATTTGAACAAATACATAAAAACATACTTTTGTACATGTAAAATAAATATTAAAAAAAAACAAAAGATTCAGATTGATCTTGGCGGGTTATTTCAGGTTAATATAATAAGAGTGGGTTATTTTTTGATGTTGATCCTATATGTGTGTGTGTAAACAGTATGAGGATTTTGAACCGGATGTGATTGATTATAGCCTGAATTTGAGCTTCCTTGAATCGCCAATAATGGTACATTTGATCTAGACCTTAGCTGCAAGAAACAAGAGCCATAGTGAATAAATTAAATAAATAACTATACGAGTTTACGGATAAAAATACATATATATAGATGCTCTTAATTGTATACATATTTTGCATTTTGCACCAAGAAAACAACTCTACACAAACTGTACCAAATTAAATTTGATTTATCATAAAACTCATTGCAAATTAAAATAGGCAAATAGCTATCATCAAATAATACGTACCTCACACAATTTTGATTTGGTCAAGTATTCAAGTAACGAATAATTGTCCACAAATTGAGACGTACGATCGTGAAGGTGATCAAACCTCGGATGAGCATAGCAATCAAGGCAAAGGTAATAAGGGCAAGCATTTGGATCTTCTAAGCACGTAACGCACGTTAAATACGTCGATGTGACGAACCGGTTACAGCAATCGCAAAACGGTCTTCCGCTTTGGATTATGTAGTAAACCATCATGACTTCAGTGAAATCAAGATGACCATCTTTGTTAATATCCAGTTGATTGAAGAAGTACATGTTACTCATTTTATTATGGCCTGCCTCTCTCATGAACTCTAAGAACTCTCTTTGATCTATTTTCCGGTTACCATCATGGTCCATTGAATCAAAGAAGTCGTGACCCAATTTTTGAAGTTGGCTCGAACTTGCATGGTAAGAAGCCATGGCTATCCGACGGAGCTCTTCCATGGTGGTGGCGGTGGTGGTGGTGGTTTGGTTAAGGAGAAGGTTTAACTCACATTCATATACACACACACACACCCGTATTTATTCTTTTAAGAACCATCAAGTTTTAAAGAAATGAAAAAAAAATCATATTTGTGGTCACATAATTTAAGGGTATAAAAGTAATTTTTATTTAAAGTATGAGAAGTTACAATTATACCATTTAAAAAAAATGGTGAACTTAACGCCACCATTAGGCGTCCCTCACCGACCGGTCCCACGGCCAACATGAGGGAGGTAAATCGTGTGACCCAGAGAAAATTGGGTGGTGCCCGGCTTTGAACCCTAGACCTTCAATGTGGATTCCCACCCCTTACCAATAGGCCACCATCACGGGGACCAATTATACCATTTAAATTGTGGCTAGAAATGGTTACTTTAGTTCTTAACTAACAATGGTTCTCAATTAAACATCCATATATATATACAGGGGATTAATAAAATGAAAACCTTGTTTTAGTGAGAAAACCTTGAAAACTCATGTAAAACGAACGTATTTTTTTTGAAATTTTTTTTACAAATTTGTAACATTATTTGGCACATTTTTATAAAAAAAAAAATCAAAAAAGCGCCGAAGAAAATTTTTTTAAAAAAATTATTTTATAATTTTTTTTTTACGTTGTAAAACATACGTAACACTGACTCAGATCTAACGTAACTTTTGTACGTTTTTACGTATGTTTTACAAATTTTCTCTTTTTAGTTGTGTTACGTATGATTTACACAGCAGTTTGCTGGGTTTTCACAATAAAAAGTGGTTTTCAAATTATCCATACCCTTATATATATATATATATATATATACATATATACATATAGGATTGTGAACAAATAATAACTCACTCTTAAAGCGTTAACCCGAAATAACTCATCAAGTTGAAGCCAAATCTTGAATTGTTTTTGAACATCATTGTAACACATCTACAACACTTTCTTCTTTTATGAGTTTGCGAAAATTCATCACCCTTTGAGACGTAACATCGTTGTAAGTTTTAGCCTAAAACATTTACAATGTTGTAAGTGAAAAACTTATAACGATGTTACGTCTCAAACGGTGATGAATTTTTTGCAAACTCATAAATGAAGAAAGTGTTTTAGATGTCTTACAATAATGTTAAAAAAATCTAAGATTTGGCTTCATCTTGACGGATTATTTCGTGTTAATGCTTTAAGAGGTATATCCAATACAAAGGAAATTAATGTGAGAATGATAGAAATGATTTTGAGCCTTTAATTAAATTAATTAACGATTTAGATCAGGTTGTCCCCATTATTTATTAAAAACTTACTTGATTTTAAAGCATAAGGATAAAAAGGAATAACATACATTTATTGAATTTTTGTTGTTAAACCAAGTTCCACCGTTTTTTAAAATCGAATAACTTTTAAATCTTTAATTGGTTTTTTAAAAAAATTACACCATAAAATTCAAAATTTTATTATATTTAATTTGAGTATAGTATTGTTATAATTTTTTTCGATTTTTTTTACGTGGTCCATGATTTTAACGCTTGGTACGTGATTATTGGTATGTGATTATGCAATTAGTCTTTTGATCATGCATGTTTAATGACGGTCTGAGATTTTCATATAACATGGTACGTGATTATTAGTTTGTAATTATGCAGTTGGTCATTGATTATGTGTGTTAAATTAAGGTCTGTAATTTTATGAATCACGATCTGTAATTTTATATGGACGATAATGCTCCCTTAACCTGATGATACGTGTCAAATTCATATGACTTCTTATGCTTCTCACGTTAAAATCCTTTGTACGTTAACCGTCTTATATATATATAGGGGAGAGTTCAAAATAAAATTCCTCACTTTGGAAAAAACTAAGAAAACATCTACTAACTAATCAACTATGAAAAGAAAAATTATGTTTTTTTATTATTAGAAGATCTTGCTGAGGCTAGAATGAGTACGTATGAAACTAAGTCAACGATAAATGGTAGGAACCCGCACCAATCGGATCAAATAAGAGGAACAAACTAATAATTATCAAAACAATATATGTTTTCTCTGTTAAAGACTTGCTAGAGGTGCATCGATGGGGCAGTGGATGTAAACGATACAAAGAGGCCATTCATGCTATTATTTTGACAGCCATTTGGTGTATTTGGAAAAATAGAAATGAGATTATCTTTAATCGGAGGACTAGATCAAGCCATTCAATTCTCAAGGAGGTGCAAGTTCAGTCATTTTTTGGGTAAAACATAGAGCTAGGTGGGACTTATTGACATGGGAGGATTGGATCTCTTTTTCCTTTTGAGTTTTTGTTTTAGTTTTATGGCTGGTGGTAATTGTATCTTTTTGGTGTATTTGCGAGTTTAGCTTCTTGCTATCTCGTTGGGTGTTTTAATAAATTTAAGCCGTTCAAAAAAAAAATTATTATTTATTAGAATAAATTAATAATGGAAATAAATGGACAATTAAAGCCTCAACTAACCGACGGTCGGATTTTTTTTATTAATATGTTTAGATTTTTTTAACACAAGTATTTATGTTATTAGTTTGGTTTTTTTATAGGGGCAATTATATATATCCTCTTATAAATTTCATTCATTACATATATATATCCAATTCAAAATTTTAATCACATATATCCCCTCCTTTAATGCTAAAAATTTCAAATATACCCATTTTCATTAAAAGTAATTAAAGAATTACTATTTTGCCTTAACTTTGAAAGATTTATTATATATTTTTTACCCTTGCTTCAAATATACACCCATTTTACGTTTTTTTTCTTTTCATTTTTAGTGTTTTTTCCTTCATTTTCGTGTGCTTTTTTCTTTTTTAATTGTGTTTGTTTTGTACTTTTTTTTCTTGTTATTTTTTATATTTGTATTTTTTTTTGACAACCATCAAAATGAATGAATAATGGTGGGGGCAGCGACGGAGGATGTGCAACGGCATTGCAGTCGTATGGTGGGGGCGATGAACGAATAGGTTTATGTATGTGTGTTTGGAATTCAATATGTAAAAATATTAAAGTTGGGTATATATGTAATAGACCTCAAAAGAGGGGGATATATATAACTCTACCTTTTTTATAAACCTTATCTCTTAAAATATCCAATACTATCTTATTAAAAAATATAAAAAATACCAAAAATCTAACATTATGATGCATCCAAATTTGTAAATGATATGTATACAAACCAATATCGAAGAAGCTCTAATGAAGATGATAAACCATTTTAATTATTTACAGAATGAATTGCATGCCTATCAACCTATATGATCGATAGGGCACTAGTTCACAATAAAATAGTTCTTAAAGCTTTATAAAAATGATATAATTGAACATGTTTAGCAAAAAAAATTCACATTAATGTATAACTATGTATTTTTCATCTTTGGTAGCTGAAATCCTACATTTCATGTTAGGATTATAACTTGTTTTATTCATTTTATTAATTATATATAAGAATGTAAAATATTTTTTAACTTTTTATTTATTTTATTTTAAAACTAATAATTTATATTTTTTTAAATAAAATAATTATTTTTAATAATAATAATAATAATAATAATAATAATAATACCATATTTATTTAAGGAAAATTGGGTTGAGTTAATTGTAAATGAAAATAAAAAAAATTGAAATTTAAAATTTTGTAAATGAAAGAGAAAGAAAATATTATTTTTTTAATAAATTATTCGGTTTTTTGATTGTAAATAAGAGTCAAGTGGGGTGATCGACAATCCAGACAATAGAGGTCCCAATTTCTTTATGAGATGAAGATGGCAAAGACCCAGCACCTTTGAACGATTGCCTGTTCAAATAAACCGTATTCACATATAATATATTCAAGTGGAACTCTAAAGATATTCAATTGGACATATTTAATAAGGTGTCTCCGTTTAAGGTTTTAAAAATATTAAAAATAATAATAAAAAAAAGACTATAATTAAAAATCTTGAGAGAAACTATAGAACCAATCTTAGTTGCAAATTAATGGTATTTTATTAATTCAAAATTCCATCTTGATAAAGGCCCTAAAAAAACTCGTTACCACGATGTTGATTCATGAGAAGCTTTCTATTTATCACACTGTAGATGCAATGACGAAGGATTGTTAGGACTGAGGTACATGTTTTTCGCTCCGTAGTGTAATTTATGCGTTTTTTTTGTATGAAAATTTATTACGTGTTGAGTTCGCTCCTACATTTATGAGTTCAGCCCCCTGTATTTCGAACCAAGCTGCGTAACTAGGCGGATGATTACCAAGTCTTATTCTGTACAAAGGATCAGCTTAGGTGATGAGAGTTGAGTTCCTAAGGTTCTCATAGGGTAGTAATTAATGCTATATTTTCTTGGTTGTTACGAGTAAATTGAATATCTTCTTCTCAGCATTTTCTTAAATATCAAGAGTACATGTAATGAGTCAATGATTAATAACCCACATCGTAATGAGTCAATGAGGCATTGCCTCAATGGTATCTCAGGATTCTTTTAAAAGGGAGGTCGTGGGTTCAAATCTCTCCCGCAACGAAAAAGAGGTCTAAGGGGGTTTTCCCAGTGGGGTTTTGTAAAAACGGTTGCGGAATAGGACCTACCCGATTTGTGAAGATTAAGCAGTTGAAGAACAGAGAAAGTCTTGAAGATGGGTGAAGATGTTGAAGAACACAACCAAAAACGAATCTGAGATGTAATGTAACGACTAACAATGTAAAGAAATAAGATTCATTAGTCAATAAGATTACATTACCTACCCCTCACATGCTCTCAAACTCCATGGATAAAGAATCCATGGAGTTCATGGGGGAGAGCTCTCTCAAGATTACATTGAAGCACACCCTCACACACTCTCTTGTCAGTGTTATCTTAACAAAATAGAGAACATCCTCTATTTATATGTCACATGACCCAAACCCTAGAAAATAAATAAAGTGCAACAAATGATAATAAATAATAAACAAATAAATCGTATTATCATTTGCTAAAGTCTTCGGGTCATCTCGAGTGTCTTCATAATCTTGAGTTTTTCAGTGGCTTTCGCGGTGACTCGTTGCTCCCTAATCAACAAATACATAATACTTCTTGTTTACATTCCATCTATCCAAATTAACCGTTGGTCTTGACTTTTCTAGACCCAACAGTCTCCCCCTATTTGGTTAGATGAATGTAAGCCAATGCAGAAGTATGATGAAACAAACATGAATAATAAGATTGAACTTGTGCAGATGCAATTCATGTTTCTTTCACCGCAAAACAAATTGAATCTTCCTTTATCCGCTTCTCAAACCCAAAACAAACATCTTGAAGTTCTATGGCCTTCATTTATCTCCTCCCCCTCCGATTAAGCTCCTCCTACGATTAACTAATCTCAATCTTCATCCCCAACACCAAGAATGGAAGCATATAGAGTGTAATCTTAATCTTCATCCCAACCCAAAAGATGTAAGAATATAGGATGTCAGTTCAAGTGTAGGACTCCAACCAATCCTTATAATGAACATATGACAAATGCAAGCTCAAAGATAAAAGAAAACCATATCCCAACAATCTGAAAGTTAAGAGTCTTCAAAGCAGAATAAGAAATCTTCACATCAATGAAACCGAAGTCTTCACTGATAAACCACTGATAACACACTTGCCATCAGTTTCAATCCATCAACCTCCCCCTAAGCTGATGCTATAGATAACCGATGTGTGAAAACCACCATGTCTTCAAAAACAAGTAGTGTTCTTCGGAAGCAATCATTGCTAACCGGCAATATGTTCCATGCAGCAGATCTGGAACACCAATTGGACTTATAGAATAAACATCATTAACTTATTTTGATTTTCTGATGATGTATAAGTTTCAGCTCTATCATGCCAAAGAGTAAAGTACTTCCAATGATGAAATCGAATGAGCGAACCAAAGGCTAATGTGTTTCAAAAGTAAAATTATATGTTGTCAAATTTTAAAGTGTTGATTTGAATATGCATTAGCACTTGGACATCATCCAAATTAACACTTAGAAATAAGACATTACATATCAAGAGATAATTTTACTTAAGAAATATTTGGTTAAATTCATAAGTGTTGATTTATAGATGCATTAGCACTTGGACATCATAAATTAGCACTTAAGACACTAACCTCCTTTTATACCAAAAACTTTGGTTCTTTAAACAGTTTAGTTAACTTCAGAAGTATTAATTTGCAGATGCATTAGAACTTGGACATCACAAATTAACACTTAAGAAACTAACTTCTTACATACCAATAATACCTCTGCTCTTTGGAAGTAACTCTCGGAAGCAATAGTAATTCAACTTCATAAAAAGCTTCACTCATCAAAAGGAGATGTCTTCAGAAGATGCTTCGGAAGTAGTTTCCAATCGGAAGCAAATTATGCTTAGGAAGCATTTTATGCTTAGGAAGCAACTTATGCTTAGGAAGCAACTTATGCTTAGGAAGCAACTTTTGCTTAGGAAGCAAATTGTGCATCGGAAGCAAATTGTGCATCGGAAGCAAATTGTGCATCGGAAGCAAATTGTGCTTCGGAAGCAAATTGTGCTTCGGAAGCAAATTGTGCATCGGAAGCAAATTGTGCTTCGGAAGCAAATTGTTCTTCGGAAGCAAATTTGTACTTAGGAAGCAATTTTTATGCTTCGGAAGCAAATTTGTACTTCGGAAGCAATTTTGTGCTTAGGAAGCAATTTCCATAGGAAGCAATAGCCATAGGAAGCAATAGCCATCAGAAGCTTATATTTTTAAAGAATATCCATGGTGAGCTTCCGAAAACCAATCAAACAAAACCTTCTGAAAACCCTAAATTCAAGAACGCCGTCATCATCATTATGTTATTTCTTGAAACAAACCCAGCTGCCCTAAAATTTTTCATCCACCTCCATTTTTATCAAATGAACAAAAATTTGATAACTCGTCCGATAAAGATCACATTTGGGTGGGGTTTTGACATATAATAGGGAGAGTCAAAACCCACTTGTGTTTACCATATCAAAACACAAAAAATATAACCCAAATAAATTGAAGAACGGAGAACCCAGAACAAGAACATCTTCAAAGAACTTTCACAAAAATTCACAAAATCAGGGTATTGAGCACAAGTTTGAGAGAATCAATGGTTAGAATGATAATCTCGGGAACTTGGCTCTGATACCAATTGTAAAAACGGTTGCGGAATAGGACCTACCCGATTTGTGAAGATTAAGCAGTTGAAGAACAGAGAAAGTCTTGAAGATGGGTGAAGATGTTGAAGAACACAACCAAAAACGAATCTGAGATGTAATGTAACGACTAACAATGTAAAGAAATAAGATTCATTAGTCAATAAGATTACATTACCTACCCCTCACATGCTCTCAAACTCCATGGATAAAGAATCCATGGAGTTCATGGGGGAGAGCTCTCTCAAGATTACATTGAAGCACACCCTCACACACTCTCTTGTCAGTGTTATCTTAACAAAATAGAGAACATCCTCTATTTATATGTCACATGACCCAAACCCTAGAAAATAAATAAAGTGCAACAAATGATAATAAATAATAAACAAATAAATCGTATTATCATTTGCTAAAGTCTTCGGGTCATCTCGAGTGTCTTCATAATCTTGAGTTTTTCAGTGGCTTTCGCGGTGACTCGTTGCTCCCTAATCAACAAATACATAATACTTCTTGTTTACATTCCATCTATCCAAATTAACCGTTGGTCTTAACTTTTCTAGACCCAACAGGTTTCCTCCTAGTGGGGTTTCCTCTTGGGGTGGTTGTGGTGGCTTATGGGAGGTCTAGGTAACTAGACCTTGGTGACATAGCGAAACAGTGAGCTCACACAATTGAGACCTTCGCCGTTCAAAAAAAAAATTAATAACCTACATCGTAGTGACTAATGTTTTTTTTAATGTCAGAGGGTCCCATCGTGCTACTTTCAGTTATTCTGCCGGTTGGTAAGTAAGATCGATTCCTCAATCGCCGACCGTGAGACCGTACCCTTCTGATGCACAGAAACCCCGTGCAATAGGTAAACCCTCGCCCTTTATTGGTTCAGAACCCGAGATTAAGCTCAAGATTCTTCTCCTCACATGCATGACTGTATCCATTAAAGTGTCACCAGTGAGGCTTGAACCCTGGTATACAAACAGAAAGGATCCAGCTTTAACCATTACGCTAACTTTGTTGGATTCAGTGACTAATGTTACTAATTTCTTTTACTTTTGGGAATTATCCTTAGGGCAAGGATCTTATGTTGGATCGATTCCTTTGATTTAGATGTAGAGATGAACATGTAAATATTAATGAAATAGAGATTAGATGAAACCTGTGAATCCAGTGAACGCGTTGTTGATTCCAGACATGATTCCAGTGATGACGATCCGATCGGGTTCCCGTTTAGGGTGTATAGTGAGGATGGAATAAGATGAGGGAGAGAGCTCGGTTGTGGTTCACGAATTCTCTAAGGGTGAGGAGAATTCGATTATGATGTTGGTTACCTCAATTATGAGCCATAAGTCTCCTTTATATATACACCCAAGGGGAAACCCTAATTAGGATAGTAAGGGTAATTATGTCCATCATATAATTACCTATCTAAATGGGTATTTAATTAATTGATCAATTAGATAAATAATCATGAGGGCCATATATTAAATATAATTTATTCTAACATTCTCCCACTTGGCCAAGTGATTATTTATTATGAGCATTAAATAAGTCTGCAGATTGATAATACTCATTTTAGTTCTAAATTGTAATCATAGCAGAGAAATACAGTCATTGAATCAGTTATTCAATTCAAGACCCCCATTAATCATACTACAATACAAATTTAAAACTTAAGTTAGGATCAATTAACGAGTAAGCCCTTTAACGAATGATTTGTGTTATTAGTGTCTATATGTCATTAGGCATGCGTAAACATATATTTAGAGACAAACAAATCAAATAAGTGAGGAAATTTTAATTATGCTATAAGGTCTTTAGATAAGCTCACTTTCGAAACAAGTTCTTCGAATACTTAGGTGAGAGACCTTTAATTATTGGATCCAAAAGCATAATATATGTGCTCTATACAAAGGTTAGTTTCCTCAATGAACTTTGTATTGAGATACAACTTAGTGCCAATCGAACTGTTACTGTTCGATAAAATAAGGGCAATTAAGTTATCACAATAAAGCTTCAAATGGTCTATAGTTTGAGTTAACTATTTGAGTCCAGCGATAAGGTTTCTTAGCAACATTCTATGGCCATTTAGGTTGTTGTAAACTGCTGATTATGACTCTTTTATGAGGTAAGTCTGCCTGCTAACATAAGGATCTACCCTGAAGTGGATTTCTTATCATCTTTGTATTTTAGCAAAGTTAGGATGAGAAGAATATATAAAAAACACTTCTAAACTATCACTTCTTCTATAAGTCAGTTTATAGTTTTTCGTCCCTTGAGGATATCGAAATCCCTTCTTAGTTGCTTTTCAGCAATCTAGGCCAGAAATAGTTTGATAAGGGCCTAGTGTTTCAATAGTATAAGCGATATCTGGACATGTACAAACTTGAGCATACATAAGGCTCATAAGGTATCATTCTCATTTAGAGTTAGAGAGAGCTTGATGCATGTTATAATGGGTTGAGGACATGGTTAAGGTAGGCCCTTTGAGGTAAATCCATGATATCCTTAATTTATCTCGGTGTACTATTATGCCAATAAAGTAAGAGGCTACTCCAAGTTCCCTAGTGTCGAAATAAGGCGAAAGTAAGCGCTTCGACTCATGCAACATTTCTAATGCTGTTACTTGTCAAAAGAATGTCATCTTCATGAAGGAAAAGTAAAGTAAAGTTGCTCCCACTCATCTTAAGGCTCCCACTCATTTTTAAGGTAGGTGCATTGATCTAGTAGATCCTTTAGGAAACTATGTCTCTTTATGACTTAATCAAAACTTTAGATACCAGTGATGTAAGACTTGCTTTAACCCGTATATGGATTTCTTTAGCTTGCCGACTAAATGTTCATGACCATTGGGCTTAGAACCTTTCGGTTGTTTTATGAACATGTCGTTTTACAAGTTGCCATTAATGAAAGAGGTTTTGATGTCCATCTAATGTAGCTCTAAATTATAATGAGCTACGAGGGTCATCATGATCCTTAAGGAATTTCTTTTAAGAGACAAGATGAGAAGGTCTCTTGATAGTTGGTTCTCTCTTTTAAGTGAAACCGTTTAATACAATCAGAAGATTGAACATTGTTAATGATTTCATGACAAGAGATAGGATCTGTAAACCTTTTGGCATCCATTTCAGTTTTAGTCAGGTAGGTTACATAAGCATCATAGTTAGTAGGCGTTTTGGGCCTAGATGACCTCCTGAGTAGATTAGTGGGTTTAGCAGTGTCGGTATTGTATTGATGTTAGTCGTTTAATGTGCCTTCATTCTTGGATAATCGGAGTCGTTTAAAGTTATGAGTGTGTCGGAGTTGGTGCAGTGACGTTCGGAGTAGCATGTGTACAAGAAGAATAATCGGAGTCAAATTAGTCGACGAGTGTCTCCCCCCGCTTCTTGTACTTCTTGCAAATCAAAATTAGGATTTTCACTGCTCCCACTGACCTTAGAATTCTCAAGGAAATCAGCATGCTTGGTTTCTACAATATGAGTGACATAGGAAGAATAATAAAATCTATAATCCTTTGAAATGACAACTTACTGTTTCATGTCAAGCTTCTTTTAAGAAAAGATTATAAAGTTTATCTTAGACTTAGATTCCTTCTTGTCCATAATTCATAAACTTTAGGGACAGATTAAGAAAGAAAGTTGTCTTTAGTTCCTTGATCCAGAGGAATTAGGGCGAGTTTGAGTTGGCTAAATATTGTATGCTATGTTCATAAGGGTTTGGGTGTTACTAAGTTTATAAAATCAACCGAAAACCTGAACATACCAGTATGTTTGCCAAAGTATTTGCCTCCTCTATCTGATCTCACAAAATTTAGTTAAAGATCAAGTTGTTTTCAACTTTAGTTAGAATCTTTAAAATTGTAAGTGATTCAGATTTATCCTTGATGAGATACAAGTACATGGAACGAGAATAACCATCAGTAAACTGATAAATGAAGTATGTCCAATTATTATAGCAATGGTGTAAGTGTCACTTATGAGTTTAATAAATTAGAACCCTTAGTGACAACTTTCTTAGTTGCTATTGTCTTTTTACCTTTGAGGCGTTTAACATGTGTTCCAAAATAGATGAAAACGAGAGAGGTAAAACGTCATCCTTCACAATTTGCGAAAAGTGATCACGTGAAATGTGGCATAAAAGTTAATGCCACAACATGGATGATGTTTCTAAGTCTTGTTTTTCGTTTAGTCTTTGTCGAGTTCTCATTGATATTATATGACAACAAAGAGTTAATGAAATTATCATCTAGTTCAAGCTTATAGAGATCACTATCCAGAAAATTAGTACCAAATACTTGAGAATTTAGAAATAATTATAAGTTTGCAATTATCATGAGAAACATAAAACCATCCATGTATAACTTTGGTAATGATACAAGATTCCGAGTAATCTCGAAAGATTTAAGGTATCATAAAGTTTTATACATAAAAGATTTTTATTATTAATGTAAGGTTCTCATGCCAATAACAAATAGTTATTTTGTATTCTCAAGCGTAAAGATTCTTTGGTACTTTTTCTTCATCTAGATTGTAAGGAATCCTTTAGTTAAGTTGGTTACAAGAACCATAGAACCAGAGTCAAATTATCATATGTTAGTTGGAACATTAAAGGACTCAAATATCATATTAGGATGATTATCTCTTTTAGCCAGCTACTCCTTAAATTCAGGGCAATCTTTCTGTTAATGTTCAACCTTTAGGTAGAACTTATAGTAAGACTTGCCAATGGAGTTGTTAGAGTTGGAAGAAGTACTTGCATTGGATTTAGAGACTTTAGAAACTTCCTTATTAGGGAAATTGTTCTTCCTTTTCTTCGAATTTGCAGCAATGAGGTTAACAACATTCGGTTTCTACGACTTCTGAAGTTCTTCCTCTTTTACGCACATAGCAATCAACTCCTTTAGC
Organism: Mikania micrantha; assembly: GCA_009363875.1. Taxonomy (NCBI): domain Eukaryota; kingdom Viridiplantae; phylum Streptophyta; class Magnoliopsida; order Asterales; family Asteraceae; genus Mikania; species Mikania micrantha. Next base: position 56,741,830 of record CM018687.1, on the reverse strand, counting down.
ATCCACTTATCTTTCTGAGTGTTGTAGTTGATTTTAAATGCCAAATAAGGTGCAAGAAGAAAATCATAATGAAATAATTAGGAAACCGTCTCTTAACTCTATGCCTAATCCCTCAAATTGACGGGTCATGTAGTTCATTGTTATGAGGTGCTCATTAGTGCTGTTAATCCTGTCATACTTTGTAGCTACCAATTTCTAAATTAGAATGTTAGCATGCTATTTAGAGATCCCTTTGAATTGCTCCTCCAAATAAGTCAGAAAGCTCTTAGCATTGATTGAATCTCGAACGACTCCCACGATGATTTGACTAATGGTGTTTTGAAGAGTATTAGAGACATTTTGACTAATCTTCTTCCTTTTCTCATGCACTATGTTATTTTTTAGAGTGCTTTGTCAGTGAGGGAAGAAGGGTCTGCATCTCTGAGTGAAAACTCAAAACCCGGTTTGTCAAAAGTAAGCATCAGTAATGCTTCCAAGAAGAATGGTTCACAAGAGTAAGCGTTTCAATTCCCATATTGGGAGTTTGCAGTGGATTATATTAGATGAGAAAGAGTAATATACTAAGGCTATAGAAGAACTTAGAGTGATCTATGGGGTAACTTAGATCTAAGGCAGGCATATATAAGGACCATTACAGTAATGAAGCTGTGATAAAGAGTCTACTATAACATCAAATTAATAGACTAGGTTAGGTTCTACTTAAATAACTAGCTTTCACTTTGGTTAATCACTAACTATCTAAGCATTAGGAACAATTTTAATATGATGCGCATCATGAATGTATCACATCAGTTTTGGCCAGAAAATGACACATTTAAGCACTTTGCACATATAAGCTTGCAAACACAAATGTAACACATCAGCTTTGGCCAGAAAATGAAACATTTATGCTTTAAGGCAAGAGGGGTCACGTGAATATTTAATGGTTAATAATACTCACTAAGTGACAATGCTTAGTTTATACTTAAATAACTTTGGGAATGTAACACATCAGCTTTGGCCAGAAGTGACATTCAATTGTTATTGAAAGTTTAAGCAAAGTATTATCAAATTATTTGAGTTTGCAAACATATATGTAACACATCAGCTTTGGCCAGAAAATGTAACATATATATTTTAAGGCAAAATTATATGAGCATTAAATAAGAATATTCACTTGTTATGTGACAGTGCTTAATAAGACTCAAATAATAAGATGTAACACATCACCTTTGGACAGAAGTGAAACACTTGTTATTGAGTTTAAGCTGATTTTGAATTTTAAGGTTTTAACAAAACAAGTTCTTTTATCTCTTAGCCCCCTGATTTTGGTTAAGTGTTCGTACACGAAATTTACTGTTTACGAAGTTAGTAATATTCTCGAAAATAGTTATGTATTCGAAAAATAGTTATGTACTTGAAAATGGTTATTGTACTCAAAAATGGTTATGTACTCGAAATTTCGAGTACTTTCAGATTTTCGAGTACACTTAGATTTCGAGTACTGTTAGATTTTCGAGTACGGTTTTTCGAGTACATTATTTCGCGAACTTCAGAATTTCGAGTACTCTTAAAAAATTTCGTGAACTTAAAATTTCGAGTACACTAAAATTTCGTGAACTCCAAAATTTCGAGTACACTAAGATTAAAAAATAATTTCGAGTAAGTTAAATTTCGAATACTCAAATTTCGAGTACTCTAAAATTTCGAGTACAATCAAATTCGAGTACTCTTAAAAACGTGTACATTAATTTCGAATACGTTTAAGTCCGAAAATTTTTAGGTTTACGAAAAACGCACCAGATTCACGTTTTTACGAAAAACGAACCAGTTTTAAGGTTTTCTGGAAAAAACGACCAGTTTTCGTACTCGTTTTTCGAAACGTTTTTGGATTTTGTATCAATTTCGTGATTAGGAATCGATTAAACAACATATTGCTCTGATACCACATGTTGGATCGATTCCTTTGATTTAGATGTAGAGATGAACATGTAAATATGAATGAAATAGAGATTAGATGAAACCTGTGAATCCAGTGAACGCATTGTTGATTCCAGACATGATTCCAGTGATGACGATCCGATCGGGTTCCCGTTTAGGGTGTATAGTGAGGATGGAATAAGATGAGGGAGAGAGCTCGGTTGTGGTTCACGAATTCTCTAAGGGTGAGGAAAATTCGATTATGATGTTGGTTACCTCAATTATGAGCCATAAGTCTCCTTTATATATACACCCAAGGGGAAACCCTAATTAGGATAGTAAGGGTAATTATGTCCATCATATAATTACCTATCTAAATGGGTATTTAATTAATTGATCAATTAGATAAATAATCATGAGGGCCATATATTAAATATAATTTATTCTAACATCTTACCCATCTATCCTCTGATTTTTTTCTTTATCAATCATTTCAACAACTTTTTTATATTTTAAGGCCCTATTATTTTACGGTCATGCTATTATCACACGCACCTCATACTATGGGTGAGCAAAATGGGTACCCGGACCGAATTTTGAATTACTCGAACCAAACCAAACCCGATTTTAATGGAAAAGCAGACACGAAGACCGACCAAAGAAAGGAGTTCGGGTTCGGTTATGTGTATATTCGGCTATAAGTGTGTATAAAAAAATCCAAAGACCGGTTCCGCCTATTCCTTACTGCATTACAACTCCACTTCGATTCCTCCATATCCGACCAGCCAATTACCTATACTCCTCCGTACTACATCTCCGTTTGAATCCTCTCCGGCCAACCTCCTCTGTTGAGACAATGGCAGATCGAAAGCTTTCTGGTTCCTATCGAGCTTAGATATTACACACAAGGGTTTTGCCTTGAATGTTTGTAGTCTTGTAGAAAGGTGTGGCTAAGCTTAATGGTGGCTGTGATGGTCAATTTAGTATGTGTTACAACTGAGATTAGTTAAACTTTTGTTTTTGTCATTAACTTGTATCTTCTTGGTTTTGGAATGGAATTATGCTGGTTATGATGCAGGTTTTGATTAAATGTTTAGTTTATCTATTGGTAATTTGGTTTTTTCATACCCTAAACACTACAATTAATGTGGTTTGTTCAGATGAGTTACACTACATAAGGCATCTTTTTTATCACTTTGTATGCAATACATGCAACAATCTGCATCAGATTGTGAAATCCACATAACTTCCATTTGAACATAACATATGTGTTCTATAATTAATATAGTATTACATCACTAAACATACTAATTAATGAAATCCAAAATGGAAAATAGGCAAGTACAAAATAAAACAACCAAAAATCCATAGCTAAATAACAAAAATAAATGTTAGTGTGAAATCAATAATCGTTTTAATAAATAAAAGTTGTGTAAAACACTCAATCTTGTCCATCACCCATTTGACATCTTTGTTTGACTGAATGGGTAAATGTAAATGTGTTCAAGCCTTTCAGCAATTTCTACAACAATAGATAAATGATACAATTATTGTATAAAAAACAAAGTATATAATAAAGATATGTAACGTTACTTCTTCCACACACTAAACATATTGAGATTGACCTTCAATTCATTCGCAAGAAGGTTCAATGGGGCCACATCTGAGCCCACTTGACATCTTCACATAGGGCTTACCACGTGTTCTATTCTTGATTTCGATTCGAGTCTAAGTATTTGCAATCCTCCTCCTTAGACTAAGGGGGTATATATTAGAGTAGATTATAATTAATATTTTGGAAGGATTATAATGTAAATTATGTACTCAGCCAAATTCTATTAATATCATTAAAGATATAAGTTTGCAATCTATGCCTAATAGTTTGTTACCTATGCTCACTAATACCTTTATGATAATTATGACATCAGCTCAATAGAAGCTTGAATCGAGTGAGCTAAAACGAGCTTGAGCAAGAGTTGGAGCTTTAAAGCATAGTCACATAAATCGCTGTTCGCTTCGGTACAAAAACGCAGTTCGGGTACGCGGTTCGATGGCTTCAACGAATTCGGTACGAAGGGGGATAGGTTCAATTCGATACACGCTCCAGTTGTACTCCATTAAAAACAGTTAAATGTCATATTAACAGCTAGTTAAATGATTAACAACAGAAATTTAAGTGAAATTTAAGTCATAAGCTGATTAAAATAATAATAGTAGCTACAAAAACTAAAAATCTCAAAAACACCAAATAGAGTAACAGTTGTTGAACTAATCTTGTAATATTAAATAGTTTAAGGGTTTAAAGTTAAAAAGTTTAGTTTTAATTGTTTTGGATTCATTTAATTGAGGTTTTAAAGTTTAAAGTTAGATTAGGTTTTGGATTGAATTGTTGTATTACCGCGGCTGCTGGCACAGAGTTAGCCGATGCTTATTCCCCAGATTGATATGTTTGACTTTTTGTGTTTTGTGCCTAGGTAAGCCTAGCAACATGGGTGGATTAGGTCGGATTGAGTAACATGTCTGAACAGGTGAGGGCCATGATGTGTTTTAAGTAAAATTAGTTTGTGTCTAAATAGGAAAATCAATTTAGTTCAAGTTAAAATAGGTTATAAGTAAACAAGCAGTTTATTTGTATAATCTTTATTAATTTTATCATCAAATATATTGTTGGTGATTCTTACTCGTTTGAGTCTATTTTATTCTTATATTTTTAGGTTACTCATCTTCACCAGCAGTGTGTTAAGTTGTTTACTCATCTCAACCCATTCAATGTTACAATGCTACCAATTTCAATCCAAAATAAAATAACTGCTCACCCAAACCGATTGCCAGAGAGTCAAAGATGACCAGGAAATAAATCTTGAAAGAACAGGGACAAATCACCATTAATAGCATCAAGTGTAAAACTAGTGAACAATCATACACGATATACTTCAAAAGTCGTAGATAATAAAATTCTGACACATATATCCAAATTGTTTTTCATAAACTTCAACATCAAAAACAGAAATGGTGATTTTTATTGTTGCATACTAATGAACGAGTGAAATTTAAATAGTCACAGACCTTTGGGGGAGCATGCATTGACATAATATGATCAATAGTTCCACAAGGAGACCAATACCATCTAAAAAGGGAATTATGGGCATGATTAGTGTACAATACAAAATCAATTAAACATTAGTCATGCCTACATGAGTCTCAATAACTAACCTTCAGTTAAGAGTTCCCTTGCCAAATTCATCTAGTAAGCATAATGACCGAGAAGTAGCATGTCTGTAAAATTTCTAGCATCAGTATCAACTTCAAACATATATTTCTTGGTCGAATTGGTAAGATCACATCAGTTCCATAAAAGATACCTTAGCATCATTCCAACTTGGTATAAATCAAATCATAAATGTAGATTGTTAAGTAGTCATAAACCGTATATTAGTAAATATCAATTTAAGTTTATTATGACTGAATATAAAAAAGAAAAGGGAAAATAAAGCCCAACATATCAGTTAAACCCACTTTTAACTGCTACCTGCAATTTAATCAACAGCATGATCAGGGTGCTATAAAAAATTTAATATTGATAACAAATTTTGATCAATGTAACCATGTTCAGCACGCTTTATTTGAACTCAATGTGTAAGTTTATATGAAACACATACATACAAACAAACTAACTTACCCGGTATATTCCCACTTTTCAGTAGGGTCGGGGGGGGGGGGGGGAAGGATAGACACAAACCTTACCCTATCCCAGTTGGGATAGAGAGGCTACTCCGAAGGAGTCCCCGACTCAAAGTTATCGTTTGAAGTTGATCATCCCAACATTTTAACGTTATTTTCACAAAATAAGTAAAATAACGTTAAAATTAGTGCAATTTTACTTTGGCCCCTTAAAGGCCCACACATATATACATTATATGTGTACACCGCAAATGGGCCCACACACATACATATAGAAAGACATAATATAAAAAAATAGAAATAACCTGCTTTATATATATATGCTTTTGTCTGAATAATTAGATCCTGTAATGATATGAACATTTCCTGGAATGAAATATGAAAATGTAGTAAAGAATTGATACGATGTAATAAACAGTCTCTAAATCCAATAAACCAAGAAACATTGATAGCAATCCATATTACCCTGATCCATAATCATTGTATCAATAGAAATAAATGTGCCAACTGTCATTTCCTGCAAAACATGTCTGGTCATAGAATTGGCTAAATGTTAATCCCTACTTACATACATATGAATGGCTTAAGCAGTTTCTTACGAAAAGCACATCTTGAAGGGTTGCACAGATGTATTTTCGTAACAGAAAAAGGTAAAATAAAATTCTGACCTTCCGTTACGAATATCAAGCACAGCTTCAGCAGTCAACGTTGGCCTTACATAATTGTTTTGACGTGCAACCAATGCCAATGACAAAAAGCTACACAAGCATTGGCAATCATAGTCAATAACAAAGTAAAGATAATGTTACAAAAGCTATGGAAATGAAGAAGAAAAAGGATCAAAAGAATAAGAAAATATCTTACCAGTCAGGTTCTGCTGCAAAATTGATTCCCTTGAGTAGATGCATCGAGAACTCAAGAATATGAGACACCAAGTCCCTTGTGATAGCTCTCCATGTCTAGAGGAGAATCAGATAAATAAAAACATATTCAAGAAATTGTTTATTAATAAATAAATATATATATATGTGTGTGTGTGTGTGCGCGCACGCGCGTGTGCGTGTGTATAAACATGTACACTCAAACCACAACAGTAACCAGAGATGCACATATAGGTTAACCAGACAGTCTGGGAGTAACTAGTTTATTAGCTATCCCAATCAGTTTAAAAACTGGTTAGGGTTAATAATTGTTTTTTCAAAACAGCAAATCCTAACTAATCATATAACCAACCGGTTAACCAGTAATAACATTTTTTTACCACTAGATCAGTTAGCTTCTTGATGTAACTTTAAAACAATGAGCAGCATCAATGAATTTGTACACTCATTCCTCTGGTTTCAAGCCTCTGTGTATAACTTTAATCAAATGTGTGTGTGTGAATACAGGGAAGTTACAGGGTTTGTCTTTTTAATACCTAGGATTTTGTGATATATGTCTTTTTAACTCATAACCTGTATTAGTCAGTATATCCTGATCATGATTCAAATTTATTTTTGTTCCTTAGTTTCATTTCCTTAAAGTGTTATGAGAACATCAAACATGTTAAAAGAAACATAGTATACCTTTTTGATTTATATAAACAACTTGTGGAAGCAATTTATCTCTATATAGGTAAGGAAGGCGTGCAAGTTCCAATGACGACACCTGCATGTTAAGCAGTGATATAATCATATAAACACTACAGACACAATCATCATTTACATCCAATCAAAAGCAGTCATCATTTGCAGAATTTATTGACTGCAATCATAAATTTGATAGAATTATGTAATTAAAGACCTCTCAATGGATACTTACAACTGTGCCATGCTTGTTCATAACTAAATATTGAACTCTTCATAAGCTTTACAGCAGGCACTTCTCTTGCACCATCTGTGTCACTTACACGAGTAAATTATATGATCCACAAGCTCAATGTGCAAAAAAAACTACAAAGAATTTATAATATTACCGTTCTGTTGTAAAGCAACTGAAAGAGAGTCTTCACTCTTAGTACTTGTGTATATGACCAAGGGCTTAACCTGATACTTGACTGAGACATGATAAATTATATGATTAAAGTTAGAAAATGATTCATAATGTGAAAAGGGGAGAGACGACCACATCCTCCCAATATTGGAAAATGAAAATGCAAATCTGATTGATGAGCTAATAAAAGTGGCTTCATTTTGGATGAAATATTGTATGTAAAACTATCTTTTACACATATCAAATAGAGGAAAGTCTGCAGTACCGTCTTCCCAAAGTTCCAGCACGTGGAGTTCACGTGTAAGACAATCATAGTAGGAGATTCGAGCTATGATAGCATAATTTCCATAATGAGTTAACTCCACTATGAAATTACAACGCACAATCAATAAATCAAACATCAGCAGTTCAGCACCAAGAACGCCTAACTAATCAACAACCAGGAATAAAGCAATTAAGAGATTACAGTGCACACTCAATAAATCAACAATCAGGAGCAAAAACGCCTTATTAATTCTCATAACATATAAGAGCAGTTGAGAAATTAACAAACAATGACAAGAAAAAGATGAACAGGCATGAAAAAATAGGTTAACAAAATGTGCAGATTCATGTAAGAAACAACCTGATCGGACGAATATTGTACGATTACGAGTCACAGGTAGAGAATGTCGTAGAAAATTGGTTACCAAATGTGCAGATTCATGTAAGAAACAACCTGATCGAACGAATATTGTACGATTACGAGTCACAGGTAGTGAATGTCGTAGAACACACCTGATGCACAGACTCTGTTTCGTCGACCTCCTCCATTGCACCAAGCGATCGAGGGGGTGAACTGCTGAATTGAAAGGATCGCAAAGGCTTTGTGCCTGTTTGTGACGTTGGGGACTTGGGTTTAAAGAGGGAAAGGGAGTCGGTTCATTTTTTTTTTTTTTAAATGGTGCTGTAAAGTGACGCTAGTTAGCAATTATCTTTATTTTTTTAATTATTGTTAAAGATTGTTATTATTCTTATTTTCTTTTTTGGCTCTACGCCATCTTACCGAGTTTTATTAACGAAAAAAATAATAATTTGAAGATAGAAGATGAAAAAAGAAGATGAAGATATAATTTTATTTCATATTTTAGAGTTCGAAAGAAAATAAATGATTTAACGTATATTCGGGTTAAAAAATATATACAAAGTTACAGTTACCCTCGTTTTTAATACAAGTTAAATAAATAAACTAGTAAAGTGGAAGACAAAACTTTTTATTTCTCTCATTTTTACTTCCTTACGTTTTGAAACAAAATTTATGATAGAAAAATATTAAAACTCTTCATTCCACCACCTTGTGTCTTTTTTAGTAAAAACTTATAAACAAAGTTATTTTTTAGCTCTATTCCTTTTTTTTTTTTTTGTAATTTACATCAGTTAGACTAGTCTAATTTTAGTTTGAGTTTGGTGTATAAATGGTTTGTTGTTGATTATTTTTTTAACAATTTGCAAGGTCTGTTTTGTTTTAATAAATTTATTTTTCGTTAATAAAAGCATGTCGGGTTATATAACAACTCATGTCAAGTGGCAGGTTGGGTCATGCGTGACAGCTCATGGTTCGGGCCATGGGTTGGTTCAATGCAAATTAAAAAAAGAATACGAAAAAGAAAACTCATCCAATAAATGAATAAAAATTAAAAAAGAAGAATTGATGTTACTTGTTAAATAATACATTACATTTCAGTGTTAAAGACGGTGCAATGATGGTTGAGAGAGAAGTGGTAGCTGCAAACAACGACCGATAATGGTGGTTTCATAAGAGAATTTAATGCACATGAAGATGGCTCGTCAATGTACACGACATTAGAAGATCCATCATTCCAACAACATGTTGATATACAACACGATAATAAAATAGAAAACACAATGATTATCATTTTATTATTTTGGTTACATTATGATAATAAAATAAATTATTTTTTTATGTTGTTTGTAAGACAAAAAAAACAACTGAATATAACACAACTCACATGTCAAGTTAAGTGCTTATAACTTGTTAGTCAAGTCAAATTATGTATGTGACCCATCAGGTGAGTTATCGGTACATTAAGTTATACATATTCTTAAAAAAGACATGTTTGCCCATGACAATCTTATTTTCGATTGGACTAAGTGGATCCCAAACATGGTTTTTTTTTGGAAAGCATGTTTAGATAGAATCTTGTCCAAAACGACCTTGGCCATGAGAGACATTTCTATTCGTTCAACTATTTTGCGATGATTGCGGTGATGCAATTGAATCAACCGATCATTTATTGATTAATTGCATGTGGAGTTTGGTGAATTCTTAGTGCAAAATTGATATTAAAGTTAAGGACAATTAAAGGGCACTAATCGGATTAGATAGAACATTCGGCTTGACGGTTTGGGTCTTGTAATGTTCATCACATAATAACAGTGAGATAAATTAAGTTAATAATTAAAAAAATCGTCATAAAGAGTTCGGAGATGCGGATTGAATTCTCATTTAAGTTTTTATGAATTTCGGACCAAACGGGAGTCAAGGGGGTCTCACCCCCTTGCGGGGACCTAGAGGATCCGCTCCTTGTGTTGTCCAAGGGGTTGTGGCGGTCCTCTGGCTAGCCAGGGGCAGTGCCCTGAAAACCTAAATGAAATTTGGGAAGAAATATTCATTTTGAAAATTGATTTTAACACGATCCTATAAAATCCAAGCATTGGTTGTCGAAAAGTCTCTAACAAAGATTGTTTAATCCATTCAAGTTGACAAACTGTTGGGGAAAATTACAGTAAGGATTCACCATTAAAATATTAATGAGTTCACCCTGCTTTTAAGCCTTCAAAAAAAATTTCTTGCTAACGCTTCGATACACGGTGGGTTCCAGTGAACCCACAAATCACTACCTACATCCACCATTGGTTTCCTGTTAACTAAGTGGCTGTTTGTTTTTTCAGAGGTAAAATGTCTGCAGTCTGCGGACCACATCTGCAGACATCTGCAGCAGAAGAGGTGGACAAAACATCTGCAGTCTGAAATGAGAAGACTGTTTGTTTTTTAATGTCTGCAAGCTGTTAAAATAATCAGAAATTTAAATAAACCATTTTTTAACCTACAACAGTTTTTCAATTTTGAAATTTAAATAATAGTTTAACATCTCTAAAATAACATTCATAAAACAACAATAAAACAACATTTTCTTAAAATCTTTCATTCCATATTTTGCATTAACTGCTCAGCAATTTCATCTCGTATCCGATTCATATATTCCCGATCTGAAGCACTACCATTTCCTTCAACCTCGTCTCCATCAGCATTATCATGAATGTGAGTATTTCGTAACCACACATTGGGTTGATCGTATTGTGTAAAGAATTCATCGCTCAAACCCTCTTTCCTTATGAAATTATGTAGTGCGAAACATGCAATGACAATGTTTCTTTGTGTAACTAACGGAAATGATGCCATCCTCTTCAATATAGGGAATCTTGCTTTCAATACACCAAAAGCACGTTCAATGACATTTCGTAGTTTTGCATGTGCATGGTTGAATTTTTCTTTATTGGTCAACGCACCTAAACTTGTGGCCGTCATCGCGATCCATCCTCTTAGTACATCAGGAATATCTGGCAATGCCATCCACGCTTCTCTCATGCCTGTGGACACCCCGAAAATATGAAAAGCAGCTAAGAATAGTGGATCTACCGGATCTAACCCAACCAGCTTTAACTTCTCGGAGCATACAGCAACTGTTGGCCCTTCATTGCCTTTAATCAAGTACTGTAAAGCCTTTCGCATATCATGTGCTAAATCATCAGCATTGATAGACGAGGATTTTGTGGTTTTAGATTTTTTTCTTGGATTAGACTCGGGGGTAGGCTCACGAGTAGGTTCGGGGATAGGCTCAGAAGCAGGCTCGAAATTTGGATCAGAAGTATGATCTGGAATAGGCTCAGAAGTTTGATGAGATGTGCCGGCATCATCTTCTGTGTCATGAAAAACAGAGTTTGTTAGTAGAAGTTGTTGTACACGCTGACAAGAAGATGATCCAACCATTGATGTTGTTTGGGTTGAGGTCCATTTGCAATTCCCAGTTGCAGTATTACCATCAAACAATGCAGCACATAGGTCCGGAAAAGGCAAAGGAACTGTTTTTAAAGCTCCAGCCTTTGGATGCCCCTAAACCCAATGTAAAAAAAATGGTATAAGTTTTGTGTTATGTAGATGGTAAAAAATTATATATATGAACATACCTTCTTAAATTCTTCCCATTCCTCATTAGTTAAGGTAAATGTGTTTGTTTCAGCGTTGTATATGTTGCCGGTTTTGTTTTTCAAATAGACCCAACCTATGTATTTGGCTTTAAGATTATCATATGCATTTTTCATTTGTTTCTGAGTCAAATCCAGGCCAAACTTTTCCTTAAGAACCCTTCCTAACTTGATCCATGAGTCTTTGTGCAAACTCAATCCCTTTTTACCCACACTGTTTATCTCTTCAATGCAAGTCTCTAATAAGCATTTTATATGCTCATTAGACCATTGTTGTTTCTCTCCCATTTCTAGTAATCGAGAAACAAATGAAAGTTACAATATAAAAACGAAATTAAAAAAACATAGACACAATGATTACTGATATAAAATTCAAAGCAGAAAGCTTCTTTTGCTACTTGTTTTTAAGTTGCAAAAAAAATGATAACAGCCTTATGCAGTTCATATCCAAAGCCCAAATCATGAAACCTTTGAATTTTAAGATCCATGTGTTGTGCACCTCACATGACGCCTTATGCAGCTCATATCCAAAGCCCAAATGATAACAGTAGTACATTCTGGACTAACAATTTAACCATGAATAATCCTAACCTTTACTTGCATTAACAATCCTTGTTGCAAAATCATAAAAAAAATGCACTCGATTTACACTTTGCCACTCGATTTTGCTTGTGCGTTCTCCCATTTTATTTATAATTAACATTCAAATAAGGGTGTCATTCAAATGAGTTGAACCCTAATCCTCAATTTCAGCCACATAATCCCAAAAACAATCAGAAAAATTAGAACCCTAATCCCTAAAATTGTTGGGCCTCCATGTCAAAACCAAAAAAAAATAAAGATTTCAAGAACAAATGAAGGAAATTACTAACCTGTAGCGTGAGAAAAAAGAGGTGGAGGCCGCGCGACTGACGACGGGAGGCGGAGGGATGGCGACGGGAGTGCTGAGGGCGGCGACGGGAGTGCTGGAGGCGGAGGGTGGCGACGGGAGTGCTGGAGGCGAACGGTGGCTGTGGAGAGGAGAACTGATGAAGCGTGAATGAAGAAGCTGACCTAATTCAGATGAAGAAGAGGTGGGGAAGTGGTAAGAAGTGCTTGGACCATGTCTTCCTCAAGAAGAGGCCGGGAAGACCTTTTTTAATGAAATGTCTTCCAAAAAACAAACGCACTGCAGAGGTTAACCTCTTCCCGTGGTCTGCTTGGCGCAGACATAAGAGCTCAGGAAGAGCTTTTTCAAAAAAACAAACAACCTCTAAATTGTAAATCTTAGTGGTAATCTCTACTCATACCAATCTTATAGTGGTATTTCCTTATCACTGAGTGAAGAAGAGTAATAAAACATATTACCTTGGATGCATATATTTTTGAAAATTTACATTAAATTTAATTCGATTAATCCCTATTAGTTGCTAGTTAGTTCCAACACTTAATTAGCAGTTGGGTCGAAGTGACCCGGCCAAACGTTACGCTCTTGTAATTTTTAACATCAAACAAAAAAAAGAAACAGTAAATAAATTTATAAAAACTGAACCGCCAAAATATTAAACCGCGACGAAGATGAAAATAAACTTGTCATAACCGTATTGTTAGAATAAATAAATAAATAATTATTATATGACACTCATTATTATTTAATTAATAGATCAATTACTTAAATATACTTATCAGATAGATAATTATTTGATGGACATAATTATTCTTATTAATCCTAATTAAGGTTTCCCTTAGGTGTATATAAAAAGTTAATTAAGGCTCATAATCATGGTTGCTTAACATCACTTACAAGTCCCTAATGTCTAGAATTTGTGATCTTTATAGAGTCTCTCTATAAACCATCCTCACCATACACCCTAAACAACTCGTCAGATTTGTTTACAAGAATCATGTCAGGAATCAACAATGTTTTTACAGGATTCATAGGTTTCATCTGATCTATCTATTTACTATTATGTGATTCGTATACATGCTTATGAACTAGCCATAGGAATCGATCAACACATATATTCAGATTTAAGAGAATATTATGTTATAAAATTTACGCAAGATTAATTATTATCTTACTCACGAGGAATTCTGCACATGGTAACCTGTAATAATAAAATTTATTGCAGTGCGCAACAAGAATTAACATTTTACACATAAAATGATATATGATCTTGAGTTTTAATGTTTCTCACTTTGTACAAAGATGCATGAATTAATAGGAAACTCGCACACATGATAATTAACAGGAAATCATGAATGTGTTATAAAAACAAACAAACAAACAAACTTACCCAGTATATTCCCACTTTTCAGTAAGGTCTGGAGGAAAGGATGGACACAAACTTTTCCCCTATTCCAGTTGGAATAAAGAGGCTGCTTCGAACTAGTAATCGACTCAAAGGTTTCGTTTGAAGTTAATGATATGAATGTGTTATAAGATGGTGCAAAAAGTAGTGCTCATGAAACCAGCATAGACTCCTATGTTCAGTAATTCTAGCGCTGTCTTCCAATGTCTCTGAAATTATCAACATAGTACAAGATACAAAATCAATAAAACAAAAATCAACCAATTTAAAAATATCTAATAAAAAAGACAAATATGATATATGTTTTTAACTCAAATAATAAATTATGAACTCTTAATCAAACTTTAAAAAAAATAAAAGAATATGTTTTGCGATTGGATATATCTTGATTGGTTGGTCTGGTCAGGTCAGGTCGGATGAGTCACGTGGGTCTAGCATTTGAGTCACGTTTTTATTTAGGTTATGCATGAAGCTTTTCATTGTTGAATGAATCTTAGTAGTGTAGTCGTGAACTCACCTCTGTTCCGGGCCTATTTTATTAGGGTGCACAAATTTTTTGTATATGTGTATATGAAGAGATTAATTCAAATGCAAACCAACAAGTTGCTATGAACTAAAAAAATCATTTATAAATACATTATTTAATGCGTACAAAAGTAATTTCCTTTAAAGTATAGAAAGTTGCTTACATGCCCTTTAAACTAGAGGTGATCATCGGTTCGGTTAACGGTTTATTCAGTTCGGTTTTCAATTTTTTTCCCCTATCCAAAAACCGAACCGAATTCGAGAAGTGGTTCAGTTTGGTTTTGGTCAAAACCGAACAAGCCGATTAAAAACAAAATAAACCGGTTAAAAACCGAATAAACTGATCCAAATAAACCGAATTTAAATGAATAAACCAATTAAAAACCAAATAAACCGAATTCAACCTTATATGTTATTAATAAAATAATAAATTTAACTATGAATTCGGTTTAATTGGTTGACCGAATAAACTTAATTCAAAAAAAGTTGAAACCAAAAACCGAACCGAAAACCAAAATTCGGAATTCGGATACGGTTAGGAATATAGTTTGGTTTTTTTGAAATCCCCTATGTTAATATTTAAATTCACTAGGGCTTTCTTTTCCAGGCTCGTTCTTTACACCTTAATTCTCAGAGTCACCTGTAGTGAACTAGTGATAGTGGTTAAGTTTGAGTCTATTTATTGGTCATGTGAGTATGAATGAATGAATGAATGAAGTAGCTTTCTATATATCCATAAATAATTTGCAGAACTTGACGATTGATTATTATAGAATTGGATCAGGCAAACAAATTAAGACACGGTTTTGTGTGACAAATCACTTGTCACGACTAAAGTTTTTATTAGCATCAAAAGATACAAAGGCCCCTAATTATGTATATGTATTTGAAAACAAACCTAGCTTGGAAAATAAGAAAATTAACTAAAGTAAAACTCTAACTCCTAATCATAATAAACTCAAAATAAAATACCTAGCATTATAAATATATAAAACAACTTTTGCAAGGTTTCATTACAATTTGATGATTACACTCCACTCTGTGTGTTCTTCCGAGCAATGAGATCCATCATGTGGAGTTTGCCAAAGACCATATCTCAGAGTCAGCTCCAACAATGGAAGTTTAAATATGGTTATGAGGTAATTAAAACTCAAAAGAACCAAAAGATAAATCAGACTTTTCACACATTTTTAAATTAAAAATAAGACTTTTTTAATACATTAAAAATATTTTAATATTAAAAAAAAAACTTTTTTAAAAAAACCAAATTATTATAAAATATAGAATTTTTAAAAATAATTTTACAAAACGAAATATTTAAAGATACAAATTTTGAAGCTATTAGTGTTTAATAAAATAATATAATTATGATTTAATCTATGAAATTGTATTTAATTATATTTTATATTAAAAAATCATCTTATATAGAGTATAGAATATTTTTAAAAATAATTTTACAAAACGAAATATTTAAAGAAACAAATTTTGAAGCTATTAGTGTTTAATAAAATAATATAATTATGATTTAATCTATGAAATTGTATTTAATTATATTTTATATTAAAAAATCATCTTATATAGTTTAAATTTTTATTGAAAACTATTAATTAATAATATTTTTTATTCATCCCGTGTAATACACATGGTACTAACCTAGTATTATAAATATATAAAACAAATGTTGCAAGGTTTCATGAATAAATCTTCTATGAAAGTTACAATTTGATGATTACACTCCACTCTGTATGTTCTTCTGAGCAATGAGATCCATCATGTGAGTTTGCCAAAGACCATATCTCAGAGTCAGCTCCAACAATGGAAGTTTAAATATGGTTATGAGGTAATTAAAACTTAAAAGAACCAAAAGAGAGTTAATTGCAATTTGCAACCCTGTGGTTTAATCCTTACCACAAGTTGCAACCCTCCTTTTTTATTTTCGCAACTTGTAACCCTATGGTTCTAAAACACCTGCAACATGCACCCTTACAATTAAATTTAACATAACTCTGTTTGTTTTTTAAGGGTAAAATTGTAATTTTAAAATATTTAACAACAAAAATGATTTATCCATATGACAACAACCATTTTAAGTGCAACCATTTTATTGACTTTAAAAGTCAAAGCCGTGGCAACATGGGATAGTTCCTTGACATCATATATGTATATATACAAACAGGGATGGTATGGTTGACTTTAAAAGTCAAAGAAGGGGCATTATGGTCCCCCATCTGTAATGTACCGAAAACAAAAAATACAATTGAGATTATCTGTTGACAACATAACATTAAATTTATAAAAGATTCATATCATCAAATTTATAAAAGATTCACTATAAATAACATCAAATTCATAAAACATTCACTATACATAACATCAAAAACTCATAAAAGATTGTTATGACATCATAGTAAACATCAAAGATTGTTAACTTGTTGTGAATCTTGACTGGGCTGTGGTGCACTTTGTGTATCTTGTTGGCTTTCTTTTCCACCTTGACCTTTGCAGGTTCTCGAATTATGTCCCTTATTGTTACACTTTCTACATGTTGTCGTGTTTCCTTTTCTTGTCATTTTACCTTTCGATGAAAACACTTCTTGAATTTTTGATAGATGGTCGTGAGATATGAATTGCAAAAGGACAAGTGGGTTTAGTCTTTCTTTTGGTAACTTTCTTGGATTGATCAATTTTTTCACTAGTTAAAGACTCCCTTAAACCCTTTCGATGTTCACCAACATCCAAATTTGGTGATGAACCCAAACAAATTATCCTATACCGTAGTGCTTCATTTTTCCCGATATAAATCTGTCTTCTTGAATGAAGGGCAAACTTCTTCACCATGTCGTTCAACTTTTGTTTATCTTCAATTAATTGTCCTAAGTAAAATGGATTCACTGATGCATCAATTCCAATGGAGCTCATTTTCTTTTTTCTAATAACTTTCTTATGAACCTTTTTTAAAGTTGTGGACTCCAAATCATCATCACTATTATTGTCAAAATTTTCAAGGTCAACTTTGATGTTATTCTCCTCAGCAGAATCATTGTCACTAACATCATCATCTAGATTTTCTTCATCAAAATCTACGCAAGACCTAAAATGTAGCATGTCAACTTCTACATCTTCCACCTGATTATCTTCATCTTCAATATAATCAGGATCATCTTCATCATCTGATCCACTTTGACTAACTTCTATCTCATTTCCAATTGCAAGTATAGGACTAGATGGATCGTCTACATCTAATGACATTGTCAACATAGTTGAATGTCGATGTTCAACATATATTTCAATTAGCTTAGTACCCCCTCTTACATGATCACACAAACTTTTAAAATCACTATCACTATTTAACACATTAAGACCCAAATCCAAACAGACATAAGGAATCTTGAAAAAGTAGTAAAAAATCATATCAGTATGATATTCAATCTTATATAACATTTCATTCAACACATCGCTTCCAAAATCTTCGTAATCAACAGTATCAATGAAAGTGGTCTTGCCATTTTTATATTCCATATCAGGAGACTTAGTAAACTGTCCTCCATGAAAAATTTTTAATGTAAAAAACGTGGGTGTGTCCACTGTAATCAAAAGAGTAAATTTTGTTTACTAATTGTTAAATAAACACTATAACTGATGCTTCATGGTAAAAAAAAAGTAGAAGACTTACAATATATGGTATATGGGTCGTAATCCTCATGTTGCCCACGTATCCTCCAAAATCTACCAGCCATGTGAGGATGCTATCAAACAAATTATGATTGCTCCTATCAAAAAAAGTATACCAATTATATTTCTTGTCATGCTTATGCGACATCTTTGTTGTTTATGTGCACCAAAAGAATTATCATAAAACCAATGTGTCATACAAACACAAATGAATAACTAAAAAGTCTAAAATAGATATTGATGGCCCCAAATCGAATACTGAACAAATGAATAATTCAAATGGATATATGAATTATTCAAATTGATATTTAATAGCTCCTATTAAAATGAGAGCAAATAAGATTGAGAGCATATAGGGTACCTGTGCAGCAGTGCGTCACAATGAAAGCAAATAGTATTCGAATGTAGTGGTCAGCAAACTTCAAAACTCAAACAACAACCATTAGGGTTTTCAACTTTTAAAGGATTTAAAAATATAAAAAAATAAATATCTTTAAGATTACAATTTTACCCTTAAAAATCAAACAGAGTTATGTTAAATTTAACTGTAAGGGTGCAGGTTGCAGGTGTTTTAGAACCACAGGGTTGCAAGTTGTGAAAATAAAAAAGAAGGGTTGCAAAATGTGATATGAATTAAACCACAGGGTTGCAAATTGCAATTAACTCACCAAAAGACATAAAACACTGGCTACCTGATGCCAGTCTAAAAAATCTTACGAATGTAAGAAAAAACAGTGGTGATTCTCCTTCACCTGCTAATTGAATTAGAAAATATGAAAGAAAAAAAATTATATGAATGTAAGAAAAAAGAGGTGATATTTGTAACTTACCACCCCATGATGGTACATAATTTCCTTTGGCTAGTGCCTTGGTGGTGGGACTGCTAGAGTGTTGACTAACAAGCACATCTTCAAGCAAGCTGCTAATAAGACCCGATTAGCAAACATGAGAAATTAAGAGGTGATAGACGACACCTTCATATTCTAAGCAAATATCCATAAAAAAAGTAATGTTGAAAAAGTTTATGATGCTATTCTTTTTTTTTTTTTTTTTTTTTTGAACGGCAATTTGGATCACTGACGGGTCATAGACCCACCCGATCATATCCACACCCCATAGGAGGAAACCCACCATAGGTGAGAGAAAATCCCCTAGCCTAGCATGGAACCCCTATTTTGTCCATGCCAGGACTTGAACCCGTGACCTCCCCAATATTGAAGTCACAGGGTACCTCCCCTCAACCGCTTGAGCTAAGGATCATTGGTTAAGAGGTGATAGATAACACCTTCTTTAGTGTCACATCCAAGAATCTAATATTAGAAAATTGGAATTTTGAAAAAACTTATTCCATTAGTCTGCAATAAGAAAGTTCATGTCTTGCATGGGTTCAAGGGAGGGGCCAGATCGCTAATCTAATGTATGCAGCCTGACCCTACACATTTGTGCAAAAGGCTATTTCCCATGGCTTGAACCAATGACCTCAAGGTCACAAAGGAGCAGCTTTATCACTTGCTCCAAGACCACCCCCTCTACATAAAATATTATAAAAATATAAAACAAATGTTGCATGGTTTCATGAATCATTCTACTATGAAAGTTACAGTTTGAAGATTACACTCCTCTCTGTTTGTTCTTCTGAGCAATGAGATCCATCATGTGAGTTTGCCTAAGACAATATCTCAAAGTCAGCTCCAACAATGGAAGTTTAAATATGGTTATGAGGTAATTAAAACTTAAAAGAACCAAAAGACATTCTACCTGATGCCAATCTAAAAAATCTTACGAATGTAAGAAAAAGCAGTGGTGATTCTCCTTCACCTGCTAGTTGATTTAGAAACTATTGAAGAAAAAAATTATTATGAATGCAAGAAAAAAGAGGTGGTATTTGTAACTTACCACCCTATGATGGCACATAATTTCCTTTGGCAAGTGCCTTCGTGGTGGGACTGCTAGGCTGTTGACTAACAAGAGCATCTTCAAGCAAGCTGCTAATAAGACCCGATTTGTGAACATGAGAAATTAAGACGTGATAGACGACACCTTCACATTCTAAGCAAATGCCCATTAAAAAAGTTACGTTGAAAAAGGTTATGATATTATGAGAAATTAAAATGTGACAGACGACACCTTAATAATCTAAGCAAATATCCATGAAAAAGTAGTGTTGAAAAAGGTTATGATGTTATGAGAATCAACAAACGTAAAGCACGAAAAAATAATCACCTTTGAAAAACTATGATCACCTCAAGCTTACCTTCTGCACTTTAAGAAGCTTCAATGCTTTTTGTGTCTGAAAAAGAGAGAATTAAAGGCAAATCTAAGCAAATATCCATGAAAAAGTAGCGTTGAAAAAGGTTATGATGTAATGAGAATCAACAAACGTAAAGCACGAAAAAATAATCACCTTTGAAAAACTATGATCACCTCAAGCTTACCTTCTGCACTTTAAGAAGCTTCAATGCTTTTTGTGTCTGAAAAAGAGAGAATTAAAGGCAAATCTTAATAAGTAGGATTGGCTTCACATTCACATGGAGCCTTGCAGCAAATCACATGTAATATATTCTCTTTATTTTGTTGTCATATCTACTTAAAATCCTATAATTATCAAAAGCAGCAATTTGCATTCTTAATTCACACCATGATCGGCGAACACATTCAGGTCAACCCAATGATCTTGTAGAGGTTTCATGCAGTATTTCCCTTTCACCAATAATATATCAATGCACTATCTTCTTGATCATACTTATTTCTCTACAATTAACAAAATAAATTGAACATTACGTATCTGCCAATTAGGTTAAAAATAAATAATAAATCCTGGAACATTTTGAAAGAAAGTTGCATGCAATAATAAATACGTATTTCCCTTTTACAAGCTGTAGCAACCCCCAAAGCTTAGAAAAACAACCTGGAACATTTTTGAAAGAAAGTTACATGCAATTCAAACCCATAAAACATAAATAATAAATCCAGGTAGCTAGAATGAAATCATATTTAGAAGAGACCTTGGTATACAAATTTGTGTTCCAAGCAAACAACTCATGAACTTTGAATGTCTTGAAATATGTTTTCCAATTAAGGCCATCCAGGCATGTGCAGCAGAAGCATTCTGCTTAAGTATGGTTTTGAGATCGTTAGAGATTGCTGTCGATTTTTCTTTATCAGCAAATGATGAAGGGGCTTCAGGACCTGTGATTTTAAGGTCAATGTGATCACTTACCAGGAAAGCTCGGCATTGGATCTATCACAAACAAGGAAACAAATTATTAATCACACTAATATGATACAAAGAGAAAGAGACAGTATGTCTATTATATTAAACACAAGTTAAATTAAAGTTTTATAAGTCATGAGGAGCATCACAAGTGTCTGTGTAGTATTCAGAAGCGCATTGATCATAGGATGAACGATTTTAATGAACAAATAATATAATTTCAACGCTGGAGATCAAGAGTTTAGAAAGAAATTAAAAGGCAGGTAAGAACAACACAATAATTAACGCACATACTTGATTACTATCATCGAATGGAGCCAGCTATCACCGGTTGAACTGCATATCTCCGGCGGCCTAAGATACACACGGATCTCCGGTTGAAATTGCAGATCTCCGTCCGCCACTCATATCACCAGGTCAGCGATCAGAGTGAAATCAGTGTGTGCGTTGGGGATTTGAGCATTCTAAATTGAGGATGATGATTATAAGAGTTATATGACGATTCGGAAATCAATTGTATGAAGATTTGGTGAAGATTTGAGAAGACGATTCGTTAGTGTTCTGACAGGAATGAAGATCACGCCGGATTTTATGGCGTACGGCGTAGCAAGGACGACGGTTCAAAACCCGACGGTCAAAAAATCCAGTAACAATAAAATATAATTTTAACCAGGTGCGTGAATTAAATCAAAATATCTTTTTTTTTTTTGAACAGCAATTAAATCAAAATATCTGATCAATAAATTTTTGATTTTACTCGTCGATGGTATGCAGGAAAAATCACAAATAATTAAATTAAAATATTAAACACCACACTATCTTAAATTAGAGTAGTTAACACTATCTTAAATTAAGTTAGAGGTGTTAAGTTACAGGTAACAATGCGCAATTAAATTTAGAGATAAGCTAAAAGTAAAAATAACATTTATAAAGTTTAGAGATAAATTTAAAACCTAATAACAGTCATAAAAATGATAAAACATATGTGTATAAGTTAAGATTTAAAAAAAAAACTAAATTTCAGTTCAACCGGTCCGGTCAATATCTTGATTCATCTTTTTAAAAAGATAAAACGAACATTAAACCCGTATGTGCCACCTAGAAAGTCATTAAACCCGAATGTGTCACCTATTATTTATCAAATTGAATACAGCTATCGATAGCATTGGTAGGATAAAAATGAAAAAAAAATATCAATATAGACTAGTATTTAATTGGAAAAATAAGCTTGAAAACTAATTTTTATATAAACTAAAAATTTGACATGTTCAAATATATGTCTAAATATACGAATGATGAACATCTTGTAATCTTTTTGCAATTTGCAAGAGTGAAGTTTTTCAATGGTGTGTTTTAATTGTTTTCATCTTTCATACTCAATTATACTTAACATATAAATTATAATTCCTAGTACTGATTATTATAAATTATATGTCTAAACATAAGAATGATGAACATCTTGTAATCTTTTTGCAATTTGCAAGAGTGAAATTTTTCAATGGTGTGTTTTAATTGTTTTCATCTTTCATACTCAATTATACTTAATATATAAATTATAATTCCTAGTACTAATTATTATTAACATGTATGTTTATAATTACGATGGATTTTTTCAAACTCGTTCAGTTTTGAGGTTAGTAGACTCTATGATATTTGCAAGAAGACAACTTCCACTGTTTGCTTATTTTATTTTTGTGATGACAATAAACAAAAGTGAAGGTAAATCACTATCAAAAGTCAACTTGTATTTAAGAGATCCAGTTTTAACACATTATCAATTGTATGTTGGATCATCCATAGTAAAAAACAGGGACGGACTTAAAATTATAATTTTCGATAAAGATGAAAATGTTATGAATACAACAATAAATGTTGTGTACAATTAACTATTTGAAAGTTTATGAACAAATTCCTGTATATTTTTGGATAACTTTATTATGTTTTGTGTGATATAAAAATTGATATGTTAAAAATAGTAATTTTTAAATTGTTTAGAATTGTGTTTTCAAGATCATATCATTTATTTTGTTTCAAAGTACACTATCACGTATTATTTTACTGTTTTTTAATGATTGAATTTATAATTTTTCACATCCATTGTAATTATATATCATATTATTAAAATCTTTTTTTAATAAATGTTGAAAATGTTATGAATACAACAATAAATGTTGTGTACAATTAACTATTTGAAAGTTTATGAACAAATTCCTGTATATTTTTGGATAACTTTATTATGTTTTGTGTGATAAAAAATTGATATGTTAAAAATAGTAATTTTTAAATTGTTTAGAATTGTGTTTTCAAGATCATATCATTTATTTTGTTTCAAAGTACACCATCACGTATTATTTTACTGTTTTTTAATGATTGAATTTATAATTTTTCACATCCATTGTAATTATATATCATATTATTAAAATCTTTTTTTAATAAATGTTGAAAATGTTATGAATACAACAATAAATGTTGTGTACAATTAACTATTTGAAAGCTTATGAACAAATTCCTTTATATTTTTGGATAACTTTATTATGTTTTGTGTGATATAAAAATTGATATGTTAAAAATAGTAATTTTTAAAGGGTGGTGTTAAACTTACACCCCAAAATAATGTCTGCACACCCCTCAAACGCCCCATAGTGGCCACTACGGGGCGTTTATGTACGAATTGTACTAGCTCGGTCAAACGACAGGTACCATGATTAGACCTAAACGCCTCGTAGTGCCCACTACGAGGCGTTTTCGTACAAGGTTCTGCAAAAGCTTCCGACATGTCAGTTGATTAGACCCAAACGCCACGTAGTGGTCACTACGGGGCGTTTAGGGTTAACCCTAAACGCCGCGTAGTGACCACTATGTGGCGTTTAATGTTTAAAACGTGACAAATAGGTTGCAACTTACGAATTCATCGTCCATATATACACACATACTGAGTTACAATATTACGCATTCTCTCGAATCACTCTCCAAATGCTTGAACCAGTTTCTCTTGTTTCGTTTAATAAATATCTACACTCTACAGCCGTATTTTTTATTTGAAATATGTCTTGGTGGGACGGAGACTTTTTCTTTGGTCAATATTCCGACGTTTTGCGTGTGGCTGAAACATATCAGGTACGAAACTGTGTATACTTGCTTTTATTGTTAATCAAATGACAAACTAATCATAATGTTTTTAAGGATGAGACTGGTGTGCAATCGTCTGAGGCGACAAATAGACCCGCATTGCCAGATCTTAACGAAGAGGTTGCGGGTCAAACTTCGTACTGGCAGTTTGATTTGAACCAGGAACCTTGCTATGATGAAGACGTTAACAGGGAATGTTACGGTGGTGAACAATCACAACCACCCCAAGTGGCTGTTAAAAAGGAAGAAGCTGACATTGTATACCAAAATATGGATTGGAATACCAATGAGGTAATATATTTTCACTTGTTTTTAGTTAGATGGACATTAGTTTAATGACAACATTGTTTTCAGATATTCATTTATGTGGAGGAGCTGATGGCATGGGTGAAAACTAGAGCCCTTGATAATGGATACATCGTAGTTACCGGACGATCTAAGAAAAAGAAGGGGACCGATGAGGTCAACAAAATCTGGCTTGTGTGTGATCGTGGTGGTGAACACAATAGTACAGCCATCTTAAGGCGTACCGGTAGCAAGAAAATCGGGTGTCCTTTTAAATTAATAGGGATATACGACTCTGATTCTTATGGTTGGAAGCTTCAGGTCAGAAACGACAAACACAACCATGAACCTGCTCAAAATCTTAAGGGGCACCCGTTTGTTAGAAGAATGTCCGAGCAGGAACAAAACATGGTGCACCATCTGACTGAGCAACACATGGACCCACGCAACATACTTTCCAGCCTAAAGAAGCATAATCCCAACAACGTCTCCATTCGTAGAGACGTATACAATGTGCAGCATAAATTTAAAAATAAACAAAAAATCGGATCAACCCCAATGCAGGTCTTAGAGAACCTGCTACATACTAAAAATTACGTATACTTTACTCGGGAAAACTCTGAAACGAATGTCGTGGAGGAGATTTTCTTTTGTCATAAAAAATCATACACCTGGTGGCGTGCGTTCCCACATGTCCTTATGATCGACGCGACTTACAAGACTAACATGTACAAACTTCCTTTTGTACAAATAGTTGGTGTTACCTCAACACACCATACGTTTTGTATTGCTCACGCGTTCGTGAGTAAAGAAAAAGAGGAAAATTATCATTGGGTTCTAGAACGAGTAAAAGATATGCTAGATAAGTGTATGGAGCCCCGCGTGATAATAACCGACAGAGACCTTGCTCTGATGAATGCATGTCGTAAGGTCTTTCCGCACGCTTCCAGGTATTTATGCAGGTGGCACATAAGCAAAAATATCGCAAAACACTACAAGGCGAGTTTTTCAGACGGTGACTGGAAAAAGTTTAAGGGTCGTTGGGGGAATTTGTGTGACTCTTCGTCGCCTGAAATTTACGACTACAACTATAACCGCCTGTACCAACAACTTGTCTCAGATAACCGTCAAAGTAAGCGTCATTCAATATCATTATCATTATTTTTGGTAAAATTACGTTTTCGTATGTCATAGTTTTTTTTTTATTTCAGGGGTTTTGAATTATGTGACTCAGACTTGGTTAAACCCATACAAAGACATGTTTGTCACAGCCTGGACTAACAGAACGCCTAACTTTGGTCAACGTACAACTAACAGAGTCGAGAGTCAACATTCAAACTTAAAAAGATATCTAAGAACCACTAATAACTCGCTCTCGACACTGGTAGGTTTTGTTGATTAAATGATAGAATTGCAGGAGGTAAACATGAAACATGGGTTTGAAACAAGTTTAATAAAGACAATGGGTCATCATAAAATACCCTTGTTTAATAACTTACGTGGCAAGGTTTCACATAAAGCTCTTGATTTACTACTTGATGAAATAAATAAGATCAAGGTTATGCGTCAAGGTAGTATGTCATGCGGCCACCAGTTGTGGACAAGTTGTGGCTTGCCATGTGCCTGTCGGATCTCAACATACGAAAATACAGGTATCAAATTACTGTAATCAATTCCTCTTTGTTTGTTTTTTACATTTTTTTTGTTGTAAACTGATTATTTTCCTTTCATTTGTATACAGACACGATTATCCCGCTTTCTGATATAGACATCTTCTGGACAAAACTTGACACTAAGTACCCGACACTTCTAGAAGACGAAGAAATCGACGTTGCAGCACAAATGGGTCTGGTGACGCAGGAAATAAATTCAAAACCTGAGTCAGTGAAAAAGAGTCTGGTTAAAAAAATACTTTCGCAGGTGTTTCCGTTTAAAAGTGAAAAGAAAACGCCATTGGTTCAGAAGGATACACGCGGACGTCCGACATTGAAGACTCAACAACAAAGGGGGAGTGAATCTAGACAAAGCGCAGTTGTCGACTCACAAGAGAGTAGTTTTCAACTTCCAAGGCATAGTTCTTTCACTCCAGCAATGTCAAACCAGCAAAGACCCGCCCTCCAACGTAGTCGTTCAACGTCTTCTAGAGGGAAAAAAGGACTCGAGACAAGTCAAGTTGACTCGGTAGTTGCCTCGCCAGTGAAACCAGAAGGAATGAACAATCTTAGACGATTTGGTCGTTACATTCCTTCAATGCTTCATTGTTATGTAAGCAACATACAAGATGTTATGCCAGATGGTAATTGTGGATTCAGGTCTTTAGCCGTTGGGTTAGGGTTCGATGAAAATCAATGGGGTTTCGTTCGACAGCAACTGTTACAAGAGGTGGACACCAATAGGGAAGCATACAGATATGTTCTTAACTCCGTTGATGAAAATTTATATGAAGCAATACGTCATAGCATAAACTGGTTTGATATCAAACCTGCACCTGAAGAACATTGGATGCTTATGCCTTATACGGGACTCGTTGTTGCACAAAGATTTGGCGTTATAGTTCACCTTATCACTCAACAAGGGTGTGTCACGTTTTTCCCGTTATGGTTAGCTCCATCGACAATACCACAACATAATGTGGTTTGTCTTCTTCATATGCCACAACATTTTGTCAACATAAGGTTGGAAGGGGATTATCCGATTCCAACTCTAAGTGCGGTCTGGAAACGTTACCGAAATGATGCGGCCGGTGCGTGGGAGCTGATTTATCATGAACGAATCCAACGGTATAGATCGATTATAGAAGCAAACAAAGAAGTATATTATCACCACGAAACTCTGTAACTGTGTATATTTATTGAATATAATTAGATTACATTACATTTATATATAATATCATTATATATAATATAAATTATATATAATAAATATTAAATATAATATAATTATATAAAACAAAATAAAAGATAATATAATTATATATATTACATTTAATATAATATCATTATATATAATATAAATTATATATAATAAATATTAAATATAATATAATTATATAAAACAAGATAATATAATAAAAGATAATATAATTATATATATTACGTTTAATATAATATCATTATATATAATATAAATTATATATAATAAATATTAAATATAATATAATTATATAAAACAAAATAATATAATAAAAGATAATATAATTATATATATTACGTTTAATATAATATCATTATATATAATATAAATTATATATAATAAATATTAAATATAATATAATTATATAAAACAAAATAATATAATAAAAGATAATATAATTATATATAAATTAAAAATTAAAAAAAAAATAAAGCTAAACGCCACGTAGTGCCCACTACGTGGCGTATTAGCATTTAATAACCCCAAAAACGCCCCCCGGTTCCCCACAAACGACCCACGCGACCTCGTTTACTCTCTACGCCACCGCCGAAGACCGTCGCTGACCGCCGCTGACCACCGATCGGAATTCGTTTGGTCCTCGTTTGCTACTTCAAGGTTAGTAATCCGACCCGTTTAATCTTGGTGGATGACCGGGGGTTGGGTTTTTGAAGCATACGGGTCCGCGGCCGGGCGTTTGGTGCACAACGGGGCGTTTGCCCCTTCTGGTTCAAAACAAACGCCCCATATGGGGCACTACGGGGCGTTTGCTCCTACTGTTTTTTTTTTTTTATTATTAATATTTTTTTATTATTTATTATTATTATTGTTATTATTACTATTATTAATATTTATTTAATATTTATTATTATTGTTATTATTTATTATTGTTATTTATTGATTATTTATTATTATTATTGTTATTTATTGATTTTTTATTATTATTGTTATTATTACTATTATTAATATTTATTTAATATTTATTATTATTGTTATTATTTATTATTGTTATTTATTGATTATTTATTATTATTATTGTTATTATTGCTATTATTAATATTTATTTACTATTTATTATTTATTGTTATTATTTATTTATTATTTATTATTATTATTGTTATTTGTTTATTATTAATTATTATTCTTATTATTTATTTGTTTATTGTTATTATTTATTATTATTATTATTATTATTTATTATTTATTACGTATTATTCGTAATTTGTTTTATTTTATTTGTTCATCATTCAGATATGTCTTCTTCTGATGAGATGGAGATTGCTGGTGACGATGTGGGACAGCCGCATGTTGATGATCTAGGTGGATGACCGGGGGTTGGGTTTTTGAAGCATACGGGTCCGCGGCCGGGCGTTTGGTGCACAACGGGGCGTTTGCCCCTTCTGGTTCAAAACAAACGCCCCATATGGGGCACTACGGGGCGTTTGCTCCTACTGTTTTTTTTTATTATTATTAATATTTATTTATTATTTATTATTATTATTGTTATTATTACTATTATTAATATTTATTTAATATTTATTATTATTGTTATTATTTATTATTGTTATTTATTGATTATTTATTATTATTATTGTTATTTATTGATTTATTATTATTATTGTTATTATAACTATTATTAATATTTATTTAATATTTATTATTATTGTTATTATTTATTATTGTTATTTATTGATTATTTATTATTATTATTGTTATTATTGCTATTATTAATATTTATTTACTATTTATTATTTATTGTTATTATTTATTATTACTATTTATTATTTATTCTTATTATTTATTTGTTTATTGTTATTATTTATTATTACTATTTTTATTATTTATTATTTATTATTCGTAATTTGTTTTATTTTATTTGTTCATCATTCAGATATGTCTTCTTCTGATGAGATGGAGATTGCTGGTGACGATGTGGGACAGCCGCATGTTGATGATCTAGATGTCGAGCATGACGAGCTTATGGACCATCCCTGGTTGGCATTTCCTCAGGGGACGAGCGCGCGTAAGAGGCGCGATCGTCTCCTGAAGAAGGAGATGGGCAACCAGAATGCGATTGACTACGACCTGCTGGCCGAGCTTGGCCAGCAGGAGAGGATGACGGCGATCATTGGCGAGGACACGCCATGGTCTCGTCTTTTTGAGATGACGTATGCTCCACAGTACCGACTTATTACTGTGGAGTTTCTTTCGACATTTAGGTACAGGCCTCAGACTCCTGATTTCCAACCACAGCCGGGTCAGGCCCAGCCGGCAGGGGTTTCCTTTAGACTCTGCGGGGCCCCGTACCATTTGTCTTTAGCCGAGTTTGGGAGCGTACTCGGTTTGTACACCGAGGAGGAGACTCAGATGCCGATCTACATGACGGCTATTCATACAGCTGACGACGCCGTCGTCAGTGCTTGGTGGCCTCGGATAGGCGACGACGCCTTTGACCGCAGCGCCCGGGTCACGCGTATTCGTGACCCGCTCATTCGGTATTTGCACCGGTGCATTGCCTCGTCTGTTACAGGACGTGGCATGAGCCAGGAGTGGTGCACTTCACATGATTTATTTTTTTTGTATTGTATATTGAGTGGGAGACCGTGCAACCTTGCACGTTGTCTCGCCGAGTACTTTAGCACGTATTACCACCGCCAGGAGAGGGGGCTGATCTTCGGGGGGGTGTATGTGACCCGTATTGCTCGTTTTAACGGGCTTATAGATATGGAGCCTGCCGGTATGTAGGCCTTTCATCCAGTTCGTTTAGATCGACGGACAGTGCTTGGCATGCGTATCGCGCAGACATTCCCACGGGTCGGGCTTCGATTTTCGCTCGAGAGGGGGGTCATTTGGCAGCCGGGGCCAAATGATCTCCACTACAGAGACGAGGACCCTATGCCTGTGTTCCCACAGCCACAGCCGCAGCCGCAGCCGCAGCAGCCGCCACCGCCGCCGCCGCCACATGGCGAGGGGGAGCCGCATCAGGATGTGCCACATCAGCATCATGAGCGCATATACAGAGCGGTGCGGCTTCCCGCTCGTGTCGAGGCTATGTTACAGGGGATAGCTGATTCGACTCAGCAGCTCATCCAGCAGCATCAGCACATGCAGCAGCAGCTGTTGCAGATACAACAGCAGCAGACGCAGATCCTCCAGCAGCAGTCTGATCAGACCCGACGACTGGATCGGTTGGAGGATCTGATCTCGTGGCATGTGTATGTGGAGCTTAGGCATGCAGAAGGTGAGGGTATTCAGCTTCCTGCAGTTCCTCGGCCACGAGATTATCCTCCTCCACCTCCACCTCCACCTTAGTATTTTCAGTCATATTTGTATTTGTTAAACAGACACTTGTATTCATGTTTATAGTTTGTATATATTTGGTTGTTTTGGTTGATGATGCGTGCATATATCTGGTTGTTTTAGAACGTCATTCATATATAAATTATTTAATATATTTAAATTTTAATTAAATCTAAAAATTAAAAACATTTTTAGCTTTCAAAACTAAATGTTTTAAAAAACAATTAAAAAATAAACGAACTGAGAGATCGTAAAAAATAAAAACAAGTTTTAAACAAAAAAATATTAGATTTTTACAAACAAAAAAACATGCGTTTAAAAAAATAACTAAACTTTTAAGTACGAGAGATACGTCGTCGTAAAATAAAAATGCTACGAGAGATACGTCGCAAATACGCAAAATATAAAAATAGTTTTTAACAAAAAAACTATATTTTTACACATCAAAAATCATACCCAAACCCCCCAAATCACCCTTAAACGACCCAAGCTGTTGGGCGTTTGTTTTTTTGACCTAAACGCCCCGTAGTGGTCACTACGCGGCGTTTAGGTCCTGAAAAAGCTGACAAAAGAATTCTGTCGTTTAAGGTTGTCAGTCTGTGGCTCAAACGCCCCGTAGTGGCCACTACGGGGCGTATGGGTGGCGGCGGGGTGTTGAATTAAAATCCTGGGGTGTGTAGATAACCCTTCCCTTTTTAAATTGTTTAGAATTGAGTTTTCAAGATCATATCATTTATTTTGTTTCAAAGTACACTATCACGTATTATTTTACTGTTTTTTAATGATTGAATTTATAATTTTTCACATCCATTGTAATTATATATCATATTATTAAAACCTTTTTTTATCGACATTTTAACTATAAGTTAACCTTTGTGTTGCGCGGGTTACTATCTTAGTACTAAGGGTTGTTTGGTAGCATCTGAATGGGTCTGAATCTGAATATTTCAATTCAGATTGTTTGTTTCACTTAAAAAAACATGCCTGAATAGGAGCCCACATCTGAATAGATGTCTGAAGCATTCAGATCCCACAAAGTCTGAATGGGAGCCCCTTCTTTTTCCCCCCTGAACTTCCAGTCGCTTCCAAGAGACACTCCCGAGCTCCCGTACGGCCGTCGCCCACTTCCCATCGTCGCCAGCCACCCTTCGATCGTCATCTGTCACTAGCTACCCTCCATCGCCTATTTGCACTCGCCAGAAAACCATTGGTACTCTCCCTCTATCTATATAGATACATATGGGTTGCAAGTATATGTAACAGTTTTTTTTCAATTTCCCAGTCACTTTTGAAGTTGTGCTAAAGTTGGATTATGATTAATTGTTGAAGTTTCAAATTTCCCAGCGACTTTGAATCTGTTTGTTTCAAAATTCCTAGCTATTTTACAAGTTTTGTGGGATTTTGCAGGTTTTCATGCAGGTTTGTTGGGTTAGGATTAGTTGTACAAGTGTTGTTTCAATTTCTATGCCACTTTGAATCACTCTGAATCTATTTGTTTGGGATTTACATGTCATGTTTTCTTTTTTTGGATTTGCAAGTTATTTCTCAGGCACTTTGAATCACCTTGAATCTATTGTGTGACAAATTTTATGATTAAATGTAGCATGTTTACATGTAGTCATGTAGTCACATTTACATAAAGTAGTTGATTGTTTGTTGTTTAAATTGTTCAAAGAAATGGCAACAAAAAGGAGTAGGATTAGTTGGAAACAAGGTGTTGAGAAAACATTTTTTTGGATTTTAGCATGTATGGATGTTTGGAATTTAGCATGTTTGAATTTTCCCATTTTTTATTATTTATATTATTACTGGAAAAAATAAGACTTCAAAAGTGTAAAATAGTTATTCTGCATATTCGATGTTCAACCAAACCGTCTTAATTGGTTCTAAATTGATGTAAATCATAATTAGTTCGTATGTTTGTTGAGGGCGGCTTATATCTTTGTTTTTTTTTTTTTGTCAATCAATTGTATACTTTTACTCCAATTATCATTACTTTGCTTCTGTTGCTATGACGTGTTTAGTTAGTCTTTGGATTTTCATGTGTTATTTAGAAGTTATTTTGTTACAACCCATTTTGAATATTCGTTCTGATTATCGAGAGTTCAAGACTTGTAGCATGCAATAGGTTTCCCAGAGGTTGTCTGAGGCACGCCAGGCCACGAGACTTACACCTTGATCAAGGCTTTGGGAAAAAGCACAAGAGGCTTAGCCTCAAGGGGGTAAGTTGGACCCTAAGCCTCAGCCTGTTTGGTTCGAAGAAGTCTGACGAGGTCCGAGGCTTTGAGGCTTAGGCCACACTAAATTAAACATGCCTAATTTTTATTTTGTGGATTGCTTTTGACCCATTTAATTATAAATGGCTAGCCAATCCAAACCCAAACTTCATTCTTGAGTACTTCGACCATTCGATCTGCTTTAGCTTTCGGATTCGATCATTCTTTTGTACTTCGGCCAACCAGACACTCAATATTCATACACAAATCCTAATCATCATTCTTCATAAGCCATTCAATCGGTTTTCATGATCTATCATCTCCAAACTCCTGGCTTTCAGATTCGATCCATTTTCATATTGAAGAACCTACCTCTTAATCTTCCTTCAATTATATCCACGTGTTTTTGATTACGAATGATATGGAGGTAAATGAGTTTTATAATACTTAAATCTCATAACATTAATAAATTAGGTTACTGAACTATTTTTATGCTTAAACAATTAAATTGTTACACTCATGATGTTTGCTTTGTATTAAATTACGATTTTTATTAGATGTATATTATTTTAATTATTTTTAATAATGTCTTCAGGCGAGGCTAGCAAAATAACGCCTCGAGGCTCACTTTTAAGCCTTGTCGGCTACATCAAGAAAACCTTGCAAAACATAGTTAATATATCCTAACTTTATTTTATTATCATAGATACCTAAAATCCTATAATTATAACAAGCAACTTTTTGCATTCTTAACCAACTCCCTTGTCCTATTATAGCCAACATATATAAATTTACTTACTTCTTGATCAAACATCTGCCAAACCTAGGGTTTCAATCCATCTTTCTCCTCTAATGACACCTTAGCACCATTGACTAATATGTCCTAACTTTAAATTACGAGACGATAAGAGTAAAAACAAATGTACTTTGTTTGCGTTTAAGTTACATTACATAAAAAGTCTTTTAGGGGTAGAGAAATCAAATTCAAGGTGAAAAAAACGGATTGATTTATATGAAGAAAAATAATCAATTAAGCCTAAGAAAGAAGGTGGTTTCGGTTTAGGGGCATCCAGCCCATGAGCTGGCATTGGTAGTAATGTTGGTGTTGGAAAATTTCGCTAATAATGCTTGAATTTTAATATAATTGTTTGAAATTACTTGACAAAATAAATATTTTTTTCCCTTGCGATTATCTAGAAATTTGATTTTAAATAATCTCATAAATCATTGAAAAATATTAATTTGTTTGTATTTCTTTTGCACACAAGTTTCTGTGTTATATCACCAACAACCAGTGTTGTAAAAATCAGATTTAATCGGCGATTAATCGGTGATTAATCGCTAATCGGCCATATACTGATTAATTTTTACCTAGTCGGACCAAAAATCACTAGTCGGTAAAAATCGGAGCTAATCGGACTAATCGGCCGGCGCCGGTTCTAGCGATTCCGATGACCAGCGGTCCTAATCGGCCAAATTCCGGCGATTTAGAGACCTATGGTGAACATAACCTGTCAAAATTAGAGGTTTGACTCCATCTTCTCCTGTAATGATTCCTAGGCACCATTGATAAATATTGCTTCCTTAAGCGTGAAAAAACAACCTGGAACATTTTTTGAAAACAAAGTTCCATGAAAAACTCAAACCCATAATAGTACATGTCATACAGGTTAAACATAAATATTGAATCTAATAAGCTACAATGATACAATACTTTATAACTTACCACCAATGATGGCACACAAGGAATTTCCTTTGGCTTCTTTCACCATGGCGACGGTATTGCTAGACGGTTGACTAACACAAGAATCTTCATGCAACTTAATAAGTTCCAGTTGACTACCATGAGAAGTTAAGAATAAACAAATAACACCTTTATATTATAAGAAAATGTTCAAGAAATAAGTAGTTTTAAAAAAGATTATGATGCAGTGAGAAACAAAAAAGGTAAAGCACAATGATATAAAAAGATTACCTACGACAAATTATGGTTTTAACCAAAGGTCAAAAATTCAATCAATTGGCAAGTTTTCTATGCCATTCCTCACAAAATCGAAAAGCACCATTGACAAATAACGCTCTCCAAAGGTTTGAAAAACAACCTAGTACATTCTCTGGAAACAAAGTTACACACAATTCATACCCATAAAAGGAAACTAAATTAGATTAAGCATCAACTTTGAATCCAATTATCTATAAAGATACCATATCTAGATGAATCTAAATCTTGAAATTGTAAGTTGAGCCATTTATAACTTACCAGCCTGTGATGGCAAATATTTTCCTTTGGCTCCTACCTCAGTGGCGGCAATGCTATAGACGGTTGACTAACACAAGAATCTTCATGCAATTCAATAAGATCCAAATGGCTTCAATGACCATTTGAGACGCCGTCCTAATCTAAGCATATGCCCATGAGATAAGTAGTATTTCAAAAGGGTAATGAAGTCACAAGAAGCATAGCAATTATGCAAAAGAATAAAAAATTATATAAACTACTATTACTCAAGCTTACCTTTAGGACTTTGAGAAGGTTCAATGCTTATTGTAAGTTGTAGCAACCGTAGAGGTCCGGCTCTGTGACCTAGAGGTCACCCTCTGGTAGAAATGCTAGAATGTTGAGTAAGGATGTGTACATCAAGTCCAAGTTAACCCAAAATCCCCACCCTTGGGCCAATGCATGTAGGAGCCTCCTGCATCAGGCTTAACTTTTCTATGTTTCACCTACCACCTCTGACCTACTACCTACCTTTGAAAATATGAAGCAAAAAAATAAACATGATCATAAGAAGCAAAAGGTGTTATAACTTATCACCAATGAGGGAATTTCTTTTGGTTCCTTCATTAGCAATGGCACTGCTAGGTGAGTAGATGCTTGTCTAACTGGATAATTTTCACGCATATAATAAGTTCCAAATAACTAGCATGGGAAACTAAGAACGAAGAGATGATACCTTCATATTCTAATCAAATGTTCATGAAAAATTTAGTGTTGAAAAAATGTTATAATGCAATGGTACCAAGCAAACCTTTTTCACTTTCAAAAGATTCAATGACTTTTGTATCTGAAAAGGAAAAGTTTTGCACTTATCTGAAGAAATAGAAACATTGTCACATGCTCGCATTCACAAGGACCGGCTACATCAACACAAGCCTTGTAAATTAAACCTAACAAATGCATCAACATTGAATCAAGTTAGCTACAACGATACGATATTTAGATGAATCTTGAAACTATAAGGTGAAGGACACTAAGACTCATCTTGCAACAATGAGTATATTATGTATGCCGTCTTTACAGCAGCTGCAGTAATAACATTGATAATAGAACTGTCTTCTAACCAATGTCCGACCCAAGTATCTGAAAATCAGAAAATCTTAAATTAATAATTACACACTGGCAAATCTTGTACCAATAATTTGCAATAAAAAAAACCAACATAATGTAACGTTGAAGTGATGCACCCATGTTGCCTTGTTTCTCACTGGACCATCATTTCCTTCAGCAATCAAGACCTTTAGCCAACCTCTAAGAATTACACACAAATATATTATAGAAAGATAAAATAATAATAAATTTGCAATAAAAAAAACCAACATAATGTAACGTTGAAGTGATGCACCCATGTTGCCTTGTTTCTCATTGGACCATCATTTCCTTCGGGAATCAAGACCTTTAACCAACCTCTAAGAATTACACACAAATATATTATAGAAAGATAAAATAATAAATTAAGCAAAAGCTATACGGTTTCATGAATCATTTCACTTTTAAGATTACACTTCTTTCTATTTGTTCTTTCCGAACAGTGGAATCCCTCATACATATACCTCTCCTCTCTACCGGAGATTTTGCCAAAGACCATATCTCAGAGTTAGCTCCAAAAATAGAAGACTAAACTAGGTTATAAGAACTAATTCAAGAATTAAAATACATACAACATGCCTCTTCAAACAAGCTTCACACCCTTGTGTTGAATCACCGTCATTTACTACTTTCGTTTAGAAAACATGATGGAAAAAGAAAAGTAATATGGAGATAAGAAAAAAGACATTTTACCACCTTGTGGCTTTTTAGAAATTTCTTTGGCTCGTGCCTCAGTCACTTGTGGACAAATGTTTAGGAGAATCTTCATGCAATTTAATGAGATCCAATTGACTACCATGAGAAGTTGAGAGCAAACGGATAATGCCTTTGTATTCAAAGAGAATGTTTATGAGAAATATAGTGTTATAAGGTCATGATGCAATCAGAAACAAAGCACGTATACAAGAATAACCTTTAAAAGTTGATGAGATTTCTTACCCAACCTAGGTTTACAAAAAAATAATTTCTTTTCTTGAGATATCATCTTCATGAACACAACTAAGAAACAAATGTTATTTAATATAATGACATGAAGGAAAGAAACAAAAATATTTTGTGTTATGAACAAGGGAGAAGTTTCAAACCGTTGATGAGAAGATATGGCAAAGAGAGGATTAATCCTAACAATAAATTACATGTCCAAGACCTGGAAGAGAGAGAAAAACATAAAGATATGGCAATCATACAGATGTTAAATAAATTTGACAATCATACCATTATATTGTACTCTCCATGTTTTCTTTAAAGCATACTTTATGCACACCATTACTTCAATTATAATGTTGTTTCACTTTCACCAAGAACACCATATGACCCTTATTACCGCTTGTTGCTTCTGCTATCAGATTAACACCTTATACCGCATCATTAAGATTTTCAGCATCTTGAAGCAAAAGTGATTCTTCAACGGTGGTTATAGGCAACTAAAAAAAAAGCCCATTAATAGGAGCAGTTGGTGAGGACGCAAACCACTAATGAGAAGATGGCATATAGATGACCAATCCTAGCAACAAACTGCATGTCCGTCATCTCAAAGAGAAAGAAAAACATTAAGACAACAGATTATTACAAGGCTGCATCACTTTTCATACAAATGCAAAAGAAAGTTGGCAGTCGTACCATTACATTGTACTCTCCTTGTTTTCTTTTAGAGCGTACTTTATGTACACCAAGAATACCACTTAGAATGTTGTTGTTTCACCATGAAACCATGACCCTTGTGACCACTTGTTGCTTCTGCAATCATATTGGCAGCTTATACCATAGCAATAAGATTTTCAGCATCTTTGAAACAAAAGTGATTCTTTAACCGTGGCTGGTGTTGACATGCACAGAAGCAGTTGGTGAGGATCCAAACCACCGATGAGAAGATGGCACAGAGAGGATTAGTCCTATCAATAAACTACACCCATGGGATTAGATAAATATGTAGAGTAGAAATACTAGCAAGAGGTAGGGCAGGACTAAACAACGTACCGACATAAGGGGCAGGGATGTTTCAAAGGGTGCGAGTCACAAACATGCAGAAGGGAAAAAAAACCTTAGAAAAACAAAAAGGTTGAATGATTTGCACCACATCGATACAATTTGTCTGAAAAGGATTTAGAGAGTGGTGTTCCTGTAGCCTTCTTTACTGTCACATCCAAAAATTTGATATTAGTTATTAGACTTTGAAAAATGTAATTCCAGCAGTCAGTTTTAAATACGCATTGTGCATGTATGGTAATAATTTGCTATAAAAACATGAATTGTAAGGTTAATTAAAAATTTAAAATTAGTAATGCACATTAGTTGCCTTGTTTCCACATAATCATCTTTTTACTTCAGCATCAGGACCACCTCAGGAAATATCTATGAATCAAACACAAAATTATTATATAAATATAAGACAAAAGTTTCATGGTTTTATGAATCATTCCACTTTAAAGATTACAGTTCGAAGATTACACTCCTCTCTGCTTGTTCTGAGAAATGAGATCCATCATGTGTGTTTGCCTAAGACCATATCTCAGAGTCAGCTCCAACAAAGGTAGCCAAAACAAGGTTATGAGGCAATTGAAAGAACTAAAAGACAAAGCATGGGCTAACTGATGCATCTCTGAAAGAGCTTACACCGCAGACGTGATTCTCCTTCACCTACTACTTGATTTAGAAAATATGAAAAAAATAGTAAGAATACAAGAAAAAAGGAGGTATTTGTAACTTATCATCCTATGATGGCACAAAATTTCCTTTGGCCAGTGCATTGGTGGTGGGACTGCTAGACAGTTGACTAAAAGGAGGATCTTTATGCTAGCTAAATACAATGATCAAGTAGCGTTGAGAAAGATTATAAAGCTTTAAGAATCAAAACATGTAAAGCACGAAATACAATGATCACCTTTGAAAAACTATGAGGGAATTTCCTTTGGTTCCTTGATTAGTAATGGCACTGCTAGGTGAGTAGGTGCTTGGCTAACTAGACAATTTTCATGCATTCAATAAGTTCCAATTGACTCCCAATGGAAACTAAGAACTAATAGATGACACCTTCATATTCTAATCAAATGTTCATGTAGTGTGAAAAAAATGTTATAATGCAATGAGATAAACATTTAAAGCACAACAACATAAATTTAATAAACTATGATTACCATCCAAGCTTACCTTTTTCGCTTTCAGAATGTCCAATGCCTTTTGTATCTGAAAAAGAAAAGTTTGGCACTTATCTACAGAAATAAAATTACTGTCACATTCACCAGGACCAGCTACATCAACACAAGCGTTGTAAATACATAGAGGTCCCGCTCCATTTACTTATTTTTTGAACATACATATTTTGCTACATTTAAGAAAATAAAATGAATAGAACCTGTCAAATTTAGAGGTCCCGCTCCATTTCTCCTGCAATGATTCCTTGGCATCATTGATAAATATCGCTTTCTTAAGCTTGAAAAAATAACCTGGAACATCATTTGAAAACAAAGCTACATGCAACTCAAACCCATAATAGTATATGTTATACAGGTTAAACATAAACATTGAATCTAATTAGCTACAATGATCATACTTTATAACTTACCACCAATGATGGCGCACAAGGAATTTCCTTTGGCTCCTTTCCCCACTGACGGAGATATTGCTAGATGGTTGACCAACACAAGAATCTTCATGTGACTTATTAAGTTCCAGTTGACTACCATGAGAAGTTAATAATCAACAACACCTTTATATTCTAAGAAAATGTTCAAAAAAAATCTGTTAGAAAAGGTTATGATGCAGTGAGAAACACAAAGTAAAGCACAACGATATAAAAAAGTTTACCTTTGAGAAAATTTGATCATAAAAGCTTCTATTCAACAACTCTATCGATTGGCAAATTTTCTCCGTCATTCCTTGCAAAATCAAAAAGCACCATCGGCAAATAACCCTCTCCAAAGGTTTGAAAAACAACCTAGTACAGTTTTTGGAAACAAAGTAGCACTCAATTCAACCCAAAAATGAAATTTAATCAAATTAAACATCTAACAATGAATCCAATTAGCTATAATGATATCAAATCTAAATGAATCTAAATTTTGAAACCGTACGTTGCTACATTTATAAGTTACCACCCTATGATGGCAAACATTTTCCTTTGGCTCCTCACTCAGTGGCTTTGCTAGACAGTTGACTATGAAGAGAATTTTCATGCAATTTAATAAGATTCAAATGGCTTCAATGACAAGTTGAGAACAAATAGATGGCACCATCCTATTCCTAGCAAATGTCCATTAAAAAAGTAGCACTTCAAAAAGGGAAGGATGCAACAAAAAGCAAAGCTTTTGAGCAAAAGGATAAAACATTATTATTTTATATAAACGACTATCACTCAAGCTTACCATTAGGACTTTGAGAAGGTTCAATGCTTATTGTGAGCTGTAACAACCGTAAGGAGCCATGTGCATCCACCTTACCTTTACTGTATTTAAATGATCAATTAGAATATTCAAACATCTCGGAAGTTAAGACTACAAGAATTCCTTACAAAATAAAACTTGGCAGGCCACCTTTGCCTAGGTTCCCCTGACCGTCCGTATGTTTCTCTCTAAGAATCATACACAAAAATAAATGAAATTAAAATAAAACTTGTCAGGCCACCTTTGCCTTGATCTATGAGGCACTTCATAATGCAATGTAAATTAGGCAATAATTATTGAGAATATATAGAAAATTAACAAACAAAAAAAAGCATAAAGAACTTCAGCAATTTATATTTATGCATAGCATATATTCAAGATTGTAAAAGTATAATTAAGTTATGTACCAAGGTTTCCTCCATTGAGAAAAACACACTTTCACTAGCTAAACACCATATAACTCAAATAATGCGAAACATAACTAAAGTACCAAACACCCTTGTAAACTTTAATAATTGAAAACAAGAAGAAAATTACCTTAATATCGACATTTTTCTCATAAAGAAACTTCCGTATGTTTCTCTCTAAGAATCATACACAAAAATAAATGAAATTAAAATAAAACTTGTCAGGCCACCTTTGCCTTGATCTATGAGGCACTTCATAATGCAATGTAAATTAGGCAAGAATTATTGAGAATATATAGAAAATTAACAAACAAAAAAAAGCATAAAGAACTTCAGCAATTTATATTTATGCATAGCATATATTCAAGATTGTAAAAGTATAATTAAGTTATGTACCAAGGTTTCCTCCATTGAGAAAAACACACTTTCACTAGCTAAACACCATATAACTCAAATAATGCGAAACATAACTAAAGTACCAAACACCCTTGTAAACTTTAATAATTGAAAACAAGAAGAAAATTACCTTAATATCGACATTTTTCTCATAAAGAAACTTCCCAACACCAGTCACGATGCCACAGATCTTCTATTCCAGTTATTGACATTGATTTGGTGTAGACCCACACACAAACTTCTCAAGTAACTGAATTCATCCACACTTCCTGTATAGTTCCATATATCAAATGTATACAAATAACAAACACCCAATGCCATCTGAAGCTGCTACAATGGAAATAGTTTGTCGGCTAAATATTTAACACTCCAACAAAAAAAAACAGGAAATATATCAAAAACTTAACAAAACTTTAGTCTATACACGTAATTCCATGTCATCAATAAATCTGGTTGCAACATAAATCATTTAAAAAGATAACGATTTACTAATAATAAGCTAATTTAGAAATATTGGCATGATCCATAAGAGATTCTTTACTCTTATAACCACAATTTCTAGCATTTTACACATTAAGCATACACAATCTGTAATAGTTTTCAACTAGTGTTGATTAAAAAATCATCTTACTACAATTCTCCTATTACTATTCTAACATTATAAAAGTTTGGATTAAAAATCCGGTTTATTTTAGTTTTACACTTGAAGCAGAAAAACCTGTGCCCAAAAATATCTATCCCATCAAGATATTGTGTAATTAACTAAGGGTTTCCCTGCTCTTTTTAACATGTATACTTATTGAAGGAATACGTAATCTTATTTTTATGAATGAATCCTTCCATTGATTTCCCTTGGATATATAATACAATCAATCCCTAACAGATTCCTATACATATGGGATTTATACTTATCTCTTTTGCATAATTATTTTTACAATAAATAATGAATATTAAATATGTCTATTACACCCCCGCAGTCGAAGCGGGAGGTGACCGGATGCTGAGACTGGAACGAAAATTTTCAAACAAGCAGCAGGGAAGGCCTTTGGTGAAGATGTCAGCGACTTGATATCGAGAAGGAACATGAAGGATGCGAATGTTGCCACGTTGTACTTGTTCCCGAACGAAATGTATATCTATTTCGATGTGTTTGGTGCGTTGATGTTGTACCGGGTTACCAGAAAGGTAGATGGCACTTATATTGTCACAGTATACAACTGAGGCTTGGGACACCGGCTGATGAAGCTCCAAAAGAAGATTGCGAAGCCAACATAGATCAGCAACAACATTAGCAATACCTCGGTATTCGGCTTCGGCACTTGATCGGGAGATGGATTGTCGTTTGGAGGACCAAGAGATAAGTGCATCCCCTAGGTAGACACAATATCCGGATGTGTCACAGTATACAACGGATGACACGTTTCTTGGCCTTCCAATGTTCAAGGTTCGGGCTGTGCATGTGGATACAAAGCTGCTGCACTGCATATGAAATATCCGGCCGGGTGAATGTAAGATATTGGAGGGCACCTGCGAGGCTCCGTTATAAAGTTGGATCATCAAAAGCCGGGGAATTGGCTTGACCGAGTTTGGGTTTAGTGTCTACCGGAGTAGCAACTGGTTTGCATGAGTGCATGCCGGCTCTGTCAATGATCTCTTGAGCATACATCCTTTGAGATAAAAAGAGTTGATTGTTGGACAGAGCGACTGAGATGCCCAAAAAGTAGTGCAGTGGACTGAGATCTTTCATGGCTAACTCTTGGGACAGCGAGGTCAAAAGAGTGGCTCAGAGGGTGTCTGATGAGGTTGTGATGATAATGTCATCAATATATAAAAGGAGATACGCACAGTCTCGTCCGTTGTGATATGTGAAGAGTGAGTTATCACATTTGCTTTGGCGAAATCCCAACGTGGTTACGTAGTCAGTGAAACGTTGGTACCAAGCCCTTGGAGCTTGTTTAAGGCCATATAGGGACTTTTTAAGAAGACACACATGATTGGGGAAATCCCGACGCCGGAACCCCATGGGTTGATGCATGTAGACAACCTCGTTTAAATGACCATGTAAGAAGGCGTTAGTAACGTCCAGTTGGTGAATGGACCACGAACGGGCTAAGGCAAGGGAGAGAACCGTTCTAATTGTGGTTGGTTTAACAACCGGGCTAAAAGTCTCACCGCAGTCCACCCCGACTTGTTGTGTACGACCATCGCAAACGAGGCGAGCTTTGTAGCGTTGTAAGGAGCCATCAGAGTTGTGTTTGTGGCGAAAGATCCACATGCAGCGGATAACATTCATGTGGGGTTGGCGGGGTACCAAATCCCATGTCTTGTTTTTAATAAGCGCATTAAACTCAATTGTCATGGCATCGTACCATTCGGGAATGGATAAAGCAGTCATTGGGTTTCTGGGAATGGGGACAATGGTGGTGGAATTGAGGTTTAGATGGTGTTTGGGTTTGGAGATGCCATTCATGGACCGGGTGCGCATGGTGGTAGTAGTGGGTTGTGGTGGAAGAGGTGGGGGTGGATGGGGAATGGAGTTGGTAGTAGTATTGGTAGGTTGTGAGGGAGGGATGGTAGT
Source organism: Mikania micrantha (assembly GCA_009363875.1). NCBI lineage: Eukaryota > Viridiplantae > Streptophyta > Magnoliopsida > Asterales > Asteraceae > Mikania > Mikania micrantha. The sequence goes on along the minus strand of CM018687.1, from coordinate 56,697,344 downwards.
GGGTTTAGGCCTGCGAGAGTAAGTTTGTAAGGGTGTAGGCGCAGCTGGTGGGGGAGCCGAGGATATAGGTGGGGGGGCTGAGGAAGGGGAAGCGGCCTGTACAGTGGAATGAGGAGAATTTGGTGTTGGATGTACGAAGGGGTTGGGCTTGGAGGTAGGAAATTGAAACAGTGGCCACAAAAGGGGGTGTGGGGAGTTAGTGAATGTATCATATGTGTGAGTAGAAGGTTTGGTGATGTGTTGGAAAGGAAAATGGGTTTCATCGAAGACAACATGCCGACAGGTAATGATTTGGTTTGTGTGAAGTTCCAAGCATTTGTACCCACGGTGTTGGTTGGGGTAGCCAAGGAAGACACAAGGTTTGGATCTTTTGGCAAGTTTATGAATGGATGTAGAGGGAAGAAGGGGATAACAGAGACAGCCGAATACGCGGAGATGTGTGTAAGAGGGTGTGCGGTTGTATAACAGTTGAGTAGGGGTGAGGAAGTGGTGTATTTTGCTAGGTAGGATATTAAGAAGGTATGTAGCCATCTCGAGAGCATGCTGCCAATAGGTGTTAGGCAGGCCCGAGTGTGCGAGGAGAGTACGGATGATGTTATTGATTGAGCGGATTTTGCGTTCCGCTTTTACGTTTTGAGAAGATGTATAGGGGCAGGAGAAGCGGAAAGACATGCCATTTTTATTACAAAAATTGTGAAAGTTGGCATTTGCGTATTCAGTTCCATTATTACATTGGAATTGTTTAATTTTACGTTCAAACTGAGATGAAATAAGTTGATAAAATTGTAAGAAGGTTTGAAAGACTTGTGACTTTTTACTTAATGGGTAGGTCCATAAAAAGTTTGTTCGGTCATCCAGAAAGAGGATGTAGTATCGATGACCTCCATTGCTTAAGATGGGAGAGGTCCATAAGTCACTATGGATTATATCAAAAGGCAAGCAAGTAAAATTAATGGAATCAATAAAAGGAAGTTTAACACTTTTTCCAAAAATACAAGATTGACAAAACTTTGAGGAACTATTGCTAAAATCAATAAAAGAAGGCTTTTTGAGAGACTGCAGGGACTTGGGGCCTGGATGACCCAACCTTTGATGCCAAAGGTCTTGAGTGATTGCTGCAAAAGTTGATGGTTGGGAAGTCTTGGTTGTTGAGGTAGAAAGCAGAGGATAAAGGTCGCCCAAGCTATTGCATCGTAGGATAGGGGTCCGAGTCTTGAGGTCCTTCACACAAAAACCATTTGGATCAAATTCAATAGATATTTGATTGTCGGTTGTAAGACGACGTACAGAGATTAAGTTTTTAATGAGATTGGGGGCATATAAAATATGATTGAGTTGAAAGGGTGGGTATGGGGACTGGAGGGTGTGACTGCCATATCCATTAACCGGAATGGTTTTGCCATTACCGACAATGATGTTGTTTAAATTGCGATTATTAAAGAAAGACGAGAGATTACCATGGTTGTTTGTCATGTGGGAAGAGGCTCCAGTGTCCATGTACCAAGTTGAGTCAGGTGGGTTGAGAGACATGTTGTGAAGGGCCTGATCCAAGTCGGTGGGAGTGTAGCTGGCCGCATAAGCTTGAGCAGGTCTGGGGCCAAGTATGCCGGGAGCAGATGAGGCTGGGGTGGTAGGCCTTGGGGTGGTGGGATAAGGGCAAGGGGGGCTGTTGGACCAGGGTAGTTGTTGGGTTCCAGTAGCAGAGGTGGCCCAAGGTGGTAGATATGAAGCCCATGGTGGAAAAAGTTGTTGTTGGGGTAGATAATAGGATGGGCGACCTCGGCCATTAGACCCGCGGCCACGGCCTCGTCCGAGGCCCCTCCCACGGCCACGACCTCGTTCAGCAGAGGGGTTGGGAGAGGAGTATTCAGGCTTGTGGTCTGTGCGAGTGGGGTCTGGTTTGGAGGAAACGGCAAGTAGGGCAGCTCCAGATGATTGAGCAGAGAGCAGAGACTGGTTTGCTTTGCGCCCTTCCATACATAGTCGAAATCTGGCCTCATAAAAATCCGGGAGGGGTGAAGTTTGTTGTAACATCATGGCAATGTGTTCGTATTGGTCGCTGAGACCTGCAATTAATTGAAGAACCAGTCGTTGGTTTGAGACTGGGGAGTCGACGTTCGCCAATTGATCAGAAAGAACCTTGAGTTCTTGGCAATAGGCAGACATGTTGGGGAAATTGTCAAGTCGAGTATTGGCAAATTTGTGATCAAGGTAGATGGCTCGGGCTGATTTGTTGTCCTGGAAGAGGTTTTCCAGAGCATGCCAAGCGTCATAGGCGGTGGTGTTGGGCTTAAGGATAGTGTGAAGGAGGTCGTTTGATATGGTGCCGTAAATCCATTAAAGGACAATGGCATCAAGGCGATCCCAGATGGCATCCATCGAGGAGGCGGCAGCGGCAGCGGCTGCATCAGGTTTTTCTGGTGTAGTCGCCGGAGGTTTAGGTTGAAGATGGTCAAGAACCTGGAAGGCTCTACAATGGATTTTGAAGAGCTCCGACCATGAAACATATTGACTGGTCTCCATCTCAAGGGTGATCGGAATGAAATTTTTAATGTTGGAAATAGTGATAGCAGGATGGAGTTTGGGATCCATGAGGATACGTAATCTTATTTTTCTGAATGAATCCTTCCATTGATTTCCCTTGGATATATAATAGAATCAATCCCTAACAGATTCTTATACATATGGGATTTATACTTATCTGTTTTGCATAATTATTTTTACAATAAATAATGAATATTAAATATGTCTATTACTTATCAATTATGGAAAGTGAAATTTGATTTAAAAATCATCTTGTTACAATTCTCATATTAATATTCTAACATTATAAAACCCTATCCCATCAAGATATTGTGTAATTTAAAAATATTGACATAATCCATAAGAGATTCTTTGTTCTTATAACCACAATTTCTAGCATTCTTAAACATTAAGCATACAAAATCTGTAATAGTTTTCGACTAGTGTTGATTTAAAAATCATCTTACTACAATTCTCATATTAATATTTTAACATTATAAAACCCTGTCCCATCAAGATATTGTGTAATCAACTAAAGGGTTTCCCTGCTCCTTTTAGCATGTATCCTTATCAATTATGGAAAGTGAAATTTGTTATAAACTGTAGTAATTAAGCAATGATAGCTATCTTCAATTATCCTAGACAAGAATCTTATAGTTCACGGAAATTCAAGTATGAAACAAACAACCTTTACCCGTTGTTTCAAAAATGCTAATTGAAAACTAGAGATTAAATGGCCTATAATATGATGAATAAACTAACAAAACTTACATTTCGGAATAGGTCCTTCAGATCTTGGTAGCATCATGGAAAGCACCATTGAAATTGCATATCTCTGACTGGCCTAACATACACTTACCACGCAAATCGCGCAAATCTCAGGTTTGTCACAAAGGAAATCTTAATCAGATTAAGCATCAACAATGAATCCAATTACCTACAATGATATCATATTTAGATAAATCTTGAAACTATAAGCTGAGGGACAATATGGGATAATCTAGAAAAGTAGGGGAAAATGAATTTGTAATATTTTTTTTTAAAGAAATATGATCATACCAGCAAATCTTCTTTAAAGCTTATAAGCAGTCTCAACGGGTTCCTCCCTGGTCATTAGAAGAGCCTTTAAAAAACATAACACATTAAGAAACAAACATTGTTCAGGCACTACTATAACTAATTTATTATAATTTGTACATAAAAAATTGCAGCTAGATGCTCACCATTAAAACCTCAGCAAGAATGAAACAAGCACCAATTCCTTGAATCTTATGAGTTCCTTCGTCATCCAAATGCTAATGAAGCAAGCAAATGAGCAATTACTGAAAATCACAGGAGACTTTCACACAAAAGAAAACTTAATGAAATTAATCATAACATATGACCAAGATTATAAAAGTCTAATTAAGTTAACTACCAGGGTTATGCTCCATTAGAACAACACTTTCACTTATTAAATTCTCCCACACCATGTCACCAATCACGGTGCCAGGATTCCCAGAAAAAATTCACTTTCACTTGACTAGACATATGGTTTAGTACTTGAGTTACTTAGCATATAATCAAACAAACAATCGTGTGGTGATAATAAACAATCTGTGTATGATTCAGAAGCGCATTGATCATAGGAATATAGGATGAACAATTTTAATGAACAAAGAATGTAATCTCAACGCTTGAGATCAAAAGTTTAGAGAGAAATTAGAAGGCAGGTTCAACAACACGATAATTAACGCACATACTTAGTTGCGATCGTCGAATGGAACCAAACTTCGGGTATCTCCGGCGGCCTACGATACACACGGATTTCCGGTTGAAATTGCAAATCTCCGTCGGCCACGCATATCAGAGTGAAATTAGACACGTACGGTGGTAGTATATGATGGTGTGGGCATTGAAGATTTGAGCATTATAAACAGAGGATGGTGATTATTACCGTTGTTTGACGATTCAGATATCAATTGTATGAAGATTTGAGATGACGATTCGGAAATCAATTGTATGAAGATTTGATGAAGATTTGAAATGACGATTCGTTAGAATTCTGACAAGATTGAAGATCACACCGGATTTCATGGTGTACGCGTAACAAGAACAAAGGTCTGTTTTCATATATATTAATAAAACTAGGTTAAATTCCAGTGTATTACACGGGTTGAAAAAATAATATTTTATATATGCATATCTATTGACAAAAAGTTATATAATTAAAAGTATGTACATTGCAAAATTTTACCAAACTCATTATTACATATATTGAATAAAATATAATATAATTTGTTAATTCATAAAGTCATCAAAATATGTTTAAATTATTTGATGTAATAATTATAAATTATGTATGTATTTTAAATTTTTATCAACAATGTGTTAATATTTTTATGTAATGTAAGACTGTTGGGTGTGCCAAGGCGCCCCAATCACTCCACGTGTGCGCCACGTAGGCGCCACATAAGCACTCACCACAACCACTCACCCCACCATTTTGGTGGAAATGCCCCATTACCCCACTCACTCCACGTCATCATTCCTTTTAATTTAATTTTAGATATAATAATAAAAACAAATTACAAATTAATCAAAAAATTACAAACTAATAAAATAAATTTAAAAAAAAAATACGAACTAATAAAAAAAATTAAAAAAAAAAATAAAACTAATAAAAAAAATTAAAAAAAAAATACAAACTAAAAAAACGATTTTTCCATAAATGTTCAATCAAATCGGCTTTGAGGTTCGCATGTGTATCCTCGTTGCGAAGCATTCGACGGTTTGCTTGTTTTTCTTCCTCGTTGATCTCCACATAATCTGAAGGCATGCCATATCCAAAGATCTTGAGACGCAACAGCTTCTAGCATAAAAGTCGGTCTTGGATGATCGCCTCGTTGGAATTGACCTCGCCAAGCTGTTGGACAATTATCCCATTCCCAATGGGTGCAGTCGAGACTACCTAACATACCGGGTAAACCATGAACTTCTTCATGAAACGTGTAAATCTGTTGGATGTCATATGAATTTGGTTTCCTCAAGTATTTTTTCGCGTACAATCTAATTACGCCTTTACAAAATTTATAAACACATTCCCGCCCCATTCGCTCAGACATCTGTAAATACTCATCAAAAGAATCGCTGCTAGTGCCGTAGGCTAGTTGCCGTATTGCAGAAGTACACTTTGAAGACCGGAAAACCCGATCTTTCCTCTTCCGTCGCACCGTTGTTGGAAAAAGTCATACTTTTGTTCCAAATCATTACTCACTCGTGAAAAAAGATTTCGACTCATACGAAACCGACGCCGAAATAAATGTTCGGGGTATTTCGGATTTTCTGAAAAATAATCTTCAACAAGACGTTCGTGAGCTCCAAGACGATCTCGATTAATCCGTGCTCTTCTAGTTAGAACAGGTCTTTCAACTTGTTGTCTGATGATGTCGAGAGTAAGTTGTGCGGCTTCGATTAAAAAATCTTCTCCTTCGCTAAAATCGTCATCTTCCCGTATAAACTCCATTTTTATAAAAATACTACTTTTTTGTTTATTTTTTTTGTGGGGTGTGAAGTTTTTAGAGAGTGTGTGTGAATATTGGATGGATTGTGATGATTTTATATATAGGTTTTATTTAATTTTTTTTTTTTTTAATCACCCAAAAGCTCCAACGGTCGAAACCCAACCCCCCACCCTTCCCCACGCCCGTGGCTCTGCTCACCGTGAGCGGTTCACGCCCCAGTCACGCCCCATGGGGGGCGGTGTGCCACGCCCAGTGGCGCCCCACCCACGCCCCTTCACCCGGCACACCGGAGGGTCTAACTCATAAATAATTTAATTAAAGTATATTTATTTTCCTTTTAACACACTTAAATTAACTTTAACTAAAATAAATATTAATATATATACCTTGGATTTTTAAAAATTACTTACTTTTTACATTTCAATACAATATATTTCTATCATTATAATCATCCAATCATGTTAAATTTTTAAAAAATTTTATTGATATATACAAAAAACAATTAGTAACATTATTGGTTTTTTTTTTTGTAAATATTTTAAGAAAAATATCATTTGAATTCGATTATATTTGGAGAACTAAATAGAAGTTGTTAAATAAAAAATAAGTTTACTTAAAACTTCGTAATTAATTTCAGTCTTAATGTAATAATTCATAATATATTAATAATTATACATATTATAATTCATTATCCTTAATTTCTAACTACATAATAAATAGAGAATTAAATAGGAGAGAGAAGCGGGAAAAACCAAAATATAGGTGGTCTAGAATTGTGACAAGTGTCCACAATTATTTTTATTTATTAGTATAGATAGATATAATAAAAGTATTATATACTTACCGTATTTAACTTAAAAAAATCTAAGCGACGTTTGTAATTACTTATTTAAAAATATTTATTAACTTATAATTTTTTTAACATGGTTTTAAAGAATTTGAATTAGCTTTTTCAAAAGTATTCAAAATGACAAAAAAAACATTCTTGTATTGTTAATTATTTTAAGCTTATAGGTGACACTGGCTGGTGATGGTTTGTGAAAATAGCGATGGGTGGCAGTGGAGGTGGGTGGCGATGATGGTTGTGGGTAGTGGTAGGTGATAGCAGCAGTGGGTGGTGACGTTCACGGTGTGTGGTGGCGGTTGGTAGCGGGTGACAACGTTAGGGTGTGGTGGTGGATTGGGAAAATGTGGGATTAGATTTGTAATTTAATACAAACAAGTCACAAGTCAATTTAAAATGTCAGGTTTGTAGCTTTTGAAAACAACTTATTACCTATAGTGACGGATGTAGGTAGAGGAGGGTGGGTTCACAGGAACCCATCGGGCTTCGACTTGTTAATAAGAAAATTTGTTTTTGAAAGAGTAAAACAATATGTTGAACCCATTAATATTTTATGAGTGAATCCTGAGATAAACACATTAATATTTTTAAGAGTTAATTCTTAATGTAATTTTCACAGTAATTTGTCAACTTGATTGAGACAAGTGATCTTTGTTAGAGAAATCTCGATAATCAATTATTAGATTTTACATGATCGTGTTAAAATAACTTTCGTGTCTTATAAACTTAGCAAGCAAAATAGTAGTTATTAGTTGTTAAACCCCTGTATCAAGCTAATTTTGGTCATACAAACTTAGCATATTTCGTTTAGGTTTCGGGGCGTTGCCCCTTGACCCGTGTCTACTGAATGGCCAGCAGGACCGCCACCTTGGACCCCGCAAGGGCGCGTGACCCCCTTGACTTCCAATTGGTCTGGAGCTCAGAAACGTTAAACGAAAATGCACCATGTATATTCGAACTCTTTAATGACGACGTTTTTTAATTTTCATCATTGACTTAATATATCACAGTGTTATTACGTGAAGAACATTAAAAAACCCAAACCGTCAACCCGAAAATTTTTATGCCTGATTATATTTAATTAAAACGTCGGAAAATGGTGAACCCACTGAAAAAAATTCCTGGATCCACCACTGATTACCTATTTACAAAAAAGCATTTTCGTAATTTTTTTAAGGTTTACCAAGCACTTTTTACTTATTTGGAATTTTGACAAAGCTAATAAATTAATAAATCATTGTGAAAACTCAATTCCAAACATCCTCTAAATATCTATTTAATGCTTTTCTGATTTTACTCAAAGATGGTATAAGGAAAAATCATACATATTAAAAATAACTTTTAAAACTTAATGAATTAGAAATTTAAATTATGCGTGTTAAAAAAAAACTACATCCGAATTTGAAATATCTGAAAAATTCGGATATCAGGAAGTTCGGATACCCGAAATTCGGATTCAGATGGCTATTTTGAAAATTTTCAGATATTAATTTTTTTTTGCAAATATTTTTTCTGATATTTCATGTAATTTTCGGATATTTAGGATATTCGGGTATCCGTAATATATTTATTTTAATTTTTTTTAACTTTGTTATGAGTTAGGATATCCGAATGAATATCTAAATCTGTATCCGAAATTTCATATTCGGGTATTGAAATCTACTATCCATGGTTTTCGGATATCCAGATTTCGAATATTGAATCACCGGATAACTGAAAATAAACACTCTATATTAAAATTATAGAAGTATCATCTGGCTTAAACACCGCCACACCTGCTAGACCATCTTGATCTATTAAGCTAAACAAATAATCAGTATCTGTTATATGAAAATAAAAACTCTTAGACTTTAAACTACGAGACGATAAGAGTAAAAACAAATGTAATTTGTTCGTGTTTAAGTTACATTACATAAAAAGTCTTTTAGGGGTAGAGAAATCAAATTCAAGATGAAAAAAATTGATTGATTTATATGAAGAAAAATAATCAATTTATTAGTTTAAAATATACCACATTTAGTGGAATTGGAAAATTTGTTTTAGTGAGCTTTCTAAGAAATAAAAAAGTTAGAAATGGAACAAATATTTGTGCTCCTAATAAATTAAAAAGTTTAATAACACTTGAAATTAATTTATTAGTTTAAAAGACCATCTTTTACTAACTTTTTTACATTAATGTTGTTATGTTGAGTGTCTTTCATTGGTTTCATAATTACTTGTTATTTAATGTGACCGAATCCATTTATAACCCGATTGTTTCTTGTTGTGCGTAACAAAAAGTTCTTAATCCACGATTAGAGTGAATAACTCATAATAACCATTTCTTCCCTTTTCACGTAACACGATGGCATTATAATTATATTATTTTAAATGTAATATATATATATACATAATATATAGTCGGTTGTCCTGAAACCCAGCCCAATGATTAGGGCTATCACCTTCTAATATAGAAGTCAGAGGTTCGAATTCATCTGGAGACAAGTTTGAAGAACACCAGGTGAAGGGTCAGCTTGGGGTTTATCCCAGGGTTGACTCCAATGGGGGCCGAAGGTTTACCCATTCAACGGGATTCCTGCGCATCAGGGGGTTTATGGGTTCTCATGGCAGTTGGAGGAGTCCGACCTTGAACTATCGCCCATCAAAGGGTAGGGATCATGTAAGAATACCGTCGTTTAAAAAAAATATATAATATAGTTGGTTCGCGCCATTTAGCACTCGGCTCATTTTAGCATAGTGATGGTCGATATCAGCTAACACGATCTCAGAAACAAACCGTACAAATTCTCATTCAGTTGATCCCCGTAACGCCGTGTTTGGGTTAACGTCATCAAATTCCGATGATGTGCCGAAACCCTACCTTTCCGTTTTAGCTGATTCTTCCTCTGCGCCGAAAGCTCGATTCGTTGCTCGCCGGACGGAGTCCATTTCTGTTCGTCCGCTCAAACGCCCTCTACGTAACGCTTTACCTATTGATTGTTTTACTTATGAGATTCACTCGTTTTGGTTCCGGTTTCTCGAATTTATGATTTAGGTTGCTATGGTTGAATGTTTGTGTATGTTGTAAAACGAGTAGATCCAGCCCCAACCTAACTGAGCTTGAGCTCAGCTCATTAGAGTTTTATGACGATTTAAGCTTGCGAACGCGACATATGAGGTTTGGCCCGAGCTCATTTATTAAACGTGTCTCGACATATGCTTTGAGTTCGGCTCGAATATCTCTAGGAGGACATATGCTTTGTGTTATACTCAGCTCGATTATACCCCTAAATGTAAATTGTTGTAGGCGAGTAACATTCTTGCAAGTCTTAATCCGAGTTTGGTGAATGCTTAGTGCAAAATTGATATTAAAGTTAAGGACACGATGCTAACACAATTAAAGGCCACTAATCGGATTTACGAGAACAAAGATTATAAAAAGGATGGCTTCAAGTATCATTTTGACAACCTTTTGGTTCATTATAAAAGCTTGAAACGACATAATGTACATCAGTTAAACTAGTCTAATTTTAATTTGAGTTTTTAACAATTTGTAAGGTTTGTTTTGTTTTAATAAATTTATTTTTCGTTAATAAAAGCATGTCGGGTTATATGTAGGGGCGGCCCTGAGAAATTGGGTGCCCAGGACGAGTCAGGGAAAAAAGGCCCCTAACGCATTCAAAGCTCTTGACCAAGCGGGGGTCAAGGGGGCCGCGCCCCCTTGCGGGGTCCTAGGGGCAGCGCCCCTTGTGGGGTTCGGGGCAACACCTCGAAACCTAAACGAAATGTCATAAGTTAATATGTTCGGGATTAACTTCCGTATTTTACCTAAATCAGTCATTCAATAATCAGTAAACTGTAAATCCATGGGCCCAATTTCTTGGGATTTTGAATTTCAATTTCTTCTTGAACGTGAGCGTCCATGGAGCCGGTTAGGATAAAGGGCTTTTGAGAAATGAAATGGGCCCAATTTGTAATTATAAAATGTATTTATATACAATTGATTACGTAATTCATCATAAATATATTTAACTGAGTTATTTGTTACTCAAATCCGTGTAATACTCGGGTTTATAACTTAGTATATATATAAATACATGTATAAAAATGTGCCCCTCGAAAAATTGGGCCCGGGACGGAGGTCGGGTTTGCCCCTCCCCCGGGCCGCCCCTGGTTATATGACAGCTCATGTCAAGTGGCAGGTTGGGTAATGCGTGACGGTTCGAGTCACGGGTCGTTGATGGTTCGGGTCATGGTTGGTTCAATGCAAATTAAAAAAAAGAATACGAAAAAGAAAACTCATCCAATAAATGAAAACATTAAAAAAGAATGATTGACGTTACTTGTGAAATAATACACTACATTTCAGTGTTAAAGACGGTGCAATGATGGTTGAGAGAGAAGTGGTAGCCACAAACAACGACCGATAATGGTGGTTTCATAAGAGAATTTAATGAATATGAAGATGGTTCGTCAATGTATACGGCTTTAGAACATCCGTCATTCCAACATGTTGATATGCAATACGATGTTCATAATGGTGACAACGATGATGATGATCAGATGATGATTATGGCAACTTTGATAACTCCGAAGATTATATATCGGAATATTTTACAAAAATTGAGGTCATTCCCTTAGCCAATGAATACGATGATGATGATGCTGATGCTAATGCAACTCCATCAACCGTTCAATACAATGCTAGAATTTATCAAGGATTCTTTCAAGTACCGGTTTTCTATTCTAATGATGTTGAGCCTATAGGTTTACTGATGAGAAAGTCATTGCAATGAGTAGTATTTAGTTGTTTATAAGAGTATAAGTATTCACTACGGATATCAATTTAAAGAATATGCAAAGCCTCTAAGTATAAAATTGTTGTGTTTGGTGGGTGGAGCCTTGAGGTCTTTGGGCCCAATCTTGATCAGGTTTTAGTTTTAGTTGACGACCACATGGGCCGACCATAGTACCATGCTATTAAGTGTGTTAACTATCCTCAATTGAAGCTTGTTTTATGTTTCCTGTTAAGTTGTAAATCTTAGTGGTAAATTTAGGGTTGTAATCGAGCCGAGCCAAGCAGAGCTCGAGCTCGAGACATTTCGAGCCGAGCCAGCTCGAAAATTTTTTCGAGCCAAAAAATCGAGTTCGAGCTAGTAAAGAAACTCGAGCCTCGAGCCGAGCCACGAGCTAGCTCGGTTTTTTTAACCTCCTCCTCCACTTTACATACATACATATATAATATATATAAAATCTAATATAAGAAATTAAATATATATAAAATCTATTATATATAAAATTTAATATATATATATATATATATATATATATATATATATTATATGTGTGTGTACATACATACATACATACATACATACATACATATTATACATAATATATATATACACTTATATAAATTTGTGTATAAGATGTTATATATATATATATTATGTATAATATATATGTATGTATGTATATTTATATACATATATTTATATGTTTGTGTGTAATATAACATATATGTGTGTATATATAATTCAATATATATATATATATGCTAAAAATCAAGCTGAGCTTGAGCCGAGCCAACCCTGGCTCGGGCTCGGCTCATTTTTATCGAGCTTTTTTCGAGCCGAGTCTTTTTCGAGCCATGCTTTTTTCGAGCGAACTTCAAGCGAGCCTCGAGCCGCGAGTTTTTTTGAACAACCCTACTGGTAATCTCTACTTATACCTATCTTATAGTGGTATTTCCTTATCACTGAGTGAGGAAGAGTAATAAAACATATTACCTTGGTTGCGTATATTTTTGAAAATTTACATTAAATTTAATTCTAATTTGATTAATCCCTATTAGTTGCTAGTCAGTTTCAACACTTAACTAGCAGCTTAACGATTTTTATAACCGTATATGGTTTGAAGCATTTTCCTTTTAAAAGGATGTAGCCTTGTGTTATTGTGAACATCAAATAAGCCTCGCGTTGAGAAAGCGAGTACCGGGATATTGGTGGGATAAAAGAGAATCGGAAACAGCAACTCGAAGCCGTACCGGTCATACCTAAACTAGGGGATACAGGTGGTTCGTGGTTCTCATAAAATCAGAACCGGAACTGGTTCTATAATTATCCGACCAAAACTCGAAACAGAACCGGCTAAAAACTAGTTAAGAACCGGAACCAAAGCAGAAAGTGGTTCTTGACTTTGTTGACAATAACCAGAACCGTTTGAAACCAGAAACGGTTAAAAAAAACATATTGTCCACCTCTAACCGGGGGAATATCTACCAATTTGTAATGTGTTGCCATAGAAACATCAAGTTTTACATATAGTTTCATACATCATCTAGTGGTATAAAAAAAAATAAAAATCCATTCACACTTTATTATAATTATATCTCTATAGTATATGAACTAGCTTTGACACTTTTGCTCGTGTCAGGGTGTAGAGACAATCCTTTGCTACCAGTGTCTTTAATAGTATTTCTTATAAGAGAACTAGGTTATAATTTATTAGACACGTTAAATAAATACATTTTAAAATTATTTATTTTAAATATCATATCATATATATACTAAAGATGTTTTATAAAAATATGACTTATAATGTTATTATATTATTTACTAAATTAAATGAAATCATTAACATTCAACAGAATAATTAATAGAATTTTTTTTTTAAATACTTATATAATTATTTAATATGACAGAGAGTTGTGAAATCAATTTTGATGTGGTCTAAAAACATGACATGTTTATTAATACTAGCTCAGATGTTATTGAAAAGAATCAAAAGATCAAGTATCCGCTCAAGACCTTAGTCTTTTTTGCAACTTTTCGTATGCTTAATCTTGAGACTCGAATGCTTGTTTCTGTCGATGGTATTGTTGATTTAAATATGAAAATAATTGTTTGGCATTTAAATCTATGTTTCATAATATATGTTCCAAAATCTATGTGACGGTCAAACGTTACGCTCTTGTAATTTTTAACATCAAACAAAAAAAGAAACATCAAATAAATTTATAAAAACCGAACCGCCAAAATATTAAACCGCGGCGAATATGAAAATAATTTTGTCATAACCGTATTGTTAAAATAAATAATAAACAATTATTATATGACACTCATGATTATTTAATTAATAGATAATTATTTGATAGACATAATTATTTTTATTTATCCTAATTAAGATTTCATCTTGGGTGTATATAAAAAGGACATAATTATACATGTTTATGAACTAATCATAGGAATCGATCAACACAAATATTCAGATTTAAGAAAATATTATGTTATAAAAGTTAGAGTAAATTACCTAGATGGTCCATGTGGTTTGTTAATATTTCACTTTTGGTCCTTAAGTTTCATAAATTACCCATATGGTCTCTAACATTTGACATTTGTAACCCATATAGTCCTTATGTGAGGGTAATTTGGTCAATTACATGAGGTTAATTTGGTGACATTAAGGATTATATGAGATACTAATGTCAAAAGTTAAGGACCATATGAGTAATTTATGAAATCTAGAGACCAATAGTGAAATACTAGCAAAACACAAGAACCAAATCGGTTATTTACTCTCAAAGTTACACAATATTAATTACTATCTTATTCACGAGGAATTCTGCACATGGTAACCTGTATTAATAAAATTTATTGCAGTGCACAACAAGAACTAACATTTTATACATAAAATGATATATGATTTTGAGTCTTGATATTTCTCACTTTGAACAAATATGCATGAATTAATAGGAAACTCGCACACAGGATAATTAACAGGAAACCTGAATGTGTTACAAGATAGTGCAAAAAGAAGTGCTCATGAAACCAGCATAGACTCCTATGTTCAGTAAATCTAGCGCTGTCTTCCAATTTCTCTGAAATTATCAACATAGTACAAGATACAAAATCAATACAACAAAAATCAACCAATTTAAAAATATCTAATAAAAAAGACAAATATGATTATATATATATATATATATATAGGGAGAGGATCAAATGTTAACCCATGTTTATTGCGTTAACCGAATAACTACATCTTATTACTTTGGGGCCTACACTAAAGTAAATCTAAAGGTGTGTGTTTTTTCTCTTTTTTAATTAATGTAGGACCAACTTACATTAATAAAAAAATAAGAAAAAACCTACATATTTAAATTTACTTTAATATGGGCCCTAAAGTAATAAGACGTAGTTATTTGGTTATCGAAATAAGGAAGAGTTAACATTCGAACCATCCCCTATATATATATATATATAATATGAACGTAAATATGATATATGTTTTTAACTCGAATAATAAATTATGAGCTCTTAATCAAAGTTAAAAAAAAATCAGATTTGCAATTATTTGATATATGTTGGATTAATCTTGATTGGCTGGTTGGGTCAGGTTAGATGAGTCACGTAGGTCTAGCATTTGAGTCTATCTTTTTATTTGAATTATGCATGAAGCTTTATAATTGTTGAATGAGTCTTAGTAGTGTAGTCGTGAACTCGTCATAGTCAGGGGTGGCCCAGAGGAGGCGCAAACCCGACTTCTGTCCCGGGCCTATTTTGTTAGGTCGCACAAAATTTTTATATATGTGTAAATAAAGAGATTAATTCAAATACAAACCAACAAGTCGCAGTGAATTAAAAAGAATCATTTATAAATACATGGTTTAATGGGTGCAAAAACTAATTTCCATTAAAGTATAGAAAGTTGTTTACATGCCCTTTAAACTAGAGGTGTTCATCGGTTCGGTTAACGGTTTATTCAATTCGTTTGTCAATCTTTTCCCCTATTCAAAAACCGAACCGAATTCGGGAAGTGGTTCGGTTTGGTTTCGGTTTAATCGGTTAACCGAATAAACCTAATTCAAAAAAAATGGAACCAATAACCGAACCGAAAACCAAAATTTGGAATTCGGATATGGTTAGGAATACAGTTTGGTTTTTTTTTGAAATCCCCTATTTTAATATTTAAATTCACTAGGGCTTTCTTTTTCAGGCTTTCTTTACACCTCAATTCTCAGGGTCGCTTCTAGTGATATTTGTTAACTTTACTCCTTGTTTCGCGTATGCATTTGGAGTCTATTTATTAGAACTTGACGATTGATTATTATAGAATTGGATGAAGCAAACAAATTAAGACACGGTTTTGGGTGACAAATCCCTTGTCACGACTCAAGTTTTTATTAGCATCAAAAGATCGTATCAAATACAAAGGCCCCTAATTATCTATATGTATTTGAAAACAAACCTAGCTTGGAAAATAAGAAAATCAATTAAACTAAAACTCTAACTCCTAATTAATCATAATAAACTCAAAATAAAATACCTTAAATTAACAATTTCATTACTGTTTTAAAAACGAATCCAACCAAAATAAACATTAGTCAATATGATTATAATTGTATGAACTTTTAATCCTATATATATATATATATATATATATTAATTCAAATAATAAACTATAATATTTTTGATTCAAATAATAAAGGGGTAATTTTGTATAAATATAACCAAGTTTCAATTTTGTTTTAATTAACTCACTCAAACTTTCTTTTGTTCCAATTAGACAACTTAAGTTTATTTTATGTTTCAATCTGGCATAGGTATGTAACCTATATAATTTGTAACCATAATTATTTTATTTTTATTGTATGATGACATGAACATAACATGGATCTTGAAAAAAAATCTCAAATTTTTTTAGAAATTGCTAAAGAAATTTAAAATAATTAAAAAAAATTGGGAAAATCTTTAAAAATTGTTTAGTTGATTGCAAAAAAAAAAAAAAAAACACCCAAATGGGTCTAAAATGCATCTAAAACCTTCAAACATGTCCTAAACTCTCCTAAAACCTGACTTATAAGGCCTAAACGAATCAAAAAAAACCAAGATATGTCCAAACAGAACAAAATTACCGATGTGGGACAAGTCTCATAACTTGCAATGGTTATGATTGAAATGCAACAAAAGCAAACCAAAAGTTAATATGATTGAAGTTTTATAACTCACTTGTGGTCGTTGGTTGATAATCGCATTTGATGCAGCTGGCTGATGTTGAACATGATGAGGTGATGCGTTAGTTGCTTGTAGATGTTGAGCATGATGAGGTGATGAATTATGGCCAAGAAAATAAAAATTTTGGATCGATGTATAGTTGTATACAGTTTGAACTGGATGTGGTTGATTATAGCCTGAATTTGAGTTTCCTTGAACCCCCAATGATTCATGTGGTCTAGACCTTAAAACCTGTGAGAAACAAAAGGGTATATAAATAAATGCAAAGACTAAAAAGATATACATAAATCATGAATAATCAATCCTTATATATAGATGTATACAGTGTGAGAATTTTGAACCGAAGGTGGTTGATTATAGCCTGAATTTGAGTTTCCTTGAACCGTCAATGGTGCATATGATCTAGACCTTATAAGCTGTGAGAAACAAGAGTATGAATAAATAAATGAAAACACATAGAAAGATATACATAGATACTTCAAAATCAACCTAATGCGACCTTTATATTAAAAAAAAGGCTGCATTATTTGAAGTTGCATTAAATTAATACAATTTTTTTGTTACATAATGCAACTTTTTTTCCTCTAATGTAACTTCAGCTTATGCAACGTATTTGTAACTTTTTGTGACAGAAAGGTTGCATTAATTAGGCTGATATTGTAGTAAAGTTAATCATGAATAATCAATTGTATATATAGATGTATACAGCATGAGAATTTTGAACCGAAGGTGGTTGATTATCGCCTGAATTTGAGCTTCCATGAATAGCCAATGGTACATCTGATCTAGACCTTATAAGCTGTGAGAAAAAAGAGTGTAAATAAATAAATGCAAACACTAAAAAGAAATGCATAGACCATGAATAATCAATCCATATATACATATACATTATATTATATATAGGGGGTTGGATCCACTAATAAATGATTTTTGCCTAAGAAAAGTAAGAAGCAATAAGAGTTTGACATATGACATGTTAAAAATAATAAAAACAAAAATCTAATACAAAAAAAGAAAAAATCCAGTACAATAAAAAAATAAAATTCAGTACAAAAATAAAAAATTCTTGTACAGAATAATAAAAATCCAGTATAAAAAATAAAAATGTAGTACAAAAACAAAAATACAACACAAAAAACACAAAAATCTAATACAAAACATAAGATATTTAATTATTCTCGTATATATATAAGGTAAGAATCTGTTGTTAATTCTCATTAGTTTTTTTTTAGAACGGCGGTCGATGCACATAAAAGAACATAAAAGATTTTGAAGAAAAAAAAATGCTTTGGTTAATCTTGACGGGTTATTTCGGATTTATACAGTAAAAAAGTGAGTTATTATTTGATGATGATCGATCCTATAGGCTATATACATATGTGTGTGTGTAAACAGTATGAGGATTTTGAACCGCATGTGGTTGATTGTAGCCTGAATTTGAGCTTCCTTGAATCGCCAATGGGGCTTCTGATCTAGACCTTAGCTGCAAGAAACAAGAGCCACAGTGAATAAATTAAATAAATAACTATACGAGTTTACGGATAAAAATATATAGATATAGATGCTCTTAATTCTATACATATTTTGCATTTTGCACCAGGAAAACAACTCTACACAAACTGTACCAAATTAAATTTACTTTACAATAAAACTCATTGCAAATTAAAATAGGCAAATAGCTATGATCAAATTATACGTACCTCACACAATTTTGATTTGGTCAAGTATTCAAGTAACGAATAATTGTCCACAAATTGGGACGAATTATCGTGAAGGTGATCAAACCTCGGATGAGCATAGCAATCAAGGCAAAGGTAATAAGGGCAAGCATTTGGGTCTTCTAAGCACGTAACGCACGTTAAATACGTCGATGTGACGAACCGGTTACAGCAATCGCAAAACGGTCTTCCGCTTTGGATTATGTAGTAAACCATCATGACTTCAGTGAAATCAAGATGACCATCTTTGTTAAGATCTAGCTTATTGAAGAAGAACATGTTACTCATTTTATTATGGCCTGCTTCTTTCATGAACTCTAAGAACTCTCTTTGATCTATTTTCCCGTTACCATCATGGTCCATCGAGGCAAAGAAGTCGTGACCCAATTTTTGAAGTCGGCTCGAACTTGCCTGGTAAGAAGCCATGGCTATCTGACGGAGCTCTTCCATGGTGGTGGTGGTGGTGGTTTGGTTAAGGAGAAGGTTTAACTCACATTCATATATATACACACACATACACCCGTATTTATTCTTTTAAGAACCATCAAGTTTTAAAGAACGAAAAAAAATCATATTTGTGGTCACATAATTTAATGGATATAAAATTAATTTTTCTTTAAAGTATGAGAAGCTACAATTATACCATTTAAAAAAAAATGGTGAACGCCACCATTAGGCGCCCCTCACCGACCGGTCCCACGGCCAACATGAGGGAGGTAAATCGCGTGACCCAGGGAAAATTGGGTGATGCCGGGCTTTGAACCCTAGACCTTCAATATGGATTCCCACCCCTTACCAATATGCCACCATCGCGGGGACCAATTATACCATTTAAATTGTGGTTAGAAATGGTTACTTTAGTTCTTAACTAACAATGGTTCTCAATTAAACATCCCTATATATATATATATAGGATTGTGAACAAATAATAACCCACTCTTAAAGCATTAACCCGAAATAACTCATCAAGTTGAAGCCAAATCTTGGATTTTTTTTGAACATCATTGTAAGACATATACAACACTTTCTTCTTTTATGAGTTTGCGAAAATTCATCACCGTTTGAGACGTAACATCGTTGTAAGTTTTAGCCTAAAACAGTTACACTGTTGTAAGTGAAAAACTTACAACGATGTTACGTCTCAAACGGTGATGAATTTTTGCAAACTCATAAATGAAAAAAAGTGTTTTAGATGTCTTACAATAATGTTAAAAAAATCTAAGATTTGGCTTTATATTGACGGGTTATTTCGTGTTAATGCTTTAAGAGGCATATCCAATACAAAGGAAATTAATGTGAGAATGATAGGAAGGATTTTGAGCCTTTAATTAAATTAATTAACGATTTAGATCAGGTGGCCCCGTTATTTATTAAAAACTTACTTGATTTTAAAGCATAAGGGCAAAAAAGGAATTACATACATTTATTGAATTTTTGTTGTTGTTAAATCAAGTTCTACCGTTTTTTAAAATCGAATAACTTTTAAATCTTTAATTACTTTTAAAAAAAAATTATACCATAAAATTCAAAATTTTCTTAACTTTAATTTGAGTATAGTATTGTTATAGTTTTTTTCGATTTTTTTACGTGGTTCGTGATTTAACGTTTGGTACGTGATTATTGGTATGTGATTATGCAGTTGGTCTTTTGATCATGCATGTTTAATGATGGTCTGTGATTTTCATATAACATGGTACGTGATTATTAGTCTGTAATTATGCAGTTGGTCATTGATTATATGTGTTAAATTACGGTCTGTAATTTTATGAATCACGATCTGTAATTTTATATGGACGATAATGCTTCTTAACCTGATGATACGTGTCAAATTCATGTGACTTCTTATGCTTCTCACGTTAAAATCCTTTAAACGTTAATCGTCTTATATATATATATATATAGGAGGGTTCAAAATAAAATTACTCACTTTGGAAAAAAATTAAGAAAACTTTTACTAACTAATCTATCTAACCAAAGAGGCATTGCCTCAATGGTACCCCATGAGTGTTCCAAATGGGAGGTCATGGGTTCAAATCCCTCCTGCAGCGAAAAAGGGGTCTGAGGGGGGTCAGGGGGGGTCAGGGGGGTTTCTCAGTGGGGTTTCCTCCTGGGGTGGTTGTGGTGGCTCATGGGAGGTCCAGGTAACTAGACCTTGGTGACATGGTCTGGAAACAGTGGGTTCACACGATTGAGACCTTCGCCGTTCAAAAAAAAAAACTAATCTATCTACTATAATAAAAGAAAATAGATTTGATGAGATGTCAATACCTCCTTAAATCTCTTTTAAATATGAACACATGTCATTACTAAAGTTAAACTTCTTTAAATGCAGACACATGTCATTAGCACATTAAATCTCCTTTAAATATGAACATATGTTAATTATTTAAATTGTATTTTATAATATTCAAAATTAAACTTAAACATCTTACAATTTTTTTAAAAATAAATAGGTTGTATTATTTTTTATTATATTTAAATCTTTTCATAACTAACAGAAATTAAAATCTATATTAATACAAACGGGTACAAAACTTACTTTAGTTAATTTTGTATGTATTTTGTTAATATAATTAAATTTTATAAACTATTAATTTTTAACGCAATTCATTATATTTTATAATATTTAAAATTAACAATAAATATCTTAATAATTTTTAAAATAAATAAAATGTATTATTTATAAAAAGTAGTCTTTTAATAGTGTTTATTTTTAAAGTGAATATCCAATTGCTATCAACAATAGAATTGTTTTTGAAACAAACAGTTTTTTCACACGGATAAATGTATGTTTTTATTTAGAGTTAAAACAAAAGATGGTCTCAAACTTTTAATTTTTTGATAAAAACAATAATACAATATGTAATTTATCATATATATATATTATAATTACATAACTTTTTGTACTTAAATCCATGTAATACATGGGTTTATAACCTAGTCAATTATAAAAAGAAAAATTATGATTTTTTATTGTTAGAAGACTTTGTTGAGGCTAGAATGAGTACGTATGAAACTAAGTCAACGATAAATGGTAGGAACCCGCACCAATCGGATCAAATAAGAGGAACAAACTAATAATTATCAAAACAATATTACGTTTGTCGAAGGAATTTATTAGAATAAATTAATAATGGAAATAAATGGACAATTAAAGCCTCAACTAACCGACGGTCGGATTTTTTTTATTAATATGTTTACATTTTTTTAACACAAGTATTTATGTTATTAGTTTGGTTTTTTTTTATAGGGGCAATTATATATATCCTCTTATAAATTTCATTCATTACATATATATCCAATTCAAAATTTTAATTACATATATCCCCTCCTCTAATGCTAAAAATTTCAAATATACTCATTTTCATTAAAATTAATTAAGAAATTACTATTTTGCCTTAACTTTGAAAGATTTATTATATATATTTTACCTTTACTTCAAATATACCCCTATTTTACGTTTTTTTTCTTTCATTTTTAGTGTTTTTTCCTTCATTTTCGTGTGCTTTTTTCATTTTTAATTGTGTTTGTTTTATACTTTTTTCCTTGTTATTTTCTGTATTTGTATTTTTTTTTGACAACCATCAAAATGAATGAATAATGGTGGGGGCGGCGACAGAGGATGTGCAACGGCACTGCAGTCATATGGTGGGGGCGATGAACGAATAGGTTTACGTATGTGTGTTTGGAATTCAATATGTAAAGATATTAAAGTTGAGTATATATGCAATTAAAATTTTTAGTTGGGTTATATGTAATTAGACCTCAAAAGAGTGGGATATATATAATTCTACCTTTTTTATAAACCTTATCTCTTAAAATATCCAATACTATCTTATTAAAAAAATATAAAAAATACCAAAAATCTAACATTATGATGCATCCAAATTTGTAAATGATATGTATACAAACCAAAAACGAAAACGCTCTAATGAAGATGATAAACCATTTTAATTATTTACAGAATGAATTGCATACCTATCAACCATCGATAGGGCACTAGTTCACAATAAAAAAGTTCTTAAAGCTTTAAAAAAAATGATATAATTGAACATGTTTGGCAAAAAATTCACATTAATGTATAACTATGTATTTTTCATCTTTGGTAGTTGAAATCCTACATTTCATGTTAGGATTATAACTTGTTTTATTCATTTGATTAAATATATATAAGAATGTAAAATATTTTTTAACTTTTTATTTATTTTATTTTAAAACTAATAATTTATATTTTTTAAATAAAATAATTATTTTTAACAATATAATAATAATAATAATAATAATACCATATTTATTTAAGGAAAATTGGGTTGAGTTGAATGTAAATGAAAATGAAAAAAATTGAAATTTGATTAATTGTGTAAATGAAAGAGAGAGAAAATATTATTTTTTTTAATAAATTATTCGGTTGTTTGATTGTAAATAAGAGTCAAGTGGGGTGATTGACAATCCAGACAATAGAGGTCCCATTTTCTTTATGAGATGAATGGCAAAGACCCAGCACCTTTGAACGATTGCCTGTTCAAATAAACCGTATTCACATAAAATATATTCAAGTGGAACTGTAAAGATATTCAATTGGACATTTAATAAGGTGTCTCTGTTTAAGGTTTTAAAAATATTAAAAAAAAAAGAAAGAAAAAGACTATTATTAAAAGTCTTGAGAGAAACTATATAACCAATCTTAGATCATTGGGCTTATAGTCTAGTGGTACTCCTTGACCACCAGCAATGGGAGGTCTTGTGTTCGAGTGTCGCCTGGAGCAAAAATGTTCTGGGTGAGCTAGGGGGTTTTCTCAGTGTGAGTTTCCTCCTAGATGGTGTGGCGGTTCCTCGATTGGGCACTCGTCAACGCCCGGCTTTAAATGTTTCCGGGGGTTGGTAGCGGTCTGTGGTCGCAGCGCGTGGGTTGTTGGGTCCAAGGACTTGTTTAGCTGTTAAAAAAAAATACAACCAATCTTAGTTGCAAATTAATGGTATTTTATTAATTCAAAATTCCATCTTGATAAAGGCCCTAAAAAAACTCGTTACCACGATGTTGATTCATGACAAGCTTTCTTTTTATCACACTGTAGATGCAATGACGAAGGATTGTTAGGACCGCTCCGTAGTGTAATTTTATGCGTTTTTTTAGTATGAAAATTTATTACGTGTTGAGTTCGCTCCTACATTTATGAGTTCAACCTCCTGTATTTCGAACCAAGCTGCGTAACTAGGCGGATGATTACCAAGTCTTATTCTGTACAAAGGATCAGCTTAGGTTATGAGAGTTGAGTTCCTAAGGTTCTCATAGGGTAGTAATTAATGCTATATTTTCTTGGTTGTTACGAGTAAATTGAATATCTTCTTCTCAGCACTTTCTTAAATATCAAGAGTACATGTAATGAGTCAATGATTAATAACCCACATTGTAATGAGTCAATGAGTCATTGTCTTAATAGTATCCCATGATTCTTTTAAAAGGGAGGTCGTGGGTTCAAATCTCTCCCGCAGCGAAAAAGAGGTCTAAGGAGGTTTTCCCAGTGGGGTTTCCTCCTGGGGTGGTTGTGGTGGCTCATGGGAGGTCCAGGTAACTAGACCTTGCTGACATGGCCTGCAAACAGTAAGTTCACACGATTGAGACCTTCGCCGTTCAAAAAAAAATAATAACCCACATCGTAGTGACTACTGTTTTTTTTTGAATGTCAGAGGGTCGCATCGTGCTACTTTCAGTTATTCTGCAGGTTGGTAACTAAGATCGATTCCTCAATCGCCGACCGTGAGACCGTACCCTTCTGATGCATGGGAACCCCGTGGAATAGGTAAACCCTCGCCTTCCATTGGTTCAGAACCCGAGATTAAGCTCAAGATTCTTCTCCTCACATGCATGACTGTATCCATTAAAGTGTCACCAGTGAGTCTTGAACCCTGGTCTATAAACAGAAAGGATCAAGCTTTAACCATTACGCTAACTATGTTGGATTCAGTGACTAATGTTACTAATTTCTTTTACTTTTGGGAATTATCCTTAGGCCAAGGATCTTACCCATCTATCCTCTGATTTTTTTTTCTTTATCAATCATTTCAACAACTTTTTTATATTTTAAGGTCCTATTATTTTAGGGTCCTGCTATTATCACACGCACCTCATACTATGGGTGAGCAAAATGGGTAACCGGACCGAATTTTGAAATACTCGAACCAAGCCAAACCAAACCCGATTTTAATGGAAAAGCAGACACGAAGACCGACCAAAGAAAGGAGTTCGGGTTCGGTTATGTGTATATTCGGCTATAAGTGTGGGTATAAAAAAACCCAAAGACCGGTTCCGCCAACTCCTCACTGCATTACAACTCCACTTCGATTCCTCCATTTCCGACCAGCTAGTTACCTATACTCCTCTGTACTACAGCTCCGTTTGAATCCTCTCCGGCCAACCTCCCCTGTTGAGACAATGGCAGATCGAAAGCTTTCTGGTTCCTATCGAGCTTAGATATTACACACAAGGGTTTTGCCTTGAATGTTTGTAGTCTTGTAGAAAGGTGTGGCTAAGCTTAATGGTGGCTGTGATGGTCAATTTAGTTATGTTACAACTGAGATTAGTTAAACTTTTGTTTTTGTCATTAACTTGTATTTTTTGGTTTTGGAATGGAATTATGCTAGTTATGATGCAGGTTTTGATTAAATGTTTAGTTTATCTATTGGTAATTTGGTTTTTTCATACCCTAAACACTACAATGTGGTTTGTTCAGATGAGTTACACTGCATAAGTCATCTTTTTTATCACTTTGTATGCAATACATGCAACAATCTTCATCAGATTGTGAAATCCACATAACTTTCATTTGAACATAACATCTATGTTCTATAATTAAGATAGAAAGACATTACAAAACATACTAATTAATGATTCAAAATGGAAGATAGGCAAGTAACAAAATAAAACCAAACAAAAATCCATAGCTAAATAACAAAAATAAATGTTAGTATGAAATCAATTATCGTTTTAATAAATAAAAGTCATGTAAAACACTCATTTTTGTCCATCACCTATTTGACATCTTTGTTTGATTGAATGGGTAAATGGGTTCAAGCCTTTCATCAATTTCTACAAAAATAGATAAATGATACAATTATTGTATAAAAAACCAAGTATATAATAAAGATATGTTACGTTAACTTCTTCCAGATATCATCAAAGTTCATAACATGTATCAAAAATGAATTATTGTTAACTTAAAAATTTAACATAGTCAAACCACAATATATTATCAATTGTCATAAATTATCCTATCTAAAAAAATGAACAGATATGCCTCATGGGTGCCAATTGCTAAATTATTACCAGATAATTGAGAGTCGTTACCAAAGGGCCTCTAGCCTAGCGGTATTGCAATGAAGGGAGAAGCTGCACCTCATTGAGGTCAGGGGTTCAAACCTGAGCAGGGGAGAGGGTTTACGGATTTATCCGGTTCCTGCTTATCTGGGGGGTGAAGGGTGACAACTGGGTTTCATAGGGGCTATACAACTCGTGTAGCCCTATACAAGACATATAAGATCGATTCGGTGTTAAAATAAAAAAAATTTGGTGTGTAAATAACCAACCTCATATTTTATTGTTTGTAGGGGTAATATCTCCCGTACCAACTAAACTACGTCGTGATACTATGTTAGAAGATACTATGTTAGAAGTATGGCCATAGTTAGAAAATGTAGTTTATGTAATAAGTTATAAGTTATTTAAAATAAATAATTTTAAAATGTATTTATTTATTATTGTAATAAGTTATGAGTTTTTAACTTAATTTAAATAATAAAATTATTGTTTTTCAAATTTTGGTGTTTAAGAAAGTTTTTTTTTTTTTTGAGATTCCATTAAAAAAAAATACTGTTTATGAAAACATGTTATTTTTTATCTTGTTGCTTAAAAAAACATTTACTTTTAAAAAATACCAGTTTAAAAATATTTCGTATTTTTAAAAAGTTTGTTGTTTTATAAAAATTTCGAACTTTATAATAATTTGCCTTTTTGAATAAAATAGCTGTTTAACATGTTAAGAACTTGTTTTTTTTTATAATTATATAATAATATAATTATTATTTAATTTTGTAATTTAATAAAAGATAGATGTATCCAATAGAAGAGATGAAAAAAATAAGTATCTCAATACTTTAGATTAGTAAAACATGTCTAATTTACTTTTATTTATTAGTATAAAGATTGTATGAAAAAATCTAAATTATTTTAAGATGAAAAAAAAAAATTATAGATATCATATCTTTTATTCGAAAAGAAAATCCCTTTGACCGGGGACCTGTTTTTGGCTCCGTAGTGTAATTTTATGCGTTTTTCGTACGCAAATTTATTACGTGTTGAGTTCGCCCCTATATTTATGAGTTCAACCCCTCCATATATAAGCCAAGGTGCATCACGAGACGGATGATTACCAAGTCTTATTCAGTACAATTATGAGAGTTGAGTTCCTAAAGTTCTCATAGGGTAGCAATTAATGCAATATTTTCTTGGTAGTAAAGAGTAAATTGAATGTCTTTTTCTCCACACTTTCTTAAATATCCGGAGTACATTTAATGAGTCGTGATTGCTACCCCACATCTTTATTTTATTTTATTTTTGAACGGCAATATAGCCCACATCTCAATCACTAATGTTACAAACTAGTGGGTTTCTCGCGCGTTGCGGCGGGAGTTCCGCAATGATTCCGAGTATCAAAAAATAATAGTAAAAATTAAAAACGATCTAAAACTCGCCTCACACAATGCCACCCAACCTAAAAAAACTCAAGTAATACCGCTCTGCCGATATGAGTACTCCGTCACGATAACGATAACAATATCATAAATATTAAAACATAGAACAAAAAAACCAACCACAACGACTGTCAATTTAAATAATAGTGTTATTCATTTGTAAACAATAAGTAATGTTATACAAACGTTGACATAATCACGCGATGCTAAAAATCGTAGAATGAAAACAATAAAAAAAACTTTGTATTCGCAAAATTTGACGTAAAGAAATACAAAATTAAGATTGAAAAATAAAATAGGAAAAACATTGTTTATTTTTTATACTATTATTATTTAATTACTAAAATTTTTGAATGATTACTATTACTTAATGTTTATTATTATTAGTTAAATAGTATTATTTAAATAGTATTGTTACTATTTTTATTCAAAACGAAACTTTTAAAATCAATTCTGCCCATAAAGAATCAAAAGAAGTGGTCACGCAGACAAACAATTTGAAGCGAATAAATAAATATTATACGAATAAGAAAGTATTATTACTGTTTATATGTGATGATGATCTTTCGTTATTGTATATATGTATAAATTTTCTTACTTGTGGAAATTATCCTTAGGGCAAGGATCTTACCCCTTTGATTTTTTCTTTATCAATCATATTTCAACAACTTTTCTATATTTTAAGATCCTATTATTTTACGGTCTTGCTATTCTCAGACACACCTCATACTAGGGTGAGCAAAACGGGCTACCTGGACCGAATTTTAAAATAGCCAGACTGGACCGAACCTGGTTTTAATGGAAAATCAGACCCAAAGACCGACCAAAGAAAGGGAGTTCGGGTTCGGTTATGTGTATATCAGGTATAAAAAACCCAAAGACCGGTTCCGCCTGCTCCTTACTGCACTACAACTCCATTTCGATTCCTCCATTTCCGACCAGCCGGTTACCCATACCCCTTCGATTACTACAGCTCAGTTTGAATCCTCTCCGGCCAACCTCCTCCACTGAAACAATAACAGATCAAAAGCTTTCAAGTTCATATCGAGCTTAGATATTACGTACAAGGGTTTTTCCTTGAATGTTTGTAGTCTTTAGAAAGGTATGGCTAAGCTTAATGTTTGTTGAAATTACACACAATTATTGTTCTTAACAATCTAACTATCTTAAGTGTGAATTGACATTTTTTTGCTTGATGGAAGGTCATGGTCATTGTAATTTTTAAAAAAATCTATAAATCTTTACTAATTTTGTTAAGCCTAATGTTTTGTATACTTCATTTCTTAAAATTTCAAAATCTGTTTTCCATATTAGGTTGTTGATGGTGGTTGTGATGGTCAATTTAGCATATATTGCACTTGAGATTAGCTAAACTTTTGTTTTTGCCATTAACTTGTATCTTCTTGGTTTTGGAAGTCCCCGCGATGATGGTCTAATGGTAAGGGAAAGGGAATCC
The DNA here is from genome assembly GCA_009363875.1 of Mikania micrantha. Classification (NCBI taxonomy): domain Eukaryota; kingdom Viridiplantae; phylum Streptophyta; class Magnoliopsida; order Asterales; family Asteraceae; genus Mikania; species Mikania micrantha. Next base: position 56,668,557 of record CM018687.1, on the reverse strand, counting down.
ATAATGGAGGTCTAGGGTTCAAAGCCCGGCACCATCCAATTTTCCCTAGATCACGCGATTTACCTCTCTCATGTTGGCAGTGAGACCAGTCGGTAAGAGGCGCCTAATGGTGACGTTCACCATTTTTTTTCTTGGTTTTGGAATGGAATTGTGCTAGTTATGATGCAGATTTTGATTAAATGTTTAGTTTATCTATTGGTAATTTGGTTTTATCATACCCTAAACACTACAATTTGGTTTGTTCAAATGGGAAGTACACTGCATATCACAACTATTTTATCACTTTGTATGCAATACCTGCAACAATCTGCATCAGATTGTGCACATAACTTCCATCTGAACATATATAACATTTGTGTTCTATAGTTAAGATAATATAACATCGCTAAACATACTAATTAATGAAATCCAAAATGGAAAATAGGCAAGTAGCAAAATAAAACCAATAATCGTTTTAATAAATAAAAGTCGTGTGAACCATTCATTTTCGTCCACCACCGACTTTTTATCTTTGTTTGATTGAATAGGTTCGAGCCTCTCAACAATTTCTACAAAAATTGACAAAAGATATACAAGTATTGTATAAAACCAAATATATAATAAAGACATGTAATGTTACCTCTTCCAATATCATCAAAGTTCATAACATGTATCAAAAATGAATTATTGTTAACTTAAAAATTTAACATAGTCAAACCACAAAATCATATCAATTGCTAAATAAATACCAGATAATTGGGAGTCGTTGAATGCTATAAATGTAAGTGCATGAATGCAATATTAAAAAAAAGAAAAAAAACAGAAGACGGAAACAATAACATATTAAAAAACTTACTCAATATTATTGGTGGCAAAAGAAAACAAAAGACGCACAATTGTAGAAGAAAACAAAAAACATATTAAAAATAAAACTTTTTGAGGGCAACATTTAGAAACAAAAATAAGATTAGGTTATAATTCCAATTTAATTATTTTTGGCCATAAAATTTAATCAAAAATTGTGAACCGATAGCCATGCCCAATACATAGTTTGGTCTCGGCTTTCAGGTAGTTTTCGGTCTCCTTTTCGGATATGGACGGGTAATTGTTTTTTGCTCACCCCTACCTCGTACCCTTCACATCTCTTATATGTCTCATATATCTTTATACGAACTGTATACAAGACCAATCATTATCGAATAATTGACAGTCAGAAAGGCTATACAACTCGTGTAGGCTATACAACTCGTGTAGGTTATACAAGACATGTAAGATCGATTGGGTGTTAAAATAAAAAAGTTCGATACGTAAATAATTAACCTCATATTTTATTGTCGGTAGGTTGTAGGCCTTTACGCCTATTAAGATAGTGATGATTCCGTACCAACTAAACTACGTTGTGATATTTATGTTAGAAGAGACTATGTTAGAAATATGGCCATAGTTAGAAAATGCAATTTACGTCATAATTTATAAGTTATTTAAAATAAATAATTTTAAAACTTATTTGTTTATCATCTGTGATGCATAACTTTTTAACTTAATTTAAATAATAACAAAATAAAATTATTGTTTTCCAAATTTGGTGTTTAAGAAATTTTTTAAGATTCCATTTAAAAAATATTGTTTTTGAAAACACGTTATTTTATATCTTGTTGATTAAAAATTTGATTTTAAATTATTGTACGTTTTATAAAACATTTACTTTTTATCTTACAGATATCTACGACCGCCTCAAATTTTTTTATATATAAATTGTTATCTCGATCCAATCCTCTAGAAAGCAGTATTCTTTTCTTCCTGTTGAGTGCGACTGTCGAACGGCAAGAAATAAAGGTAGAGTTGCTTGAAGTTGTAGCTATTCAAGGTATGTGTTCATGATTCTCATCTCGTGTTACTTTAGTCTTGATTGATTAAAGAGACCAATACCATATTTAGATAGAGTTTTGGTTTTGTATGATGAACACGAACTTGATTTGGTTAGAGCCTAATTACATCTAGATAATGATCAAATTTTCTTGAGTTTTATGAGGATATAATATGTATGTGTTTCCGATTGCCTTAAACCAATGTTATTATACAGTAAGTTTAGCAACGCCCTAAGACGAACTAATTAAATAAGAGAATACGCTTATCTAAGCCGAGCAAATAAGTAATCTTTAAGCATAACAAGGAAGCAGAGATAAAAATGATCAAAATGAGTGTAAGTGAAATTTTGAAACAAAGCTCCGAATGAAAGTTACGACAGGCCGAAGTTTCGAGCGGTCATCGTAAATCTGAGCATCTTCATGATAAGTAATATAAATTTATCTCGGGTTATGTTCAAGTTATTATTAATTGAGATAAATAAGATTAAGTTTATAAAACTCTCCGGGTCGTTATAGCAAGCTAAACACTCGTATTGGAGATAACTATAACGTAGTCGTTGTGCTACCGGTTTAGAAACCCTGAAAAAAGGGTTTATATTTCATGATAAGGTTATAATCATGATAATATATTCATATTAATAGGATATCATTCTGAAGTGAGAAAAGTAAGGAAAGGAAGAAAAGCTAGCAAATTATGCTTTAGCTGGTATGCATGTTATGAAACTATTTTGTGAAAATGATGTTAACCTGGTTGCGGTCAGATAAAATAATCTTTTAAGGTAAAGAATGTTTTAAGTCTCAACTGCGGTTGATAAATGAATGATTTTGAAAACCTCGACCGAGGTCGAGTAGAAAATGTGGTTTTAGAGTCCCAGCTGTGGCCGTGCAAAAGTTGAGCACTGCGGTGCGGAAAAGTGTTTATGTTTATGATGATTTAAATGATTTAAACCATGTTATGCATGAACAAATGATGTTATGAATATGAATGATGTATGTAAAGAAGTCTTGTACCGGTACGAGCTGTCAACCTCGGTTGATAGTTATAGAGTCTTGTGGAAACACAAGCCTGTCGACTTTGTGTCGCCAGTTGAGGAAGTCTTATGCATGCATGAGCTGTCAACTTCGGGTTGATAGTTATAGAGTCTTATATTTATACAAGCATGTCGACTTCGGTCGTCAGTTATAGAGTCTTGTGTTGCACAAGAATGTTGACTTCGGTCAGCAGGGAAGGCTAAAATTTTATGCACAGTATGATTGATGTCATGATGTATGTTATGTATTTGAATTATGTTATGTTATATAAAGATATGAATGAGCAAAGATTTTTATAAAAAGTTAACTTAGAACTCACCAACGAAAGCTGACTTGATTTAGCATGCATGTCAGGTTGAGCAAGTTATGATAAGGATATGATGGCTCGTGGTATGACATGAGGACTACCTATTCAAGAACTGGCATTCCTATTAAGATTAAAGAATAATTTACGAATGTGGTTTAGATGTTTTAATTATGATTAAAGATTATGTAATAATTTCCGCTGCTATAATATACGATTATTCTACGGTTTAAGAACTATGATTTTGATGCTTTGCCAACCAAGGAGACTTCCGAGGCTCGGGGCCTCTCAACATGTATCAAAAATAAATTATTGTTAACTTAAAAATTTAACACAGTCAAACCACAATATCATATCACTTGTCATATATTATCCTATCTAAAAAAATGAACAGATATGCCTCATGGATGCCAATTGCTAAATTATTACCAGATAATTGAGAGTCGTTGAATGCTTTAAAATATAAGTGCATGGATGCAATATAAAAAAAAAGACGGAAACAATAACATAACAAAGAAACCTTTTTCATGGCAAAAGAAAACAAAAGAAGCACAATTGTCAATCAACAACCAGGTCCAATACATAGTATGATCTCGGTTTTCAGTCGGTTTTACGGGTACGGGCGGTTACCATTTTTTGCTCACCCTTACCTCATGCTTTTCACATTTCTTATATGTCTATACGAGATGTACACAATTACTAACCATTGTCGAAGCATTGGGTTCTAGAGGGGCTATACAACTCGTGTAGGCCTATACAAGGCATATAAGATTGATTCGGTGTTAAAATATAAAAGTTAGATGTGTAAATAACTAACCTTATATTTTATTGTTTGTAGGTTGTAGGCCTTTACGTTATTGATATAGTGATGATGGGGGTAATATCTCCCGTACCAACTAAACTACGTCGTGATACTATGTTAGAAGATACTCTGTTAGAAATATGGCCATAGTTAGAAAATGTAGTTTATGTAATAAGTTATAACTTATAAGTTATTTAAAATAAATAATTTTAAAATGTATTTCTTCGACCTGCGGACATTCTTGTGTTTGGATGGGCAGGGGGGAATCATGCTTGTGTAGACCTTACTGGGGTGTCCCCCCTTGTGGGGCTTAGGGACATCGGGTTTGTCGTTAGGCAGGCCGTGTTAAAGGCAGAATTGGGAAAAATTGCTAAGCACGAGAAAGCGTGTGCCGAGAATCAACATGCCTTCATTCCGTTTGCTTTCGATACTTTTGGGTCTCTTGCCCCCGATGCTGCTACATTTCTAAAAAGAGTCCAGCAGGTCGTGCACAGTAATTAATCGACACCGAAGAACGCTAACTTTGTTTTCAGTAGGATCGGATTTGCCATTCAAAAGGGGGTGGCGACGCAACTTGTTGCTCGCTTACCTGCCTGTCTATTGTAATTGGATCCATATTGATGAAATTTAAGTACAAAAAAAAAAAAAAAAAAAAAAAGAGTTTCTTTTTAAAAAAAAAAAGAATTTTTTTAAGATTCCATTTAAAAAATACTGTTTATGAAAACATGTTATTTTTTATCTTGTTGCTTAAAAATTTGGTTTTGAATTATTTTTAGTTTTTTAATTGTTTTATAAAACTTTTACTTTTAAAAAAGACCAGTTTAAAAAAATATTTCGTGTTTTTAAAAAGTTTGTTGTTATAGAAAAATTTCGAATTTTATAACAATTTGTATTTTTGAATAAAATACCTTTTTAACATGTAAAGAACTTGTTTTTTTATAACTATATGATAATATAATTATTATTTAATTTTGTAATTTAATAAAAGATAGATGTGTCCAATAGAAGAGATATGAAAATACAAGTATCTCAATACTTTAGATTAGTAAAACACGCCTAATTTACTTTTTTTTATTAGTATAAAGATTGTATGAAAAAATCTAAATTATTTTAAGATGAAAAAAAAATATAGACATCATATCTTTTATACAAAAAGAAAATCCCTTTGATCGGGGACCTGTTTTTCGCTCCATTGTGTAATTTTAGGCGTTTTTCGTACGCAAATTTATTACGTGTTGAGTTCGCCCCTATATTTATGAGTTCAACCCATCTGTATATCAAGCCAAGCTCCATCACGAGACCATCAAGACGGATGATTGCCAAGTCTTATTCAGTATAATTATGAGAGTTGAGTTCCTAAAGTTCTCATAGGGTAGCAATTAATGCAATATTTTCTTGGTAGTTAAGAGTAAACTAGAAAGGCGTTGCCGCGCTTCGCGGCGGGTTTACGCCTGTGTTGTGTTTACTAAAATAGTGGTAATGGTTTAATAAGTTTTATATTATGTGTATGTGTATGTGTATGCGTATGCGTATATTGTATAACATCTCAAGTATTTAGTGTTAATTTTAGGTTGACCGTTAATTAAGTAAATTTAGTATAACCCGAATACTGATTAACAAAACTCGAAGAATCCGATTACCAAAACCTGAATACCGACTACAAATAACTTAAATGGTTTGGTGATCGGGTTTATTTTCAATGTCAAAAAACCCGAACAACCCGATAGGATTAAAATAACATTTCTAAAGTTCTAAAAATATAAAGTTAAAAAGCTTAATTATGGAAAACCATTTACAATAAAGGAAATTTAAAATGAACATAACGTTGTAAAATAAGATATACATAATATTTAGAAGTTGGTAAAATGAAAGTATTTGTTAGTGTGTGGTCGATCGGGAGAGAAAAAGAAAGGTAGTTGCCGGCTGTTGTCCGACGGTGCTCCGATCGATGCACGACGACCGCCATCTCGCAAGATTCTCCCCTTCTCCTCCTCACTACTAACAATGACAGTGGTGGCGTCATCCCCTTTCGATGTCCACCAATAGTGAATATGGTGGGATATTTCGATGATGAAGGTTGTGGTAGCGGTTTTGGTGGTTGATCCTGTGACACTCCTATTCGATCGACCGACGACCGTGACGTTGTTATTCGTAGCAATGACAGGAAAAAGGTTGCGGAGCCACTGTCATGACTCCGGTAGCTCAAAGGTGGTTCGGTTAGGGCTAAAAGTCACGTCTAGCGGTTGTGTTGCTGACTGGCCTAGTGTTGTGTTGCTGACTGGCCTAGTCCTTTTTTGCTTTCTGCTTTGGTCTCTAGTGCCAAATCAAAGTGATTTAGGTAGACGAAAGTGGTGTTGTTGAGGGTCCCAAAATAATGCTTATTAAGAATTCTCCCTTCTCATATTTGATCGTTAAGTCATGTAAAAAAATGAATTATAATGGGATTCGAACCCAGGCACCTCACTTCAAATGGCAACAAACAAACCAGTTGGAGTATCCAACATATGTGTTTTATTATTGAAATAATTATTATTTAACATGGGCATGAATTTGAGAAAAAGACAAAAAGAAAAGAAGCTTCCACGCCGACACTGCCGATTAAGGTTATATCAATTGAATGTCTTTTTCTCCGCACTTTCTTAAATATCCGGAGTACATTTAATGAGTCGTGACTCGTGATTGCTAACCCACATCTTTATTTTATTTTTATTTTTTTTGAACGACAATATAGCCCACATCTCAATCACTAATGTTACAAATTTTCTTTTACTTTGTGGAAATTATCACCAATGACTCTTAGCTTAAATGGTTGAGGAGAGGTACTATGTGGCTTTAAATTGGGAAGGTCACGGGTTCAACTCCTAGCATTGACAAAATAAGAGTTCCATGCTAGGCTAGAGGGTTTCCTCACTTATGGTGGGTTTCCTCCTATTAGGTGTATGATGACGTAGGATAATATCGCAATATAGCCAGATGGCTGGATCGTAAAATAAAACCACAAGGCCAGATGGCACGAAGGTAAAACGAGAACGGTAGAAGTCAACTCACCAGACTTCGATAAAGGGAGGAACAAAAGAAATGTCTAATGAAAGCTGAGTCCCCGGACCAGCGGATAAAAGGCAACTCTCAAGACAAAAGGTGATGTGAGTCAACTTTTGTGCAGAGGTAGCCAGAACAAGTAAGCTCGAGGGAAACGCCAAGAAAGCAAGGAACCTGGCTTCCCGAAATAAAGATCCCCTGCGGAGACATCTCGAATCCAAGCAGTATAAATAGCAAGCAAGGGAAGACCTTCGAGGTACAACATCCTTAGCTCTCACACTCACTTTAAAACTTCTTAACACTTTCCGAGCGGGATACTTACTCTCACGTCGGAGTCTAATCGCAGGAGGCCTCCTCCTGCGATAAGGCTAACGGTTCTTTCTTGATTGCAGGATCGCTGGGAGAATCCCTCATAGCCATATCGGAAGGTGTACTAGAACCGTTACTTGAACATTGGCGCCCACCGTGGGGCCCGAAACTCAAAATTACGTGCTGAGTGACAGGGTTCCCAACCTCTCTCCGGTAAAGTACCAACTCTTTATCTGCTGTGTTTTTTTTTCTCCATGGAAGGAACGAGCAACCCTGGCGGTTCCTCGGTGCCTCACCATTCGCCCAGTTTGTCGCCTATCATTAGTGATATGGTCGAGTTAACAACCGAAGGGGTTCGGGAGCATTTTCCCCGTCTACAAGAATTAATGACTGAATACGTTCGAGAGGAACGCCTCAGAGGAGTGCGTGTTCGTTTGGCATACGATGATGGTTCGGAAACTCCTGTGTTACAGCCTACTAGCGTTGAAACACCCGTGTCATTTCCACTGACTAGTCTCCCCATAGACAACTCCACACCAACACCCTCTCTGCCATTCGACCCATCTCTCCCTTTGGGTCATTACAACTCGGGAGTCATGGGGGCAAGTCAAGGGTATAAAATGGAAGCCATGGCAGGAAGTGTTAATCCCCTAACAGAACCGTTTCCTTTTGTCTTCCCTTATTCTGGCCAAATGACCATTCCGTTAATAAGCTCAAATCAAACCACGGCCCCACCCGCAAATGGCGGGATAGCATGGCCAAATACGGTTACAAATACCTTAAACTGTCCCCCATGGCAGAATGTGTATGGGGGACCACTGTTGCAGCCCAACACCAACCCCTGGAACCTGTTGTCCGGAGGTAATAACCCGACCAACAACCAATACTTCAATACCATACCACCAGTTCATCCTTTCATACCTTTCAACCCCATGAGCCAACCTTTTGCCATTCCCACGTATCACACTGAACCCTTCATACAAAACACCAACCCCGAAAACACAGCTCACATTTCAGAAATGATTGACGAGTTATCCCGACCATATGTCCCTACCACTCACACCAAGTTTTCTCCACGAATCGCTAACTTTCCGTTCCCACCCAAAACCAAGATGCCAGCCAACGTGAAGACATATGACGGTCTCGGCGACCCAGACGACCATCTGGAACTATTTACGGGGGCAGCAATGGTGGAACGGTGGAGCTTGCCACTGTGGTGCCACATGTTTGCTCAAGCATTGATAGGACTAGCAAGGCTCTGGTTTAATAGTCTGCCAAACGGAAGCATTGATACCTTCGAAGACCTCAGTGGTAAGTTCCTTGCAAATTTCATGCAACAAAAGAGATATACCAGAGATCCGGTAGAACTCCATAACATAAAACAAAAAGACGAAGAAGATCTCCGAGCTTTCATGGAGAGGTATAAAACAGAAAGTTTAAGTATAGGGGGGCGACAGAACAAATGCGAGTGTCCGGATACATCCATGGTGTAAGGCCAAGGCAGCTCATAGAAGATCTCAACAGAAAGATACCTAAAACCATGGAGGAAACAATGGAACGAACAGAAGCATTTGTCAGGGGAAAGGAAGCAACCCAAGCCTTGGATATAGGGAAACGGCCGAAAGGCCAGACATGGAAAAAATCTCCACCCAGGCAGCAGAACAAATATCCCAGATATGGTTCCCTTGCGGAAAGGCGACCTTCCCATCGGTCCCATGACACATACAGGCCTTATGGCAGATCAGGGAATGGTCACGAAGAAGATAGAAGCAGGAGCATGCAGTTTACGGCATTAACAAAGTTACCAAAAGAGATCCTAGCCACCGAGGAAGCGCGGTTCAGTTTTCGACCCCCAAAACCCATGCCTAAGACCACCGAAAGGCAATCTAACATATTTTGTGAATTTCACGGAGACATTGGACATCATACCAACGATTGTTTCCAGTTAAAAAAGAGGATAGAAGCCGCTGTTAAATCAGGTGAGTTAGCCCACCTGGTGAAAGACATCAAAGAAAAGAAGGGTACAACCGGCAAAAAACAAGATGACAAAGAGAAAAAGAGTAAAGAGATACAAATGGTGTCTAGAGGAGACTCGACGGATGGCAAGGAAAGAAAAGACCAAGAAGAATGGATGGCCAGAAAGATAAAATTCCCGCCCATACGGAAAGAAAGAAAGAGCTCGGTACCTATGGTCATTAACGTAACCATAGGAAACGCAAATATACACCGAGTATACTTAGACGGTGGGAGCGCTTCTGAAATAATGTACGAACATTGTTTCAGCCAATTAGACGAAGATGTCCGAAAGACTTTGAAGACGTCGTACACCCCGTTGATTGGCTTCGCCGGAGAAAGGTGCATCCTTTGGGAGAAATAACCCTTGCCGTTGCCATGGGCACAGGGAAATTCAGCAGAACCGAAAAACTCACATTCTTGGTGATCCGAGCGCCATCTCGATACAATGTCATTATAGGGCGACCGGGAATTAGTGCATTTGGCGCTATCGTGTCAACAGCTCACGAAATGGTGAAATTTCCTACTAAAGCAGGAATTTGTACCATTTACAACGACAAGGAAACATACCTGACAAAAGCGGCCGATGTAACAAAACTGAGTATTAACCCCCTATTCCCAGACCAATTGATCAATATTGGTCCAACACTTGATCCGTCAAGGCAAAGCCAACTAGTAAGGTTGTTGCGAAACAACGTCGATGTCTTTGCATGGACTCCATCAGACATGACCGGAGTTCCAAGAAAAAGGGCTGAGCACAAATTGGAAATTAAGGAAGGCAGCAAGCCAGTAACACAGAAAAAACGAGGCATGGCCATCGAACGAAGTCAAGCCATCACAACGGAGGTAGATAAGTTGGTGAAAGCAGGAATCTTGCGGGAGGTGCCTTACCACACCTGGGTTGCTAACCCAGTAATGGTCAGAAAGCAAGATGGCACTTGGCGTATGTGCGTCGACTTTAAAGATTTAAACAAGGCATGCCCCAAGGATTGTTACCCGCTCCCCGAGATTGACGCCAAGGTCGACGCCATCGCAGGTTTCAAATTCAAATGTTTTTTAGATGCGTACAAGGGATATCACCAAGTCCAGATGCGGTTGTCTGATGAAGAAAAAACAACATTTTATACTCCTAAGGGTATTTTTTGTTACACGAAAATGCCTTTCGGTTTAAAAAATGCAGGAGCAACATACCAACGGCTGGTGGATTCAGCTTTCCATACTCAGGTAGGAAGAAACATGGAGGCCTACGTTGATGACTTGGTCATCAAAAGCAACACTGAAGAAGAAATGATACGCGACATTGAAGAAACATTTGGCAATCTCCGAAAAATTAATATGAAGCTGAATCCCAGTAAATGTTCATTTGGTTTTGAAGAAGGAAAATTTCTCGGTCATGTGGTAGGCAAGCAAAATATAAAGGCTAATCCAGACAAGTTGCAGGCAGTCCAGCATCTGAGGTCACCAAAGAGTAAGAAAGAAGTGCAAAGTCTAAATGGCAAGTTGGGTGCTCTGCATAGGTTCCTATCAAAGCTGGCGGAAAGATCCTTGCCATTCCTCCAAACTTTAAAAAGTAGCGGTGCAACTTTCCAGTGGAGTGAAGAAGCTGAAAAAGCATTCCAAGACATGAAACACTACATCGCTGATATACCCTCGCTGGTGGCTCCCATGACATCCGAGAATATGTTCCTGTACATAGCCATCGGGGAAGAGGCCATCAGTTCTGTCCTGGTGGTGGAATGGTCAGGGACACAGTTGCCTGTTTACTTCCTCAGCAGGGTATTACGGGAGGCCGAGACAAGATACCCAGAAGTGGAAAAAGCCGTCCTTGCCATCGTACATACTGCAAGAAGATTGCGCAGGTATTTTCAAGCACACCATATTAATGTTCTAACAAATTTGCCCATCCGGGAAGTGATGCAGAAACCTGAAAACTCAGGAAGATTGACTAAGTGGGCTATCGAACTCGGAGAACACGGGCTCACCTATCTTCCGCGGACCGCAATAAAGGGGCAAGTACTTGCAGATTTCATAGTGGAAGGCACGACGACCAGTCAGCCAGATCGTCACGTACTCACTATAAATAGCAACTTAGAAGAAGAAGGATGGGTATTGTACACTGACGGGGCATCAAACATGGAGGGAGCAGGTGCCGGCCTAATCTTGATCGACCCAGCAGGAGTAGAGCTCACATATGCTCTACGACTTGCCTTCCCCAGTACAAACAACGAAGCGGAGTACGAAGCCCTCATCGCAGGGTTACAGCTTGCGGTCAAAATGAAAGTACAAGTATTGCGGGCCAATGTAGATTCATTGCTAGTAGCAAACCAGGTGAATGGTAGTTACGAGACAAAAGGGGACAGAATGAAGAAATACCTGGCCAAGACAAAAAGTGTGCTACAGTTGATTCCCAGGTGGCAAGTCAACCAAATCGCCAGGAGTCAGAACAAGAAGGCAGATGCCCTGAGTAAGTTGGCCTCGGTGGTATTTGCTCACCTCACTAAGAAAGTTCTAGTAGAGGTAGTGACCGAACGAGCCATCCAATATGAAGAAATACAGTCAGTAGTAATCGAAGAAGAAAGCTGGATGACCCCAATCCGGGATTATCTTTTAACAGGATTGTTGCCAAACGACAAAGACGAAGCCGCAAGGTTGAAACTCAAGGCAGCGCAATACGTACTCGATGACGGGATCATGTTCAGAAAATCGTACTTAGCTCCTCTGCTGCGTTGCCTGGGTCCCGAAGACAGTACCCTCCTGGTGCGGGAATTACACGCAGGAATATGCGGAACACATGCGGGTCCTCGAACGATAGTTGCCAAGATGATGAATATGGGGTATTTCTGGCCTACCATGCACAAGGATACCATCGCAGAGCTTCGAAAATGCGAAGGATGCCAGCTACACGCTTCTATTCAACGAGGCCCGAAGTACGACCTGGTCACCATTTCCCCTGCCTGGCCATTTCACAAATGGGGGATGGATATCGTAGGACCATTCCCGGTGGCTCGAGGAGGAATCAAGTTTCTACTAGTGGCAGTGGACTATTTTACCAAATGGCCAGAAGTCAAACCCCTGGTTTCTATCACAGGGAAGCAAGTCATAAACTTTTTCTGGGAGAATATCATCTGCCGGTTTGGTTTACCCGGCGCAATTGTCACAGACAACGGCAAACAGTTCGCCGACGATCCTTTCAAATCTTGGTGTATGGAGCTCAGGATTCAACAGATTTTTAGCTCTGTCGCTCACCCGCAATCAAATGGGCAGGTCGAACGGATGAACCGCGGCATCGTTGATGGCATTAAGGCAAGATTGGGAAGAGAAGGCAAAAATTGGATAGATGAGCTACCAAGTGTTTTATGGGCTATACGAACGACAGAGAAGACCGGTCATGGCAAGACGCCATTCAGCCTGACGTTCGGATCGGAAGCAGTAATCCCAGCGGAGATCGGAATACGGTCACCACGGCAACACCAGTTTTCCCCCACCGATAATGACAAACAATTACAAGTCAATTTAGACCTACTGGAGGAAGAACGTAACACAGCCAGTATCAAAGAAGCGCGGTACAAGCAAGCAATGTAACAATACTACAACAAGAAGGTCAGGCATGTCAGTTTTCGTCCTAGCGACCTGGATCTCCGCAAAAATGAGGCCAGCCGACAAGAAGACACTGGTAAACTAGGACCTAAATGGGAAGGACCCTACATAATCAAAGAATGCCATCAGAAGGGATCCTATAAAATGGAAGACATGGAAGGCAAGTCCATTCCACGCCACTGGAACGCAAGCAATTTGCGTAAATTCTATGTGTAACGGGGTACTCCAGATTATAGAGCATGGGACTTAGACAAGCCCATTTTTGTACTTGTTGCTTTATTACACCATGTATGTAGCAAGTTATCAGCATGAAATCACAAGTATGCTCTTTTGTATCAACATAGAACACATATTGTCACAACCCACGGTTGAGCAACCTAACAAAATAGCTCCACGGGATCCAGCCTTGACTTACCCGTGTAAAGGTTGAGCCCCTAAAACAAAATAGCTCCACGGGATCCAGCCTTGACTTACCCGTGTAAAGGTTGAGCCCCTAAAACAAAATAGCTCCACGGGATCCAGCCTTGACTTACCTGTGTAAAGGTTGAGCCCCTAAAACAAAATAGCTCCACGGGATCCAGCCTTGACTTACCCGTGTAAAGGTTGAGCCCCTAAAACAATATAGCTCCATGGGATCTAGCCTTGCCTTACCCATGACAAAAATACAAAACACTGGGGATCCGGCAATGTCCTACCCATTCACTATGTGCACATACAGATTTGACAAACATGTAAATCAAACGAAATAAAACATACTAACAATACCATTCATAAAGTCATACGACAATCAAAACACAAAAGCAAGCATTGTCTACGTCAGAACATACAACCAAATAAAAGTGTTCCAATACACAGTAACCAAGCAGGTGTTCACTTGTCATCAGGAGTAGGGGCTCGAGACGACTCCACAGATGCACCACGCGAGCTACCAGGTTTCACCGGTGGCTTAGTAGCCTAAGGAACATTCAGGGGGTAGCAAAGCTGGTAGTACTGGGACTGGCTCGACCGGCAACATTCAATGGCTCCACCATCTCAAAGTTCTCCGGCAACAAGCCTGAAACATAATAACAAACGAGGTAGTAAGTACACAAACATATATCAAGGATATTCCGCAAAACAAAGTTACCTTGTAAAGTCTGGCGAGGTTCATTCACACACTTTGCCACAGCCTCTAAGTAGGGAAAGTTCGTACCCTCAAAAGTTGCTATCGCCTCTTGCAAACGAGCCTTGGCATGAGGTTTATAATTCGCAAGGCCTTCCAACGGATGACCGGCAGCAGCATGTTTGTACCCCGACTTCAACCCAAGGGTAGTCCCGTACTCACGAGCAGCATTTTGAACAGCAGCTAGAGGTATCAGAAATTCATGGCTATTGTGCAAACGACTCACAATCTGTCGGATTCCTTGCGAAAATAACCATTCTCGATCGGCAACCAATAAGTCGTTATGCTCACCCAAGCTCTTGTTCCTCGCTTGCAGATCTGTCATCACCCGCATAAAGTCATCTTTCTCCTTGGCAAACTTTTCACGCTCCTCGTTAAACCTCGCCCTGCTTTCTTCCAACACCGCCAAACCATGCTCTAAATCTTTTTTGATAAGAGTCATTTTCTCATCCAAGAACATTTCTTTTTCTGTGTACAGCCGTTCCACCTCCAATGCATGAAGCTTCTCCTCCTCCCTATCTTTCTCCATAGCCTGGAAATCACGCTGCAACTGGGATAATTTGTTATTCAAGATAGACATCTTGGTCTGATTAGTATCCTGAATCTCAGATGAAGATACCCAACGTTGGTTAATCTCGGGGAGTAACGCACCCATCTGTGCCCACAAAGCGGCCATCTGACCCCTCACTTCTTCATCACCAAGTACCCCATTGGCCAACCGCTGGCCTGGGGTGGCAATTTCCTTCACTAGCCTCAGTGCAACAGCCGGATCCTCAAACCGGTCCTTGTTCAGAATACCCCAAGAAGGTGCGAACAACGCATTCGCATAACTACTCTCCAGTTTGGCGGTCTCAGCACTACCACCCGGCACATCTATTGGAAGAATGCTATCTGCGGTAGCATCCTTGGAGATAACATTCAAATCAGACTCAGTCTCTTCCTCAGATAAGGATGAATCCACTTCCAACATTTTCTTCACCTGGGATACTTCTTGAACAGCAGCCTTACGTTTAGAAAAACGCAGGCGCTTGGAAATTGAGGTTCCCACACCTTCAGTGGAACGTTTTTTCTTCCCTTTAGATTTTTTCCCTTTGAGCGAACCAATTGAACTCACATCACCAGCTTGTGATGGTTCGCCACAAGCAGGGGCTCCCACAGATTAGATACTGGAATACTCACCCCCTTCATAACAGTTTTTCTTGTGGCTGCTAATAACATCTTCTTCCCCATCACGAAGGCGGCGAGAAGAACTTTCGACATCGGAATTGGTATCCATCTTCATCAGATCCAACAAACCCATTTCTGCAAATAAACACGGCCACAAACAAATACACGTTTCAGTAAAATCGCAACCTTTTTATCAAAATAAAACGGAAAACCTCACATAAAGGAAATAACATACCACTCCCACGCCAAGTAAATGTCGGTACGAAATCCGGTTTATCCCAACAACGGCTCAACCCACCAAGAACCAACATCTCTTCACTAAAAGCTCGCATGTACGTTTTATTAGCCATTAACAACCTATGATGATCTAGATTGATAGTGGAATCTAAAAGACTCGTCTCCGATACGGGTTCTTTGGGATCACGAAATGAAGGAGTGAAGGGAAGTATCTTTGAACATACCCAAATGAAACGATTCTTCCAATCCTTCACAGAGGGTGTAACAGAAAACACACACTGATTTTCATCATCCATCTTACGACGTTGAATAGTAAACCACACACCATTCTTAGCCAAGTTAAAAAATCGACGAAACAGAGCCATTGTGGGAGGAATTCGAAGGGCCTTGCAAGCCATTTCAAAGTGAGTAATCTTACTCACCCCAAAAGGAGCAAGTTGACACGGGCTAAGGCGATAATATTCTAGGGCATTGCAGCAAAAACGTGTGAGTGGAAGTCGCAAGTTGGAAAACTCAAAAAATCGAGTATACAACGCGATGAAACCAGGGGGACAATTGAGGATGCTTTGATCGGGTTGAGGAAGCATGGGCGTAAACTCATCCCCCACTCGATACCGAAGGCAAAATGCCTTGAAATCCTCCGCAGATAATTGACACAAACGCTCCTCCATATCAAACCTACCGGCCATCTACGAACGAAATATGATCAAAAGATGAAATCGGAAATTACCTGTGTAATAGAGACGATCGCGCAGAGGAAGAGGAAGCAGAAATTTTAAAAATAGGGGAGAAAACCGTCCAGACGAAATAAAAAGAAGAAGGGCGGTTTCTTTTAGCCTTTTAAATGTGACATGACGGTAACCGTCACATCAACCCATCCAGTCGCCGGTTTTCGCAGACAACGGATACCAAGGAAAACCGTCATTATTTAACTCGGGAAACGTGCGAAATATCCAAAGCACCCAAAACCGGATAAGACAGACCGCTCAACCCAAAGGTTAACCAATCTGTCTGGGGGGGCTGATGACGTAGGATAATATCGCAATATAGCCAGATGGCTGGATCGTAAAATAAAACCACAAGGCCAGATGGCACGAAGGTAAAATGAGAACGGTAGAAGTCAACTCACCAGACTTCGATAAAGGGAGGAACAAAAGAAATGTCTAATGAAAGCTAAGTCCCCGGACCAGCGGATAAAAGACAACTCTCAAGACAAAAGGTGATGTGAGTCAACTTTTGTGCAGAGGTAGCCAGAACAAGTAAGCTCGAGGGAAACGCCAAGAAAGCAAGGAACCTGGCTTCCCGAAATAAAGATCCCCTGCGGAGACATCTCGAATCCAAGCAGTATAAATAGCAAGCAAGGGAAGACCTTCGAGGTACAACATCCTTAGCTCTCACACTCACTTTAAAACTTCTTAACACTTTCCGAGCGGGATACTTACTCTCACGCCGGAGTCTAATCGCAGGAGGCCTTCTCCTGCGATAAGGCTAATGGTTCTTTCTTGATTGCAGGATCGCTGGGAGAATCCCTCATAGCCATATCGGAAGGTGTACTAGAACCGTTACTTGAACAGTGTACATATGATCGGGTGGGTTTATGGCCCGTCAATGATCCAAATTGCCGTTCAAAAAAAAAAAACTTGTGGAAATTATCCTTAGGGCAAGGATCTTACCCCTTGATTTTTTCTTTATCAATCATATTTCAAACAACTTTTCTATATTTTAAGATCCTATTATTTTACGGTCTTGATATTCTCACACGCACCTCATACTAGGGTGAGCAAAATGGGCTACCCGGACCGAATTTTAAAATAGCCATACCGGACCAAACCCGGTTTTAATGGAAAATCAGACCCAAAGACCGACCAAAGAAAGGGTGTTCAGGTTCGGTTATGTGTATATCAGGTATAAGTTCAGGTATAAAAACCCAAAGATCGGTTCCGCCTGCTCCTTACTGCACTACAACTCCATTTCGATTCCTCCATTTCCGACTAGCCGGTTACCCATACTCCTTCGATTACTACAGCTCGGTTTGAATCCTCTCTGGTCAACCTCCTCCACTGAAACAATAACAGAACGAAAGCTTTCAAGTTCCTATCGAGCTTAGATATTACATACAAGGGTTTTGCCTTGAATGTTTGTAGTCTTTAGAAAGGTATGGCTAAGCTTAATGTTTGTTGAAACTACACACAAGGGCTTTCTGGTTCATTCCCAAAATTATTGTTCTTAACAATCTAATTATCTTAAGTGTGAATTGACATTTTTTTGCTTGTTGGAAGGTCATGGTCATTGTAATTTTTAAAAAAAAACTATAAATCTTTACTAATTTTGTTAAGCCTAATGTTTTTTATACTTCATTTCTTAAAATTTCAAAATCTGTTTTCCATATTAGGTTGTTGATGGTGGTTGTGATGGTCAATTTAGCATATGTTGCAACTGAGATTAGCTAAACTTTTGTTTTTGCCATTAAGTTGTATCTTCTTGGTTTTGGAAGTCCCTGCGATAATGACCTAGTGGTAATGACGTGAGAATCCATAATGGAGGTCTAGGGTTCAAAGCCAGGCACCACTCAATTTTCCCAAGGTCACGCGATTTACCTCCCTCATGTTGGCTATGGGACCGGTCGGTGAGGGGCGCCTAATGGTGGCGTTCACCATTTTTTTTCTTGGTTTTGGAATGGAATTGTGCTAGTTATGATGCAGATTTTGATTAAATGTTTAGTTTATCTATTGGTAATTTGGTTTTATCATACCCTAAACACTACAATTTGGTTTGTTCAAATGGGAAGGACACTGCATATCACAAATATTTTATCACTTTGTATGCAATACCTGCAACAATCTGCATCAGATTGTGCACATAACTTCCATCTGAACATAACATTTGTGTTCTATAATTAAGATAGTATAACATCCCTAAACATACTAATTAATGAAATCCAAAATGGAAAATAGGCAAGTAGCAAAATAAAACCAATAAAATCAACCAAAAATCCATAGCTAAATAACAAAAATAAATGTTAGTGTGAAATCAATAATCGTTTTAATAAATAAAAGTCGTGTGAACCATTCATTTTCGTCCACCACCGACTTTTCATCTTTGTTTGATTGAATAGGTTCGAGCCTCTCAACAATTTTTACAAAAATAGACAAAAGATATACAATTATTGTATAAAAACAAATATATATAATAAAGACATGTAATGTTACCTCTTCCAATATCATCAAAGTTCATAACATGTATCAAAAATGAATTATTGTTAACTTAAAAATTTAACATAGTCAAACCACAAAATCATCAGTTGCTAAATAATTACCAGATATTTGAGAGTTGTTGAATGCTACTAAATGTAAAATGGTGAACGCCACCATTAGGCGTCCTTACCGACCTGTCCCACAGCCAACATGACGGAGGTAAATCGCGAGACCCAAGGAAAATTGGGTGGTGCCGGGCTTTGAAACCTATACCTGCATTATAAATTCCCACTCCTTTACTACTAGGCCAACATCGCGGGGATAATGGTACTAAATGTATGTGCATGAATGCAGTATTAAAAAATAAATAAACAAATAAAAAATAATAATAATACAGAAGACAAAAATAATAACATATTAAAAAAACCTTATTCAATGTTATTGGTGGCCAAAGAAAACAAAAGATGCAAAATTATAGAAGAAAACAAAAAACATATTAAAAATAAAACCTTTTTGATGTCTGGAAGGTACCACTTGTAGAAGAAAGGAATCCCTTTTTTCCTCCTAAACACATGTTCTAGTTGTGGAAGATACTAAAAAGAATCCCCCCCCCCCCCCGGCCCGGTTATCATTTCAAGTTTTGATTATTTTGTGAACCGATAACCACGCCCAATACATAGTCTAGTCTTGGTTTTCGGGTAGTTTTCGGTCGGCTTTTTTCGGGTACGGATGGGTACTTGTTTTTTTGCTCACCCCTACGGCTCATACCCTTCATATCCCTTATATGTCTCATATATCTTTATACAAAGTGTATACAAGACTAATCATTGTCGAATCATTGGGTGTCAGAAAGGATATACAACTCGTGTAGGCTTATACAAAACATATCAGATCGATTGGGTATTAAAATAAAAAGGTAAGATACGTAAATAATATACAATAATATAATTATCATTTAATTTTGTAATTTAACAAAAGATGGAGGCATCCAATAGAAGAGAGACGAAAAAAATTAGTATTTCAATACTTTAGATTAGTAAAACATGTCTAATTTATTTTTATTTATTAGTCTAAAGATTGTACGAAAAAAACTAAATTATTTTAAGATGAAAAAAAATTTACAGATATCATGTCGTTTATTCTAAAAAAAATATCCCTTTGATTATCTGCATCTTTTTTTTATAACCGTGGTAACACACTTACGTGGTAAACCCTGCAGGTTCCCTCTCAATACCAGACTAACCGGGAGAAACATGTGAAACACAACCGCAAGCAACTGGGTCTGGGTCGGTGGCCTCCAAGGAAAATTGTTCTAAGTAGGTATTGAACTTGAGACATATATGTTGTCTTTCCTCCACTTTGCACACTATACCACTTCTTTAAAGGTTTGATTAGCTTCATCTTAGAAATATAAGAGTTGTTTGTTTTTTCAGAGGCAAAACATCTCCAGTTTGCGGACCACGTCGCATTCCTCTTTTGCAGAAGAGGTGGACAAAAGTTCTTTTGTCTATTAACAAAATATTGTCTGACAAAAACCTCTTTTGTCTGCCTGCCCACCAACAACCCCAAACATAAACCCAAATCTTCCCATTTCCCACCTCACTAGCCACCATCGCTGGGGTCTGAGGCGGCGGAAGAGAGGCGGCTGGAGGCGGCAGAGGAGAGATGGATGGAGGCACCAGGATCGTCGATGGTTTGAGAAGGCTGGGAAGGGCGCTGCGGTGTTAGGGCGCGACGATGGAGACCGACGACGGTGTTAGGCGCGACAGCGATGGAGGCCGACAGCCGTGGTAGGCGCGGCTGTGGAGGGCGCTGCGATGGAGGCCGACGGCGGTGGTAGGTGCGGCTATGGAGGGCGCTGCGGTGGGGCCGACAGCGGTGGAGGCGGCGGCAGCGGAGGGGGCCGACTGTGACATCTCGCAATTTCCAGGTCAACATTTATACTATTTTAATAATAATGTGTATTATTATTTCATACGTGGCACTGGAATTTTGAATGTTTAGTGTGACACGTGGCACAACAGTCCAAACACATATAATTCGAGGAATTATCGAAAAACGCACACACGTGTCTTGAATAACGAACGTTGGTGAACGAATCAAACCACAGTCCACATATGCTACCTTAGGTTCTAGAGGATCTAAAAATAGAAGAAACGATGCTCATATGTCTCGAAACTATGTCCGTAATCGAGAAATACGTGAAAAATGGGTCAAAACATGAAAATGGGCCAAATTGGGCCGGATCCAGGGTTCAGGCGGTACGCCTGACCCGATGACCCTACCCCTGGCGATGCGCGCGGATGAGGAAGGGGACACCCTAGCCGATTGCTCGCGCGCGGTACGCCTGGTTTCCAAACACTCTCGACAGGCGTTACGCCTTGGCTCCTCTGACACCTAAAAATCTTGTAAATCTCATGATTACCACACCATACTCCTTTTACCCAATCCCATACGTAAACTCTTCCATTTAAACCCCAAGACCACCTGCTATCACTCCCATAACACCCATTTGAAGGCATTGGAAGCCATTGTTGAGAAATTTGGAGCTTGGGAAGCTTGTTCTTGAAGATCTTGAAGGTTTGAAGCACAAATGAGCTCCAAGAACACCATACTCCATTCTTTCTCGTGATCAAAGCTAGCTTAGCCACATTTTGAAGCATTAGAAGGTAGTTCTAGCCCCCTTGTAGTATAAAAACACCATTACACACACATACAAGTGCATGAGCTTCACATACACGAATTTCTATCACTTTGAATCTGGGTTTGTTGATTTGAGTATGAATATTGATGATCTATGATGTTAGTATGATGTATTTTTACATTTCATGAGGATGTTGTTATGAAAGAATGGTCATATTAGACAAAATGATGGTTCTAGCAACATGTATGTATGATCTAGGTGGAGATTCATGAAGTTTGATATTGAAATGTTATTGGATATGATTTATGAGATCTAGAAGTGTTATGAATAGCAAGATATGTCAAAATGTGATTTTTACAAATTGTGGTAACTTTAATATCATGAAATGTTGATTTATGATGAAATGGCTTAATTCATGTGTTTAGATCTAAAAGTTATGTTAAAAATGATGTTTAGAAACTAAAAGGATGGTTATTGATGTATTAAAATTGTTAAAATCACCAAATATATGATTTTTATGAATATTACTATAAATAGTAACTTCATTTCACAAAGTCTATAAATAATGACATATTTATGATTTAACGGTTATTTTGAACTAGGATGACGATATTAAGATGGGATTGTTAACTAGACTTGGTGACATATGCTTATTTTGTAACTTTCTAATTATAGAAACTTTTACGCGATAAGTATACTAAACTGACTATGTGTAACTATGTGCAATGTGATAACATGCTCACTTAGGATAAATATACATGTTAGAGTAATCGAATCTTGATTTGTTGCTTGACTTGCCAAATTTGGAAACTTTCCTGATATACACGAAAGTGACTTGGGTATCCGTACACATCACACGACACTAAACCGCACGTTACACGAGCACTTGATCCAAAACCGTCACCAACGGGTCGTTAGGTCAAACACGGTCAAAACACGGTCAACTCGACCCACATAACAACTTGGAGTTGTCAAACACTAATACGGTCCGGTGAGACCCACGTGTATGTAAACACAAACTCATAACACCTATATGATATAGGTAACTACTAGCCGACGAGCTACGCGATTCCTGTTGAGAACACGCACTACTTAACTCAGGTGAGTTTACGGCCCCACTTTTACTCTTTAACTGTTTTGCTAAACTATTGGGGTGAGAATCCTATGCAACTGTTTTAGATATATGACTGGTATGTTGTGAAAACCATTTTCGAGTGTAACTATTGTCGCTTAAAGTCCTCACTTATCCTTACCGTTAGTTGTGTAAACAAACGAGTCGTAATTACGTAGTACTACTGGGTTCGGCTAGCCCCACTCGGCACCAATGTTGACTGGGGGTCATAACGAGTGTAATTTCGATGTGAATGCGGGTTCAGCGATGACCTTCGGATGCAAACGGAAACAGTCTAGTTTCGGTAAGATGAACTGACACACTCCACGGATCGTAGTATCCAACAACTAAAATTAACATACCCAGTATATGTCTGTTTACTATTTATGTCTGTCTAAACCTGTGAACTCACCAACTTTTTAGTTGACACTTTTTGCATGTATTCTCAGGTAACTAATGGAGCACACGCTAGGACGCGCACAAGGAAACACTAAGGAATCTGACTGGCATATAGACTCGTGTCTTAGGCTTGTGTGCATTTGGGTTATTTTGAAACAATTTGAACAATGTAGTGTTTGTTAAACAATTTACTTTCCGCTGCAAACTTATTTACATATTTTATGCTAAACATTTCCGCTGCTTACTTATGAAAACCATGTTTATTTTACAAACCTGTATGATTGTGTAACTCATATAGAGTCGTTCTATATGACCATTAGCTGTGATCCTGGCCACGTCACATCCACGTAGACTGACACCATGAGTGGGAATTTAGGGGTGTGACACCGACGGTGGAGGAATCATATCAACTTTCTTAAGCTTGGTTCATCAGATCGTGGGGTCATCAAGTTGTGGGTAGGGAAGAAGAGGTGGGAAGAGCTCAAAAAGAGGTTGGTCCATGTCTACACCAAGAAGAGGACGGACATACTTTTTTTAATGAAATGTCTGCAAGAAAACAAACAGTCTGTAGACATTTAACCTCTTTCCGTGTCTGCGTAACGTAGACATAAGAGACAAGAAAATGTTTTTTTTTTAAAAACAAAACACCCCATAGTCATTGTCTCACTTTCTTTTCAATAACAAAAACATACGACCTTGTTTCTCTCTCATTCGAGGTTTATGATTTATGAATGCCAGTTCTAGAAGACTGTGAGTTTCGTAGAATATTAAGCATACACTTAGCAAAGGTTGCCTAACCAAAGGCTTCTAGCCTAATGGTTACCTCCTTGACTTTCCTATGGGAGGTCTTGGGTTCGAATCCAGGCTGAGGCATATTTGCTGAAGCAAGATCAGGAGGTTTACCTAGTTGTGGGGTTCCTCCTGGGGTGGGCTCGGGCATACGCCCTAGAGCGTCAAATCCGAGGGGACGGTTGAAATCCCGTCTTGGGTGTCGTTGTACCAAGCCGTTCAAAAAAAAAGCAAAGGTTGCCGTTTCACACGTTGATGTGACGTCAAAATGTATATTAATTTAAAGGGTCAGGTTATTTCGACACCCTTTATGGATCAGTTGACACAACCTAGGTTCATACGGGTCGTATGAACCCATACGACCCGTATAGGTGTCAGATTTTGTCAGACTTTATCACGTTAATGTCTGACGATTGAAAGTACATACGGGCCGTATTGCCTTATACGGCTTGTATAGGACCCAATTAATATTGGTGACTGCAAAATTTAAAAATAAAGAAAATGGCTACGTCCCCACGCACCGACCAACTTCTTAGGCTATTATGATTAAAATGCCTAAAGCCACGCACTGAAAAGACAGTTCCACCAATCAGAATGAGACAACGTTTGGGCATCTTACCACCTACCACCTTGAACAAATTAATAGGGGCAGGTTATTTGGACACCCTTTATGGATTAGTTGACACCACCCAGGCCCATACAGGTCGTATGGCCCTATACGGGTCGTATGGGTGTCAGATTTTGTCAGACTTTGTCAGAAAAATGTCTGGCGGTTGAAAGTACATACGACCCGTATGACCCTATACGACCCGTATAGTTATAAACTTCTTTTTATTAAATATAAAATGTTTTTTTTTAAGTAATAGACCTGTGGGCTTTACTGACAAAGAAATGGTCTTTCCTGTAAATGTATTCACAAATATTTCCATCAAGTCCACTGATTTTGCAGGGAATATGAGGGTGGATCCATTGATGATGTTCAAGTTAGCAAGCGTATTGATGTTCTCAAGAACCATTTCATTGAAGAACAGTTCCTGATGGTCAAAGGGGATATCACGGATATGTTCCTGAGCCTGAATCTTGAGCTTCACGCTGCCAATGGTGTCTGAACCTTTGACTTTTAGACAGAATCCATACTATTTATCTCATAATCGCCGGTGTGTTTATCAAGTTCAAGAAGTTGGGTGGTTATTTTCTTCCTCGATTTAGGACCCTCACCTTTTCCTGTGCTCTTATCTGCCATTTTTCCTCTGGTTTTCTTTGACTGAGGTTGTAGAAGGAAGGTGTATTCAAGAGCTAAAAGTACGTGTTTGGTCAAAGCAACAGGCAAAAATAAAAATCAATACGGGTCGTATGGGTCTATACGACCCGTATGGAAACGTGTCAGAACTGTAATTTGACGTGTCAGAAACATGATTTGATGTGCCAATTTTTGTCGGAAATAAAGTATCTATACGACCCGTATAGGCCCATACGAGTCGTATGGATGGTGTACGAGTCGTATGGATGGTGTATGTTGAACCAGCCTGACGTCTACCTAACATGCCCCAATTAATATTGATGTCTGTTCAAAATTTAAAAATAAAGACCCAAACGGGCCGTATGGGTGCGTGTCAGAAACCTGATTTGATGTGTCAGTTTATGTCAGAAATAAAATATCCATACGACCCGTATAGGCCCATACGAGTCGTATGGATGGTGTATGTTGAACCAGCCTGACGTCTCCCTAACAGGTCCCCTAGGCTCATTCGCAAATACGTTTAGTGGTTGTGAACACAATTGTTAAGAAATACGAATTAGACTTTTTACTCATGCATAAATTGTACACTTGTTTTTTAACATATTGCTACATATATCAAGTCGAAACACACATAAAAATATCATTGATAAAATATTATATTTTACACTAGGTAAAATCCCGTGTATTACACAGGCTGAAAACTGAAATGTTATATACTTTGTAAGAAAACTTGTTTTAAATACTTATTTTTACAGAACTTTTATTTTTCCTAAAACTACAAATTTAAAATAATTCTTATTTTTTTTAAAAAAATCATTTTAAGAAAATTTTCATATTTTGTAAACTTTGTTTAAGTGTGCTTTTTAATAAAAAAAAGATATCATTTTTTATTTGTTAGAACTATTTTTTAATATACAAAAATGTATATAAAGTCATTAGTCGTTAGATTTAAATACTTTAATAAATTAAAAAATATAATTATAATTATCATTTAATATAAGAGAGAAAAATTTTAAAGATTATAAAAATGACATGTGACAATAGTTTTTTTAAAAAAAATGACATGTGACAATAATAGCTTAATAAATTGATATGTGGCAAAATATATACTCTTTTATTAAAGAGTATAGATAATTACATTACTCCTTTTCTTGAAAAATTAGAGTAAGTTGAATTTATGCCGACATAAATATACAAGTAACCCGGATGCAAATACTTTTGTAAATTAGCCTTGCGTAAGCCATACCCCCGTTTTCTAACATACGGTTACGTATTTCAACTCGAAGAGTACGGTTAACTAACCTTAAGAAATTATTAAATTGAAAATCACTTGTGTTTTCAAGGAAATTTTACGTCTAAATATAGAGCAACTTCAATATACACTCCACCAAGGCTAGCTTACAATATTAAAAAGAAAGCCCAATATTAGGGCCTTCAAAATCAAAGGGCTTCAAATTTTTAGGATAAATCGACTTTTTAGTTGTAACATATTATAATTGTAATAAAGTTCTAGTTGTTTTATATTTGTAATTAATAAGTTTGGCAAAATAGGCGGTCTGAGTTAGGATGAGTGACAATTAACATGTCATAATAGGTTCGAGTCAGGATGAGTGTGGATCAAAATGAGTTTTATGCAAAATCGATTTGAGTCTAAATGAATTCTTTTAAAAAGCTTCAATTTATTTTAACTTAAAATAAGTTGTAACTAAACAAGTAGTCTATTTTAATAATTTTAGTGATTTTCTCATCAAACATATTATTGTTAATTTTTACCCTTTTAAATTCATTATATTAACATAGTTTTTAGGTTTATACATTTTTGACCCGCATCATGATAAGGTGTTACTCATATCAACCCGTTATATGTTTTAGTGTTACCGATTTAACACAAAATACAATAAATGTTCACTCAAATCAACCAATTTATCTTGCTTTAGATCAAGATTGTTATATCTAATAATTAATACACTTTATTTGTGATTTATATTTTTTGCAGTTTTCTATTTCATGATAGTTTTTTTTTTGTGTCTAAAACTTGAAAAGAGTTTTTATTTATAGTTAAAAAAGGGCTCCGATTTTGATCTTTCGCTTTGGACCACCAAAAGATTTGAGACGGCCCTGCACTCCAGACACATACAAATAGGCACCTTGCAGCATAATTGAATTTTTTTTCAGGCCCTAGGTCCAATCATTTCACGTAGGAGCCACGTAGGCGCCCACTACAACCACTCACTCTACCACTTGTGATGAAAATGCCCCTTACATCACTCACGCCCAACCACAACGGCTTGAATGCTCATTCCCCAACCCTCACGCACGTTGCCCTACTCACGCCCAACCCTCCCACGCCCGCCCACGCCCCAAAGGGGGCGGTGTTCCACGCCTGTGGTTGCCCCACTCACGCCCAACCAAGGGGCATACCGCACGGTCTTATTTTTTCTTAGGTAAACGGCTTGTCACCTAAGCGATAGAAACTCATCAATATATTATTCTATTGGCAATTCAAAAATTCTAACTTCAATGCTTTGTTTCTGAGTTCATTTAAGAAGAGAAAGAAAGTAATGGAAGGAAAGAAGAAACATTTTTGTGTTCCCGAGTTTCATTTAACGAGAAAAGAGAAAAGAAAATAGAAAATATTGTGTTCCCGAGTTTTATTTAAGCAGAGAAAGGAAGATAAGTGAAAGGAAATGGAATGAAAGAAATCCATTCTTTTCTTTTCATTTCCTCTCATTTATTTCTCTTTCTTTTCCTTTATGTTCACTCCTTTAACGAACTCGGGAACACAGAGTAAAATCAATAAGTTCTAAAGTTATTACGATGATTATTATTATATTTTTATTAATATGTTTTTATTATTTTATATTTTACTTTTTAGATATTTATTAAATATATTACTTTTTAGATGATTATTTAACCATGGTTTGTATAACAAACTTAATTTTTTAGTAAAAAACAATATAGGTTTTTTATTAAAATATTAAGATGATTGTTATTTTTTATTAATATGTTTTTTTAACTTTCTTTAATTAAATGTTTCTAAAATCTACCAAGAAAAGTCAACCCGCTATAAAAAAATTATAGAACTTGTATTTTTTTTAGTAACGTTATTTTTAAATTTTTATCTTATTTGTAGTTTTAAAGATACACTATTTTTCTTTTTTGTAACTTCTCTCTATTATTATTTTTTAAACATTATATATATTTTATAAAATATATATTAAAAATAAAAATTTCAGATTGTTAAATAATGAAATAGTTTTTTGATTAAAAATTTAAACTGTTAACATCTAGTTTTTGAAATATTTGTAAACTTCAAACTCTTTAGAATTTTTAAATAATACACGTTAAAAACAATAAAAAAACATATTAATAAAAATAATAATCATCATGACAACTTAATAATTTTTTTTTAATTTAAGTGATAAATCACGTTTATAATACGGTCTAAAAATTAGTGCATATAATAACATTTTAAATATTACATATCAAAAATAATAAAAAATAATAATAAACATCGTAACAACTTAATTAAAATTATATTTGTTCTTTGTTCTATTTAAAAAAATAATTATGTTATAATAATGACGTATATAAAAATGTTAAATTTTTTTATAATAATTTGATAAAATGAGAGGCACCGTTCCCCGGGAGTCTCTCGGTTGGTTAAACATCAAAAGCATAGCTCTTAAACCGTAGAATAATATTATATTATAGCAGCGGAAATCGTTACATAACATTTATTCTTAACAAGAATGCCAGTTCTTGAATAGGTAGTCCTCATGCCATGCCACGAGCCATCCTATTTCCATCTAAGTTAAGTTTTCATAAAAATCTTTACTCATTCATATCTTTAAATAACATAACATAAGTCATAACATACATAGCATAATAACTTACTGCTGACCGAAGTCAACAATCTCAATCATACTGAACATAAAACATTAGCCTTCACTGTTGACCGAAGTCAACAGTCTCAATCATACTGTACATAAAACATTTCATATACATAACATGCATGACATCATAACATCAATCTTACGGTGCATAAATGTAGTCTGTCCTGTTGACTGAAGTCAACATGCTTGCACAAGACTTCTTAAACTACCAACCCGAAGTTGATAACTTATACATGCATAAGATTTCCTTAACTGGCAACACACAATCGGCAGGCCTGTTCTTGCACAAGACTTCTGCCTGTTCTTGCACAGGACTTATGCCTGTTCTTGCACAGGACTTCTTAAACCACCAATCGAAATTGACGGCTCATACCGATACAATACTTCTTGACATACATCATTCATACATAACATGGTTTAAAGCGTTAAACCATCATAATCATAAACGGTCTTTCGTACCGCAGTGCTAAGGTTTTGCCCAACCGCAGCCGGGACTTCATTATCACATTTCCTGCTCGACCTCGGTCGATGTCTTTCAAAAATCATTTTCCTTCTCAACCTCGGTTGAGAATTCAAACATTCGTTACGTCTCCTGAGAGACTCATAAAATCATTTACTTCTCAACTACAGTTGAGACTTAAAACATTCTTTACATTTTAAAACATTCCTTACTTAAAAACATTCTTTTCCTGAAAACATTCTTTTCCTGAAAACATTCTTTACCTGATCTTAATCAGGTTAGCGTCACTTTCATACAATAACTTTACAACTTGAAACATTATTTACTTTAACATATTCTCTTATCTGACCGTAGCCAGATAAAACAATCATTTACATAAAATAACTTCATAACATGCATATCAGCCCAAAATGGTAAAACATTTAAAACAGGGCTATAAGAACTCACAATCATTTCAAAAATATTTATCATGCATGCACATCAGCCCTAAAACGTTAAAATAGTAAAAGATGGCTCATAGAACTCACCTGAGCTAAAACACAATTTGCTAGCTCATCTTCCTTTCCTTACTTTCTCACTTCACAATGATATCCTATTAACATGAACATATCATCATGATTATAACCTTATCATGAAGGATCTCAATTTACGATTACCGCTCAAAACTTCGACATATCGTAACTTTCATTCGGAGCTTTATTTCAAAATTCCGTTTACACTCATTTTGATCATTCTTATCTCTACAATCTTGTTATGTTTAAAGATTGCTTATTCGCTCGGCTTAAATAAGCGTATTCTCTTATTTACTTAATTCGTCTTAGGCGTTGTTAACTTACTGATTGAATCTTTCTGAACGTTCAATGTCAAAGACATTGCCTTGATAGTCATCAAATAGTTAATGTTGTTGATTATCTCACTAGACAGGCTCCTAGACAGATTAATGGCTTAGAATGAGCAGTCCTTGTTATTGATTACCCAAATATCATGAAATATCACAAGGTAGTATTAGAATAGGTTTAATAATCATGTTTAACATACTGATCTGCCTATTATCATAAACATCAGATACTCGTTCCAGTGAGTATGTTAATGACTGTGATTAGTTTAAAACACTTAGAATTAACCTTATATGTTCAAAAATTTATTAAACTAATCACATACTTTGTCACAATCAAATGGTTTAAACCACTATAACCATTGTTATTATTTCATGCAAACCGGGCATTACAACGGCTCAAAACAAGGATTTACCCGTTAACAGTTCGAGTTTTTCATTTATAATCAATCCTAGCCATCATCTAGGCAATAATCAACAACCCTAACAATATCCTCACGTTCAAAAACAAGATTTAATCAATCATACCAATCTAGAAGGTTAGAACGAACCGTTACCTATTCAGACGGAGTTCTGCGGGTAAAAAGATGATCCAGACTTGCAGAAACGTTCCCTGGTGCGATCTAAACTTTGAGAAGCCTTCAAAATTGGGTTTTGATTGATTAAAGGGTGAATTTTTCGTTTGTGGTGGCTGCTTCGACGATGAAGGGATAAGAATTGCATCTTCCAGACGAAAATTGACTTTTTAAGCGTATATTGCGATCCGCTGACGTCAGGCGCATCGCCCCACGCCAGACGCTGAGATGGGGCGTACCGCGCGGGTGCAAGGGTTCCAGATCCTTCGTTTTCTTCCGCGCGTACCGCCTAGACTCTAGGTGTGGCTCGGGGCGTACCGCCCCAGGGCGATTTTGTCCGTTTTTCGATTTTATCTTCGTTTCGCGTTTCCGGACGATCCGTAACTCCGTTTCGAGCACGGTTTTCGCCCACGTTCACCATTTCTCGCATACTACCACCCTGTAATAATTTCGATTGTCAAATCAACGTGGATCTCAAGCACCATCAAATGTGCTAAATCTTCGGCTGTTACATAAAAACGTGTTTCTAATTATTTTTTTTAATATTTAAGCAATATTATATCAATAAATGTCTCTAACTCAGCAATTTTTTGCCAAATATCGCTGACTCGACAGTTTTTGCCACGTCAGTGATACATTCACATAAAAATATCGCCAGTCAGCTATATTTTGCCACGTCAACGATATTTGCCACGTTAGCGAATTTTTAGTGAAAATATCGTCGATCAACGATATTTTGCCAAACGTCGTCTTCTAATTGGTTAGTTATTTCAGAAATTTTAAATTTTAACAGCTAAATTATCACGTTGACCGGTTAAAGTGGCTATTTTGGTGATTTTCTCTTGAACATGCTCCAGACTAAACCCAAACAAACATGCCTCCAATTCAAGCTGGCCCAACTTTTATTTTACTAATATCTATTTATTTAACCCAAAAGAAATATGTGAAAAACTTAAAAAAATAAAAATGAAAAAATAATAATAAAAAAGGAGTAAAATGACACTTTAGAGTTTAGTCAATGTGTTTTGACAACTTTTACTATTTTAGTTTATTAGTTTAAATTTTGTCATTATGGTTTCATTTTATTGTCATTTTCGTCCATGTGATTTGGTAATTTTTGCTATTTTAGTTTAAAATTTTGAATTTAATTAAACTAAAACGACAATAAAATGGAAACCATAATAACCAAAATGACAATAAAATGAAACCATAGAGACCAAAATGACAAAATTAAAACTATTGGACTAAAATGATAAAAGTTGTAAAACCACGTGGACTAAAATGACATTTTACTCAAAAAAAACGATGAGATAAGATAGAGATGAGATGCTTATCTCATAAATAATAAAAAAGTGGAAAGTCTTCCACAAATAAATGTCACCAACAACGAAAACGACACCATAAAATATGTTAAAAGGTATTTGAGATGCTAATTGAAACAATTTTTACATACTTTTTTATAAACAAAGAACAGATAAGCTTGATAGAATTTACTGTAACAAGTATTTTATGTCAAAATATTGAGTTGATAAAAAGCCATCGCACCAACTATAAAAAAGCCAAAAAACAAAAACAAAAAAAAGACAAAAAGATAGGAGACCTTTAAGTGGACTCACCAAGAAATGTGATATACATGGTATATACATATACCCAGCAACTTCAACAAAAAAAAAAGGAAGAAGAAGAAATGTTATATCCAAGGTAAAAAATTAATTTATTTCAATTATTTTAGTTCCATTGCCACTAATTCTTTGAGATTCAGAAAGATCCAAACTCGTGCATGCCCAGTTGAGATGTGATATGATTGCATTGCACGGCTCTCCTACGGTTCCCTTATCAAGTAAAAAAAAAGAAGGAAAAGGAAAAAAAGGGGAGGGGGGTGTTGAAAACAATACAAACTTTTCTAACACTTCATGATGATTTTCCTTTCACAAATATTACACTTTATAATGATTGCAAGAGCATAGTTAAAATAGTAAACATAAATTTCTTTTGCTAAAGAACAATCGAAGATGGACAAGGCCCACTCGGTTATCATACTAAAAAGAATTATATAAACCACTTTTAAGCTAAGTAATTCAATCAATCTATTGAAATAAATAACATGGGTATTTTACAATAATAAGTTCTAACAAGTATCAACTCCATTTAATGATTTATTTCGCTTTTCAAATGAATATTTGGGTTCAAAATATGGAAAAAAAACAAAGTGTCCTCTAACACAAAAGAGCATGCATGCATGCATGCATGCATGCATGTATGTATGTATGCATGTGTGTGTATACTCTCAATTAATTTTTAAAGATGATAAAGAAGCTTTATGCATACATGGATCCTTATATATGAGTAAAACACTCACCATGAGAAACTAAAAACATAAGACTTTCCTAAGAGTAAAGCAAAGCCTCATGCAAACGCTTTAGAACCTCTATGAAAAGCTGAAAACTTAAAGACTTTCTATAAGAAGATAGCATACGCCCCATTTGTGGTGCACACATATAATGTATATATGTGTGACCCTCAAGAGGCAAAAGTAAAATTGCACTAATTTTAACGTTATTTTACTTATTTTGTGAAAATAACGTTAAAAATGTTGGGATGATCAACTTCAGACGATAACTTTGAGCCGGGACTCCTTCGGAGCAGCCTCTCTATCCCAACTGGGATAGGAGTAAGGTTTGTGTCTATCCTTCTCCCCAGACCTTACTGAAAAGTGAGCATATACTGGGTAAGTTTGTTTGTTTGTTTTATAAGAAGATAGCAAAGTCTCACGCGAGAGTTTTAAAAGCCCCAAGAGGAATTAAAAACATAAAACTATCCCAAAAGAAAGCAAAGCCTCATGCAAATGCTTTACAAGTCCTACGAGAATCTGAAAACTTGAAACTTTCTACAAGGGGAAAGCAAAATTGACATGGTGTAT
This sequence comes from Mikania micrantha, assembly GCA_009363875.1. NCBI lineage: Eukaryota > Viridiplantae > Streptophyta > Magnoliopsida > Asterales > Asteraceae > Mikania > Mikania micrantha. Next base: position 56,634,985 of record CM018687.1, on the reverse strand, counting down.
CTCTAATGGAAGCAAGTAGCCAATTGATGGATGTCTGATTCAAGTGCACACGCAAACCTTCCGAGTGAACATCACGCCTCCTATGCAGGTGCCATGGTTTTTCTAAGATTTGCAGGGATCGGTCACAGCACACACCTCCCTCACTCACTCACTCACTCACACTCTCACTTATTTTTATCAATTAAATAGTGTAACAAAGCTAAAAGATAATGGGTGGTGATCATAACACAGGTAAATTATAAGAGTGAGAAATGGTGATGTGTTGTTAACATGACAAAAGAAAAATGAAAGATTGGAAAAGGTGAAAGATGATATTACAATTTACACATAGTCCAATTATTTTCAACTACATCATCTTATCCACTTGAATTTATAAGAACTAAAATTAGGGTTCATCGCTTATCAGTTGGCGTAAAATAAACAAGTTTCTAGGGTTCCATCACTAATTCTGAGCCTCTTCATCAACCTTAAACATAAAAAGCACAGCATATGGATCTCATCACACCATTGTAACTTGCAAGTTAATTTTGCAAGCTCTATCAAGCCTTTGATAGTATCTAATAGAACACATTAAAGAATGCTCACTAGCATTCAAGTAGAAACCTAGAATTTCTTTCTAGCAGATTTAAATTGGAGATGAATCAATTTTACGGTATTTTAAAAGCAACATACCTTGCTAGAACACGAAAGCGCACAAATTGGGTTTTTTTTTAACCGGTTAGAGAATAACCAGACCGGTTATTGGTCAACGTGATCAAAACTGTTTTTGGACACAATAACCTGTTTCATAAAACTGGTTATGTAAGATCCGAACCGGTTAACCGATTGAAAACCGTTTCGATATAGAAAAATCCAAACTGGTTGCTTGTTCATATTCATTTTTTGTGCATCCCTACTGAAACATATATTTTTCTACCAAATTTGCTGATTTGCCCCTTCTGGTATGTATGAAAATGACAAAAGTCAGCAGCATTTCTAAACAATGCAACAACCAGGAATTGAAATAAACTTATAAATAAGCATTTGCACATGTAGTTCAGATCAAATTGCAAGAGTACGTACGAAATCATTGATTAAAAGTTGAGGTAACCGGAGGTCGAGGGAACGGAGGCAATCGGAGAACAGCTTCCTCCGTCTCGATTGGGTCAGATCTCAGAATCTACAGGAAAAAAATAACATTAAGAACAACGGTTTCGATTTCATCATTTTTCTTGGTAACTCAATTTAATCGGAACGGAGAGTACTAAATTTAAAAACAAAAAATTTGGGGGAAGAGTACCGGATCTTGGAGAAGGGGTTTCGTATCATCAGCAGCCGGCCGGAATTGAGGTTTATTATTGCTAACATCTCTCTTGCCGGCAACTAGTTCACTGTCGCCGGATTTCATGGCCACTTCTGTGGGATTCATCTTCCTATTAACTCTGCTTCACTGTCGCCGGTTGGCCCTAAGTCGTAACCAATTTTTCATAACCGGACGTCGAACCGGTCTTCTTACCGGTCAGAGGTCGGACCGGTCGAACCGGATTTAAGTACCGTATGATTTTATATACATTTTATAAATATATATATATATATATGAAAAATCAAAAAATATTAAAAAAACTAAAAAAAAATTAAAAAAACGGTTCAACCACCGGTCCGACCGCCGGTTCACCGGTTCGACCGGCCGGTTCACCCAAAAACGGCCCAGTATCCCTAACAGGACCGGTCCGACCACCCATTCCCGATTCGACCGGTCCGGTTTTCAAAACATTGGTCGTAACCATACTTAGACTATCCAATGCTAAATACTGCATTTAATACATCATTTCTAATCATCACCGTCACATCAGCTTTTTAATTATCATTTCTACATGCATTATCTCTCATCTTTTTAACTTTAACACGTCATTCTCACGTGCATTCTCTCACCTATTTTTGAAAAAAATGATGTTACATTTTTTTTAAAAAAAATTGATTTTTAATTATGATGGGCCCACTTTCCTTGTATTTGAGAGCAACTAAGGACGTGCGGAGGAGGAAAAATGGGTAGCCTTCCACTGCATCCGTCTAGAAACAATGTATCTACATATGACATGCACATGGGCCCACATGCGCGCAGTACAGAGAGTCTTAACACACTTTGTAAACTCAAAGCAACGTATTCAAATAAAAACTTTCGAATAGAGAAATAAATTATTAGTTATCATCTTATATTTAGTTCTATACGTAACATTTAATATGTAAGAACATTTAATACATTTTGTATCATAATAAAAAGTTATATGTAAAATCTAGCTTTTTGATATGGTACAAAATGTCTTAAATGTCCTTTCATATTAATAAATAATAATGACATGTAACATGATCTTATACACATGACTTTTAGATTAATCATTAAATGATAATTCATGAGTTATTACTCTATAAATAGGTGTCTTATGATCTTAATATAAAGTTATGTTATTCATATAGTTTTTAAACTATAATGATCATATAAATACCAAATACTAAATGTATAACTTTATATTGCTCGTAAACGCTGCACAAATAATATATTTTTACATGACCTGATAAATGTCTGATGGTACAATTTTATACATATATAAGTCATATACTCATATAGAATAATAGTTTATGTATAATTAACAAGAATAATGTGAGTCTTTAAAAAAAATAATTACTAGGTTTATGATTTAAATCTCAAGCAAATCACATTTCAATAATTATATAACTTAAGACTATCCACGGTGCTCATGAAAAAATCCAAATCAAACACAAGAAGTAAAATGTTACAAATTTCCATTCACTCTTTTAAGACCTATGTTTTAACACAAACGCTACATACTTTTCCAAATATCATATATTTTTATGGGTTATGTTCAACTAAATAGTTTTCTTATTTTAAAAAGTTTAAGAAAGTTTATTAACTATTAGATCATGAGATCAAATTTAAGAAGAAAATTCAAAATTTTCAAAAGAAAAGTTGTTGGAGGGTAATATAGTCATGATTACTTGTCCCCACATTTTTTAAACATTCATAACTTTTACATATGATAATATTTTTTTTTAAAAAATATATATCATAAAAAAAATATTTTTTTTTTATATTTAAAATAAGTATAGTGTTATCTGTTATCTTCTTTATTCATTGGCCCAATCTAGAGATAAGATCAGCCAATATATTCGACATCTGCGAGACTGCGATGATCAGGTTTATTCTCAGCCCAACTATTTGCTTTTCTTAACCGAATTAAATCATTCAAACCTCAAGGCTCAAGCCTGTGTTTTATTTACTTTCTTATTCTCATAAGTCATAACCATTTGAATGAATAATTATTTAGGTTGTAATTATAAAGCATAAAAAAATTTAAAATTTGAACCGTTAACTATTAACATATGTTTTATCTCCTTTGAAAGAGTTTTGCCTTTTTTTTTCTTTTTTTTTTTTCATTTTAAACCCAAGTCTGACAAAATAGACGAGTTAGGTCAGGTCATAACGAGTTTGGGTCAGGTCAGAACGAGTTTGGCTCAAGAAGAGTACAGGTCAGGATGAGTTTTAAACAAAATCAATTCGGATCTAAATATGTTGTTTTTAGATGACATCAATTTAGTTCAAGTTAAAATTGGTGGTAAATAAACAAATATTTATTTTCCTAATATGTAGTAATTTTATCACCAAGACACCAAACATATTATTGATAATTATTACATGTTTGAATAAATTTTATTTTCATAGTTTTAGGTTACTCATCTTTATCCACATTGTGTTAAGGACTTGTGGTGTTACCCATCTTAACATGTTTCATGTTATGATGCTACACATTTTAACCTAAAATACTATAATTGTCCACCCAAACCAACTCATTTATCTTGTTTTGGGTCAAACTTGTCAGGTTTATTCAAACCTATAAAATATTAAAAAATAAAAAAAATCAATGAAATTAAATGTTTTTGTTAATATTGAAATATGCATAGCATAACCAATACGCAACAAATCGTATATAAAACACTAGTAAAAATTACTAATATGATTAAGATCGATATCAATCTATTCAACACTTGCACCAAAGTCAAAAGGAGATTGCACAAAAACACACAACAAAATCATGCTAGACTTCATCGACGCTTGACTCTCAAACACCTTAACCACGCAAGCCTCTTGGTGACAAGCGTGATATATATTGATGCAGCGGCAGAGCTTGAATATTTTAAAAAAAGAAAGAGGCGGTTGTCCCCTAGGCCCCTATAATCCTTCGCCCATGGATTGATGATACGAACAAGTTACATATGAACAGATCAAGGAAATCTCAAACTAACGAACTCTCGTAATCTAATATGGTACATTATTGTCGTCAAGTAATTGAAAGGCATGATTAACATATATCGTTATGATAGGTAAATCATCGTATCCATGGATCATATTGTTTACATAGATGCGATATGGATTGATTACCAAACATGGGCGCTCTTAGTGGAGGCAAGGGGCAACCGCCCCCTGTTTTTTCGTGTGGTAGTATATATTTTCCGATACGTAGTGTAAAATTTTTTTAAAAACCTTTATTTCGCCCCCCCGAAAAAAATTTTATTTCGACCCCCTAAAATTTCAGTCAAGTTCCGCCACTGTTACCAAAGACCTTGATAAACACAAGCCTCTTGGTGACAAATGTGATATATGATTGATGGCACGAACAAACTATGTAACGACCGTTCCAAAAACGCAAACTAACAGGCACTTGCAAAATAGTAGAACTAGAATTGATTTCTAATCACAGTTGTCAAATCATTCAAGACCAGATTAACTTTGATAGTTATGGTAGTAGATTATCACATCCATGTGGATCGTATGGTGAATATTAAGCCTCGAAAATAGACGGGTTGGGTAATGAGTCAAGATGGATGGGGGTCATGATAGGTTTTAAGCAAAATCAGTTTGGTTCTAAATACATGGGCCGTTTTTAAAAAGTTTCAATTTAGTTCAAGTTAAATGGTTTGTAACTAAACAATTAGTTAATTTTAATAATCTTTACTACAATAGTAGGTTTTCTCTTGAATTTGTGAAATATAAGTGGAATGGTTGATGTTTGAGTTTCTCTTCGAAGACATGCAAACAAATCGACTATTGTTTTTTAACAAAAGTAAGAAAAATAAAGAGGTATGATAAACCAAAATCACAAGATTTCAAGCATTACATTAAAGTGAATTCAACCCAACGATAGGGAGTAAATAATAACTCGACTCAATTTTCTGATTTTGAAATGCGACCCATACAATGATACAAAACTAGCCGGTTTATTTTTCATCGTTTTTCGACTTTCTAACTAATCAGTTAGCCCGTTACTATTATTCATTTCTATATATATTTTAATTTAAAAATAATAAAATAAATGATTCAGATTGGTTATCGTACGTAATATATCCGACTGTTATCTCTCTCTGTTTCTCTCTTTTATGCATATATTTCGTCTAATAAATATACGAATCAAATAGTATTTTATATTATAGACGTACAATGGTGTTTTTTTTTTTTTCATTTGACACGTACCATGTTTCTTAAAAATAAGCAAGAGCAAGGATGTATACCATAACCTAAAATATAAAGGGAATGGTTATTTGCACACCCAACTTTTTTAATTCAACACACGTACAACATATTCTTCCTCCTCGTTGTCTTGCATGTTGTACACCACGTAGAGGTCTCTACGTGACGTATGACTTCTGACACATGCAACCTTAAATTCCACGATATGATTGATTAAATTTCGTGTTGTACCCCACGTAGAGGTCGCTACGTGGCGTATAGAAATTTCTGAATAAAAATGAGCTATGGCCCTTCCAACATTGAAAACTTATATGTGTATTATAAATCTATACGTCACGTACTGTATTTTTTTAAACATAATATTAATTATTGAAAATTGTGACGTTTGTCAACATTAACAACATTTGTTTGCGTTTGTCATTTATTATTATCAAATTCATCAATATTAATATTACTTTATTTATTAAATACAAAACAATACAACGCATATTACAGAAATAAACAAATAAACAACCAAACAAACATAAACCAGAATACATACATAATATGTGTCTGTATGATACAAAGAAATGAAATACAAACTACATGTCATGTCGGGGTGGTGGTGGTGGAAGGGGTGGAGGCTCAATGCCAGCCTGCCTCGACCGCTCCAGCTCACGATCATGCTTCTTGGAACGGGCAGCAAGCTCCTGAAACTGGGTGTCATGCTCCCTTAATCGAGTGGCAACCTCCTGCAGTAGGGTCTCGATAAGTGCCGGAAGCCTCACTGTCCGTATGTATGTATGTTTATAATCTAATACATATTATTATATTATATATTGAATATGTAAAATATATATGTATATATATACTAGGTAAACCTGTTAAATATTTGGATTTTAAAATAATTTGTTTAATATAGCATATCATATACTAGATTATTACCCCGTGTATTACACGGGTTTAATATAAAAATATTAAATAATCAGTAATAAAATTTAAAACAATTATAAAACAATATTTTAAGAGAAAATGATTACTTTACATATTAATGAATACTTCAAGTAATAAAACCGTAATTAAAACTTTAATAACTATACAAATGATATATGTTATTTTTGATTTATAACGATTATTATCTTTGAACAAATTGATAACAAAGTTTCAGTTTGTATTCTATCAAAGACTAACTTTTATAAATCAAAAAGGTAAAATATATAATTTATTTAATTATTTAATTTTAACGACTCAATTTATATAATGTTAAATATAAACACCAAAAGTGTAACTTTATCTTAATCATTTTTTTACTTTGGTTTTTAAATAAATTTAAAAAACGTCATCGGTTTATAAAAATATTATTGTTTTAAACACCGGTTTATATATTATTTATTTTTTTAATAAAATTCATTTTTAAAGAAATTTTTTTTCTATATAACTTTGATTTTCTGTAAATAAAATATTTTTATTATGTGTTTTCTAATTAGAAGATAATTAATACTATTAGTTATTTGTATTATGATTATTTAATATGAAAGATAATATAATTATATATTAGGAGATAATTAAATGAATTTAATAAAAACTTGACATGTGGCAATTAGGGTGTACGAACACGACATGTGGCAAAAAAAATCTTTGTTTATTAGTATGGTAAGATTTTTTAAACACGTTTTTTTTAAATAAAGAATTAATTTGTAATGTAATCATATTATTTACCAGGTTTAAGAAAATTATTAATAGTTAATTATAGGGAGAGGATGAAAAAATCAAAATTTAATTAATTGAAGACATCCAAATATTTATTAGAAGAGTGAGACGGAAAAGATGACATGCATATATATATATATATATATATATATATATATACTAGGTAAAATTCCGTGTATTACACAGTTTGAAAACTGAAATGTTATGTAATTTGTAAGAAAACTTGTTTTAAAATTTTTTTATAAGAAAGCTTATTTTGATAGAACTTTTATTTTTCTTAAAACTACAAATTTAAAATAATTCTTATTTATTTTAGAAATTTTTCATATTTTGTAAACTTTGTTTAAGTCTGTTTTTTAATAAAAAATATTTCATTTTTTATTTATTAAAACTATTTTTTAATGTAAAAAAAGTATATAATATCATTAGTTATTAGATTTAAATTTCTTTAATAAATTAAAGATTATGTTATAATTATAATTTAATATGAGAGAGAATGATTGAAAAGATTAAAAAAATGACATGTGGCAATAATTTTTTAAAAACATGACATGTGGCAATTGTGGTCTAATAAGTTGACATGTACGACAAAAATGATACTTATTTATTATAATAGTAAGATAAAAAGTAAGATAAGATAAAATTATATTATATTATATTAAACATATACGTGTAAAGTAGAGGAAACTAAAAAAAATGAGTCGGTCAAGGTTTTTTATGAACTCAAGCTCAAGCTCGAATTTTGGCTCGAAATTAATTTCGGCTCGGGCTAAGCTTGAAAATCCACGAGCCGAGCTGGAATCAGGCTCGGCTCGATTACAGGCATAGTCAAGTAAAGGTGAAACCGGTTCCGGTAATTCCGGTTATGCTTTCGTTTTCTCTGAAAAACTAGAACCGCCTATAACCGCCGGTTCGGGTACCGGTTCCGGTTGTTTTGCCCATCTCTGTGAAGAACAGTATGAATTATTGAGTTATGGATCGTTGTACTTCTTTTCAGAAATTGGGTGATTTTGGTAAGGTAAAACTGAAATACAACAATGTTCTTGTTGTTACGGGTGATATGGATTTAGTTACTTTACTGACTCGATTCCAAGTGAACTTTGAAATATGTTTTGGGTGATTCCAAGTTTGAAGAAATAGTTGACTTCTATCAAGGCGGTTGGATGAATAGGGACATGAGGTTATGATCAAGAATGGGAAGTGAAGAAGAGTAATAAAACATATTACTTTGGTTGCATATAGTTTTGAAAATTTACTCAAAAATGTAATTCGATTAATCCCTATTAATTGCTAGTCAGTACCCAACACTTAATTAGTAGTTTAACGATTTTTAGAAATTAAAACCATATATGGTTTGAAGCATTTTCCTTTTAAAAGGATATAGCCTCATGTTCTTGTGAAAATCAAATAGGACTCGTGTTGAGAAAGCGAAAATCGGGGGAATATCCACCAATTTGTAATGTGTTACCGAAGAATCACCAAGTTATTCATTTAGTTTCAGAAATCACCTTAAATGTGTTGTGATTGTGGTTTTACTAAACCATCTAGTAGTATAAAAAAAATAAAAATTCATTCATCCTTTATTATAATTTTATAACTCTATAGTATATGAACTAGCTTTGACACTTTTGCTCGTGGTAGTGTCGGGTGTAGAGACAGTCTGTTGCTACTAGTGTCTTTAATAGTATTCTTTATAAGAGAACTAGGTTATAATACTTGTATTACATATGTTAAATAAATAAATTTTAAAATTATTTATTTTAAATAGCATATCATATATTCCTTAAAAATGTTTTTTTAAAATATAAAAAATATTACTTATAATGTAATCATATAATTTACCAATTTAAATAAAATCATTACTATTTTATAGAAAAATGAATAGAAAAATGTTTTAAAATGTTTTAAGAAACTAGGTGTGACGGTCTAGTGTTATAGCAGTGAGCATGTGAGGTTACGTACCATGTCTTGGTTTTAAATTAATAGGGTTGACATAACGTGTCAGAGATGAAACGTTAAGGCACAAGACACGAAATAGGTAGACATGAAAAATTATCATGTTTAGTTTTTCAAACACGAACACGACTCATTTAAAATAGATAAACACGAAATGACCCGTTAAGGAACCTATTAACAATTAGCATTATAAATAACCCGTTAAAGTACCTGTTAAAAACATGTTAGCTAGGGAAGTTATTAAGAAATTAGGGTTAGAAAATTAAAATATTTAGAAGACAATAGGATATTCACCTATTTTATTATATTATTTGTTTTAAATTTTCAATTATAAGCAGGTCTTAATGAGTCTTAACATGTCTTAAAAGCTTAATGGGTTTTTACCTGTTTAGACACGAATATTACAGGTCATAACGTGTCCAGTGGCGTACCCACCCTTTGGGGTAGGGGGCAGCCGCCCTCCTTAAAAAAAAAAATTTTCAGTGATATATATGTTAAAATTCGGATCGACCCCCTTAATATTTTGCAATCGCCCCCCTTAAATTTGTATAATTGGACTTGTGATGCGAATTTAAGTGATAGTTATACTTGTTTTTTTGTAAAAAGAGTTGCCTAAAAAGTCTCCATATATATTGTTTTGGATAGATTTTAAAAAATAAAACTAAGTTGAGATCAACTAGGTTTGAAAATCTTAACTCATAACAAGATAAATGTTTAGATTGGGTAAACAAATATTGTATTTTAGATAGAAGTGGGCATAACTATAACATACAATGGGTTGAGATGGAAACACCTTAACAAAATAAGGGTCAAGATGGATAGCTTAAAAATTAAGTGAATATAATATATTCAATTAGATAAGAATGATCAATAATAAATTTGATGAGAAAATAACTAAAAATTATTCAATTAAACTATTTGTTTAAAACTCATTTAAACTCAAACTGATTTTGTTTAAAACTCATCCTAACATGCACTCATCCTAGATGTATTATATTTTTATTATGCTTTTATATATGAAATTTAGTTTAATTGTCTTATTTTAACATGATCCGACCCGATTTGACCTGACTAGATCTGAACAAAAGATAAAAAAATTATTAAGCTAGATCCTTAATTGAACATACAAAATTTTCGCCCCCCATGAAAAAAATTTCTGGGTCCGCCACTGAACGTGTCGACCTATTTTAGACACAAAACATATTAAGGGTAAACATAAAACAAGTTAAGGGTAAACATGAAACAAATTAAAGTCGTGTCATGTCGTGCGTGTCATGTTAATATGTCTGTACCAAAAATTATCGGCCGTAGTTTTAAATATCAAGAAATAGATAGAAAAATGACACGAAGTTATAGTGAGATCGAAGTCACCCGGCCGTCCAAAGGTTACGCTCTTGTAATTTTTAACATCAAACAAAAAAATAAATGTTTGAAAACTATACCACCAAAATATGAAACCGTGACGCAGATGATAATAAACTTGTCAACCATATATTCAAAATGTAAGAAAATACTATATTATAAAAGTTACACAAGATTAATTACAGAAACCGCATAACTAAAAAAGGGTTTCAACCATAAAAAAGAAACTTTTGGTGACAAATGTTCGAAAAAAATCAAATTTAAAAGAAGGTTTTAACTATTTAAAAATAAATTATGATTGCCAAAAGTTCAAAATAAATTAAAAAAATAAAAAATCAAACAAATATATATATCTTATTCACCAGGAATGGTAACATGAACGTATTAATAAACTAAGTAAAAACCTGTGTATTACACAGATTAAGTAAATAAAATTTAAAATTATTTTTTTAATCTATTATATATTTTTCAAAGACTTTTTATAAAAGTTAAATAACATGACTTATGGTATAATCATATTATTTGTTAAATTGAATAAAATTATTATTATTTAATAGAAGAGAAAAAATAAAAAAAATCAAAATATAACAAAAGATGGTTTGCAAACAATTAATAAGAGAGAGAAGTGAGAAAAGTAATTTTTAGATGGTATATAATGCTGTCACATGTCCTACAAAACCTTTTATTTATTATATAGTATAGATTTATTGCAGTACACAACAAGAATTGTAAAATGACATATGATTTTGAGTCTTGATATTTCTCAAACATGCATGAATTAATAGGAAACTCGCACTAGGATAATTAACAGGAAAGCTATCATTAATTTGGCCTGAATGTGTTATAAGATGCTGCAAAAACTAGAGCTCATGGCACCGGCATAGACTCCTGCGTTCAGTAAATCTAGCGCCATCTTCCAATGTCTCTGAAATTATCAACATAGTACAAGATACAAAATCAATAAAACAAAAATCAACCAATTTAATTAAAAATATCCAGATAAAAAAGACAAATATGATTATATATAGTATGAACTCAAAAATGATATATGTTTTTTACTCAAATAATAAATTATCAACTCTTAATCAAACTAAAAAAATAAAAAAAAAAGAAAGAAAGAAAAAGTATCAGTTTTGCTATGCGATATCTGTTGCATTAATCTTGATTATGGTCGGTCAGGTCAAGTCGGATGTGTCTAGTAGGTCTAGCATTTGATCAGTCATGTCAAATAAGATCACGTCAAATACAAATCACTTGTCACGACTCAAGTTTTTATTAACATCAAAAGATCGCATCAAATACAAAGACCCCTAATTATGTATATGTATTTGACATCAAACCTCGCTTGGAAAATAAGAAAATTAATTAAACTAAAACTCTAACTCCTAATCATAATAATTAAACTCAAAATAAAATAAATTAAATTAACAATTTCATTACTAATTTAAACGAATCCAACCAAAATAAACATTAATCCATATGGTTATTGTATGAACTTTTAATCTTTTATATATATATAGAGAAGGATTCTAATAAAAACCTTCATTTTGAAAAAAAACTTAGAAAACTAATCACAATTATTATCAATCAATTTCGATTTTTGTTTTTTGTTTTACATTTTATTTTATTATAAGATTAGATTTGTTAACAAAAATAAAAAAATATATGTAACTCATGTTATTACACATATGTAATTCATTGATTACATATATGTAACTTGTACACTACATATATGAGTTACATATATATAACTTTATAGGATACATATACGTAAGTTCGTGATCTACATATTTTTATTAAAAAAAATTTTGTTTATAACATTTCAATTCTAAGCTAATAATAAAAAATCATGAATTTTTTTTTAAAATTGATTGGTTAGTATGAGTTTTCTTTGTTTTCTTCAAAGTGTGGGGTTTTCTTTTGAATCATCTCCAATATATAATCTATATAATAAATTATGAACTCTTTATCGAACTTAAAACAAAACGAAATTCAGATCATTATTCGGTCCTTGAATTTAGGGAAGTTAACTATTTGATTAGGAAGTGGTTATTCACACACCTAACTTTTTTATTTTAACACCCTCACCGACCCTATACGCCTCGTATAGGTCTATACGTGACGTATCGCTCCACGTGTAGGTCTATACACCTTGTATATGAGTTCAATCATTGACATTGACACCCAATGATTGGTCGCGTATAGAGCCGCGCATAAGACCTATAAGTCTCGTATAGGTCTATACTTCCCGTATAGGTATCCAATCATTGACACTGAAAAATTCTGACATCCAGTGATTTCCCCCATATACGTTTCGTATAGACGTATACTCGACGTATATGGGGTGTGGAGAATTTAATCAGCAAACAAAATTAGACACGGTTGTGCATGGCAAATCACTTGATATGACTCCACCTTTTATCCCTAGATACAAATATCCTAATCATCTATTTATACTTGAAATAAACCTTTGAAAACTGATTAGACTCTAACATTAAATAAAAATTATAAATTAAATAAACAACGAAATTAAACGTTAACTAATAGACTAAAATTAATCTATTTTTTAATCAAGATTTGTTGAAAATTTTAGTAAAATAAGTTTTTATTAAACTTTGGACCATAATAATTATATGTATTAGTTACATATTTAATTATTATAAACTAGATTTATGTTCTCACTACAACATTTGTGTCATGTCCTGATGAAATTTATACGCCCAGTCTCGAGTCTCGACGACTTTTGGTTGGCATAGGGTTCGTCGTTATAGATTCGTACCAATAGATTCAAAAGTCGTCGGCATAGGCTTCGTCGGGACAAACTTGACCTGTCCCGACGACTTTTGGTTGGCATAGGATTCGTCGGTATAAATTCGTACCAATAGATTAAAAAGTAGTCGGCATAGGCTCCGTCGGGACAAACTTGACCGGTCCCGACCACTTTTGGTTGACATAGGCTTCGTCGGTATATATTCGTACCAATAGATTAAAAAGTCGTCGGCTATAGGCTTCGTCGGGACAAACTTGACTTGTCCCAACGACTTTTGGTGGGTATAGATCAATTAAAAAAATTTCTGATATAGCCCTATAGCGACGACTTTTGGTCGTGATAGGTAAATAAAAAAATTTTCTTAAATAGCCCTATAGCGACGACTTTTGGTAGGGATAGGTAAATTAAATTATTTTTTGAAATAGCCCTATAGCGCCGACTTTTGGTCGGAATAGGCCAATTAAAAAATTTTCTGAAATAGTCCTGTAACTTTTGGTCGGGATAGGTTAATTAAACACAAGAACTAATCAGTCTATTTGGTCTATAGACACACATCACTTATGACTTATTTGTACAATAGATTGAGACAGGTCTCATAACTTGCAATATTTACGTGTTGTAACAATCTAAAATGTGAGAAGCAACGGAAGCAAACCAAAAGTTAACATGAATGAAGTTTTATATATAACTTACATGTTGTGGGTTGATCATCACGTTAATTGTTTGCAGATGTTGAACGTGATGAGGTGACGAATTGTGGCTACGAAAATAGTAATTTTGGATGGATGTATAGTTGTATACAGTATGAGGATATTGAACCGAAGGTCGTCGATTATAGCCTGAATTTGAGTTTTGTTGAACCGCCGATGATGCATTTGGTCTAGACCTTAGCTGTGAGAAACAAGAGCCAGTGTTTATAAATAAATAAATGAATACACTAAAAAGAAATCCATAGATCATGAATAATCAATCCCTATATATATATGTTTACGGATTTACCGCATAATAAAACTTTTAAGCAATGTTTTAAAAACCGGTATTTTAGGTGTACCGGATTTGACTCAAAAATGGTTCAACCGGTTGAACCAGGTTGTATTGCAACCGGTTGTACCGGATGGTTCAACCGGACATACTAATTAACATAGAATTATATAAAAATACAACTTACAAATTCATCCAAAAACAACTTAAAAAGTATTCAAATTCATCCAAAACAAAGTGCATAATAGGATTATGACATTGGCGTGTTAAACGCATCAAGTTCACGATCACTTAAAAGCTGAAAATCGCTTAAAAACCGAAATTTTGTGTTTTTTTAAAACCGGAAATTAAATACCGGTAAAATCGGATTAAACTGCGCCGGCACGATTGATCGAAGGAACCTGCATAATACCGGATGGTTTCGTACCGGATTAGTAACCGGCAATCGGTTGAACCGGTCGAACCGACCGGTTTGAACCGGTTTTTAAAACATTGCTTTTAAGTTTTAATGATTAATACAACAACCTTACCCGGTATATTTCCACTTTTTAGTAGGGTCTGGGGGGGAAGGATTGATACAAACCTTACCCCTATCCCAATTGGAATAGAGAGGCTGCTCCGAAAGAGTCCCCGACTCAAAGTTATCGTTTGAAGTTGATCATCCCAATGATTTTAACGTTATTTTCACAAAATAATTGAAATAACGTTAAAATTAGTGTCTTTTTACTTTTGCCCCTTAAGGGCCCACACATATATACATTATATACGTGCACCACAAATGGGGCATGTTTTAATGATAAATATATACAATAATTCTAGGTATCATCAAATTAATTATACGTACGTACCTCACATAATTTTAACTTGGTCAAATATTCAAGTAACGAGTAACTGTCCACAAATCGGGTCGAAGTACCGTGATGGTGATTAAACCTGCGACCATCATAGCAACGAAGGCACAGATAATAAGGGCGAGCATTTGGATGTTCTAAGCAAGTAACGCATGTAAAATACGTCGATGTGATGAAATGGTCACAACAATCACAAAACGGTCTTCCGCTTTGGATTATGTAGTAAACCATCATCACTTCACTAAAATCAAGAGTCCCATCTTTGTTAACATCCAACTGATTGAAGAAGAACCTGTTACACATTTTACTATGGCCTGCTTCTTTCATGAACGCCAAGAACTCTCTTTGATCTATTTTCCCGTCACCATCATGGTCCATCGAGGCAAAGAAGCCGCGAGCCAACCGTTGAACGTGGCTCGAACTTGCTCTGTAAGAAGCCCTGGCTATAAAACGTAGCTCTTCCATGGTGGTGGACTAGTGGTGGTGGTGTGTTTTTTTTTTTGTTGTGGTTAATGAGAATTGAAGGTTCAACTCAAACACACACGTACATCTATATATATAGGGGGCGGTTAATGTACAAATGTGTTAAACCGTGTGAAGCGTAGGAAGGAACAAGAACGCGCAGTGGCGGACCTAGAAATTTTTTTTATGGGGGTCGGAAATTTTGTATAGATAATTATTTGTCATTAAATATTTTTTTATTGGACCAATTCGAACAAGGTTGGGTCGGATCATCAAAAAAAATGATGAAAATAAATTAAATCACAAATAGATAATAAAAGTATGTCAAATCATCTGGTTGATTAGGATGACTAATGATATAATAAAATTGGTTTTCTTTCAGCAGGATTCGCTTAAATACTGTTCAAACCAACAAATTAAAGGTTCAACTAAGTTTTATTTTGAAAAATTGTTCCATATTATATATATATATAGGGTATAGTAAGGATCAAATAAAAAGTTTATTTTGCTTAAGAAGATTAAAAAAATATTTTAAAAATCTATAAAACCAACCCAAACGAACTCCGATTGAACTCATTTCGATGACATTGTAACCGTCTCATCGAAATCTACAATATTTGCCTTTTGGTTTTAGTTTTTAACAACTAGTTTTAGAGTGTGTATTTTAGGACATGTTTTTTTAGCTTTTAGGTTTTATATTTAGGTTTATGGTTTATTATTATAATTTTGGTTTAATTATTAGGATTTGAACCCATAATATCTTTTCTAAAAGACAGTGTCGTCTACCAATTGGGCTAGTGGAGATGATAGATAGGTTGATTGATTCTAAAACAAGAGTTGAGGGGACTGATCGACAATCAACATGATAGAGGCCCCGCTTTATTAATGAGATGAAGATGGCAGAGACCCGGCACCCTTAGAACGATTCAATCGGTTGTTCAAATACGGCATACACACTTAGAGGAAATTTAAAGTATTAAGAAAAACAAGAGAACCAATCTTAATTGCAATTTGCAAATTAATGGAATTTTATTAATTCAGAATTCGGTTCACTATGAAATGAATCTTCTTGGTAGTTAAGAGTAAATTGAATGTCTTCTTCTGTCTCCTTTCCTAAATATCAGGAGTACATTTAATGAGTTGTTATAGTTACTGTTACTATTACTATTTTTAAACATCAAACGTCTGGTCACCATGGTAAATAGATTACCATTTCACCTGAAGAACGGAGCGTGATGACATGACCTACCCGCCCAGAAGGAAACCCGCAAGTAGAAAAAAACCTAGCTTAAACCAAAGCAATATTTGCTCTAGACGAGATTCTAACCCAAGACCTCATATTAAAGAACTCAAAAGAATATCGTTAGGCTGGAAGCCCTTTAACACTAAGTTATTATTATTAACAGCCCACATCTAAGACTTCTAAGTGACTAATGTTATTAAGTTCCTTTTACTTGTAGGAATTATCCTTTAGGTGAGGATCTTATGCATCTGTTTCTTTCTTTATCCGTCATACTTCAACATTTTGTTATCTTTTAAGATCCTATTATTTTATTGTTTGTAAGTTGAAGGTTCTTACACATATTGATATAGTGATGATGGGGGTAGTATCTTAGGACATCTTTGGGATTGCTTATTAAGTTTAAAATTTTTTTTTGTCAAAAATGCTTATTAACTTATGGCTTTTTGAAATAAAGTTTTTTAAAAATGTGTTTGGATTATCTTTTGTGTATGAAAAGTCAATAAGTCAATAAGTTGTTTGGATATGTAAGTTCCCACAAAAATTAAAAGATTATAACCAATAAAAGTTAAAAAGCACTTCTAAAAGCCACAAAAATTAGCTTCTTAAAAATGACTTTTTAACACTATTCAAAAAGTTAAAACCAAACGTGTTTTTCAAATTACAAAACATCTTTTTATCTTATTAACTTCTTCATCAAGTCAATAAGTTAAAAAGTTAATTTCAAATGGAATCCCTAATGCCCGTACCAACAAAAATACGTTGTGATACTATGTTAGAAATTGTTGGGTTAATTGGTTAGTTCGTGGGTTAGTTCGCAGGTCACACGTGTTAAGGGTTAGCACGTTATCGGGCCACATGTGACCGGTACGGTTTATCCATTGAATTGAAACGACTTGGTATTGGTTCACCAGAAAAGTAGGAGCTGAACATGGAGTTAATTTTAGGAAGATGAAAGTTTCAAATTTTAGGAAGACGTTGTTGGACGTGGACCGGTGTTTATTTTGTTATTATTTCAAGAAAATAGGAAGTAGAAGTAGTGGTTGTAGTTTACATTTTATGAATAGAGAAAGAGTTGAGAATTCTCCAACAGAAATATGGTCATAGTGAGAAAATGTAATTTATGTCATATGTTATTTAAAATAAATAATTTTAAAATTTATTTATTTTGCATTTCTAAAACATAGGTTTTTAACTTTGCTTATGTAATAAAAGAATAAAATTACTTTTTACAAATTTGGTGTTTTAGAAAGTTTTTTTTTAAAGATTCCATTAAAAAAACTGTTTTTGAAAAAATGTTATTTTTTTATCTTGTTGTTTAAGAACTTTGGTTTTGAATTTTATTTTTTTAATTATTTTTATAAAACTTCAAACACCAGTTTTAAAATATTTCATATTTTTTAAAAGTTTGTTGTTTTAGAAAAAAATCATATTTTATAAAAATCTGTATTTTTAGAAAGTGTGGTTTTTAATAAAAGATCTTTTTTAACATGTTAAGTACTTGTTTTTCTAAATTATAATGGTATAAATAAAGAGATTACTATTTAATATTGTTATTTAATAAAAGATATATGTATTTAATAGGAGAGAGATGGAAAAGTTAGTATATAAATGCTTTAAATTAGTAAAACATTTCCAATTTATTTTTATTTGTTTGTATAAATATTGCATGAAAAAATCTAAATTATTTTAAGAAGCAAAATATATATATATATATATATATATATATATATATATATAGAGCAATGTTCATAAAAAAACCACTCATTTCTAAGAAAACTAAGAAAATTATGGCATTTGGGTAATCTTACACCTATTTAATTTAGTTAATTAAATTAGTTTAAATTCAAATCCCTTAAATCTCTCTCTTTTTTTTTCTCTCTTCTAGCGATTTGAACCACATAAGCTAGAGGATGAAGAACAAAGATGGTGATTGAAAGAGGAGGAAGATCGGAGATAGACAACATCCATCACAAACCGTCATCGGCCACCACAAACCGTCGCTGGTAACCCGTCCCTTTCTTTCTTCCCATTTCCTTCTTCTACCCGTTTTCTTTCCAGATCCGGTGGCACTCCCATCCGCCAGTAACATATCTTTGAGCCACCAAAAACACGTCACTACCCATCTGAAACCATTTGATAGGTTCGATGGTTGTCCCTTGCATGTCCTTTTCCGTGTGAGCAACGATGATGTGTTAGGGAGATCGATGGGGATAACATGTTAGGGTTTGACAATTGTTCTTCAACAATAAAGACACAACGTTGATTGTGTTCCCGATATTGGTTTAAATGCTTTGATTATCTGCATCTTAAGAATACACTAATTGTTTCACTTTCTTTAAAAAAAACATTCAGCCTTGTTTCTCTCTCATTCGAGGTTAATGATTTATGCTGACATGAATATACAAATAACCAGGTTGATAATGACGTACACCCGTTTTCTAACAAACTGATACGTAAATCAACTCGAAGCATACATAAAGATAACCTCCGGAAAGTATTACATTGAAAATCACTCGTTTTTCGAGGAAATCTTACGCCTAAACGTAGAGAAACTCCAATTTATACTCCAGACGCATATACAAATAGTCTGTGTGTTGTAGCAAGATGCTACAACTAAAACACGCGTGTTAAGCCGTTAAGGTGAGACATTACGTCTAAAAGAAAAACCATTAAAATAAACGCTATAACTAAAACCCGTATATTAAAGAGAGATGATACGATTAAAAGAAACATATGAGGTTGCAATTGACAGATTATATAGATTGAAATATATATTATAGGAATTTCAAAAAGGAAAATTTAATAGAGGAAATTTCAAAAACTATTACAAGTTAAAAAAAAAAGAATGCCAAAAAAGAAGGCAAGAAATACCAATAAAAACTGACAAAAAAAG
Organism: Mikania micrantha; assembly: GCA_009363875.1. Classification (NCBI taxonomy): domain Eukaryota; kingdom Viridiplantae; phylum Streptophyta; class Magnoliopsida; order Asterales; family Asteraceae; genus Mikania; species Mikania micrantha. Next base: position 56,615,257 of record CM018687.1, on the reverse strand, counting down.
TGGTGCAGCAGCCTAGTGGAATTGAACCTACGACAGCCTAAACGTAAACAAACATGCATGTCATCTAAGCGAGCCCACATAGCTTTTATTTACCGATATCTATTTATTTAACCCAAAAGAAATATGTGGAAAACCAAAAAGTAAATAAAAAAGATGAGATGTTTACGTGAACTCATCAAGAAAGGTGATACCCAGTCTTTTTTAAGGTATTCTCAACGCTCGTACAAAACTATAAAGTTTTTTTTGGAAAATTCCCAAAATGTTTACTTTGACCACATTTTCTTTAAAATGTTCATTTGAAAATCCAATGCCAATTCTTTTACGGGCATCGGGGTCCGTATATACAAAGACGGGCGCCTATACAACCACCAAACAAAGCTTGTCATGTGTCCTATATTGGCGCCGACGCCCGTACACTCTGACACCGGCGCCTGTAAAAGTGTTTACGGACAGACGCCCGTAATACACGGGTGGGCGCCTTTAACTATATGGGCAGGTGCCTATATAAGACACGTGGCAAGCTTTGTTTAATTGGCTATGTGGGCGGACGCCTATATAGTTACGGGCACCGACGCCCGTAAAGGCTATGAATATTTTGATGCATGAAAAAGTCAAATGAACATTTTTAGGAAAAAAAACCCGTCAAATAGATATTTTGTTAATTTTCCCTTTTTTTAATAGTTTTGATGCTTCTTAAGGTCCTTACAAGACTATAAAGTCCTTTTCCAATAGTTTTGGTCCTTGTTGATATCTTTACAAGACTATAAAGTCTTTTATTTATTAGTCTTGCCTCTTTATGAGGCTTTACCAGTTGTTGATATCTTTACAAGACTATAAAGTCTTTTATTTATTAGTCTTGCCTCTTTATGAGGCTTTACCAGTATATAAAGTCTTTAACTCTGGACTTTTCAAAAGGCCCTTACTAGAGGTGTACAAAAAAACCGGACCTGGACCCGGAACCGGAACCGACAACCCGAACCGGAACCGGAACCGGTCATACCCGAACCGGTAGGTACGAACGGGTACGGTTTTCAGACAAATTAGAACCGGAACCGGAAAACCGGAACTGGTTCCACCTGAACCCGGCCAAAACCCGAACCGGAACCGGCCAAAACCCGAACCGGAACTGGAACCGGAACCGATTGGAACCGGAATTTGTACACCTCTAGCCCTGACTAGGTTTTATCTATAAAACCAACGTATAGTACTACTACATTTATTGATGCGTGTTTTTATCAAATAAATGTCGCCTTAAACAAAAACGACAACAACCATAAAATATGATAAAAGGTATTTGAGACACTAATTGAAACAATTTTTCATGCAATGATATATGATAAAAGGTATTTGAGACACTAATTGAAACAATTTTTCATGCTACGACGGGGAGAAGCTGCACCTCATAGAGGTCAATGGTTCGAACCTGAGCATCGGAGAGGGTTTACGGCAATGGCCAGTTCCCGCTCATCTGGTGGGTGGAGGGGGCGACGCTGAGAATGCCATTGCTCAGTCGTTATGCCTGAAGCCGTTCAAAAAAAATTGAAACAATTTTTACATATTACCCTTATATGTACATTTTTATAAACAAAGAAAAGGTAAGCTTAATATAATTTACTGTAACAAATAGTTTTTGTTAAAATATTCAATTGATAAAAAGCCAACACACCAAAACTATATATATATATATATATATATATATATATATTATATATATATATATATATATAAAACAGCTAAACGAGTCCTCGGACCCAACCCACGCGCTGTCACCACAGACCGCTACCAACCCCCGGAAACATTTAAAGCCGGGCGTTGGCGAGTGCCGAATCGAGGAACCACCACACCATCTAGTAGGAAACTCATACTGAGAAAACCCCCTAGCTCACCCAGAACATTTTTTTTGCTCCAGATGAGACTCGAACCCAAGATCTCTCATTACTGGTGGTCAAGGAGTACTAATAGGCTATAAGCCTAATGATCACCAAAACTATATGACCAAAATAAAAATAAAAATAAAAAGATAGGAGACCCTTACGTGGATTTACCAAGAAATGTGATATCCAAGGCATATACAATACAAGTAATACACAACGTATGATAAACTTTTCTAATACACAACGTATGGTAAACTTTTCTAATTCTTACCCATGCTGATATTCATATGTAAGCTTTTATCATACTAACCCATGATGATTTTTTTTTTTTCACAAATATTACACATAGAAAAATGACACTTAATGCGATACCCCAACCTGTCGAGGGCTGACGTGTCGCTATTACAGAAATAAGAACAATACATATTTCCGTATTTAATGAACTAACACTAGTTAAATACAAAATATCTAATTATTTCATTAACTATCATAATCAGCTTTCTAATCTTTTTATCTTCTCTTCACACATCCCTTGAATCCCACGAGTACCTGTTATAGAAACAAAGAAAACAACAAAGAGAAATACAGATGAGCCAAAAATTTGCTCAGTAACGAAAGAACAATAGTATTGGTGATGAAAACTGAAAAAGGAAATGAATAAAGAAGTGGTAAGGAACAACAATTATGAAAATAACGTCAGCGGAAACAACTGAAATGACCATAACAAACATTGTATAACGACTTTCAGAACGAACTAACCATACGAATAAACAATTTCAACTAATCTGAACGAATACATAATCAATTAAGTCGTATGGTAAGGAGATACTCATTTGAGCACAAAACAAAACAAATGGTGTACACAGACCCGTCGGCCTAATGTACCAAATTGTGAGCTGTATGTGGGCACGCACCAACACTCACCAAAACAAAACAATTATCCTAGGACCCGTCCATACGCCTCCCCAGAATTCAATAGATGCACAATGTACTATCAGAGTACTAATAGAGACGCCGTGAACCAGTCACACCGTCACGGAAAGTGCTACGCCATTGATGCCCCAATGACGCACCGGTAGAATCAACTACCGGAGGCTTGCTCGGGTATCGGATTCAAAACAGTTTACAATTGACAGATAATCAAAGATTTAAACAAAGGTTAAATGCAATGGTTTCATAAGTCAATACAACAGAGCATGCGACAATGAATACGATTTAATAATTATATCTCATGCTTAACAAATCAGAATTGGAACCAACGAATGCTCGAAAAACCAAACGGCTTAACTTAATCACATGAATAGAACAAACGAGGCAAACAAAATATACTATAAGTAACGAAAAGAAAATCCGTATAACAACGGACAACAAAATTTATACTCTGAGTTAAATAAACGAAATCAGTACCTTAGCTTTAGCAATTTAATCATCGTATAAATCAGATAATAAGCAAGCGATCCAATTCTCTAACGATTCAGTAATCTGTGTTTTTTTATTTGATTTCACGTTAGTTTTTATACGAATTATGATTCGTATAATTAACTATTTAAATTTTTGGTGATTAAAATTTCTAACATTAATTCGGCTTTATTTTCATAAATCAAAGATTTTAAAAGTTTACGATCGAAACGGTTTTAAAAATGAAAAAAATAACATTGGAAATGGATCGTAACTTCTTAAATACAATCAAATATATTGACTAATCGAGTCAAACTCTCATATCTTAACAAAATGGTTTTGTAATTTATATGTTTTAAGATTTTATAAAATTGGTTTTTGAATTCAACTAAAGACAAAATAATGTTTTGGGTGGTTTTCAAACACTTGATCTGCCAGACAAAATTTCTAAGTCCATACCAATTGATGTAATAATTTGTTTGATAATATGTGCCTTAATTTATTTCCATACCTTTGATTATACTAACCCTTCTTCTTCTTTAGCATTGAAGTAACTTTCCAAGCTTTATGTCCAGCCCCTTTTTACCATTACTGACCCATTCCTACTCGTTTACATAATTATTTTCTAAGCGTGATTTCTAAATCTATTTCCAGATTAATTGAGGGTGTTTATTTTCAATTGCAATTAGTATTGCAGCCACATGATCAATTGTATTTTAACGAAAATTAATTGATAGTTGGTTACGTATTCTCACTTATCCTTATTTGTTTCCCCAACAATAAGAGTATACGTGGAGGTTAATAACTAATCGATATATTATGCGTATTAGTTTCTAAATCGATTCTCAATTCGGTTTTCAATTCGGTCAGGTTTTAAACGAACGTTATTAAAATGAGGTTTTCACAATTAAAATGTTCGTGAAATTAACAAATCATTTGCTGAAATTTGTTGAAAATAATCGATTCGAAGGTTATTAAATTAAATAGTTATGTTATCCCAGTTGTCTAAATGTTCGGTAATTAACTTGCCTTGTTAATTCATTGAAACCTGTAATTAAATTTGTTGAAACGTTATTAATTTATATTTATCATTTAATTTTGTTTATTAAGTTTTAGTTTAATTAATTTTTTTTTATTTTATTCATTTATTTAACTGTTATATTTTTACGTGTATTATACTTAAAATTATAATGATTACAAAAGCATAGTAAAAATAGTAACTATATTTTTCTTTTAACTAAAGAACAATAAAAGATGGCAAGGTCCACCTGGTTATAACGTAAGTTACATATATTTTTTTATTTTTTTACTTTTTGTTAACAAATCTAACCTTATAATAAAACAAAATGTAAAACAAAAAACGAAAAACGAAATTGATTGATAATAATTGTAATTATTTTTCTAAGTTTTCTTCAAAATGAAGGTTTTCATTAGAACCCTTCCCTATATATAGGGATGGGAAGTAAATATAACTCACTCTTATTGCGATAACCCGATATAACCCATTAAATTCAAGCCAAATCTTAGGTTTTTTTTAACATCATTATAACAAATTTAGAACACTTTCTTCTTTTATGAGTTTGTTTAAATTCTTCACCGTTTACGAGTTAACATCTTTGTAAGTTTTGGGTCTAAAACAATTATAGTGCTGTAAGTCAAAAACTTGACGGTACCGGTTCCGGTCAACACAGTCAAAAATCGCATGTGCCCACCGGTTCTGGTTCTGATTCGGGTTGTCGGTTCCAGTTCTGGTTTTTTTGTCCATCTCTAATTGAGACTAGATGAACTCTATTATCTTAAAAGAAGATGAAGATTGAAACTATTACATGTTTACTTTTAAACTTAATTTTTTTAAATGTAAGAAGAAGAAGATGATGATTTAGTTTTATTGTAATATGTTAGTGTCTGATCAATGAATTTACGAATTATCAATCGTTAAACATGTTTGCATTTTCAGTATTGAGTGAAACAAAGAGAGAGAGAGAACACACAAAAAAAGGCAAAACCGAATCAAAACTGAGAAACCAAAAACCGACTATGTCGGTTTTGGTTCGGTTGTAGGCAAAAACCGAACCGCACTGAGCACACCTCTAATGATTTCCCCAACAACCAGAAACTATAACGCCCTGTGATCAATATCAACCCAAATTATTTGAACGAAGTTTGAAATAACATGTATCTGAAACATGAGTTGTCAGAAACTCTAAAGATTAAAGAACAAAACGATATGGGCGAATACATCTTTGTTTTCATCCCCAAACGTCCAATAATTAAAATGAAGCAAGAGATTTGTGGTCATCAAGAATGAGCCCGTGCTCAAGATCTCTCGTGGTTTCCACTAGCGGTTACAATTTGGACCTGTTTACTTATGAATTGGTTGATCTTGGTTTGTGATTTATCTCAAGCGAGTTAAATGATTCAATAGAAAGAGCTGACTAAAAAGGGGAACATGTCAAACAGGTTAAGAGTCATATAATGTCTGTCTAATGCCTGCAACTTCCTAAACAGTTTATGAGATGTAACACGCGCCAACTTCAGGAAACATGCATTTCCAGAAATCGCAAAGCAATTTTCTGGATCCTATTCCCACGGCTATGTAAAAGAGGTTGTTTCCCACGACTTGAACACATGACCTCTAGGTCACAAAACACCAACCTTACCAGTTGCTCCAAAGCCTGCCCTCAGAAAGGACATGCAAAGGAATATCAACAAATCCAACGCCATCTACGACAACAAACTACCCATCGACATAGCTATCTGTCCGATGAAGAAGTACTCCGTGAAACACATGATGAGTACTATAGGATACAAAACAAAATTGACATGGTGCATCTCCAATGAAAGCGAGTAGACAACCGATAAAAAATCAAAGACGTCTGAGTCAAGTGCACACGCAAACCTTCTAAGTGTACACCACCCCTCCTACGCAGGTGCCATGGTTTTTTAAGATTTGCAGGGATTGATCACAGCACAACACGCCCTCTCCCTCGCATGTATCTCTGGTGTCGTAAACATGACAACAAAAAAATGAAAGATTGGAAAAGGTGAAAGATGACATTACACATGGTCCAAATATTTTCAAATGCATCATCTCATCCACTTGAATTTATAAGAACTAAAATTAGGGTTCATCGCTTATCAGCAGGCGTAAAATTAACAAGTTTCTAGGGTTCCAACACTAATTGTGAGCCTCTTCACCAACCTTAAACATTAAACAGCATTTGGATCTCATCACACCATTGTAACTTGCAACTTAATTTTACAAGCTCTATCAACCCTTTGATAGTATCTGAAATAGCACATTAAAGAATGCCCACTTGTGCTCAAGTGAAAGCCTATAATTTCTTTCTAGCAGGTTTAAATTGAATAATTGATGGAGATGAATCAATTTTACAGTATATTCGCAGCAACATACCTTACTAGAACACAAAAGTGCACACTGCACAGATCGGTTTTTTTCCTGATTTACCGGTTAGAGAATAACCAGATCGGTTATTGGTCAACTTGGTCAAACTGTTTTTGGACACAAAAAAAGGGGTCTGGTTTTTTTTTTTTTTTACGACTAGTTTTTGGATCATTTACGGACTACTAGAGTATCATTGTGCCATCCGCAGTATCACCCGATCATATCTTCCACCAAGTCACCAGTTCAGGAGGAAACTCAATTGAGAAAATCTCCTTGTAGGATTTGAACCCAGGACTATATAGTTCCTGAGTTTTATCCCACCATCAACAAGCCACTGGGCTATAATGTCTTTGGCAAAAAGGGGGTCAGATAATAACCGGTTTTATGAAACAGATCCCGAACCGGTTAACCGATTGAAAACCGTTTTGACATAGAAAACTCCCAAACTGGTTGCTGGTTCCTATTCTTTTTTTGTACATCCCTACTGGAACATATCTTTTGTCTACCTAATTTGTCGATTTGCCCCTTCGGGTATGTATGAAAATGACTCAAATCAGCAGCATTTCTAAACAATGTAACAGCTAGGAATTGAATTAAATTAATAATTAAGCATTTGCACATGTAGTTCGGATCAAATTGCAAGGATACGTACGAAATCATTGATTAGAAGTTGAGGTAACCGGAGGTCGAGGGAACGGAGGCAATCGGAGAACAGCTTCCTCCGTCTCGATTGGGTCAGATCTCAGAATCTAGAGGAAAAAAATAACATTAAGAACAACGGTTTCGATTTCATCATTTTTCTTGGTAACTCAGTTTACTCGGAACGGAGAGTAATAAATTTAAAAAAAAAAAAAAACCGAAAAAATTGGGGGAAGAAAGTACCGGACCTTGGAGAAGGGGTTTCGTATCATCAGCAGCCGGCCGGAATTGAGGTTTATTATTGGCAGCACCTCTCTTACCGGAAACTATTTCACTGTCGCCGGATTTCATGGCCACTCCGGTAGGTTTCATCTTCCTATCAATTTACTCTGCGTCACTGTCGCCAGTTGGCCTTATTCCTGAGTTTGAAAAGGGTTCTCGTAAAGTCAAAGCTAAGGCCACTCGGAGTGGGATGCGGGAGAAAGCTGGGGAGAGCCGGGAAAAAAAGTCCCCGACCGGGAACACCACCCCCCCGGTTTCGGGGTGGGGTAGTTCGGGATCACCACACCGATTCAAGCCGAAGGTGGGGAAAAAAAAATTAGCCGTGCAACGGCTATTTTTAAAAAAAAAAAAAAAACCAATTTTTTTTTCTATTTAAACAACTCAAAAACCAACCAAAATCTCACACTTTTTTTCTCTCATACTCTTTATCATTTTATTCTTTCATTCTTCATTCAAATTTTTAAAGTTTAAAACAATGGATCCATTTACGTTGGAGCTTCCCACATTTGAAAGTAAATCGTCAAGTCCAGAACACATAGAGGACCCTCCTAGCGATGAACAACCCGAAGAAGACATTCTTTATCAGCTACGATCAAGAACAACGCATGAAAATCTTCGAGCCGACCTTATTGAGCATTTGGAGCATTTATCGCAACAATATCAAGCCAATAACCCTAATAATTAGTATTTTCATTAATGTAATATCTTTTTAATTTAATGTAATATCTTTTTAAATTTTAATGTAATTTTATATTTTATTTTTAATGAATCTATTTAATTTTTATTATTATTTGTTGTTAAAATAATTAATTAAAAATAAGATTTGAAAATGGGGAAAAGTGGGAAAAAGTGGGACGACACCGTGTAAAATGGGGAAAAGTGGGGAAAAGTGGGGAAAGCTGATGTGGCGCTGATGTGGCAGTGGGGAAAAGTGGGGAATGGTGGGACGACTCCTAGTCCCCTAACAAGCAACAAAAGCTACACTGGTGCACCTCAACTTAAAAAAAATAATAATAATAACTCTAACCAACTTTTCATAATATAGGACTAGCCTACTTGGTAGAGGCATTGTCTCTTAGAAATGAGGTCTTGGGTTCAAATCCAAGCAAGGATGGAATATTGGGTGGAATGTAGGAGTAGGATAGTATAGCTGTTCAAAAAAAATTAAGTCACTTGAATTTTTTTTTGTTCAAACTAGGTTATTCAACTTAGTATGAGTGTTTTAAACATATATAAATAACTTGAATAGCATCTTATTGTCAATTTTTAACATATTTAATATATTTATTAGTGATATAATAATTTTATAAAGTAAATAGTAAATTAAAATTATTTAAAATCATCCACATTTACACATGATATTTGAAAAAAAAAATAAGTTTCAAACGTTAAATATTGACTTACATTGTTTGAAAAACTTATTTTTTTTCAAATATATTGCGTAAATGTGAATGATTTTAAATAATTTTTAATTTATTATTTGTTTTATAAAATGATTATATCACCGCTTAACATATTTAATAAGTTAAATATGTAGAAAATTAACAATAACCTGTTATTCAGGTTATTTATATAGGATTAGAACACTCATACTAAGTTAAATGACCTAGTAAATTAATCAGATGTCATGAGCAGTTGATTTCATTGTAAGTAACCTCTATATTCGTACATGGTATTAATAATATTGTCTACATCTTACTCTTCTTAGACCATACTTTAAGGTTGTCTACATCTTCACAACTGATTAATAGATATAATCCTTTTAACCTCTACTAATTGACTACCTGTAACCCAGCAGATAAAGTACATTACATAGTCCATTTATATATATAGATGTTTGCTAGAGTTACAAAATCATCAACGCAGCAGATAAAGTACATTACATAGTCCATTTATATATATATATATATATAGATGTTTGCTAGAGTTACAAAATCATCAAAAATTCAAGAATATATGAGTCGACCCGAACTTCACTCGGGGAACCAAGTCCAATTTGAATTTTAGCTTGCTATTAGTTACAATGGCGTAAATTGATGTTTTTAAAGCGACTCATTTAAACTCAATTGATTTTGCTTAAAACTCATCCTAACGGACCTAACCTACACTCATCCAATCATCCAAACCCGCACCTGTCCTGATCCGTTACCTAACACAACCCAACTCACATATTTTGTCAAACATAAGAACAACTTTAGATGTATTGTATTTTTATTTTGTTTTTACATATGAAATTTAGTTTGATTGTCTTATTTTTGCATGAACCGACCCGATTCGGCCTAATCCGATCTAAACAAAAGAGAAAAATTTATTATATAGTGATCCTTAAATTGTCACACCCCGAGCCGGCGGGGTAGGATCGGGTTTCCCCGACGGGCGGAAGGTTCCCGGGGCGCGATATCGAGGGTGATAATCGAGATGATCAGATTGTTTACATTGCACATGATAAATAAATGAGAAATGCTAAATAGAATAGAATTACAAAGTTAAATTACATCAGTATTGTTCATAATTTAACAATGTAAATCTATTATAAACATCATAATATTTTTATCTTGTATCTGTACAAGATATACAAAATAATTGTATGTTGATGTTCCAAAAGTATGCAGGTCCAAAAATACTAAGTCTTCTATCTGAAGTCCTAGTCCAAAAGCATAAGCTTCTAAATTGACCTGTTCGTCACCTGAGAAGTCATGCAAAAATAAAGTCAACACATGGTTGGTGAGTTCATATTGTTTAGTAACTGAAAATGGTTTGAAAACCTCTTTCGGTAAAGACCCTAACCTCATTAACATCACATGTAATATCCATATCGGTATGCTTATATATAGGGCATACCCCTGAGTCGAGCCTACAAACCCGCCCAGACGCCATCCCACCACATACTAATACGCATATGACATTGTTGTTAATGATAATTAAGCATTTTTACCCTAACCGACTGTGACACCTCGCAATTTCCAGGTCAGCATTTATTTTATTTTAATAATAATGTGTATTATTATTACATACGTGGCACTAGAATATTTGTATTAAGTGTGACACGTGGCACAACAGACCAAACACACCGATAATTCAAGGAATTGTCGCACAACACTCGCACGTGTCTTGAATAACGAACGTTGGTGAACGGATCAAACTGTAACACGAAAACACTGCACTTAGGTTCGGTGAACCTAAATTAGTTAGAACAAGGCCTATGTGTCGAGAAACGATGATCGTATTCAAGAAATACGAAAGATTCGGTTCAAAACAATGAAATTGGGCTTATTGGGCTCAACTGAGACCCATCGCGGTACGCGATGGGCACCCAATTGGGCCTTCGCGGTACGCGAAGCCCGAGCGGGAGAATTTGAATTCTCCGAAAAGCGTCGCGGTACGCGACGACCGATCATCTTCCACCTCCGCGGTACGCGGCGTGTTTCGGGAACCGAATGATTATTTTAATCATCGCGGTACGCGATGATGATTTTTGGGCGGTGTCGCGGTACGCGACAGGTCTAGTTTCGCAGAAATCTTTATAAAACCAAGTTTAATCATTTTATTCACCTCTTCACACAATCTTGCGGCTAACACACATCTTCTCGACCATCAACCATCTGTTACAACCATTTTGCACCAGTAGAAACCACTTCAAGGTCGTTTGGAAGCCATTGGTGAAGATTGAAGCCTTGTAGAACCCACAAGAACATCTTACTTTCTTGTTTCTGGAATCTAAACCGATCACAGCCACGTTGGGAGTGTTACAGACCTGCTCAGACCACTAATTCACGGATTTAAGGCATTATAAGGTAGTTTCTATGGTCAATCTTGCTTAAAACACTCACTAGGCACACATGCAAGCCTCGTAGGCTACATGCATCACCATTTTCACATTACCCACGAATTTGTGATGTTGTTAATCAGTTATTGACTGTGATTGCTACTGATTTAGTGATATGATGATGATTTATGATGATATTATTAAGGGTTTAATGACTATTTGATGATTATACTATGGAATGGTTACTTTAAGTGACATGCATGCATGAACTACAATGTTCTATGCCAATTCTAGTATTTAAATGTCCTTAGAATTGATATGTGAAGTGTTCCGCATGATTTAGAATGATTGATTATGTCAAAATCGACTATTTGGGGCTTATTGCTAAAAATAGTAACTTTATGTTACAAAGTGGTGATTTTTGGTGAAATGACCACATGCATGTGATTTGATCTAAGATTTATGCTTGAAATGATGTTTAGAGTTATCATGATAGTTATTTGATGCTTAGAAGGTTTAGAATTGTTAAAAGCATGATTTTAATAAGCTTACTAAAAATAGTAACTTTTTGGGCACAAGTTGCAAATGAGCGAGCGCGTGTATGATAATGATTGAGTCTAAGATGCTGTTTAGTGATTTAATAATGATATTGAAAGGATTATATTGATTGGGAGATTTGAATTGTGACTATTCTATAAGTTACTATAAATAGTAACTTTATTTCGCTAAGTCCATGATTTGTCGCACGTTAATCGTAATGATCATGATTAATAGGCTATTTAGGGCTAAGATGATGATATATTAGGTGATTGTTTGATTTTAAAACTTGATAAAATATGCTTATTTAGTAAACTCCATAAATGGAAACTTTTACGCACGCAAACTATGCTAAAACGGCTGTGTAAACTACGTGCTATGTGATAACATGCTCATTTAGGATAAATATGCATGTTAGAATAATCAGAATATGATCTTATGCATGACTTGCCAAATGTGGAAACTTTCCTAAAATAGAAACTTACTATAAGTAGTAAGTTTCCTCATAGGAATGGTTTTGGTCTCCGTACACTTCACACGACACTAAACCGCACATTACACGATCACTTGATCCAAAACCGTCACCAACGGGTCGTTAGGTCAAACACGATCGATACGGTCAAACACGGTCAACTCGACCCACATAACCACTTAGTGTCGTTGAATACTAACACGGTCCGGAGAGACCCACGTACGCAAACACGAACTCATAGTACCTATGTGATATAGGTGACTACTAGCCGGCGAGCTACGCAACTCTATTGAGCTAACGCATTACTCAAACTCAGGTGAGTTTACGGCCCCACTTTTACTCTTAACTGATTTGCTAAACTATTGGGGTGAGAATATACTGCAACTGTTTTAGATATAGGACTGGCATGTTGTGAAACCGTTTCTTTTTTAGTGTAACTATTATCGCATAAAGCCCTCACTTATCCTTACCGTTAATTGTTACGAACGAGTCGTTATTACGTAGTACTACTGGGTTTGACTAGCCCCACTCGGCAACAACTTTGACTGGAGGTCATAACGAGTGTAATAATCGATGTGAATTGCGAGTTCAGCGATGACTCGCGGAGGCAAATGGAAACAGTCTAGTTTCGGTAAGATGACATGACACACTCACGGATCGTAGATCCAACAACTAAACTTAAACATGCCCAGTATATATCTGTCTACTATTTTCTGTCTGTCTAAACCTGTGAACTCACCAACTTTTTAGTTGACACTTTTCGCATGTATTCTCAGGTAACTAAAGGAGCACACGCTAGGACGCTCACAAGGACACACTAATGGAGTCAAGCTTACATATAGACTCATGTCCTAGGCTTGTGTGCATGTGTTCTGTTTTGAAAACAATTTAATCTTTGTAGTGTCTTGAACAATTACTTTCCGCTGCAAACTTATGTATATTTTGATATTTAACATTTCTGCTGCATACTATGAGAACTTGTATTGTTTTACAAACTGTGTGATTGTACAACTCATATAGAGTCGTTCTATATAGGGGTGTGCGTGGTGCGGTTCGGTGCGGTTATGGCCAATTTCAAAACCATAACCGCATGTGCGGTTAATGACATTTCTAAAACCATAACCGAACCGCAATATCCGGTTAACCGCACTTCGGTTAACCGCCGGTTTCGGTTAATTTCGGTTAAATCGGTTAATTAACCATTCTATTATAACCTAAAATAATAAATTTAAAATAATGTGTATTTTTGTCGAGTGTAGTCCAATTTTAATATATCAAGTCATCTCATAGCCGAACTTGTCCTTTTATAGTGAGTTTTCATTACATGTTTATTTTTTCATCGATGTGTTGCTTCGGTTGTTTGTGGTGATAATGAGTTTAGGGAACGGTGATCAGTAAGATTAATAAACTGTTATGATTAAGGTGTATTTTACTATATATAAAGTGAAACTGATAGCATCTACTGTGTTAATGTGATTAATATCATGAAGAACATCATATGCTTTGAAGAATTATATAATAATTAATAATAATAATAATAATAGTAATAGTAATAGTAATAGTAATAATAATATATAACAATCGGTTCGGTTCGGTTCGGTTAATGCGGTTAATTTATACATCAAAACCGAAACCGAACCGCAATGTGCGGTTAATCGATTATGCTTAACCAAACCGTCGGTTAATTGTTCGGTTCGGTTAAATCGGTTCGGTTAAGTCGGTTAATTCGGTTACGATTCGGTTAATTCGGTTATTTGCTCACCCCTAGTTTTATATGACCATGAGCTGTGATCCTGGCCACGTCACACCCACGTGGACTGACACCACGAGTGGGAATTTGGGGGTGTGACACCGACAACCTGTAAATTCTCCAGTTCTTTGTTTCTGTAATTACAAAGCTTTGAAATCTCTATTCATTCCTTCAGTTCATCACACAAATATGATCAACCGTAGCAATCGTAGAAACAGTTATAAATGCTTAATTACATCAATAAATAAACATTTAACAAAATCTAAGTCCTAATGATTGGGCCTTGGTCAACTCGAGTAGACTAGTATGACAATCAAGTACTTAGTAGTAAAGGAGATCTGCAAATATCATCAAGCATGCGACCTATACTCAATCAGTCTAGCTAGGACATCTTTTGAGATACAGGATTTCCTTGACCGTTATTGACCGTTCTTGACCGTACACATGCTATCTCTGGATATTTCCCAGATGTTCCTCAAAGTAGTTCTTTGTGATAGACCGTCAAAATAGATCGTTAGTTCGTTAAAATAGGTCGTTGAAAATAGACCGTCAGTTCTTTGAAATTGATCGTTTGTTCTTTGAAAGTAGACCTTTGAAAATAGTTCTTTGATTCGAAACAGTTTACCTAAACAGGAGTCTAGGATAACAGTTATACATGTAAAACATATAACCAGTAAAAGCATTCAAGTAAACAATTTAAATAAATAGTTTACGCATGCTTCTCAGCCCCGCGTTTTAAAACAAAAATATTTAGAAAAGGGGCAATGAACTCACCTGTGTTGATGTGCAATTGAATCACAAAAGATAATGCGCGCTCTTTGACTGTTGCTTATGTATCTTTAACACCTGAGTTGTTTTAATAGATTCGAATACGATAAGTCGTTATAATTTACGTAAACTAGGGTTTCGGTCTCGGTGTGCAACTAAGTGTCCTAGGTTACTAATGAGTTTCTAGGATTTCATCTAACTTATTCTAACTTATTATCCATTATTAATCCCACATCCCCTGATTAATCATAACATGTTCTTAATTAACTTGTTTTTAAAGTATTTCAATTTGAACTAATCATTGATTTAGAAAATCATTTATTCTAGATGATAGAATGTACAAGTTAATTCATTCTAAATTACACTTTATTAAAACATAATTTATTTAAGTGAAGATCATAATTAACATGATGGGCTTATGTGAAGCCCATTGGGCCAACTTTGGGCCCAACATTAATCCTTGATTCATATAAACGATTTCTTGCTAGTTCTTTGATTAACTATCCTTGATAGTTTAAATACCATCTAGGTTAGTCACACATTTATAGACATCCGATGATTTAGGTGTTAACACTTATGTCAACCCCATACCCTTATGTTCTTGTTTTGATTTTTCCCTCGTTGATAAATAATTTCATGTTGCATTATTAAGAATGGGTGTTGATTTCATACAAGGAACCCTAAGATCCCATGCATGCATTCACGTGCAAATCCCATGCACACACACCCCTATTGATTCCTATGCATACATACATAATATTGTGATACTATAACCACCACTCGATCCCATGCGTAACCACATCTATCCGAATCGATTTAATCATGGGCTGTGCAACTTGGGCCGACTGGGTCTGGGCCGAAGAATGCCGACCGAACCAGTCTTGGTTGATAAGCCTCGGCCGTATGAGACCAATGTCGATCGAATGGCAACCACCGAATGGGCTTGAGCCCGAATGATGGTGATGGTCGAATGGAACTAAGCCGAATGAACCTGGGCGAATGGAGCTTCATATTCAACTAAGGCCATTCGGCCGAATAGGTGTTTGCCCGATCGAATGAAGCTGCCGAATGGGGTTAAGCCGATTAAGGGGTGCATGGCCGAATGGGATAAGGGCGTATGAGCCTAGCCCGAATGAGGGTTGACTAACGAATGGCAGTAGCACTGGCGAATGGAGGCTGTCGAATGGGACCCTAGTTCGGCGAATGGGGAGGCTGGTTCGGCTAAGAGCCTTTCGGCCTGGGACATTCGGCCCGCTACTGTGAGCCATTCGGCCGCAGCGGCCTGATGCGGCCATCCCTTGATTTTCGACTAACCTAGCCAAGTGTTGGGTCCAAGCTTGTTCCTACACCATTCTAAAGTGTCCTAGGGTGAATCCTAAGGCTTGAAGTGGTCTAAAACCAGTTATATGATGGTTCGACCAAGAGGGCTTTAGAAAACCCTAATTTCGAATGAAACATGATCTTTACCTCGGTTTTTGATGGATCAAAGCTTAGATCCACTGTACTTTAGTGATCTACAAGTGATGGTGGTGATTTTGACACCAAGAACACACAAAATGGTGGAGATTTGGGTGTGAAATCTTAAAGAGAAGATGAGTTTTCTAGAGAGAGAGAGGGATGAACGAAATTGAGGTGTTAGGGCTGGTAGGTGTGGTTGTTGTGGCTTTAATTACCACATTAAATGGGTTAGAAATACCCGGGTTCGTTCGGGTTCGTTCGGTTTCGCGTGGTTTCGCGTATAAACGTCGTTTCGCGTTTGTTTTCGTAACAAAACGATTCGGTTTTTAAAAATAGAAGTTACAAAATTTATTTTAAGTTGTGATTCCTAATAAATTAACTAATATTTTTTTTTATTATTTTAAGTTTTAAGAAAATAATTAATTAACGTTTAAATCGAATCGCGCGGTCATCGCGCGTATTTGTTCGAATCGTCACCCGAATAAATACGACGATAACTACACTTTTCAATATGGTTTTCTAATTATCAGATATCATTCAGAACGTTAAACTTCCAGATTTATTCGTACAGATCGTCACCTATACGAATAATCTGTCGGTTTAGCATTCACGTAACGACATCCGTGTTATTTTGTTCTGTAAAGCCTCACATACGTTTATACATAGTAAAATCTTAACAATTAAATCTCATGATGGTTCTGTGTTGCCAGATAATTATCCGACTCAAGAACCATTGTTCTGAACTTGTTTCGTTGAAATTGATTCTGTATTTGTTCGTTGATGACATGAAATAACAATGAAACATGAATTGAATATGATAAACAATGAAACACGTATAGTTCGTACCTGGTTACTGTTCGTTTTACTGTAGAGATCACTGTTCCGGTGCCGGTTCCGGCACTGATGATACATAAATAGCCATAAAAAACTTTCGCCCTCTATGAAAAAAGTTTCTGAGTACGCTACTGATTAGTTATTTTATTGAACCTAGCTAGATGAATTGTTTATTTTCTAGCTCGGGTTAAAGCTGGCTTAGCTAGGCTTCTTTAAGTGATGGTAGTCCCAATCCTAGTGTTTCATTGATGATTTAGTATCAATGTATAAACTTACCTACTAAAAATATATTAGATGGCTTGGACAATGTTATAAGGAAATTTGTGAAAGAAGGGTAATGTAGTGTTAAGAATCATATTGTGGCTTTCAAAAGAGATGGTTAGGTTTGAAAGGCCTTAGTTATGAATTTAGTGGTGTTTGGTTTATAGAAATTTCAAAACTGAATTACAATAAGAATTGAATGTATTAAAAATAGATATTTTGTTTGGTTTGTAAAAGTAATTGAGGTAGGGAAAATCCAAAGATGCTCGCGTTTGATTTTTTTTTTTTACACTATTTGTCTCTTTAACTTTAAAATGTCAATAAATGTAAAAAGATGTATAGGAGCTTAAGCCTATAATATAAGAATGTCTGCGGTTAAACCCACAGATCAGAAAAACGCCACTTATTCTTTATGGGTGTCCGCATCCATAAGCTTTGACAAATGCTCGTATAATTTAAAATTTAACTTAATAATCTTGGTGGGAAAACCATATGTTTTGTAGGCGAATGCCTATACATGCATACGCTTATGGGGTGGTTTCAACAAATATATCTTAGCCCATATTCACACACAAAACCTTTTACAGGAAATTTAAGAGAGTAATTACTAGACTAAAATCGTTGGTTAAAATAAGTAATTATTTGGGTTTAATATCATTTTGTTTTCTTGTTTATGCTCTTTCAAATAAAAGTTTTTTTTTGTTATTTGATTTATTTTCTTTTCTTTCCGCAATCAGATTTCTCGTCTATCTGATGGGTTCTGCTTATTTTTCTTCTTTTGAACACGAAAAATATTGGTTTTGGTTATAAAAAAAAAAAAGTTCCATTTACGATTTTGGTTTTTGGTTGTGATATTGGTTAATTAATTTCAATTCTGCTTTGCCCGTCACATGTTATTGAAGGTGACTGAATTCGTGTAAAGATGGAGATATATTGGTGATGTTCAAACATTCAAATGAAATACCATTAACGAAGGATTGTTGGATGATTTTTTTGTTAAACTAGTGTCATTGCCAAAAATTATTAGGAATATAGGTCGGTCAACGGGTGGATTTGGAATGTGGGTGTTCCGCTACTCCCACTTGCGGATTCAAATTTATTTGGTTTTTTTTTTTTGAACGGCAAACAAACTTCATTCATTAAAAAAGACTAACAAAGAGTTAGTCAAAACACCAAGTTACAAGAAATGAACCACCTTTACATGACCACCCTAGATACATCAAAATCGCACCACTGATCCCAAGACAAGGATCCCAATTCCGCCCTATTCTTTATCCATAAGAAGCTCAAAGTACAAATCTCTACCCACAAATTCTCAATTGATAGAGATTTGGATTCAAATAAAATGTTATTTCGCATTCTCCAAATCGACCATATAGAAGTAGCAAAGACTGCATGTAGCAACTTCTTCCATTTCTTCGAACCTCTACCAAAGTTGGAGACATCCACCAAATCCTGGAGACAAATATAATCATAGGTTTAATTCTGCACCACATTGAAATCTTCTCTCATATTGTTTGCGCCACTCTACAAGAAACAAATAAATGTTCTGTAGATTCAACATGTTCATTACATAAGACACACCAGGTTGAACTCAGCACCATTCTTCTTGTAATCAAAGCCTCCATTGTTGGTAATCTATCCAGATGAGCCCTCCATACCATGAAATTCACTTTTTTTGGAAGCCAATTATTCCAAAAGAAAGGATTAAACAACACCTGTTGATTCGTATTAAACCAAACTTCCTTTATACTTTTGACAGAAAAACGTCCCTCATTCCCCATATTCCATCGCCAGCTATCCATCCCATTATTAAAATTTGTTACACTGATAAGATTAGATAACACTATTAATTCATTCTCCTCCTCCAATGAAAGCTCATAAGTACTCCATTGGAATTCCAACACCAGAGAGTCGCCCATCTTTTTCACACGATCCGCAACAGTACATTTTTTGCAACTTTCAATAGAAAATAAAGCCGGAAATTTAACACAAAACGAATCATCACCTGCCCACAAGTCAATCCAAAACAAGATGTCAAGACCATTACCAGGTACTCCAATGATAGCATTCTTAATATTCACCCCTGCACCAAGTAAATCCATTGAATTCTTATATATTGCTTTCCAAGAACCTGCCATTGAAATATTCATAGGTATAAAGTCCCATGACTGATTTTTATTATCATAGGCCCACACAACTTTCCTCCACAAACTATTCTTCTCACATTTGAATCTCCACCACCATTTTGCTAGCAAAGACATGTTTGCTACTCTTAAAGAACCAAGCCCAACACCCCCATATTCCTTCGGCATGATTACCTTATCCCAGGTAACCCAATTTATCTTCTTACATTCCTCATTCCCACCCCATAAGAACGTCCTTCTTAATCGATCCAACGTGTCAATAACTTTTGAAGGTGCCTTATATATAGACAGATAATACATGGGTAATGCATTCAACACAGAGTTTATCAGTGTGATCCTGCCACCATATGATAAATTTTTCGCCTTCCATAATGATAGTCTTTTTCTGAATACATCAATCACTGGTTGCCAATGTTTGGCCAGATTCATATTCGCCCCAACCTGAAGACCTAAATATTTGAACAGCATCTTTCCTTTTTGGCATAGTAAACGATTAGCAAAACCTTGGAGCTTCTGATCGTCAACACCAACTCCAAAGATACAACACTTATGCAGATTGACTTTAAGACCAGAAACCAGATAAAAACATCTTAGTATTCTTCTAATATAATCCACATTGGACTCCCTCCAATCCCCAATAATAATTGCATCATCAGCAAACAAAAGATGAGTAAGCATAAGACTAGCACATGGAGTTTTTATGTCACACCCCCAATTTCAACTAACGGAATCATACCTTTTGGGAACGTGACAAACCAGGATCTCAGATCATTAGACATAGTGAAGACCTCTATATGAATTTCAAAACATACGTTGGTCTTTAAAACATATCATTCAGAGTTTACAAAAAAATTGCGGAAGCGTTTAAAAACCATAACAGTTGTAAAGTAAACATTACAAACCAAAGTACTTAAATATTCAAATGTTCAAATTCAAATTCAAAGTGTTTATAATGCATGAGACTCTATCTTCCTAGTCCATGCCAGCTTTAACGCGCGCCTTAGCGTCCTGAGAAAACATGCAAATCAAGTCAACACAAAGGTTGGTGCATAACACAGGTTTTAAATAATCATAGTGTTCAAAACATCAGTTTGAATAACAAGTTTGTAGATAACATAATCACAAATGCACAGTCATGATAGCTAGTCATATAAACTATTTACATACGTGTTCGACACCGAAGCTGACTAGTTGCCATGCTATAGCATGTTTTCGCCTTGCCACTATTGTCTATCACAACAATAGTAAAAATGTGTTTGGTCAGTCAAACACCTGCGTAGATCCCATCTACCAGGTGAGGTTTGTCAAACCTAATAGATCTATTTCCAACTACCACGCTTTGCATTACAGCAAACTAAACGGTTCGAGGGGTGTAAGGACTTTCAAGTTGATATGTGGTCACATAATGTAAACAGATAACTCATGCAAGTGATATGTATCTAAAAGTAGTTTGTTGTACATGTTTTTCCCCCAAAACAGTTTAAAATAAGAAAGGGGCCGTGTACGCACCTTTGATAACAGTAGAATGATCAAATACGTGTGAACTTGCGTAGAAATCCTCTACGAAGAATCTGTGATTTAAACAATAACCTAAAGTTATTCGAAATATCGTGTTGTGCTTTAAATCACATACGTATCAACATACGTATGTTAGAGTGTGAGAATTATGCATACGGAAGTACGCGTGACTTTGAAATCGTTTAAATAAAATCACATTTGATTTTATTTAATTAATCGCAATTATACGCGATTTCGTGTTCGGATTAAAAATATGAATTTTATCATCCTAATACGTTCGTATTCTCGTTACGGTTCCAACGCAACTTGAACGAACTAAAACGGAGTTCGTATGTGGGAGATATTTCAAAAATACCAAAAATACCATTTTTTTTCCAAAAACCGGCCGAAGCCAGTCTCGAACCCGCGACCTTCCACTCACCGCACACACACCTAACCAGTCTCGCCCGCTAGGGTATCGTGACTATCATCCGGATTAAATTCTTTTAAATCCTATCAAGTCAGTTTCCCTTTGTTCTACTATAGCCGAAGCATACACTTCCAAATTGAACCCGATTTCGAATCCAATCGATCTAATCAACATAGATATATGATTCCAGATTCTTAGACATTCCTAATGAAGGTTCTAATTTGATCCAAACTGAATCAGAATGTTCTAATTAATCCCAAATATGTTCGGTTTTGAACCGCAATATCATTCAACACAAAATCTTATAATTCACGATCATAACATCAAATTAACTTAGGCTTTAGATTAATCGAAGCATTCTGAAACTATCTATACCAGTTAATTATATTTTTAAACTCTTCAAGATCAGAACCCCCAAAACCGAATCGTCCTAAAACCCTAGTAATCGAACACCATCAATTCTTGTTAATATCATGAAATTGAAACTTGGCTTAGTTTAGTCGGCTACTTATGAAGCTAACCATCTGATTTAATTCAACTCTCACACTGTTTAAACAAAAAATCCCCAAAACCATTTTTGAAACAAGCCCTAGAACTTGAATTCAATCAATTCGGTGTTACTAAACAAAATTGATGCATGGTTTAGTTTAATCGAACACTTCTGAAACTATCTACACACTTTAATTCGATTCTTAAACTCTTTAAGATCAAAACCCCAAAACAGTTTTGATATGAACCCTAATTTCTTGAACTTTATCAAAACGATGTTATCAGTTGAAATTGTTTTAGGATAAACCTTAGTCGACCATGTTAGAATGTGTAGGTGATAATCATTACCTGGTTTCACTTCGAATTGATGTATCTCGATTAGGTGATGTTCTTCGGCCGTCCCCCGTTCAAGCTTCTTCAATCCGCACTTCTACGAGGAAATTGTGATATTCAGAGCACTCTAAAGATGTCGACTAAGTGTTAGGAAGCCTCAATTTTGCGTATTATAACACTAATTATACTAATTTGATGAGGAAGCCTACGGTTTCAAGTGTGTGACCGTTTTCCTCATTAATTCGATCTATAACGCCTGAAAACTGTTTATCATCATAATGGTGATGATTAGGATGCTTCAATTTCAGTTACAAACCCACAAGTGTTACGAATTTAAGTCACCATTTGATTTTTATTCGAATTTTGACTTTTAGAAGTCAAAATCGATTATTATCCCAATTTGTAGACTAATCCATCAAATTAGAACACTTAAAACTTGATTTTTGCTTAACCTTAACTCCTATAATTGATTTTGGATCAATAACATATCACTTCGATTAATAAAATTGAACCAAAGATCCCGAATTACCATTAATTGGTTAAATTAGAATACTATCGATCTAAATTAACTCAATTGGGCCTAATTATTGCAATTGGCCTACATTAAACTCATTGGGCCTTGCTTAACCTTATTGGGCCTACCTTGGACTTGTTGGCCTACTTGGGCCTTAATGGCCTTCCTTGTTTCCCTTGAGCCTAAATTGATCTTATTGGGCCTACTAGTCTTTGTTGGGCCTTCATAGACTTCATTGGGCCAAATTGATCTTGTTGGGCCTTCATTGGCCTTGTTGGGCCCACATTGTCACTGTTGGCCTGTGGTAGCATCAACTCCCGTTAACAAGGTTAATGTAAAAAGTCGGATTGTCACATCATCCCCTTGTTGAAGGAATTTTCGTCCCGAAAATTAGTAAGTGTTAGGAGTAGTTAAGAAACTACTTACGAGTTTAAATCGTACGTGTTAGTGTGATTTGATTATTTTGTGTGCTTGTGTGTACTCACACACAAAGTCCAATGCTTGCAACATCACAACTCAATTGTGATCGTTCAATGTAACTGTTTTGCGTGTACACTAGTTAGTTCACCTAACTGTGACTGTTTGTGTTTGATCATACTGTGTTGTGTAACCTCACACATAGTAAGTGTCTATAACTGTTTGTACTATGCAACCACGCACATAGCAAAGTGTATGTAACTAATCGTGTATGTACTACCATAACATGTAACATATGAAATGTAGCACATAAAATATATAGAATGTAATGTAGTGTAGCACAAATGTTTGTAACAAAATCAATTGAATAAATAAAATTTTTGCGCTTACAGTTTGAAATTTGCAGTGTTGATGTGTGAAAGCATCACGTCATCCCCTTGTTGAAGGAAATTTCGTCCCGAAATTTAACGTGCGCTCTCAGTGTTAGCAGTAGCTGTCTTGAATAGATGAGGATATTTCTTCATCATTTGATCTTCCCGTTCCCATGTGAATTCAGGACCCCGTCTTGAATTCCATCGAACTTTGACTATTATAATCTTGCTCTGCTTCAGTTGTTTGACCTCGCGGTCCATGATTTCTGCCGGTTCTTCAATGAATCGTAACTGTTCATCTACTTGTATTTCTTCCAACGGTACAATCAATGTCTCATCAGAAAGACATTTCTTTAAGTTCGACACATGAAACACATCATGAACTCCACTAAGTTCATCCGGCAGTTTGAGTTGATACGCAACCGGACCAATCCTTTTCAGAATTTCAAAAGGTCCTACGTAACGTGGACTAAGCTTTCCGCGCTTGCCAAATCGTATCACACCTTTCCAAGGTGATACTTTTAGAAGAACTCGGTCTCCTACTTGAAATTCCAACGGTTTACGACGTTTGTCTGCATAACTCTTCTGTCGATCTCGAGCCGCTGCCATACGGTTCCGGATTTGAACAATCTTCTCTGTCGTCTCGTGCACCAGTTCAGGACCTGTTATCTGACTGTCACCAATTTCAGCCCAGCAAACTGGTGAACGACATTTGCGACCATACAAAGCTTCAAACGGCGCTGCTTGAATACTTGTATGATAACTGTTGTTGTAAGAGAATTCCACCAACGGTAAATGATTCTCCCAGCTATCACCAAAATCAATTACACAAGCTCGTAACATATCCTCGAGCGTTTGAATCGTTCGTTCACTCTGACCGTCGGTCTGTGGATGATAGGCGGTACTCATATCTAAGCGAGTCCCCAATGACTTATGAAGAGATTTCCAAAAATTGGAAGTAAATCGAGCATCCCGATCTGATATGATAGAGATTGGCACACCATGCCGTGCTACTACTTCCTTGATATAAATGCGAGTCAGTTTCTCCATCTTATCAGTTTCTTTGATTGCTAAGAAGTGTGCAGATTTCGTTAATCGATCGACAATTACCCATATCGTATCACAACCACTCGGTGTACGGGGTAACTTAGTAATAAAATCCATCGAAATCTGTTCCCATTTCCACATCGGTATCTCAGGTTGTTGCAGTAAACCAGATGGCTTCTGATATTCAACTTTGACTTTCGAACAAGTCAAACATTTGCTAACGTACTTAGCAATATCAGCCTTCATATGAGGCCACCAATACAGTGCCTTCAAGTCATGGTACATCTTGTCTGATCCCGGATGGACTGAATATCTGGACTTGTGCGCTTCGTCCATCACGAGTTCCCTTAAATCTCCATACAAAGGTATCCACATTCGATTAACGAAATAACGAATTCCATCAGCATTCGTATCCAACTGTTCTTCCATTCCTCGTAAGGATTCTTGTACCAAGTTTTCCTTTTTAAGGCCTCGATCTGAGCACTGCGTACCTTGTCAGGTAAGTCAGTATGTATCGTCATCATAAGTGCACGAACCCGTCTTGTTGAAGTATCCTTTCTGCTTAAAGCATCGGCTACTACATTAGCCTTTCCCGGGTGATACTTAATCGCACACTCATAATCGTTCAACAACTCAACCCATTGTCGTTGCCTCATATTAAGCTCCTTCTGATCAAAGATATGTTGCAAACTCTTATGATCAGTGTAAATAGTACACTTAGTTCCATACAGATAATGCCTCCAAATCTTCAAAGCAAAAACCACTGCTCCTAACTCCAAGTCATGAGTAGTGTAATTCTTTTCATGTGTTCGTAGTTGTCTGGAAGCATAAGCGATCACTTTATCCCGTTGCATCAATACACATCCCAAACCCTGTCCAGATGCGTCACAATACACCGCAAAATCTTCCGTTCCTTCCGGTAAGGACAGAATCGGTGCACTGCAGAGCTTCTGTTTCAATAACTGGAATGCAACTTCCTGTTTATCCGTCCAGTTATACTTTGTTCCCTTGTGCGTCAGAGTTGTAAGTGGTTGAGCGATCTTTGAGAAACCCTCAATGAATCGTCGATAATAACCCGCCAAACCAAGGAATTATCGTACCTCGGTAGGGGTCTTTGGCGCTTCCCAATTCTTAATCGCTTCAATCTTCGCTGGATCAACATGTATACCCTTTTCATTAACTATATGACCCAAGAACTGTACTTCTCGCATCCAGAAATCACATTTCGAGAACTTAGCGTACAGTTGTTCTTGCTTCAATAATTCTAATAATAGTCGAAGATGTTCAGCGTGTTCCTCCTCAGATTTTGAATAGATGAGGATGTCATCGATGAAAACTATGACAAACTTATCAAGATAAGGTTTACAAACACGATTCATGAGATCCATGAATACAGCTGGAGCGTTTGTCAACCCAAATGGCATGACCAAAAACTCATAATGGCCATATCGTGTCCTGAATGCTGTCTTCGGAATATCTTCCTCCTGGACTCTTAGTTGATGATAACCCGACCTGAGATCAATCTTCGAGTAATAACTCGAACCTTGTAACTGATCGAACAGATCGTCAATCCTGGGTAACGGATACCGGTTCTTGATAGTAACCTTATTCAATTCCCGGTAATCGATACACATACGGAAAGTCCCGTCCTTCTTCTTGACAAACAATACTGGAGCTCCCCACGGTGAAAAACTAGGTCGTATGAAACCCTTATCCAACAACTCTTGCAATTGTGTGGATAACTCTTGCATTTCTGACGGTGCAAGTCGATAAGGTGCCCTAGCTATCGGTGCTGCGCGTCTGTGTAAGGTCGATTCGGAATTCCACCTGTCTGACAGGCGGTAACCCCGGCAAGTCTTCTGGAAACACCTCTGGAAATTCACAAACTATTGGTATATCTTCAATCTTCTTCTCAGTTACCGGCTTTTCAGTTATAAGTGCTATAACTGCCGTATGACCTTTCCGCAGACATTTGTGTGCTTTCATACAGATATGAGACGCAGTGGCGTACTGCTCTTCTCGCCTTGTACATATAATGTCTCTCCTGCGGAAGAGGTATGCGAACAATCTTTTCATGGCATATAATTTCAGCCTGGTTTTTGGACAACCAGTCCATGCCAATGACTACATCAAAACTGCCTAAGGCAATAGGCATCAAATCAATCTCTAATGTCTGACCCATCAAATCAAGGATACATCCCTTATAAATGTTTTCTACTACAATCAACTTACCATCAGCTAACTCCACAGTGTAGGGACTATCTAAGGCAGTGGGACTAACATCTAGTGACTTAGCAAGTGAACTAGATACAAAACTCCGGTCGGCACCAGTGTCAAATAACATAGAGGCATAGTGATTATTTAAGAGGAACGTACCCGTGACAATGTTGGGATCCTCCCGCGCTTGCCGTCCTCCAATCACGAACGCCCTGCCTCTAGCACCGTTGTTGTTGTTATTATTATTGTTGTTGTTGGTGCCATTGCCATTACCGTTTCCATTTCCATTACCATTACCATTGTTGTCCCCGCCTTTCTTAAGTTGTGGGCAATCTTCTTGAAATGGCCCATCTTGCCGCACTCAAAACAACCTTTCTGCGCGTTGTTTTGATTGTTATTCTGGTTGTTATTGTTGTTCTGCAGCTCTCCGCGACAATCCTTAGCCGCATGCCCAACCTTGCCACACCTCTGGCACTTAGCTCTGTCACATTGGTTACCCGCATGATGGTAACCACACTTGTTACACTTGGGGTGCTTACCAATATAGCCCCCCGATGATGATGATTGTTGGCCACTATTGGAATTATGATAGGACTTGTTTGAGTCCTGCTTCCTGTTCTGCTGTTGGTTGTTACCCTTGAAGTTGTTACTTTCCCACTTCCTCTTGTGATCTCCTACCTTGGTAGCAGATGTTCTCTTAGGCAGGGTTCCCTGTAACACTGCCTGATCAGTAAGCTGATGTGGTAGACGAACAGCTTGTTGGATGGTGGTGGGATTTGCTGAGGTAACCATCCCCTGAATCTGAGGCACTAGTCCTCCAATATACCGTTCGATCCACTTACTGACTGGAGTAGCCATGTGTGGTAGCAGTCTGGCCAGTTCATGCGATCTGGTCGTGTATTCCTCAATGTTTGACCCCTCCATCTTGAGGTGCCAATACTCTTCTTCCAACTTCTGCATTTCACTACGAGGACAATACTCCTCTTGTAGTAAAGTTTTGAAGTTGTTCCAGGTCAATGCATTTGCTTCTCCCACCCCAGAGTCTGAACATTGGAGTTCCACCAAGTCAGTGCTGGACCCTCCAACGTTCCAGTAGCAAATTTCACTTTGCTGTCATCAGGGCAGTTGCACATCTCGAACACAGACTCTGCCTTTTCAATCCATCGGAGAAGTCCTATGGCCCCCTCCGATCCTTTGAAGTTGTGTGGCTTGCAGTCCAAGAACATCTTGAACGTGCACGCCTGTGGATTAAGCAATCCCCCAGCTGGACCATGTGGCCCCGTGTTGTGTGCCTGTGCGTACTGTGCTATTGCCTCTGCAACCCTGTTGTTGATTAGCTCGTTGAGCTCAGCAACTGTCATCTGAACATTTCCCTCAGCCATTTCCTTCCTATTTACAAGAAATGTTAGCGCATAATCAAAATCCCATTTTGACATGTGTAGGTAATAACAACAAACACAACATGTAATATAATCAACACAGTTGTTGGAAACAAACAATAATTCTTCCATAAATAGAACCTTCTTTGAGTACAATACTTTTGAAATGAAATACAAAATTTCCAACTACTAATGTAGGAACACAACCCGTTCCTAATAAGTTTAAACAAAACAGAAATAAAATAAGAAAACAATCAATCGTCCTCAACGGCGGATTCAGGATCGGACTCAGCAACTGGTGCTGGTTCCTCCCCTTCTTCCTCCTCATCCTCCTCCTCATTCTCAGAGGCCACCAAATCCTCCAAGGCTTCTACTCTACCCTCCAAGAACAAAGCTCGGTTCTCTGCAGCGTCGAGACGACCAATCATGTTCACCATCTCATCCCGCATGTCATGAACTAGATGGGCAAGTTCATCTTGCCTCTCAATGGCATCCCATAACTCCTGAGATCTCTGTATAAGCTTGTCTTCTGTCTCATCCAAGTCCTCGCGCAACTTGGCAATCTCCTCCGCGTCCGTCCTTCGCCTCTTAGGCTCAGGAGCATCTAGTGCTGGTGGTGGGTGTGTAGAGGGTCCCTCAGCAGGGATCTGCTGAATGCCCTCCTCCTCCTCCGCCGGATCCTCATCCGGGTCCTCCTCTGGATCCTCGTCGGGATCCTCGTCTGGATCCTCATCAGGATCCTCGTCTGGATCCTCCTCCGGATCCTCCTCCGGGTCTTCCTCCGGATCCTCCTCTGGATCGGAGTCCTCCATCTCATACGGTGGAGGTGATGGAATGGGTGGTGGTGGTGACGATGGTGGTGCCGGAACTATCGGCTCCTCGTCCTCGGAATCATCAATGATAATATACGGGACTGATGATGAAGCCATGCCTGTTACATAATACCATATGTAAGTACAGTGCCATGGAATACGTAAACAAGTCAATTACATAGTGTCATATGTAATTTCTAAGCAATACGTATTAACAGATGTGTCTAATGTCTAGCAGTCATAGTCTAGGCCTATAAATGCAACCTAGTTCGCTATAACAAATGGCTCTGATACCAATCTGTCACACCCCCAATTTCAACTAACGGAATCATACCGTTTGGGAACGTGACAAACCAGGATCTCAGATCATTAGACATAGCGAAGACCTCTATATGAATTTCAAAACATACGTTGGTCTTTAAAACATATCATTCAGAGTTTACAAAAAAATTGCGGAAGCGTTTAAAATCCATAACAGTTGTAAAGTAAACATTACAAACCAAAGTACTTAAATATTCAAATGTTCAAATTCAAATTCAAAGTGTTTATAATGCATGAGACTCTATCTTCCTAGTCCATGCCAGCTTTAACGCGCGCCTTAGCGTCCTGAGAAAACATGCAAATCAAGTCAACACAAAGGTTGGTGCATAACACAGGTTTTAAATAATCATAGTGTTCAAAACATCAGTTTGAATAACAAGTTTGTAGATAACATAATCACAAATGCACAGTCATGATAGCTAGTCATATAAACTATTTACATACGTGTTCGACACCGAAGCTGACTAGTTGCCATGCTATAGCATGTTTTCGCCTTGCCACTATTGTCTATCACAACAATAGTAAAAATGTGTTTGGTCAGTCAAACACCTGCGTAGATCCCATCTACCAGGTGAGGTTTGTCAAACCTAATAGATCTATTTCCAACTACCACGCTTTGCATTACAGCAAACTAAACGGTTCGAGGGGTGTAAGGACTTTCAAGTTGATATGTGGTCACATAATGTAAACAGATAACTCATGCAAGTGATATGTATCTAAAAGTAGTTTGTTGTACATGTTTTCTCCCCCAAAACAGTTTAAAATAAGAAAGGGGCCGTGTACGCACCTTTGATAACAGTAGAATGATCAAATACGTGTGAACTTGCGTAGAAATCCTCTACGAAGAATCTGTGATTTAAACAATAACCTAAAGTTATTCGAAATATCGTGTTGTGCTTTAAATCACATACGTATCAACATACGTATGTTAGAGTGTGAGAATTATGCATACGGAAGTACGCGTGACTTTGAAATCGTTTAAATAAAATCACATTTGATTTTATTTAATTAATCGCAATTATACGCGATTTCGTGTTCGGATTAAAAATATGAATTTTATCATCCTAATACGTTCGTATTCTCGTTACGGTTCCAACGCAACTTGAACGAACTAAAACGGAGTTCGTATGTGGGAGATATTTCAAAAATACCAAAAATACCATTTTTTTTCCAAAAACCGGCCGAAGCCAGGCTCGAACCCGCGACCTTCCACTCACCGCACACACACCTAACCAGTCTCGCCCGCTAGGGTATCGCGACTATCATCCGGATTAAATTCTTTTAAATCCTATCAAGTCAGTTTCCCTTTGTTCTACTATAGCCGAAGCATACACTTCCAAATTGAACCCGATTTCGAATCCAATCGATCTAATCAACATAGATATATGATTCCAGATTCTTAGACATTCCTAATGAAGGTTCTAATTTGATCCAAACTGAATCAGAATGTTCTAATTAATCCCAAATATGTTCGGTTTTGAACCGCAATATCATTCAACACAAAATCTTATAATTCACGATCATAACATCAAATTAACTTAGGCTTTAGATTAATCGAAGCATTCTGAAACTATCTATACCAGTTAATTATATTTTTAAACTCTTCAAGATCAGAACCCCCAAAACCGAATCGTCCTAAAACCCTAGTAATCGAACACCATCAATTCTTGTTAATATCATGAAATTGAAACTTGGCTTAGTTTAGTCGGCTACTTATGAAGCTAACCATCTGATTTAATTCAACTCTCACACTGTTTAAACAAAAAATCCCCAAAACCATTTTTGAAACAAGCCCTAGAACTTGAATTCAATCAATTCGGTGTTACTAAACAAAATTGATGCATGGTTTAGTTTAATCGAACACTTCTGAAACTATCTACACACTTTAATTCGATTCTTAAACTCTTTAAGATCAAAACCCCCAAAACAGTTTTGATATGAACCCTAATTTCTTGAACTTTATCAAAACGATGTTATCAGTTGAAATTGTTTTAGGATAAACCTTAGTCGACCATGTTAGAATGTGTAGGTGATAATCATTACCTGGTTTCACTTCGAATTGATGTATCTCGATTAGGTGATGTTCTTCGGCCGTCCCCCGTTCAAGCTTCTTCAATCCGCACTTCTACGAGGAAATTGTGATATTCAGAGCACTCTAAAGATGTCGACTAAGTGTTAGGAAGCCTCAATTTTGCGTATTATAACACTAATTATACTAATTTGATGAGGAAGCCTACGGTTTCAAGTGTGTGACCGTTTTCCTCATTAATTCGATCTATAACGCCTGAAAACTGTTTATCATCATAATGGTGATGATTAGGATGCTTCAATTTCAGTTACAAACCCACAAGTGTTACGAATTTAAGTCACCATTTGATTTTTATTCGAATTTTGACTTTTAGAAGTCAAAATCGATTATTATCCCAATTTGTAGACTAATCCATCAGATTAGAACACTTAAAACTTGATTTTTGCTTAACCTTAACTCCTATAATTGATTTTGGATCAATAACATATCACTTCGATTAATAAAATTGAACCAAAGATCCCGAATTACCATTAATTGGTTAAATTAGAATACTATCGATCTAAATTAACTCAATTGGGCCTAATTATTGCAATTGGCCTACATTAAACTCATTGGGCCTTGCTTAACCTTATTGGGCCTACCTTGGACTTGTTTGGCCTACTTGGGCCTTAATGGCCTTCCTTGTTTCCCTTGAGCCTAAATTGATCTTATTGGGCCTACTAGTCTTTGTTGGGCCTTCATAGACTTCATTGGGCCTAATTGATCTTGTTGGGCCTTCATTGGCCTTGTTGGGCCCACATTGTCACTGTTGGCCTGTGGTAGCATCAACTCCCGTTAACAAGGTTAATGTAAAAAGTCGGATTGTCACATTTTAGACCCAAAAAGAGACCATCTATGGAAGCCTTTTTCATAAAACAAGAGAAAGCTTCCATGGCAATAATGAACAAAAAAGGGGACAACGGATCCCCTTGTCTAAGGCCACGTTGACATATAAACTCACTGGTTGGAGACCCATTAATAAGCACAGAAGCCTTTGCCGAAGAAAGTATAGCCTGAATCCACCCCCTCCATGTATTCGAAAAACCCATCTGTGCCAATACCGAATCCAAAAATTCCCAACTAAGGGAATCAAAGGCCTTTTCGAAGTCGATTTTGAAGAACATCCCTTTCTGCTTTGATTTTTTCAACCCCGCAATTGTAACACCCCGCCTCGTTTTACCAGTAATATTGTCCGCTTTGCCAAATTATAGCTCACGTCTTTGCTTTTGGTCGCCCAGGTGAAAACTTCCCAGGGGGTCACCCATCCTGGATTGCTGTCACCTGAGCACGCTTAACTGTGGAGTTCTCCTCTCATCCACTACCATTAAGCCCCAAAACGCGTTATTAGTATAAGAGGCGGGTTATTACATATGAACCAAGGATCTCTCCTGTCCACGGCCGATGTGGGATTTGCCTAAGGTGTCACATACACCCCCCCTTGGGACTCATCGTCCTCGATGAGGTTTGCCCCGCTAGCCTCTCTGGCGTGTAGGATCTGCCTAAGGTGTCCTCCAGACACCCCCCGGGACTCATCGCCCTGGATGAGGTTTGCCCCACATCCCGAACGGCACAGGAGTGTCTCTGATACCATTTTGTAACACCCCGCCTCGTTTTACCAGTAATATTGTCCGCTTTGCCAAATTATAGCTCTTGGCTTTGCTTTTGGTCGCCCAGGTGAAAACTTCCCAGGGGTCACCCATCCTGGATTGCTGTCACCTGAGCACGCTTAACTGTGGAGTTCTCCTCTCATCCACTACCATTAAGCCCCAAAACGCGTTATTGGTATAAGAGGCGGGTTATTACATATGAACCAAGGATCTCTCCTGTCCACGGCTGATGTGGGATTTGCCTAAGGTGTCACAGCAATAACTTCATTTATCATTAACGGGCCATCCAGAATGTTCCTGTTAGATAGATAAGCCGATTGTTCCTCGGAAATTAGGCTACCCATAACACCTTTCAGTCTATTGGATAGCACTTTAGAAAAACTTACTAATGCATCCAAGAAGACTGATGGGACGATAATCATTAAAGCCCAACGTATCTTTATTTTTTGGAATAAGAACAATAAAGGAGGATGTACACCCCTCACTAATAGATGACCTATAGTAAAACTCATTAAAGAGTTTGATCCAGTCATCTTCTAGCCACTCCCAACATTTTTTGATGTACATGAATGTAAAGCCATCCGGTCCTAGCGCTTTATCCCCTGAACAATCACTCAATGCCATCCTGATTTCCTCTTTAGAAAATGGAATAACCAACGAGGCGGCTTCCTCGGTCGATAATTTTTGAATATTTGGGCACTCAAACTTTGGTCTAGGAAACATTTTTTCCTTGTACTTATCCGAGAAGAACTCAAAGGCACATTGTTTAATTATTACTGGGTTCGAGGTCCAAACACCATCAAGAAACAATCCACTGATCCGGTTATTACTAATGTTTGCATTAATTACACCATGGAAGAAACTTGAATTCTCATCCCCTTCAATAGCCCATCTAGTTCTTGATTTTTGTTTCAAATCGTGTATATGCATGTCATCATAATCCATTATATATTTCATGTATTCAGCTCTCCTATCCAATTCCACCTGACTCAACAATCTGCTTTCCGACACCAGCTCCAAATTTTGTAAAAGACCTTTGCATTCTTTATATTTCCCTTCTCTTTTCTTCTTTTCAAGGTCCATCCATCCCTTAATCCGATATTTTAACCACCGCAGCTTTGTAGCCAAGGCCAAATCAGCATTTCCAGAAAAGCTAAATTTTTTACATTCCACCCCAATATACTCTAATAGACCGGGAATTTTTAGCCATGAATTGTATGCTTTAAAAGGTCTCGGACCAAAGTCAGTTATGGTGGTTGAAAGTAGAACCGGCTTATGATCTGAATATTCACGAGCTAAAATTAAAGATGTAGCATTCGGCCAAAGTTGTAGAAAATTTTGGCACACCAAGAATCGATCAAGCTTGCTGTGTTTCATCCCATTACTGGACATATACGTAAATTTGCCACCCCCAAGTTGATATTCATGCACTTCCATTTCACAAATAAAATCATTGAACATCCTGTCATTGTAGGCATTAAATTCCGAATTAAATCTCTCCTCCTCAATACGTACCTCATTAAAATCACCCATAAGAATCCAAAGCCCATTAAAACATTTTTATGTTGAAGGATATTCTGCCATAAGCACCTTCGCCTAACTGGATCGTTTGGCGCATAGACATTAACAATATTTACCACTTCCCCTACATTTTGCATCAGACCAGTAATAATCATGTAATTTGGGGCCTTAATCACCTTCTCTTTTACGAATATAGTGGGATCCCACACACAAAGTAAACCCCCTGAAAGACCATTTGATCTAACACCTTCAAAAGAAAACGGACTTCTGCCCCACATTTTACTGATAAAGAATGAGGAAACCTCATTAGTTTTCGTCTCCTGTATTGAGATAAAATGAACCCTGTCACACCCCCAAATTCCCACTCGTGGTGTCAGTCCACGTGGGTATGACGTGGCCAGGATCACAGCTCATGGTCATATTGAACGACTCTATATGAGTTAACTCAATCATACAGTTTGAAAAATAAGACTAGTTTCATAAGTTTAGCAGCGGAAAAGTTCATCATTAAAGCAGCGGAAATAAGTAATCAAAACTACACTGTTAACATTGCTTAAAATGACAAAAATCAAAACACAAGCCTAGGATTAAAGTCTATATGTATGTAGACTCTCTTGTGCATCTCCATGTGCATCCTAGCTCGTGCTGCTCAGTTACCTGAGAATACATGCTAAAGTGTGTCAACATAAAGTTGGTGAGTTCACAGGTTTAAGTATTGGAAAGCAGTAAAACAGTTATATATACTGGGTATGCTAAATAGTTTTGTTGGATCTACGATCCGTAGAGTGTGTCATGTCATCTTACCGAAACTCGACTGTTCCCATTTGCCTCTGCGGGTCATCGCGGAACCCGACATCAACATCGATATTACACTCGTTATGACCGCAGTCAACGTTGTTGCCGAGTGGGGCTAGTCAAACCCAGTAGTACTACGTAATAACGACTCGTTTGTACACAACTAACGGTAAGGGTAGAGAGGACTTGTGGCGATAATAGTACACTCAAAATAGTTTTGCGACATACCAGTCATATATCTAAAACAGTTGCATAGCATTCTCACCCAAAAAGATTAGTAAAACAGTTAAGAGTAAAAGTTGGGTCTGTAAACTCACCTGAGTTCGCTTGAGTGCGTTCTTTCGAGAACGGAGTAGCTCGCTGGCTAGTAGATACCTATATCACATAGGTGTTATAAGTTTGTGATCATATTTGTGTGGGTCTCACAGGACCGTATTCATGTCTAAACAACTTCCTGGTTGTTATGTGGGTCGAGTTGACCGTGGTTGACCGTGTTGGTCGTGTTGACCGTGTTTGACCTAACGACCCGTTGGTGAATCGTGTGTCGGTTGTGTATCGTGTAACATTCGTGTAAGTGCTCGTCGGGTGCAAAACATGCAAGTCTCGTCTATGGACAACTTACTATTTATAGTAAGTTTCCATTATGGGAAGTTCACAAAGCATATTGATTTTATAGTTCTAGCATGCTCATTTGTCCTATGTGATCATGTTAACACATAGCACATCATCATATGAATTCACATAAGTCGTTTAGGTCATGTTGGCACACAAAAGTTTCCTAAAATGGAAAGTTTCCATTTCTAGCATATGCGGTATCGGAATCCGTATAACTTAGCATTCCATCATCATATTATATCAGGTTAAACCATTTAGCATATTCAAAACATACAAAACATTCATAAGTCGTCATTTCTAAGAATAAAGTTACTAAAAATAGTAACTCTGTCCTAAATGCATCAATGGTTCATCCTAAACACTTCTAATCTATTTTCATATAACAAGTCATCATAATAGAGCACGTAACATCATTTAAGCATGTTGGTCTAGATCCAATCACTATCTATCAACATTTTGACTATGAAAGTTACTAAAAATAGTAATTATGACTATTATCATACAAATAACCATTCTAATCTATCCTAGACCATTTTTATCACACATAACATCATATTATGCCTTTTAACATTATCTAATCATGCTCATATAGTCAAAATCACCATTTATCGATATTTAGGCCCAAAAAGTTACTAAATATAGTAACTTGGCTAGATATGACCATAATCAACTTCAAACTCACATTCTAAGCATCAATATTACTCTAAAATCGTTCTAATATCAAATCCATATACATGCATGTTCACAATACTATCCATTTCACCATTTTCTAACTAAAAAGTTACTATTAATAGAAAGTTCATCAAAAATCATAGTTTTAACCATATTAACAACATCCAACCATGTAGATCATCCCCACTAACATTTATAATCATATAACATCATTCAAAATCATCTAAAACGCCTTAGATCATACATGCATGTCAGGATTTCATCATTTCGTGACCAAAATACGCATTTCATACAAACACATCATCATGGATTGTCCTAAATCCTTACAATAACATTATAGATCATCAATTACAGTGGATTCATCGACAAACCCAGATTCAAATGGGTGAAAATTCGTGCATGTGGTGGATGAGTGCTTGCATGCGGGTTCTACCCATTGCATGTGTGTGTTTTGAGGTGTAGAGAGCATTTTAGTCATAGAAC
This sequence comes from Mikania micrantha, assembly GCA_009363875.1. Classification (NCBI taxonomy): domain Eukaryota; kingdom Viridiplantae; phylum Streptophyta; class Magnoliopsida; order Asterales; family Asteraceae; genus Mikania; species Mikania micrantha. The sequence continues at coordinate 56,578,077 of CM018687.1, read as the reverse complement.
TACCTTCCAAAGCCTCAAGATGGTCGAGATGGTGACAAGATCAGCCCCCAATGCTTCTGGAACTTCGAATGATGCAGGTTCAAGAGGTTGGTGGTGGTTTCAAGCTCCAAATATGGACTCCAAGCTTCAATCCTCTTCAATCTTAAGCTTCAAGGACCTCCAATGGCTTCCAAGAGGTCAATTCAGGGTGTTTCAGAGAGAAATGATCGAGATGTAGCGTGCTTGGCCGAAGAAATGATTAAGAGTAGAGTAGGATAGGATTTGCCTTGGTTAAATAAAGATATTGTCGACTGGCACCCATCGCGTACCGCGGAAAAGTCAGAAAAGATTCCTCGCGATACGCGGAGGAATTCGGGGTTCAAACCCCCGCGTCGCCTGTCGCGTACCGCTACAGGACCTCCTGTTGGGCCATCGCGTACCGCGATGGGCCCCTGGAGAGCCCAATAAACCTAGTTTTGTTGTTTCAAACCGATTTTCGCGTATTTCTCGATTACGCTTATCGTTTCTCGATATATAAACATTGTTCCCAATATTTTAGGTTCCCTAGAACCTAGGTGCAGTGAAAGTGTACTGTGGTTTCACCAACGTTCGTTATTCAAGACACGTGCGTTGTGTTTTGCGATAATTCCATGAATTATCAGTGCGTTTGGTCTGTTGTGCTACGTGTCACACTAAATAATAATTATTCTAGTGCCACGTATGAAATAATAATATAAATTATTATTAAAGTAAAGTTAGTGCTGACCTGGAATTTACGAGGTGTCACAAACCCCATGCGCTGATTTTAAATTCTTCACCCAGTTAGCTTTCTTATGATCCCCAACCCCCCTGACATTAATAGTTAGAAAATTCATTGGATACCTTGTGAATCTCCCTCACCAAGAATGATTGTACGAACTTGTGCATTAAAGGTCCCTAGTTGCATACCCAGTGCATTACCCACTTCGATTGTCTTATTGACCTCATCAGCAATATTATCTGACGATGATTCAATCGAACGCTGCCCTTCCTCCATTTGAACCGACTGATGCATATTAAAATTGCATGCATCCTCAGTCTCGTCATTCCTTCCATACGCATTTGAATTAACATCCATGGCCTGATTGAAATGAGAACCAGTATTTTTTTCTAATGAAGTCATAGAAGGTAGGGATTTGTTGAGATCAGGAAAGGATATCATCGATGGAGTTTGAATGTTAAAACCGGAAATTGTTGGGCTGCAAGCTTCTGGGCTACAATACTCCTTGGCCTTTTACGTGATTTATTGGGCTGGTTTTTGGTCTCCGCCGGAGTAAGCCCAATAGAAAAACCCCAATTTGAATTTGTATGCCACGACATGTTGGGACCCCCATTTTTTGAATTACCTAATAGAGAAACCTGGGGAGATGTTTTGGAATTCGAGTTGCTTCTAGACGAAAATTGAAAGCCACCTAAGTCATCATTATCTTTACTTTTTGATTGTTCCCTATGCACCTCTTCGTTTTCCACCATTGTCGAAGGCACGGCATCCGAGTGCTCCCGTGTACCTACCTCTTCACCGAGATTGTCGCCGGAACCCGGCTGTGAAGGAAAATTTGCAGGTGATGTTGAGGGAGGAACTTTTCCTAAAAAATCTGGTGCCCATTCTTCGTGAATCTCTGCTATCCAACATTTATATGACTTATCCCTCCATTTAATGGTGATCGAATCATGGATTTTTTCTCCATCACTTACCAAGATTCCCAAGATATCATAAGTTAAATTATGTTCATCAGTAGAAGCCTCAGAATGTTGAACGATCTCGCCAAATCTTCCTCCAATTTTGTCAAAAACTTTTCGATCCCATAGATGAGCCGGTATCCCGTGAATGCGTATCCAAGCCATTCGTTCAAAAGGTAAGGATTGACCCGTCCACATATCCAGATTTGTGAACCAATCACCCCATGTTTTTGAATCCATAAGAAAATCTTTCGCAAATTTGGATCCAATGAACACAAGCATTATATAAAGCCCCCCCAGATATTTGATAGATATGTTATTGAGACCAGCTTCCATGAGAAGGTTTTGAAGGTTACATAAAGTTTGAATATCTTTAACTCTCCCCACTAAAGACAACTTGTTTCATGATCTTGTAGCACTTGAGTCGCCATCCACTATGTAGATAGTTTTACCTTGTTGATGATACCTGTTAGTGTTCAGCAAGGCATCCAAGAATGACTTGTTAGGGTTTCTGACTGAACTCCCATCTTCATTACGAGGAACTCTTGGAATGGCTTGAGTTTTCAGACAACTGTTTTCTTTTATGTTGCTTCCCATATTACTGCCTTCTTTATCATACTTGGCTAGATTTACCGAGAGCTTATGATTGTCAATCTTAATGCTCTTAAGATCCCCTTCCAGTCTTTGCTTGTCGTTTACATTGTTGAATCTTACGAACCCGAAAAAACAACCGGACTTATCTTTCTTCCGCGCAACATAAGCGTCTGCCACTTCTCCACAGTTACTAAAAGTATCGATCAGATCCTTAGCTTTTACCCTTTCCGGCAAGTTGGTCACGAAAAAGTTGGCGTCGAATCTTCTAAAAGGATATCTTCCATTCTGAGTCTTCCTTAGTTGCCGTTTTTTTGATCTTCCGATTACGTCCTGCCATTCTCCTGCCCCTTCCATTCTCCGACTACTCATATTCAAATTTATTTGGTTAATCTGTTACTCCCACTAGCGGATTCAAGTTAATGATTGGGAGTCCCCTCCAATCAATGGATTTATGCATGATAATTATCACGTAAAACTTTATAATTATGACACGTGCTTTTTTGTTCATGAGTGACCATCACGTACACCTGCGTCATAACTTTTTTTGTGTGATAATTGTATGTTTTTTTTAATAATTATCAAACAAAAACATTTATATTTTACATCATAATCATCATACATCTTTAATACACATTCACTAAAACGTTGTTTGTATCGGAAACTTTCTTCATAGATATAGTCATATAGTCATAGGGTATGAAATTTTTAATAACCCATCAAATATGTGATAACTCATTAACCATCATTCAATGGTTACTTGAAAAAGGTAAGTGTGTATGATCGTGCCACGTGTCAATTCTTTTGTCTTTAGTATGAACGGCATTTAGGACATTTGTCATTTATGTAAAGTTTACCCCTTTTTTTCTAACATTCATAACTTTTTTATACTATATTATTTTTTAAAAAAAATTGCACCATTATACTCGTCTCATTTTTCTCTTTAATTTCGTTATAGTCTCGACTAGTTTTTTTTATTTTTTTGATGTCATGTATTTACATCATTATAACGAGCTTAACGAGAGCAAATTAATTAAAAAAAATTTTCTAACAATGGTAAATTACAGTAATGTAACACAAAATGAAGTAATGTAACACAAAATGAAGTAATTTACAATGACATAATTAACGGTGACGTAACACATTATTTACAGTGATGTAATTTTCTCTTTAATTCCCGTTATAATGTTGACTAGTTTTTTTAATTTTTTTTCTCATTGCCATTATTAACATCGATATAACGAGCATAACTATAACACATTATTTTGAATTTTTTTCTAACAATGATAAATTACAGTGAAATAATTAATATAACACATTATTTTATTTTTTCTCTAACAATGATAATTACAATGATAAATTACAGTGATATAATATAACACATTATTTTGATTTTTTTTCTCTAACAATGATAATTATAGTGATATAATTTATCATTGTTTCAAAACAATTCAAACTAATTTGTTGTATTTAGGCTCGTTACAAATTAGGGATGAGCAAAAAGCCAAAAAAACCGAACCGAAACCGAATTAACTGAAAAAACCGCACCGGAACAAAATTAACCGAAAAAACCGAAACCAAATTTTACGTCAATGTAAATTACATCACTGTAATTTATCATTTTTTAAAAAATTTCAAATAAATTTGTTATATTTAAGCTCGTTACAATAATGTAAATATAGGGCATCTAAAAAAAGTAAAAAAAATAGTCGAGACTATAACGGAATTAATGAGAAAAATGAGACGAATATAATGGTGCAATTTTTTTAAAAAAATAATATATTATAAAAAAGTTATTAATGTTTAAAAAAGAAGGGGTAAACTTTATAATAAAAATTAAATTTATTAAAATATCTTAGATGATGACACTTGTCACTACCATATTAATTCTAGCTTTTTGAGTGGTAACAAAATGTCTAAAATGCCCTCCCATATTAATAAAATAAAAATGTCACGTATCGCGATCCTATGCACTTACTTTTGAAATTAACCATTGGATGATAGTTAATGGGTTATCACATATTTGATGGGTTATTTTTTTAACCTTCCCCTATATATATATATGTAACATTAGGGTTTTCCGATAAATGTAAATGTGTCACAATTCAAATAAACGAAAGTTTAGGTTTTTTGGTTAACTCAATTAAAAATTTAAAACATAAACATACATACATACATACATATATATATATATATGTATATATATATATATAATTGGGATTTTATTATAGGATATGAAATTATCTTATATTAAATATATAATTTGCTCAAAATGAATATTTTTATATATTTTCAAGATAAAATTTATATACTTAAAAACTATAGTTTTACTTTATAAATGAGTTATAAAACTTATTACCTAAATAAACAAATAAACTATTAATAAATAATTACCTAAAATATATCGTAATATTATTAATCTTTATTAAAATTACAAAGCTTATTATTAGTTAATTATATCATTAGAAGTAGAATTATAACTATCTTTCAACTACATAAACCTATTATAAGTTGGCTTTATATAAAAACATTAAAGGGTGATATTTGTAACTTCTAAAACTATTATTAAGTTATAGGGATTTTATGGTCAAAAGGGCATAATATACAAAAGTTGAAGGGGTTAAATGTAAAATACACTTGTTCTTCTTCCCTGTTTGAGTTACAGACCACGTCTCCATCTTCTTCGACCGTTTCTAAATTCCAAACCAAGAAAAAAAACGTAGTATTTAATGAAATTGATAACTCAAATACGTTTCCCACACATTCTTAATTAAAACCGAAACAATTAATTACAAAACTAAGCTCGGTTAATGTCACAACCTATAACCGAACGATCACACTAGAAATACACTCGAATTCGATCCAATCCAACACCAAAAATCAAATTAATTCTACAGTAAGCTAGGCGACTCTCCTCTGAAACTAACGACATCAAGAACACCATCGGATTTGCTCTATATCTTCCCATCGAGTTCGTGTATTACCGAAATCAAAATTCTACTTGAACTCAGTTCAACCGACATAAAATCAAGTAAGTAATACACCTATTCCACTCGTTTTTTCATAGGAATCATTAGCCCTATATTTTTAACAACCCAGAATCAACATCAAGATCGATTTGATTTTGGGTTCAAGCAATTGGGTTGTAAATAAGTATAATTAAAATGGAAATTGAATAAATATAACCCGAATAGACTACTGGTTTAGCATGGGGATTTATAACAAAAAGGTTGGGTGTTCGAACCCGACTATTCGGGTTTATTTTTGGGTTTTATTCCCTTTTACTCCTATTTTTATTTATTTCATCATCTAAACAAACTTTAAAAATTCTAAAACAATTATCTAAATTCAGAAGTACTATTTCTAATATTCTGATAAAATTTTAGAATTTTTCAGAATAATTTTATATTATTTTTCTGTTTAAAAGTTATTTAAATAGCTTAAATTATATAAAAAAAATACTAAAACATTTCTAAAAATTATGGACAAATTCCAGAAATTATTTTTCAACAATATTAACATTCTGAAATTTTTAAATAAGTTTTAGAATATTATTTTTTAGATATTTGTTATTTTATTGTTTAAATAAACTTTAAAAATATAAGTACTATTTCTGAAATTAACTTAAAAATTCTAAAGATTAATTTTACATTCTAAGATTAATTTTATGATATTATAATTATAAATTTTTAAAAATTTTATTAATAAAAATACATATATAATTATAAGATGTTAATTCTTAAAATCATTTAAACATATAACTATTTATAAATTATTTTTATTTTTAAATTCATATTAACAAGATATATACATTTCTAAATTATTATTATTTTTAGAAAAATAAATATAAACAACTTTGGAAAAGGTTATACTCTTATTTTATCACAAAAATTGTAAAACAATTTCATATCATTATTTCTAAACACAAAGGGAATTTCATGAACAAACATAAACATACAGCTAGATAGATCTAAGTTATATTTTTATAAACTTAGGTTGATTGAGGAGTGGTTCTTTCCTAAGCATAATCAAACATTACTTGGATAATTCTAAAGCTAAAGCATGTGAGTTTTCTTATACTCCCTTTTTACATTTTTGTAATCTTTGGAGTGTTGCACATGTCATATCAAACAATGTTATTCTAGAGTCATAAACAAATACTATGATGCAATTCTATAGTTTAAGTTAGAATTAGATTTGAATGTTATGTGTTACCTATTTGTTTGTATATCTATGTGTTATTATTATTGGATTATCATATACAATACATTAGTACTAGTAGCCTTTAATTAACATGACTTATGTCATTGTTTAATATTAAAGGTGAAATTGCCAAAAACTATTTAGTATTACTAGTAGCCTTTCTTTAATGACTTTGTGTCATTATGTTAGAAAGGTGAAATTGCCAAAATCATATTATCAAACATTATGGAACATATATATATATTTAGATCAATTCTTATTAGACTATTGTTGCATCTTATTTCTTATTATATATCTATATATCAAATTGTATGAGAATCTCACCAACTATGCAAATAGTTGATCAAAACTCTATTTTACATGTGTAACAGGTTAGTGGCTTGGATGAAGACACACTTAAGCTATTTGGACCTAGTTAATAAAATAAACAACGTTATTTGCTTGGGTTTTGAGTTGTAATGTTGGATTATAATTTGTTTTATTTTGAACAATGTGGATGTTGAATGGTTTTATGTTATGAATGAAATTGGATTATTAAATATTGAAACTTACTAAGTAGCACCATGAGTTATGAACAATCAAACTCATGCCCCGACGTATTCCGCCGTCGGTCGGGGTGTGACAATATATATATATATATATATATATATATATATATATATATATATATATATATATAGGGGGAGGTTCCTAAGAAAACTAAGATATTTGAGAAAACTAAAAAAACCTTCATCTAACCGTTAAAAAATGAGATCAATGGATGTGATTAAAAGTGGCATGATTGTAAATAGATTCAATTAATAAATTAATTAAATAAATAAAAAAGGGTATTATGGGTAATTGATTAAAAGTTAATTTTGGAACATTTAATTTGTATCCATGATTAAAAAGTAATGATATACGGTTTTAAATGTTCAAAAGAGAAACGTATTGTGCATTCAATTATTCCAAATTAGATTGAGGCGGTGGAAATTGGAAGCATTCTGCCGGAAGTTTTTTGTGGATTCAAACACTTCAGACACTCGGTTGAAATATGGTTCCGACACTGGTTCAAATCATTACTTTGAAGTTGAAATATGGTTCCATTGAATAAGTTTCCTCATAAAAGGTTAGTATTTTTTTTACGAAATCAAGTTGTATATTAGTTGATTACCGGTAATCGTTTGTAGTGTTTTGCAAAATTGAACTGTAAAATTGATTGCATGTGTGGTTTTAGGGTTTTTTTTTTCGATACATTGATTAACCAGTGATTGGGGATGATTTTAAATCAAATGTTGGTGATTACGCATATGTAATCTAAATATAATATCAATGTTTATAGTGATTATAAGTATGTAATGATACTATTTAGTAGATTTATTTGTATCTGGCATTGTGTTTTGAAATTTTTGGGGTTAATTTCCGGTAATATGAAAAGCCGTTGATTAAGGATGATTTAACCATTTTTTTTCATATACGACAGTTGTATGTTGATTACATGTATATAATCAAAACATGTGTGTTTCAGATTCTATCTTTATTTCTCTTTTTCATGTTTGAAATTGTCATCATTGGTGATTATTGATTTAGAATTTGTGATTAGTATAATTAATTAAGTAAACACAGTGAAATTTATAGTCAGGTAAACAACAAAAAATTCAGGTACACGACTATTAATTATGTAGTTTATAACATGTGTAATCAGTACATATTAGTTATTCCTAGTTGTCATTGGCAGATGCTTTATATATTCTGCTTACATGTATGTAATCAGTATATCTAATTGGTAATATGTTAGGTTTTATTAATAGAATACATGTTATATATTTTAAAGCAATCTTGATTACACATGTGTAATCAGTAGATATTAGTTATTAATGGCATGTCATTGACATATGCTTTATATATTCTGATTACATGTATGTAATCAGTATATCTAAGCGGTAATATGTTAAGCTTAATTAATAGAATACATGATATATATTTGAAAGTAATACTGATTATACATGTGTAATCAGTACATATTAGTTATTCCTGGTTATCATTGGCATATGCTTTATATATTCTGATTACATATATTTAATCAGTATATCTAACTGGTAATATGTTATGTTTTATTAATACCAACATATTATATATTTGAAATGAATACCGATTACACATGTGTAATCGGTACATAATAGTAATTCGTGTTATGTTAATGGCATATGCTTTATATATTCTGATTACATGTATGTAATCAGTATATCTAACTGGTATTATGTTAGCTTTAATTAATAGAATACATGATATACATTTGAAAGTTATATTGATTACACATATGTAATCAGTACATATTAGTTATTCCTGGTTGTCATTGGCATATTCTTTATATATTTTGATTACATATATTTAATTAGTATATCTAACTGTTAATACATATTAGTTATTCCTGGTTGTCATTGGCATATTCTTTATATATTTTGATTACATATATTTAATTAGTATATCTAACTGTTAATATGTTAGCTTTTATTAATAGAATACATGTTATATATTAAGTGATTGGTATCCATTTGAAAAAGTTGTACTGATTACTATGTAATCAGTGTATCTAACTTGTATGAGCTTTGTGTACATTATTAAACATTATTACATATTTGTAAGCATAATGTGTGTTGTTTTTGGTGTTAAAAACTAATAGGGGCAGCTGTCAATGCTTACTTCTATCTACAATAAGATCAAGCATGATAAAAGAATTTTTGAAAAAACCATTAGGGATAGCTTGTTAAGGTTCCCAAATACAACATATGTAAGTGGTTTTGTTGACAAGTATGAGGAACTATTTCATGATAGATCAATTTTTGGTGATTTGTTGAGTGGTGAAGTGACCGGGAAAAAAGATCTCAATTGTGGTAATCCTTCATGTGAGGAAGAAGCTAATCAAGTAGGTGTGACACAATTTAAGAATAAGTTGTCGGAACCTGAAGTGGCTGGTGTGTGGACTCAAGAGGTTATCGATATTATACAGTATGGATGGGTCATTACCAGCACGAAAGTAAGCGATGAAGAACGACTCGTTTTCTTTGAGAGTCATCTGCATCATGCCCTTGAAAATAAGGATGACCTTTATAACTTAAGGTCATTTGATGTTGATCTTTTCCTGGTATTAGAAAAGAGCCATTATTACTTGGTGTGCTTCGATTTGAAGAATCCATCGATTCGAGTAATTGACAACATGCATGAGACACAAAACCTTGTAGGTCTTCGTGATGATTCTGATTACTTCAAAAAATATTCGCCTTATAAAGTGGTAAGTTCTATTAAGTATATGTAATTAACATATATGAAACGATTAAGTACTTCTGAAATTGATTACATATATGTAATCAGATTACATATTAAGTGTTGAATTTTATTACAACCGTTGTTATTTGTAGATTAATATGTTTGTTTATTCACTTATGCAGAAATATATCTTCTTGATCTATCTTCATTTGATGGGTCACCCCAAGGCCGCTGAAATCGAAACTAGTCAAATTGAGGAGCTAAGAATTAGTTGTGCTACAACGAAGAATTTTGTTAATTGTGGAGTTTTTGTTATGAGGCATATGGAGATGTATATAAGTAATCATACAAGTGCTTGGGACTATGGATTTCCAAAAGATGAAAGAGCTAAAAAGACGAAGTGCAGTTTGTTAGAGAAATAATATGCATATAAGATCTTGACATGTGACATTAACAGGCACAAAGACATGGTGTTAAAGGAGGCGAACGACTTGGACAATGAAACAAATGAATATTAGCAGTAGATTAATCATTTTGTTGATGAAAAATGTTATGAACTATTTTCTTAGTAGTTATAACTGTTATAATTCTTGAATTTAGAATTTTATGCTATGTTTTATATGGTAATACAATTTAGTGTATTATGAACACTTGTGTTTTTCATATAATAATTCCAGTTTGACAATTCAATCAGGTTAATAATCGTATTATAATCATAATTTTTGATTACATGTGAAATTGCTGAGGCAGCCTATAGGTTTGCATGTGGCAGCCTATAGGTTGGACTGAATGTGTTGTGTGGGCTTGTAAGTAGGCCGAAGAGTTGTATGCAGTAGGACTGTCCAAAAAGCTCGAAGCTCGGATTCGGCTCGTAGCTCGTACGGAAAAAGCTCGAATAAAGCTCGGCTCGGATAATGCTCGTTTGTAACCGAGCCGAACCGAGCCAGCTCGTTTTATAACCGAGCCGAGTTCGAGCCAAGGCTGGCTCGGCTCGTGGCTCGGCTCGTAGCTCGCTCGTTGCTCGGCTCGTATGCTCGGCTCGTGGCTCGGCTCGTTTATATAACATGTTATACTAAAATATAAAATTATATGGTTACTTTCAATAATAAATATACTTTAGTATTATTTTGTAAGTATGATAAAAAAAAGAAAAAATAAAAAAATAAAAGAAAATAGATAGAAATATGGAATGAATCTCAATTATCACGTGTTTCACTAATCCCTGATTCCTAAATCATATTCTTAACTCTCAATTCTACATATTCACGTCTCTTTACTCTTACTTCTCAAACCATAATTCCCAAATATGTTGGAGCCTGAGTCCTCACATCTGACGTTTAACGCGCGGTTACAGCCATATGACGGTTGGTCTCAGCCACATGCAGGTCGGATATAACACGGTCAAAGCCATACGTTTACAGACAACCAAACATCTCTCGCATGTGCCTTTGTAAAAGTCAGGACTCAATGGAGAAAACGAACCGAGTTGAGGTGAATGCAATTCAAATATTAAATTTGTTATGTAAAAACCGAGCCAAAAACGAGCCGAGCCGAGCCAGCTCGGTTAAAAACGAGCCGAGTCCGAGCCGAGATTTCAGGCTCGGTTTACAATCCGAGCCGAGCCGAGCCAGGCTCGGTTCGGCTCGTGAACACCCCTAGTATGCAGGGTAGTAGCAGGTGAGTCAAAGAACCTGTTGGGACTTCCCAGCTACTATAGTTGGTTGTATTAGACTATAATAGGTAAATTGCACTTGTAATGTATGGTTAGATTGCTTGTTCTGGATTGGACTATATTTGGTCTAAAAGGTTTTGTAGCATTTTCTTCTAATTGGTTATTTAGTGGTATGGATTGTATACTCTACATCAAAGGTTGGATTGTATGATATCCTTGGCTTCATTCGTGGTATGTTACAAAAAAATTAGGGACATGGTCAAATCAAAGGATCAAGTGTATTTACTATGATTACATGTATGTAATCAAACATATAGTCAACCGGTAGATTAAATTATGTGGTTTATAATAATTGAGTTGTGTGATTATAATTACTGATTGCATATATGTATATACTTCAACATGTTGATTACAAATGAATCACAATTGATATCATGTATATACTTCAACCGGTTGATTTCAAATGAATCACGATTGATATCGTGTATATATTTTCAACAGGTTGATTACAATTATGTGTATTATATGTATGTAATTCATATTTAACTACAAAAGCCCATAAGGGCGAACAATCTGATGTGCATTAAGTGGGAATCATCTGATGTGCAGGTAGCTTTCCCCCCTAACCAATAAGTTACATCTCATGTGTAGTGAATCCAATTACCATATGTGAATGTGTTAAATAATCAAATCAATGTTGTTCAATGTTGCATGAGCGGTTAGCATTATAAACTCAACCGTTGGGAGTTCCCCTTCAACTTTGACCAGTAAACCTGCAAAATGTCAAACCCAGACATTCATCGCTTGAACCACAGAGGCATAGCTGCAGAATTTCAAACCCATCAGTCTACTACGAACTAAATCATATATGGATACAACCATGTCAGCCGATCTTTCCCTATTTTAGTGGATTATAAGATTACGCTCTATCTACACATAATACACACTAGCATCTGAGGTTAATCTATTAAACACTCTCCAAATAAAAGTTGTTTTGAATGTGATTAATGGGTTGTTATGCATGATAATGGTGATTACATATATGTAATCAGTGTTGAATTGAATCCAACCATGTGTATTAAAATGTTGATTAGATATATCTAATAAATGTTTAATGTATCCTTAAAAGTCATAACATGTATCAATATACTTAATGTGACATTTCCAAACATTTAAACCTGAATTGCGATTGGATCTTGTTTATATTGAAATTTAAACTAATACTACTCTGATTTTTAATCATAAGTAAAATACTAATTACATATATGTAATCACATGTGCTTTATTATACATTCAAAATGTTACATCTTATGAACAACCAATAAAACACTAATTAATAGCTAAAAACATAATCTGTAAAATGTAATACACCATTAAACTGAAAATACTTTCTTGTTGAACACCATAAATGTCTATCATTTGATCAAATTGGTCCGTTCGATTTAGTAAATTACAATAATCTTCACAGTGGCTTCCATGTTGATCATATCTTACATTCCATTCTTCATCATGCATACTATCCGAATTCCTATCATTGTTCGAACAGTCCATTTCGACCAAAATTCTTCAGGATTCAAACACCCCTGTTCACAAAACACCTTCTGTTCTTGTATGGCGTTGTGTGAAACGCATCTCAGTCATAAAAAATTGACAAATTCGATCTAATTATGATGTGATTATCAATTATTAATCCATTTCCAACAAATATATGCTGAATCGATTCCCTTTAATAAGACGATTTTGAGTTTTTTTTTTCATTTTATTAATTTGTTCGAACGCACCAGACATTTGTGTGAAACGCATCTCAGTCATAAAAAATTGACAAATTTGATCTAATTATGATGCGATTGTCAATTATTAATCCATTTCCAACAAAATATACTGAATCGATTCCCTTTAATAAGACGATTTTGAGTTTTTTTCATTTTTATTTAATTTGTTCGAACACACCAGACATCCATTATATTTCAAAATTCGACTTCAATATGATTTTATTTTCGATATGAATATCAGAATCTGGATTTCAATTGATATGAATATCAATTGTATATGAACACTGATTCAAAAAATCAACAACTTAAACATTTTGATTTAGTGTAGGTCGACGTATTTAAGATTATTAATTACTGATATTTAAAAAAGGAATGAAATACATTAAAAACCAATTAATTAAATAATAAATTTGCAAAATTACAGTTATGTCCTTTTCTATTAAAATCAAACAAAAAATCTCTAAATTATTTGATTGGTTGTTGGTAGTTTTCTTGGTTTTCTTAAAAACTAGTGGTTTCTCATGAACTTTCCTCTATATATATATATATATATATATATATATATATATATATATATATATATATAGGGAATGGATCATATAAGAACCCTCCATAATTGAGAGAACTTAATAACTCTCATCCAATAGTTCAATTTTCCAAGATTTATTCTAATGGTGACAAGTGTCACTAATTGACTTTTAATACAAAAGGGCATTATAGTCTTTTGTGTTAATTACAAAAATCAGATTTAATACTAGAGTGACAAGTGTCACACTCTTAAAAAACCATCTATTTTCCTATTTTTTAAATTAAAGTTTCCCCCTTAATTTTTATACACTTATAACTTTTTTATACTACGTTATTTTTTTATAAAAATTACACCATTAAACTCGTCATATTTTTCTCGTTAATTTCATTATAGTCATGCCAAAAATTTTTTGGGTGTTCGTAATTACACTAACGTAAAAAACATAAGTACAATAATTTTTCTCTTTTTTCAAAAATTTTCCATCAATTTTTTTTTCTCTCATCTTAAATATATTTTACAAACTTATTTTTTATTATAAAATTTAGTTAATTAGATAAATTTATATCAAATAAGATAGAAAGTTAGATAATTGTAACGTAAAAAAAATAATAAGTTACAGCTCGTTACATCAGTGTAACGACTCGTTACATCAGTGTAATTATGAACACTTTGAAAAAATTCAGCTCATTACATCAGTGTAATTAGGAACACTTTGAAAAAATTCAGCTCGTTACATCGGTGTAATTACGAACACTTTGAAAAAATTTAGCTCGTTACATCAGTGTAATTTCGAAAACTTTAAAATTTTTTGACAAAAGTATACTTGAATTAAAGATAAAATGTGACAAATTTAATGGTGTAATTTTTTTAAAAATAATAATGTATATAAAAGTTATGAAGGTTTAAAAAATTGGGGGGTAAACTTTTATTTTAAAAATCAAATCAAGTACACCACATAAATCTCCAAAATACCCTTAAAGAAATCTCCACCACTCATTTTCCCAAATTTAATATGGACCACATATTTCAAATTTATTAAATTAGACAACCAATCAAATTGGGTTTATGAGTTACCTCAATTACCATGGGTTCTTATTTACTCCTTACCCTATATATATATATATATATAGGGAAAGGTTCCAATGGTAACCCACTCCAAGTGTGGTAATCTATTAACTCATTTTCATTGGTTGTTAAAATAAAGCCTTTTGAAATGAGTGGTCCATATTCAATCTGAAAAAAGTCAAAAAAACATGTGAATGATATTTGTTTAAGGGTGTTTTTGACATTTGGTGGTGTGTACTTGATTCCTTTTTTAAAAAAAGTTTACCCCCCAATTTTTTAAACACTCATAACTTTTATATACATTATTATTTTTTTATAAAAATTTCACCATTAAATTTGTCACTTTTTTATCTTTAATTCAAGTATAATTTTTTCAATTTTTTTTAAAATTTTCGTAATTTGCACTGATGCAGCGACATTTTACACTGATGCAACTACGTTTTACACTGACGTAATGAAATGCATTTTTTACACTGATTTGACATTTGGTGGGGTGTACTTGATTTCTTTTTTAAAAAAAGTTTACCCCCAATTTTTTAAACACTCGTAACTTTTATATACATTATTATTTTTTATAAAAATTTCACCATTAAATTTGTCACTTTTTTATCTTTAATTCAAGTATAATTTTGTCAATTTTTTTTAAAATTTTCGTAATTTGCACTTATGCAGCGACGTTTTACACTGATGCAACGACGTTTTACACTGATGCAACGACATTTTGCACTGACGTAACGAAATGCGTTTTTTTTACATTGATGTAATCACAATGATGTAACGAGCTGAATTTTTACAAAGTTTTCGTAATTACACTGGTGTTCCTAATTTTTTAAAATATTAATGAACTAATTTTTGTAATAAAAAATAATTTGTAACAAGATGGAAAGATTTTACGTTGGTGTAATTGCAAACACTTGAAAAAATGAGAGAAATTACGAACACTCAAAAAAACATGTTAAACGAGATTTTGAAACATTTTAAACGAAAAAATGAGATAAAATTACGAACGCTCGAAAAAACATGTTAAACGAAAAAATGAGAGAAACGAGATTTTGAAACATTTTAAACGAAAAAATGAGATAAAATTACGAACGCTCGGAAAAACATGTTAAACGAAAAAATGAGAGAAAATTACGAACGCTCGAAAACATTTTAAAGATGTGAAGATTTTGAAAAAATGAGAGAAAATTATTATATTTATTGTTCGTTACGTTGGTGTAATTACGAACGCTCGAAAATTCAAAAAAAATTTGGCATGACTATTATGGAATTAACGACAAAAATATAACGAGTTTAATGATGTAATTTTTATAAAAAAATAACATAGTACAAAAAAGTTATAATTGTATAAAAATCAAGGGAGAAACTTTGATTTAAAAAAAATGAATATATTTTTATGATGTGGGTGAATCTGATTGGCTTAAATGAGTTAATAAAAGTTCATAATACCCTTATTAAAGCAAAAGGGAATCTATGATGTGGGTGAATCTGATTAGCTTAAATGGGTTAATAGGTTACCACAAATATGGTGGGTTCTTATTTGAACCAAATCCTATATATATATATATATATATATATATATATATATATATATATATATATATATAGGGTATGGTTAAAATGAAAACACATCTCAATGAGAAAACCGCGAAAACCATGCAAAAATTACGTATTTTTTTAAAATTTTTTACATGTTTGTAACACTATTGGACACATTTTTATAAAAAAAAAATCAAAAAAGTGCCGACCAATATTTTTATAAAAAATATTTTATAAACCCACGTAAAACCTACGTAACAAAACGTAAAAAAAAATTACGTTTTGTTACGTAGGTTTTACGTGGGTTTATAAAATATTTTTTTAAAAAATATTTGGTTGGCGCTTTTTTAATTTTTTTTATAAAAATGTGTCCAATAGTGTTACAAACATGTAAAAAAATTTCAAAAAAAAAATACGTTCTTTTTACGTGATTTTTGAATGGTTTTCGCGGTTTTCTCATTGATATGTGGTTTTCATTTTATCTTTTCCCTATATATATATATATATATATATATATATAGGGGAAGGATCAAATGTTAACCCTTCCTTATAATGTTAACCGCTTAACCATAGCGTTTATATATATAGGGCATGGAATTTTTTATAACTCATCAAATATGAGATAACTCATTAACTCAATCTCATTCAATCTAAATTTAAATCCAATGGTTGATATCACTTAAGAATAAAAAAAATACAATATATTACTTTTCAAGTACAAAAGGGTAGTATTATCAAATTGTATCTCTCTCTCTTTCAAAAGATTCCTAATATATTTTAATTTTTTATATAAAGTTACCCCCTCTTTTTTTAAACATTTATAACTATTTATACTATATTTTTTTTTTAAAAAAATGGCACCCTTATACTCGTCTCATTTTTCTCTTTAATTCCGTTATAATCTCGACTATTATTTTATTTTTTAGATGTCCTGTATTTACATCATTGTAATAAGCTTAAGGATAACAAATTTATTTGAAATCTTTTCTAACAATGTTAATTACAGTAATGTAATTTGCATTGATGTAATTTACAGTAATGTAACACATTTTTTATTCAATTTAATGTGATGTAACACATTTAATTCCGTTACAGTCTCAACTATTTTTTTTTTATTTTTTTGTATGCTATGTATTTAAATCATTGTAACGAGTTTAAAGATAACAAATTTATTTGAAATTTTTTTCTAACAATGGTAAATTACAGTGATGTAATTTACATTGATATAATTTACAGTGAAGTAACATATTTTTTTCCATAAATGTAACTTTTTATTTGCAGTGATATAATTTTTATATTTAATTCCGTTTTAATCTAAACTAATTTTTTAGTTCTTTTTCCAAATATCCTACTTTACATTGATGTAACGAACATAAACGTAACACATTATTTTAATTTTATAGTATAATGGTGCCATTTTTAAAAAAAAACTAATATAGTATAAAAAAGTTATGAGGAAAAACCAAGTTCAAACAAGAAGAGGCGAAGAGCGAAACCAACAATGGTACTATTCATAATCTTGTTACTATATTATTTATAAAAATATAAAGTTTTGATTAAGTTTGCAGTGTTGTAACATATTTATTTAAGTTCTTACTTTTTTTTACTTTTAACTTACAATGGTGTAACCAATTTATTAAAGTTGTTCAATTTATACGTTCGTACATACAAACTTACATTATTGTAATATAACTATTAGGATACCAACAATAGTATTATCCATAATATCGCTACTATTTTAATTTTACTTACATTATTGTAATTATAATACAATATTAACATCTTAAAAAGTTCACCACAAAAATAATTAATACATTTAAAATCATGACCTAAAAAAGGAAAAACATTTGCAAGAAAAATATCGTTTAAAAAAGCATTTTACATGAATGTAAAGGAACAAATAAAAAATTATTTACATAAAAAATAAAAAAATACATTATTTACGTCATTGTAACCCTCCTAAAAAGAAGAAACAACAAATTTTGAAATTAAAAAAAATACCTAATTTATATCACTGTAACCCTTATAGAAAAATAAAAAATACACTATTAAAAATACATTAAGTTCATTGATTGTAAAAAAAGACAATATTAAAAATACTCAGTTGTAAAATACGTCTTCTACATAGATGTGGTGATTTTAGAGAGAAAATATGAAAACTTAATTATTTTTTAAATCTAATTTTTTATATAAAGTTTACCTCCTCTTTTTTTAAACATTCATAACTTTTTTATACTATATTATTTTTAAAAAAATTGCACCATTATACTCGTCTCATTTTTCTCATTGTAACGAACTTAAAGATAACAAATTAAGTTGAAATTTATTCTAACAATGGTAAATTGCAGTAATGTTATTAACGTTGATGTAATTTACAGTGATGTAACACATTATTTACCGAGATGTAACTTATTATTTTTAGTAATGTAATTTTTCTCTTTAATTCCGTTTTAATCTAAATTAGTTTTTTAATATTTTTTCAATTATTCCGTTTTACATCGATGTAACAAACATAAACATAATACATTATTTCAATTTTTTTCCTAATAACAGTAAATTAAAGTAATGTAATACAAAATGAAGTAATATACGATGACATAATTAACAGTGATGTAACGAACATAAACATAATACATTATATTTAGGCTCGTTACAAGTAGGGGTGAGCAAAAAGCCAACAAAACTGAACCACCGAACCGGAACCAAATTAACCGAAAAGACTGAACCGGAATCGAATTAACCGAAAAAAACCCGAACCGAACCGAACCGATTTTTAATCTTGTTTAAAAATTTATTTATGTAGTTGGTGTTCGATAAATTAATTTATGAATTATTCATTGTTAAACATGTTTGTATTTTCAATATTGGGTGTGAGAGAGAACAAAAAAACAACAACAACAAAAAAACCAAAAACCGAACTGAAACCGAAAAAACTGAAACCAAATGGTTCATAATAACTAAAAACCGACTATGTCGGTTTCGATTTCGGTATTTGCCAAAAATTGAACCGTACCGAGCACACCCATAGTTACAATGATGTAAATTCGGAACATCTAAAAAAATTAAAAAAAAAACTAGACGAGACTATAACGGAATTAAAGAGAAAATTGAGACGAGTATAATGGTGCAATTTTTTAAAAAAAATAATATAGTATAAATAAGTTATTAATGTTTAAAACATGAGGGGGTAAACTTTATTTAAAAAATTAGATTTATTAAAATATATTAGACTTGTCACCACCATATTAAATCTAGCTTTTTAAGTGGTTACAAAATGACTATCATACCCTTTTTAATTATTTAATAAAATGCTTATGTGTAAAGAGCTTATTGGTTTAAATGTGTTATTTGGTTGTATCGAAAGATAAGGGTTATTTTTTTAACCTCTTCCTATAGTCATATACTCATATAGATGTATCATGTATATCTTGCACACATGTTTTCTTCTTTATTCGTTGGCCCAATCTAGAGAAAAGTTCGGCCAATAGCCCAATATATTCGACTTCTGCGATGATCAGTTGTATTCTCGGCCCAACTATATGTTTTTTTCTTAGTCGAATCAAAAGATTCAAAACCTCAAGGCTGTAGCCTTTTTTTTGAACGATCAAACTTACTTTCACCTAAATTACACCCTTGTATAGGATTGAACTCATAACCTCTCATTCTAAGAGGCAAGCCTATACCAAGTGGGCTAGTCCCACATTGACGCATGTTTTTTATTTACTTTCTTATTCTCACAAGTCATAACCATTTGAATGAATATTTATTTAGGTTGTAATTATAAAGCATAAAATATTTTAAAATTTGAACCGTTAACTATTAACTATTAATATCTGTTTATATCCTTTGAAAGAGTTTTGCTTCTTTTTTTTTTTTTCATCTTAAACCTAAATCTAACAAAATAGGTGAGTTAGGTTAAATCAGAACGGGTTTGAGTCAGAATGAGTGTGCGTCAGGATGAGTTTAAACAAAATCAGTTTAGGTCGAAATGAGTTGTTTTTGAAAAAAAAACATTAATTTAGTTAAAGTTAAAATGAGTTGTAAGTAAACAAATATTTATTTGCATAATATTTTGTAATTTTATTATCAAACATATTATTGATAATTATTACATGTTTGAATCTATTTTATTTTCATAGTTTTTAGGTTACTCACAATGATCCGCATTGTGTGTAGGACTTAAGGTGTTACCCTTCTTGATCCGTTTCAAGTTATGATACTACTCATTTACAATAATTATTCACCCAAATCAACTCACTTATATTATTTTAGTCGATTGTCAAGTCTGTTTAAACCTATAAAATATCTCAAAAAAAGGAAAAAAAAAAGAAAAAAAAAAGACAATATGATTAAAACATTGAAGCATTCACAGCATAACCAATACGCAACAAATCGTATATAAAATACTAGTGAAATCTACCTATACTAATAAATAAAAGTTTTTGATGCCACATGGCATGATTTTAGAGCATCTCCACATTCATTTCCCGCTTCTCTCTCCTATTAAATATATCTAACATTAAATAATAATATTAAATATTAAATATACTTTTTATGCATTTTTAAAATAAAAAAGGTGTTTTAATACATGAAAATATATTAATATTAAAAACACTTTTTTTTTGAAAAAAAAAAAGTTATTATAAATTATAAAATTTTTAAAAATAATTATTTGAACACAATGTTTAAGAAAAAACGACCTATTAAAAAAGTTGTTTAAAGAAATAATAATATTAAATATTACGAAATTGTAATCCTATTTTATATTAAAAATCATCTTATATTTTTAAAATTTTCATTGATAATTATTCATTATATATTTTTTATTTAATCCATGTAATACATGGGAACTAACCTAGTTACTAATATAATTAAGAACGATATCAATCTATTCAACACTTGCACCAAAGTCAAAAGTAGATTGCACACCTCGTAATCTTGATCTAAAGTAAGAGAAATAAGTTGGTTTGGTTCAACAAATGTTGTATTATGGGTTGAAATGAGAAGAACCATAACATAGAACGGGTTAAGACGTGTAGCCCCTTAGCACAACACTGGTCATTATTAGTAACTTAAAAACTAGTTAAATAGAATGGAATCAAATGGATAAAAATTATTAATAATATGTTTGATGAAAAATCACTAAAGATTATTTAAATAAACTATTTGATTAGTTACAACTCATTTTAACTTCAACTAAATTGAAGTTTTTTTTATAAACGACCCATGAAGACCCAAACTGATTTTGACCCGTTACTTACAGTGATGTAGTATCTTAAACAAAAAAATTCACAAAAACATATACATGTAAAATAAAAATTTTGAAAAAAAAAAGATTTGGATCGATCTTGAAGGAACTATTTAGGATAATACAATAAGAGTAGGTTATTATTTGATGCAGAACTATACACACACAGAGAGAGACGAGGATTCCTAAAAAAACCTTTATTTTTTAGAAAAAAACCAAAAAAAATAACCTCAATTATTATCAATTAAAATTTTATTCATTTTTATTTTTTTATATCTTTATAATATAAGGTAAAATATTTAAAAAAAAAGAAAAAAATTATGTATTTTTCATATAATTACACATATGTAACGTGTATATCATATAAACGAGTTACATATATGTAACTTTATGCGTTATATACGAAACTTTTTGAGTTACATATTACGTATCTACGTGATATACACATCTTTATTAAAAAAAATTTCTTATAGCATATCTAACCTTATAACTAATAATTATGAAAAAAAATCTAAAAATATATTGGATAATACGAGTTTTCTTAGTTTTTTTTTCAAAATAAGGAGTTTTCTTATAAACATTTTTGTATATATATATATATATATATATATGTTTGTGTGTGTATGTATGTATGTCTGTCTGTCTAAAACCAACTTAATTAAGTAGTAACTAAAAAGAGCATCTTTGGCAACAACAAGGACGCGAAAGATTGTATGTATATATGTATTTCACATTGTAAATAAATTAAAGGGTACGTAGGTATGATACCCAAACTCTACAAAGACATAGCAAGAGTTTTAACACTTTGTAACATGTTCGTTGTTCATATCAAGTGTCTTTACATATCATTGGAGTTTAGCAAATGTAATGAAAGCAACACATGTCAAACTAAATGTAAAGGCATTTCTTGTTTTTATGATGTTGACTTCATGCATACATGATACGGTGAGTTGTCGCGAACGGTAGAAAATGACTTTATTTATTATCAAAATATAAAAATTTAACACAAATTAAACTACAATATATGTCTAAATTAAATATCATTTAATTTGACTCTTAATTATATTTATTTATTAACACAATGTTAGCTTTGTAACATGCCTTTGGTTCTTATCAAGTGTCTTTAAAGTTTAAACCATTACCATTGATCACCTTGACGGTCAATTGGCCAAAAGTAAATTAAAATTTTTTTTTAAAATCACTTTAATCTTGTGGCCGGATTCATGTAGCGACATTAGGTGGGGCATATGCCTGAGCTCACCCAAGGAGGAACCTTACAACTGGATAAACCTCCTAACCTTGAGGCAGCAAATATGTTTCGGTCCAGATTCAAACCCAAACCTCTCTTAGACAAATCAAGAGGCTAGCAGCTAGCTACCATTATGCTACAAGCCCTTTACGATTGGTTCTATAAATATCTTCTAATTTTGCATTTTCTACATGGACCATTTGTTTTTTAAATTATTATTGAGTCTTGGAGATATAGATTATTCCAATATTAATACAATGAAAACTTTATGTTTTTATAATCCACGTCAAGTTCCTATCAGTAAAAATCTTCAAAACTCACAAGGTAATAAGAAGTAGTATGTTCTTAAAAATACATTTTTAATATAAACATGTTATATATTTAGTGAAAGTTGCATTCTTGGCAAAAATCAAAAACAAAAAAGTAACATTATATTAATGAGCAAGAAAATTATATGAGCAGCTCTGAAAGAAAATCAAGAAAAGCTCGGTGAGAAGAATGCGGAATAATGAAAAGGGGCTGTAAACGATTTAATGAAAATGTTACGGGAAAGCATATCGTTAATGAAGAAGTGGAATGAACTAAAAAGAAGTTGAGAGTAAAACACGTTAAATTTATTTGCAGCAAGTTTAATAACTCTCTAATATTTAAAGAATTTATGTTGAGTAAATTCCTGAAATAGTCCTTATGGTTTTGCAAGTTTTATAAATTACCTATATGGTCCTAGACTTTAAACATTTTTAATACATATAGTCCTTATATGAGGGTAATTTGGTGGCAAAAGAAATATTAGTGTTGCAAATGTCTAAAGTTTGGGAACATGTGAGTAATTTATAAAACCTAAGGACTAAAAGAGAAACAGTAGCAAACAATAAGGACCATTTCAATAACTTAGTTTATGTTTAAACACAAAAATGAGAATTTACAAGTGCATGTTGACAAACACGTTCTTGTTTTGAATGTGAAATGGACGATGATAAAAGTTGTGATTATATGAAAAGATGAAGTAAATAAAGGGACTAATCAAACTCATTCATACGTGAAAATAAATGAATTAGTTTTTTTATTAAAAATTAAATTAAGATAATTGTTAATATATTTACTTGTTATCGGATTTTAGCTAATGTCTTTTTCTCACTAATAATAATAAAAGAAACATATTTCACTTAAGGACTTGAGGTTATATTTGCAATGACGTTTTATTGTTTTGGATGATGCTAGAATTAGGAAGTCGGCAATGACATTTCTTCTTGTTTTTACGATGTTGACCGGGTGCCAAGATACGGTGATTTGTCACGAACAGAAAATACACTACTACAAAATTAACTTAATACAACCTTTATATTAAAAAAATGTTGCATTATCTGAAGTTACGTTATATCTAATGCAACTTTTTGTTGCATTATACAATAAAAAGATTACATTAAGCTAATGTAACGTCAACTAATACAACAAAATTGCAACATTTTGTGACAAAAAATGTTGCATTAAGCTGATTTTGTTTTTTACAAGTGGCAGGAGCGAAGGTTATATAAGGCTGGGTGGCGACCGCCTCCTCACTTTTTTCGTCCGTATTTTTAATTTTTCGGTCAAAATGTTATTTTTAGTTAAAACAAAAAATAGTGGTTTCGATGTTTGAAAAAATTAACATGTATTCTATGTCTCATAAATTTTCGTCCCCTCTCCATAACGCTCAAGCTTTGTCACTGACAAGTGCTATGCTTTCTCTGTGGTGCTAGTGGTGGCGGCCGCGGTTGACGAATAAAAAGAAAAATAAAAAGAAAAGAGATGTGGTTGTGGGCTGAAGATATAACGATGACAAGGTGGGAGTTGGGGTATTAAGTAGGTATTAGTATATAGTTGGGATATAATGGTTATTTTTGCAAAAAAAATTGTATTATTTCTTATGATCTAAGAAATATTGTTTTTTAATAATTAAAACTGAATACTAAATAATAAAAATTGCGTTTGCCGGGAGTCGAACCCGGGTCTATTGCTTGGAAGGCAATTATCCTAACCGTTGGACTACAAACGCTCGATTTGCAATTGCGTTTGTATTTAAAAAATTATTCGTATTTGTTTGTGACGTAACGCAAATCTTTTTAACGATAGTGTTTTTAATGCATGTATCCAGAAAAAAACAAAGAAAGAACAAGAATATGATGCCTTTCTACGACGATAAGAAACTTTATTTTATATTTGTTAGGTTGATGCAAGAGCACCGTTCATATAATAAGATAAGTATTTTTATTAATTTAATATTTCAGATTACATTACAATTTCAAACAAAACTGAATGTTCAAACACTTTCAATGAAAATAGAATTACAATGAAAACCAAAAGATTAAAACAATAACAGAAAAAGAAAAGGTGTTGGCTGAGGATTTCTGTTCAACAGATGTCCCTTAAAACAGATTTCAGGCCACCAATGTGAATCTCGTCTGTCTCTCAGGGTACAACAACCGAAGCAGTATGTACTGCTGAAATTAACCTAAAACCCGAAACTTTACCTGAATCAAGAGTGTTTAACACAAGGAATAGATCGTTGTAGGTTGTTGAGAACTCAACAAAGTATCTTCTTGTGTTATGAACTTGTGTTTGTGTGTTTCAAATGGTGTAGAGATTTTCTCAACTTAGCAAAGAAAACAAGATAACAAATGTCTCTATTTATACATGTATCATATGGCATTCCAAAGGTTGCCATTATGTCAATTAACAAGCATATTCATGGTTTGGTTAATAACCAATTCATGACAAATGAATTGGCCATCATGTTCATTAACAAACCAATTCATGACTTAGTTAATAACCAATTCATGACAAATGAATCGGCCATCATCTCCATTAACAAACCAATTCAATTTTTATTCTAACACTTTACACAACACAATTTCGAGTATCGATATATCATTCATCATAGCTACGTTTTGGACCCGATTATGTTCGTTACAATTTTTTCACGTCATAGAACAAAAACGTAATATGTACTAATCATATTCGTAACATATACGAATAACTATCATGGTCCAAAATTAATACTAAAACATATATATTATTAAAATGCCAACAGTTAGAACATAAAAGAGAATAAAACTCCTAGTTTATAAAAATTTATTTATATTTTTTCTTAATATTAACAAATATATATATATATATGTATATAGATATATACAGTGGCGGAGCTTGAAAAAAAGCTCGGAGGGGGCCGAAGGATTTTTAGGAAGAAAACGGAGGGGGCCAAAGGATTTTTAGGAAGAAAACGGAGGAGGCCAAGGGATTTTTAGGAAGGAAACGAGAGGAACCGAGGGATTTTTCGACGAAATACTACTAAATCGACTCTTCTGGCCGGAAAAACAGGGGGGCCGGGGCCCCCTCGGGCCCTCAATAAGAACCGCCCGTGGATATATATATATATATATATATATAGAGAGAGAGAGAGAGAGGGAGGGAATGCATGACCTTAAATATCATATTATTAACATATTTTGAGAACTTTAGTTGTAAACATGCATATTGACAAAAGAAATTTCTGGATTGCTGTCCTCTCCATCTAAGCATTTATTAAGCCCACAAACAAAAATATGAAATTTTGATCTAAAGTTAGTGTCATAAAGCAGACAAAATTGATTATAATATATACACAAACGCGGGAGAAGGGTAATAGGGGCCGGGGACGAACACCCCTCTTTTTTTCATCCGCAGTGTTAATTTTTTTGATCAAAAGGTTATTTTTTGTTTTAATTATTGATTTCGCCCCCTTCTTTCAAAAAATTAAATACATTGTGGTTCTCGTAAATTTCCGCCCCTTCTAAAACATTTAAGCTCCGCTATTGTATGTGTGTGTATATATTGATAGTATTCGTAAAACTATATATGAAATGTAATCTTATGTTAATTTTAAATGTATTGAATGCATTTTTAATATTATGCAGTTATTTAAACAACTACATTATATTTTTATTATTTATTTACTAAACACATGCATAGAACATATGAATTAAACTATACAAAAAGTTTATCTTACGTTTATTTTAAATGTATCGAATACATCGTTTTCTAGGTGCACATCTATATATATATATATATATATATATACTATAAATAAAGGTTTTTAAGAGATACGTGTCAGCTATTTAGGCAATCTAAAAGTTCGTTTTTACGCCTATCTCTCCTATTAAATATTTGTAAGATAATTCTATTATATGTATATAATTCTAACCTTACCTATATTGAATAGTAATTATTATTTTTAATTTAGTAAATAATACGATTACAATATAATTTAAGTTTTTTAAATTTTTATAAATTAAAAACTATATTTAAAAAATATATGATATGTTATATAAAATAAATAATTTTAAAGTTCATTTATTTAACATGTGTAATACACATGTTTTTAACCTAGTTTATATATAAGATGTTTATGAAATACTTGGTGTAAGAAATATTTTTTACTAGCAAATTAGTAAAATGTTATGTTATTAATCAGAATTGACTTAACTAAGAGCAATCAATTTATAAAAATATACCTCATAGTTAATGTTATCAAGAACTAATGAAATTATATTATTAAAAAAATATCATCCTAACATCTTTTTCTTCAATTAATATCAAAACTAGTACTTCAAAAATGATTCTTATACACAGACAAAACCATATCACGTACGATGTTGGTTTATTTTAAAAAATATATATAATACCAGTAATTATAAATCCCAGACAAATTAAATTTAATTTGTATAGATTGTTAAATTTTTTAGTACCCTTAGTGCTTTAAACTGATTATAATAATGCTTTAAAATAATAATGTTTTCTTCTAGTGGTAAAATGGATGTATGAGGAAAGTGATATGAGACCCAAGTATTGGGTTCGATCCTTGATACCACCCGGTTTTACCAGCCTTCCACCGTCATGTCTTTGGGCAGATGCTTGGGTCGGGTTTTCCCCGGAAATTGGTGGCTAGTGAGCTAGGGCTCCGTCTGTCTGAACTAGTGGTCAAATTGGGCATCCTTTAGTCATTAGAGGTCTTGTACCAAATACCCGGCAGCTGATTAGTTGATCGTTCAGAAAATAAATAAATCTTTGTATTCTTTTTTCTTGGAAAATAAGTCCAGAGGTTGGATGATGACAAAACCATTGTAAAAGCACCTATGGGGTACAAGAGGAATCATAGGTTACAAAGATCCTTAATTCGGTTCGCATATAAAGACATACATCTCTCATCATTCAATAAAGCCAAAACCTCAATTAAAACTATACACATTTCTCTTAAAAAGGTAAATTATGGAATATATAAATAGATGGTAGATTAAAAAAAATAGTGAGAATATAAGTAAGGGTTCGTATAATCGTATTTTAATGTTATCCTCTTGACTTATATATGATAGGTCTTGAGTTCAAATATGAACCGAGACATATTTATTGAGCGACGTTTTGGGAATTTACCTAGTTGTCGGATTCCTCCTTGAGTGAGCTCCAATAACGACAAATCCGAAGGATGGTTTCTTGGGTGTCATTGTATCAGATCATTCAGAAAAAAATATAATAATTACATTTTAAGTTTGATCAACGGATTAATTAATTCATTGGGTATTGTATCTGCTTTGCAATAATGTTCAAAAATGTGTGATATAATATGTGTTACAATAATGTTCAAAAAAATAATAATATTTGACTTTATCTTGACAAATTTATTTGGGTTAATTGTTTAAAAATAGGTTATTATATGTTCACAATCATACACACGATTGTCACTCGAAATGTTAAATTATATATATAACACAAAAAAATAAACGTACGTAAGCATGCGCGAGTTGTTTGATTTGTTATCCACAGCTACTTGTCATTGCCGGCATATTTCAACTTCACATATTAAAGATTTTAAAAGGAGATCGATCGGGACAACAGTGATCATCTATATATATAGATTTTATAATAAAAACTCAAACCTTGCATGACGGAGGTTCGACCGCACCGGACCTAATTTTTAAGAGACCCGGAATTTGTTTTTTAATATATATATTATAAAATTGTTTTTAATAACATAATTTTAATACGTATAAAACATGATTTTATTACAATAATTTTGTTTTATTATATTTATTGACTACTTTTTATCATAATTATCATCGATTTATGAATTGTTTATATGTATAGGGTCCAATTTAATAGTCGTCCGTAAGGTTGTAAATGAACCGAATGTTAAGTGAACAGTTCATGAAGCGTTTGTCCGAAAGCTCGTTTATGTTCGTTCGTTTATCAAATGAATGAACATGAACAGATATTGTGTTCGTGAACGTTCGGTAAGGTGTTTTTTTACGTTCGTTTACGTTCGTTTACGTTCGTTTACGTTCGTTTATGTTCATATATTATATTTATTCATTAAATATGTCATATATAGATAATTTTTTTATTTTTAATTTAATACCATTATTTAAGCTTGAATATAGTCATTTGTAATTTATATCTTGTTAAAAACATATAAATTTGAAACTAATGTTTTTGAAGCATTAGTTTACGATAATTTCAATTACTATTATTACTTTTAACTAGTGTTGTAAAATTGGCCTAGCGTAGGCTCTAGGCGCCCTCCAACCGTGTCGATTTGGCTCTATGCGGCTTTTTTTTACTTTTTTCTGGTAAAAAGGACACGTATCCATGATTATTCGAGATGTTTCTCAACCCAAAATCCTTAACATGTCTGTAAAACATCGAATCCAACATCTGAAATATCGAATCCAGCCATTAAACATCGAAATCCATCTCTAAACTTTGAACTCAGTGTTTAAGTTTGAACTTTGAAGTACTTGATTTAGTATGTTTAAATTTATTTTTTAAATTATTTGAAGTATTATATTGAATTATTGATATTGATGTGTGTGTATATAATATATATTTGTAAAATTATATATAAAAATTCTAATCCGCCTAACGACGATTAATCACTAAGCGGTAACTCGCCACCGGGCTAGCGTCTAGCGACTTATAAAACTATGCTTTTAAGTTTAGCTTTGTTTTATGATAATTATTTTTTATTTTTATATAAAGCGTTTAGTTTTATATAAATGGGTATCTCTAATGCTTGAGATTAACAACGTTGATTTTTATTGTTTAAGTAACATGTGTTCGTTTGCGTTCGTAAACCGTTCATGAACAAGTTCAATTCCTTAATGACCGGAGACGAACAAAAATTTTCATCCAGTTAGCGTTCATGAACCGTTCGTGAACAAGTTAAAAGTTAAAAGAACAAACACGAACAATGGCTCATTCGTATTCATTCAGTTCGTTTACAGCCCTACTCGTCGGAGACGGGCCCTGCTATATGTATATGTGTATGCATAGGTTGGTGTGTCATGTGTGTGTATGTATATATGTATGTGTATATATAGTTTATCTGCCAGTTCTTAGAAAGTATCATAGTATCCCACAAGAAAGTTTGAATCTTTTTAAAAAGATATTGAAAACCAAATTGTGATTTCAATAAAAAAAAATTCCAAATGGCATCAGCAGTTTCTATTCTAGGTAATCCGGGTACCGGATCAGTGATCATCTACAATGCCCGGAGCTGTCGTCGAGACTTTCTCACGATAACAGCCCGGGTTGTAGCACCAAAGAAACCAAACTTGCCTGAATTATCAATCAAAGGCATTCCTCACACTGATCTACGCGTTCGCGAGATCGTTCAAAGACAGTTGAAAACCCGACCCGATGATCATTCAGTTTGCAGAAAACCCGAGTTCCATCCTGAGTTTCTTGAAGAAGCATATGATAGATGCAAAGAGATTTGTGAAGAATATGCCAAGACTTTCTATCTAGGTTCATGTTCATGATTTGCACTAATTAAACAGGCCCAAAATCCCATGACCCGCGTATGCGGGAGCCTCGTGCACCGGGGTTTGCCCGAAAAATTTCCTAAAATGGAAAGTTTTTATTAGTTTTGGTAATGATTAATGAATTTGTTTTGAAAATTTGACAGGAACAAGATTAATGACAGAAGAAAAACAGAAGGCAATATGGGCTATATATGGTAAGTACTACATATGTACCAAGATTTAATCTATATATCATAAATTTTGACATATATATGAACATATGGGTGTGTTATAATATGTTATAAGATCAAAAACACATTAGTTAATAACTAATTACTTGATTTACATACAGTTTGGTGCAGAAGAACCGATGAACTCGTTGATGGCCCAAACGCAATCCACATGAGTTCGTCGGTTCTTGACAGATGGGAAGAAAGACTCCATGATCTCTTCAATGGCCGGCCGTTTGACATGCTCGATGCCGCGCTAACACACACCGTTCATAAGTTCCCACTAGACATTAAGGTACCTTAATTTTTTAGTTACTTTTACATATATAAATTTTGTTAAGTTTGGGTGTCTAAAAAGTTCGTTTTC
This sequence comes from Mikania micrantha, assembly GCA_009363875.1. NCBI lineage: Eukaryota > Viridiplantae > Streptophyta > Magnoliopsida > Asterales > Asteraceae > Mikania > Mikania micrantha. The sequence goes on along the minus strand of CM018687.1, from coordinate 56,546,857 downwards.
ATACTTGTTAAAGTACATTTAGATTGATGTGACTTTTTCATGATTTCCAAACATATCGTAGCGAATTTTTTTATCTATGTTTTGATTTTTAAAAAGAAATTACTTTTTGGGTCATATGATCGATTATTCGTGCATGCTAAAAATAGTTAGCATTTTGGGTTTGCAGCCGTTTAGAGACATGATTGAAGGCATGAGAATGGACATTAAAAAAAGTAGATATGAAAACTTTCAAGAACTTTACCAGTATTGTTACTATGTTGCTGGAACCGTTGGTCTGATGAGTGTTCCGGTCATGGGCATTGCACCCGAGTCATCATACGATGCACCAAACATCTATAACTCGGCCCTTAGTCTTGGCATCGGAAACCAGCTCACGAATATCCTTCGAGATGTGGGAGAAGAGTAAGTTTTCCCATCTAAATTGGTTCATTGTTATTCAGTTTTGACCTGTTACCTGACCCAACCGTGCTTGTTTCTTTCAGTGCATTAAGAGGTAGGATTTATCTACCTCAAGATGAGCTAGCACAGTTTGGGCTATGTGATGAGGATGTTTACTCAAGAAGGATAACTGATAACTGGAGAGAATTCATGAAAGGACAGATCAAACGGGCTCGATTTTACTTCAACCAGGCCGAAGAAGGAGCATCTAAGCTTGCCAAAGATAGTCGTTGGCCGGTATGTTCATGTCTGAATTCCAAGTGTTGGAAAAATTCGTCAATAAACACCTGGAAATCTATCGTATCGTGTATTAAATCACTATTCAAAATCAATATTTCTACCTTTTCGAGTTCAAGAAATTTGATCTTGGGATAATCCAATTGAGAGAATTTTGATATGAATTTTGATTGATTGTTCTTCTGCGAATTCATTTTTCTGTTAAACACCAACTAACCGCAAGGCGGTTATTGGCGGTTGGTTTTGACGGGTAAATTCGCAGGTCAAATCTCAGTTGGTTTGGGCTATGTGATGTGGATGTTCATTTTTCTACCCCTTGGACCCCGCTAGGGGCACGGCCTCCTTGACCACCCCGTGTTTGGTCAGGAGCTCATAAATATTAAACGAGAGTGCACTCCGTACCTCCAACCCTTTAATATTCCTTTACATCTAATTACACTAAAATATACAACACCAAGTCTATATTTTCAATAAAAATTATAATAACACGCGTGCCTTAACTAACAGTTACGAGTGCTTCGTTGATTTCAGGTTTGGTCATCGTTGTTGTTATACCGCAACATATTGGATGCGATTGAGGAGAACGATTATGATAACATGACCAAGAGAGCTTATGTTGGCAAGACTAAGAAACTTCTTATGTTACCTTTATCTTACACAAGATCTGTGTCAACCAGTTTTGCTTTTTAGACAGATTTATGGAGTGCAAAATATGTGTTGAAATGATGCAGATAGTATGTATGTTCATCTGTTAACTGTATATTACATTATTATAAAGATCTTATACATAATAAAGCCCTATTGAATTACATATTTGGTGCTTTAAAGTTTTCTTGTAGTTTGACTAGTTCCAATCGTGTCATGTTAACGGGTTAAATTGTTGAGTCAAAATGGGTCGTTTAACCCAAGTATTTAAGCGAGTCAAACGAGTTGAAGGATCGTAGACAGGTTGATACATTTGTTTGTGAGTTGTAATTCATGAGATGGCCATCTTGGTCATATAGATGTCTTGACACCCTTCTTTTCTTTTCTCATTTTCGATTGACTGTCTCGTTCCATTTTTGGTATAACTTCAAGCCTGGACCCGCTATACAATTTATTAGTAGAACCCCTGGGATACGACGCCCTGCTCCTTGAGTATCATGGGATTGAATACCCCGACCTCCCGAAGGCTCCCGAGAAAGCTATTTCAGCCTTCCGGGCACTTAAGGGCAATTCATACGTCCCTCATCGGTCTGAATCCCCACCCCCGCATAACGTCAAATTGTAAACGTGTTAAACATGTCATAAACATTATGACAAGTAGTATATAAGGTGGTGGGTTATATAAAAGTTAATAATTTCAATGAAGTTGTAAATGTGTTAAACTAGTAAGTATACATGTGTTGCGGCGATGTCGAAATGTATAATAATTGGAATTTATGTTCTTGAAGGAAACATATTATATTTGATTAAATTCATTTATGAACAAAATTCACATCAAAACATATACTAACTAAAAACATGCATAAAATGAACATGAAAACATATTTTATTTGACCTGAGTCACCTGATCGTTTCCGGAAAAAGTTTACATCAATATGTTGATCAAATCAAATTTATACCAACGAATAGAAACAATTAAACATGCAAGAAAATACTTTGTTTTAAGTTAAGGTATGAAAATGATAAATTCAAAACCTTAGAAACTTGAAAGGTCAAAATCTATCTATTATAATAAAGGAAAATATTTTTGCTTATGTGTCAATAACACAATCAATCTTTCATTAAATTTGACATGTGTCAACCCCACATTCAATTTAAATAATTATTGACATGTGTCAATTTATAATTAAAAACAACAAAACAAGTAGATTTTATTTTTATGTTAAATTAAACCAATCCTATTTTTCTGGTGACAAATTCAAGTTGTTATTCTTTTAACAGTTATTTGATTATTATTAAAATTATATATTAATAATATTTTGTTCAAAATCAAAGGAATATTGCATAAATACAAACATAACTTATGTAGAAAAGTTATATTTTAATTAAAATATAACTAATAAGATTTATTTTTACGTTAATTTCACAACTATGTTAGGTTTTGTAAAAAATTATTTTTTTATTTATTTTTTCAGAATATATTCAGTGCATTATGTGTTTAAAAATTTAAAATTCTTTAAATTTTAATTGTACTACGTTTTACATTAATAATTCTTATTTTTAATGTTTTATATTTTACTAACTTAATTAATTTATTTAATTTTTTTCTACAGTTTTAAATATAAACATCACTAATGACGTATAATATTAAACACTTCAAAATGCAATAAATCTTTCTTTGAATTGTAAAAAATTTAATGTCGTGTTAGTAGCAGAAAACTTTGATTTTGTTTATCAACCTTGACATCTCAAAAAAATGACTGAATTATAAGCATTCTATAATGGTTTAGATTGTTAAAGCAGATTTGTTATTTATGAATATTCTTCGTTACAATTCAATATTCTCATTTACGTTAATAGGTAGAAATGTTAACGTTTCTACCAACAAAGACAATGTTTTATTTATATTTAAATTGAGTGGTCAAAATTATCATAGCACGAGAAATTTTTTATCCAAACATGGTTCTACACCTAAATTCTCTAAATTATACATATATGATATTTAGAACAAAGTGGTAATTTACAATCCGTTTGTAGGTATGTATCCGGCATTAAAATTAATTTATTTTTATATTTTTATATATTATTAAATACATTCCTATAATCACTTTTATCACTGTCTGATAAGAAAATTTTGTTAAATTTCAAATAAAACATTTACTCTCACATATCATTTGCAATATCAATAAACAAAAGTCAATACCAGCTGTTATCAAAAACATGTTTGTTATTAAAACAACCTGTTTTTTTCATGAAAAAATGTATGTTGTTTTATACAGAGTCAAAAAGCAGGAGTGGTCTGAAACTTTTAATTTTTGATAAAAATGGTAATGTTACTAACACAATGTCCAATGTGTTGCATACAATGAAGTTTTAAGGGATTTATAATTTGTATTTGTAATTATAAAATGTATTTGTATACAATAGATTGTGTAATTCATCATAAATATATTTTAGTTGCGTCATTTTTTTTACTCAGACCCGTGTAATACTCAGGTTTATAACCTAGTTGTTAAATATATATAAAAACATATAAAGTTGTGTATAGATAGAAAAACCATTATGTCTAACACATTACAATGTGAACATGACCTAATAAAAGTATTCACATAAAATACGTAAAAGAAGTAAAAGTAAAGAATTAGTTTTTGTTAAGCTAAAAAGAACGAAAATGATAAACTCGAAACTTTCAAAACTTTAGAAGAACAAAATAATTAATTATATAAAAGAAACGTATCAAATAAATCATATTTAAATAGAAAATCGTTAAGTGAATATACAACATGTCAGTAAGTGTCAGCATTTGGCAAGTGTGATAAATGACTTAAACAAAGAATAAACATGTTGACAAATCGACTTAATTGTTCAATAAAATCATTTGACAATGCCAAACACGTTTATCTTAAGTCTTAACACGATTCGTCTAATAAAGCTCATTTTTTATTGCATGTCAGAAATTATCATGATGGGCAAAAAAATCAATTACGGAATTGAGAGCCCAGACCAATAGATACAGACGGCTCCGGTTTATCAGATATATCAAAACCAAATCCAGAAAAACCAGAGCCACCATTGCCAGCCCAAAACCAAAACCAAACAAAAATCGGTTAAAACCAAACCTAATTAAAACCAGTTCTTGACTTTGTTGACCGAAACCGGAACCGATTTGGGAATGGACCTCTAAATTCTCACCCATTACCTCTTCTAAATAAACTCACAAGATATATATGTAATCATCTAATTTAAAAGCTTTAAAATATTAAATGTCAAGCTATCAAACTTCAAAAGATTCATGATAACAAATTAATAGAGTATTCTTAACTAATATCAAAAAGAATTATAACAAAAAAACTAATAAAAGCATAAAAAGGAAAGACACCAACTACATGAGAAGCATTTTTAACGTCTTTCCTCTACAAACATAAGAAACAATAGAAAATGACCAAACTCATGTTTGTGCAGCAAATTCACTTCAGCATCACTGCCACATTTTCAAGATTCATATGTTCCCTTTCTATCTCAGTTATTTCCCATGAGCGGTTAGGCACATGCCGGTCGGACGAAAACTGCAAAGTCAGCATCATAGGAAATAATCCGGCGTCCTGCGTGTAACATCCGGCTCCCCCCTCCTTGGAGCTGGTTCAAACTGAGATTCAAAAGTTTGTTACAGTTGTGCCAAAATGATTATTCAAAAATCAATACTTCACCAGAAAATAATCAAATAAACCAAATGTTTATCCAAATGTAAAAATACAACTATTAAAAAATTAAGTAGCAATAATAAAAATATAACTAAACACTTTCTAAACACAAATCCAAACACCCCCTTATGATGTATATTTTTTATTATCTGGCCTCAAAACACAAATCCAAACACCCCTTATGATGTATATTTCTTGAATATGTGAGCATGTGTGTGTTTGTATACATAATTAGATATAATATGCACACAAAATATATACATGCATGTGTGTAGGGCTGTAAACAAACCGAACATTAAGCGAACAGTTCGTGAACCATTAGGCAGGAGGTTCGTTCATTTAATAAATGAACGAACACAAACAAGAAATTTCGTTTGTTCAGTTAAATGAACATCATGTTAAAAACATAGTAGTTCGAAACTCAGATCTTTGAAATATTAGTTTAAAGTAATTTTGTTTAAAGAAATTTATTTTTTGATCTTTATATCAAGTGTTTAACTTTAAGATGATTATGCATATTATTTTAGATTGGACATGTTGATATTTTTTAAATAATATGTGTTCGTTTATGTTCGTGAACTGTTAGTGAACAAGTACAATTCCTTAACGAACAAACATGAACAAGTTTTTTCGTTCGATAAGTGCTCCTGAACCGTTCGTGAACAAGTTAAATATTAAACAAATGAACACGAACAAGGGCTCGTTCGTGTTTGTTCGGTTTGTTAACAGCCATATGTGGGCGCTTGTGTGTTGCAAGAAAGAGAAAAACCTGAATGAAAGTATGACCCTTGCAATCGTCGACTTCAAGAATCGAAGCCATATTCCCACAACGATAACAATAGTTAGGTGCACTAAAGATTGTCACCACCTTTTGTTCCTGTTATAACCAATTGCAAAATCAGTTAAAATAAATAAATAAAAAAAAGAGTGCTTTAACTGCAACTACAAAAAAACACAGAGAGATGCTGAAAAAATTCTTACGTGACCCCAGTTAAATCCCTCCATAACCAGCTGGTGTGCTCTAGCAATGAGCTTTAAGCTGTTTGAATGATTAAATTGCTCTGATATATCCTGAATTAAGATGTGAAACAAACAAACACAAGACCATAAAATGTAAAACTAGTTATGATTCAAAATCTTTTTTGAATCAACAAATTATAATTTATATTCCATTTTAGACAGTTGGGTGTTTATTGGTTACTGAAAAAAGAAAAACAAACAAACAAATTTTCTCAGTGTATTCCCACTCTTTAGTAGGGACTGGGGGAGAGTGATGAAGACAAACCTTACCCCTATCCCAGTTGGGGTAAAGAGGCTGCTCCGAATGAGTCCCCGACTCAAAGTTATCGTTTGAAGTGAATCATTCCAACACTTTTAACGTTATTTTTCACAAAATAAGTAAAATAGCGTTAAAATTAGTGCAATTTTACTTTTACCGCTGGAGAGCCCAAACATATATACATTATATGCGTGCACCGCAAATGGGCATGCCCACACGTACCGAAAAAAGAAAAGATAAACTTAAAATTTAGTATCTTTTTACAAGTAAGAAAATACTATATCAACCACACTTAAAAAATGCAACTTGCCATAAATAAAATCGAAAAAAATAACATATATTTAGCGAGAGTCGAGAGATATATACTTGACCAAATGTATATCCAGCTCCCCTTGGTGAAATACCCCAACCACAACGGTCATCAGGATCAGACCATAAAAGATCACACATGGGCCCTTCATGGGGTACTTCTTGAACGCGGTCAAAATTCCTTATATTATCAAGGGTTTCAATTGAAGGGGATAATCCACCATGAAGACAAAAGATTTCAGATTCAACCTAAAGAAAGGTCATATAATCACTGAGGGTTAAAACAGTAAAACTCAAGGATTAATCGTTGAGAAAATCAAGTGTTACCCACCAATGCAGTGAGGGGGAAATAATCAAATAGATCTGTAAATGTCTTCCACACATTAGCACTACCGTATCTGCAAGAGGTCAACGGTTGACACGTGGAGAAACTATAATCATATACTTAAAAAATTGAAAATAAAACAAGTGTTACCCCTTTCGTCAAATAAAAATTGAATATAAGATTTGGTTTCCTATATGCACACCGTCATCTTCACAAAATATTGACATTCTTGATTGATTATTGAAGGGTATATTAGACAATTGAAAGATAGTCAACAGTCAAACAGTTCACTGATAAAGAAGTGAGACTAATATTAGAGATTGTCAGGAACTCACTTTCTTAAGCATTCATCATAAAATCCGTAAACTTGAGTAATCTGCAGAAACAACAATGACATTGCTATTACTTTTTTAGAAAAATTCATAAAAGTTATCATATAAACCAAAAATACTAAAATTTGAGTTAGAACTGCAAAACACTTTTAAGAAGATACAAAATAGAATAATTACAGCAGAAAAGTGTACCTGGCGACTTTCGTGGTTTCCTCTTAAAATAGTAATTCTTTGTGGATATCGCACTTTGAGGGCCACCAATAGCTACAATGACAACAAAACTTGTATGAAAATAAAAGCAATTTAAAAAACATTTTCATGCTAAAAAAACATATATACACCAAGTTCATATGGTGGTGTAACACTTACAGTCACCGTTTCAACTGAGTAATAGCCACGGTCAACATAATCTCCCATGAATAAATAATTTGTATCCGGGCACTAAAATAAAGAACAAAAAAAATTACAAAAAACAAGAAGAATACTTAGTTCCCAGCTAACACTAAATTATCTAATAACCAGCAACTACTAAAATTTCAATATTAAGCTAAAATAATCACCGCTTTTTTGGCAACAACTTTAACATAAAATACCCATGAACAAAAAAAACATGAAGAAGAGCACAAAACTCACCTTCCCACCAATCCGGAAAAGCTCTGCAAGATCATGAAATTGACCATGAATATCCCCACAGATTGTGACAGGGCTTTTAACAGGCTGAAATAAATATGCACAAAAAATTTATTTATTTGAGGGAAATTGCATTTTTGTGATTGCATCATAAACTGCAAATACAAATTGTCCAGAATTCAACCATGTACGATGGCATCACATAACAACAAAAGGAATATACCTGCACATTGCTTTCTTGCATCAGGATCTCCTTTGCCTTGTCACATAATGACCTAACCTAAAGTCATGGAAGTAAAACAATGTGAAACATTCTTCAACAATTGGTTAGGTCAAAAATTGGTGCTAACAAGAAACTCAAAAGGAACACATCACAGTTTGATATGTTTAATGAAAAAGCAACATTGAAGCATTCGACTAAGTGTTGCATTGATATTTTTTGTAACCCAGGTCCCTGAGAACCATGGGAGTCCCACCAATACACTGCTAACCAACGTGATCAGATAACGAAAAAGGATCAAAATGATCACACATTCACATCACAGTTTGATATGTTTATTGAGATAACATTGAAGCATTCAACTAAGTGTTAAATTGATACTTTTTGTAACCATGAGAACCATGGGACCCCCACCAATACCCAACTGACCAACAGGATCAGGTAAAGCACAACTTGCAGGCAGGTGACCTTCAAGAAATTAACATTTACTTATAATTAATCATCGTAAATGTATAAAATGCAAGCTTTATCCCCAAACATAAGTATAAATAAAAGGTTAGTATTGCATGGGTTAGTGACCATTAAAATTGGTGGGACCATGCCCCATATTCTTCTTTAAGAATTCAGAGAATATTTGGAAGTGAGTTTTGAAAACGATGGTCTGAATGATTGTTGTGAACTGAAGCCATAGTTGGATAAAAAGATTCTTAGTTACGATCATATAACGCCATAATGGTTTTATAAATCAAATAACCAATTCGATACCATCATGGAAATAAAATTACTCATGCCTACAGAAGACACGTCTTCACATTTTTTTGGACGTTTTATATTTTAATTTCTTGAATGATAAGAACTTCACTTGTCAAGAAGAACTCCACTTGTCAAGATGTCAACAATGTAAAAAATGATAATATACTTGGGTATCATAAGCACATATGAACATGACCTTTGGAACATTGTATTACACCTAATTATCCTATTCTAAAGTAGCCTCCTTACCCCTTTTCGAGTTGGGATAAGGTCTGTCTTTATCTCTCCCCTCCAAGACCCACTCAAAAGTGGGAATTTACTAGGTATGTTAATGTTTATGATATAACTATTAAATTATAAAATAATTTCCTTCAAAACAAACATCCAAACATGAAACACCCCTTAAATGAGTCAAAAATCATAAACTATTTTAGATGCATCAGGGTTCTATATCATATCAAGTAAGAAAAAAGGGAGCAAATGACTCCAAATGACGGGATGGAGTCATTAACAGGAATTAAACTTCACCAATAACATGTCATATTAAATCAATTTTGACCCTAAAACAATATTCTCCAAGATTATACAACTAATATCACAATCCATCAAAACCATATACTTATGAACTTATACCCCAATTTTCATACCTCATCTTCATAAAACATGCATATCTACGAACTTCAAACGATCTCCAAACAAAAAGTCAAACAAAAGTTTCGAATTTTAGAACAATAGATCTGAACATAACAGATCTGCCCAAATCGAATGAAATAACACCCTAAATCATCTCAAATCATCTCAAATCATCAGATCAATCGCAAACATACCCACCAAGATAAATCAAAACGCTGAACACGGGATTCGAAACTGAAATTACCTCTTGTTCGGACAAGGGTTTGCACTGCATGAGCTGTGAGATGTGTTCATCAACATTGTGATTAACGCGCTGCATAACTGGATCCAAGCTCATCTTTTCGAGCAATTTATTGGGAGATTGTTTGAATCGATTAAATTATCAAGATTTAATCTTGTGGGTGTTGAAACACACCCAAAAAAGAAACGAATGAACGAGTGGAAACCACAGTGGGGGATGAAACGAAAAAGAAAAACCAAACCCTTGATATTTTGCCTACTTTCGTCGATCACCACAACGTTTTCCGGTTTTTTAAAAAAATTTGAAATTTGGGAAATAAAGACTCGAATCTCGATTGTCGGTTTGTATGGTTCATCAACGGTTCAGGTTCTTTTCGAATGTTTAAAAAAAATTAAATTGTTATTATTTACATGGGCAGGTGTTGCATGCTTTTGTTTTGTTTTTTATAAATTTAATTTTGTAATATATGTAATTTTGATCGAAAATTTAGACAAAGCTTACATGTAAAAGATGTAAATCAACTAAACATTCGGCAAACAATTCGTAAATCGTTTAGCGTGAAATTCGTTTATATTCGTTCATTTAATAAATGAACAAATAAGAACAAGAAATTTCATTCGTCTATTTTTATTTACTAAATATGTTGTATATTCTTTTTTTTACTACTTTAATATCATAATATTTAAGCTAAAAATCTACTTATTTATAATTTTTATCTTGTTAAAAACATATAAATTTGAAACTAATTTATTTGAAACATTAGTTTAGAATAATTTTAATTATTATTATTAATTTTAAGTTCTGATTTGTTTTATGATAATTATTTTAAGATTTTTATATTTATTGTTTAACTATATATCATATATAAATGATTTTCTCTAACGTTTGAGATTTGTAAATGATGATTTTTATTATTTAAATAATATGTGTTTGATTGTGTTCATGAACAAGTTAAACTCCTTAATGAACGAACATAAACAAGAATTTTCGTTCTGTCAGCGTTCAATTGTTCATGAACCATTTGTGAACAAATTAAACAAACGAACACGAACAAGTGATCGCCGTAATGTCCCTTCGGTTCGTTTACAATTCAAATTACTTCGCTTTGTTGCGCAGTTGTGCTTCAATCTTTTTACGTTTTTTTATGTTTTGTGTATGATTATTACTGTTTTCGTGTTTTTTCAAATTAGGTTATTAATATATTTGTCTTTAGCAAATATATAGACAAAATTAGTGTTGGTGTGATTCGTTAAGTACAATTAATTCAACAAATCCACAAAGATATGTGACATTACATGTTAATTAATTCAAGAAAATAAACCTAAGCCTCAAACACTCCCTCATTGGTTTCTACGTAGAATTCACATCAATGTTTTCATAACCGGACCGGACATTGAACCAGTCTCCTTATCGGTCAGAGGTCGGACCGGATTTAAGAACCGGATGATTTTATAAATATTTTATAAATATATATATATATATATATATATATAATCAAAAAAATTTAAAAATTTAAAAAAAAAAATTAAAAAAAACGGTTCAATCACCGGTCCGACCACCGATTTTCCGGTCCGACAACCGGTTCACCGGTCCGACCGGCCGGTTCACCCAAAAACGGTTTTGAAGCTAGAACCGGACCGTTTAACACTCCGAATCCCGGTCCGACCGGCCGGTCCGGGTTTGAAAACACTAATTTACATATTAGCATATGACACATTGTTGGGCACATCATACGTCACTTATAATTGTTTTAATATGTTTTTAGCTATTAATTTTGCATTTTAATCCTCTCCAACTTACCTACAAAATACAACAATTTATAACATGTATTATATATTAGAAACAAGTCTAAATAATTTCACCAAAATATTAACTTTAAACATCGTTAATTCGTTATTATTGGATTACCGTTATACCATTCAATTACACTTCACAGTATATCATTGTGACTGCATAAGCCACTCTTCAACATGTGATCCTAAATCATGTTCACATGCTGCATTGTTACTTGTGTTTCACTATTTAAGGCAACCTCATTGTGAATCTATAAACCCGTACTAAAATCATAATCACACTGTCAATCATTGGTTTTAATAAAAAAAATTCTCTCACTTTAATCATACACTCTTTCACTTTCTTATAAATTTCATCAAAAATCCATGAGTGTTGGCATTAAATCATACGTTAATCAAATTCATTACTAGCCACATGCACAATGAATTTACTTATGCAATAATATATTGTTTATGGTCGTGTTAACATTTAACAAAATAAATTACAATATTGACTAATTTATTAAAATTTAAGCCTGTGAATATTGGATTTATTGTCACACACCGACCAACGGCGGAATACGTCGGGACACGATTGTGAATGCTCAAACGCTCATGGTGCTATGTTAAACTTTTAATATTTAAACATCCATATTAAATGATTCAAACAATTCATTCAATAACATCCAAACAATACAAGATTTCAAAATCAAATTACAAGTGAAATAACTAAACATTATTTTTAATTTAACAAGGTCCTCTAATTCTAATCTATGTCTTCATCATAAGTCTTCGTCTTATCCTGTTACATATGTAAAATAAAATGATCAACTATTTGCATAGTTGGTGAGCAATTCAAAACAGTTTAATATGATACATATAAAAAGATGAAAAATTATTAAACTAAATAGAACAAGATCTAAAGCGTATGTAAGTTTCAAGTAGCACAAAGCAAGGATACAAACAGGTGATATTACAAGGCTTAAATCAAGACTAGCTAGGTCTTTGACTTAAACAAATGTAAATCATAATGTTTATGTTTATATTTGTGTACATTTCATCTTTTTGGCACAAGACACAAGTCATTGCGAAAAATGTAGCAACATTCTTAGGCTACTTTGTACTAGTATATGTTTGATGTTTGAAACGTCTTCTAACCTAATTCCCACATAGCAATTAGCACATAAATTCACATAACATCTAAATCATGTATACTAAGCTTAAGAGTTTGCATCATGTATATCTTTTTGACTATATGAATATGTTTTTGTATAAGACATATGTAACATCCCAAAAATTTTAAAAATGTAAAAAAGGAGTAAGAATTCATTCACCTGTGTTTTGTTTAGCTTGTCCAGGTCTCTTGTTTATAAGTTACGAGTCAAAGGATCACACATCACCCTAAGTTTGATGAAATGAATGGACTTAGTATTCTATAGTATCGTGTCTTTAAATATATGACTTCTATGTATTTCCTAAAAATGTCATGTTGTGGAGTATTTTTGTCTGAGTTTGAATTGGGGTTTGGAATATATATCTCTACATGGTTTATCAAGTGAATAACGATCAATAAATATTTCTATCTATTTATTTATTATAAATCTATATTGTTTCAAAGACTAAGATACATATTTGTGAAAAGATAATATTTATTAATATTTTACTTAATAACTTAAACAAAATATATCTTATGAATTATGCTAATAAAGGTATAGATTAAGTACGTAATTATGTTTGAACATAAACAAATTAGAAGTTTTAGTTAAATAATTTTATTTAAATAAAACTCTATTTTTGTTACAAAGTATTATTATGACAAAATGATTCATTTTTATTCTAAAAAAATTTATGAACTTACGTAAGACCAAATTCGTGATCAACCAATGTCTGTGAGTGCGTTTAATTCTTACAGATTGTTTCGTGGGGTTTTAAAGAGCCTAATTTGTTAATTTGATTTGTATTTTATAGCTGTTAGATGTGATTTCATATTCCGAGTTCACGTTCTTGTTTTTGGAAAGAATCTGTTATTGATACGAATTGATTTATACCAATTGATAGTACTGGAAATGTTTTCTAGGTCATTAGTTGTCAAAACAGCGCAGACTGGAGCTGGAAATGTATGGGTGGGAACTGTCAAGGGGATCGGGTCGCACAAGGGTTCCTGGGTCGGGTGTTGTGTTAATCGGGTAAGGGAGGTGAAAAATTCCATATTGTGGCAAACTCAGTCCCTGATGTTTCTCAAATTCTTCTCTCTTGTTTACAAAGTTCTTTCACTCACAAACATGTTTTAATATATTACAAGTTAAATCCCTCTTATTTAGACTTTTATTATTGTCACACCCCGAGCGGCGGGCTGCATCGACTTTCCCGTCGGGCCGAAGGTTATAGGGGCGTAATATCGTGTGATAATCATGGTGATCATATTGTTTACATGGCACATGATATATAATGAGAAATGCTAACATGAAATTGATATAGAATTACAAAGTTAAATTACACAATACATGTTCGTAATTTAACTAAGTAAATCTACCAAAAAATAATCATTGAGTTTCTATCTTGTATCTACACAAGATTTACAAAAGATGATTCAAAGTTATGTCATTTAGAGATATGCACAACACAAAAGTAAGCTAGGTCTTCTCTAAAGTCCACTAGCTTATGCCCTGATGTCTGGTGACTAAACATGTTCGTCACATGAGAAAACATGCATTTAAACAAAGTCAACACTAGGTTGGTGAGTTCATAAGTTTAGTTATTTAAAAACTGTTGGAATTATTTACACAACATCTTGTAATACACAAGTTTTAGTTATTCTCACTTGGCATTAACTCATCCTCATGTCCTCTCTATAGATACACCTATAGATACGATATTGTCCAGTTAAGCATGCTTATATATAGGGGTGTTCATTTTCGGATATCCGAAAATTTCGGATAGTGATTTTCACTATCCGAATCCGAAATTTCGGATACCCGTTCGGATATCCGAAATCAAAAAGAAATTAAAAAAAATTTAAAATCTATATTTCGGATACCCAAATATCCGAAAATTATCCGGATATCCGGATAATATCCGAAAATTATCCGGATATCCGAAAATTATCCGGATGTCCGAAAAAGTATCCGAAAAATAAAACTAATTCGGATATCGGATATCCAAACTATTCGAAAATTTTCAAAAAAGGTATCCGAATCCGAATTTTTCGGATATTTCGGATTCGGATTTTCGGATACTTCGGGTTCGGATACGGATTTTTTTGAACACCCCTACTTATATATAGGGCATACGTATCACGAATGAAGCCGCCAACCCACCACACACTTAACCGAACTCAATACCACCTGTATTGTAGCTATAGATATCCATTTCATCACCCATTGCATCACACGTAGGCTTATTCACAATTAGAGTTTCCCATATGATAACCCATTACATTACCATGATATTAACATGGCACAATAGGTTTCTAAATAGTACAATTTCTCCATAGTTTTAAATGGTGGACTACCACATATATTAATGGTGGTATGTACTTTTATGTTTTAAAAAGTAATAATATCCACAGTACTACAATTATTAATGATGGTATGTACTTTTATGTTTTAAAGAGTAATAATATCCACAGTTATTAATGGTAGATTACCACGGTTATAAATGGTGGTATTACAACATTTATTAATGGTGATATACTCATTTACATACTATTACTCACATCTGATTAGGAAGTGAGAGTAAGATTGACACGTGGTTCTTTCCCAATTGTTCTGTAGGATTGAATTGACCACATTGTAGCCACCACAAAGGCAAACCGCAATGTCCTCAATTCATTCCTATTCCTTAGTTTTTCACAAGACCTCACAACTATCTGCCACCAGCTTGTGACTTGAGTGAGGTCAGTCACTCAGTCTGCCAGTCCACATAATAGAAGTGGTGAGATAATTAGCAGACACTATCATACTCTTATCACCCGTGTCATAAATGATATAGTTGGAATAGGCAGGCTAAAAATCAAAAGAGTTCTCATAGTCCTCATCCCATAACCATCAAGTCATAACCTCATGTTCATCATTACATATAGATCTCATAGATATACACCGATGTTCTCATAGGAATAACAGGTCTAAATTCTTAGAATTAACTGAAATATTCTCACAGGAATAACAGTTATAATTTCCTTTGAATTAATAAATAATTCATTAGGAATAACATGTATTCCTCAAAAGGATTACAGTTGTAATCACAGAGGAATAATAGTCTTTTTTCTTAGCAATCACAGATATTGTCTCAAAGAAATAACAGTTATGAACTCCTAGGAATCATATATATATCAGTTATAATTAGAGCTGTAAACGAACCGAATGAACACGAACGAGCCTTTGTTCGTGTTCGTTCGTTTAACTTTTAACTTGTTCGCGAACGGTTCATGAACGCTTACCGAACGAAAATTCTTGTTCGTGTTCGTTCATTAAGGATTTAGCTTGTTCACGAACGGTTCACGAACACTAACGAACACATATTATTTAAACAATAAAAATCAACATTTTTAATCTCAAGCAATGGAGATAATCATTTATAAATATATAAATTAAGATATTATAGTATTAAACTAAAAATAACTTTAAGTATTATGGTATTAAACTAAAAAATAAAAAATAAACAACACATTTAATGAATAAATATAGATGAACTTAACCGAACATAAACGAACGTAAACGAACATGTTACCGAACGTTCACGAACACAAATGAACGAACACGACCTCTGTTCGTGTTCGTTCGTTTAACTAAACGAACGAAATTTCTTGTTCGTGTTCGTTCGTTTAATATGTTCGTTCGTTTATTAAACGAACGAACATAAACGAACTTCCCGCCGAACGGTTCACGAACTGTTCGCTGAACGTTCGGTTCGTTTACAGCCCTAGTTATAATCTCATTGTAATCATCATCATCATAATAAGGCATACAGTTGTAATAAACAAAGTAAAACCTTATTATCATAAAGTGTACTAAAACATTTAAAAAAAATATTTTAGCATGTTCTCAGCCCCGCAATTAAATCAAAAGATTAGTAAAAAGGGGCGTATGAACTCACCTTGTTGATGTAGTGGTTGACTAAGACTCAAAAATGCACGCGCTCAATGTTGTTGTATTGATCTTGTATTCATAGTCTTGTGTCTGATTAAATGTTATATGAGTTATGATCCCTTGTTTGATTGTTCTTTTTCAAATCTGATTTGTTAACTGAGTTCGTGTAGTGAAAATGACTCATCCTTGTGATATTCATAAGAATGACTCATGCTAATGGCCATTCATATTAATGAGTCACGCTAATGAGTGTTCACACGAATGAGTAGCTCACACGAATGACTCATGCTAATGAGCATTCACACGAATGAATAGCTTACACGAATGAATAGCTCACACGAATGACTCATGCTAATGAGTAGCTCACACGAATGAGTGGCTCATTCGTACTCATTCATATGACCTCATATGAATGAGTGGTTCGTTTTTATAAGCCATTCGCCTGAAACGGGTTTTAGCCATGGCATGTGGCGATTTCAATTTTTAGTCATATATATAGTCGTTTTGAGTGGGTATAGGTGAGTAAACTCATCTAGAAGGCATATGGGTCGAAAAAAGGGTGTTTAAAACCGATTAAACTTCGGTTTTTGTCGGGTTTGTAGAAAAACAAAAAAACCGAACCTTGTGAGCTCGATTTACCTTTGTTTCAGCTGTTTTCAAGCCCGATCCCTTGTACCTTCGGGTTGGAAATGTCGAGAGCTTCATTTTGACACCAAAATATTGCGAAATGGTCGAGATTTGAGGAAGGAGCGTAGAGAGAGAAAGTGACGAGTGTGTGTGTTTTAGAGAGAGAGAGTAGCTGGGAGAAAATGAGGAAGAAGAAGGGGTCCCGGCTTTTATAGTCCGAGTTTAACTCGGTGCTCGGTCTCATTCGTTTACGCGTTATCATTATAAATTTTTGTCGGGTTCTTAGTAAAATGACTTTCAAAACACGAAATATTTTATAAGAATGTTTTCTTTTAAATTCTTCAAGGTTGTGATTCCTAATAAATTTCTCAAATTTCTTTTTCTTATTTTTATTGTTTCGAAAACATTTATTTTAAGTTTCGTCAGATCGTATCACTTTCGTGCGTATTCGTTCGAATCGTCACCCGAACGAAACACGACGATGGCTTTACTTTCTAATTTTGTTTTCTACTTTTCAGTTATTGTTCAGAATGTTAAACCCACATATATGTTTGTGTGAATCGTCACCCACGCAAACACACTGTCAGTTTAGCATTCGTAAATGGTACTGAAACATTGTTTTGAATTGGACCTTCTCACTAACGGACTCAACTAAACTTACCTATTTGCACTTAGTTATACTGTTTTCTCGTTGTTTTTCACACTGAATTATCGGCCATCTGATTTCGGTTATTTATGGAAATCAAATCGCAACCGATATGTTTTTGTCATTTGTTCCCACACTTGTTATTTCTCATGATTTGTTGTATTTCTGTATTTCGATTTTCATCGAAATACATACAGCTGTCATAAGTTTTATAGTCATGTTGTCACACAACTGTTTTACCCATAGTTACTCACGCACAGTTATTTACACATAGTTATTTACTCATAGTCATTGTGAAAGTATACATGCCATACGGATTGCCGGACGATCGTGTACTAGTTGTCACAATTATTTTCTTTAAGAACTTATAAAAGTTTAAGGAATTTGATTCAAATATACGTTCTTTAAACTCTTATGTTTTAGATTTTATAAAATGATTACAAGAGTATTATTTGACTATTTTTTTAATAAAATTTTAGTGTAAAATTAAATCAGTATTTTAAATTTCTTGTTCATAATAAATTTATGAGATATGTTTCTAAGAGGATTCAATATTAATAATAATTATTATTATTATTATTATTATTATTATTTATCTATTTATTTTTATTTTTATTATTGTTTATAGCCGAATTGTTATAAAGTCATTTGTATATTCATATACACACACTCACATAAAATCTTATAAATCTAACTGAATTTATTTTGCTAAAATGTTTTATTAATTATATTCTTATTTAAAGCCTATCAAATTATGTGCATATATGTATCAATCTTTATATTTAGATAACTATATTCAGAAATTTATGGATGGAATTTCGAATAAAGTTTTCTAAGATTTTTGTTTATTATAACTTTGGCAGGTTTAAAATTTAAAAATTACAACGCAAACCCTAGGGATTACATTTATAGTATATATAAATTAAACTTGATATTAGAAACTTACTACGGTAGACTTTTTTAACGTCAAATCTATCATTTTTCTACTCTTACTAAAGTACTTCTATTTAATCTTTCCTTACCTGATTTTTAACCCAGAACCTCCCAATCAAATAGGCAATGTGTGGTAAAACTGAGAAGAACATTGTATGAATGGACAGGTATTTAAAAATTTAGAGATTAAAATATGTAAACATTATTACATGAATATGATGACAAGACAACACATGTTCTCCCCTTCTTCATTACCATCATCAACATCTTGAAGCCAAAGTCATGAATCAAATCCCTGGTGTGTAACTGAAGAGAAACCAACAATTTCATTATTAATATAAGTGATTTAAATCATACAAAAACTTATTTTTTCATCTATGCCAAAAGACATGGCATTTGAGTTGTGTGTGAGGATTTCATGCATAAGTTTATTATGATATGATTTTTCATATAGAGGTGTTATTTTAATAAAATTTTTAAAACTCTCTTGTTGATGATGCATGTATATTTATTTATTTTGTGTGTGTGTGTTGGGGTGGGGGTTAATATTTAATAAGCTAGTGATTTGATTCAGAGGGCTAGACAAACTTGTTATTAACAGGTAAAAGAATAGTAATTTTGATAATTTGAAGATTACTACCGATCGATTACTATAATGAATGAATGTTAAATCCATAAAATGGTAACGAGAAGTTGGGGAATTATTATCGACAATGATGTATATGATGGGGATTTTGTTATGTTAGACCAGAGTAATCAAATATAAATGAGTGGGTAATCTCAAAACTTTATGACTGTTGTATCTATACCTGGCAAAATGAGCGGGTTGAGTTGGGTTGGGTAACGGGTCAGAACGGGTTCGGGTCAAGATGGGTGCGGTCAGAATGAGTTTTAAGCAAAATCAATGCGGGTCTAAATGGATTGTTCTTAAAAAACATCAATTTAGTTTAACTTATAGTCAATTTGGATAATTTTTAGTGATTTTCTCATCAAATTTGTTATTAATCATTCTTAAATGTTTAAATCTATTGCATTTACATAGTGTTTGGTTACCCATCTTGACCCGCATTGTGTTTAAGTGCTACTCATCTCAACCCATTCAATATTATGATGTTACCCATTCAATATTATGATGTTACCCATTTCAACCCATTATACTATAATTGTTTACCCAAACCACCAATTTCCTTTGATATGGGTAAAAATTGCGCGCCACCTCTAGTTGTATCTAACATGTTTAAAAATATTTTGGTTTCTAAACAAAATAAATGGATGTATGAGTGAGTTTTATTTGAATTTGTAAAGAGAAACAAAGTTGATTCTTACTAATTTTTAGGTTACTGTCTAGTTTTTTGAAAAATTATATGAAATCAACCAAGTCTCTGTTTGACATGTTCTTTATATTGTTAGAAATCTTGTTGAGTCAACTTTCCACTAGTTTTATAACATGAGTGAATATGGATAGTAGATGGGTGAAAAGTGTGAAATGCAATTGCTATACATATATATTTGATTAACCAAAATTGGCTATTTAAAAAAAATCACATAAAACCGAATTCAAATTTTGGTTTTATATGATAGTAACACATATCAACACTTTATAAATATTTTAAGGTAAGTAAATGATTTTTCATGATTTGTTGCCAAATATCATCAATATCGTTCATTAACATTGTTTCTTGTTCTAAACAATATATTTGAAATATTTTTAATACTTTCCATTCATTATAGATGAGCAAAATAATACTCAATAAAAAAAACCTAACTAATCCAATCATGTTAAGTTTTCTCTTATTCACATTACATGATTGTGAGGGCTTCATCTTCATCACCAATTATGATCATTATAACATTATAAAGATGTTTTAACTCAATATAAACAATTTTCTTCTATGATTTACAATCTATAGCATTAATTTACCTGACTATCTAAAAAGGCATAACATAACCACATGCTTTATTATGCATTTGGATGGAGTGTGGATTTTTAAGTTGTGTTTCTTAATAAAAGATTAACACTACACATATGAGTGGGTTTAGTTTGATTGACATTGTCACATGGTATATTTCATAAGGATTCAAATGCTAATAAGTTCTTTTTGTGAAATGCTTAAGCTAACTTAATCTTGCTTTCAAACAAAATTGTTCATAAATCTTGCATACTTATAATAAAGAATATCTAAAAAGAGCAAACGCCGTCTTTTAGTAAAGTTTGATTTTTTTTTCTGCATCCCTTCATATTTAATACTAATTCCTTCTTATTAAATATTAATGATTTCAAGTAATTAAATTATAAAATTAAATATCAAACATGCATATATTATTATTCAAATACTCATTATAACTTAACGAAAATCATAAGAAAATTTCAATTATATTTTATCTTAAGACATAATTTTATAATTCCTATATCCGTTTTATTTATCATTTATAATTTTCAAATATTCACTAGTTTATTTCACCAACAGTTAACATACAAATCTTTATAAAAATTATTATTTAAAATATATTATATTTACTCAATCCATATGCTTTTATAATGCAAACTTCTAGCATACTTCCTCATGTGAGTGTAAATTCGGAAACACTCAATTCATAACCAACGTTATGTTGATACTTATGAGAAATGTATGATACACTATGCTAGTGCATCAAAGATAATTCAAGTAATATAAGAAAGAAACAATGGTATCTACATAAATCGTGTGGTGTCTCGTATTCAAAACAACAAATAGAAATTAATTATGGGTTTAGAGAATTCTCAATGTATTAATAGTATTACTGGTTCGAAAAAAAAAACACACACTACTATATATCTAGTGTAGAGAAATTACAGAAAACACGAACACCGGATGAAATTGAAAGTCGTGGATCGCACTTTCAGATCAAACTATTTGCGGTTCACCCAATATTTGATCGGATAAAATTCAATTTCACTCAAGAACAAGTATGAAGATTTTGTTGTGAATTCGATAGAATGAACCAGACTGTGTTTCATCGATGAATTTCTGGGCGCAGGAGTTTGGAAACTGCCTCCAGGCAGTTTTCCAACTTACGTTTTTCACAATTTCGCAACTAAAGTTGTAAAAACGAATTTTATTTAAAATTCGTAAACTCAATTGAGTGTTTAGGATGATAGGGGCTTTGCCCTTTGGACCCCGCTAACCGGGGGCGCTGCCTCCGGACACCCGCCACTTGGAACCCCTATTGAATTTATAAAATATTAAACAAGCGTGCACCTCACACCCAACTTGTTTAATGATTTCATAATTCATATTAATCGATAAAATTAACCCCAATTACACTAAAATATCTAACATCTGGTGCATCCATGTCTTGACTTGGTCTAGTGGCCTTCAACAACACACGAGGTAGATCCAATATGGCTTGACCCACACCTTCACCATAAAAGAGACAATAAAGAGACAATTCCATGAGATTAAATGGTCTCTTTTTCTAGTCGTCATCTTCAATTTTCTCTTTCCTAGCTTACCTCATGAATCAATGCCTAATGACCTCATCATCTAAAAAAATATCATTCTTTTAGGCCATGTGTAGTGGTGGCATACCCATCACTCCATGTCAGTGTCACGTAGACGCAACATAAACAACCAAAACATCGCCCACTCATCAGTCCATATCATTATTATATGTGTTATCATCACTTCCCGTCACTCCACGTCATCACACTCATCACATTTTTCCCCCTTTCTTCTTCCTTCACCCCGTGATGCTCCTCACGCCTGCCCGGTCACGCCCCCGTGTAGTGAGGGGAGGGGCGCCATGGAAGCACCGACCCCTCTCATGCCTCCATCGCCCATCACTACACATGGTCTTAACACATACACCTCTTCTTATATTTCATTCATTACTCACATACATACATTAATATTCAAATTATATATGCATAAATCAACCACTTAATTGTTAGAATGTTCTTTCGTGATCCAAATCTAGCTTTGGGTTTAAGATTTGACAAGCCGTTTCAATAATCCAAAATGAGTTCAATCAGAGTTTGTTTGGACTATTTTTCGAGTTTTTAAAAACTTTTTTTAACATTTTTAAACAAAATGGACTTTGTAGGGAAACATTCCCTGTATACACACATGCACATTGTTGCTAAAAACCTAAATAATTGAGTTTAGGCATCGATAATGAGTTCAATCGGATTTTGGTTATTTCAGTTTTTTTTAACAGCAAACGCCCAATCACTCGGGATTATCCTGACAAATAAAGGTCTTAAAAAAGGAAATACTACATGTACAGCATCATCAACCACACGACTATGCATTATTATCAACGCCTAAACTCAATTATTTAGGTTTTTAGCAACAATGTGCACGTGTGTATATACATGGAATGTTTCTCTAAAAGGTCCATTTGTCTAAAAATGTTAAATACTTTTTTAAAAACTCTAAAAATGACACAAACAAACTCTTATTGGAGTCATTTTTTCATCACTGGAACCGGGTTTTCGAATCTTAAATCCTAAATCATAAAGCCATAAACAATAAGCCTCTAAGACTAAAACTAAAACTTTAAAATTAGACTTTCAACCTAAAGATAAAGCTAAATCCTAAAAGCTAAAAATTAAAACTTAAAACTTAAATTATAAAGTTAGTTGTTAAAGTTAAAAAATTAAAGGCTAATATTGTAGGGTTTGATGAGATGGTTTCAGTGCTGTTGAAATGAGTTCAATCGAAGTATTTTGGGTCGGTTTTGTAGATTTAAAAAACCCTTTTCAATTTTTGTAATCAAAATAAACTTTTTATTTGATTTTTGATGATACATGTATGTATGTATTATATTATATTACATTTAAAAAAAAGATAATATACATCCAAAAAATAATAAAAAATGTTGAATAAAAGTGGTTACAAAAGAATAAATTTGATGTAAATATTGACCGCAATATTTGTGGTGTGAAAGAGGGATCTCACCCACCCCCTAATTTCTATCGGCTCCTAATCCCTTATTTGTGTCCTTTGAAACCCCGGAGACCCCAAAACAAAATCTCCAAAATCATTTCTTTAAAAATCAAGATTTGCAGAAGTGGGTGGAGAGAGAGAAACACAAAGATATTTTTATATTTTTCGTATCGCCTTCTTCCTCACAAAATTAGGGTTTCTACTTGCTTTGCACGTTCCCATCAACGTTTCTTGCAGAATCTTCTCGTAAGTTTTCTTATCTTGTTACTTTCATCTTTTGATTGTATTTCTTTTCTTATCTCACCGTTTTGCACCATAAAAGTACATGGATTCAACTCATGATGCATGTTCTTTTGCTTGTTGTTTTTGTAATTTGTACAATTCGTGTGTTTTTTGGTTAAATTGTGTGTATCATTTGTGTAATCTGTTTGTTGTTATGTTGAATCTTGATGCGTTTGAGTTTGTTCCTGGAAAAATGTTGAATTTAGGCGTTCTTTGATTTGATCAGGGATTTGGTACCTAAAACGAGAGAGAGAAGATTAATTCATTGGTTTTGAATTTTGATATTGACGAACAAACTGAAGGTAGATTGAATTGTAAAATTTGCATTTTGTAAAGGATTTTGAAGGGTTTTTGAAGAAAGATCGACGGGAGGAATTGAGGTCGGAGAATTGAAAATTAGGGTTTTTTTGAGTATGCCAACTTCTTGGGCTGATTCAGTTGCTGCAGCTGAAAACACAGCTGCTGGTTCATACAGCGTAGGGAATTCAAATTCTTTAACCCCTAACAGACCGACATATGTTCCGCCACACCTGCGTAACAGGCCATCAAGTTCAGAGGTGGCATCAGCACCAGCTGGTGCCAACACTGGCTCTACTTCTGCTATTCCTGCTGTTGGTGGTGGTAACCGTTGGGCTGCTCCTAGAAACGACTATAGGTCTGGTTACCCTAGCGGTGGTCGTGTGGTGGTGGTTGGAACAACAGGAGTGGTGGTGGTTGGGAACGTCCCAGGGACCGTGAGGTCAACCCTTTTGGAGATGATGATGGGACTGAACAGCAATTTGACCAGGAGAATACTGGAATTAACTTTGATGCATATGAAGACATACCTGTTGAGACAAGTGGTGATAATGTACCACCACCCGTAAACACTTTTGCTGAGATTGATTTAGGTGAAGCGCTAAATTTAAACATTAGGAGATGCAAATATGTGAAACCAACACCCGTTCAACGCTATGCAATACCTATCTCACTTAGTGGTAGGGATTTAATGGCATGTGCTCAAACAGGGTCAGGAAAAACCGCTGCTTTTTGTTTCCCCATTATCAGTGGAATTATGAGGGGGCAATTTGGTCAACGAGCACCACGGATGCCCCATACCGCTTGTCCGCATGCTCTTATTTTGTCACCAACAAGGGAGTTATCATGTCAAGTATGTTTATGATTCGACAATTTTTGTACCTCTGTTTCATATTGTTTTTGAAGGACTTAGTGTGTGCATGTGTGTGTGCGCGTTTCTTTTTGTTTGTCATTTTGATATGCAGATTCACGAAGAAGCCAAGAAGTTTGCTTATCAAACTGGGGTAAAGGTGGTTGTTGCTTATGGTGGAGCCCCGATTAACCAACAGGTTGTAATTTTTATAACTGTATCTATTAACGACTCTAAGTATTTATTACATATCATTTCAGTTTTAGTTATATTTCAAAACTCAATTTGCTATCAACTCAAATATTTTTTATCGGGTCAGCTTCGTGAACTCGAAAGAGGTGTTGACATTCTTGTTGCTACCCCGGCGGGCGTTGGTAGATCTGTTAGAGCGGGCCCGCGTTTCCCTACAATTCATCAGGTATTTAGCTTTAGATGAAGCTGACAGGATGCTTGATATGGGTTTTGAACCACAAATAAGGAAAATTGTTCAACAAATGGACATGCCCCCACCTGGTGTTAGACAAACAATGTTATTCAGTGCCACCTTCCCTAAGGAGATACAGGTTCTCTGTCCTTGCATTTTATGTACCAATGATGCAATTTTTTAAGATCCAATGTGTAACTTATACATGGTTTTTTTTAAAATGTAGAGACTGGCGTCGGATTTTCTTGCAAATTATATATTTTTGGCTGTGGGAAGAAGAGTTGGTTCAAGTACTGATTTGATTCTTCAAAGAGTTGAATATGTACAAGAAAGTGATAAAAGAAGCCACCTCATGGATCTTCTGCATGCACAAAGGGCCAATGGTGTTCATGGCAAGGTAATATTTGATGTTAATATATTTTTTTTAAAGAAAACATGTAAGTTCATCCAAATCTTTGAGGCCAAATCTAATATTAAAACAACTTTAGAGATCAAATGTTGGACATTATGAGATGACAAAATGCCTCTAAATTTAAAGCTTTTGTCACTTCTAGAGTTGTAAAAAATCCCTAAGAATCTAGTCAAAACATATTTGGGCAAATTCAAGGCCATTTATGTCAATTTACAACTCTTACATACAGTAGAATCTTTAAAATTGGTAGCATTTTGTATTTACAGCTTTCCAACTACTGTGACTTGATTTCATGATATATTTATCTACTCATCTGCAGCAAGCTCTTACATTGGTTTTTGTGGAGACTAAGAAAGGGGCTGATGCCCTAGAATATTGGTTATGCATGAATGGCTTCCCTGCCACCACTATTCATGGTGATAGAACACAACAGGTATATGCTTTTTTTTTTAAATATAAATTATAAACTTTAGGAGGGACTTTTTTTTAAGTGTTTTTGTGTGAATTTACCCTGACGATTTTGAAACATTTACAGGAACGTGAGCTGGCGTTAAGATCATTTAAAAGCGGGAACACCCCGATTTTGGTTGCAACAGATGTAGCAGCCCGTGGTCTTGATATTCCACATGTGGCTCATGTGGTCAATTTTGACCTACCAAACGACATTGATGACTACGTTCACCGTATAGGAAGAACGGGTCGGGCTGGAAAGTCGGGTCTAGCCACTGCTTTCTTCAATGACAATAATGCCTCAATGGCCAGACCGCTATCAGATCTTATGCAAGAAGCTAACCAAGAAGTTCCAGCTTGGCTGGCCCGTTATGCAGCTCGAGCTTCTTATGGTGGTGGTGGCAAGAACCGCCGTGGCGGTGGGCGGTTTGGCGGCCGTGATTTCCGGCGAGACTCCAATTTCAACCGTGGTGGCGGTGGTGGTGATTATTATGGTGGCGGGAATATGAATAATGCTTATGGAGCAGCTGGTGGAGGGTATGGTGGCGGATATGGAGCGTCTGGCGGGTATGGTGGCAGTGGTGGTTATGGTCCTGGTGTTGCCAGTGCTTGGGACTGAGTCTTGTGTCTGAAATATAACTTGATTTAGTGTATTTAGTTTTACCCTTTGTGGGTAATTCAGGAAGCTTTTATATTACGGGTTATTTTTCGTGGTTAAATTTGGTGGTTAACGGGTTGTGGATTCGGGTCGGATATGTATACGATTAACTGTCGATTTCTGCAACCCGAGCTGAGGGTCTGTAGATTATTGCGGGTTTCATGTTGTGGTTTTTCTGCAGAGCCTCTTTATGGTCTAATGAAAGTGTGCTTTAATCTTTAATTTTGTTTTGCCTAGTGTAATTATCACATATTTGGTTTCGACGATTGATGATGATATATTGTTTTACTCTAGTTACTCCTGCCTTATAGGTAAGACTATAACACCTACGTGTAATGATGAGGGGTTGTAAACGAACCAATTTTGAGCTTTTTGTAAGGTTCGAGTTTGGCTAGTTTTGACTTAAGAGAGCTTGAGTTAATTTTGTTTAGAGCTTTATTTCGAAAGGTCAAGATGGGTTCGTATGAAAACTTCAAACTTGAGATTGACTTATTTTTTATTATTGAATTCATCCAATTTTTTCTATTATTAATCTTATGTATAACCTATGTTTTAGACACAAAATGATATAAGATTTTCTTGTATTTATCATAATTTTATATATAAATATAAATTTATTTAATTAAGTAAATGAAAATTTTGTTTAGGCTTGTAAATTGGCTTAAA
The DNA here is from genome assembly GCA_009363875.1 of Mikania micrantha. Classification (NCBI taxonomy): domain Eukaryota; kingdom Viridiplantae; phylum Streptophyta; class Magnoliopsida; order Asterales; family Asteraceae; genus Mikania; species Mikania micrantha. Next base: position 56,519,082 of record CM018687.1, on the reverse strand, counting down.
CTTTATATGTGAAGCTTGAACTTGAGTTTGATAACTAAACAGGTCATACTTGAGCTTGTAGCTTGTTCAAGTTTTGCTAATTCAAGTTTTTTACTGACTCTATTTCAAGTTTCTTATGAGATAACTTGATTCATTTCCACATCTATTGATGACATGTAAATGATGTTTTAGCAAGTAAATTTAAAGTTTAATGCCAAATATTGAGTGATAAAGTTTTATGGGAAACAAAATTTGGTAAAATTGTTGGATCAGAATATTATGAAACTTAATTTAGACGCAAGGTTCATTTCTTACTTAAAGATAATTTTCTTTAGAAGCTACCAACTCGGTTGCTTGCAGCCGTGATTTACCCGTTTCTCTTGATTAGTCGGGTATTAAGGAACCCTAGGGTTACCACGTAAGTGGGTTCTGACGTTAAAAAAAAATAGATGCAACGCTACTTTTCTTTCTTTTCTTAGTTTTTTACTTTTTTTCTCTATTGACAAATAATCAAGAGGTTACATGCTAATGTTTTATGTGAGCAGTGAGATGATGTACAGTCTGCAAATAAATTTCTTAACACACTACATATTAAATGTTAGAGTATTAATTATTTTGATAATTGTGTCATATGTGTTATGTCACATATATATTACATTGCTATTTGGCTAATTTTGTGCTAACTTTAATAGTTTAATAATTGCACTATAACATACGTACTAAGTTTACAATTAATATATATTTATTAAATATTTTACAGTCTATAATTACAAAAAATGTTCAATATTCTAATTCACTCTCCATTAGTATTCATGTTTGTGAAGATTGAATGTCCATTTTTGTATGACCTTATGTAATGGGACGTGAGTTGCCTGTTACGCCAGCATCACGTCGTCACCCTACTTTACACTAGCTGTAAACGCCTATATGTGACCATGGTCACGGGTATTAAACAACTGAAATAAGCTGTTGAAGGTATATACACACATTTGTAGCCGTTTGGGAAAGCAAAACATGCTAAAAAAAGAATCTCATTTAACCCCATTTCTCAAATATAATGAAGTTTAAAATTTCCAAAAATAAAAAATAAAATATAAGATATAAAATAGAAAAACACAATTAAAATAAATATGGTTAAGCCGTTATCATGCTTCCATCAAGCCCCTTCATTATACACTCATTAATCTCCCATCAAGTCTTCTGCGTAACTACTACATAATACTTACATGACACTAGTCAAGCCCCGTGAATCATCCTCTTAAACATATTCTAAGTTTGACACTCAATAATCATTTGTATATAATCATTTGTATTATAAATAGATTACACATTTACACTTGAAAATAATAGTCAAATCAGAATAATTCTACCAATGATGTTTTGTCCTATTGGTAAGATGGAGGTATTGGGAAAGTGATATGATACCTGGGTCCTGGATTCGATTCTTGATCCACCCGATTTTGCCGGCCTTCCACCGTCGTGCCTTTGAACGAGTGCTTGGGTCGGGGTTTTCCCGGAAACTGGTGAATGGTGGGCTAGGGGCTCGTTCATTTGGACTAGTCGCCAGCCATGTATCTTTAGCCATTGAGGGCCACGTACAAAGTACCCGGCAGTTGATTAGTTGTCCGTTTAAAAAAAATCAGAATAATTCTAAAAAGGCCCAGCCCAAATATTAGCTAGCCCAAAACACAGAAGCGAAGCGAAGCAAACCTGATCGGGTCGAATATAAATATCATTCAGTCGTTTGCTTCCCTTTCCGTCGTCACCATCGACATTAACACCGGAGCTTTAGAGGTTTTAATGTCGTCACCGGATCTCCGTCGTTCTTCACTGAACTAACCATTTGCGATAAGTATGCTCTCTCTTCGATTTGATGGTCCGCTAATTTGTGCGAATATACCTGTCAAAATTAGGGCATGCATTTCTGATTACCGAATGTACTGTTTATTGTTCCTTTTAATTAACATCTAGTGCTTAGATTTTTATTTTTGTTGTTTGGTAAGAATTGTATATCTGTGTGACTGTGTGTATTAGACTCAAAATGAGTTTTGGAAATTGTTTTTCAAGGGTTTTTTAGCGTTTGATGATTGAAAACACAGTTCATTTTTATCAATTTAAGCTTCTAAGAAGCAGGATAAGTGAATAAGATGTTGATTTCCGTAGTTGATTATGTTAAGCCTCTATTTTGTGTTCCTTGATGTAATCATTCATAATATGTCTATGTAGTCAAAGGGTCAAGGTGCAAAGGTGAGATTGTCACCTAGTCGCAAGGCGCTTAAAAAGCTCACGTGCTAGAGACAAGCAAAGCACACAATTAGACTGGTTTCTTGCTGGTTTTGAATGTTTTTTGGGCTTGTTTAGGCTAGTTTAGACATGTGTCTTGATGGACGCAATTCATTTTGCTGCACTGGGCAGCGCCTGGACGTCTAGGCGAGCGCCTTTGACTACATAAATATACACCTGAATATTATATAAAGGTTTAGTGTTCAACTATTGAGCTTCTGACCTTTATATACATTTATGTATCCATGTTAAGATTTGTAATGAAGACAATAGCTAAATGAGTTCAAAGGTTCAACCAATATCCATGGAGGACAATAGTCATGCTCCCAATACAACTATTGCACCTGTGTCAACAACAGTGAGCCCAAAAGTTTCTCTGTTTGCAAAGAAATCTGGATTCGTGATACCTAAGAACAAGCTATCAGGTTCCTTGGTGCCTGCCTTCCAGGGAAAGAAAAAGCCAGGTGGTGCTGATGTGGAGAGTGAGGAGAGTACTAAACAGATACCACGGAAAACAAAATGGGGTCCTGATTTGACACAAGATGCATTTGTTAAAAAGGGAAGAGCTTCTGCATATCAGGTACTTCTAGAATTCTCTTTAAAATCATGTGTTTGCTGCTATCCTTTTGTTATGTGATTTTGGTTTTACTATGGTCCATTTTGTTTTCATTGAAGTTGGAATTTTCGTTTTTATGCATTTGGTTAATTGGTCTCATATCTAGGATTATCTTTCTTGATTTAGAGGAATTTGTAGCCCATGTTTATTTAAAGGGAGGAACATGTTATGTCAGTGTTGTCTTTGTGAATGATCTGCATGCACTCCAATATCCAGGTGTCTCTTAATGACATCACTGCCTCTGTCATGGTACAATATTTGAGCAGACTAGATTGGATCAAATTACACAACAACTAAAATCTGGAATTCTGGAGGTTGGAGATGATCTTGATCAAGATTCACAAGCAGCTCAAGAATCTTCAGACGACAAAGTTATTGTGGTGAAGTTTTTTTATTACTTCAAACTCTATGCTACTTAATTCCCATTTAAAACCACTTAGAAGTTCACTTTTTGATGCAGAAATCAGAGTTGGAAGTTGAAAGGCGTGAGATTATCGGTAGGTTAAGTTATTATATTAGTTGCTATACATCATACATGATATACAGTGATTGTTATTTCTTATATTGTTTTAATGTTTGACAGGAGAAATACTGAAGCTGAATCCCAGTTATAAGGTCCCACCTGACTACAAGCCAATGTTAAAAGAGGATAAAGTTGCAATTCCAGTAAGTTCAAGAATCACATGTTAGAATGCCTTTATTTTTTGTTTGACTTATTTATTTGTATTTTGTACCTTTAAATAAATAGATCAAAGATTATCCTGGACACAATTTTATAGGCCTAATATATGGACCGGCCGGTGATACTAAAAAACAACTAGAAAAGGTAACAACTATATAAATTTTTAGGTTTTGTTAATTTCAATAATGCCAATTTTAATTGAAATGTTAAATGTTTTTACGATTTCTTTATTAGGAAACTGGGGCGAAAATACGAGTTTATGGAACCAAAGTGAATACAAAGAAAGAGGTAATTTTACAATTTTATCTTGCCAAATGTTTTAATTGATCTTTGCTAACTTGTTTTTTTTGGTACAAGTAGAGTGAGATAACTTCATCTGATGGCAATGAAGTTAATGGTGATTATGAAAAGTTGTATGTCCTTGTGACTGCTGAAACTTATGAGAAAGTTGATGCTGCAGTTTCTCTTGTTGAGTTACTTGTCACACCAGTTTTAGTAAGTATTTTTCTTTAAATTTTCAAAATATTGCTATAAAATATAAATTTAATTTTGCTTATAATAGATTTTCTCACTAGGCAAATGCTGTAGCTGTTTCTACAAACGATACAGTTTCTGGAGATACTATAAGCAACATGGTTAGTCTCAACAAAGACACACCTGTTGTTGGAAATATTGGATCTGGACTAGCACCACAGTTAGCTCGGTTGCAGCCATACCCTAACCAATGGGTTCCGCCTGGTCCGTCACCACAGTTCATTGCACCTCCCCTTCCTATTCCTTCAAATTCTGGAGCCATGCCATCATCAGTTAGTCCACGACCTGTTATGTCTGGACTAAATATGGCTCAGATGCAAAATCTGGGTTATCCTGGTCCACCTAGGAATCCCTCTTTGCCACCACATCAGCCTAATTTTTCAACTCCGGCAGGACCAAACCCAAATGTTAGTCCAATGGGGTCTGCTATTTCTAGACCGGTTCCGCCTTACACATTTCCTGAACGACCTTTGACTTCTAATGGCTGGTCCCAACCATCGGCTCGAACTCTGGGTCCAAACATGCCTCAGTTAATGCGACCAATGGTTCGCCCTCTGTCACCACAGCCAATTGCGCCACCACCGCCAGTTGGGTTTCAGACCGGGCCGCCTAACCCGGCTCCCACTTCATGGTTTCCCTCATCAACCACACCTACATCAATACAGCCTCCATTACAGTCACCACCCATAACCGCCGCCCTAAGACCACAGCAACCCAGTTCTAATGATTTCACCTTTCAAAGCAACCGTGCACAAACCCCATTTCAGTTTGTAACTCCCAAGAATCCTCAATCACCATCGTTTCGTCCAGGAATGAGCAATCACATCATGCCACCTGCCATGCAAGGTTTTCATAGGCCACAGAATAGTCATCAATTAGGCCAGCATCAAGGTCCAAGTTCAGGTCCAGGTCCAGGTCCAGGTCCAGGTCCAGGTCCAGGTCCACAGCCAGTTTTTCCTGGGCATGGTCCCCGACCACCACCTAACCATGTGGGTCCAGGACCTAGGCAGCTTGGTCCAGGTTCAGTTTCACCAGTGGTTCCATTCCCCCAAGGCCTGGAAACTTCGGATCAGTTCAGCAAATTCAACCAGGATTTCGACCCCAGAATCTGAATCAGCCGTTTTATGGCAATGCCCCATATCCTATGGGCAGGCCTGGTTCGAACCCAGCTGGACCGCAACAGGTATATGACCCGTTTTCCCCTACTGCTGTGGCACATAAGCCTGGTAACCCACAAAATTCTGGAAAACAAGATAATGATCCTGAATATGATGACTTGATGGCATCTGTTGGAGTGAAATGATGAGAACTCTGTTGTTTTTCAATTTTATGTGATGGACCTTTTGTTTAACTGCAATATGTGAGAATTAGATAAAAGCTAGATGCGTAATTCTTGACTCCATACATACACTTTACCTTCCATTTAAATGTTTTTTGTTGTCTTTATTTTGATACTAGGTAAATACCTGTGTAATACACAGGTTAAACAAATAAATTTTAAAATTATTTATTATAAATAACATCTTACGTATTTTTCGAAGACTTTCTATAAGAAAAAATAAATTATATGACCTATGATGTAATAATTTTATTTTTTAAATTGAATAAAATTGTTATTATTTAATAGAAAGAAATAAGAAAAATCAAAATATAATAAAAGATGATTTATAAACAATTAATATAAGAGAAAAGCGGGAAAACTAATTTTTAGGTTGTCTACAATGGTGACATGTGTCTTACCAAAACCTTTATTTATTATATAGTATAGATATAGATGGTGCAGCTATTGATGATCTTGAGTCTCATTATTAATCCTTCTAGGGCTCCTTTTTTAATCCTCCGTTACTTTACACGTATGTATTAATGTATATACATTCATTTTTCCGCATCTCTCTTCTATTTGGCTATTTTCATGTCATATTTTAATTAAATTTTGTTTTTTCATCTCTTTCTCCTATGAAATATTAATAATTTTATTAGACTTGTTAATAATATGAGTACATAATAAATCAATTCATTATTTCAATTATAAAATGTGTTTAGAAAATATATGGCAAATCATTTTAAAATTCAAATATTTATAGGTTTTGGCCTTATATATATAAGGAAAGAATAATTTGAAAACCACTTCTTCATGAGTAAACCGTGAAAACATGGCAAAAGTCACGTAAATAAATGTAATTATTTAAAATTTTTTTATAGGTTTGTAACACTATTGAGCACATTTTTATAAATATATCAAAAAAGCATTGAGAAAATATTTTTTTTTTTAAATTATTTTATAAAACCATGTAAAACCTACGTAACAAAACGTAAAAAAAATTTCGTCAGATATGACGAAACGTTACATATGTTTTATATGGGTTTATAAAATATTTTTCTTAAAAATATTTACTTGGCGCTTTTTTGATTTTTTTATAAAAATATGCCAATAGTGTCACAAATCTATAAAATAATTAAAAAAAACGTTTTTTAAATGATTTTTGCCTTTTTCACGATTTTCTCACTAAAATGAGGTTTTCATTTGATTAATTCCTTGTATATATATATCTACCTATATTAATAAATAAAGGTTTTTAGTGACACATGACATGTTTTTAGAGCTTCTCAACCTTTATTTCGTCCTCTCTCTCCTATTAAATATATAATATTATATATACTTTTAATACATTTTCAAAATAAAAAAGATTTTTTAATACATTAAAATATATTAATATTAAAGACACTTTTTTAAGAAAATTATTATAGACCATAAAATTTTCAAAAACAAGTATTTGAAACACACTGTTTAAAGAAAAACAAACTATAAAAAAAGGTTAGTGTTTAAAGAAATAAAATTATTATTTTAATAATTAAAATATTAAATCATACGGAATTGTAATATTATTTTATATTAAATTATTTTTTTCTAAATTTTCATTGATACTTATTCGTTATATTTCTTTATGTAATCCGTGTAATATACGAGATACTAACATAGTATATTATAAATTGAGACGAGTCGAGCTATTTTCGAGCGAGATTCGAATAAGCCTCGAATTACGAGCTTTTTGAGAAGCCCTGGTAGTTGTTCTTGGATACTTGTTGCCTGTTATAAAGAATGTAGACTTGATAATTGTTCATTTTTGATTCTTTCTCAGTTATCTGTATTTGAGACAAATTAACATCGGCAAAATCATAAGGATTAAGGCATAAAAAGGTTGGAATGTAAGTTTAGTTTCTCAAGATAAGGGCTTGAAAGCGTTCAGAAATTTTATGTTACTAGATGGAAAATAGAGGACAGGAATTTTGCTGATAAGGAGAAGATGTAATATTAGGATGCTAAGCTGGTGTTTGTTTTTTCAGAGGCAAATCGTCTGCAGTCTGCGAACCATATCTGCAAACCTCTTTTGCAGAAGAGTTGGCCAAAACCTATTCAGTCTGTTAAAAGAAGATTGTTTGTTTTTTAACGTCTGCAAATGAATCACCCAATTCTCACAATCAAACTGATTTTAAAAGCTACAAACAAACCCTTGTTAAGATTCGACACCTAAACCAAGACGAAATCAAACTGTGAAAGAGGGCGGTGGAGGTCAAAATCGAACACCTAAACCATTTACATATAGATATAAAAAATCGAACATCTAAACCAAGACAAAGGAAGACCGAGAAAGGGAGGAGATGGCGAAGGTCGCGGCTGTAGAGGGCGGCGATGGGGTGGCCGACGTACATGTAGAGTGCAAAGGAAGATCGAGATAGGGAGGAGATGGCGGAGGTCGCGACTGTGGAGAGCGGCAATGGGGTAGCCGACGTACCTGTGGAGGGGCGAGGTGCAGGGCGGCGACGTGGAGGGGCGAGGTGCAGGGCGGCGACGTGGAGGGGCGAGGTGTTGGGTGGCGACGTGAAGTTGTGGAGCCAACGTGAAGCGTTGTGGAGGATCGAGAATGATGCAACATGTTTATTTTAACCTGATATTCATTAAAGTGTCAACGGTAAGACTTGAACCCTAGTCTAAGAAGAAATAACCAAGCTTTAACCACTAGGCTAATTTTGCTGGATTGATACACTCAAATAACTAATCCAATATTAAGTTTGAAATTGAATTTAAATTTTGAAATTAAGTTATTTTATTAGAATCTATTTTGAGTTCTACTTTGCTTATTCAAAGATTCTAAATTCTAAATTATTCTATTTAAATTATTTAAGTTATGCAAATACTTTAATTTTTTTTATTAATACACATACATATAAATGTATATAATATAATTAGTTTTATATCATAATTATATTTTTGTGTTTAATACGTAAACTATTTAGATAGTTTTATTATTACATTATTACATAACAGGAATTATATATATAATTTGTGTATCACATTTAAAAATAATCATGCAAGTGAAGAAACTATTGAATTTCATTATTAGGATTTGCGTTTGGTATATAGAAACTAGAAAGTGTAAAATAAGGAACAAAATTATTGTCTATTAGGGTATAAAAATATTTATATAAAAATTAGTTTTGGGTCAAATAATATGCAGGATAATGAGAAATTTAAGGTGCTAAAAATTGCCAAATGTTTCCTAAATATGCACTTTTATTAGTTTATGAAAATGTATAAATAATAGATTTGTAAAACTTAATATGTGAAATTTAAAGTCAAGCTTGTTTATTAAAATAGATTAAATCGACTCAAGTTTGTTTAGCATGGTCTCATTCAAAAGTTTTAAAAAGACATTTTAAGTAGCAAACAAATATGTCACTACACAATTTACAATAGAAATTAGTCTAGTTTTTATTGCAAAAGGAAAACGTTCGAGGGTTTTAAAACATGAACATATATGATGTATAAATGTATAATAGGTGGCACGAGACTAGCCCAATTCCAATCCAAAGCCCAAGCCCAAGTGATATATACACAAGCCTTTTAGATTGAAATGGAGGTGCGCAAATCGTTTTTTTTGACCGGTTCCGGTTTCAACCGGTTTCAGTTCCGGTCAAGAAAGTAAAGACCCGGTTCCAGTTCTGGGTTTTGACCGGTTCCGGTTCGGTTTTGGCCTGGTATAGGTGGAACCCGTTCCGGTTTTTCCGGTTCCGGTTCTAATTTGTCTGAAAAACTGAACCCATTTGTACCCACCGGTTCAAGTATGACCGGTTCCGGGTCCGGTTCTTTTGCCCACTTCTAGATTGAAGGTTAATTACTTTATTCGTTGCACAGATGTATTAATGTAATTTAATAGTAGAAAATTATAAGGTGTGTGATTTTGTCATTAAAAAAAAAGTAAGAAAGATGGATATGTATATATTTTTTCTTAGCAAACAAATGTGTGAACACATTTTATTACTCTAACAAATAAATTACTCTTCTGTTTTGATGAATAGTAGCATGGTGAATTGACTTCCCACAAAAGAAAACACAACTTAAAAAAATGTGACATCTGATACAAATAATCAAAAAACTACTATTTAATTAATTTTTTTTTGGCATTAAATAGGAGAGAGTGAACAAGAAAATTTGGTTTGGTTTTATAGAATTCTTGACATTATTGACGTGAGACAAATTTTGTAATTGGGTATATTTTTATATCAGGACATTTACATAATTCTCCATTCTAACTTGTAAAAATGCATATTTGTCAAAATGATTCTTTAAAGACATTATACATTATGAATAAAAAATTTGTATATTGAGAAAATAGGTAATTTTGCATGTTAAAAAAGAAAAACATGTAATTCTCCCATTTACATTTTTGATATTACGTTTTTACAATATACAACAATACGTCTTTTGTAAAACGTTATTTTTTGTTTCTGTATTATTCACTTTTACGCCGGTAAACTCTAATTCTTATGCGTAAAAAATGGTTAAATAATAAAAAAAAATATATTGAAGTTGAAGGTACGGTGGCTAAGTTACCAACTCCATCAAGCCATTGCCTCTTGCTTTTACGACTTCATACCCATCACTTTCTGATTATTCTAAATTGTATTTTAAGGCAGAAATGAATATTTGACTTTAAACTTTATATTATAACATGACCCTTTACAAATTGATAGTTCATATGAACCATCACATTCTTGAATTTCAATTTTTTTTAAAAAAAAACCTTAAAACTAATAAAACAATCAATCAATCCAAACTATATAATCACACCATGTTCCTTTTCTTTTGCCTTAAACCACTTCCTTATGTAACAAGAAACTAATTCCACACACCAAATTACCTAAAACTCATGGATTTTGAGCTTTGAACTTCTTCAAATCACTTTATCTTTCCATGTTGTTTGAGGCAAAAGATTTTTCCATTAAGAGAAAGCTTCTTGATTCGTCGGGTTTGACCGTTTTCTTCTGAGCCTCAATATCTTGTTCACTTGTTTGTTCTTGATACTGATCATACTTAGTTATTGGTTGGTACTCAATTCTTCCCTCGCATATTTTATGCATAGCAATGTATAGCGAGATAGCGAAAATTGTCACACATATCAAGTACCAGCTGAACTGAATATTCACCAACGATTTAGCGCGATCAAGGGCTTCATCCCCATTACACCGAACCACTTGGTGACCTTCTTCCAAGTTCAAGAAGCAACCTTTAGAAATCAAGCTTTTGGTCCAAAGCATGAAACCCATGATCATGAGCCATAGACCTTGAAATAATATGCTAATAGACCTTATGAAGCTAACTATAAAGCTATTTTTGTAACAAATGCCCATAAGGGTAGTGATAAGGGAAATAAGAACAAGTATTTGTAGAAGCATATGGTATTGTCCTTCGATGCCCATGTGATCGGCCGAGTGAAGATGAAATAGGAGGAGTTGTTGCCCGAATGCGATGCTTGCAAGCAATTGAGTCAACTCATATTGGGCTTTGGGTATAAACTTGTCTAGTATGATGGCAAAAGCCGCATAGACCAAAAATGTCATGGAAATCAAAGAGTGCTCGAAATTGTGGAGATGGTTGGAAGGAATGGTGCCATCCGTGTCAAATGGTTGGTGTCGATCTGGCCCGATGAATAGTTCCATGGCTATGGACATGGTGCAACCTACCATGATCAAGAAAAGTTCCAAATACCTTATTTTGGTGGAGGGAAACCATGGCAAAGATTGGTAGGTTTTGGGATTTTGAACATGAAGTTTAATATGGTTAAGAAGGTGCCATAGACCAATTACAAGAAAACCAAACCCTGGTGCAACATGTCCCACCAAAGTGCCCATGTGTTAGTTTGTGTGTGTTTTAAGTGTTGTGTGTGAGATAGAAAAGATGGTAAGATGTAGAGAGAGGATTGAAAAGAACCTTAAAAGTGGATGAAATTTGAGAGAGAGAAACATGGTTTTAAAGGGATTTGGTTGAAGGCCTAGAGGCTTCCATAAGATGTCAAAAATCTTTTTAACATTAATCTATGGATGTTTCTTGTGTGTTTGAATGAGATGGGAAGCTTTGAAAAAACTAACTTCTATTTTTGGTGGCTAAAAGAATGAAATAAACTTGAGTTGACCAAACAATCCTGTTTTCAAATAGTTTTTGGGGTGAAAAATATGAAAAATCAATTTTTTAAAGGCAAATTCGTTTTAAATAATCAAACTTTGATTAATTGGTCGCTGTCGGTCCGAACTATGAAGATTTCCAACAACAGTCCGAACTTTCGACATATTTACCTCTGGCGGACCGCCGTAAAAGAAAACTTAACGGTGTTAACTTTTTCGAGTTTCAAATCGATTTTTAAGGGCTTTTGTTCAGAAAGATAATACGAGTCGAATGACGTATAACTTAACTCGAAACGTTGCTCTAAATTTCCCAACTTGATGATTTCTTTGATTAATTGAAAGTTTAAACACCGAAATTGGAAAATTTGGAGCAATGTTCCGAGATAAGTTATACGTCATTCGACTCGTATTTTCCATCTGAACAAAAACCCTCGAAAATTCGTTCAAGGCTCGAAAAAAAATTAACGCCGTTAAGTTTTTTTGACGGCGGTTCGCTAGAGTTTAATATGTCAAAAGTTCGGACCGTTATTAAGGATTTTCATAGTTGGGACCGACAGCAGCCAATTGATCAAAGTTTGGATAACTTAGATCCAATTTGCCTTTTTTGAAAGGACAGAAAATTTATTAGCTATTTTATTAAACTGTTATTTGTCTTTTATATTGTAATTCCTTAAAACTTAATATGTTTAACCAAACTTGGAACTTTTGATTTACTTGTATTTTCTCTAATAGGTAAAATATGTCAGTTGTGATATTAACTAAAAATAAAACATGAAACAACATTTAAACATGACGAAATCCTCCAATAGTGTATTATAATTCTCACAATCTCTAAATTTATTCGTATCTTATAAGTTACAAAAAAACTATTGTAATAGTACAGTGTGTTCAGTTAGGTTTTTAGGCTCCACCGAAACCGATAACCAAGCTTCGGTTTCGGTTTGCTTTTTTCCGTCGATTTTCAGTTAATCGTTCAATATATTCGATCTTTTAGTTTGTTTTTTTTCTGGTTTTTTTTCTTAGTTCGATTTCCATCTAGTAATATGTTTACATGTTAATTATGTGAGCAAGATTTTGGAAACAATATAAAAGTTGGTTGTATAGTGAGCATAATTTTTTTGTTTTGTTTTGGTTAACACACTATTATGTAATTTAGAAGGTTAAAAAATAAGATTCAACCAAATGATTAACAAGGTTACAAAAAGAATTGAAAAGAAACTAAAACGAATACATGTATAAAAGCTACGGATACTTAAAATTAATTGAAAATGCAAATGGTTCGGTTAAGTTTCCGTTAATTCGATTGCCAAAAGTACAAAACTGAAATCGTAACCGATTTTCTGTAAAATTCAATTTTTGTTTAATTTCGATTCATTTTTATCAGATAACTTTTTGGTTTTTGCTCGCCCCGAATAACTCTTAATTATCAACACACATATATCTTTATTTTTATAACATATATAATTTAATTTAATTCTAATGACCGGTTTAAAACATTTTATTTACTCTATCCATTTAATTTCACTACTTTTGGGTTGAAATTTATTTTTAGGAACATTCACATATTTCTCCTACTAATATCATTTTGTTACATATTTACCGAAGTAAAAATGTAAATTACATATTTTTTTCTTATAAAACTTATTTCCTCTTTCAAATAAATAAGTCAATTACATATTTTCCTCTTTCAATGAGAAATATTGTAAAAATCCCTTGTTTTTTTATAATGAAATACATGATTTATTTTAAAAGTTTTATAAACATGTAATAAAGACTTTTAGTATTTATCATAAAAATTCCTTATTTTAATGACAATTATGTCAGTTGGACTAACCTACGCACCTAGCTAAGCGACGCCAGCCACTAATTCTTTGCTAAGGGATGATGTGGCATTAACAGCCTTTTAGACTTCTAGAAATAAAATAATACAAAACACAAAAAAAATTTGTTGAACACATAAAATTAACTTCCTGTTCGTTTATTTTTCAAACTAGTCGACCTTCTGTGGATGATGGTTACAGTCTCTTCATGGACGATATTTATTCCCAATTAATTTTATTATTATAAAAATATTGTTTTTAGATTTAATTTTAAGTTAAATAATAAATAAATGTTAGATTAACTATTTTTTGTTTGTAATTATGAGAGCGAAATCATATAAATTCATATGTTTTTTGTAAGAAAAAAATTGCTGAGGTATTTAAAAGATGTAGCTTTTTTTTGAACCACTAATTTTTGGATTACTAGAGTATCATTGTGCCACCAATAGTATCATCCGGTCATATACTCATATCCACCACAAGTCACCAGATCTAGAGGAAACTCAATACTTTGATAAAATCTTCTTACGGGATTCGAACCCAAAACCATTTGGTTTCTGAGCCTTATCTCACCACCAATTTACCGTTAAATTGTAATGTATTTGGTTGAAAGATCTATTTATGACTTGTTTTAGTTGATATTTAATGAATACTGTTGGGTGGGAAAATTTTGACTTATAAAATAAATAAATATATGCTTTTTAGAGAGCTTTTTTGACCATGAAGATGTACAAATAAAATCCATTTAGTCTTTTAGGCCATCTTAACACAGTTCAAACTTTGCCACATATAAACTGACACATTAAATTAAAAAGCTTGTAAAAAAATAAATTGGATCTTATATTTAGGCCAGTTTGGAATTTCATTTAAAAATGACTTATTGGCTTTTTTGAAAAAACCAATAAGTTAATAAGTTGTTTGTTAAACCTAAAAGGACTTTTGAAATAGCTTTTTGTAGAAAGGTAATAAGTTGTTTTTCAAAAAATAAAAAATCTAGCTTTTTAAAATGACTTATGACTTATTGACATAAAATTACAAATCTACCACACTCTTTATTCTTTACCCAATAACATTAAAATAATGTCAATAAAAAAAATGTCCTTTATGGTCATATTGAAAATTAATTTTGGAAAAGCTAATCAAAACACATTTTTAAAAATTTCATTTCAAAAAGTTATAAGTTAATAAACGCTTTTGATAAAAAAGTCATTTTAAAGTTAAATAAGCAATCTCAAACAGAGCTTAATCTCAGCATAATTAAATTATTTATTCTTTCAATTTTTCAATGAAGATAAAGCTCTTATTAGATTAAATTCCTAAAAGAATCATCTTATTAAACTTTAAAACTTTAAGGACTTTGGTAAAGGTTAAATAATAAAATATTAGCATACCTTTTATTTTTCAAGAAAAAAATTTCGAACTTGTCTTGCTATTTGAGTTCGGCAAAAGACGACACAACTTCAAGTTAACATGAAAACATCTAAAATTAATAATTGTTTAATTTAAATATAAACATAACTAAATAAGTATATCTTTAATATTGTAATTTTAATAGAAAACTTAAATAATATAATTCACTCCTTATTTATGAAAAACAAGTAATTTGTTTTAAATTTAGTAAAAGTTTGATTTCATGTTGAAGGAGAGGATCATAACACATTGACGCTTGCATGTTGTCATGTATTTGAAATATAAGGAAAAACTCCAACAGATATACACATAACGATAAAAAGTAACATTATTACAAATAAAACCTTAAACACATCCGTACCAAAAGAATTAATAAGATACAAAATTAACAAAAAGTTATATAAATTTAAAATTTTAATTAGATAAACCAAACGGTTTTAGATAGTCCAACTACTAGTTGGAGATGGTCCAAAAAAAGTTGTTGACATGTAATTTTTGTAGCAAATTTTGTATAATCTCTATTAGATAAACCAAACTGGATCCCGTCATTATTTCGTTATTGAAGTTAAGTTTATAAGAGATAGATATTACGTAATCTTCTAGATATAAAAGTATATTTTTTTTTGTCAATGAATATTTTTCTTCTTGCCAAAGAAAACAATAGAAACTGTGCAAATACTATGACGTCATGGGTGATACAAGTACTATCTAGTCATTTTAAAACAATTATCTAATTAAATAAAATTTAAAAACAAAGATAAAGTTTATTAAAAATTCTCATTAGTACTAAACATAATTAATAAAACTAAAATTAAAAAAAAAATATTAGTGACCATAGTTTTGACAGTTCTTTCTTTCATGGCTTTGGTTGCTTGAAGGCTTGATTTGGTTTGATGATCAGTATTAGATATCAAGGTTTTTTACTTCATTGACGTGTTTGTTCGTTTCTCTTTATTTTTTTCTCTAAACAACAAATGAGGGCTCAGGGTCATGTCTTTTTATAGCTCAAATGGATCATCGGACCCAACAACCCGCGTGCTGCAATCACAATCCGCTGCCAACTTTCCGGTATCTAACACCTAGGTGATGACAAGCGCTGAGCAGAGCAAATCCACCTGTCTCTCCACTATGTGTTATTTCTCATGACTAGGCTTTGTGATTTGGGTGGATATAGCTCAACGTCTAACGCTTGATATCAAAGCGCATTCAAAACTTCTTTGTTTAATTGTTTATCTCAGATATGTGAAGCTTCAATTTCTTCAATTATTTCAGCAACTGTCACAAAATTTCAAAGGCTTCCAAGAATCTCAAGGAGCAACGTCAGAAAAAAATGAATGTTTTTCCGATTGATATTGTCTTTAGTTGTTATGTATGTATGTATGTATGTATGTATGTATGTATGTATGTATGTATGTATGTATGTATGTATGTATGTATGTATGTATGTATGTATGTATGTATGTATGTATGTATGTATGTATGTATGTATGTATGTATGTGTGTGTGTGTCACTAGCAAGGGCATCCCACTTTTACTATTTCTAAGCACATTTGTGAAGGTTCGTATGTTTTTGAGTGTTTTTATTTCGCTTAATTGATTGCGATAGTTCGTCTTAGCTCTTGGGTAAGTAATCGGGTTGAGAATTGGGTTGAGTTTTGTGTACGTATTGTTGACTTTGCTAATACGGTTGGCTTCAATCGAAGAATGACAATCTCGTGTGAAAAATCTAGTGCGAATAAAAAAAAAAGTAACTTTGGATCATATAGTGAGTAATATGGTTGTAGTTTGAGGCAAGACCGACTCAATCAATTTAGAAACTCTAAGTTGAACTAAAATCTAGGGCCCTTCTTTTCTTTGTAAACTAACACTCTAACCATTTTTCTTGGTCAGTTTAAAAACCTTTTATTGTTTTGTACTCTTATACCACTTGCGCATGTCTCACTTATTTGCTCCATGCTAGAAATATAGGCTTTCTTTTGATTATTAGTTTTTTTTTTTCTCTTTATCTATCAAATAAATAGTAACGGTGTCCAAAAATTAGGCACAAAATCATATCATAGTTACTGAAAGTTTGTTTTAAAATGATGTCCTAAAAAAAGTGGGACCCGAGGCCCTCACCTAATATTTTTTAATGTTTCAATTTTTTTACAATAAGGTTTAAAGTTATTCGAAAGTATTCATAGCCTAAAAGGATCATGGTGTGTATATCGATCATAAATGAACAAAACAAGCTTAATTTCATTCTTACTATTATGTAACGCCTTCCTCCTCTCTTATAAACAGAAAACAATAAACAAATAATAATAATAACAGTAGTAGTAATAATAATAATAATTATTATTATTATAATATTATTATTATGATTGAGGTTAAATATGAAAAAAAAACCATTTTTTTGTCTAAAAATATAAAAACAGTTATTTTTTTTTTGTATTGGATTTTCATTTTTTTGCACTAAATTTTTAAGTATTGTAAAAAATAAAATACAATACAATAAAAATAAAAAAAAACAAAAATCTAGTATAAAGATCCAATAAAAAATACATGTTTTTTTAAGTAAAATCATGTTTGGTTTAATCACCATTATTATTAAATGTTTACTAATTTCACCACATTTATGTTTGCATTTGTTTAGATAAACAAACCCATGTACCCCTTGTATAAGGGTACGTATAAAAGCTGTCTCTACATGATTTTCTTAAAATAAATACAAGCCCAAAGAAAACATATCTAAGACCTAATTAATTAACACACCCAATCACATGCCTAAATTCATACCCAATACATTTTTTAAGCAGCACATTTTTCCACCATTTTCTATTATGAGACTAGAACCCTCAACCTATTTTAAGAAGTAACACCTTAACACACCTTAATACTATTGAGACAAATGTTATTTGGTCATTACCCAATACATACATACATACACAAATATCAACACCCCCATAAAATATTAACACACTTCATCCCCCAGTTTAATATACAGGCGGACTTGTAATTTAGATAAAATTGGTCAAAAATTATTATATGAATTAGATAATAATATATATTTACCATAGTGGTGGGTTTCCTTCTGAATTGGTGAGATATAGGTAGTATGATTAATATGCAAGCTTTACTTTTGAAACATATCAACTAATCAACTGTTGTCGTTAAATATATATATATATATATATATATATATATATATATATATATATATTAGCACTTATGTATTATTACTAATAATAAAAATAATACAGTGGCAATATTTATTAAAATAAAAGCAAATTTAATCAATAATAACAACACTAGCATAGAGACGAGGTACCACCAAGATTAACTAAAATCATGGCACATGACACACATATAGCTAGCCGGATCCTAGCTACTAATTGTTTTTTTTTAACAACGTCCGGTAACTCGGGATCACCCTAGCAAATAGATCACCCTTCCGCCCGAATAATAGAGCGTGGTGACCTGACCCACTTGCGCAGGAGGAAACCTACAACTAAAAAAACTCCTGACTCAACCTAGAGCAATATTTGCTCTAGGTGAGACTCCAACTCAAGACCTCTCATAAAAGAAGTCAAAGGGTTACCACTAGGTTAGAAGCCCTTTGGTAGCGACTAATTGTTAGGAAACATAAAATAATTTGATTATTTATAAGATTTATCATATTTATTAATTAATTAATTTATCTTGATGGTAATAAATTTTAATTGAGAAAAAAAAAGACTCAGAAAATAGGAAAAATCTCCAAAATACCCTTTTGATCTTACTTTTTTCCCATATATACCTATTGGACTTCTAATGCTAGAAATGTTCATACTGTGTACAGATGCCTACACAAAACACTATTTGAATTTTCACACGTGTCTTATATAGGCACGACAAAAAATGTGTACAAGCGGGCGCCTGTAATTATACAGACGGATGTCTGTATATGGTACCATTTTCCTTAACAGGCAGACGCTTGTACACGTTTTTTGTCACGTCTATAGAGGACATGTGTCAACTTTTAAATGATGGCTGTATAGGTGGGCCTATGTACATACAGGCGTCGACGCCCGGTAAGTGGGTGGATACTGGATTTTTAAGCGGAAATTTTGCGGAAATTTTGGTTAATCCAGTCGTTTTGGGGATTTTCCCCATAAAATAACATATACCGGTCAAACCAACGGGAAAATCAAAATTTAAGACAAAACATTAAGGAAACATATATATTGGTGACCAAAAACAGAAAATTAATAAAATCTATGGATTGAAACATTATATGCATATTCAGAAGGTTTGAGCTACAAGTTACTTAAAGTATATGTATTCTATAATTATGGACAACTGCATAAAAACATTGGAAAATGTTTCTTTAAAAAGTATATTTTGTTTACGTACATTTATTTTATTAATAAAACTTGAACTTGTACATTCTCAATAATTTTACTGCTTTAATTGCACGACAATTAGTTGTATGCATACGTTTGGTAATTATTTAAAATGTAAATTAATAAATAAATTATTTGATTTGTAATGAACCATTAATTTTAATTTTAATGACGTAACTTAAAAACAATATTCTTGTAGTGTTACTAAAGATGAATAATTTTTATCCAAACCAACACCAACCAAACACCATTGATACCAACACTAGCTAGTAATCGTTTTTAATATTTTTGGTATTGATATATTTTGGTTTCAGTATTTTTATGATATTTTAATGATACCAAGACTATATCAAACCATCAAACTCGGTGTCGCATTCGGTGACTTATCGTTTTCAGTACCAACGACACACCATTAATACGATCTGACTATGAAAGAAAGGTAATATGAATCTAGCTCACTTGTGTTCACAACTCTTATACCATATAAATTCTTGATAGGTAAGGGAGAGAAGAGAAAATTATATCTCTAATAAAAAAATTGTAAAATAAAAAAATATATTATGATCCGAGTAAAAAAGTTATGGTTTAGTGAACGACTGCACATGACTCAAATATGTTCATTTTCATTTAACCACAGATATAAATAAATTAATAAAGAGTATAAGCTTCTTAATAACTACAAGTTTTAGAGGAGAAACATAATTAAATAATAAACATTTTACATGAATAATAATATCAAAATATATATAGTCCATCTAGTATTAGACCTATTTTACCACTAAAAATATAATCAATTAATAATTATACAATCAATTAATTTTCTAGGATTATTTCTTTTTCGTTGGCCTCCAATTTCTAACATTTTTAATCTAGTTTAAACTAGAGAAGTTTCTGTGTGCGTAACACAGGCAATATTGTCACTAACTTGATACAAATACAAAAAGACTTGACACAAATACAAAGCCAAAATCCCAAAATATCAAGCAAACGAAACAAAGATACAATGCAATCAACACAAAAAAAATTAATAAAAAAAATTATAAACTTAATTTCATTTGTGACAACTCTAACACAATGATTCACATTATTTTAAGCGAAAACTTATGGCTAAAGAGGCTAGCTCTCTACCAACTCCACAAGCCAAAGTTTATTGTTATTACTCCTAATTCAATTACCTTATATAACATTTCACAAACCTAATGATTGGTGGTGCACTGGTGTCCCATGTTTTTTTCTTTTTTTTTTTTATAATTTTTGTTAATTTTACTTAATGTTTCTGTAATTATTAAACTTTTCTTTTAATTTTTAATCTTTTTTTACTTATTTATTTTAACTTTTCTCTATTGTAATATAGTCCTTTATCTTTCTTTTTTATTTGTTTTTCTAACTTTTTTTGATTTACGCTTTGGACCTCTAATTCATTAATATTTATTTTTATTTCTTAATCTTTCTTACTTTGTTTCCCTTCTAAGTTTTTTCGGTAATTGTTTTTTTATTCATATATGTTTTATTTTTTTTCCTTTTATAAACTTATATTTACTAAATTTTATAGTTGATCTCTATTTACACACGTTTACCACAACTACACTTTAAGATTTTACGTTAGAGTGACAATGATTGATGCATGCTTTTATATCTGAGTTTTGATCTACTGTCTACATTTTGATATTTGAAATCATGACGGAATTCTCACCGCAATGCGCGTGTTCTTTTCGCACGTTGTTTATAAGTTTTTTTAATTAATATTTGTTCAATTTTGTTTATTTCTTTTGTATAAACTCAGTCTTTCTACCAAAATTTTTACGGTTTTTCTCTAATCATTGTCTTTCTACCAAAATTTTTACAGTTTATCCCTAATCTATACATATTTAAAACGACCACGCTTTAAGATTTTACGTAGGAGTAATAACTGATTTGTTTTATGTATATGTTTTGATATACGTGATCGTATGTACGTTTTAATATTCTGAACCATGACGGAATTCTTGCGACAATGTGCCGGAAAACCCACTAGTTATATACACCAAGGAAAAAAAATCATGAGTTAGAAAAAATAATATATATATATATATATATATATATATATATATATATAAAATAAACCCACGTGATGTGACCGGCCACTCGGCCAGTGTCTTATGTGCCAATATGCGTCAATGTAACTAACATGTTGTATTTTTATATATAACATGACAGAAAAACAATCAAAGTTTTATCTTAAAAAGAAAAGATAAAATTCTTCGTTTTTACTTTTTAAAGTGTGACATATAATTACATATGAGTATCCACATGGCCTATTAATAGGCTTCTAGTTTAGCGGTATTATTTTACCTTTTTTTATATGATGCCTTGAGTTATCTATTGGAAAAATCTGGCAATAAACATTTGGCAGTTAATGACAGTTGGTTTTGACGATTGAATTTGCGAGTCAATATCTCGGGTTAAGGCAATTCCGATCATAAGAAATAAGTAAATTTTGTTTAGGTTTCGGGTCAGCGGGACGACCACCAGGGGCTATGCTCTTAGATCCCACCAGAGGCGCTGCTCCTAGCTAGGACCCCGCAAAGGAGGCACAACTCAAACAATCTTGATCTCCGCTTGGTGCGAAGCGTAGACACCTTAAATGAGCGTGCACGTCGCACCTTCGTACTCTTTAAAATTTCTTTACGTTCAATCACATTAAATATACAACATTTGGAAGCATTTACTTTTAGACGAGTAAGGTGTTTTTCAAGTGTGAGTTTCCTCAAGGTCAAGTTGTTGTTTGCCTAGTAATACTTGATTTAACGGTTAAAAAAGGGATCTACATGACGTACACGGGCCAATCCGTTTATGATTTATTTTCTAAAAAGCCATCTGGTAACGTAATAGCACAACATATAATACGTACAACCAAAATGGATAAAATATATTAATATAATTTTCAATTTTCATGAAATAAAAAATTAAAAATAAAGGCTGCATGTGCTGTTTGTTTATTATAATCACGAGGATCATGAACATTCAAGCATAAATAATTTGAATCCTTGATGATCACGAAATTTCTGAATTTCGTTTCTTGTTGACCACGTGAATCTTCTAATTCACTTTATTTGTTCATGTGCAAGGATATATATAATAAATAATAAATATATATAACAATTCGATTTGTATTCTTATCCTTGTTTGAAATTTTTTTATATTACCTGAAACAATTTAAATCCAGCACGTATTCTAAAATAATTAATCCACGAGTCAATATATCAAATGATGAGCTTACTTTTATGATAAAAACTTTTTAATTAATATATTAAAAACAAAGACTAAAAATTGTGTAACAGTGTGGAAATAACTTAATAAATCCAACACCTAGACTAGTGTTGTTAGTTTTGATCAAACCTATGAATACCTTTAGCTAAATGGTTGGTCTTGAGTCAATTCATAGGTTTGCTTTTTTTTTTTTTGTGATTTTTTAAGACAAGTTTTCGTGTTTATACTTTAAACTTGATCTGGTTATGTGTGTAAATCAGTACTTAAAAGAGAATCGTATTTAAAAGAGAAACCCATGAAGAGTTTGCATAGTTTCCATAGAAATGTGTGTTTGAGATGGTAAATTTGTATTTTGTAATAGCATCATACAAAAAAAAAATAAAAATAAAAAAAGAAGCAAACGTTTTTGGGTTAGATGCATCGGTCAACAAATCAGACATAAGTCATCTTCAGGCTCGTGTAAAATCTCGTCTGTATTGAATTTAACGCACCAACCGGCAAACACAACCCTTTTAACATGACAAATTCCAACTTTGTTAGAGGGATGTCACACTTGCTTATGTGTTTCACTAGCATAATGGTCTTCTTGTTTTAAAGAACACCTCACGTTGTTTTTCTTACTTTCTTTTAATTCATCCATTGTTTAATTTCAGAGAATACACAGATTCATGAAGGATGTTTAATACAAAACATATTAAATAGGAAATTACATAATAATCTATAGAGAACCTTTCACCCTAATATATTTCTCTCTTGTTATATCTTATCAACATCACATACAAATGTTATATATCATATACAATATTTAAAATTAATTTTCCTGCCATGTTCATGAAAAACAGAAGTGTTTGTAGGATGTAAATCGGTGATAAAGATTAAAAATTTAAAATGACTCAACATGGGTTGGGTTTTGTATATGGACATGGACACTTGGACAGTCAACAGTGGGCTAAAATTCTAAAACACATCATTGTTAATTTGGGCTTATTGTAGACCAAGGCCCATTAACCACCTCATGTTTTGGAACCTTTAAAACTGATCGATGGAGGATTCACTGGACGTCTGGACTGTTGGGACTTGGGAGTGTGTATATATATATAGAGGGCGGTTATAATACAAAGGATTTTAACGTGAGAAGCGTAGGAAGCCACAAGGTTTTAACATGTGTCATCAGGGTAAAGGGCAATATCGTCCATATAT
The DNA here is from genome assembly GCA_009363875.1 of Mikania micrantha. Lineage (NCBI taxonomy): Eukaryota > Viridiplantae > Streptophyta > Magnoliopsida > Asterales > Asteraceae > Mikania > Mikania micrantha. The sequence goes on along the minus strand of CM018687.1, from coordinate 56,495,484 downwards.
AATTACAGACGGTGACTCAACAAATTACAGATTGTAATTTAACACATGTAATTAATGACAAACTGCATAATCACGTACCACTAAATCATGTACCACGTTATATGAAAATCACAGACCGTCATTTAACATGCATAAACAAAGGACCAACTGCATAATTACGTACCAAATAATTACGTACCAAACACTAAAATCATGTACGACGTAAAAAAAATCGAAAAAAACTACAACAATACTATACTCAACTAAAAGTTAATAAAATTCTCTATTTAATGGTGTAATTTTTTTTTAAAAAACGATTAACCGTTTAAAAGCTATTCGATTTTTTAAAAAAATGGTGGAATTTGATTTAACCATAAAAAGGTCAACAAATGTATTTTATTCTTTTTTTGCCCTTTCATCTTTAAAATCACGGAAGTTTTTAATGAAAAGTGGGAACACTAGATCCTAACCATTGATTAACTTGATCAAGAGCCAGAAATCGTTCATATCCTTCTCACGTTTAAAACCCTTTGTATCCGATCCATCTCCTATATATATAGGGTATGGTTAAAATGAAGACCACATCGCAATGAGAAAACCGCGAAAACAATGCAAAAATCACGTTAAAAAAACGTTTTTTTTTTGAAATTTTTTTACATGTTTGTAACACTATTTGACACATTTTTATAAAAAAAATCAAAAAAGCGCCGACCAAATATTTTTAAAAAAAAATATTTTATAAACCCACGTAAAACCTACGTAACAAAACTTAATTTTTTTTTATTTTTACGTTTTGTTACGTAGGTTTTACGTGGGTTTATAAAATATATTTTTTTAAATATTTGGTCGGCGCTTTTTTGATTTTTTTTTTATAAAAATATGTCCAATAGTGTTACAAACATGTAAAAAAAATAAAAAAAAATACGTTCTTTTTACGTGATTTTTGGATGGTTTCGCGGTTTTCTCATTGAGATGTGGTTTTTATTTTATCTTTTCCCTATATATATATATATATAGGAGATGGTTCAAATAAAAACTCATTACTTTGGAGAAAACTAAGAAAACTCGTACTAAACAATCAATTTTAAAAAAAAAATCCATGATTTTTTATATTTAGCTTAAAATGGTATAAACAAAGAAATTTTTTTAATAAAAATATGTAGATTACGAAGTTACGTATATGTCACCAAAAAAGTTACACATATGTAACTCATATATGTAGTTTACAAGTTACGTATATGTAATCAATGAGTTACACATATGTAATAACATGAGTTACATATATTTTTTTATTTTTTTCTTTTTGTTAACAGATCTAACCTTATAATAATACAAAATGTAAAATAAAAAACGAAAAACGAAATTGATTGATGACAATTGTGATTAGTTTTCTAAGTTTTCTCCAAAATGGAAGTTTTCGCAAGTTTTTTTGTGGTGATAGGTTTTGTGTTTACAATCGCTAGGTATTGTGGGAGTGTGTTGACGGTGTTGGGGCGGAATCCGATGGTTCAGAGGGTGAATAGAGGTACAGGGCTCTTTAGGTTTGCGAGAAGGTATGTTCAATTAGTTACATATAGATAACACTATACCTACATATATGACACACATATGTAACCTACATATACATACATATATAACGATAACTACATATATAACATACATATACAAATTTAAAATGAGACCTTTACATATATAGATAAATAAATGAACTAAAACTGATACCAAAGAACAAAAAGCAAAATGAAAAAGAAAAAAAAAGAAATATGTCATCTTATTATGTATCTTTAACACTATTTTACATGCATGTAACAACAAAACATACAAACACAAATATAAAAAGAGACGAATTTATCATCATGTTCGTATATATCATTTAATTACATATATGTAACACTATCAATTACATATTTGTAATAAAAACACATATATATAAATCTAAAAAGAAGACGTCATCCTTCAAGGTTCTTGTCGTATGTCGGCGTTACATGGCACTTTGTTGCTCGTCACTCGAATATATTAAAGAATCTAAAAGCCTCGAATACCCTGCAACTCTTTGATTGATAAAAAGAATGAATTCTTTAGACCATCCCCATTGTTGATATAGATTGGGTTGTGAGACTATTCAAAAGTCAAAAAAAAAGAAAAAAAGAAAAAATGGAAAAGCCTTCAAATGGCTTGATCTGGTCCCTGCAACCTTGATTCCAACCCAATAAATTTGTTTTTTTTCTTTTTCTTTTTTACTTTAACATAATTAGCTTTAGTTAATCTTATTTTATTCAATAAATACTAATAATTAACATTTTAAAAAAATCTGAAAACATAGTCTTGATCAGTTTTTTTTAATGAACATGTCGGTATAAATTTTGCTAAAAACGGAATTCGTTTAAAAAATGTATTTTTAAAATAAAATGAATATAAACAATCATTGATTTATCTTATATAAAACTTGAAAGTTTTTATTGGTTTAGAAAATTTCTGGATCAAACTGGTTATCTGAAAAATCATAAATTATATTTATTTAATAAAAATTAAAAAGTCTAAAAACTTTTAATAAAAACTAAAAATCATAAATTGTATATATCTAATAAAAAATAGTAAAGGTTAGGTTGTTAATGAGAGTAAAAGTTTAGGTTTGATTGGGTTGTGTAGATTGAAGAGAGAGAAATTATTTTTTTATTAAAATGTTGGGTTGGATTAGATTGTGAATGGGGATGGTCTTAACAAAAATAAGTGTCGACTCTCAATGCCAAGCAAAGCCACACATATATAAGTTTATTGTCTTGATTATATATATAGGGGTTGTATCCACTAAAAAGAAATTTTTGACTAAAAAGAATAAGAACTAATAGAAATTTGACATTTAGCATGCTACAAATATCAAAAACAAAAATCTAGCACAATAACACAATCCAGTACAGTACAAAAAAATTAGTACAAAAAAGAAAAATCTACTACAAAAAAAATATAAATGTAGTAAAAAAACAAAAATATAGTAAAAAAACAAAATTCATTACAAAGAAAAATCAAGCACAAAAAAAAAATAAAAATAGAGTACAAAAAAATTATAATCTAGTACAAAAAAAAATAATGTATTACAAAAAACAAAAAATATATTACAAAAAAACACAAAATCCAGTATAAGAAAAATTTAGAACAAAAAAAAAGAATCTTTTTTTTTGAACGGCTTCAGGATGAACGACTAATTTAAGCTCAAACGGGCACACATCCAAGGGCAGACCCAGTCGTCACCCCTTCACCCACCAGATAAGCGGGAACCGGATAAATCCGTAAACCCTCTTCCCTGCTCAGGTTTGAACCTCTGACCTCAATGAGATGCAACTTCTCCACTTCATTGCAATACCGCTAGGCTAGAAGCCCTTTGGTAAAAAAAAATTATTTTTTATGCCACATGTCTAACTGTTATTAGTTATTGTTTTTTTAGGCAAAATTCTTTTTTATTTGATTTTTCCTATATATACATACATATATATATATATATACTAGCCTAGAAAACCCGTGTATTACAAGGGTTGAATAATAATAAATATAATTCATTAACACTAAATAGTAATAAATATTTAATAATTATAAAATTATATTTACGATAAGATATAATTGAATTATTCTTTATTAACTTTCAATAAATTAGTAAATTATTGAAATAAGAATTTTTTTTTATATTTAATCATATAATCTAATTACTAAAAGTTAATAGTGTTTGTTAGAAGAGAGAAGCGGAAAAAACATTTTCAGATTTAATTAGAACGCGACACATGTCTCTTAAAAATAATCATTTATTAGAATAGGAAGAGGAAGATAGTGATTGTTTTTAAATTAATCAAATTATTTATATCAATATATGCTTGTATAAATACACGATATATAATATATATATATATATATAAAACACAAACGTTTCATCTCTTGTTCCTTGGGCCAAAGTTTTTCCAGAAAAATATGTCTAGGAACTACGACAACAATAACATGTCATACATTCCACAGCTTACAATCTCGATCCATTTGTACTTGTTCTTATGTGTTATTACCTCCTTGTGCTTCAACTGGTACGTCAGCTATGAGTCAATGCTGTGAGCTTCATGCACCAAGTGAAGATCTTCCTCATGCTCACCCCCGTTCTGCTTTTGGTTCTTGTGCACCGGTTCTCGAGTGGTTACAGGTCGTGGTTGCCATCCCTGGTGCCGCTGCCTGATAAAGATTCGTTTCAGTGAGCCGGAGGATCTCCATGGGGTGTAGCCGGTGTGCTTGTTTTTCTTTTTTGCATGATGTCTCACCAGTCTTCTTTACATGAATGTTGGTTGTACTTGTATAAGTAGCCGAATTAACCGAATGGATGCAGCACGAAAACTGATTCGTTTACATTATGATCTTCCAGCTTATAATCTTTAATGACAACATTTGTGATGTCTTTCATTTTGGAGCAACCTCTCTATCCTAACTCAGATAAGGGTAAAGTTTGTCTTCATCCTTCTTTCCAGACTCTACTGAATAGTGAGAATATACTAGGTAAATTTGTTTATTTGTGCTGCCTTCCATTTTTGAACACCATCTTCCACATGAACACTTTCTGCAACATCTACACCATTTAACACTTCCAATCCCTACAAGCCCTTTTCACCATCATCAAATTCATTATTATCAACACAAGTCTAATCCAAAAGCTCATTACATTCTTCAATCGATCTATCAATTCGACAACTTCTTCGATAAGCCCTCTGCCTGCATCTCCAAACACTGCAATCTTGTTCTCAAGTTATTGAACTTTCTTTCCATCAAGAAAAACCTATCCTTTAACATCAAATTCTCTTCTTCCAACTGAGCTACATGAGTTTCTTGATCATCCAATCTGTTCTCCAATACATAGCTACCACCATTGTTTGGGCAAATCATCTCAAACCTGCTCAAATCATGATTCAATCTCCTCTCCACCTCAATTTGTTCCTCCACGTCATTCTCACTCGACTCGCTTGATCCACCGTCTTCATCATTGCCAGGTGATCTTAGCCTAATCAAACCCTTCATTGATCCATAACCATCAACGCCCCATTCTTCCTTCGCCATGTCAACCAAAACTTCCCTAGATGGTGAAAAAACAGGCGTAGGGAGTACCGCAGGAGTGACAGGGCATGGAGAAACCAGAGACGTAATTCCACCTGCTTTCTTCGCGCGAATGAGAAACGACGTCGTGTTCCTAGGAGCAAAAGGGGCGGATTTACCTCTATGTTTGAATTTCTTCTTCGAAATGTTTCTTCTAGGTTTTAGTCGATTCTGCTGCTGTAATTTGTTCAATGTTGATGGACAATAACCTCCTGCAACACCATCGGTTAGATTACTTCCTTTGTTGATACTAATCGATAGTTTCTTACGATTGTTGTTATTTCCTTTTCGATTTCTGTAGTTTCGTGGCATTGAAGAAGAAATATATCCGGATTTTATCATTACCTGATCCGCTTGCGCCGGTGGCCACATCCGGTGAACTCCGCGTCGGCTGTTCATCTTCCTTTGCAACTGCGATTGATTCATCATCATATGAGAAGGATTAGTAAACTGATTCATCGTTATCCGAGAGTTTTGATTATTCATAGCCTGCTTTTGCGATTGACTCACCATACTCATCCACATCGAATGATTCATCATCGACGATTGATCCAGCATCTTCGATTAAACAAATTCTTAAATCCTAATCCTAAAATACAAATTCACCAACGAAAAACGTGAGATATATGCTTCTGTCACTGTAAAAACGAACGATTGCAACAAATCAAAGATCAACAAACCCTAGACGTAGCGAGAAACAGATATCGATTCTAGATATACGTATGATGTATGAAATTCAAATTGATAAATCGAAACGATCGTTGACGATTGATATGCTTTTATGTGAAATTTGAATTTTTAGAAGTTTTTCATTCAAATTGTCTGCTTGTTCTTGAGTTTCAAAAACGATTATGTCGAGGCAATCTAATGTTTCTGTGGGGTTTTATAAGCAGGTGAAGGATGAGATGGATGGTTGGGATGGTTTATCAATCCGACGGTTGAGATTAAATAACAGTTGGTAATGCGTGATGTGTAGATTTCTTGAGGCGGTTACTTTTGCGTGTGTAATACGCTATCAAATTAGCTACGAAATATCCATTTTTTACGGTTATCCTCTCGGATTGACGCTATGTTTCCGAGTTATTTTATTTTTATTTTTTTTGAACGGCAACTTTCATTAATATTAAAACCGAGCCAGCAAGATACTAAAAGCTCAAAAAACACCACATACATACATACAATCACCAGACATACTCAACCATAATATAACAATAACAAACACCATAAATTTGTTTATAAACCAAAACTATTCCAATCCTCTCATGTAATTGAACCACACCTAGCTCGATTGTTGAACCAGAAATAACTGAGAGTTTTAATCTCCTCAAGTAAACCACGATATGATCGCCTCTTTCCTTTGAAAATAGCATCGTTTCTGGCAATCCATAAACGCCAGAAAGCTGCTACAATGACAACATGGTCGGCATCCTTCTTTCGAGCACTCCCATGACTCCTTTGGTGAAGTTGAAGCAGATCATTCACAGAGAAAGCAAAAATGGGCAGATGTAAGTTGCACCAGCTAGTGATACCAGACCAAATCATAGTTGCAATGTAACAAGTAGTGAAGAGATGAGAGGTGGACTCTTTCCAATCACCACATAAGACACATATAGATGATCCAACAGGGATCCCTCTCTTAGCCAAAGCATCTGAAGTAGGCAGTCGAGTTCATTTAAGAAGAGAGAAAAAGGGAATTTGAAGGAAAGAGAGAAACATGTTTGTGTTTTTGAGTTTCATTTAACAAATGTTGTGTTTACGAGTTTCATTTAAAGATGAAAATGAGATGAAAACTAGGCAAAATTATTTAGTTTTTATTTTAATTTCCTCTCATTGTTTTTCTTTTATGTTCTATCCTTTAATAAACTTAGGAACATATCGTTAATGCTATACCGCATAAAACAATAATTGGTTGTTTTTTATTTGGAATTGTTGATCTATAATTTCAAACTATGTTTAATCCCACCCGCGCGTTGCGGCGGGTTATCACAGTACACTTCTGATAACGGGTATTATACATCATTTGCAAAATCATAAGTTACATAGCAAAATCAAATCTTTCATCACAAACTCTATCCAATTATATATATATAAACATAAAATTATACAAAATCGAAAAAACAAAATTTAAAAGTTTTAGTGGCCAAAATTAAATAAACAAAACTTTATATTATATAAAAGTTTCAGTGACCAAAATCGAAAAAACAAAACTTCACTATTAAGTTTTAGGGTCATAATCGAAAAAACAAAACCGTATATTATATAAAAGTTTTAGTGGCCAAAATCAAAAAAAAAACTTTAAAAAGTTTTAGTGGCCGAAATAAAAAAAACAAAACTTTATATTATATAAATTTTTAGTGACCAAAATCGAAAAAACAAAACTTCACTATTAAGTTTTAGTGGCCAAAATCGAAAAAACAAAACTTTATATTATATAAAAGTTTTAGTGGCCAAAATCGTAAAAACAAAACTTTAAAAAGTTTTAGTGGGCAAAATAGAAAAAACAAAACTTTATATTATATTAAAGTTTTAGTGGCAACAATCGGAAAAACAAAACTTTAAAAGTTTTTGTGGCCAAAATCGAAAAAAAAAAACTTTATATTATATAAAAGTTTTAGTGACCAAAATTAAAAAAACAAAACTTTGCTTTTAGTGGCCAAAATCGAAAAAACAAAACTTTAAAAAGTTTTAGTAAATAGAAAAAACAAGACTTTAAATTATATAAAAGTTTTAGCGACCAAAATCGAAAAAACAAAACTTTAATTTTAGTGACAAAAATAAAAAAAAAAACAAAACTTTATATTATATAAAAGTTTTAGTGGCCAAAATCGAAAAAACAAAACTTTAAAAAGTTTTAGTGGGAAAGTTTTAGTTGCCAAAATCGAAAAAACAAAACTTTAAAATGTTTTAGTAAATCGAAAAAACAAAACTTTATATTATATAAAAGTTTTATTGACCAAAATCAAAAAAAAACTTTACTTTTAGTGACAAAAATCGAAAAAACAAAATTTTATATTATATAAAAGTTTTAGTGGACAAAATCGAAAAAAACAAAACCATTAAAGCATCCCAAGAGATGCTTTTAGGTCAATGTCAAGTTAAAAATTAATAAGTTAAAAGATATGTTATATATATATATATATATATATATATATATATATTCAAACTTGGCATATGGGCAATAACGTAATTTTTCGTGTATATTGTTATCGTTTATTTGGGAAATAGACCATAATTATCGCTGAAACATTTTGAAAAATTGAATTCAACAATTATCAATCACAGAATGTTATTGATTTGATTATTTTAGTTACATCGAGCGAATTCTGGTTTCCTTTTTGGGGGTAACGACGTGATGAATTCGAACACAGAAGAGACGCACTAATATACCAAAAGACCATAAACACCATAAACCTTAAACCTTACCATAAACCTTAAAAACACCATAACTAAACACCATAGACCTTAAACACCATAAACCTTAAAAACACCATACCTAATTGTGACACCTCGCAATTTCCAGGTCAGCATTTGTTTTATTTTAATAATAATGTGTATTATTATTTCATACGTGGCACTAGAATAATTGCATTTAGTGTGACACGTGGCACAACGGACCAAACACACCGATAATTCGAGGAATTATCGCACGAAACTCGCACGTGTCTTGAATGACGAACGTTGGTGAACGGATCGAACCACAGTACACTTTCACTGCACAATTAGGTCCCAGAGAACCTAAGTTAGCAGAACAACACTTATGTGTCGTGAAACGATGATCGTATTCGAGAAATACGAGAAATTCGGTTCAAAACAATGAAATTGGGCTTATTGGGCTCAACCGAGACCCATCGCGGTACGCGATGGGCACCTAACTGAGCCTTCACGGTACGCGAAGCCTGGGCGGGAGAATTTGAACTCTCCGAAAACCATCGCGGTACGCGACGGCCGATCAACTTCCACCATCGCGGTACGCGGCGTGTTTCGGGAACAGAATGATTATTTTAATCATCGCGGTACGCGATGATACTTTTTGGACAGTTGTCGCGGTACGTGACGACCCCAACACGCAAAAATCTTTATAACTTCAAGATTAATCATTCTGTTACACCCCTATCCGATTCCATCGACTGAAAACCCTCCTTCTCGACCCACAACCCTCTGATATCACCATTGGAGCTGCAAAGAAGCTATCTTGAAGGTTCCATTGAAGATTTGAAGTGCAAGAAGACCTTGGAAGGCCATCTAGCTCATCCCACTACTTGTGCCACCCTCCTTGGACGATTTCAGAAGATTCTCATGCCTTCTAGCTGCTGTGTGGTCGACCACCTAGTTGGAAGTTAGCTCAAGGAGGTAGTTCTATGTTCAATCTTGCTTAAAATCACCTTTAGGCACACATGCAAGGGGAAATACCCACATGCATTACCATCACACACTTAATCACGAAATTTTAATGTTGTAGATCTGTTATTGAAGGTGTTATTTACTGATTTGATGATTCTATAATCATCCATGATGATTTTGATTGAATATGATGTTGATTTGTTGATTTGGTTATGAAATATGCACTTTTAACAACATGCATGTATGATCTAGCATGATTCACATGATATTTGATATGGAAATATTACTAGACATGATATTGATGATGTTCTACATGATTTAGAATGATGAATGATGTCAAATATGGCCATTTGGTGATTATTTCTAAATATGGTAACTTTAATGTTACAAGATGTGCATCTTTGATGAAATAATCACATTTGTATGTTTAGATCTATAAGATATGTTTAAAATGATATTTAAGAGTTATCATGATAGTTATTGTAACAACCGGTTTCTAATAAAGAAATATATTGTGAATAATGGTTAATCAAACGATTGTGGTTGTTGTGAATTGAAAATATGTAAGAATTACGTCATTAATGGCAATAGCACATTTGGTCGTGCTTGAAATCCACGAGGATTTAGTAATTTTTGTTATTGGGGATTGATAGTATGTGAAAAATGATGAACGTGGGCGAAAACCGTGCGCGAAACGGAGTTACGGATTGTCCGGAATCGCGAAACGAAGTTAAAAATCAAAATGATGACGCTGGTGACGTGGGGCGGTACGCCTGGCGGGGCGCACCCAGTTGGGGCGATGCGCCCCAGGACCTATGGCGGTTTAAAAGTTTTTTAAAGATCAGATCGAGATTTCTACGCAATTTTCTTTATTCTCTCGACCTGTTCTTGACTCCAGACGACCCTAGCCATTTTTGAACAGCCAAAACTCCATTTTAAAGGCTTCTGATCATCCAGATCGCGTATAGGAACGTGTTTTCAAGTTCCGATCATTGTTTTAACCGTAGAAATCCGTCAGATCAGGTAACGGTTTGTTTTATCCTACTAGTTTAATATTGTGTGGATTAAATCTAGTTTTGATTGTAATAATATGATTATGGGTATTGATTATGGCCTAGTTGATAACTAGGGATTGTTAGAAACGAAGAACTTGAGATTTTGACGGTGAAATCTTCGTTTTGAAGCCGGGATAATGTCCGGTTGTTATGAAACCCATATCATGGTAGGATAACTAGCAGGATGGATTGAATATGATTTCAAATAAATTATGGATTATAATCCATAGATTAAATGATGATTTTGATGAATTGATGTTACCATTATTAATAGTTATTGATCTAAAAATAAATATTGAATAATAAAAAGTGATTAAAGATCGTAACTAATATAATGAACATCAATTATTTGATAAATTGCCTGGGAAGGCATGAAATATGAATAAGTGTGATAATTGACTAAAACTTGCTAAATATAGTAAGATAGAGTCAGTTATGTGATGAATTGACTTTGAGAAAGTCAAATCAGTCAAGTGTGTTGAACTTGATTATACGTGCTATACGTGTTGAAACTAGTTGTATATATGTATTTTGCAACTAGGTGGTGGTAGTGGAAATCAAACCACTAGTCATAGAGCAGGAAAGGAGCCTGCAGTTGCTAATCCCTTATCTGATTAAGGTAAGTAATCCCACAACTATGACATCACATAATAAATATTGAATTTGTTGTTGAATGAATTATATGATAAATATGGCATTGGTAATAGGGAAACGTTGAACAATAAAAGTTCAACAACCTATGATAAATCCAATACCTTGGTAAATAATAGTGTGGGACTTCTATGATGGAAATACCGGTTGGGTGAACATCATAGTAATTTGATTGAATTATATATGACTCCACAATGGTGGATAGCCAGAGGTGCTGGCAATTGTCTAGATGGAAGTACCGGTGGGTGAACATCTTAGACTTAATATATATGACTCCACAATGGTGGATAGCCAGAGGTGCTGGCAATTGTCTTAGATGGAAGTACCGGTGGGTGAACATCTTAAGACTTGAATTATTTATGACTCCACAATGGTGGATAGCCAGAGGTGCTGGCAATTGGCTATGGTGGAAGCACAGGAATGTGAACCCCATAGTGTAATATTGATTAAACTATTGTGAGCAATAGTTGATGATTGGTAATGTGATATTTTATATTGTGAGAGTCAATTCGAATAGAAATGACTCAGTTTGAATGTTGATTGTGAAAAAAATGTATTTTTACATTTTATTGTTGAGAAACCATTGGGGTTTACTTACTTAGTTCTTATGAACTAATGAGAATTATTGTGTGATGTTTGTAGGTCAAAAATGACGTACACGGCTGTAAGGATCGAGGTGGACTGGGAATCGAACAGATAAACCTTGTTGCAAACGTTTGAAATTTTGGTTTAAACTTACTTATGTAAATAAGTATTGTAAAATGTGTGACACGTTTGCGTTTGCGTTAAACTTTGTTTAATATTATTAAATAAAGAGGGTCAGACAAGGTTTAAAAATGAAAAATTTGCTGGGGACCAACTCTGATATTATTTTAAAATGTTGAATAGTAACCGGGGGTTACAAAGCTGGTATCAGAGCATTGGTTTGAGGGATTCAAGTGTTAGAAACACGCTTGAACTCAAATCTTATGCTCTTGATATGTGATTAAACGTTCGATTCCATCCTCGATCATTAAGCCGGAGGTATGAGGTCAGTATTTATGTATTGAATTATGTATGTACACATTGTTGTGTGGATAAATTATGTGAACCGAACTTCTCAATTATGAAATGAAATGATGAAGTTAAAGGCCCGAGTGTGTGATAAACATGTTATTATGCCTGGCCAGTATAATGAGATGCTTATGACATAACCATTCCTTAATTAAGTCAGATTGTATCATGATTCTGAATATTAGGTAAGGTGATTATGTACTATATAAGTACAAGATTGTTAAATATTGTGAATACATGAGACTGATTGTTTAATTATATGATTTCAGCCACGAATGGCTGAGGAACATACATCTGGTGTAAATAGCAGTGAGAAGGTGGAACTCACTGAAATTCAAATAATGGTGAAGGAAGAGGTGGCAAAGGCTTTTGAAGCTGCTTTGCCCACATATATTGATGAAATTAAGTCTTCCTTAAAAGAGTTCCTTCATCAAGAGTTGTCTGAATTTGAAACTGGAGTGGAGATGAAACAATCTTCTAAGACAACTACTTTTAAAGAATTTATGGCTTGTAAGCCAGCTGAGTTTAAAGGGGAGGTAGATCCCTTGATTAGCCAGCGTTGGATATCTGATATTGAAAGTACGTTTGAAACTAGTCATTGTGACCCGTCTGATGAGGTCATGTTTGCTGGAAATCAGTTGAAAGATCGTGCCAAAGATTGGTGGGAATTGTTGAGGAAGGAAAAAGGCAGAGATGGAATAAAAGGGCTGACGTGGGCCCAGTTTAAAGAACTTTTCTTGAAGCGGTTTTGTCCTCAAGCCGCTATTGATCGTATTACTGAGGAGTTTCTGCATCTACAGCAGAAAGATGAAAGTGTTGATACCATCACTGCTATTTTCTTCGATAAAGCTAAATTTTGCCCGGATCTTCTTCAGACTGAAAGGATGTGGATAAACCGATATCATACTATGTTGAACACAAAGTACCGGGAGTTTCTCACGCCTTCTAAGTGTGAGACACTTAATGAGTTGATCAATTGTGCCCGAGAACGGGAATTGGAATTGAAACGGCAGGAAGGTCGGGGAGATAAACGAAAGGCTGAAACAGAAACAGGTTCGTCTAAAAAGGCAAAGTTTGCCAAATTGTTTAAAAAGCCTGCTTTTACTAAACCTTGTCCCAATTGTGGGAGGATGCACGCGGGGGAATGTCGTGCTAGGCCTGTTGTCTGTTACAAATGTGGGAAGCCGGGACATTTGGCAACCCAGTGTATGAGCTCTCCTAGTCTGTGCTATCATTGTTATAAGCCAGGACATAGGAGGAGTGAGTGCCCTGAACTTAAGAGGGCAGCACCGATTAGTGATGATGGCCGGTCGTTTAAATCTCAAAGCTCTGGAAAGAAACCGGAAGCGCCCAAACCAAAAGGGAGAGCTTTCCAGATATCAGCAGAGGAGGCTAAAGTCACATCTGATGTGGTGACAGGTACCTTCTTTGTTAATTCAATACCTGCTTATGTGTTATTTGATTCTGGAGCCAATCGATCTTTTGTATCTATAAAATTTGTGCATCATCCATCTTTTGTCTTAGAAAAGTTGCCTGTACCGTTAGAAGTAGAGGTTGCTGATTCTAAGAGTTTTCGTGTGTTTGATATTTATCGAAACTGTAAGCTTACGATCAATAATGAGGATTATGTTGTTGATTTAATACCCATGGTATTGGGGGAGTTTGATGTTGTTATTGGAATGGATTGGCTATCTTCTTATAAAGCCAATATTCTTTGTAACCGCAAAGTTATACAATTGATAACCCCGAGTGGTTATGAATTGTCCATCCAAGGAGAAAAACGTAGGGGGGTTGTTTTGTGTTCTTTGGTCAAAGCCATGAAATATATGAATCATGGGGGCCAATCTTTCTTAGCTTATGTTATTGATGCTGAGAAAACAGTAAAGTGTTTGGAGGATGTCCCGATTGTTAGGGATTTTCCTGATGTCTTTCCGGATGATTTACCGGGAATCCCCTCTGATAGAGATGTTGAGTTTAGAATCGATCTTATTCCAGGGGCCAAGCCTATAGCAAAAGCTCCTTATCGTTTAGCACCGTCTGAATTGCAAGAATTGATGACTCAATTGCAGGATCTTCTCGATAAAGGTTTTATTCGTCCAAGCATCTCGCCTTGGGGTGCTCCAGTTCTTTTTGTTAAAAAGAAGGACGGAAGTTTTCGTATGTGTATTGATTATCGAGAACTTAATAAAGTGACGGTGAAAAACAAATATCCTTTGCCTCGGATCGATGATCTTTTCGATCAGTTACAAGGGGCTTCTTGGTTCTCTAAAATTGACCTTCGGTCGGGTTATCATCAAATTAAAGTTAGGGAAGAAGATATTCCTAAAACAGCGTTTCGAACCCGATACGGTCATTATGAATTTTTTGTCATGTCTTTTGGGCTGACTAATGCACCGGCTGCATTCATGGACTTGATGAATCGGGTGTGTCGTCCTATGTTGGATCGATCTGTTATCGTTTTTATTGATGATATTCTGGTTTATTCCAAAAATGAAGGTGATCATGCTTGTCATTTACGGGAGGTACTTGAAACTCTTCGTAGGGAGAAGTTATATGCCAAATTTTCTAAATGCGCCTTTTGGTTGCATGAAGTCCAATTTCTTGGGCATGTGATAAATGCAGATGGCATTCTTGTTGATCCTTCTAAAATTCAAGCGGTGACCAATTGGAGTCTACCCAAAAGTCCAACTGACGTCAGAAGTTTTCTTGGCTTAGCCGGTTATTATCGTAGATTTATTCAAGACTTTGCTAAGATTGCTTCATCTTTAACCAAACTTACAAGAAAAGATGTTAAGTTTGTGTGGGGTGATGACCAAGAGAAAGCATTCCAAGAGTTAAAGTCTAAATTAACTCAGGCACCGGTATTGACATTACCAGATGGTCCTGATGATTTTGTGGTATATTCTGATGCTTCTTATCTTGGTCTGGGTTGTGTTCTTATGCAACGAGGCAAAGTGATTGCTTATGCCTCAAGACAACTGAAAACCCATGAAATTAATTATCCTATTCATGATTTAGAACTTGCAGCAGTCGTATTTGCCTTAAAAATCTGGAGGCATTATTTGTACGGTGTAAAATGTACTATTTACACCGATCATAAGAGCTTGAAATATTTCTTCACTCAGAAGGAATTAAATATGAGGCAAAGACGATGGCTGGAATTACTCAAGGACTATGATTGTGAAATCCTTTATCATCCTGGTAAAGCGAATGTGGTGGCAGATGCCTTGAGTAGAAAAGAAGAGTGTGAACCAATCAAAGTGAAAGCTATGCAGCTTGTGATTACTTCAAGTTTAATTGAACAGATCAAGGAAGCCCAGACTGAAGCTTTAAAGGAAGAAAATTGGAAACGTGACAGGATTAAAGGGCAAGCTCATAATCTTGATGAAGATAGTCGTGGTTTAAAGACTAGGTGGGGTCGAGTGTGGATACCTTCCACTTGTCCACTTAAGTCTGCATTGTTGGAAGAAGCGCACAAGTCAAAGTACTCAATTCATCCTGGGGCTACTAAAATGTATCGTGACCTTCGGGTGAACTATTGGTGGCCAGGTATGAAACGAGATGTGGTTAAACATGTGTCGAAATGTTTGACTTGTATGCAGGTAAAAGCAGAGCACCAGAAACCTTATGGTAAGTTGCAACCATTAGAAATTCCAATGTGGAAATGGGAACATATCACAATGGACTTGATTACTAAACTTCCTAAAACAAGGAAGGGATGTGATACGATTTGGGTCATTGTGGATAGGTTGACTAAGAGTGCTCATTTCTTGCCCATTCGTGAGACCTATTCTTCTGATAAGATGGCAGAGATATATGTATGAGAAATTGTGTCTCGTCATGGTGTGCCTGTAACCATTATCTCTGATCGAGATACTCGATTTACTTCTCGATTTTGGAGAAATTTTCAAGAAGAATTCGGAACTAAACTGTTGTTGAGCACGGCATATCATCCTCAGACTGATGGACAAAGTGAAAGAACCATTCAGACCTTGGAGGATATGTTACGAGCGTGCATTATTGATTTTGGAGGTAGTTGGGATGATTACCTACCTTTAGCAGAGTTCTCGTATAATAATAGTTATCATTCCAGTATTGGAATGCCTCCTTATGAGATGCTCTATGGGAGGAAATGTCGAACTCCCGTTTGTTGGGGAGAGGTGGGGCAACGTGAACTTGCGCATAAAAAGGTAGTGAAAGCTACCAATGAACGGATAGATCAGATCCGTGCCCATCTGAAGGCGGCTCAAGACCGTCAGAAATCATACGCTGATAAGCGTAGAAGACCCATTGAATTCTAGGTAGGAGATTTTGTGTTGTTAAAAGTCTCACCGTGGAAAGGTGTTATACGTTTTCGTAAGCGAGGAAAGTTAAGTCCACGCTTTATTGGACCATTTAAAATCATAGCTCGTGTTGGTGAAGTTGCTTATCGCCTAGAGCTACCAGAGGAGTTAAGTGGAATTCATAATACGTTCCATGTTTCTTACTTACGAAAATGTTTAGCAGATGAATCTGCGTACGTACCACTGGAAGATATAGAAATTGATGACAAGTTGAATTATGTGGAAAAGCCAGTGGCAATACTTGACCGAAAAGTCAAGCAACTTAGAAATAAATCACTGAGTCAGGTGAAGGTTCAGTGGAAAAATAGAACCGGTTCTGAAATTACGTGGGAGTCAGAAAATGAAATGAGAAAGTATTATCCTTTCCTTTTTGAGTTTTAATCGGTTTCGGGGACGAAACCTTTGTAAGGAGGGGAGATTTGTAACAACCGGTTTCTAATAAAGAAATATATTGTGAATAATGGTTAATCAAACGATTGTGGTTGTTGTGAATTGAAAATATGTAAGAATTACGTCATTAATGGCAAGAGCACATTTGGTCGTGCTTGAAATCCACGAGGATTTAGTAATTTTTGTTATTGGGGATTGATAGTATGTGAAAAATGATGAACGTGGGCGAAAACCGTGCGCGAAACGGAGTTACGGATTGTCCGGAATCGCGAAACGAAGTTAAAAATCAAAATGATGACGCTGGTGACGTGGGGCGGTACGCCTGGCGGGGCGCACCCAGTTGGGGCGATGCGCCCCAGGACCTATGTCGGTTTAAAAGTTTTTTAAAGATCAGATCGAGATTTCTACGCAATTTTCTTTATTCTCTCGACCTGTTCTTGACTCCAGACGACCCTAGCCATTTTTGAACAGCCAAAACTCCATTTTAAAGGCTTCTGATCATCCAGATCGCGTATAGGAACGTGTTTTCAAGTTCCGATCATTGTTTTAACCGTAGAAATCCGTCAGATCAGGTAACGGTTTGTTTTATCCTACTAGTTTAATATTGTGTGGATTAAATCTAGTTTTGATTGTAATAATATGATTATGGGTATTGATTATGGCCTAGTTGATAACTAGGGATTGTTAGAAACGAAGAACTTGAGATTTTGACGGTGAAATCTTCGTTTTGAAGCCGGGATAATGTCCGGTTGTTATGAAACCCATATCATGGTAGGATAACTAGCAGGATGGATTGAATATGATTTCAAATAAATTATGGATTATAATCCATAGATTAAATGATGATTTTGATGAATTGATGTTACCATTATTAATAGTTATTGATCTAAAAATAAATATTGAATAATAAAAAGTGATTAAAGATCGTAACTAATATAATGAACATCAATTATTTGATAAATTGCCTGGGAAGGCATGAAATATGAATAAGTGTGATAATTGACTAAAACTTGCTAAATATAGTAAGATAGAGTCAGTTATGTGATGAATTGACTTTGAGAAAGTCAAATCAGTCAAGTGTGTTGAACTTGATTATACGTGCTATACGTGTTGAAACTAGTTGTATATATGTATTTTGCAACTAGGTGGTGGTAGTGGAAATCAAACCACTAGTCATAGAGCAGGAAAGGAGCCTGCAGTTGCTAATCCCTTATCTGATTAAGGTAAGTAATCCCACAACTATGACATCACATAATAAATATTGAATTTGTTGTTGAATGAATTATATGATAAATATGGCATTGGTAATAGGGAAACGTTGAACAATAAAAGTTCAACAACCTATGATAAATCCAATACCTTGGTAAATAATAGTGTGGGACTTCTATGATGGAAATACCGGTTGGGTGAACATCATAGTAATTTGATTGAATTATATATGACTCCACAATGGTGGATAGCCAGAGGTGCTGGCAATTGTCTAGATGGAAGTACCGGTGGGTGAACATCTTAGACTTAATATATATGACTCCACAATGGTGGATAGCCAGAGGTGCTGGCAATTGTCTTAGATGGAAGTACCGGTGGGTGAACATCTTAAGACTTGAATTATTTATGACTCCACAATGGTGGATAGCCAGAGGTGCTGGCAATTGGCTATGGTGGAAGCACAGGAATGTGAACCCCATAGTGTAATATTGATTAAACTATTGTGAGCAATAGTTGATGATTGGTAATGTGATATTTTATATTGTGAGAGTCAATTCGAATAGAAATGACTCAGTTTGAATGTTGATTGTGAAAAAAATGTATTTTTACATTTTATTGTTGAGAAACCATTGGGGTTTACTTACTTAGTTCTTATGAACTAATGAGAATTATTGTGTGATGTTTGTAGGTCAAAAATGACGTACACGGCTGTAAGGATCGAGGTGGACTGGGAATCGAACAGATAAACCTTGTTGCAAACGTTTGAAATTTTGGTTTAAACTTACTTATGTAAATAAGTATTGTAAAATGTGTGACACGTTTGCGTTTGCGTTAAACTTTGTTTAATATTATTAAATAAAGAGGGTCAGACAAGGTTTAAAAATGAAAAATTTGCTGGGGACCAACTCTGATATTATTTTAAAATGTTGAATAGTAACCGGGGGTTACAAAGCTGGTATCAGAGCATTGGTTTGAGGGATTCAAGTGTTAGAAACACGCTTGAACTCAAATCTTATGCTCTTGATATGTGATTAAACGTTCGATTCCATCCTCGATCATTAAGCCGGAGGTATGAGGTCAGTATTTATGTATTGAATTATGTATGTACACATTGTTGTGTGGATAAATTATGTGAACCGAACTTCTCAATTATGAAATGAAATGATGAAGTTAAAGGCCCGAGTGTGTGATAAACATGTTATTATGCCTGGCCAGTATAATGAGATGCTTATGACATAACCATTCCTTAATTAAGTCAGATTGTATCATGATTCTGAATATTAGGTAAGGTGATTATGTACTATATAAGTACAAGATTGTTAAATATTGTGAATACATGAGACTGATTGTTTAATTATATGATTTCAGCCACGAATGGCTGAGGAACATACATCTGGTGTAAATAGCAGTGAGAAGGTGGAACTCACTGAAATTCAAATAATGGTGAAGGAAGAGGTGGCAAAGGCTTTTGAAGCTGCTTTGCCCACATATATTGATGAAATTAAGTCTTCCTTAAAAGAGTTCCTTCATCAAGAGTTGTCTGAATTTGAAACTGGAGTGGAGATGAAACAATCTTCTAAGACAACTACTTTTAAAGAATTTATGGCTTGTAAGCCAGCTGAGTTTAAAGGGGAGGTAGATCCCTTGATTAGCCAGCGTTGGATATCTGATATTGAAAGTACGTTTGAAACTAGTCATTGTGACCCGTCTGATGAGGTCATGTTTGCTGGAAATCAGTTGAAAATCGTGCCAAAGATTGGTGGGAATTGTTGAGGAAGGAAAAAGGCAGAGATGGAATAAAAGGGCTGACGTGGGCCCAGTTTAAAGAACTTTTCTTGAAGCGGTTTTGTCCTCAAGCCGCTATTGATCGTATTACTGAGGAGTTTCTGCATCTACAGCAGAAAGATGAAAGTGTTGATACCATCACTGCTATTTTCTTCGATAAAGCTAAATTTTGCCCGGATCTTCTTCAGACTGAAAGGATGTGGATAAACCGATATCATACTATGTTGAACACAAAGTACCGGGAGTTTCTCACGCCTTCTAAGTGTGAGACACTTAATGAGTTGATCAATTGTGCCCGAGAACGGGAATTGGAATTGAAACGGCAGGAAGGTCGGGGAGATAAACGAAAGGCTGAAACAGAAACAGGTTCGTCTAAAAAGGCAAAGTTTGCCAAATTGTTTAAAAAGCCTGCTTTTACTAAACCTTGTCCCAATTGTGGGAGGATGCACGCGGGGGAATGTCGTGCTAGGCCTGTTGTCTGTTACAAATGTGGGAAGCCGGGACATTTGGCAACCCAGTGTATGAGCTCTCCTAGTCTGTGCTATCATTGTTATAAGCCAGGACATAGGAGGAGTGAGTGCCCTGAACTTAAGAGGGCAGCACCGATTAGTGATGATGACCGGTCGTTTAAATCTCAAAGCTCTGGAAAGAAACCGGAAGCGCCCAAACCAAAAGGGAGAGCTTTCCAGATATCAGCAGAGGAGGCTAAAGTCACATCTGATGTGGTGACAGGTACCTTCTTTGTTAATTCAATACCTGCTTATGTGTTATTTGATTCTGGAGCCAATCGATCTTTTGTATCTATAAAATTTGTGCATCATCCATCTTTTGTCTTAGAAAAGTTGCCTGTACCGTTAGAAGTAGAGGTTGCTGATTCTAAGAGTTTTCGTGTGTTTGATATTTATCGAAACTGTAAGCTTACGATCAATAATGAGGATTATGTTGTTGATTTAATACCCATGGTATTGGGGGAGTTTGATGTTGTTATTGGAATGGATTGGCTATCTTCTTATAAAGCCAATATTCTTTGTAACCGCAAAGTTATACAATTGATAACCCCGAGTGGTTATGAATTGTCCATCCAAGGAGAAAAACGTAGGGGGGTTGTTTTGTGTTCTTTGGTCAAAGCCATGAAATATATGAATCATGGGGGCCAATCTTTCTTAGCTTATGTTATTGATGCTGAGAAAACAGTAAAGTGTTTGGAGGATGTCCCGATTGTTAGGGATTTTCCTGATGTCTTTCCGGATGATTTACCGGGAATCCCCTCTGATAGGTCAAGCACGATCGACACGGTCAAGCACGGTCAACTCGACCCACATAACCACTTAGTGTTGTTGAACACTAACACGGTCCGGTGAGACCCACATATGTGAACACAAACTCATAGTACCTATATGATATAGGTGACTACTAGCCGGCGAGCTACACGAACTCTTTTGAGCAAACGCATTATTTAACTCAGGTGAGTTTACGGCCCCACTTTTACTCTTTAACTGATTTGCTAAACTATTGGGGTGAGAATACTATGCAACTGTTTTAGATGTATGACTGGTATGTTGTGAAAACCATTTTCGAGTGTAACTTATATCGCTTAAAGTCCTCACTTATCCTTACCGTTAGTTGTGTATCAAACGAGTCGTAATTACGTAGTACTACTGGGTTTGACTAGCCCCACTCGGCACCAATGTTGACTGGAGGTCATAACGAGTGTAATTTCGATGGGAATGCGGGTTCAGCAATGACCCGCGGAGGCAAACGGAAACAGTCTAGTTTCGGTAAGATGAACTGACACACTCCGCGGATCGTAGTATCCAACAACAAAACTTAACATACCCAGTATATGTCTGTTTACTTTTCAGTCTGTCTAAACCTGTGAACTCACCAACTTTTTAGTTGACACTTTTCGCATGTATTCTCAGGTAATTAATGGAGCATACGCTAGGATGCGCACTTGGAAGCACTAAGGAGTCTGACTGGCATGTAGGCTCGTGTCTTAGGCTTGTGTGCATTGGATTTGTTTTAAAAACAATTGGATTTACGTAGTGTCTTAAACGATTTACTTTCCGCTGCAACTTATTTATCTTATGATGTTAAAACACTTTCCGCTGCATATTGAATGAAACTATGTTATTTTACATACCTGTGTGATTGTGTAACTCATATAGAGTCGTTCTATATGACCATGAGCTGTGATCCTGGCCACGTCACACCCACGTGGACTGACACCACGAGTGGGAATTTGGGGGGTGTGACACTAATTGCGAACGCAGTAATAAGAATAAACCTAGTAATTCCATACTTTACCTATTAAGATATCATTCAGGTAAAGACGAGAACTATAAAATGATGAACAACTTACTTTTGTATTTCAATGAGAATCGATCGATGGATAACATTGAGAATTGTGGTGTTTTCTTCAATCGGTAAAAATTAGGTTTTTAGCGTCAATAAGGATCTGACGAAAATTGGGGTGTTTAGTTCAATTTCAAAAAACGCCAAATTACGTTTATGCCCATCACCAATGAATTCCGCGTCTTTCAAACACCATAGTAATTACACAAGTGCCACCACGAATTTCTTACCGTAAAACACCAAAGATCAACGATCAGGAACACTTCTTAACCTTTTTAAGGTTTTTAGCCTTTTTAAAATATCTCTATCCTATATATATGGGTCAACTTCAAGCATTAGTAACTAAAAGAGTTAAAGTCAAAATACAAAATGTATCTCCATCTGAAATTGGTTAGTTAGTCGTAAGTCAATTTTTTGTCAACGACCTCAAGCTGATGATGTGTGCATGTATGTTACCATATCTCACATAATTAAACTTATAAAGTAGCCCGTATAAATACTCACGAGCTCAACAAGTTAATAGGCCAATTTTTTTAGTTTAAATTTGGGGACGATGGATTTGGTTTGGGTATGACAATAGTATTTGTCGGGTAATTACTCACCATATATCAGATATACCCAATTACCTACATGTATGAGGTATACTTGTTAATTTATTATAAACTACTCGTTTGGTATCCAATCGAAAACATGATTAAGGGGTTGTTTGATGACCTTTTTATAGTTATTAAAAGACTATATCTTAATAACCAAAGTATCGTAATGATTAACAGATAACCTTAACTTTGTTTGGTTAAGAGGTTACCTTTAAATGTTACATCTTAACCATTCAGATTTAAGGTTATCTTTTAATCATTTAAAGACTATAATTATTGAGAAAATACCAAACAATTCCTAGGATGTTTTGGCCTATATAAATGAGTCATTCAATTTTTTTTCTCTCGTCTGATTGAACAGGGTTGTAATTGAGCCGAGCCAGACCTGGCTCCAGCTTGGCTTGCGGATTTTCAAACCGAGCCCGAGCCGAGCTGAAATTTCTTTCGAGCTGAAATTTCTTTCGAACAAAAAATTCGAGCTCGACCTCGTTAAAAACTTCGATTATCACTCACGATATCGCGGCCCGGGAACCTTACGCCCGACGGGGACTCCGATCCAACCCCGCCGGCTCGGGGTGTGACACAACAATCCTTCTCACACTTCTCATCAATCTAAGCCTTTTTACTATAACCTCACCCTATATATATAATCTAATATATAAATAAAATCTATTATATATATATGTATATTATATCATATATACATCATAGATATTATACATAGGGGAGGGTTAATAAAAACCATCATTTTAGAGAAAACTAAGAAAACTAATCACAATCACTACCAATTAATTTTTTTCCTCATTTTTTATTTCCTATTATTATAAGGTAAGAAATGTACAAAAAAAGAAAAAAACAATAAAAAAAAATATGTATTTCATGTTAGTATATATATGTAACTTTATGAGTTACATGCCTAACTTTTTAAGTTACATATGCGTAACTTCGTGATCTATATATATTTATTAAAATATTATTTCTCATTATAACATTTTTAACCTTATAATAAAAAAATACGAAAAAAATTTAAAAAATTTATTGGTATGTATGAGTTTTATTGGTTTTCTCAAAATTAAGGAGTTTTCTTGAACATTACTTATTATACATAATATGTATATTTATATAAATACGTGTTTAAGATATTGAATATATATCAAAAATATATATATATGTGTGTGTGTATAATTTAATATATATATATATATATATACACACTAGGTTATAGACCCGTGTACAGGGGTTTATGAATAAAAAATAATGTGATTTTACACATGTTAATTAATATTTGAATTTTAAAATTATTTGTTTAAAATAACATAATACATATTTTTCAAAGACGTTTTATAAAAAAATTAAAGAACTAATTTATAATTTAATCATATTATTTACTTAGTTAAATGAAATCATTAATATTTAATAGAAGAAAGAAGATAAAGAAAATAAAATTTAATAAAACATGACATAAATATTTATTATGAGAGAGATGCGTAAAAACAATCTTTAAGTGACATAGAATGTTGACAAATGTCATATCAAAACATTTATTTATTATATAGTATATATATATATAGATATATATTAAAAAATCGAGTCGAGCCAACTCTGGCTCTGCCTCGGTTAGTATTTAACGAGCCGAGCTGTTTTCGAGTTTTTATCGAGCGGGCAGGCTCCCAAAAGTGAAGCCCATTTGTTACTTCATAAGCCCAAATCGGAAGGCATAAAACCATAGCTCCGGTGTGTATTACTCCCGCAGCGCCTCCGTCTGCTTTCACTGTCGGCTGTTCGTTACCTGCTACAAACAACATGGGCTCAAAGAAGAAAGGTTTACTCTCCCTTGTGATTTTTGTCTGAACTCTTTGATCAATTATGGTACTGATTTTGATTTTGATTCTGATTTTATGCAAATTTCAGACAAAAAACCGAAGAAACATTTTGAACAAAAGGAAGATAATGCAAATGAAGCACCTTTAAAGTCTACGGAGAATGCTAAAGATCATAAGAGCCAGTTACAAAGGCTTTCACAAAAGGTGAGCTCAATCATCAATCATGCCTCCAATTATTCTGTTAGCTTAAACCCTAAACCCTAATTGCATCCAAAAGCACAATTTATATTTTATTATATTTTGCTTGCATGTTTTTTTTTTAATTTGATTTTAGCAGTCCTAAAATTCAGCTATAAATAATGCTTATATGATTATGGAAGCCTATAGTAACATACATTTCTTATGATTGAAAATCTGAAATCAAGGTTTACATATGGCCTTTGTAATTTATAAAAAAAAACATGTTAATTTAGATGTTCTTGCATAATAATGATTGAATATTTTGAATCTTACATTTTTGTTCCTACAGGATCCGGAGTTTTATGAATTCTTGAAGGAACATGACCAAGAGCTTTTGAATTTTGATGATGATGATGATGTAAGTTAAGGAAATGGAGCTTCTATATCACATTGGTTTATTTTATAATTCTATGTTTTATGCTTTCATAGTTGTATTCATCTTTGGCTCCATACAGGAATATGGTTTTTTTTTTTATATATATTAATGCTTAGTTTTTTTAACTACCCTTTTTGTATTTCTATGTGATTGTGTGTAGGACGATGCTCAAACTGACATGGATGATGACGACCCTCAAGAAGATGAAGATGAAGGTGAAGAGAATGATCCGAAGCGTCACATTGATGGTGTGCCAAAAAGAGAAGATACAAAAACAATAACAAGCGAAATGGTAGACTCATGGTGTAAATCAATTCGTGAAGAACGTAAAATTGGTGCAATTCGTAATATCATGAGAGCTTTTAGGAGTGCTTGCCATTGTGGTGATGATGATCATGAGTCGAAGTTGACTTCCATGTCATTTCCTGTCTTCAATAAGATCTTATTGTTTGTATTAAGTGAAATGGATAGAATCCTTAGATCACTCTTGAAGCTTCCACTTTCTGGAGGGAAGAAGGAAATGATTCTTGATTTGATGAACACACGTGCATGGAAAAATTACAATCATTTAGTGAAGGGTTATCTGGGTAACGCCCTTCATGTTTTGAATCAAATGACTGACACAGATATGATTGCTTTTACCTTAAGACGCCTAAAGTTTTCGTCTTTATTTCTTGCTGCTTTTCCAAGTCTACAAAGAAAGTATATAAAGGTATGCTTAATATTTTATCGTTATGTCTTTTTATTTATTTGCAATTAGTGCTGGCAATTTCTACCTATTTACTTATCAATGGTTTGGTTTGGTTATCTTTAATGTGTAACGTAGAAGGAATTTAGCTGAAAGGGAACATGTGAGATGGGTCAAATGGATTGAAAGTTGCACAAAGTTTGTTTTTAATTCATAAGGTTTCTTAAATCATTTTATTTAAACTTTAAAGATCTCTGTTATTATTGTACTAATGTTTTTTTGGTGTTATAATAATTGACTTGTTATTTGTTTGCTAAAAAGATAAACAAAATGAACAAAAAGTGTTTTGGTCAACCCAACTTGACCCATATTAACAACCATGGTTGTAGAAGTCGCTAGGCGCTAGTCGGGCGGTGAGGGACCTCCTAGGGATTAATCGGTGCTAAGCGGATTAGAATTTTTATATGTAATTTTACAAATATATACTATATATACACATTAATATCAATAATTTAATATAATACTTCAAATAATTTAAAAAATAAACTTAAATATACTAAATAAAGTACATCAAAGTGCAAACTTAAATACTGAGTTCAAAGTTTACAGATGAATTTCGATGTTAATTGGCTGGATTAGATGTTTTAGAGACCATATTAATGATTTTTGGTGGGGAAATGTCTAAATAATTATGAAATTGGTCTCTTTTTACCAGAAAAAAGTCAAAAAATAAAATAAAAATCTGACTAGGCCGCCTAGGCTAAAATCGAGACAGTTGACGGGCGCCTAGCGCCTAGGCTGCCGCCTAGGCCGATTTTTACAACATTGCTAACAACAGTAAACGATGTCCACTCAAACTTGTTTGACTTGTTCTCCAAATCACACTACTTATCTCTTCTACTTGAACTAGTTATCTTCAAATTTTGTGTTTAGATACGTAAGAGGTGATTGATATAAATATATGATTATTATGTCTCCAATTTAGCTGAAAATGAAACGGGTTTGAAGTTTGAACGGGCTAAAAATATCTTAGTATATATTCAAATCTTTACAGCCTTCTAATTTCCTTTATTCAAGTAAGCTGGATTTCAATGTATAGCTTTTTAATTGTATTTATATGTCAGTTGTTTATGAAATGCATAAAGCAGACTTCTTTTTTGAAAATTACCCCTAATTCATTATTCTGTTTTTCATTTTGTTTTTTCAGGTTGTTCTGCATTTCTGGGGTACTGGTGGTGGTGCATTACCAATTGTTTCTTTACTGTTTTTAAGAGATATATGCATTCGACTTGGTTCTGATTGCATAGATGAATGCTTTAGAGGAATATACAAAGCGTATGTTTTGAACTGCCATTTTGTAAATGCAACTAAGCTTCAACATGTACAATTTCTTGGAAATTGTGTCAATGAGCTTTTTAGGGTGGATCTTCCTTCTGCATATCAACATGCATTTGTTTTCATACGCCAATTAGCTATGATTTTACACCAGGCATTTACCACCAAAAGAAAGGTAAATCAGTTATGGAGGGGTTTAGAATTGCATTTTGAAATTGATTATATGTAATAATCAATATTTGATGTTTGGATGAATATATATTGACTATCTGATTATATGATCTTATAAGGGTTAGTTTCATACTAACTGCAACAAAACTAACTGTTAAATGGTAAAATGAAGTTACGTAACTACCCATTTGTTTTTAACATAAGTTGAGAGAGTTTTACTCTTATCTCTCAAGCTGTTTTCATTTATCAAATGAGCGTCCTTTTTTATTATTTATTTTTTAAATAAACAGAATTTTGCAAACACTCCTATACAACTTCAGAAGATAAAAAACATCCTACAACTCATTTTACTTCATTTTTCATGCTAATTTTTATTACTTGAAATTAACTACCTATCTCTTATAAATTTCAACAAAGGAATAGTAACAGAGCAACCCGTCCCGGTTGACCTGTTTTTGACCCGTGTTATCTTTGTTTATGCTTCTTGATTGGTCCACGTTGCCATTTTTTGGTGTGAACAGCTGCGAATGATATATATTTTTTTAAATATGCAAGTAAGGAAGAACCAGGAACTGCTGAACCCCTCCTTTAACTCACTGCAAGAAAGGCAGAGGTTATTTAAAAAGGGTTTTTTTTTTTCTTTTTGGTCAACCACTGTAAATAACGGCACCTCATTTTTTATCTTTATTTTTGTTATATTTTTGTTAGAAAATCGCTTTTAAAAAAAAATTGTTTGGTGTGTTGTCAAATTACCCCTATAAGGTGGGCTTTAACGAATGGTGGCTAATTGTAATTAATTAATTGTTTGGGGAGTGGATTCGTGTATAAATTTTATATCAGTATTTGTTGTCTCCAACCCTCTACAACTTTTGAAAGGAGATAATATTTTGTTTTTTTGTTGACCCATTCCTTGAAATTGTGTATTGTTTTACTAGCCTTTTATTTCTACTAAAGTGATTTTTAACGTTGTGTCAATGTAGTCATATTCGTTTAGTTTTCCCCTAGGTTTAACGAGATTGATAGGTGTAAACACCCCCCACCCCCACATGTAATATATCATGGTTCTGATTATATGAGTTTTGGATAATCACTTCAGTGGGTGAAATTATAATTACCTTTTGATTTTAACACAAGTTGAGAGGGAATTTTACTTTATACCTCACAAGTTATGTCTCCTTTTTAACAAGAACATATCCTTATTGGTCATTTTTTATCTGTTTGTTACAACTATAAACAAATAAAGCATATTCAAACACCATCTCCTATAACCCACTTTTGTATAGTTGTTTATGTATTCTGATTATTGAAAATCAAATGATCACTTCTTTGCTATGCTTATCAACAGGAAATTTTCAGAAAAGTGTATGAATGGAAGTATATGAACTGCCTACAACTTTGGACCGGGGCCATTTGTGCATATGGTTCAGAAGCTGATTTTAAACCCCTCGCATATCCATTAACTCAAATAATTTCAGGTGTTGTTCGATTGGTCCCAACAGCAAGATATCTTCCTCTCAGATTAAGGTGCATTAGAATGCTAAATCAGATTGCCGCTGCTACAAATACTTTCATTCCAGTTGCTGTGTTACTTACAGACATGCTGGATATGAAAGAATTACATAAACCACCAACAGGAGGCGTTGGGAAAGCTGTTGACTTGCACACTATTTTAAGGGTATCCATTTTGACCCTTTCTTAGATATCTAGGCTCAAAACTCTTGTATTACACATGTTGAATAAAGAAAATATTAAATAATGAATAGCGTGAAATAAGAAAAATATAGGGTTGAATAAAGGAAATATTAAATATACATGGAGAAGAAATAGAATATGAAGGGTGAAATAAGTAAAGCAGGAAAAGAAATCTTGGGCTTGCAGAATACTGACATGTGGCGCAATCTGTTACTTATCTATTAAGTATCTTTATTTATCCAATTCGAGATACTATAAACATATCGGATCCGACTCATTCATAAGGAAATGGGTTAATATTGTGACTTGTAACTGTATAAATTAGCTCTTAATTTTTTTAATGGATTTGAAATTACAAGGTCAGCAAGGCAACTATAAAGACGCGATCTTTTCAAGAAGCATGTGTCTTATCTGTTATTGAAGAACTTGCTGAACACTTGTCACAATGGAGCTATTCACCTGCTTTCTTTGAGCTTTCTTTTGTTCCTGCTGTCCGCTTGCGTAATTTCTGCAAATCTACAAAAGTTGAGAGATTTCGTCGTGAGACAAGGCAATTAATCCGTGAGGTAGGATACTTTTCATTTGGTCATGTTTCTTGATATTGTTTGTTTGTATGTTGTTTGGGAACCGTCGGTCTTTTTGGAAGCAGTCCTCAAGATAAGGATTGCTTAGAGCCCGCCATCCCAGATGGTCAGACCCTAGTTCCCTGCCAATGGCTTTGCTATGAGTGGGATTTGCTAGGTATGGTTGTTTTTGTCATGTTTCTTGATGTCATTTGTTTGCCTGTTGTTTCGGAGCCGAGGATCCCTTTGGAAGTAACCCTTCTTTCCCTAGAGGGAAGTAAGGTTTGTTTATATTCCATCCTTCCCATACCCTACCAATAGTTTTGCTATAAATGAGATTTACAGGGTACAATTGTCGTGTTTCTTGATACTGTTGGATGTTTAAAACTAATGTTTTGGTTGTTTATTGTTGCAGATTGAGGCCAACTCAGAGTTTACTAACAAAAAACGAATGTCAATTTCATATTTGCCAAATGATCCTGCTGTATCTTCATTTATGGAGGTTAGTATTCTCTTATCTTCTTTCGTCTTTAATATTTACTTCTATATTAAGATCGGAGCCTGAGAGATCAATATTCGAGTTCAAAAACAAGTCTGTTTGGTGGAGTTAGTAAAATGGGTGGGTCGGGTAACAGTCCTAAATGATGAGACAGGTGACTTTTAGGTAATTAATTTGAATTTGCACTTCTAGTGCCATGAATTATGTAAATATGTATGTCTCATGGGTATGGTTTTTGACTTGAAACAGGATGAGAAAATGAAGGGTTCTAGTCCTCTATCTAAGTATGTTGCTACATTGCGCCAAAAAGCACAACAAAGAAGCGATTCATTGGTTGAATCCAGGTTTGCATAACCGTCACGTTTTTTGTTTCTTAAGGTTACACATTACAACAAATCACATTTCTGGATGAGGATAAAGTTTTAAAATTGTTTGCAAAGCATAATATTTGGGTGTTGCTATAGATTTTCAATGATATACAAGAAATTACAATTTTTGGCTGTTGCATAAGCTTTTCAGTTGTATGCTAGAGATTAAAATAAGGGTGTTACTAAAGGTTTGTAGTACATGTTTATAGTGTAATTGTGGGTGAAAAAACATCACTCTTTGGCAAGAAGAGAGCAACCAATGATGACGACGACGACGACGATCTGGATGTTGATGGTGCTGCTGTCTTTAGTTCGTCATGGTTACCAAGTGGGGACCACAAGTATGGCTATTCTCATCCTTTATCTTGCTTTTTCTTTATTTTTGTTATTTTAAAGTTGATCATTTTTACCCATCTATATACAAATGGATTGATTTAGATTTCAGGTTGTGATATATCTCTGACAGGTCAAGTGGGCTGAACTAATAAATTTAACTAAATAAGTAAATATAAAATGGGACAGAACGGGTCGAGCATTATCCAAATTATATCAAAATAGATAAAAGGATAAATGATTATTGTAATTATATTGCGTTCTAACCAGAGATAACACATTAGATATCTAAAAAAACGATAGTGTATAAAAATGTTTGTGGGTCGATCCAATCCATCCAAGTTCTAAATTTCCCATCTTTTGCAATAAAATAAATAAATAAAAGAAACTGTAAGAGGTTATTCAAGTCGGTTGTTGAATCGCAGGGCTAAGAATCTTGAAGATGATAAAAATGAAAAGAAGGGGAAAAAACAGAAGGGTGTTGGTAAAAAGGTTGCTGGTGATGAAGATGTGGTGGAGGATTTTGTGCTTAGTTCTGATGAAGATGAATCAATGAGTGATGATGATGAAGATCCGAACAAAACCGACAATGTCGAATTGAAAGCTGAACCTCCTCTGAAACAAGGAAAGCACAAGCAGAAGGCACCTGAGAAATCATCAAAAAGGAAAAGAAACTTTCATGCAAAGAACAAGTCTAGGAAAAAGAACAAGGCAAACTAACCAGGTTTATTTATTGTTTGGTTATGATTGATCAAAATTTTGTGTTGTAATTGTTTTATAATTGTTTTTCATTTCATAGCTGATTCTTGATAATATTTATTTGTTAGTATTTTTTGGGGATTTGATATCCTCCAAATATTAAGCCTTGCAATGCATCTAGTTGAAGAGAAAGTGAAGTCGAATCGAAGGAATGTAGCCATGGTTGTAAAAATCGGGATTAATCGCTAATCGGGATGTTACCGACTAATTTTCGGTAAATCGGCCAATTAATCGCTAGTCGGTCAACGACGGTCAAAATCGGACATAATCGGCGACCAATCGGCCAAAAAACGGCCGGTTTCCGACGATTACGAGAACAAAATGGAAAACAAACCTTCAATCTACGTTGGGAACGACGATTCCAAGATGGATTCACAAGGATGATGTGAACAACGGTGTTTCAGACAAGCCCTTGTCGGAACCCTAATTCCGACAACGAATAAACGATCGAACGTAGACGTAGCCGAACGGTGGAATTGCTTTTTTTGAAAGTCGGTAAATGGGCTGTTAATCTATTGGATATTAGATGGGATGGACTATGGGTTTTTAAAAAAATAATATAAATAGCTCAATGTGAATTCATTTGATAAAATCTTAGATTATTTGCAAAATTATGCATAAAGTTTTGTGTGTGTGTGTATTTATAACTTTTAAAATTTATATATAAAATTACAATCCGATTAATCCCTAGTCTCCACTTCGACGACCGACTAGCGACTAACGATTTTTCCAACCATGAATGTAGCTTGTGGTTTCGTATGAATGTGTTTAGTAAAGTTGTTTAGCTAAAAATTGAAACAATTATAAAACTATTAATAATAAACTTAATTAACTGAAAAAATAAAGAATATAAATAGCATGGTTAATTAAAGAATATACTGAATTGTCGAGGTGACTTAGGTTTTATGAATTATATATATGATGTTTAACTTTAAATAGTAACTCGTCATTTTAGGTTAGGGTAGTTCAGTAAATCATGTGAGGGTAATTTAGTAACTTAATGACTTTATGTGTTACAAATGTTTAAAGTTTGGAACTATATGGATAATTTATGAAATCTAATGATCAAAAGTGAAATACTAGCAAAACACATAAACTATTTCAATAAATTACATTAAAGAATATTTAAGTAATTTGATTAGTATGTAGCATACACGTAACACGTGTAGGAATATTTGATCCATGTACGTGTTTATTTTGCACTTAAAACTTAAAAGTCAAATCAGATAAAGCTTGATTTGTTTCAACTACAATACTATTTACTCATAGTGAAACAACTATTTATTTTAGTGTTATTATGGGTGTTTATCATATAAATAAATTGCTCATGCCCTCATTGTTGCTAGTGGTTGGAGGGCAGTACTTTCAGCCCATCTCTAACTTTATCAAAACCCGTTTTCACAGACCATTTGTCAGATATAAAACAGGCTCTTGTGACTCGTACCGTATTAACTTGTTAGCCAGTGCCAAGCAAAAGCGTCCGTTTTGCCAGGTATAACCTCAACCAAGTTCAAAATCAAATAATAAATAAGCATGGCACATTGCTGCTAACACACACACATCACAATAATAAAATGCAAGATTAAAACAAACTTCTAATGCTGAAATGA
This sequence comes from Mikania micrantha, assembly GCA_009363875.1. Lineage (NCBI taxonomy): Eukaryota > Viridiplantae > Streptophyta > Magnoliopsida > Asterales > Asteraceae > Mikania > Mikania micrantha. Next base: position 56,462,155 of record CM018687.1, on the reverse strand, counting down.
GAAAAATAAAATCAAACCTAGGTAAACATCTTTAGAAGTCATTACTGTCTAATGTTCATCCTCAGCATCTCAGAGTCCAAAACATGTCGGCACAATGCAAACACAAGATGATGTTCATCAAAGGTCAAAAGTCAAAACATCAAACCCCTGGTATACGCAACTCTTCTGCACCATGCGCAAAATGACACCTGTCACCAAAAGTGCAGGATCCTTTTGCAAAGTTTTCACAGAGTTTGGTCTTAAGGTTATTGGCAACTGGACCCGCACCGAAGCTCTTTTGTGGTACAACTGGTACTGAGGCTGATTTTATGCTCACTATAAGCTCACGAACCATCTGACTTGCTTGTTTGATCTGATCAAATGTGCCCTCAAGCTCAATGTTTTTAAGGTTCGGGTCTGATTCATGGTCTCTAATAGAAAGCTTGGCTCCAGTTAACCGACAGATTTGTTTAGAGTTGACACCATTTTTACCAATGATTGGTCCAGCAAGTGAGCCATCAACACTGATCTTGGCGGTTGCAGAGGCTCCAAAGCCCGCTGCAGCTACATGGTTTGCTGCCGGATTAAAGTCCATCCGGGGCGCACCAACACCAAACCTGTTGCCAGGAGCAGGTCCCATAGCACGTGGGTCTTCATAGTGAGATGGGACTGTTGGCTTTCCTAGCTCCCATTCTCCATGGGCAAAATTACACTTGTCACCAAACCGGCACCCTTCTGCAGTGTTGTATTTGTTGCAAAGTCGGCTTTTGACAGCTGGTGGTGATGACCCATCTGGGAATGAAGGTGGAAGAACAGGATTTCTGATGGTTGGTGGTAATGATGGGTTGCCACCTGTCATTTGATTGATAGATTTGATCCCTCCAGGAACATAATGCAAGAAATGGCATCCCTCACCAAACGGACATCCAGAAGTGCTGCATATCAAACACCAAAACCAAAGAGAATACAGAGTTAAAAACAATAAAAAAAGATCAGTTTTTGCTTCACAACCAGAGGCTTATCCAATTATATACTTGATACAAAATTAGCACGTAACATAAGATACAACAATTTGCAAGGTCTCGGTTTAACTGTTCTTGATCTCGTGAAAGATGAAAGTAGAAAACTAAAGACCATGTATCAGTTCCTGTATTACTTCTATGCAAATTTTTTGAAATAGGGCATTAAATGCAAACCCCTAATAAAGCACCAACAATTATTCCATTAGCTCATTGGCATCAGAAAAATAATCACAAAAACGAAGACATGGAAAAGGGACAACTATGTTATCCTTTATAAATAAATGATAAATTAAAAAAAAAACAAAACAAAACAAAATGCTCTCTGCAATACAATTTGAAAAGAAAAAACACAAAAAATGCAAGCAAGTGTGATTGTTTTGAAGAACTGAAAAGATAAAAATCATGTTTTTGAACAAATTTCATGAAAGCATACCTGAAAGAAGTACATCAAAAGTGGATATAATATATTGTGCTTATGAATATCAATAATACCAATATGCTACATCCACTAGTAGATTAGTAGCAAAACTTGCATTTCACATATCGTGCTTAAAGCTTCTAAATGTAATTTACTTGCCTAACGGCTCTGTAAAAGGAGGGATATGAATCCACTGCATCAAGATAACAGTATACATATGGTATAAAAAAATAAAAATTTGAAGTTACAAAGATATCTTAATTTATGTGGGATGCTTATTGTTCAATGTACTTTCATGAAACAACCATTTCTGTAGTTCTGTTCTGTACTCCTTGTTATCATGGTTGTTATCTTGATTATGTGAACATTTACCTGTATCAAAATCTTAATTTCCAAGCCATTAGTTCAGATGATACATCTTTTAATGTAATATTATTTTCATTACACTTCAAAAAGATTACAAAATATAAATAATTAAATTTACGATACTGATTTTAGCCAAGTTAGAACTGAAACCTGAAAAACTTTGTGCAAGGCTTCGATTTGCTTCCTAAACCAGATTGAAACGAGTCCGTGTCTGTTGCAGCAGATTAATTATTTTAATAAAAATCATAGTCACTCATTGGGTTTAGAACCTCGAGAAGTTCTTTTCATGATTTTGCTTCAGAAACAATTTCTTAAAACTTATTTCCATTTGTTCAAATGAAAAATCAATAAAAATAATGATAACGAACATTAACAGACTTGTTTTGATAACAGATTCATATAAGCATGACAGTTGACAAAATCAAATAAAAACAAAATATAAAGTTTCAGCAGATTTATTTACCAAAAATTGCAATTAAATATAAAATTGCTGAAAACTACGATCTTATCGTCCCTCAAACTTTAAAACTTTGATTTAAAATCAATTGTTTAACTTCACTCTACTTTTTTGGATGAACATGAACCAAGTTGGTTAGATGACAGATTCACATAAGCACGACAAGTAAAATTTAAAAATATTAAACACAAAATTCAACGGAAATACGAAATCTAAACGCATGAGATGCAGAAGGTCTTTCGATAACAAATTTACTTCAAAAACAATTGGCTAACAATACTATTTCACTTCGTTCAAATGAAACCTCGATAGAAACAACGACAACGAACTTTAACCTGACTAGTCTCAATAAAATATTCACATAGGTGACAGTCAGCAAAATCTAACACTAAATCAAACGTGAAAACGAATCAAAACAGCAGTAAAACCAAATCGAATATCAAAACCCTAGATCTAGATCGAAAAAAAGAGTTGCGATGCTAACCTTGTTTGGATTTCTTGAATCCAGCGGTGCCGTTGAATCCAGCTGCCGGCCTGCCTCGCTTTTTAGTGACGGCGAACTCCATGGAAGAGCGAGTGAAGAGAGATTTCTAGGGTTACGAAGAGGTTCGAAGAAAACAACCGAAAAGGGCGTTTAGGGTTCGCAGAATCGAATAGATTAGAGCAAAAATATAAAAACTGGATCTACGATTATGAGTGATTGGTCAAAGTCAAAGTTTTACAAATTGAAGTTTTATGGGCTTAGAATCGATTCAATCACATCATGGGCCTCAACAGGCCCGATCTAATTTGAGTTTTTTTTTTTTTTTTCTCTCAAATATTTTCTTCTTATTTCTCGAATCACGGACTATCCGAGATGTTCAATGTTGAAAGCCTTTTTTTCATGGTTTAGAATTTAGAGCATGTGTAGGCTCATAAGCACGTATATCTGTCTATTACAATAAATAAAGGTTTTGAACATGTTTCATAGTCTTAGATCGTCTCAATTTTTAATTTTCCTTCTTTTAAATTCATTTAATATTAAATATACTTTTTATTTATTCGTAAATTAGAAGAAGATTTTAAATGCATTAAAATATATTAATATTAAAATACCACTTTTTGAAAAAAAAACATATTATTATAAATATAAAAATTTCAAAAATAGTTTACTAAAACAAAATGTTTAAAGTTTACACAAACAAAATTGAAAAAAATAAGTGTTTAAATAAATAATTATTATTTATTATTTTATTATTTAAAGTATTTAATTATACAACACTTAAGAAATCATTTTATATTGTCTAAATTTTCATTAATTACTATTTATTATATTTTTTATTTAGTTTGTGTAATACATGTGGTACAAAACTATTATGTATGTATACATGCATGCATGCACGGTTGATTCTCTTAAAAAGTTCATTTTGGCTTAGAATACTAAATTAATTTTTTTAAAATTGAAAATCAACCCAAAAAAACTCCAAATGAACTAATTTTGGCGTCAATAAAATCGGCTTATGGAACCATAAAATCCAAATTAAACCCAAATTGTAAACCATAAAACTGTTACCTAAACATTAAAACCAAACCTTAAAAATTAAATATAAAACATTAAAGTTAAAAACAAATCATAATACCTAAACTTTATAGCTAAAGTTAAAGCTAAAATTTAAAAGCTAATATTTTTAACTTCAATGATAGGTTCTAACTTCCCAAGAATGAGTTCAATTAAAGTTTGTTTCATCCAATTTTGAGAGTTTTAAAAATACTTTTTCTCCTTCTTAAACAAAATATTTTTTTTTTCTTATTTCAGCCCCTATATATCTATAATGAGTTCAGTGATGGTAAGAGAAAGTTACAAACGGGGTGTGGATATCGGTAATTAAGCTTCAGTGACACCTAGAAATAATTTTACAATAGTATTTGACATGTTTAATTTCTTTGGCCAGTAAATAAGTAAGTAAATAAGTAAATATGTTATAATTATACAAGCCCCAAGATTAATTTCTTTCATACTATTTTACTCAATCATATGTTATCTTTTCCCATGTTCTTAAGCCCTGTTTGTGATTGCTTATTTAACTTCAAAAAAATTATTTGTCAAAAGTGTTTATTAACTTATAACCTTTTGAAATATAGTTTTAAAAATGTTTTTGGATTAACTTTTCCAAAATTAATTTTTAAAATGACCAAAAAAGACATTTTTTATTGACACTATTTAATGTTATTGGGTAAAGGGTAAAGAGTGAGATATATTTGTAATTTTATGTCAATAAGTCATAAGTCATTTTGAAAAACTAGAATTTTTAGCTTTTGAAAAACAACTTATCACACTTTTACAAAAAAGTCATTTTCAAAAGTTTTTTTAGGTTTTACAAACTTATTGACTTAATGGCTTTTTGAAAAAGTCAATAAGTCATTTTTAAATAAAATCCCAAACAGAGCCTTATTTCACTTTTTTAACATATAATATATATTATATATAACCTAGCTAGTATATATATATATGTTTCTAAATAGAGATGGCAAAAAAACCCGAGCCCGACTGGTTTACCCGAAACCCGCTACATATGGGACGGGTATTCCCAAACCCGATGGGTATTGGGCCGGGTATGAGATTAATTTTAAAAATTTTCGCAGGTATGGGACGGGCTTGGGATTTGTTCATACACCCGTTTACCCGCCCGATTACCTGATTATATTATACTCGTTTACCCGTCCCGTGTATCCGATTATAAATATCATTTATATACATTTGAATTAATATAATTTGTTTCTTTTTTAATCATTTTGAACTTTAGAAATTGTTCATATAATTTTGTTTCTTTTTTTATCTTTTTTTTTTGTGGCAACTACAAAAAAAAAAATTTGAACCATTTTGTTTATAATTGCTATTTTTTGGTTTATCTTGAATGATGATAGCCAACTTATAACATTTTGATTTGATATATTAATAGCTTGTTTTTGGCATATATAACATATAATTTTTGGTTATAAAAAAATAAATATATTATTAGTTGCTTGATACCAGACATTTTTAAGCCAGTTATTCTCAACGAATATATTTAGCTAAATCCGCCGAGATACCCGAAACCCGACGGGTAAATACCCGATAGAAACCCGATGAGATTTGGGACGGGTATAGAAGGGACATACTTTTATAAACGGTTATAGGACTGTGATTACTCAAACCCGGCCCAAACCCGGCCCATTGACATCCCTATTTCTAAATATAAATATTATATTGATTACAATATATATAAAAAAAAAGAAATATAACGTGAAAGAAAGAAAAAGTAAATTAGAAGCAACAAATGATCATGTCATAAAAACACAATCAAAACATGCTATAAAAAATAAAAAATAAATAAAAAACTTTTCAAATACTCATAGATCAAACATTTTATTTTAATAATAAATAACTCAATTTAATTTATTCAATAAAACTTATGAATAATCAAGAAAATACGAATTAAGCTTCTTCCTTCTTTGGCTCGTTACTATTTTCATCAACACTAATGCACTTGTACTTCTTAGCACAATAAACATAGACCCCAAAGTCAACGACGGTCAAAATCGCAATCAGGAAATAAAACCGATCCATATGACCGTCGTTTAGATTCTCCGGTATCCACCCAACTTCGTCTCCGGTCGCCGTGATACTCATCACCATATGAACCAGAAGACTGCTGACGTAATTTCCCAGTGAAATCGACGCCATGCAAAGTGAGCTTCCAAAACTCTTGATCCCGTCGGGAGCCTGACCGTTAAAAAACTCCAGTTGTCCGACGTACATGAAAACCTCGGAAGCACCAACTAACACGTATTGTGGGACCTGAATAAAAAATAAAATTAAAATTAATAAAAAAAAAAAAAAAATAATAATAATAATAATAATAATAATAATTATATATATCAATCAATCAACGTACTCAGTATATCCCGCCATTAGCATGCTAAGGCAGGGTCTGAGGAGGGTGAGATGTAGACAGCCTTACCCCTACCCCGTAGGGGTAGAGAGACTGCTTCCAGTGAGACCCTCGGCTCATGATGCTTGATCAACCGTCCGAAACGATTTTAACGTTATTTTCACTGAATAAGTAAAATAACGTTAAAATTAGTGCAATTTTACTTTTGCCCCTCAAGAGCTGTCGACACATATATACATTATATGTGCGCACCGTTAACGGGACGTTAATAATCATAATAATTAAATGAGGTAAATTTCTAGAATAATAACCAAGTTTATCAAATGTTTTAATTAACTAATTTGTCTTTTTAAAGTCACTTAATTTTAGAAAAATGTTCCAATCATATGTAATTTTTATATTTATTTAAAATTTTTGAAATTATAAAGACAAATTAAATATATATGAATATTTATAAGTATTTAATTATTATTTTGTCTCAATTTCACTTAAATTTAACAATTTTGAAGCTTTGTTATTAATTCGTAAATTTGTTTTTTTTCATGATTATGTCTTAATTCAAATTAATTAAAAAGATCACTTGTTATTAATAAATATTTATATATGTTCCATTTGTCTTCATTAATTTTAAAAAATTTAAATATTTCTAAAAAATACACATGATTGAAACACTTGGTAAAAATTGAATGAATGCAAAAAAGACAAATTTTTTTTGATGATTTAATTGTAACATTTGAAAAACTTAGCTACTATTAGTTGACATATTCTATAATTAAATCATAGAGTAAATTGTCATTTTCGTTCATGTGGTTTGCTCACTTTTGTCATTTCAGTACAAAAGTTTAAAGTTCGTTTCTTAAGTTCTTATGATTTTCATTTTATTGTCATTTTGGTCCTTTTAGTTTCAATTTTATTGTTATTTTAATCCAACAAAATTTGAACTTTTGGGCTAAAATGACACTAAAATAAAAGACATAAGGACGAAAATAATGAAATTTAAATTTTTGACTGAAATTACAAAAATGAGCAAACCACGGAAACGAAAATGAAAATTTACTCTAAATCGTATCGTTAAATTAAACGCTAATTAATATATTATATGTAATAATCATCCTAAAGTTTAAATTAATACGAATAGATTAACTATGAGCTTTTTCAAAAACTAACCTGCCAGAAGATGCTCAATGTGCTCATATGCTTTCCAGGAACAGCATGTTTTAGCCTTTCGACCTCCGTGACTCCGGCCGCGATCATTGCGAAAAGCCCGATGATTAAACCGACGCCCATTCGTTGAAGCTCGGTTAGACCTTTTGGGTTCCTGGTTAGTCGGCCGGCTAAAGGGACTAGCACCTTGCGATAGATTAGAGTGCATATGAGGACGCTAACGATGTCGAAAACCGACATGCTAGCTGCCGGCAAATGGAAGGTTCCAACGTGGGAGTTCATTACGGCACCTTGCTCCACGAATAGTGATGCCATTTGAGTGAAAATGACGGAGTATATGATCGTGCATAACCAAATTGGGAGCATTCTTATGACACATTTAGCTTCTTCTACTTGTGTCACGGTACATAATCTCCAATGGTTCTCGGGGCCCGATAAATCTTGGTCCGTCACCACCGCGGCTTTATCAAGACATCTGAAAATTTTTGACAAGTTGTTAAACACTTAACTTATGAGCAAAACCCATCAAAACGATGTAGTTTTGATTACATCTCAACAAAAAAAAAATTATTGTTTTTCCTGTTTTTACTTCATATATTTTTGTAAGTAAAGATCAAGATAAATCTCATAAAAAATTAATTTTATTATTTTTTTCTATTCTATTTTCATTCTATTAATTTTAAAGGCTACCCATTATATCAAAACTATGCCGTTTTAATGAACCTTGCACCTAAGTTAGTTGCTTCTTAGAGTGAAAATAGGAACAAAAAAATAACCATAATTTATGAAATGCAATCAAATTTACGTTGTTTTGATAGGTTTCACACGTAAGTTAGGTGCTTAACAGCGTATTAGACACTGATCCCTTATATTGTATTATATTATGGGGTTTGATATACTAGGAAGATATTTTTGTCTAAAAAAAGTAAAACCAATAGGAGTTTGACATATGACATGATAAATAAATAAAAACATTAAATTTAGCACAAAAAACAAAATAGAGTACAAAAAAATAACAATCTAGTATAAAAAAATAAAAACTCAGTACAAAAAAATAAAAATGTGTTACAAATAACACAAAAAACTAGTATAAAAAATACATAAGAAAAAAATATGGTACAAAAAAATTAAAATATAGTACAAAACATAAAATTTATTCCTAAATTATCATGTCGCATGTCCAAATTTTATAAAGTTTTATTCTTTTTAGACAAAAACATCTTATTATTTAGTATTTTTCCATTATATTATATTCTACACGATACCACCAATATAAAACGAAGGTGACGTCGTTTGGCGCTATGTTCCCGAGTTTTTTAAAGGAGATAACCAGAAGGAAAAAAAAGAAATGAGAGGAAAAGAAAAGAAAAGAATGTATTTTTTCCTTCCATTTCCTTTTAAATCGGAAGGAAAGAAAAGCTAGGTAATTTTGCCTAGGTTTCCTTTCAGTTTCCTTCCTTTCTCTTCTTAAATGAAAATCGGTAACACAACATGTTTTATTTTCCTTTCCCTTCCATCGTTAAATAAACTCGGGAACACAAAAATGTTTCCTTTTCTTCCATTTCCTTTCTTTTCTCTTCTTAAAATGAACTCGGGAACGGAGCTTAAACGTTCATACATACCTGAAGTCATCACTATGAAGTATCTTTCGACTCCCTTTAATGGCCGATTGCAAGCCTTCAACTTCATACAATTTCTTCTCGTCATCAACCCTAATCTTACATTTCCGACATGTTGCAACAAACACTTGAGCAATACGTGGTATAGGGTTCCCCGACGCCTTAACACATCGATAACGAAACGAACCACACAAATACGACAACAACCCGACAACCGCAGACCCCATCGACACCCAAAATCCTGTTGTCCAGTGCCCGATATCTTCGAAGTACACTAAAATTGTGTTCGAGAACAACGACCCGATATTGAGTGCAGCATAGAAGTAGGCAAAGAAAGCCTCTTTCGCGCCTTTTTCTTTATATTTTGTGTTGGATTCGTCGAATTGGTCTACTCCAAGAGTGGCTAACGTTGGCTGGTGACCACCGTATCCTAATGCAACCATGTAGATCGATAGATAAAACATCATCGTACCTGTTGATGATGTCGGAATGCATTGCTTAACTCCGTCACCACATCCGGCAGGTGTCACTAGAAATCGCCAAGATGTTAATGATAATAATACTAGTCCCTACATACATAAATGTCATTGCATGTGTTAGAACTTTATAAAAGGTTATCGAACATGAAAAAAATATTATACCAAGAATCAAACCATTATTAACGGTTTTATTTGACTACTCTAAAGAGACCAAAATAAACCAAACAGTGATTGAGTTTGAACGTTTTGAATGGAGGGGCGAAAATTTACAAAAGAGCCACAATACATGTTAATTTTTTGAAGTGAGGGAGCGAAACCATTAATTTAAAACAAGAAATAACATTCGGCATGGTTTTCAGAACCTGAACAGACCGGCTGGTCGGACCGGGAACCGGAGTGTCGGCCGGCCCAAAACAAGCTTGTGAACCGCCTTCAAATGAACGGCAGGTTGAGCCAGTTTAGAACCGGTTCACTGGTCGTACCAGATTTCAGTTTTTTTTAATATAATCCAAAAATGAAACACTAAAACCAACCCTATATTTTTTTAACATCAAAACCAAACCTTATATATTTTTAACATAATTATGTTTGTTTAAATGTGTTTATAGTTTTATTGTTTTTGGATATTTTATATATTTATTATGTCATATTGTTTTTGAATACGGTCAAACCAGTGACCAGTAAGATGTCCGATTCGATGTTCGGTCCGAATCTGAAAACATTGATTTTCGGTCAAAAAATAAAATTGCGTATAGAAAAAGGGGGTGATCGCCTCCCGGCATCTATTAACCTTTGCCACTGAAACCAAATCAAATCATGACTAGTGGGATCCCATTTAGGGAAGTCAATTCCAAACCAAACCATGAACACCGTTAAGAATCGAAGTAATTACCATAACTAAGATGATTTGAAAGATCATGCACGTAACATAGCGACCCCAATAAGAATCGCTAAGGAAAGCTCCAAGTAGTGAGCACAAATAAACGGTGCCAGTCCATTTACTAACTGTATTTGCGGCATCCGCATTGCCTTGATCCATGACCCGGGTCAAGAAAAGGACCAAGTTAACTCCGACACCAAAGAAGGCGAATGTGGCGAGGGCTTGATTTGCTGTCGAAAAGGTCCAGAGATTAGATTATAACATATGAAAAAGGTCATTGTAATGTAATTCAATTTCGAAGAGAGATTGTATACCAAGAAGAAGAAATGCTGGTGCCCAGCCTCCAACTTTTCGTTTAGGCTTATGTTGATCCGCTACTTGTTCTTCCTGCTTTTACAGTATGTAAATAACTACTATTAGTTGTGTGTGTGTGTGTATATATATATATATATTTAAGGTTATATATATATATATATATATATATATATATTTAAGGTTTTTTTTATATATATCTTATTACTAAGTGTCTTTATTACATATTTACCAAACCCTTAAAATAAATTACATGTTTTCCCCTATGACTTGTTAATTTTAAAGGGGAAATATGTTTTAAAAAAAAGAAATATGTAATTTATTTTTTTTTACTTTAGTAAATATGTAATAAATAAACTTAACAAGGAGAAATATATAAATGTTTTTTTTTTAAATTAACTTTTTTGAACTGCATCTATTCTACTCTATTTAATCTTTTCTACAATTAAAACCAAAGGTCTCCTAGCTAGCCTAACCAAGTGTTTACCTCTTTAACTTTTTTTTATAGGAGATCTTATATTTAAATCCGAGCCAATTAATATTTGTTGAGGTAAAGTCAAGGGATTTACTCAATTTTAGATTTCCTTCTAGGGTGGACTCAGGCATATGCACCAGAGTGTCAAATTCGAGAGAATGATTGGAATTTTTTCATCTTGAATATCTACGTTTCAAATCGTTAAAAAATACTTCTCATTACTTGAATTTGAATCGAATATCTACTTTCTAAAAGACAATATTTCTACCAGATAAGATAGTTTCAAGTTAGCTTGAATTTATTTGACAAAGAGAATATCTATAGAATTATTTTCTTGTCATATATTTCATTGGTATTTTTTACACAATCTTTGATCTTTATGTTAATCGTATTATACTCAAATATTTAGAAATGTATTTTATCTACTAATGTTAAGTATTATTAAAAACGTTGTGAATTATACGAAACTTACATGCTTTTTACTTTTTTATTTATTTATAACTAAGTTAAAAATCTTATCACACATTTATTTTATTTTTTTAAAGTAAATAATATTTATTACAAGACAATTTTGATAGATGAATATAAAGTAAACTAATTTATACTAATAAATAAATAAATGAGGGGTTAGTGTTACATCATGTTGTTTATTTCTTGTATTAACATTAATCAACTCATACTTCTAACACTTATTTGTTTACTTTTCTCATATATTAAATAAAAATAATTTAAAATATTTAATATAAATTTAATTATGATAGTTATTTTATTAAGTTAATGAATTTAAAATAAAAACTATTTATGAATAATTATAATTTATCAAGATTGTTTTACATTCTAATTAACTCTATTATTTTATATTTCTATATTAGTAATTCGTTTCATTTTTTATCTTCAAATTTTTTAATTCAATTTTTTTTGTTTATTATAATTAAATTGTTTAGTTGTAATATAATTTTTAAATGATTATTAATAATTAGTATTTAATTTTTTATTTAACTTGTGTAATACAAATTAGACATACTCAAACCCGTGTAATTCATATGTTTTTAAATGGTCATTTTTGAGTTTTTTTATAATCTTATATTTTTTACTGAAGTATCTATTATGCTCTTAAATTATTTTCAAACAATCTGCACTGATCTCACATTTAAAAGACAAAGCTCGGTTGTTCATGATATTTTCAAAACATTTTATTATCTACAATGTGTATCATTAAACATTGTTTAACAAGATACACTGTGAAGTATGCTGAATTAGTAAATTTGATGATGATATATCGTGTGTTATACGTATGTTGTAGGTTAAAAATAATATGGCCGTTTTGGAAATCTTCCTATTAAATTAACTAAATTATTTAACTTAGGCTTATACACAAGCTAGTCATCATTATTCAACTTATGCCATCCAACTAGTCATTATTTTTTGAATAGAAAATTACGAACACTAAGCCTGATAAAAAAACTAAATGGGCATGTGTGACCGTTTTAACGATGACACATGGTCGTTTTAGACTTATAGTAGTGAAAAGAAATTCTTACAATCACGGAGATCTCCAAGGGGACATTGTTTGAAGCCATTGACACTTTTGATCAAGAATACCTCTGCAAACACTTATATTTACCAAAATTGTTAGCATATTCACATACTAATTGATTTCTTAACTTTTGGGAGTAATGTAAATATCAATCTTCAATAAGAAATTAAAATTGGGATTCTATGTATTTAAGTTATCAAAAAGTGATAACTTGTAAAAACAATATTCATGCAATTTAAGGTATAATTATTGTCCGATAATTCATCCCATCGTGCGCAAATGCCAAATTGTTACCTTAAAGTGTAGTAAAAAAGAAGCCACCACGTAATTAATATTATATAAACACTTACGTTCAGTTCATTAATTAAACTTTAATTCAATAATACACGCATCTCATAGAATCACAAACCTTGATCTCTTAGCGGGTATATATGCGCGCGTGTGTGTATATATTCAAAAGTATTCATTAGAGAGATGCACAAATAAACCAGGTTACAAATTTCAAACCAGAAAACTGAGCCGAAAATGGTTTGTTTCCAGACCCGTGCTCATCCAAACCATGAAACCAGTACCAACACATGTCCAAACTCATGCCTTGGTACTGGTTCCTGAACCCACATAAGCGAACCGGTTTGAAATGGGTTTAAAGTTTAAACCGAATTGGTTAACAATAATAAAAAAATCTATTAAAACCCACACTAGAGTAAATCACAATTACTTCCTTCTCAGACCGGTTCCACCTAGACCATTTTTTTAGTCAAAAACCAAACTGTTTTTTTTTTTCTAAAAAAAAGAAGAAAACTGATAGGTGGATGTCTAGTGCACGATAGGGGGATGTCTAGTGCACGATAGGTGTATGATAGAAGTAGATTCGAGGAATGCACGTGTTTGTTGTTAAAATAATAAAATATAGAGTAAATTACCGACTGTGTAATTTAAAAATGTATCAACTTAATGGTTTTGTCATTTAAATTCAAAAATTACAATGAATGTCTCTATTTTGAAAATTGCACTGATTATATCATTTGTCACTAATCGTGTTAAATAGTTTCGTTAAAAATCTCATGCTTCATTTACGTGATATGTAAAAACCTCATGCCCCATGCACAATTTTCCATCGTAAATCACAAATCCCAAATTAACACGGAGGATGATTTGACGATTATACCCATCACATGAATGGGGATAAGATTTTTGACGGAATTATTTAAAAGAGTTAGTGACAAATGACATAACATGTGTAAAAATTTCAAAATAAATATATCCTAGTAATTTTTGAACTTTAAAGGACAAACAATCAAATAACTATATTTATAAATGACAGGATCAGTAATTTAGTTTAAAATATAATAATAAAATTACAAACCTGACAATATTAGCAGCTGATTCCGGTGACGGTGAGGAGCTGGTGTCGGTGAATACGACCACCGGTGGGGCATCCAACGCCGGCGAGATTAGCACTTGACGTCTACTCGTATTAAACCCACGAAAACTTGTTGTCATTTACGTTAAAACAACAATCGGTGTACTAGATCGCACTGAACAAGCACAATCTTTTCTTTCAACACTTGAAATTCAAGAACCCTAATTTCGAAAAGAAACAAAACCAGTGTAATCTTGACATTACAAAAGACAATCTGGGAATTCAAGAACCCTAATTTCAAAACGAAAGAAAATTAACCAGTGTATATTAATTTGGGGATTTTTGCATGGATATCGATATGGAGAAACCCTGGATGGAGAGGTAATAAAAGTGATTAATTAAGTGAGGGATTAACAGTCTTAATTAAACACGATTAGTAGGGGTTGCGTGATAAACTCCTGCTAAAACTCCAAAATTTTCTCTAAGAATTAATTTATTTTTGTGGTTGTCATTTTGGGAAAAATATTAGCCCTTAAATCGTTCAGTTCTCTGAACTCGTCCACGACTCAGATGGATCGGTCGTGAACTCACGGATTCAGATTCGTATCTGGTTTCTAAATAGGGATTATATCGCATACAAACATGAATCTCAAAACTTCTGGAATAAGTATTTGATGATCATAAATGATATATAAAACATTATTTTTCTTTTTTTTTTTTGGATTAATTGAACAATTTACTAATGAACTAACGTTTAGTTTTTATAAGAGTAAATTACGGTTTTGGCTCATGTAATTTAAGTATTTTAGTTATTTCGGCGCAAAATATAATTTTTTATCAATTCAGCTCTTGTGGTTTAAACAATTATCGGTTTTGGCCACTCAAACTTAACTATTATAACGGTTTTGACCCAAAATCTAAGTATGGTTGCGGACTTGCGGGCCAAAAATGTTAGTATTTTTTTTAATTTAATTTATATAGTATTAAAATATATATTTGAAAAATTAGTACTTTAATGTGTTATGTGTTTTATTATATTTGTACCTACTTTGTTTTTCTATGTTGTATTTTTGCTTAGTATATTTTTGTAATAAATCTTTTGTGCTGTATCCCTTGTTAGGTATTGTGATACATTACAAAATATGGTACACTTTTCATAAGATTTAGTGCATGTTTTAAATATATAATAAATGTAAAATCTAGTATATTTTAAAAAATAATGTTTTAATTGTTACGTTTAATATATCAATATTATACTTATATTAAAAATGCTTAACTTTATGGTATAATTTTTAATTTTTATGTGCTTTTTATTTGTCTAGTAGTCGAGTGAATGACATCAATTTATGAGACCTTTTTAAAATTAGCATGCCATGTCACAAATCGTCTTTACATGTATGATATAATATGCTAGTTAAATCTTCAAATGAAAATGCAGACACATGATATAATCAATATGGTCATTTACATATTTATCGTTTCTAACTTGCAAAATTACATATTTTCTCAAATCATGCTTTAAAAACATTGTACATTATGCATTAAAATTTTGTACCTTAGAAAAATGCGTAATTTTCAAGTTAAGAACGAGAAATATGTTATTCTTCCTGATCAACAAATCAAAGTGCGAAAACATATTTGTGAAATAAGCGTGCAATGCCTGTTATAATGTTATTGGATGTTTGTGGAACGACTAATGACCCTTCTTAGAATTAACGTGCAAAAGAAAACAATTATTTTGTACAAGTTTGGGATGTTGGGCCAAAACTAGAAACACTGAAAGTTGAAGGGCTTTTTTTTATATTTACTATAACTTGATTTAAAATACCATTAATCAAATCTATCTATTATAATAAAAGAAAATGTTTTTACTTATGTGTCAATATCACAATCAATCTTTCTTAAAATATAACATGTGTCAATATCATATTAAATTTCAAATAATAATGACACATGTAAATTTATTATTAAAAACAATTTAACAAATAAATCCTATTTTTATGTGAAATTAAGCAAATCCTATTTTTATGGAAACAAGTTTAATTTAATTATTCTTTTAACATTTATTTTATTATTATTAAAATATGTGATTACATATTTAAAATATTTTGTTTTGAATAAAAAAATATTGTATAAGTTTAACTATGTTAGGTTTCTAAGAATAATTTTTATTTATTTATCCGTAATATACTACGTGCATTAAAATGTTTACAAATTTGAATTTATTAAAATTTTAATTGATACTACGTTTTTATATTAATAATACTTATTATTTATGTTGTATTTTTTCTAACTTACTTTTTTTATTTTTTTCCTAAAATTATAAATACGAACATTATAAACGTTTAATTGTTTGTGTTATGAACTTAAGGACCATTGACATACATATAAAGAGGTTGTTACACACTTTGAATTTGTAATTGCAGTTATACACTTTTAAACAAGTGCTTATTTAACATAATGTATTTTAAATATATTATATTAACTATCTAACCCCGTGAAATACACAGGGTTATAACCTAGTAACCTAATTAAGCAACACATACATATTTTATAGACGTCATGTAAACCGGGTTAAACCTAAGTAATTAAGTGATCTTATTAATCTTTTAGCGAAATTTTAATATAGGATACTTGTATATCTAATACGTAATTCACAAAATGACATGTATTCATAAGCATAGTTGAAAGAGATCATGGTAAAAACTGTATATTACATAAAAGAATTCGTTCTTAAACCAGATCTGGTAAAGCTACTTTAAGTCTTCAACTGATGTTTAATTTGGATTGGCAAAATTGGCTTGGGTTGAGCCCAAATTGGTTGTTTATTACTGTTTTGTTCAAGCTAATTTGAACCAATTAACACAAAGTGCACCGGTTCCTAACCTAAAATGAATCAATCGCTTTCTTTTTAGAAGTTGGTTTGTTACCTGACCTTGCTTCATTATAAAATGGGTTTTGATTTTTGGTCATCCAAACCTGAACCTATGTTAAGTGATCCATCTGGTTAGAGGTGAGGCAAATCAGTTTTTTTTTTTAACCGGTTCCGGTATTAGTCAACAAAGTCAATAAACGATTTTGGTCAGGGTTAGGTTTTTGGCCGGTTTCGATTCGGATTTTAACCGGTTTAAAGGTGGACCGGTTCCAGTTCCGGTTTTAGCCGGGTTAAGGTGGAACCAATTATAGTAATTCCTTTTCCAGTATGGGTAATCATATTACTTCGAGAATCGGTTCTTGTGCCCATCTCCACATCTGGTCATCAGGTCATGCATTCACCAACGAGACAGTATCTCAGCGGTACCCTGAGATTCTTCCAAATGGGAGGTCTCGGGTTCGAAACCTTCCCGTAGCGAAAATGGTGTCTGTGGAGGGTCAGGGGGTTTTCCAGTATGGTTTCCTCCTGGGGTGGCTAAGAGGGCTCATGGGAGGACCAGATAACTAGAACTTAATAACATTGTCTGAAAACAGTAAATTCACACGATTGATATCTTCTTCGTTCCAAAAAAATTCAGGTAAGGCATTCAAATTCGTTTTTAGTTCTTCAAAAGCCCAATCCATGGCCCAATTTAGTAACCCTTTCTTCTACCTCGATACACACAGTGACACACTGACACAGATCCACCTTTGAGCTTTGGCGCCTCCTGTTGCAGAGTAAGCTTACTCAAGCGTATCTCTCAGACACCCAATTTGATGCCGTTATGGCTACTTACGGTTGAATTTCTTGTTTTATGTCGCTTAGCAATGTTATCATCTTTCAATGTGCATAATTTGAGCCGAAATCGTGTTCAATTTCATGAATATATCAGGTTTTATTTCTATTATCATCAGATTTCTCGTGTAAGAGCTTGATTCGTGCAATTTGCCAACTTACATGTTAAAATGTGCTGATTTTTGTTGAATAGTTTGTAAGAGAACATGTCAATTTTAAAATTATGTTGAACTAGAACTTTGTAGAATGTATGCACTTTATTTGGTTTGATTCATGCTGAAAAGCTTTTTGTTAGGTTACATCACTCGTAAATCGTAATCCTCTTATATAACATATGATTTTGGAACCATAGGTCAAACCGCATTTCACCTCTCTCACTGACATTATCAAACTCATATGCACTTTATAGGCTAACTTGTTGATGTTTGTTCTCGATCAATGAGAAAGTAAGAATTTGCACAGCCCGCTAAACCTTCCTAGGTGCCTAGCGACTAGGGTATTCTAAAATGCCTTGGAGCAATCGGTAAAGCTACTTCTTTCTGACCTTGAAATCATGAGTTTAAGTTGTGAGAAACAACCTGTTATACAAATGTGTATGGGAAGGCTGTGTCTAATGGTGAAGTGCTCCTGCCCCTCCACTGATCCTGCGCAATGCGGGAGCTAAGTCAAGTGTACACCCTTTTTCAACGGGATTCTAAAATCAGGGCCCAACTCAGCCTGTCTAGGGGCCTGAAGCGAATTCTAAAATCAGGGACAATTTTGTAAAAAGGAAAAATATTATTTGCCTGGGATCCTAACTCGTGTGAGTATGATGACAAACACCAATGATGTCTTGTCTTAGTGGTAAGATAGAGGTATTGGGGAAGTGATAGGAGACCCTGGTCCTGGGCTCGATCCTTTATCCCACCTGGTTTTACCGGCCTTCCACTGCTGTGTCTTTGGGCGGGTGCTTGGGTCGGGTTTTCCCCAGGAATTGGTCACTGGTGGGCTAAGGACTCTGTTTGTCTGGATTAGTGGCCAGTTCGGGCATCCTTTAGTCATTGGGGGCCGCCTATGGAGTACCCGATAATTGAATAGTTGGCCGTTCAAAAAAAGAGTATGATGACAAACATTTTTTGTGTCAATTTCTAGATGGCACACTACCACACATATTAGAGTTGGGATGAATTTTAGTGAAAAGAAAATCCTTTTCGAGATAATTATTATTTGCTCCCCTTATCAAACTTGAGTATTAAAATCTATGATCATAAGTTCCTATGTTTCTATGTTATGCAAAATTTCAACTTCAATTCTGTTTTCTTTGATAGATTGCATACACTGAAAATGATGGCAGTTGGTGCTTCTGCCCTGCAAATAACTGCAGCAAGGCCGTCTGTTTTTCTTACACAAAGAAGTTTTGGGGCTACTATGGCAAGCTTTGCACACGAATCTGATAGAACTTCGTCATCTAAGCTTACCAGCTCTTCTCATCTGTCATCGGTACTAAACTTTAAGCATAATTTCACAAGTCGTCCTAGGTTTCAAAAATTTGTTACAAAGTCATTGTCAGAAGCTTCTGGAAGCAAGTCTGTTTCACAACTGTCCATTGATTTAAAAGGTGGGATCATTGTATTTCCATGTTTTGTAATGAATGGTGCAATAACAGTTATGTTGTTTGGTTCAAAAGAAAGGAACTGATTTGTATATGATGAATAAGGATATGGATCTTATTGTGTGACATTTATTAATTCTAATGTGAAGGTAAAAGGGCATTTATTGCTGGTGTTGCTGATGACAATGGATATGGTTGGGCTATTGCAAAATCTTTAGCTGCTGCAGGCGCTGAAATTCTTGTTGGAACATGGGTGCCTGTAAGTAAAGTAGTAAACTCATGGTTAAGGTGGCCATTTCGACCTATCTACCCATGAGGGGTTGTTCTACCACTTAAACAGGCCAAATAAAAACTTTAGTTTAAAAAGAAACGGGTCAGATGGATCGAACATGTGGAAGGTCACACACATTTTATTTTTTTGCATATCATTTCTACTAATACGGTTAGATTATAGCTGTAGTTTATATTGTTTTGTAACTACAATTAACATATTAGTTGCATATGTGTGCTGCGGTCGCATATATATATTTTAAACAGACAAAAAGGGTCTATGAGTCAGCCCAATCTTGCATAGCCGTTATAAGCCATGCTAAAAATGATCGTCTCAACCATTACCCATCTTGCCACCTTTACTTTGGTGGCACTTGTAGCTGAATCTTAACATACTTGCACCTAATTTAATTTCTAATTTTTCTATTTTAACCTTTTGATGTAGGCCTTAAACATATTTGAAATGAGTCTACGCAGGGGCAAATTTGATGAATCACGGGTGTAAGATATTAACTGATTTTCAATTTGTTCACAAACTCAAAATAACAAGCAGATATTTTTAATGAAGAACATCTTTCAGGCTGCCAGATGGTTCTTTGATGGAGATTACTAAAGTTTATCCACTGGATGCTGTCTTTGACAACCCCGAGGATGTACCTGAAGATGTTAGTAGTATATATATAATATAATTGTCATAACAAAGTATTCAGACATTAAAATGCCTTATCATTGACTTGTATTGTTGTGAATTTATGCAGATTAAAACGAATAAACGTTATGCCGGATCAAGTAATTGGACAGTGCAGGTGCGTGCTAAGAGGTTGTGAAGGATACCCTTTATAATCTACATAACGAACACATAATTTAATGTTGAATTTTTTCAAACACTATAAGAAAGATGTGTCAAAATTTTTTTAGTCAGGTGTATCCTAAACACATTTTGTACAGTTTTTTTTTTTAGTTTAATATTTGGTAAATAGTTAGTTTATAAAAAATGTGTACAAAACTTATCCATCTCAATAAGAAAATATATTTATTAACTTAATATAGGAGATCATATGCATAAAAAATGCATAGTTGTATTTCAACCCCTTTCACGATTTCGTCTTTAATTGATTAATAATATACCCATAAAATTTAATCCATTTAAAACATGAACTTACCCAATTATCATCAACATTTATTGATTTGTGTTTTTTATATTCAGGAAGTTGCAGAATCAGTAAAGCAAGATTTTGGTAGCATTGATATTTTAGTGCACTCACTTGCCAACGGGCCAGAGGTTGACCCTTTCATGAAACCCAAATAAAGAACTTTGATGTACTCCATTTATTATGTTACTTAGCAAATGCATAATATGCGATTAGGTCACAAAGCCACTGTTGGAGACATCCAGGAAAGGTTATTTAGCTGCAGTTTCTGCATCAAGCTATTCCTATGTTTCTTTGCTCAAACATTTCCTTCCAATTATGAATCCTGGTATGCATCTTCTTCGGATCATTATAATTCATAAGTTTCTTTTTTAGTATATGTTATGTTATTTTACAAGTTAACAACGATTGGGGCTTCCGTAGGTGGTTCATCAATATCTCTTACATATATTGCTTCTGAGAGGATAATTCCTGGGTACATTTCCTTTTCCAATCTTTTTCTGAATATGCTTCATGCTTACACAAATTTACGTATGAATATGCCTCCCCTTCAATTTTGTTTTGTTGATCAAATAAAAAATAGCTTAAATAGCATAACGAGTCAAGCGGGTTGAAGCTTGAAAGTCACCCAAAGTTTTTATTTTAGTGCAAACTAGTTGTGACTTCCTAAACCGTTTTATCCAAATAAATAGATTACTACTGATGTTTTTTTAAATGTTAATTATTTATAATATTTTTTGAAATATACAAAAAGGCGTTCGTGGGTCAACTTGACCCATCTTGATCTCCGACCCGGCTGTTTCAGCCTGTACAGTAATCAAGGGTGAAAATGAATGGAGCCAAGCCCGAGCTTGTTAAGGCTTGAGCTCGACTCGTTTTGACTTGAGAGAGCTCAAGCTTGGCTTACAAGAAAATTTTAAAGCTCGAGCTTGGCTTGGCTCATTAATTATTAATTATTTAATTTATTCTTATTATTAATTTTATATATATTTATAACTATACTTCTCATATATAACATTATATATATGATCTTATTATATTTTTCATAATTTCATATATAAATAGAAAATATATGCTTATTTAATTAAATAAAAATTATATATACAAAGAGCTCGTTTAGGTTTGCGAGCCGGCTTGACAAACCGTACCTGTTTATTTGATCCGTTTTGTACATGTATTGTATATAACGCAGGTATGGTGGGGGCATGAGTTCAGCAAAAGCCGCACTTGAGAGTGACACAAGAGTGAGATGTTAATCCTCATTTTTTTTTACAGTATGCAACCATTATTAGTTATAATGCATAACACCCACATATATATATTTTTTTGTTTTAGGTTCTTGCTTTCGAAGCAGGAAGAAAACATAAAATTCGGGTCAACACTATATCTGCAGGTGATTTTATCACTTCTTTCCTTTTCTTTTAATTCAGTTGTAACTATATTCTTGTGAGTACACACTATTTTCATGCACCTGCATCTCATTAAATCATAACCATAATCGAAAACTTTTAGGTCCACTGGGTAGTCGTGCTGCTAAAGCAATTGGATTCATAGATACAATGATTGACTACTCTTTTGCAAATGCTCCTCTACAGAAAGAACTATTTGCAGGTAATCTTTATTAAAAAGATTGAAATCTGGGCCCATCTGCTTACAAATGGGTCGATTCGGGCTATCTTTTATTTTACTGATCCTCAAATGGGTAAAAATCTAAGAAATTTAGAAATTGCATGAAAGGAAACTGGTCAAGAAGATTGAAACTTAAAGCTATCTAAATTGTATTTTATAATCCATAATACCTACTAAATCATTATCTTATGAACTTAAGTTTATTATTGAAATAATTCGACTTTGGACTCAGATTTGATCTACTAATTATATATAGAAGAACAAAACAAAAAATGGTATGAAAGTGTTTTAGGTCCACCCACCCAACCCGACCCAAAATATCTGTTTTGCCCTGTTACACAGCCAATCAAATATATTATTTGCTGAAGTTTGAGATATAAATGAACAGATGAGGTGGGAAACACAGCAGCTTTCCTAGCATCACCACTGGCTTCTGCCATCACGGGTGCTCTTATATACGTAGACAACGGGCTTAACGCTATGGGTGTGGGGGTCGACAGCCCGTTGTTTAAAGATTTAAATATTCCAACAGACAAACATTAGCAAAATGCTCAGTTGGCGGGTATGAGTTGAGAACAACTTTTTTGAGGTTCCGGCTAGTACATCTATATGCTGGTTTTCTGCAAGTTAAACCATCATTATGAGTTATGACTTATGACACCTTAATTGTGGTAAATTTAAAATGCAAGTTGTGAAATATCCACCAAGTTGCTGGTTTCTATTATGATGTCTACTCGATTATGTGTCGGATATGTTATTTGGATTTGAACTATAATTAGTTTTTAATGTTTGGATATAATTGCTGGATTTGAACTATAATTGCTGGTTTCTTCGGGGCAGCCTCTCTATCTCAACTGGGATAGGGGTAAGGTTTGTGTCTATCCTTCCCCCCAGACCCTATTAAAAAGTGGGAATATACCGGGTAAGTTTGTTTGTTTAGTTTTTAATGTTTGGATATAATTAGTTTCTATCATGGTGTCTAATTTTCACATATTTTTTTTTTTAATAAAAGAATGTTTCTTTTGGTTAATTTATTTATTAAAGATTTAAATAATCTTGGTTATTTGTTTACCTACGAAACATATATGTACCAAGTCTGGAGAAGTGGAGATTGTGGATCAAATCCCCTAAAGCTGATAGTCAATTCGTACACAAAAAAAACTGATCATGAGAGTTTGTATCACTTGAACCTCAAACAAAATAGTAATTTGTTTCTTCTTTTGACAAAAGATATAAAAAAGTGTACATGTTTTACTGGTGGATGTACAATCTTCTATCCCCCCTCCCAAAAAAAAAAAAATCTTGAATCTTGATTATGGAGTATGGTCGAAAATGGCACACAATTTAAGTTGGTTGTTAGCAATTCTTGTCCCTTACTCTCATATCCGTTAAGACATAGGATGGGCAGCTATCTGCGACTTAGTTTATTAAAAATAATCTGTTGAGATTGTTAAATAAATCTAGTTTAATTTTTATATAATTGTATTATCCAAGAAAATTAGAGATACAACTAAAAATTATTTATCTTATATTTGAGCCGCGAACTTATTCAGAACAGTCTCTCTAGCTTTCTCTCTATTTTCTTTGGCCATTTGATTACCGTACGGTCCACATCAGATTAACATTAGTATAAAGGTCAAAGATTTTAGATTCTTGATAATGGTATCTTGGTCGCTTTTATCTTGATCGCTTTTGTTTGAGATAATTTACAGGTATACAATATTAACATGGCCAAAAAAATCGGTTCCAAAACCAAAACCGATAAAGCTATCTAAACCGGTATTAATTCGCTCAAACAAAAGTTGATTCGGGTTGAGACTGAAGTGTCGGTTTATAATATGTCTTGTTCAAGCCAATTTGAAACTGGTTAACACAAATTCCTCTGGTTTGTGACCTAAAAAGAATCAATCACATTCTTTTCAAAAGTTAGTTCCTAGGTGTAAATAAGTCAAGTTGAGCTTGATTGTTAAGACTCGAACTCTGCTCATTTAAAGTTTTATTTTCGAGCTTGGGCTTGACTCATTCGAAAGTCACTAGCTCGAGTTTGGCTCAGTTCGTTTTGTATATAGTTAATTAATTAATTAAATTTTATTACTAATTTTAAATATATTTTTAACTATATTTTTCATATATAACATAATATATGCAACTTTTTTATATTTTTCATAATTTTTTATCTAAAATAACTATTTATATAAATAAACACATATTTAATTACATAAAAACTTTATATATAAAAAGCCCGTTTGCTCGCGAGCCAACTGACATGTAAAACTCAAGCTCGATAACTAAACAAGCCATATTTCAGAGCTCAAGCTCGAGATCGGTCTCATTTAGGCTCGACTCATTCGAACTTTTTTGTTGCTGAGCTTTCGAGTATTTTTTTACTAGCTTAGTTGATTTGTTTACCACTTTACCCCTCTTGTTCCCGACTTCAATCGGTTATTCGGTTTCATGAGGAATTGGTTTTGATTTCCGTTAATCCAAATTCCAAACCTGAACCGGTTTTAGGTCATGCATCCAAATTCGTTTTTAGTTCTTCAAAAGCCCGATCCATGGCCCAATTCATCTGCACTAAATCAACCCTTTCGTACCCGTACAAATCCCCTTTTCGTGGCTGCAAAAATGTCAACGAGAGGCTGCCAAAGATTGTGTAAAATCTTTGTGATTTCGGTGGTCCAGATTCATATTGTTTGCACATAACCTGATGTAGTTTCGCTTCTGTTATTATTACCTTATGATGTTGGATTGTGTGTTGGCAAATCGATGGCTAATGGCTTCAGGTTTGATCTGTGGGGAAGGTTTGTAGATTCTTTCAGCTGCAGTCTAACTGGTGACTATTCAATTCGCCCCTGATTTATCAACTAATCCAACAGGTAATAATCTAATTCTTGATCTCTTAGCTTATGATTTTTTGTATTTTAATCGTGTTTTTCTGTAAATTATATGGATTGATGTTCTTGGTGATCTAGGTGAATGAATTCATTGATTCACTGTTAAGTTTGTTGTTAAGTAGATCCAATTTAGGTTATGGTAAATGAGCGTTTATTTAAGATCTTTTGATTTCGTTATGTTTGTGATCTAATCTTATAATCATTTCATAAAAGGCCTCAATTGTTAGGAAAGTAACTGGTTCGGATTACAGGGGAAGATCTGAATCCTTGAAACTTGATGAGCATGTTTATCATTTATTTAAGGACATAAAGTGTATAAATAATAAACCATTACATAAGATTTCTTGTTAAAGAGATCAACAATCATTTCTGATAAAAAGTAGATTCTTTTCTTAATTTTTTTTTCATGAAGTTATATATCATTTAAGCTAAACACTTTATAACAAAAGTAAGCCCCCGTGTGCGGTGCACTCATATAATGTAGCATATGTGTCAACCCTCGAGGGCAAAAGTAAAATTGCACTAATTTTAACTTTATTTTACTTAATTTTTGTAAAAATAACGTTAAAAGCGTTGGTTTAGTTGGTTAATCAGGCATCATGGGCCGGGGTCTCATTGGAAGCAGCCTCTCTATTCCTACGGGGTAGAAGTAAGGCTGTCTACATCTTACCCTCCTCAGACCCTACCTTAGCTTTGCTAATGGTTGGATATACTGAGTACGATGATGATGACTTTATAACAAAAGATTGTAAATAATAAACCATTCTTTTTTGAATGTGATATGATATGGCATCAACCCATTTCATGAAAAGATTAAATCTAGATAGTTAAATGCTCAATACACTAAGGGTGAGCCTTCAGGAACAAGACGCTTAAATAGCGGTGGCTTGAGAAAAGCAAGGTGCACACCGTGAACAAGCCATTTTTGCTGTTTTAGACATGTTTTAGGTTAAGTTTGACTTGTTCTAGGCCATTTTTAGCGGTTTCAGACCATTCTTAGGTGGTTTAGAGTTTCAGACAAATTTTATTAATCAGGTCAAGCCCGTCTGTTGGTTCACCGCGCCTGTGGGCCTTGCGTTTCCTGGGCGCCTAGGCCCACTTGCCTTTTACTACATAGGATTAATTCTGGTATGAACATAACTAGGTTGCCATGAATTCTTCTCCAAAACCCATCAAAAGGTTCAAAGTTTTGAGTCTTTTTAGTTTTTACATCAACAGGGAAAAATCAGGGCAGTCTCTTCTTGCATTTTCAAACCAGAGAGTATATTTTTAGGGTAAAAATTACAAATAGCATAACATTTCTCCATCTCACAATTTGCTTGATCTTACCACTCATGTTCATTGGGTTGTCTGTACATGTTTTACCTTCATGAAACTATTTTTCAACAAATACGATACAAAATGGTGATATATATTTCAATTATGTAGGGAATGAGAATTCCACGTAATCTTGAGGTGTGGAGAATGGGTACAGTCAACTACTTAAAAGCCCTCAAACTGCAAGAAAAACTGGCTTCTGATAGGAAAATCAACAAGATTTCTGATACCCTTTTGTCCCTACAACACCCGCCTACATACACACTTGGCAAACGCCGAACAGATTACAATTTACTAGTTCCTGAATCTGAACTTCAAACCATGGGTGCTGAACTTCACTACACACAAAGGGGAGGTGATATTACATTTCATGGCCCACATCAAGCCATCTTGTACCCTATCATTTCATTAAGAGATGTTGGGCTTGGTGCTAGGAAATATGTTGAAAATCTTGAGTCAACTATGATTGAGTTATCGTCTCTGTATGGAGTCAAAGCTCATGGTCAAAGGAAATGTGAGACAGGGGTATGGGTTGAAGATCGAAAGATAGGTGCGATTGGGGTTCGGATTTCATCTGGGATTACATCTCACGGGTTGGCATTTAACATTGACCCGGATTTGACTTTCTTTAAGCACATTGTGCCTTGTGGGATTGCTGATAAAGATGTTACATCGTTGAGGAGAGAGACTGATATGGTGCTTCCTGATGAAGAAGTTATTCAGAATCAGTTGGTTTCTTGTTTTGCAAGATTATTGGGTTACAATGATATCATTTGGAAGGACAATATTGACATTAAAATTGATGGTTGACTATCTAAGTTTTACCAATTTTTAGTAGCTCATTTTTCTGACAGCAATTCTTAGAATTACACCATAAACTTGAAAGAGGTATTATCAGAAAATGAATATCAATGATCCTTAGCTCAAGTGGTTGAGGAGAGGTACCCTGTGACTTCAATATTGGGAAGGTCATGAGTTCAAGTCCTGACATGTACAAAATAGGGGTTCTATGTTGGGCTAGGGGGTTTTCTCCCACCTATGGTGGGTTTCCTCCTAATGGGTGTGTATATGATCAGGTGGGTCTATGATCCGTCAGTGATCCAAATTACCGTTCAAAAAAAAATAAAATCAGAGAATGAATCACTCAAATTTCTGGTGTTTACTCTGACAAGAAGATTGCTATATTTATAGCTTACATAACATAACAAAGGCAAATACAACTTACCCAGTAAAATCCCACTTTTAAGTAGGGTTTTAAGTAGGGTCTGGGGGGGAGAGATAAACACAAATCTTACCCCTACCCTCGAAAAGCTAGAGATGCTTCTTCAGAAGAGACCCCGGCTCATAATATTGCACTTTTTTTATTTTATTTTTCTTTTTTTATTATTTTTTTTGCATACTTGTAAGAACACAAACATGGAGATAACAGAAAGCAGATAAAACCTGAAAATCAGTACACGATCAACGACTCCATAAAACTAGAACAAACCTTAAAGACTCAATAGCTTCATAAAACAGAAAGCTTGGACCGGACACATGGTACGCCCAACCAAAACACATATGAATCTAAACTTCTGTCTACGTTGGGATTAGGGCTGTAAACGAACCGAACGAGCACGAACGAGCCATTGTTCGTGTTTGTTCGTTTAACTTTTAACTTGTTCACGAACGCTAACCGAACATAAATTCTTGTTCGTGTTCGTTCATTAAGAAAATTAGATTGTTCACGAACAATAACGAACATATATTATTTAAATAATAAAAATCAACATTCTTAATCTTAAGTATTGGAGATAATCATTTATAAGTATATGAATTAAAATATTATAGTATTAAAATAAAAATAACTAAAAGATTATGGTATTAAACTATAAATAAAAATTTAAAAATATACAACACATTTAATGAATAAATATAATAAATAAACTTAACCGAACGTTAACGAACACAAATGAATGAACACGACCTCTGTTCATGTTCGTTCATTTAATTAAACGAACATGATTTCTTGTTCGTGTTCGTTCATTTATTATACGAACGAACATAAACGAACTTCCCGCCGAACGGTTCACGAACTGTTCGCTGAACGTTCGGTTCGTTTACAGCCCTAGTTGGGATTCCTCCGTATCATACGCCAAGCACCACCGTATCATACAGGACACATATTCGGATTCGTCTTGCCGAGAAACACATTTCTCATATATAATGGATTCTGTGGATCATCTTGTAGCGTAAGATATAAATCTTCAAAGCTTTGAGCTTCCAAACTTCACATATTTGCAGTTGTGGTCCCTCAACTTCATTTCTAGCCTCCAATAAACTTTCGAAACACATCATTAGTATCTTAACACATGTAAATCATAAAGTCACTTTAGACAAAAAAAACGGTGAATGCAACCATTAGGCGTCCCCCACAACCAACTCGTAAATAACACATAAAATCACTACGTGACCACAAACGCATAAAATCACGCAATTAGACATCAAATAACACGAACAAACACTACGTGATCACAAGCTCACTTGTTAAGTTTCGAGCTCGAGCGAAGCATGGCTCGACTCGTTCACAGCCCTAGGTACTTAGATGGTTGGTGATGCTGATTTCACACTCAATTGTGGTCCAAACAAATGGGCTATAGCCTATAGGCTTTGTTAGTGATGTGGATCAACTTGCGTTACTTTTAATGGCCCAGTCCATCATTGCCATGTTGACTGTTGATGGCTTGATGCAGTGATGCTGCATTCCACAAGAACGCATGCAAAACTATAGTCAAACGAAGTTGATCCAATGTGTTGAAGATCGTTCATTAACATATTAAGAAGCGACTTAGATTGAACTATAAACACATGATATTATTAATAAAAATTTAAAACTAATAGTTATTTTTAACAACCGACCATAAATCACAACTTTTATTTAACTCAAACTGCTTCTATTTTAATGGTTCTGAAATTGGTTTTTTAATATTTGTATAAAAAATAAAAGTTGTTAAAAAGTCAATATCGTTATACATGTTTAATAGTTTAGCTATAAGCAATAATGTATTTTGTAAAAAACTAAATAAGTTTTCAAATATAGAAAAGAAATCTTAGTCCTATTATTAGACCTTACAATCTTGACTTATGCTATATGTAATGAAGCTGATGATGGCGTGAAAGGGGCCGGTCACGCCCATTTGGCGTCCTCCCCTACTACACAGAGGCGTGACCGGGGGCGTGATGGACACATGCGTGAGCCGGATCATGGCATGAAAGGAGAAGAAAGGGAAAAAAGGAGGAGTGATGGGGGCTTTATGAGATGGTGATGGTGTTAGTTGTTTACGTGACGTTTATGTGAATAATGTGGGGCTTTACCTCTACACATGGTCTTAAAACATTGGTTTGGGTAAAAAATTATTTTATTTTGGATTGAAATGAATAGTATAATAATATAGAACGAGTTTAGATAAGTAACACTTAAACGCAATACGAGTCAAGATGATAAACTAAAAACTATAAGAATATAATAAATTCAAACGAGTAAGAATTATTAATAATATATTTGATGCTAAATTTAACTATTTGTTTATTTACAACTCATTTTAACTTAAACTAAATTGATGCTTTTTAAAAGTGATTCAATAGACCAAAATTGATTTTGCTTAAAAATATCCTTACCTGCACATATCCTGACCCGCATTTCTACCCATTACCTGACCCAATCCACCTATTTTGACACACTTACTTATTATCGTCGGTTTTAGGCAAGTTTTTAACCAAATTAACCACCGGAAAATTATAATTTTTGAGTTCGGTGACGCTTTAAAAAGAAGTGTCATCATTAAAGAAATGTTTTTAACGCACATCATCACCCGTAAAACATTGTAAACCGAAGTGACAGAATTTAAATTTTTTGAGACATTCTTACATGTAACTAAATTAAAATTCCAACAGAAAATACAAGAAGACATATTTATTCCATATCACAATAAAACACAACCTACACCATGGATTATGACCTTATTATCACACAAACCATTACTCGAGCATCAGGAATAAGACCAAATGAAACGACCCGACCCGATTCATTAGATGGATATGCTGTTTGGAACACCTTTCCCGGTCACGCCTCTATCTGAATACGGTTTGAGAAGTTGGTAAGGGACCAACCCTGCACCACTTCGGTTCAATAAAAGCGGATCTTTATTTCTCGAGTCTATAATACTTTCCAGCTCGTTTAACCTTGCTTGAAACTCCTCGAACGCTACCTTTATAGCAGGCTCCGCCTCCCACGCTGGCTCGATGGTCCCACCGATATACTCCTCATCTGGAGAGTGACTTGATAAAACATCCAAAACGGCCATCACTTTTGTAGCTTGGATTTGGGATGGGAAACAATTCAACAACACATCCTCTGGTCGTTTGATAAACGACTGCCATTCTTCCTCTGTCGGGTCTTCGTTAGGCATTTTGGTTCTCGCAATCGTTGGTCTGTTAGGGAAGTAACCCGCGAAATCATATTGACCAAAGTTGACTGCTGAATGGTGCCCAGAAGTCACCCACATGATGGTTGAAATGATTCCAATTAAATCATCTTGGGTTTTGAGTTGTGGCCACCATGGTTCATCTTTCTTGTCTCCATGACCAACTGTACGGATTTCATACCACCATGCTTGAAGCTCTTCATCAGATTCTACAAGATTTGCTTGTGGGTAGTAGTGGTTGACATAAGAAGTAGCCCATTGTTTGATGGCGTCAAAAATAAGTAGACCGTCATTCGCAAACGGGTAATCCTTGATTGCTAGCTTTACACCATGCGGTTCAGTTGGATCTTCAACCGCCATACCCCTAAACAACAAAAAAATCCCAATTATAGCATAGCTATTTGCCTATTTGTATGGTCCAGAGAGGGTGGAATAAGAGTATACTCAGACTCCCTGCTCCAAAGTCGTTTTCTTTTCTTTTTTTTTTCTCTCTATAAACGTGAAGAGTATACAGAAAAATAAATATGATAACATCAAAATTCAGATATAATAAACTGTGATTAGCAACATTATCTACTTGCTAACTTCATTATTAGTTACGTATATGCATTGATATAAGGTACCTGCTAATTAGGTCAGCTGGAAGTGCCTCATGATCAAACTGCCATAGTTGATCATATGCATCAGAACAAATTTGCATACAATATCTTCCAGGAGAAAATGTTGACTCAATAACACCACCAGCGTTAATGAGAGCTAATCGAGCTAGAGAATTGATTTGCATAGTGTAACGAAGAGAAGGAAAAAGCAATCGTTTTATAGGATGCATTTGGCTAAGATGGCGGTTGGTGGCAATTATGTAAGGCTCTGTAACACAATGTGTTCTTAACCTGCATAATGCCAAAAAAAAAACAACTAAATTGTTCAATTCATAAGATGCATAATTGAATAAACATGTATGTCATTAAAGGAAAAAAGGAACCAACCAATGGCTAACAAGTTCATGATAAGCCGAATCATGAGAAAGGACTTGAGCCTTGGCTAGCTTCCAGAGCCAGGCACCAGTAGCATTCCAAGTGGGTGTGTAAACATGATTCCACAGCGGTTTCTCATTAGATGGTGGGCGAGTCAACTCAATGGCTAGTGGGCGTAATGTTCCATCAGGCGTAAGGAACATTACAGTTCTCGAGCCATAAAGAGTTGTCCCTTTAAGCTTCCGTGTTTTGTTTACATAAGGCAGGAGCAGATCATGGTAATCCAACATGAACAGTTTCTTTTGAGCTAAAGCCTACAACAACATAACTAGTTTTTGATAACATATACAACTTTAGAAGACCAAATTTAAAAACATCATGTTTTATTACCTCATCAAAACTCATGACACCTCCAATCTCTTTCTGTATAATTTCCTTGGTGATTGCTGATTCAGGTGGTCCATAAATTTCAGGGTCCAACTTACTCATCAATGGCCATTCCTAATCACACAACACATCATAACCTTGGTTTGAAAAAACTCACCTAATGCGCTAGGCGCACGATGCGATAAAAAGCACCTTTAGGTCAATAAAGGGTTTGTAGGATGCTAAACAACTATATGGGTAAGGAAATACTGTAAGATTTGCTTTATAAAAAGGTTGATTTGTAAAGAGAGGCAGCTTCTATTGTTAAAAAAAAAAAAGAAAAGAGGTTATGTGGTTTTACATAAATCTAACCCCTTTTTTTTGGTCAGTAGTGTTAATTTTCGAGCCGAAAGGTTATTTTTAGTTAAAAATACGGGTTTCACCCCCCCCGTTTAAAATATATAATATGTATTCCGAGTCTCATAAATTCCCCCCCCCTAACTCTCAAGCTCCGCCATGTGATTCATCATTTATGCCAACATACCGTTACCAATTGTATGCTATAAGGGTTAACACCAGCAAGCATTTGTCTGCAAAATTCCTCATCACGAAACCAAGAGAAAGTATCCCCTGTGATTAGATAACTTACATTAACAAAACAAAAGGAAACATTTACAATAGTGCAAACAAAAAGGATACATTCTGCTACTTACTGTCAATGGTTTCAGGGGTCTCAAACTGGATTACATCATGTGCAACATCAACAGCTTTTACAAGTCTAGGTAAATTAGTGGTAATCTTATCACTAGGAGGAACATTAACACCTTGATCATACAGCAAGTTTATGTCTGTGAATAATGGAAACCCCTTGTCTTTTTCGGTAAAGATGGAGTCCAAAGTCGGTACGATTTCATGGAGCACATTGTACAGATACGTTGCTCCAAACTGTAAATCCTTTATCTCTGAAAAATGTTCATCGGATGGTACATAGAAGGGGACCTTAGTCCTGGTCTCCGCCGATGGATCTGTGACATAACCATATTAGCCAACCCAAACTAATAATCAACTGTTCTAAGCTTGTTTGTTTCAAAACCAACAATTACTGGTTTCATTTCGGTTATGCCTTGTTACAAAACCAATCTGAACACGGGGAAATTGAATTTTATTGGATTTATAGCCCAAATTGGTTATTTTGAATCAAATGACAAAAGGAGGAATATATTCTAGAGATTACTCAAGAATATGAACACAATTGAATCATCGGATGAATTGAAAGTCGTGGATCACACTTTCAGATCAAACTATTTGTGGTTCACTCAAATGTTTGATCAGATTAAATTCAATTCGAAATCAAGAACTAGTATGAAATTGTTGAATTTCGTGAAATGAGCCATAGAGATTTTTTATCGATCAATCAAGTTTTGAAATAAGCTGAGTATTTGGAAACTGCCTCCAGGCAGTTTTTAAGTTTTCTAATTCCCAAATTTGACACTAAAATTATAAAACGAATTTTATATCAAAATTCGTAAAATCAAATTTTCTATTGACTTTTCAACATAGCAACTTATGTTAGAAAAAATCCAAGAGATTTGTCCCTTGGACCCTGCTATCCGAGGGTGCTGCTCCTGGACCCTGCCAAAGGGGCGTTGCCCTTGGCAGTAACGGATCCAGAAATTTTTTCCAGTGGATTCACTATTTTCAAAGGCTTCAATTAGATAGAACCTAACATAAAAATTTCTAGGTCGGTTTGACGGTTCGGGCTTGTAATTTTCATCACATAATAAATGTGCGATATATTAAGTCAATAATTAGAAAAACATCGTCATTAAAGAGTTCGGAGGTGCGGAGTGAACACTCATTTAAGATTTTTGAGCTCCGGACCAAACGGGAGTCAAGGGGGTAGCCCCCCTTGCAGGGACCTAGGGGCAACGCTATTGGTGGGGTCCAAGTGGCTGAGCCCCTGATAGCGATCCCTCTGGCCAGCCAGCGAGCAAGGGTCAAGGGCAACGCCCCGAAACCTAAACGAATTTTGTGAAGAAATATTGATTTCGAAAAGTGATTTTAACACGATCATGTAGAAATCCAAGCATTGATTGTCGAGAAGTCTCTAACAAAGATTACTTAATCTATTCAAGTTGACAAACTGTTGGAGAAAAATTATAGTAAGGATTCACTTTTAAAATATTAATAGGTTCACCTTACCTTTTAAACCTTTTGAAAATTTTTTTCCCTGCTAACGCTTCGAGACGCGGTGGGTTCCAGTGAACCCACAAGTCTCTACCTACATCAGCCATTGGCCCTTGGAACCCCCATTGAATTATAAAACATTAAACAATTGTGCACCCCACACCCAACTTGTTTAATGAATTTCATGATTCGTATGAATCGATAAAATTAATTCCAATTACACTAAAATATCTAACATATATTGTATAAGTTGGTTATGAAAAATATGAATTATGTGCTCTGTTTCTTATCTGGTTCTCTCCCTGTAACCTCTCATCTCAGATTCTCAAATAATCAATAACATTGCTCATTCTGTATTGAATTAGTAGTTGAATTAGTTGAGTTCATTACATTTGTTCAATTTCACTAAATTCTTCTTCATGTAATCAACAAAATAATGAATAGATTGTGAGTGTATTTATCAAACAATGACTAAATGTAGCATGTGAAATGAACGAGTGAAAGTACCTATGGTGGACATTGGACGACCGGTACGGCAGCGCCTAGGGTAGGGATGTTGATTGCCGCCGAGCACCGGACGTGCTAAATTTAAGCTGTCGTCGGGATCTCCGAGATCGTCGTAAACATCATAATCGTAAATCCTGTCGTATGATTGACGCTCTCCTTGGCCATTGCCTCGAAGAGATTCCAGATCTTCTGTTCTTAACGATTTCAGAGCTTCTGGGGTTTCCAATGGAAGGTAAGACTACACACAACGTATATAATTTTGTAAGATTTTTTTGATCGTTTAATTTTTGGATAACTGATATAATAGTGTTTATCGGATCATCATATCTATCATCAAGTCACTATTTCTATAGAAAATTCAATATTTTATATCTATCATCAAGTCACTATTTCTAGAGAAAATTCAATATTTTGAGAAAAAATATTTCTTGGTTGGAACCCACAAACATTTGGTACATTACACAACAATTGTTTACCCAAATCAACCAATTTCTTTTGATTTGAGTAAAAATTGACAGCTCTAGTGGGTTGAGATGGGTAACACTTTAACACAATACGGGTCAAGATGTGTAACCTAAAAACTATGTGAATGCAATAGATTTAAACGTTTAAGAATGATTAATAGCATATTTTATGAGAAAATCACTAAAATTATACTAACGACTATTTGTTTAGTTATAACACATTTTAACTGAAACCAAATTGATGTTTTTTTAGTAACAAATAACAATCCCTTTTAACCCCCATTGGTTTTACTTAAAACCCGTTCTGAGCCGCACTCATCCTCCCCATTCTGATCCGTTATCAAACCCGACCCGATCCAACCCGACCAATTTTTCAGGCATAGTGTTGACCTTGTCAGTGAAAAAGATTCTTTTATCAGGCACATTATTTTTGGACTGAACCCAAGATTCACATGTGAAAGTAACATTGTTATCAAGAGCAATGGTCTTGAAGAACATCTTGTTGCTATATTCATTCTGTACCAAAACAGCTCCTATTTCCCCAAAATCCACAGGGACGTTAAAGGTGCATTTATAAGTGTACATGTTAAGGTGAAAATCCAATGCGTCATATGTTGCATTCGCCTGCACTGTCTTTTGATTTCCTTTTACTGTATCAAGTAATTAAAATTTATTAACTCTTTTCAAGATATGCTACACTAAATAGCTAAAAATGGATATACGTACCATCAAAATCATTAGAAACGAGCTCCAACAAGAAAGACCCAGCTCGAAGATGAGCAATACCGTCAGCACTTAGATTCGCAAGGGCAGAGTTGATTGGTGGTTGGATGGTGATGACACCTGTGATGATGCTGGTCTTGGTGAGATATGGAGTTGCTATGGCTTTAATGTTAGCAAGAGTCGAGGTTGACCGAGAACGAGCGGCATCGGATTTCTTGGCAGACATGTGTTGCCGGAGGAAGGCGGGAGAGGAGGTGGAGTAGCAATGGTTGGTGGCACCATGGCTAATAAAGGGTTTGTGGAGTGGCACAAGATTACGAAGAGAATGTGGTTGGTTTATTTGGGGCCTCAACATTTTTTTTTTGGCTTCACTAAATGATCTCTTTTTTATGTGATTTGAAGGTTGGAAACAAGAATGTGTATTTATAGGGCGGGGGAGTGTAAGTGTGATATTTATTTTATTATAAATAAGATATTTAACTGCTATAATCGACTACTTTATTACAACACATTGAAATTAGAGTAAAATGTATTATAACATTTAAAAATTGTATTTTAATCGTATTATTTATATAAACAAGTACCGAAACTTTATCATTATAATAGGCTTAACATATTGCAGAGTACATGTATTTTCTTATAAACTAGAATAGTTATCATACGCTATGACGAATCGATATGATTAAAATTTGCATGGTATGTGGTGTTACAATTAAAAAACATATAAAGTTGTAACAGATTGTTATGGAGCTTATAGCTTATATTGAAAATATTATTGTGGTAACGGATCAGTTATGGAGCTTATAACTTACAATGAAAATAATATTGTATCTTGTATGTTGCAGTGTATGAATTTAGAAAAAATGTATTCTAATAGAAAAAAGCTTAAGAAAAATTAAAAGCAAATCGTGTGATGCGACATGCTTACGAAATGCATTACGTATGTTGCGTCTTAGGTACATAAAAGAAATGTATAAAGTTGCAACGACTCGGTTTTGTATATTTTTGGATTCTTGTTGTGTTTAAGTTCATGTTAAATTTTCGGTTTCCTATCAGGTTAGACACGTTAACCCGCCAATTCCACCCATTTAACATTGATGTTTATATCTATGAAACATTAGTTAATTTTCATTACAATTATTATTTGCAACCTTTACAATGTTTCAAAATAATTATATTTTTTAACTTTTATATCAAATATTTAACTTTATATATATGTATGATAATTATGTCTAATGCTAATTAAAAATGTTTGATTTTTATTTTTGAAGTAATTATTTACTTATCCAAAAATAGAAATAAAAAAATTAAAGTTTACTTGAGGGACGAAAAATAAAGCCTGGACAATTTAAGGGGTAAAAACAAAAAACTACGTTCGTCCACTTCTTCCACAGTTCCATTCTCTGTTTCATCATCGCCACCATAGTCGCCACCAGCACCACCGTAACCACCAGCATCATCGCCAACCCCACACCACCACCACCGTGCTCTCTATTTGTAGTTCTATCTCTTTCTCTCTCCTCTCGGCCATCGCAAACACCATGCCAGTATGCCAACACCAGCCACCCCACCACACCACTGACACCAACACCGGCAACCGACTCTCTTTCGTACGCTCTCTCTCTGTTTTCAATTTCCGAATGAGTTATTGACGTTTTCGGGGAGGCTGCGACGGGATTTCACGATGGTTTTAGGGGTTAAACTAGTACCATCAACTATTTCAGAGAGAAACGCTTTAGCGCACCTTGATACATTGGAACAAATGTCTTACTTCTTTATTAGTGCATAGAGAAGAAATATGTTATTTCTTAAAAACTTGATCTCATTACTTTTACAAATAATTTAAATTTTTATAAAATAGAGTATAACTAAAAATATAACTAGATATAGTTTTAAATACCAATGATGTCTTGTCCTAGTGACAAGATAGAGGTATGAAGGAAGTGATAGGAGACCCAGGTCATGGGTTCGATTCTTGATCTCACCCTGTTTTACCGGCCTTTTATCGTTGTGCTTTTGGGAGGGTGCTTGGGTCGGGTTTTCCCCGGGAATTGGTGGCTGGTGGGCTAGGGGTTCCGTTCGTCTAGACTAGTGGCCAGCTTGAGCATCCTTTAGCCATTAGGAGCCACGTACGGAGTACTCGGCAGTTGATTAGTTGGCCGTTCAAAAAAAAGATATAATTTTAATTTCTAAATCTGGATGAAAAAAATGACATTGAAAACAGGAGGGGATAAATTTTTTTTTTTGAACGGCTTGGTATAACGACACCCAAGACGAGATTTCAACCGTCCCCTCGGATTTGACGCTCTGGGGCGTATGCCCGAGCCCACCCCAGGAGGAACCCCACAACTGTGTAAACCCCCTAACCTTGTTTCAGCAAATATGCCTCAGCCCGGATTCGAACCTAAGACCTCTCATATGGAAGTCAAGAGGGTAATCATTAGGCTAGAAGCCCTTGGTTGGAGGGGATAAATGAACCAACAACTAAACATAAATAAATCAGCAAGCCTAAAAGTATTAATTATTGTATTAATTATGTTTGATCATAATTTAACGATAACTTTTTGTTATCCAATCCTACTAATTTTATCATATATATTCTCTCTCTTTCTACATAACTTTTTCTATGAAACTTTTTATTTTTTTAATTTATGATTTTTTTTATTATTAGTTCAGCATATTTAACATTTGAAAACCACATGTTCATATTTATTTTTTATTTTATTTTTATAAACTTACAAATTTTATTTTATAACAGTTTATTATTTTTTATTTTCTTCTGCTTTTATTTACATGCATACATAAAAGTATAAAAATCATAATATTAATACATTTTCTTGAAAACACTGCAAGTGTTACTTGAAGCCGAACTCAGTTTTTACATATAATATATATATAATTCTATATGATTCTTTCATATTATAAATATTCAAGAATATATATGATTATTATTTTTCTTATCACTGAGAAGAAATTATCATTTAATTTGTAATTGACTTATCACATAAGTGAAAACATATCTTTTTCAACAACAATTGTCACATATTTATTTTATCAGTAATAACACATGAAAATAAAAATGCGTAAATAACTTTTTTTACACGTTTTTATTCCAAAAGGAGTAATTAAAAAGGTAAATTTAAATTCATTATTATATTTATATTTAGATTAACTGCATTTAATGAAAATGTGTAATTAAAACTTGTTTAAAAATAACTGAGTAGTAATTAAAAAACAATTAGGTGATACACTACAATAAATTTGGGTTTGTACCTACAAATAGCATGTGTGGATAAAAGTTTATTATGTTTTGTTAATTGTATTTACCTACGCATAAAATAACTGACATGATATGTTGCCTCACTGTAACAGCCGAAGATTTAGCACATTTGATCGCACATGAAATCCACGTTGATTTGACAATTGAAATTATTACAGGATGATAGTACGCGAGAAATGGTGAACGTAGGCGAAAACCATGCGCGAAACGGAGTTACGGATTGTCCGGAATCGCGAAACGAAGATAAAATCGAAAAATGGACGAAAACGGCCTAGGGCGGTACGCCCCGAGCCACATGTCGAGACTAGACGATGCGCCCGGCAACAAGGAAATTATCTGGTGATACCCTCCTCGCGCGGTACGCCCTGGGTGAAGACCTGGGTTGTGGCGGTACGCCTGGGATGGTTAAGTCGGCTGAATTGCTTAAAAAGTCAATTTTTCATCCAGAAACTCAATCTCTATCTTCTATTCGACGATTCAGTCACCACACACGAAAAATCCACCCTTTAATCCATCAAAACCCAATTTTGAAGGCTTCTCGAAGTTTAGATCGCACAAGGGAACGTTTCTGCAAGTCCGGATCATCTTTTTACTCGCAGAACTCTGTCTGAATATGTAACGGTTCATTTTAACCTTCTAGATTGATAATGATTGATTAAATCTTGCTTTTGAACGTAATGATATAGTTAGGGTTGTTGATTATTGTCTAGATGATGGCTAGGATTGATTATAAACGAAGAACTCGAACTGTTAACGGGTAAATCCTTGTTTTGAGCCGTTGTAATGCCCTGTTTGCATGGAATCATAACAATGGTTATAATGATTTTAACCATTTGATTATAACAAGGTAGGTGATTAGTTTGATTAATCCTTGACATGCAAAGTGAAATCCAAGCGTTTCACACTAATCGCAATTATTAACATACTCATTGGAATGATTATCTGATGTTTATGATAACAGGCAGATTAGTATGTTAAACACGGTGATATTTTATGATATCCGGGTAGTCAATAACAAGGATTGATCATTTCTAAGCCATTAATCTGTCTAAGAACCTGTTTTAGCGTGATAATCAACAACATTAACTATTTGATGACTATCAAGGCAAAGTCTTTGACATTGGACGTTCAGAAAGATTCAATCAATAAGTTTCGTAACGCCTAAGACGAATTAATTAAATAAGAGAATACGCTTGTCTAAGTCGAGCAAGTAATGTAAAGTATGAATGTCAAGCATGGGTATGAGTGGTTAGGATAAATCAAGTACGTAAGAACGTAATTTTGATCTAACCACTAGCCATATTGGTTTATATAAGGATACCTGAATGATATGTTAAAACAATAATGTTATACAGGTTATTAGCAATTCCTAAAGCCGAGGCTAATTGAGAATTTATTGTAAGTCGAGCTTTGAATTAAGGTGAGTTCTTATAGCCCTGCTTTAAATGTTTTTCCATTTTGGGCTGATATGCATGTTATAAAGTTATTTTATGAAATGATTGTTTTATCTAACTACGGTCGGATAAAAGAATATGTATGTTATAAGGTTATTGTATGAAGGTGATTGATTTACCTCACTACGGTCAGATAAAAGAATATGTTAAAGTTATTGTATGAAAATGATTTTAACCTGATTAAGGTCAGGTAAAGAATGTTTTTAGATAAAGAATGGTTTTAAGTAAAGAATGTTTTAAGTCTCAACTGCGGTTGAGAAAGGAATGATTTTTTTTGTAAGACGCTCGGCCGAGGTCGAGGAGGAAATGTGGTTTTGACAGCTGCGGTTGGGCAGAACTTGAGCACTGCGGTGCGAGGAATTGATTATGATTATGATGGTTTAAATGATTAAACCATGTTATGGATATGAATGAGGTATGTAAAGAAGTCTTGTACCTGTATGAGCCGTCAACTTCGGTTGATGGTTAAAGAGTCCTGTGGAAACACAGGCATGCCGACTGTGTGTCGCCAGTTGAGGAAATCTTATGCATGTATAAGTTATCGACTTCGGGTTGATAGTTTAAGAGTCTTGTGCTGCACAAGCCTGTTGACTTCGGTCAGCAGCGAAAGGCAAATGTTCTATGTACAGTATGTTTGATGTTTTTGTCACACCCCCACCCCTCGTCACCTCGTGTCTGGTCTGACGTCACTGAACCGGTTGCGGAAGCATAGTGGTGATGTCTCTGAGGTGAGGAGTGACTTACTTGAACCAATATCATAAGCACACAGATTAACTTAAAGTAATTACATTACCAGGGTGTCGCAATCACAACCACATTACAACTATATTTATTTAATTATAATACTAGTTATTAAAGTGCAAATAACTCAAAAGTGCATCCTCACCGGCTATTCCTGCTTACCTGCAAAAAGGTTTGAGTTTGAAACGTCAGCACAAAGCTGGTGAGATCGACAGTTCAATTTAAAACAATATGATATGATAAGCACGTTCTCAAAAGTTCAGTTCTGGATAACCATGGGACCTGTATCTAGTTCCTTTCGGACGTCTAGTCTGTCTCAAGATATTACCCGTCGGTACATATCTTAGTGCCTCATTATCTTAATGTCTATCACACCATTAAGAAGTTCAGGAAACATATAACAAACATTCACACAAGGGGAGATGCAATCCTCCCAGCGAATGGGGTGTCAACCAATAGTACTATCAATGTTTTCTGCTCGGCCACACATGGGTTCACTAGATACAGTTCAAAATGAGGACTTTCAGTGTCATGATAGAGTTCAGTCTACAGGCCAAAATCCCATGAAATCCCACAAAAGTCACAACAATCACATGAAATCACACAGATATCAGTGATACATATCATATGTTCATTAACAGTTCAACAATGTTCCCCGATGTTTGAAAAAGATTAAAAATAAAAGGGGTTGTACGAAACTCACCTGATGATATAAGAGTAGCAAAATCTCTCAAAGCTAACAACAAAGAGGTGATTCTGCATTTAATTATATTTAATGAATTATTTATGTTCTAGATTACTGATTAGATCTTCCTGAACGTTCAATGTCAAAGACATTGCTTAGTAAATCATCAACTCGATATTAAATGCTTAACTAATTAACTTGATATTATATCATACAATGTATGATAATGTAGGAACCTACATTGCATTAGATTCCTAAAACCAAGTTGATGACACTCTTGATTAATCAGAATAATCTCTGATTAACCAGATAGTTAATGTTGTTGATTACGATACTGTAACAGTTTCTAGATAATTTAATGGCTTAGGAATGATCAATCCTTGTTATTGATTACCCAATTATCATGAGATATCACAATGTAGTATCATAATAGGTGTAATAACCAGGCTTAACATACTAATCTGACTGTTATCATAAACATCAGATAATCGTTCCAATGAGTATGTTAATGATTGTGATTAGTTTGAAATACTTGGATTTAACCTTGCATTTCAAAGATTAATCCAACTAATCACCTACATTGTTATAATCAAATGGTTTAAACCATTATAATCATAGGTATGATTTCATGCAAACCGGGCATCACAACGGATCAAAACAAGGATTTAATCGTTAGAACTTCGTGTTCTTCGTTTATAATCAATCCTAGCCATCATCTAGGCAATAATCAACAATCCTAACTATCTCATTACGTTCAAAATCAAGATCTAATCAATCAAAATCAAACTAGAAAGTTTAAACGGATCATTACCTAATCAAACGGATTTCTGACTTTAAAACCACGATCAGAACTTGTTAAGATGATTCCTGGTACGATCCTTGCGTTCAAAAACCTTGAAAATGAAGATCAGATGGTATATGTGTGTGTGTTTTCGTCTGGGTTGCGTCCAAGTTCGAGAAGAAGAATAAAAATTTTTCTTGCATGAAATCTGATGAAGTAGATCAGATTTCTGCACCGCCACATCCATCGCGTACCGCGACCAGAAGCCCAAAAAGGCTTCGCGTACCGCGAAGAAATCCGGAGATCTCAGATTTCTTTCGTGAATCGCGTACCGCGGAAAACTTCCAAGCCCACCTCCGCGTACCGCGGCAAGTCCAGTCGACCAATACTTAGAAATTTTTCTTCATTTTACGATTCCGGGCAATCCAGGACTCCGTTTTGAACACGGTTTTCGC
The DNA here is from genome assembly GCA_009363875.1 of Mikania micrantha. Classification (NCBI taxonomy): domain Eukaryota; kingdom Viridiplantae; phylum Streptophyta; class Magnoliopsida; order Asterales; family Asteraceae; genus Mikania; species Mikania micrantha. The sequence goes on along the minus strand of CM018687.1, from coordinate 56,418,532 downwards.
CCACATTCATCATTTCTCACCTACTATCAACCTGTAATAATTACAATTGCTAAATCAACATGGATTTCTAGAACAATCAAATGTGCTCACGTCATTGATGACGTAAATTCTCGTTTGCAACTGTCACAGTCTCCTCCTGTTAGAGAAATTTCGTCCCGAAATTTAGTGAAGACTTACATTATGACAGTCGTTTATGAGAATAGATGTGGGTACTTTGCTTTCATTTGATCTTCACGTTCCCACGTATATTCGGGTCCACGCTGTGAATTCCACCGAATTTTGACAATAGGTATGTGACTGCGTTTCAGTACTTTCACCTCTCGATCCATTACTTCAACTGGTTCTTCCCTGAATTGAAGTTTCTCATCAATTTGGATTTCTTTCAGAGGTACGATCAAGGATTCATCGGCTAGGCATTTCTTCAAATTTGATACATGGAAGACATCATGAACGTTACCGAGTTCAGGAGGTAATTCAAGTCTGTAAGCCACTGGTCCAATTCGTTCAAGAATTTTAAATGGCCCTACAAATCTTGGCGAAAGTTTACCTCGCTTCCCGAATCTGAAGATGCCTTTCCACGGTGAAACTTTCAACATTACTAGATCACCGATTTGAAATTCCAGTGGTCTACGGCGATTATCAGCATAACTCTTTTGACGATCGCGAGCAGCTTTGATTCGTTCTTGAATGAGTGCGATCTTATCAGTTGTTTCCTGAATGAATTCTGGGCCAATGATTTGGTTTTCACCTATTTCTGACCAACAGATAGGTGATCTACATTTGCGCCCGTAAAGTGCTTCAAATGGAGCACATTGAATACTGGTATGGTAGCTGTTATTGTATGAAAATTCAACAAGTGGAAGATGAATATCCCAGCTACCTCCAAAATCAATTACACAGCTTCTGAGCATGTCTTCAAGAGTTTGGTTTGTTCGTTCAGTCTGCCCGTCAGTTTGTGGATGATAAGCTGTGCTCATATTGATTTGCGTGCCCAGAGCATTCTGAAGAGTTTGCCAAAATCGTGACATAAATCGACTATCTCTGTCAGAAATGATAGAGATCGGTATTCCATGTCGAGATACAATCTCATTAACATAGAGTTTAGCGAGTCGATCCATAGAATAGTCTTCTCGGATGGGTAAGAAGTGCGCAGATTTCGTAAGACGATCAACGATAACCCATATAGAGTCATGATTACGTGATGTTCTGGGTAATTTAGTAATGACATCCATAGAGATCTGGTCCTATTTCCACATGGGAATCTCAGGTTGTTGTAGTAACCCAGAAGGTCGTTGATGTTCAGCCTTGACTTTGAGACATGTTAAACATCGATCCACGTATTCAGCTATGTGTTTCTTCATTCCAGGCCACCAGTAAAAATCTTTAAGATCTTTATACATTTTATCAGCACCTGGATGAACAGAATACCTGGATTTGTGCGCCTCATCCAAGATAATTGTTCGAGATTTACCGAATAGAGGAACCCACATCCGGTCTTTAAAATACAACAGTCTATCAGCCTTAGTATCGAGTTTCTTATCTAATCCTCTCAGTCCCTCAGCAGAATAGTTTGTTGCTTGTAAAGCTTGTTGCTGAGCTACTTTAATTTGAGGAATTAGACTAGTTTGAATAGTCATACCTAACGCTTTCACACGTAAAGGCTTGACTCGTTCCTTGCGACTTAAAGCATCAGCTACAACATTTGCTTTGCCTGGGTGATAACGAATCTCACAGTCGTAATCGTTCAACAGTTCAACCCATCGCCTCTGTCGCATGTTCAACATTTTCTGATCTAGAATGTGTTGGAGGCTTTTGTGATCAGTGTATATAATACACCTAGTTCCGTATAGATAATGTCTCCAAATCTTGAGTGCAAATACTACTGCACCAAGTTCTAGATCATGTGTGGTATAATTCTTCTCATGTACTTTCAATTGTCGAGAAGCATAAGCAATTACCTTATCCTTCTGCATTAGAACACACCCAAGACCTTGACGTGAAGCATCACAATACACTGTGAAGTTATCAGTACCTTCCGGTAGTGTCAAGATAGGTGCATTACAGAGTTTATGTTTAACAGTTGGAACGCCTCCTCCTGTTGAGAATTCCATATAAACGGTTGATTTTTCTGTGTCAATGTAGTCAGTGGCAAGGCTATCTTTGAAAAGTTCTTGATAAACCGACGATAATAACCTGCCAACCCCAAGAATTGACGTATTTCAGTCGGGGTTCGTGGTGTCTCCCATTGTTTCACCGCCTGAATCTTACTGGGATCCACTTGAATACCGTTTTGATTTACTACATGACCAAGAAATTGAACTTCTCGTAACCAGAACTCACACTTGGAAAATTTGGCATATAATTTTTCACGTGCCAAAAGTTCTAGAATTAATTTCAAGTGTTGAGCATGTTCTTGTTGATTTCGAGAATAAATAAGAATATCATCAATAAACACAATCACAAATTTATCCAGATAAGGTCTACATACTCGATTCATCAGATCCATGAAAACTGCTGGTGCATTTGTTAAACCAAACGGCATTACTAGAAATTCGTAATGTCCATATCGAGTTCTGAAAGCAGTTTTAGGAATGTCATCATCATGAATACGTAACTGATGATATCCAGATCTTAAATCGATTTTTGAAAAATAAGTAGCACCTTGTAGTTGATCAAACAGATCATCGATACGAGGTAGTGGATAACAGTTCTTGATTGTCAGTTTATTGAGTTCCCTGTAGTCAATACACATTCTGAATGAACCATCCTTCTTTTTCACAAAAAGAATAGGTGCTCCCCAGGGTGAGAAACTAGGTCTGATAAAACCTTTGTCTAACAGTTCTTGCAATTGACCTGAAAGTTCTTGCATTTCGGATGGTGCAAGCCGATACGGGGCTTTAGCAACAGGTGCTGCACCTGGAATCAAGTCGATTCGAAATTCAACTTGTCTCACTGGGGGTAATCCTGATATGTCCTCAGGAAAAACTTCAGAAAAATCCTTGACTATTGGGATATCTGTGATTTGTTTAGATGAAGAATTGTGCTCAGTCACATGTGCCAGGAAAGCATAACAGCCTTTCCTTAAGAATGTGTATTACCGTTAGGTAATGGAATACGGATCACCTTGTTTTGACAGACAACTTCCGCTTGGTTATTAGAAAGCCAGTCCATACCAACAACCACATCAAAGCTCCCAAGCTCAATAGGAAGTAAATCAATTTTGAAAAGATGATCATTCAGATTCAAGGAACATCCTTGAATAACATTGTTTGTTTTGATCAACTTGCCGTTAGCAAGTTCAATAACATAAGGAGTTTCTAGATCTACCGTAGGCAATGAAATTAATGATGCAAATTCAGGAGAGATAAAGCTCTTATCCGCTCCTGTGTCAAACAAAACTGATGCGTATAGATTATTAAGAAGAAACGTACCAGTAACAATATTTGCATCATGTCTCGCCTCGGTCGCACCAATCTGAAAAGCTCTTCCCCTAGCTTCAGTTCCCGGATTGGTGTTATTGTTCGGACAGTTTCTTATGAGATGATCAGGACTTCCACATTTGTAACATGACCGATTGGTTTGAGTGGTTTGTCGTGGTGCTTGGTTTGGTGTCTGAGCAGGAAAGTTGCAATATTTAGCATAATGTCCAACTCGGTTACAGTTCAGACAAACAGGACATGGTCCCGTGTGATGTAGTGGACACTTATTGCATTTGGGCGCCTGCCCAGTATAAGTTTTCCTCTCAGGAACATTTGCACCATAGTTTTTCACAGTTGGCTTGCTCTGGGTGATCTCAGCCGGAGCCTTCGCCTTGGTTTTGCCAAACCACTTTCGTTTGGTACCTTTCGACACATTCGAGGTACCGACATCACTACGACTATGAATCGTCTGAGGTTTCAAAGACAGAGTACCACTCCTTACCGCCTCATTGGTAAGCTTAGTGGTCAAAAGAATCGTATGTTTCAGGGTTGTAGGTTCAGCAGCAGTCACCATTCCTCGTATCTGAGGAATCAAACCTTTAATGTACTTCTCGATTAAGGCTGCTTCCGTAGGAAACATATCGGGAAGCAAGCAAGTGAGTTCATGAAAACGTTCGGTGTAAGCAAGACAGTCAGCACCGATCATCGAGTGATTCCAGAATTCTTCCTGGAGTTTTTGAATTTCAGTGATGGGACAGTACTCTGATCTAATCAGAGTTTTGAAATCGTTCCAGCCCATCGAGTCAACTGTGGCTGAACCCAAAGTCTTGGCCTGGGTATTCCACCAGGTCAAAGCTGAGTCTTTCAAAGAACAGGCAGCATAAGACACCTTATGCTCCTCCAAACACTGACTGATTTTGAGCTTAGTTTCCATCTCCTCAATCCACCTTATTAGACCAGCCGCTCCTTCTTTGCCAGTAAAAGTAGGAGGGTTACAGGAAGCAAAATACTTATAAGTACATCCCTGTCGAGGTGGATCAGGAACAATAGTAGTTGTACCGGTAGTGGTATGAGTTTCAACGTGACCACCAGTAGCATTATGCTCAACATGATCGTGTTCCCCACCAGAACCTGCAGTGATATGTGGTTGGTGTTGTGTCAGAACACCACAAGCAGATAGTTGTTCACGCACAATACGAGCTATCATAGCCTCATTTGTTTCAGATCCGCTTGTACCAGCAGGTGGAACAATGCCTGCTCCAGGGTTCACTGGTGGAGTAGTATGCGTTTCCAAGTTCCCAGGTGGAACTACGTTCGCTTCCGGATTAACATGCGGATCCGGATTTGAGTCAACAGTCAAAGGTGAAATTTGATTCTGTTCAGGGTTTGTAATGTTCTGAGTAGCTCTCTTAGCTGGTCGACCTCGTTTAGGAGCCATTATTCTGCTCACAAGCAGACAAAACTCAGGTCAGTTCAAGAACATTAAAGATATAACCCGTTCTATCACATAAATACAATCCCATTCAGTTACACTGAAAATTTGCATTAACATGTGATATAAGAATACAGTATAACTACATGAATTCAGTCCAGACATGTTCACATTACACACAGATCACACAATTGTTCGTAGTTATACTTAGTCCTGTTATTTCAAAAACATGTTAGAGTCTTACCCAGCTCATTGCATTGCAACACATGTTTTTAAAGATATGTTCATACAGGACTAGGATATGTTCTCAGTTCATGCACTAAGTTCCCATATAACCAATAGATATGTTCTCGTACAGTATGGCTCTCGTACTGTACTTTAGTTACAGACACATTCACAATTAGATACGTTCACAATTCAGACATGTTCTCGTACAGTATGGCTCTCGTACTGTACTTTAGTAACAAATATATTTGCATACAGTACTGCTCCCGTACTGTAATTCAGCAAAATATATATTTTAGTTCGATATATTCGCATACAGTACTGTTCCCGTACTGTATTTCAGCGAAATATATATTAGTTTGACATGTTCTCACACAGAATTGTTTATAGTCCACACAAGGTTATTAGAAAAACATAATTCACACAACACTCAAATAGTACATTACACAGATCGATACACAAAACACCCATTTGATTTCATCATTATCATTATTGATTTTATACAGACCACCAAACAACACAAGACACTACCATCAGATAAAGAAAAGAACAGAAAAGAACTCCCCTATCTACACCCTGATATTCTGAAAATCCCAAACTGATCTTCTGTACAGACTCATCGCATAAAGTATGATAAGAAGGAAAGTATCATGGCCACTATCGCCATGACTACTGCCAGGATCATCATCCTGGTCTCGGTACTCGCCACTCCAAGCCATGCCAAAAACTCTGTCGCTCTCTCTCTCACCCAACTCCATCCCTCAGTCATCCATGCCACTTGCCGCCAAAATGCAGCAAGCATAATCTGTCCCCATGTCATCCTCAGTCTATCATCCATCGCGGTTCTCCAGGCTCGAGTATCGGTGTCCAACGCCTTCACTTGATCCATCAGGGTCAAGTGAGAAGTGAGGATATCTAATATGGTCATACGTGTATCCTCAACCGTAGCCTGACACTGCTGTAGACTCTGCTGTGTCCCCTGCAAGTTCTGAGTAACTTGCTGCAACTGTGCTCTCAGCTCTGCCTGATGGGAGGATTCTCCCATCTCGTGTATGGCATGAAACTCGTCCCTGGGAGCCAGCTGCTTCCGGGGAGGTAGTCCTGTGGTCTTGCGGGCCTGACCCCGCATACGCCGCAACCCGTCCCAAACGGGTACTCTAGGAGGTGATATACTCTGCATCCGATCCGCAACGGGATCAACCGGAGGTGAGTGAGGAGGACTAGGTATGATAGGAAGTGCTGCTGGTGGTGGTGTAACTGGTCTAGGCTCTAATGGTGAATGTGGTAATGCTGGTTATGCCTGTGGCACTACAGATGGAGCTCGTGAGGCTGCAGTCGATGCCTCCGAAAAATCTGAATCCGGTGCTGAGCTAGAGCTCGGAGTACCATCCCTCATATCATGAGGAGCTAGCTGATACTGTTCACCTCGATCTGCCATCGCTGTACAATAGAAATCTCTAATCAGTATCATGAAAGAAATATATTGAATAATAAAATTCAACATACACATGATATGAGACGTCCTCCTATCTTAGCGCAACTATTCGTCATTACTATTGTTAGTGTTTTGCTTGAATTAAATCAAACTAGAATGCACACGTGTTGCAAATTTCAGTTATGCTGGCCACTCATAACTGGAATTTGTACCACCTGATTATCCTGGCTTAATTCAAAACAAGTTTTGTTCATTATTAATGTTCGGTGCTCTCTGTGTTATTATACGAGCCTATGGTTATAGTCTAGGTCTCTAAGTCAACCTAATTCTCTATAACCTGTGGCTCTGATACCACCCTGTCACACCCCCACCCCTCGTCACCTCGTGTCTGGTCTGACGTCACTGAACCGGTTGCGGAAGCATAGTGGTGATGTCTCTGAGGTGAGGAGTGACTTACTTGAACCAATATCATAAGCACACAGATTAACTTAAAGTAATTACATTACCAGGGTGTCGCAATCACAACCACATTACAACTATATTTATTTAATTATAATACTAGTTATTAAAGTGCAAATAACTCAAAAGTGCATCCTCACCGGCTATTCCTGCTTACCTGCAAAAAGGTTTGAGTTTGAAACGTCAGCACAAAGCTGGTGAGATCGACAGTTCAATTTAAAACAATATGATATGATAAGCACGTTCTCAAAAGTTCAGTTCTGGATAACCATGGGACCTGTATCTAGTTCCTTTCGGACGTCTAGTCTGTCTCAAGATATTACCCGTCGGTACATATCTTAGTGCCTCATTATCTTAATGTCTATCACACCATTAAGAAGTTCAGGAAACATATAACAAACATTCACACAAGGGGAGATGCAATCCTCCCAGCGAATGGGGTGTCAACCAATAGTACTATCAATGTTTTCTGCTCGGCCACACATGGGTTCACTAGATACAGTTCAAAATGAGGACTTTCAGTGTCATGATAGAGTTCAGTCTACAGGCCAAAATCCCATGAAATCCCACAAAAGTCACAACAATCACATGAAATCACACAGATATCAGTGATACATATCATATGTTCATTAACAGTTCAACAATGTTCCCCGATGTTTGAAAAAGATTAAAAATAAAAGGGGTTGTACGAAACTCACCTGATGATATAAGAGTAGCAAAATCTCTCAAAGCTAACAACAAAGAGGTGATTCTGCATTTAATTATATTTAATGAATTATTTATGTTCTAGATTACTGATTAGATCTTCCTGAACGTTCAATGTCAAAGACATTGCTTAGTAAATCATCAACTCGATATTAAATGCTTAACTAATTAACTTGATATTATATCATACAATGTATGATAATGTAGGAACCTACATTGCATTAGATTCCTAAAACCAAGTTGATGACACTCTTGATTAATCAGAATAATCTCTGATTAACCAGATAGTTAATGTTGTTGATTACGATACTGTAACAGTTTCTAGATAATTTAATGGCTTAGGAATGATCAATCCTTGTTATTGATTACCCAATTATCATGAGATATCACAATGTAGTATCATAATAGGTGTAATAACCAGGCTTAACATACTAATCTGACTGTTATCATAAACATCAGATAATCGTTCCAATGAGTATGTTAATGATTGTGATTAGTTTGAAATACTTGGATTTAACCTTGCATTTCAAAGATTAATCCAACTAATCACCTACATTGTTATAATCAAATGGTTTAAACCATTATAATCATAGGTATGATTTCATGCAAACCGGGCATCACAACGGATCAAAACAAGGATTTAATCGTTAGAACTTCGTGTTCTTCGTTTATAATCAATCCTAGCCATCATCTAGGCAATAATCAACAATCCTAACTATCTCATTACGTTCAAAATCAAGATCTAATCAATCAAAATCAAACTAGAAAGTTTAAACGGATCATTACCTAATCAAACGGATTTCTGACTTTAAAACCACGATCAGAACTGTTAAGATGATTCCTGGTACGATCCTTGCGTTCAAAAACCTTGAAAATGAAGATCAGATGGTATATGTGTGTGTGTTTTCGTCTGGGTTGCGTCCAAGTTCGAGAAGAAGAATAAAAATTTTTCTTGCATGAAATCTGATGAAGTAGATCAGATTTCTGCACCGCCACATCCATCGCGTACCGCGACCAGAAGCCCAAAAAGGCTTCGCGTACCGCGAAGAAATCCGGAGATCTCAGATTTCTTTCGTGAATCGCGTACCGCGGAAAACTTCCAAGCCCACCTCCGCGTACCGCGGCAAGTCCAGTCGACCAATACTTAGAAATTTTTCTTCATTTTACGATTCCGGGCAATCCAGGACTCCGTTTTGAACACGGTTTTCGCCCACATTCATCATTTCTCACCTACTATCAACCTGTAATAATTACAATTGCTAAATCAACATGGATTTCTAGAACGATCAAATGTGCTCACGTCATTGATGACGTAAATTCTCGTTTGCAACTGTCACAGTTTTGATGATATGTATGTTATATAAAGATATGAATGAGTAAAGATTTTTATAATAAGTTAACTTAGAACTCACCAGCTTAAAGCTGACTTGTTTTAGCATGCATGTCAGGTTATGATAAGGATATGATGGCTCGTGGCAAGACATGAGGACTACCTACTCAAGAACTGGCATTCCTAAAGAGACTAAATATTATGTAATGAATTCCGCTGCCATAGTATTCGATTATTCTACGGTTTAAGAGCTATGTTTTTGATGTTTAACCAACCAAGGGACTTCTGGAAACGGGGCCTCTCACTCACAACTGTTGAGATTGATCATTAATTACTCATACATCACTTATGTGTAAGTATACAACAATTAAGGAATGGGTCGATGGATGGCTGGGAGAAGAATATCATGATGTTCTATATACATCTCATGTTCAAGTTGGCTAAATTTAAGTCACTATAATCAAATCATAACCAATTAATTTGAGAATTGGAAGGCCATATTTGAACATTTAATTAAGCATATACACAACTACTACAACTAACGAAGAATCAAAATTGTTAGATGGATTCGTGAAATTGTCACCCTGATTTAGTGTGCATCTGATGAGTGGACGATGAGGTTTGTTTTGGTGATGGAGTTTCTTACGCTCTGGGATATATGAATAATTTAGGATTTAGGGTTATCAATTGATAGCTGGTACTTTTTATTAGGAATTTAGATTTTAGGGTGTGAAAATTTATAAAAAACTAATATTATTTAGATATTAATTTGGTTTATCTACACATTTTAGTTAACATATTTTGTATGTGTATATAATAATACCTACACATATTGTCCATTATTATATACATGTATATATATATATTTTGCCAAGTCATTTTCAAAAAATAAAATAAAATTTATTTACTCAACTTATCTACAAATATATTTACAAATATTACGTGTGGGTAAAACATAATCAATTACCCACACATATTTTAGTTTTTTTTAGGGGTAATTTTGTAAAAACATAACCAAGTTTTGATTTTGTTCCAATTAAATCACTGAAACTTTGTTTTGTTTCAATTAGGTAACTTAAGTTTGATTTATGTTCTAATACTAAATAAAAAACTTGGATAACATGTAATCTTGATTTGTTTAGGCTTTATAAGTGCATTTTTAGATGATTTTATGACTCGTTTGATGATTTTATGACCCGTTTGTATAACATTTTAAAAAAACACAAAATGCACTAATGAGTCTAAAATACGTTTAAAACTTTCAAACGAGTCATAAAATCATCTAAAAAGACACTTATAAAGCCTAAACGAATCAAGATTACCTGTTATCCAGGTTTTTTTTATCCAGCATTAAAACATAAATCAAACTTAAGTTACCTAATTGAAACGAAACAAAGTTCCAGTTATTTAATTGGAACAAAATCAAAAGTTGATTATGTTTATATAACATTTTCCCTTTTTTTATGTACGTGTAGATACTTTACCTATGCATAACATAAAAATATCAAGTGTGTGACTAATTAATCATTTAATTGTTTGTAAATTTTGGGAAGAAATTTTCCTACCAATGTTAAGTGTAGGTAAACACATCACCAACACATATTAGTCATTACGAAAAGATATCATCAACTATTACCCACACAATTATATGCGTGGGTAAACACTCCAATTTCTTATAGTGATAATTTATTAATTATAAGATTTAGGAGAAAATAGAAGAATTAAAGTTCAAAAAGTTACCACAGAGTTATGAGACGTTTACAAACTTCGTTATATGTTATGTGACGATGACATTGATGTAGATGAGTAAATAAAAAACCTTGAACGTATGAAAAACTGTATATGAAAAACAATAATTTTTATAACAATAATTTTTATGCGTTATTTTAAAACAATAATTTATGCATGAAAAACTGCTGCAAGTAATAAACATAACATGGTTTATAAGCAGTTACTTATATAATTAATACAAAACCTATATTTTTACAATTAAAATTGGTCCATCAAGGTCTCTTTACTTTTCCTTCAATTTCTTGGGCTTGTTAACTAAATTAAACACACATTAGCTCATAGTCTAACCTAGTGATATTGGTTAATATAATTTAATTACATTTTCGGTATGGGTAGCAATAATAAAAAAATGTCTAGTAGATATTATTTTCTATTAGTAATTATGCAATATTACAAAAATATGTTGGTGAAAAAAACTAAAAACAATATATTTTTGGAAACATGCACACATGTGTAAAAGTTTTGGAAACATGCAATATGCAAATCTCTTTCCCCCTTGCATATTGAAGTTAAAGACTCTTGTTCAATTGGTATGGGCATATGACACACTTACATAATTATATTAAAATGATCATTTTCTTGAAATCTGGTCAACTCCCTACAAAAACGTATACACCGACCATTTTAGAGCAAAGATTGGTCTATTGATTTTATCAGCATGTTTTCCCAAAGGGTTTCCTCCTGAGATGGGTTATCCTGAGTTTAAGTGTTATCATATGATCCAAGTCTTGCTCGGTGATATCATGAGTTCAGGTGTTAGATGTTCTAAAAGAAATAAAAAAAAGTTGAAAATAATAAAAGGGGGATTAAAATCAATTTATTGGTCGCTAATTTGTTATTAAGTTATCTGGAATGATCACTTGTGAGGAGGATTGACCACGGGTGGCATAGGTGTCACATAATCAAAGTGGTGATTAGTACGTGTGACTAAAAAATATGTGTAATAATAACATGTAACATATGAAAAGACAAATGATGATGTAAGTTATATTTATTGCTATACAAATTTTAAAAGAAAAAAACATAATTGATGATCAAGTAAGTGACTATGATCACTTGTATTTTTTATTTATCTTTAAACTGTTACGTGACATTATAAAATAACTTGTAATGTAATGATGGGAAATGTTATCTTGAATGGTAATTTGATGGTTAAATCCCACTCATTATGCATAAAGTTAGTTGGTTAGGAGTAGGGTTCAGGAACCAAAGACATTATAGCCTAGCGGTATTTTGGTGGTAAGATAAGGTTTATGAACCAAATGTTACTGAGTTACAATCCAGTGATCCGTCAGTGACCCAAAAATTAGCCGTTAAAAAAAAGGAGGAGGTTTCGATCAATGCGTCGATTTACGGCCAAAGTTATTTTGAGTGCTCATATTAGATATTTTTTTCGTACTAATAATTTAATAAATATAAATTATGTATAATCAAGTCCTATTTAGAAAGTAAGCGTAGGGAGGAAAACCAAAAATATATGCATATTTTATTAATTAAATATTCCGGTTTGAGATAAATAAAGATAAATAAAGATAATAATTTAATAAATATAAATTATGTATAATCAAGTCCTATTTAGAAAGTAAGCGTAGGGAGGAAAACTAAAAATATATGCATATTTTATTAATTAAATATTCCGGTTTGAGATAAATAAAGATAATGCTCGGCACATACTTCAAGATGTGAAAGAAAATAAACAATGTAGAGTCGATTATCAAGATCTCACCAAATTGATTGACCCTCAACCCAAAATGTTCTAAAACTTAACATATATATATATATATATATATATATATATAGGGGAAGGTTCCCCTAAAAAGTCTATTTTGCCTAAGAAGACTAAGAAGGATTTTTAAGAACTCAAAAACCGAACCAAACGCACTCCGATTGAATTCATTTTTGCGCTATTGGAACCGTTTTATCGAACCCTAAAACTCAAACCTTAAATCATAAACAATAAACCCAAATACTAAAACCAAAACTTTAAAAACAAATATTAAACATAAAGATAAAACATAAAAGCTAAAAATCAAGCCCTAAAATATAAATTCTAAAACTACTTGTTAAAGCTAAAACCTAAAAGCTAATATTGTAGGGTTCGATGAGACGATTCCAATGCCATCGAAATTAGTTCAATCGGAATTCGTTAGGGTCGGTTTTGAAGGTTTTAAAAACTTCAAAACCGACCCAAACGAACTCCGATTGAACTCATTTCGATGGCATTGGAACCGTCTCATCGAACCCTACAATATTAGATTTTAAGTTTTCATTTTAACATCTAGATTTATATTTTAGGTTTTAGGGCTTGGTTTTTAGCTTTTAAGTTGTATCTTTATGTTAAATATTTGTTTTTAAAGTTTTGGTTTTAGTATTAGGGTTTATTGTTTATGATTTAGGGTTTGGGTTTTAGGGTTCGACAAGCCGGTTCCAATGACGCAAAAATGAGTTCAATCGGGGTTTCTTTGAGTCGGTTTTCGAGTTTTTAAAATCCTTCTTAGCCTTCTTAGGCAAAATAGACTTTTTAGGGGAACCTTCCCCTATATATATATAGGGAAAAGATCAAATAAAAAGTATATTTTGCCTAAGAAGGCTAAGAAGGGTTTTTAAAATCTCCAAAACCGACCCAAACGAACTCCGATTGAACTCATTTCGATGGCATTGGAACCGTCTCATCGAACCCTACAATATTAGATTTTAAGTTTTCGTTTTAACAACTAGATTTAGATTTTGGGTTTAAGGGCTTGGTTTTTAGCTTTTTAGTTGTATCTTTATGTTAAAGATTTGTTTTTAAAGTTTTGGTTTCAGCTTTAGGATTTATTATTTACGATTTAAGGTTTGGGTTTTAGGGTTCGACAAGCTGGTTCCAATGATGTAAAAATTAATTCAATCGGGTTTGTTTGAGTCGGTTTTCAAGTTTTTAAAATCCTTCTTAGTCTTCTTAGGCAAAATAGACTTTTTAGGGGAAACTTCCCCTATATATATATATATATATATATATATATATATAGGGAGAGGTTCAAATGTTAACCCTCCCTTATAGCGTTAACCGCTTAACCCTAGCGTTTTTTGCCCGAATCTTAGTTTTTTTTCATGGTTTTTATTATACATAAATAGGGGGTTTCTTTTTTCGTGGCTGGACAAGCTGCGTTAAAAGCGGAGTCATGTAAGGTTGCTAAGCATGAAAAGCTTGCTTGGAGAACCAACATGTGTTTACCCCCTTTGTTTTTGATACATTTGGGTTCTTGGCCCCGAAGGCTGTAAATTTTCTGAACCGAGTTCAGAGGGTCATGAATAGCAACATCACGACTCTTAGGACCCAAAAAATTGTTTTTAGTAGGATTGAATTTGCAATTCAAAAGGAGATTACGACGCAACTAGTGGTCCGCTTACCTGCCAACTTATTGTAATTTTTCACCTTTGTTAATGAAAAGAACTTTCAGTGTAAAAACAATTATATGAGCTAAAGAGAAGTCACTATTAAGTGATAAGATTTTAATTTCTAATCAAATCGGTTTAATATATATAAATGCGCACATTTGCATTTTTTTTTTTACTTATTTTATTCTTTTAATTATTTTATATGTGCTAAAGATAAGGTGATAAGGTTTTCCTCTTAAATTTATCCAAGACCTCTATAAATAATTTATTGTGCACGTGACTATATATTCATTATTTTGACCACATGGATCACGTGCGTGTGTGTACTGAACCAAACCAACGTGATTCTCATTAACATTGCTTAGATTGTGGCGATAATTTATGAATATTTTAACTTTAGATCTGAAATCCTCTGTTAGTAATTCGAAAGGACTGGTTATTCACACACTCAACTTTTTTATTTTAAAATACCCACCGACTCTATACGTCTCGTATATGTTTATAGTCGGCGTATATATAGCCCCACGTATAGGTCTATACGCCTCATATAAGACTCCAATCATTGGCACTGGCACCCAATGGTTAGTCACGTATAGAGTCGCGCATAGGACCTATACGACGCGTATATGTCTATACGCCACGTAGAGGAGTCCAATTATTGACACTAACAAATTCTTTCACCCATTGATTGCCCCTTATATGCTTCGTATACATCTATACGAGGCATATAGAGGGTGTGAGGTGGGTGTGCGAATTACATAACCTAACAACACTTTCATCGTATACAAATGGATCGATGAAAAACATATTGTTCAAACTTAAATGAAAAGTGTGGTTATGCAGTCTTCCACAAAAACCCCACATCAACGGTGGTTGGCTTCAAGTCAACGCCGTCTTCTCCACCGGGATGCTTCGCCATCGATCTTATTGCAAGGTGGTGTTTCCAAGGTGTAGCTGACTTCAAGGGTGGATCTATGCACAAGAGAGTGGGTTCACGGGAACCCACTGCGCTTTGACTCGTTAGTAGGGAAAAAAAATAGAAAGAGTTAAACAATAGGGTGAACCTAAACAATAGGGTGAACCCATTAATATTTTAGGGGTGAATCCTGAGTACGATTTTGCCTTAAAGGTAAGGTGAACCCATAAAGATTTTTAAGAGTGAATCTTTTATGTAATTTTCACTGCAATTTGTCAACTTGATTGAGGTAAGTGCTCTTTGTCAGAGAAATCTCGATAATCAATGCTTAGATTTATATGTGATTGTGTTAAAATCATTTTCCGATCATATAAACTTAGCAAACTAAATGCTAGTTATTGGTGGTTAAAATATCGGGTCAAGTTAATTTTGGTCATATAAACTTAGCAAATTTCATTTAGGTTTCGGGGCGTTGCTCCGAACAGTACAAAGGATGTGGCCCCCTTGACCCATGTCTACTGACTAGCCAGCGGGACCGCCACCTTGGACCTGTGACCCCCTTAACTCCCACTTGCTTTAAAGCTCAGAAATCTTAAATGAAAGTATACTTTGTACCTCCGAATTCTTTAATGACAATTTTTTTCTTATTCTAAAAATTGACTTAATTTATCACACTTTATTACATGATGAACATTACAAGATCCAAACCGTCAACCCGACCGAATTTTTTTGTCCGGTTTTATTTAATTGAAACTTCTGAAAATAGTGAACCCACTAAAAAAATTCCTGAATCCGCCACTGGCTGCCTTGAGTGGTGTTCCAAGGTGGCTGTTGCTGAACACGCAAAAACTAATTTTCTGAAAGGGGAGGTGGTGGTTGCAGGTAGGGGTTTGTATGGGTCAGTTTGGGTAGGTTTTTGGCTTAGTCCAAACCCAAAACCGAAATTTCGGTTTTTTCGGTTTTTAAACCCGTTTGGGTTCGGTTTTTATTTTTTCAAAACCCATTTGAGTTCGGTTTAGGTTTCGGTTTTTGTACTTAGGCCTTAAATTATGCTTATAAAAAAATAAACTAAAATATTATATTTCTACTAAAAATATTTTAAGTACAACACTACTTAATATTTAAAAATACTTCAAAAATAATTAAATTTAGTAAAAATTATACGTGTTTTTGGTATCTTAAGCCAATAATAATAATAAAATATACAATTCTTATTTGACTTTTGATATTAAGAACTAAGAAAATAAAAATAGACGGTTCATAAATTGTTAAAAATTTTCAAATGTAATATATATATATATATATATGCATATATATGCATGTATTCGGTTTTTCCGGTTTTTCCGGTTTTTTCGGTTTTTCTTTAAGTTAAAACCAAACCCAAACTTTCGGTTTTTAAAAAACTTACACCAAACCCGTCGGTTTCTATTTGGGTTCGGTTTTTTCGGGTTGGATTTTTGGGTTTTTGCGTTTTGGGTCGGTTTTTTCGGTTTTATGCACACCCCTAGTTGCAGGTGAAGAAATGAAATTGCATGTGAAGGAGAATGGTAGAGA
Source organism: Mikania micrantha (assembly GCA_009363875.1). Taxonomy (NCBI): domain Eukaryota; kingdom Viridiplantae; phylum Streptophyta; class Magnoliopsida; order Asterales; family Asteraceae; genus Mikania; species Mikania micrantha. The sequence goes on along the minus strand of CM018687.1, from coordinate 56,401,888 downwards.
AAGAGAAAGGGTATTTTGGGTATTTTTGAAAACATAACCAAAAGAAACTAACCATCATCCACTCTAAGGACCACATGTATTATGTTTTTACAAACCATTAGGACAACCAGTGTAATTTCTCGAAATTAGAGACCGCCATTGCAATCTGGGCATATCACAGGAACCATCCGCGTAATTAACTCATAAATTTATAAAATAATGATAATTAAGATTAAAATAAATCAATAAATAAAATAAAACTAAATTATTGTAAAATTATATTTTTATATCAAAATTATGTTTTATTAAAAATAATTGGCTATAAAATACATATAGAAATTTTGAAATTTCCAGTTCTTTCGAAAATCAACACGGTTTGGTCGCATCTCATGCCCCTTGACCACTGCCATCCACGATTACTTCTTTGGTTGTTCACAAGTTTGAAGATTTTGTTTCTTTTTTTAACGATCAAAATGAGCGACCGGGTGGCTGCACCAACCTTTGGTTGGTGTCTTTTTTATTAATATTTTACTTTCAATTTACACAAGGTAATTTTTAATTGGTTGGTGTTGATTTTTTTGGGTTAGGTTGGGTTGGTTGTGAATGAAAGTGAAAAAATTAAGTTTGGTTGGTTGTATAGATTAAAGAGAGAGAAATTAATTGTTTAATGAATAATTTTGGTTGATTGGTTGTGAATGGGAGTAGTTAAGAGCCCAACTTTGTTTTTTTTAAAAGATTTCAGTCCTTTAAAGTCTTCAATTTTCAGCATCAGGCTGATTTATGGTTCATTCGGTTCTTGATTTGGATACAAATCGGCTGTTCAAAATTTCTAAAATATTCTAGAAGGAATGGTTCATGGTTATCAGGGGCGGCCCTGAGATTTGGCGTGCTCAGGACGAACCGGGAATAAAAAACCTCCTAAAGAATTCAAATATTAAAGAGAAGGTGCTCAAAAAACCAAAAAAACGTTTAATACCGAAAACCGAAACTTATTCGTAACTGAAAAAATCAAACCGAATTTTGAATTCGGTTTTCATTTTGGTTCTAGCTGTATCAAAATTTCGAATTCGGTTTTCGGTTCGGTACCTAACCATATCCGAATTTCGGTTTTTGATTCCAACTTTTTTATAAATTTGGTTTGTCTGTTTAACCGATTAAACCGAATTCAAATTTATTATCTTATTAATAATATATAAGATTGAATTTGGTTTACTCGGTTGAATTCGGTTTATTCAGATCGGTTTATTCAGTTTTTAATTAGTTTATTTGGTTTTAATCGGTTTATTCAATTGAATTCGGTTTATTTGGATCGGGTTTATTTGACTTTTAAGCAGTTTATTTGGCTTTCAATCTGTTTATTTGGTTTTAACCGAAATTAGAACCAAATCACTTCTCGAATTCGGTTTGGTTTTTTGACAGGGAAAAAAATTGAAAACATATTAAACCAGACCGAATAAACCGTTAACCGAACCAATTGACATTTAGTTTAAAAGGCATGAAAGTAACTTAATATACTTTAAGAAAAATGATTTTTTGCACCATTAAATAATATGTTTATAAATGTTTCCTTTTAGTTCGATTCGCCTTATTAATTCTTAGTTGAATGAATCTGTGTATATACGTATATATAAAAAATTTTGTGTCCCCCTAAAAAATGGGACCGGAACGGGGGTCGGGTTTGCCCCTCCCCCGGGCCGCCCTTGATGGTTATCAAACAAGAATTCTCGACGTTTTCACACACTTTTGGCTAAAAATTTCGAACAGGGATTTTGGAACAAAAGATGGTAACGGTTTTATTGCTAACGGTTTCATATACTTTTAGCTAAACGTTTCAAAGAGAGAGTTGAGATATATAATGGGAGTAATTTTTATGCAATTAGCATTTCATACCTGTCTTAGAAAATGTGTGCTGAAAATTTAAATAGTGTGACAAAAATTCAAGGTAGAAAGTTATAAAGTGGGATAGTAAGAAGTTTGTGACACAAGATGGATGATTGTTTTGAATTCAATGTTTATATATATTAAGCAATACGATTATTTTTATACATTATTCATGTATGTTAATAAAAAAAATGTTATTATAAGATGAGTAAATCATGAGCATATAGATATAATAGCATGTCAAAAGTATTCAAATTTATTATTTGTTTTTTCAATATACTTTACAAATAAATAATTTTATAATTGAAACTCAATTTTCAATTTTGTTTGCATTCTTACTTAATTATAATTATATTTTTTATTTTTGTAAAATTTCATAAATATAGTAATAATGTTAAAATTATTAAGTATATTTGTTTGTTGAATTCATTCACATCTCTAATACAATAGATGTGCTTAGTGTGTCTCTTTTCTATCAAATATGATTGTCAAATTTATGTTCATTTAAAAAAAATGTCATACTTTATTGTGTTTCATTAGTTTATTAGATACAAATTTTCTTTGGTATTTCTCAAAGATCCTTTTCTTAAAATTACCATTTGGTTCATTTATATCATAGTCATACCTTTCCTTCTATACATTATAATATAAGAAAATGAATTAGTTTTGCATGTATCGGCCAAAACCTCGCTGATTGATAGTTGGATAGTAGCAAATTTCATTTTATTGATAAAGTCCATTTTTTTGTCAAACACTTGTGTTTTAATATTGAACTAGGGTTTAACTCGCCGCGTTGCGGCGGTAACCACGCATTTAGTTGGATAAAAATCTCAAAACTCGGCCTGTCGTTCCATCAAAAAACAATAAACCGGATCCTCGCAAAACCATGCGACACTCCTAAAGAATAGAACACAAACATAAACACACAGTGCTACAAATCATAGAATGCGAATAATTAAAAAAGCTTATGTGTTCTCAAAATACAGCTTAAAGAAATACGAACATAACGCACACAATTTATATTATTTAACTACTATTATTATTTGGCCAAAACGTTTTTGCCTAATAGTTACCTCTTAACTTTCTTGTAAGAGGTCTTGGGTTAAATCTGGGGCAAAACATATTGGTTAAGACAATAACAGGTTTTTACTCAGTTGTGAGGTTCCTCCTAAGGTGGCCTCAGACGTATGACCCAGAACGTAAAATTTGAGAAGTGGTTGAAATTACTCTTAGGTGTCTTCATTCTAAGCGATTAAAAAACATAAAGGTACTCATTATTTAGCATCATTATTAAATAAATGAAAACAAAAAAAGGGAAAAAAAAAAAAAAGTGCTTCAACCAAGAGTCGAACCAAAACCTTTGCTGCAGCTTGCATTCGCATTTAACCACTAAGGCAATGTAAACATTTTTGCTTGCTTCTGAAAACTTTAGGAATTTATCTAAAAATAAGTATTATTATTTTTGTTTAAAGTGCATAAAAATACAAATTTATCATTATGACATAAGCTAGGTACCCACTTTCCAAAGATGTGTAAAATTAGTTTGAAATGTGTAAACCTGATATGATGAGTAGGTAAGCAAATTGTTACGTGTCATCTTTTACTCGTGCATCATCATTACATATTAGCATATGTGTGTGATAAAAAAGAAACTGTTTCACCACGATTTTTTTTAAAAATGTTATTTTGTTTTTTTATTTTAGAAAATGTTCATTGTCTGTAGGCGTCGCTTGTACTTATATGGACGCCGTTGGTACTTATCTGGGCTCCGCCCGTACTTAATTGCGGTAACCCAATAACTTCGACAGAAAATGCCCGAATTTTTGGGTTTTTTCATGGTCTTTATTATACATATTTAGAGAGAGTTGCTTTTTTGTGTTTTTGCTAATTCACAAGGCAAATCGAATTTGCACTGATGTAAAAGTTTTGCAATTTTCGTAACAGTTATAAAATTGCAAAACTTTTACACCAGTGCAAATTCTATTTGCCTTGTGAATTAGCAAAAACACAAAAAAGAAACCACCTAAATATGTATAATAAATGTTATGAAAAAAACTAAAGATTCGGGCATTTTTTGTCAAAGTTATTGGGTTACCGCAATTAAGGTGGGTTAATAATGGAACCATGCCTTATATATATATAAATTTTCTTTTATTTTTTCAATATATAATTTTTCTAAATTATTATCTTCAGTTTCTTCTAATAATTTTAATAATATCAGATTTTCTTCACTATTTATCATATTTACAGATCCAATATTACATAAACATGGTCCTATACATTTACATTCTTCGCTTTCATTATTGCCATAATGCTATATTATTTAGCACTGTTTTGAAAACCGGACCGGCCGGTCGGACCGGGAACCGGTGGGTGGATCGGTCCGGTTAAGGGTCTTGAACCGTTTTTGGGTGAACCGGCCGGTCGGACCGGTGAACCGGCGGTCGGACCGGAAAACCGGTGGTTGAACCGGTTTTTTGATTTTTTTGATTTTTTTTTTGATTTTTTATATATATATATTTATAAAATGTTTATAAAATAATCCGGTTCTTAAATCCGGTTCGACCGGTCCGACCGGTCCGACCTCTAACCGGTAACGAGACCGGTTCGACGTCCGGTCCGGTTATGAAAACATTGTTATTTAGTGTTTAAATCTTCATGCTCTCGATCCTTAATAATTAATGGTATCAGAGCCATGATTACTCAAGTGATATTATATCTAAATACTCTAATTAATTATTTGTAAACGTTATAATGGAAAAATTTATTGAAAAAACAAAGTCATATTTTGAAAATTTAGAACTATGCTGTGTTGGCAAGTCCTGTCGGCTAGACGGTTGGATTAGCGTAAGGCTCCAAGATAGAGAGCAGCCGGACCACGTCTTGAGCTTTGGGGATGTTCCCTCAGTATAATCTAAAAGTTCAAAATATTGATTAAGTTAATTCAAAAAATTTTATCATTAAAACAAATACAAATAATGAATCAGATATCTAGATTTTTATCACGAAGAGATCATAGCTCAAATACTTCAGCTAATGATTAAGAGGAAGATTTAAACAACAATATGAATTCTTTAGAAATAAGTATTTCTCAAATTGAAAACAATTTATTAAATTGGAATATACCTAAACAAGATGTAAAAACTATATATAAAATAGGAACATTTGATTTCCTACAAGATTATTCAATCAAAATGACCGAACAAACTATTCCTATAAATAAAGATCATCAAAATTTACAATTATTATCCAAAGAAGCTATATTAAATCATAGAAAGAATTATAAATTTTTACATATAGGATTAGTACAGGTAGCCATAAAACCTATGTTTAGATTAGGAATAGATGCTCCTATATTAACTATATTAAGAGATGCTAGACATACTAATTTCAATAATTCATTATTAGCTATGGCTGAATCAAACATAGCTAATGGTCCAATATATTTTAATTGTTATCCGAATTTTTCAATAGGATTATTTGATCCAAATATTCTTGATACTTTAACTTTAACAATAAAAACAAAAAATTTAGAATTAAAGAAAAAAACAAATGCTGCTGTAATAATATATAGGATTTTATAAAACTATGACTACAACTATAGAACCAAAAACTAAGCTATCATCTTCAAGAAATGAAACTATATTATTTGAAGCAAACACTATGCATGCAAAAAGTTATAACACAAAAAGATTAAAATGGAATGAAATTACTCAATCTTTATCATGGAATTTACAAAATATAAATCCTCCAAAACCAATAGATATAGAAAATCAAACCTCAAATATATTAGAAAAATCTGATGGAATCAAATATTATCAATTTAATAAATGCATAATAATATCTAGATATTAATAACAATAATAATAATTCTGCTAGATATCAACATCAGCAGTAGTATAAATAGTATAAATAGTTACAAAGAAATATTTTAAGAAGATCACAATCTATGAAAATCGCAGGAATAGATTATTCTAATTCTATACCTAAGGCTTTTTATGAACAAGAATCAGATAATAAATCTGATAAATCATATAATCCTAGTAAATCTGATATGAAATTTTATAAAGAATTATGAGCGACACTAAAATACAAATAAAAAATTCCCAAGTTCAATTTTATGTTTCAGCATTAAAAGAATTCCATAAAAAAACAAAAATATATAAAATAGAATTAGAAAAAACAAATAAATATTTAAAAGAAAATAAATATAACGAGCTTAAATATAACAAATTTATTTGAAATGCCCTATATTTACATCATTGTAACGAGCTTAAATATAACAAATTTATTTGAAATTTTTTTAAAAATGATAAATTACAGTGATGTAATTTATATTGATGTAATTTATCGTGATGTAATTTACATTGACGTAAAATTCGGTTTCGGGTTTTTTCGGTGAATTTGGTTTAAATTACAGTGGTGTAATTTACATGACAACAAAATTAGTTTAAATTTTTCGAACAATGATAAATTACATCACTATAATTATCATTGTGAGAGAAAAAAATCAAAATAATGTTTTATTACATCACTGTAATTTATCATTGTAATTATCATTGTTAGAGAAAAAAAATAAAATAATGTGTTACGTCACCGTTAATTATGTCATTGTAAATTATTTCATTTTGTGTCACATTACTTCATTTTTTGTTACATTACTGTAATTTACCATTGATAGAAAAAATTTCTAATTAATTTGATATCTTTAAGCCCGTTACAATGATGTAATACATGACATCAAAAAAAAAAAACTAGTCGAGACTATAACGAAATTAAAGAGAAAAATGAGACGAGTATAATGATGCAATTTTTTTTAAAAAATAATATAGTATAAAAAAGTTATGAATGTTTAAAAAAAAGGGGGTAAACTTTACTTAAATAACAAATGTCTTAAATGCCCTTTATATAAAAAAAAAGAAAAAAAAAGGAATCTGACACGTGTCACGATCCTATACACTTACCTTTTTAAAGTAACCATTGGATGATGGTTATGTAGTTGTAGCAAAAGATGAGGGTTATCAAAAATTCCATCCCCTATATAATATATATATATATATATATATATAGGGTATGGTTATTTTGAAAACCACATCTCAATGAGAAAACCGCGAAAACCATGCAAAAATCACGTAAAAAGAACATATTTTTTTGAATTTTTTTACAGGTTTGTAACACTATTGGACACATTTTTATAAAAAACCAAAAAAAGCGCCGACCAAATATTTTATTACGTAGGTTTTACGTGGGTTTATAAAAAAAAAAATTTTAAAATATTGTCGGCGCTTTTTTGGTTTTTTTTTTTTAAAATGTGTCCAATAGTGTTACAAACCTGTAAAAAAAAATACGTTGTTTTTACATGATTTTTGCATGGTTTTCGCGGTTTTCTCATTGAGATGTGGTTTTCATTTTATCTTTTCCCTATATATATATATATATTTAAACGAGCCAACCGAGCGAGCCAAATGAGCGACTATTTGAGCGAGTGGCGAGCGAGCTTACCTTGGCTCGTGCTCAGCTCGTTTTGAAACTGAACCGAGCGTGCTCGGCTTGTTTTAAACCGAGCAAAATTCGAACGAGTTTTTCCGAGCTTTTTTCGAGCGAGTTCCGACCGAGCATCGAGCGACGAGAATTTTAGACAGCCCTAGCCGTACTTATATGGGCGCCGCTTGTAGCCATGCTGGCGTCGCCGTAGTTCTCCCACCGCAGATAGGTGCCGCCAGTACGGGGACGGATGACAATTTTGAATTTGATGGTTTTTATGGCCGCCGACCATATAAGTACGGGCACCGGCACATTTATATGCGAAAAGTCAATGGACATTTTGATGAAAAAATCTGGTCAAATGAACATATCGGAAATTGACTTTAAAAGATATCCATATATTAGCTCATATTTTTTTAGAGTTTTCTTGCATCGCATTCTACGTATTGCTTGAACACAATAAATGACTAATTAAGTATCGAAGGTATGTTTATAACTCTACAATAGGATATGATTCATGGGCGTAGCTCTTTAGGGGAGCGTTACACCTTCTTTTTCTGTCTGTAGTGTTAATTTTTCGGCCGAAATGTTAATTTTAGTTAAAAATAGTGTTTCCTCCCCTCGTTTCAAATAATTAATATGTATTCTGTGTTTCGTAAATTTTCACCCCTCTCAATACGCTCAAGTTCCGCAATTGATATGATCGAATTATTCATTATATTCAATTTAGTGCAAACACCATGATGGTGTGACCATCAACCATTAATCATTGACCATTTGATAGTCACAATAGACAAAGCATCAGAGCATCACGCCATCACTGGACCATGCCACCACTCGGTCCACCGTCCACTCCACCAGTCACCTTCAAAAAGTTCATATTAAGTGATGAATTTTTTAAAAAAATGGGGTTTTTATTAAAAAATGGTTATAAGGGGTGTTCAGATTTTTTTACACAAATGACACTGCTAGTGACGATTTCAAGGAGAGATAAAATTGAAATGTAGGGGTGTAAGAAGTGACAAATTCTGTTAGTATAAAAAATTCTGACATGGTGCTTGAAATCGTCACTAGTAGTGGCAATGTGGTACAAATTCAAGAAAACGGGTACAATCTGGTACGAAATCGCCACTAGTAGTGGCAATGTGTTACAAATTCAAGAAAACGGGTACAAGAGTATGTTGTTTTACCTATTGTAACCTATTTTTTTTTAAAAAAAAAGAGTTATCCACCGCGCACGTTGCGCCCCGAGTACTTTCATGATGCTGAGCTTCAAAATGCAGATAACAGAAAAACGTTGAAATGGAGGCATTCCAACATAAATCTTCAGGTTTCAGTAGTTTTAGCACCATATTCTAATGCAACGGTTAATCGTACGTGCAATTTTAAACATTCAAAATGGATAGTATTGGTTAAAACAAATATGTGGACCAAGAAATTATAATCAATTCATAGAGTTATTCAGCTTTAGGCACATCACCTGAATATTTTGAGACCAAAGAGAAAGCTTGGTTTGCATGTTACAAATAATCTATAAAATGAGTACATTTGGATGCATTTGTCACTGAATTTTGCTGAGATTATTATTAAAAAAAGTAACAGATCAAAAAATTATTAATCTTTCAAGTGGGATTGAAAAATAATTCAATATTAATGCAATGTAATAAGTAAACAATCAAGGATGTTAGTCTTTCATGTTCCAGATAATCTATAAAATCAGTTCTTTTGGTGAGGATACTTGAAGTCTTTATGTTTGTCAAGAATCATCTTTCGCAAGAAGCAAAATTCTCAACATTTAATTCATTTGGAAATGAAGAATCACGTGCAAGAACATAAGACAGAAAACGATAACTTGCATCATTTTCTGTAATTGATAAAGATGAGGAGCACCAAGGACGGAATATGGAAATATCAACATGAGCCATGAATATCACAATAAATATTTGAATCAATTTCAGTCATGTGGATAGCTTTACAACCTGGACCATTCATGGCTTCTATGTACCAAAAACATATTATTACTTAAATATACACAAAGTCTATTGGTTTAAGAAAGCGCAATACGCTCCAAGCGTTTAGGTCCAACCGAGATAAGCATCATGTACGTGAGGTGTTGCTTTATTTGTACAACCAAACAAACTTTATTTACAACCAGTATTTCTGCCTCTCTACTCTATTTTACATATCAATCTTTTTATTAAGTAAAACTTTTATAATTTTTTTTCGTTATGTTGATTCTTTTTACATAATTATCCTTTTGTAGACCCTGATTTTGACCTAAGGCATTTTCTAGCACTCATTTTAAAATCAAGAACTAAAACATATAATATCAAATCAAATATATGTTTTACCTTAATATTTGCCATTGTCCTATAACAAACAATTTATCTATCTCCAAAGAATAAGGAGAAGATGCTAAACAGTTCCAAAGCAGAAGGAATGCTCCCACATGTTACAACTTACAATATTTTCAGAAGTAGCAACATAACAAATCATTGATCGTGTCAACACATCCCGTAAAAACGGTTGCATGACAATGGGTTCTAGGTCAACAAAAGTAGCAGCTCATTCCAACCTATTTCATTGTTTACTTCACCTACTCCAGCCTCTAACTAAACACCAATATGGACTAATTACATCAATAAATATACATGTTAAACTAAAAAAGAAGTAAATAACCAAGAACAAATATAGTCGCATAAAAAAAGTATGAATCATGATTAAGAATGAAAACAACCAACATAACAACATGAGGAATTGAGTGAGACACAATGGATTTGGTTTGAAGGGAAATATTAATGCACATTTTAATTTGCAAACATTAAACTATCTAAAAAATTAGTACCTAAAGTCCAAAACACACATTCTAATGTTTATAGGGGCTAAAATCACTCAATCCTTTTAGAATATTTTGAAATTGTTATTGATAAGACTTATGAAGATAAACATTAACTATCAATGATTTTCTTTAGTTCAAGCCAATTTCTATTCTTTTCTTAATTCAACATGTTGATATAACTGTAAGGCTGTAAGCAGAGATACGCATGCATGATATTAACAAATACATCCCTCAAATGGCCATTTCCTGCAACAATTCACATCTCACAACTTCAAAATTGCACCTAATTAATTGAAATTCAAAAACATGGCTATTAAGCAAAGAAGAAACCTACAAATTATAACACCACAATCAATCATAGCAAGCAAATCCGGCAACGTTAGTGTGCAGGAGTATCACGTTACAGTGTGTTACAGTGCCGAAACCTATGCCCAAATCCAAAATGGCTGCGACCACAAATTGCCTCGCCAAAACAGACAATACATCATCGCATACAGAGTCAACCTAAAAATTCATGTATATAGTATCGTTTTTGTCTACACCTTGCACACCACTATACACCCACCTTCACATTTGTATATAGATAGTATATTATGGCTGCAATTACATATCACCATGCAAAATGATAGACAACATAAATCACATACATAAGTACGTATGGAAACTAAAACTATTAAGCACAAATATACCCAAAGTAACAAAAAAATATTCAGAGTAATAACAAATCTTATTTCTATATATGAGCAATTGAGCATCCAACAAAAATAACATACATAAGAACTTACTGATATCAAAACTATGAAACACAAATACACCCACAATCTCTCATATAATAGATAATTGTTTGGCCTAATATTAGCTCTGAACATGGTGTCGCCGGTGAGTTGAGGACAACACAAAAACCAATCAAACATGGCAGCAGTAATACTATTGACACGCAACCATCGAATGACCGACAAGGAATTGAACCAGAGAGAACCATATTGTAGGCACCAAATCCGAGCAATATCAAACCCTAAATAGGAGCTCTTGATTTGAACCACAGAAAGAGAGAGGGTCGTACTATGGGCACAACCAAAATGATGGAGCAGCCAGAACAACTGCAAAACCCTCGATGGATCAACCGGAAACCCTAAATCAGGGATGGAGCAGAACGATCGCAAAACCAACGATAGATCAACCAGAAACCCTAGATCGGGGGGGATCAGAACAACAGCAATAAAGAGATGGAACAACGGAAAAAAAGATCTATGGTGGCGGAGGTGTGGTGGAGACGGCTAAAGAAGAAATGTGTATGGCTCTCGGTAGTCACTCAAGAAGGGTAGATGTGGTAAAACTCTAAACGTTTGTAACAATCTTATTCACTAGGCATTGGTTTTAAAATATAGAGTAAACTTCTCTTTTGCTCCCTGTGGTTTGACAATATTAACCATTTTGCTCCAAAACTTTCAAAATGATCATTATGCTCCCTGTGGTTTGATAGTTTAATCATTTTGCTCCCTGTGATTTGACAATTATAACTCTTTTGCTCCCTGTGGTTTCAAAAAAAATGGAGTATAATGGAGATATATTGGAAAAGTTTGGAGCAAAATGATTAAACTGTCAAACCACAGGGAGCATAATGATCATTTTGAAAGTTTTGGAGCAAAATGGTTAATATTGTCAAACCATAGGGAGCAAAAGAGAAGTTTACTCTAAAATATACTAAGGTTTATGCCCGCGCGTTATGCGGCGTATTAAACCAGGTAAAAAAATAACATCCTAAAAAATTTACAAAATGAAAACAAATCCTATAGATAAACTCACCTTAGAGGGCGAAAGGCTCGATTAACCAGTTTTTTGTGCATCTCTACTCGCAACAATAGTGGAAAATACAAAGCAAGAACCAACATAAATTTGTAAGACTTAAAAGATTAGTAAATATGCAGACCATAGCCACAAGTCATTTTTTCAGTTTCATTTCTAGTTTCAATAAATTATTTTGTGTGTGTTTGAGAAAGACACTGTTTGCATGAAAGGCTATCATTTTATACCTAGTATACTTTTCTACATCAGTAACAATTTCAATAATATGATTTATTGACTGATTCGCTCTCTAGACAGGGCATCCAATGATAATCTGAAGAGTTTGGGTTTAAAAATATGAAATAAGCAAACTGATTAATAATGTGTGCACAAGGGAAAAAAATCATCACAAATTCCATATCTTTAAACTCCCTAATATATTTGGATGTTCCTAATAAACCTTCAAATGGCAAACCTTCAACATAATATATTGGATATTCTTAATAAACCTTCATATGGCAAACCTCATAACCAAATATAGCCTGTAGCCAATCTAGGATGTCATCATCTCCTTTCTTCTTGTAGACTTCGGGCCAAGGAAATCCACTGGTGTTACGAAGTGGAGACACTGAAGCTTGAATCTACAAGTTTAACAATTATCTTCTTTTGAGTAAAAGTGTCATATATGCGACCGAAAGTCTTATTATTTCCAAAATATCTACTTCTTCTAACAAAATAAATAGACGTTTTAGTCAAAAATATGACTTTTCAATCTTCAACCCATTTGACCCATTTCCGTTTTAGCTTAATCTATTTAACTCCACCCATTTGACCCATTTGATTCACCTATGTTACATACCTGAATCAAATTGTTCTTAGTAAAAGGGCTGATATTTACACTTCAAGTAAAGACTATGCTAGAAAGACTTGAGAGTTCTTTATAAAAAAAACCTAAAATTACCTCCGGATATCTCATTATAGCTTGATTTGAACTATCAGGATCAAGTGGAAGTATATTATAAGGAATATACATCTCTGTCTTCTCAGTAATCTTATTATGAGCTTCCAAAATTTATTCATTTAAGGATTTGTGGTTCGTTACAAGTTCCTAAAGATTAGAAGAAATATACAGTATTTACCTCATCAGCCACCTCAACAGACTAGTTGAAATTAGCAGCTTTTAAAACACGAAACTGAATAGCTGCAGCTGATAAGCTTTTTTCAGCCAAGTACTAATACAAGAAGTAAATTTCAGCAATTAGAAAATTAATAATAGAAATTTTATGGAATATAGAACCCAAGAAGAGATCAAATTACCGGTCAGCTTTATCAACCTTTTGTAAGGCTTGAATATCCTTAATCAATGCCACATGAGATGTTCCATACACAACTGAAAGAGCACCAACAACCATCGAATCACAATTTACAAGTGAATAGGAAACCATGAAACCTAAAAAAAATTACAAGTGAATCTACTGCAGTTAATCAACATGCATGTGATGAAGCCCTAAGCAAACCAACCTTGCAGCATTGTAGACAAACTAACCAAACTGGTGTATTTCGTCTAATCTTTCGAAAAGTAATCAAATTCATAAATTGTGCAGAGGACCCAAACAAAAGTCAATCAGATAAGACATAAATTAGAAAGAAATCATAAGAGAAAAGAAAGGAAAGAAGCACATTTGTAAACAAAGAATTTACCACAGTTTTAGTGTCACATAAAGAGAAATGCTTAACAAAACCCACAAAAGTAAAATAATAGATTTGTAAGTATAATGTCGATTATGAAAGGTAGATAGATACCTTGAAGGATTTTGTAGGTGAAGAAATCAAGTGGTTAACCTACAAAAGTTCCAAAAAAAATAACCAGATCAAAAAACTATGAAGTATAGAACATCAATTATATACTAACAATACATAAAAAATGAGTGAGGCTTTATTCCAGACATTTAGCCATAGCTTTTGCTGATAACCATCTGTATTTGTCATTTGGTTAGCACATGTTGACATGTAAGTATAGAAAGAATGTAATTAAGTCTTTATGAGATGAGACAATAACCTATGTCAAATCGCTAGGCGCTCCTAGGTCGGAATAGCTCCTTGGAGCGAGTAATCGGGGAGTAGTCGGCCCTAGTTGGGAGTACTCGGGTAAAACTCAGGAAGTACTCGGCCTCGGGACAACCCCTTGGAGCGAGTACTCGGCCTTGGATGCCGACTTTTGCAACAGTGCCTATGTCAGAGAAAGTTAGCCTTTTAGTTGTAGATTGATGAGTTATGTTGAAGGCGCCACCAGCTTTGTGCGATTGTGAAAGATGAGGTGATGTCTTTGCATTTGCTAGTTCAGTTGATTCAGAGACAAAGGCATGGTAGACTTTGAATTGTAGGAGCCTATAAACAACCAAAATGTATCATAACACGAAACAAAATTTTCAACCAAGCAGATGCAATACGGATGAAGCCCTAATACATAAATTCAGACACTAAACAAAAATGCAAGCTTAAGTGCATTGAATTCAAATCACTAAAAATATAGTATTAGTATCTGGTGTAAACATAATTTAACACATTAATATTTTCTAATATTTAAGAAACAAATTTATATTTGCATACCACCAAACAAACAAACATACTCAGTATATTCCCAATGTTCAGTAGGGTCTGAGTGAAAGGATGGACACATACCTTAACCCTATCCCAGTTGGGATAGAGATACTGCTCCGAAGGAGCCCCCGGCTCAAAGTTGTCGTTTGAAGTTAATCATCCCAACACTTTTAACAATATTTTACAAAATAAGTAAAATAACGTTAAAATTAATGCAATTTAAGGTCCACACATATATATACATTATATGTATTATATGTGTGCAACACAAATGGGGCGTTTATATTTGCATACCACCGAGATTCGTAAATAAGGTATGTAAGAATGGTGTGGCTAAATAAAAAACTTTTAGAACGATTATAGTACATCACATATATGAGCTTTAAAACACTATAAATACATCAATGAGTACATGTTTAGCCTATACATTTGAAAGCATTCTCCGAATGTAACATGTAAAACAAACAGAACATAGCTTTAAAACAATGCAAATATATCAATGAGTGCAGGTTTAGCTTAACATTTGAAAGCATTCCCTACGTGTAACTCGTAAAACAAATGGAACATAAGAAAATTACCTTGTTATGACCCATTAGAGCACTCGGAGTGGAAGCCGTGAAGAACCCGGGGAGCGTTTCACCGAAACGGGGAAAAGTGGGAACACCGCCCCCCCAGAAATGGGGTGTGGTAAATCGGGAAGCCTTCACCGATTGAAGCCGAGACTGAGGGAAGGAAAAGTATCCGTTGGTTGACCGTTGGGCTAGTTCAAAAAATAAGAAAAAAATATATATTTTTTTTCCTATTTAAACAACTCTAAAACAACCACAAATCTCACTTTTTTCTCTCATCTTCTACAATCTATACACTAAATTTATAAAATTTTCAAGTAAAATGGAAGGAGGTTTATCACGTGGTGGGTCGTCAACCAAAAAATTTAGAAAACCACGACCAAAATAATGAATCTTTTTTTATTTTATTATTATTTTTTTTGGTTGTATTCTTTTTTTTTATTTTAAATTTAATGAATCTTTTTTTATTTTGTTATTATTATTATTATTATTTATTGTTAAAATAATTAATTAAAAATAAGATTTGAAAGTGGGAAAAAATGGACGACACCGTGCAAAGTGGGGAAAAATGGGGAAAGCTGATGTGGCGCTGATGTGGCAATGAGGAAAAGTGGGGAAGGATGGGATGACTCCTTTAGGCCTTACAGGAGCTACATAATACCTCATTTAGTGGGCTCTTCCCAACAATTTTAAAATTAAAAACAAACATGTAATTTACAACCATGTCCCAATTAGTTTGTATAGGCTATAATATACTTTTATTGTCCCATATATTCAGTAGCCATTATTCAAATGAAGACCCACTACATAAAACAACACCCCACAACTACACAACAAAAATCCCCTGTTTTTAATATTAACGAAGAACTTCAAAATGACGATTCAAGTGAAGAAATCCAACCGGTAAACAGAAGGCAATGGAACGAACCATCAATACCAGAAGGGAAATCCTTGTGGGTGATGATGATGCATAGTATGGTCAAATATGGTAAAGCATTGTGGGTGATAATGCATAGTATGGTCAAATAGTGGAGTGATGATGTGGCCAAAATAAAAATATGTTAAACTTTATTATTCATAAACCACTTCTTTTTTAATATATAGGTAATAGTGTAACAATCCTATTCATTAGACATTGGTTTTTTAATATATAAACTAGTTGTATCCCGGCCGTGTGTTGCGGCGGAGAATTCATGGGTGAATTTGGATTAAAACATTAGCATAAATATTAACGGTTTATAACGCTAATAAATAAATATTTGGACGTAGTCACGCAAATGCACTTTGATTTATGTATTTGTTGTGTTGGTAGCAATTTGCTACATTGAATTGATTTAAAAATATATTCTTATTATATTATATTCGTATAATCTAGGGAGAAAAAGTAGCGAAGAGAGATGAGTGAGAGTCTCCTCTCTCCAACTTTTATGACATAACTCTTTCAAGTAAGCTAGTGTGTACATTATTGTTTTTTATTGGTACAACACTGTTTCGTGGGATCAATCTTGTCATCGCGCCTCCAACAGTTTCAATACTGAGGTAAGCATAGCCACATCTAATTATCCAAAAGATAGATTCCTACGTGTTCAACACATTATTTGCATTAGCATTGCTATATCAAAAGAGAAATTTTACACCAAATCAACCTGACTTGTTTTAGACTCATGAAAGTATACATTTTGGCACAAACCCAATCTGACCTATTAACATCCATAAAATTCTATATTTAGACAGCAACCCGACATGTTTAGACCCATGAACACATCTTGACACCATCCCAAGCAACCCGTTTAGACCCATAGATGCAAACATCTTATATACCTTTGCAAAGCCTGCATATATATATAGATCAAAGAAAGTGTAACCAAATTCAAAAATTACAAATAGTTTTCACCCAATTGAAAAAAAAATGAACGCCACCATCAGGCTTTCCTCACCGACCGTCCCCACAGCCAACATAAGGGAGGTAAATCGCGTGACCCGGAGAAAATTAGGTGGTGCCGGGCTTTGAACTCTAGACCTCCATTATAGATTCTCACTCCTTTACCACCAAGCCACCATCGCGGGGACAGTTTTCACCTACTTGGACTGGTTTTAGGAGCTACAAATGATAAAGGGGTTGATATTTATGAAAGTAACACTAAACG
The DNA here is from genome assembly GCA_009363875.1 of Mikania micrantha. NCBI lineage: Eukaryota > Viridiplantae > Streptophyta > Magnoliopsida > Asterales > Asteraceae > Mikania > Mikania micrantha. The sequence goes on along the minus strand of CM018687.1, from coordinate 56,384,603 downwards.
ACGACAATGGGTGAGAAAGGGGTTGGTGGTATCCAGGAACACTATTTTTGTGGCGGATTTGATATTTCATCCAGAAAAACTTTAACATTTGTATGCTTAGAGATCAATCTTTCATCCATAAGCCCATTATTGAACATATATTAGTTGTTCTACCCTAAAAAAAAGTTTTTCTTCCTCAGCAACAAAAATCCAACTCATGTCTCTAATTTAAGAATCATACCAAGAAGCTAAAATCCAAAAAATTACAAGTTTGCCATTAGAAATAAATAATTTCTTAAGACAATTAAGTGGGTCATGTTCGATGAAAGCTAAGAAAATTAAAAACACAAAAAACCGCCTTTTGTTCAATAATAGGAGAAGCATGATGATAGAATTTTATGTTTGTATTTGTTAGAATCTATTTAGTTTTCTCCCCAGTATATCCTTTAGCAAACATGGCCTAATACGAGGGAAACATCTAGATAAGTTGTCCTAGTGGTAGAAGACACACCTTTCAATGTGGTGGTCATGGGTTCTACTCTCACTTGAGACACTTTGATGGATACCAGATAAGGGAAGGAATCTTGAGCTTAATCTCGGGTTCTGAACCGATGGGGGGCATAGCTTTACAGCAAATATGCTGGTTTCTGCGCATCAGGTGTAGCTCTTTCGAGGGTAGCGCCGGTAAAAACGGGCTATCGCTCCCTTGAGGAAGGGGTCTTCCGAGGCCTGCTGGCGTGGTGCATATGCCACGACGTTACGCTCGGTTGTTGCTGCGAAAGTTGAACTTAAGTGTAGAAATTAACAAACCTGCGTAGCAATTTCTTCAAACGGAATGCTGATTCTTGGAGCAACAGAGTTCTCACCCCCAAAACTCCATTGAAAATCTAGGTGTTCTCTTCCATTTACGGCAGTACCAGCATTTTTTTTTTTTGAACGGCTATGCTTACTCCACCTAAATTACACCATATTTACACCTTGCATGGGATAGAACCCATGACCTCCCATTCTAAGAGCCAAGCCTCTACCGAGTAGGCTAGTCCCACATTGGCTGTACCAGCATATAGGTTGGTATTGGTGGCTTACCAAAAACAAAAAACACTACACCTAAACCGAAGCACACAAGCAGGAATCAGTGGTTACCAAGCCTTTAAGTGAACGAAAACTCAATTCGGGTTTGAAGGATTACCTTAGCCTTCACGATCTGCTAGAAATGGTCATGGACCTTCTGATTTAAGCCGAAGATCACTCGTCGTAGGGTTTGCGCAACTGTCGCTACACGTCAATACGAGGATCACCGCCTCTTCCATCTCCTCTTTGTGAAACTGGTCTAGGGTTTTGTGTCACCAGAAGAAACTGGAGGTGGTATTGAGGAGGAGATGAGATGCGATGGTAGAAACCAGATGTACGTGGCAATACAAGAACCACAGCCTGATTTCATCAAAGCTCCGTCCCGATTTCACTTAACGGGAGAAAAGAAAAGCATTGGAAGGAAAACAAAAACATGTTTGTGTTTCCGAGTTTCATTTAATGAAGGAAGGGAAAGGAAAATAACAAATGTTGTGTTCTCGAGTTTCATTTAGGGAGGGAAATTGAAGGAAAGTTAGGCAAAATTATTTAAGTTTTCTTTCCTTTCGATTTGGAAGTAAATGGAAGGAAAGAATTCCTTTCTTTTTCTTTCATTTCCTAGTTGTTTGAGTCGTCACCCAATCAGTCGCATTCGTAATTATGCCTGCTGGTGTTTTGGATTTATTAGTCATTCAAGTGATGTCTCCGACTCAGGTTCACATCTCGACTGATCGTCACCCATCCAGATACAAGTCTGATTCGAAGAGCCATCACACGAATGCTTTTAAGTGAAAAGGTTTGATTTAGTTTCTAGTGAGGTTTGTGATTTACCCGTGAAGTTGCCAGTTGTCACATGTGATCTGCTGATTACTATAAATACCTGTAAAACAGAACTTTTCATACCTTCTGTTCGAGACTCGTTCTTTTACTGAAATAAATGGGGATACTTCTTCTTCATGGTCCAAATATGAAAACAATCTAAAACATACTATTCATAAGGCCTTGTATTTTTGATATATGAAATAAATAAATAAAGGTATATATATATATATAGTGTACTTCTTAACTGATTGACCATTTGACCGACTATGACTGTCCAAATGTCGCAGTCCACTCCACCAGGTAATTGTTAAATGTTTACAAGTTAATAATTAATAATAGTTGACTTAGTGTTAGTTTGTTAATTTGGTTTTGTTATTGTTATAACTGTTAATTGTTTTTTTTAATCTTAGTTTTTAGTAACTCTAGCAAAAATGTCTATTAGAAATCATAAATACAAGTCAGGATAAAGAAAGATGATTTTTATATTATCTAGGAAAATGACCTCATTTTTATTATCTATACGGGACCATCAAAAAGCTTGAGCCGACCATTAAGGAAAAAAACATGTGAAATAATGCTCATATGCGTAATAAGAAGGATGTATCAGTGATGTACATAGTATTCATCTTTAACAAACATGCTAAAATATAGCATAGCCTTCAAGTAGTGTGTATATGAACGTCTCTCAAACTATAACGTGGCTAGCTTGGAGAACTATGACTTTTACTTTATTGATGGAGCTTGAAAACTTTGAGGGAGCCGAAGAATTTTAGAAAGAAAATGTAGGAGACCGGACTCAATACCTGTAACATTTTCCAACGAAATACTATTAAATCAACCTTTCTAAGTAGAAAAACGGAAATTTTCTGACAAAGTACTACTAAATCGACCATTCTGATCCGAAAAACAGGGGGCAGGGCACTTCGGGGGTTAATATTTGTAGAAAATATATTAAAAGAACACATTTTCATTATTCACTTTCAATTGTACCCTTATGAATCAAATTTGTGCCATTTTTAATCAGATTTATGCCCCTTGTAATCAAATTTGTGTCATTTATAATCAGATTTATGCCTCGTTTTTGTTTGAAAATTAAGCAAAATTATTTAAAAACAACGCATTTTAACATTTGATCGCGAGATGCTACATGGGGCCTATCCCCCTATCCCAAAACATTGCCTCCGTCATCAAAGTTTCTCTCTATACATATGAGTTTGGAATAACTATTGTCTAGCTGAAGATTGCCAATAAATTCACAAATTTCTAGCACATGAACATGCATGTCATTACTGATACAATATGTGATTAGAAAAGGTGATACTTGAGATCGCGGCCAGGTCTTGCACATGATAAAAACTGATACACTATGTGATTTTTTTAATTACATCGAAAAAATAAAAGATGATACACAATTATTGGTCACGTAAAAGATGCATCTACACACGTGTTAATGTGAATACATGACAAAAAGAGGATACGTGACAATCCTGACACGTACTTATAGACTAAAAAAAATGATAGAATGATGTTTTTATATATTTCTAATTTTTTAACATATTAGACTTTTAATAATTTAAATATTTTTATGAAATTCTCGGGTAACAAATAACCAAACACACCCAATAAAATCTTATTAATCCGTAAATTCTTAATTAATTTTTTTTTAAAAAATACAAACATTACATCTTTGTTAGCAGACTTGACCCGTTTGTTTTCATGGCATACTTTGACCTCACGTAACACTAGCAGTGTAAACGAGAAGAACCGAACCTTGAGCTCGTGAGAGTTGCTAATTTCATTTTACATTTATAAAGCTCAAACTTAGCTTGTGAGTAGTTTTTCGAATGCAGTTCAGACTATACTCGTCTATTATATTTACTTCATTTAACTAGATATTAGGACTGTCTAAAAAGCTTGAAACTCGAATCCGGCTCGTAGCTTGTTCGAAAAATGCTCGTTTGTAACCAAGACAAACCGAGCCGGCTCGTTTTGTAACCGAGCCGAGTCCGAGCCAAGGCCGGATCGGCTCGTTGGCTTGGAACATGGCTCGGCTCCTTTGTACAACATGCTACACCAAAATATAAAAACATAGGGTTACTTTTAATAATAATTATACTTGAGTATAATATTGTAATTAGGGCAAGGATCAAATAAAAAGTCTATTTTGCCTAAGAAGACTAAAAAAGATTTTTAAAATCATTAAAACCGACCCAAACGAACTCCGATTGAACTCATTTCGATGGCATTAGAACCGTCTCATCGAACCCTACAATATTTGCTTTTTGGTTTTAACTTTAACAACTAGTTTTAGATTTGGATTTTAGGGCATGTTTTTTTAGCTTTTAGGTTTTATCTTTAGGTTTAGGGTTTGTTTTTATAATTTTGGTTTTATGATTATGGTTTATTGTTTATGATTTAAGGTTTAGGTTTTAGAGGAATTACAAGCCGGTTTCAATGACGTAAAAATGAATATAATTGGAGTTTGTTTGGGTCAGTTTTCGAGTTTTTAAAAATCCTTCTTAGGCTAAAAAGACTTTTTAGAAGAACCTTCTCTATTGTAATTATGTTAAAGAAAAAATAAAAAAAAATGTAATCTGGTGCTCACAAATCACAGGATCACATCATAAAATCTAAATTATGTAAAAACCAAGCCAAAAATGAACCGAGCCAAGTCTAAGTCAAAATTTCAGGTTCGGTTTACAATCCGATCCAAGCTCAGTTTAAACCCAAGCCGACTCCGAGCTAACCCCTGGCTCGGTTCGGCTTGTGAACAACCTACATGATATAAATCAGTAAAAAGTAAAGCCATTTCTAAATAAGTACATTATGCAAACCACTCATTTATTTTGGTAGCGGTAAAATTCAGCCAACTTCACCACATTTTAGGACTCGTAACTACAGAAGATACAAGACACAAAATAAACTTATTCCATATCAAAAGAAAACACAATCAAACCATGGATTATCACCTTATTGCCACACAAACCATTACTCCAGCATCAAGAATCATACCAAACAGGCTAGATGGATATACTGTTTGGAACACCTCTCCCGGTCACACCTGTATCAGAATACGGCTTGAGAAGCTGGTATGGAACCAGCCCTGCGCCGCTTCGGTTCCTTAAAAGCGGATCAGTGTTTCTTGAGTCTATAATGCTTTCCACTTGGTTTAGCCTTCCTTGAAACTCCTCAAAGGCTGCCTTTACAGCAGGCTCTGCCTCCCATGCCGGTTCGATGGAGCCACCGATGTACTCCTCATCTGGTGAATGACTTGATAAAACATCCAAAACAGCCATCACCTGTGTAGCTTGAAACTGGGATGGGAAACATTTTAGTAACACATCCTCTGGTCGTTTAATAAATGACTGCCATTCTTCATCTGTAGGGTCTTCATTAGGCATTTTGTTTCTTGCAATTGTTGGCCTGTTGGGAAAGTAACCTGCGAAATCATATTGACCGAAATTGACTGCAGAATGGTGACCAGAAGTCACCCACATGATGGTTGAAACGATTCCAATTAAGTCATTTTGAGTTTTGAGTTGTGGCCACCATGGTTCATCTTTCTTGTCTCCATGACCAACGGTACGGATCTCATTCCACCATGCTTGAAGCTCTTCATCAGATTCTACAAGATTTGCTTGTGGGTAGTAGTGGTTGACGTAAGAAGTAGCCCATTGTTTGATTGCGTCGTAAATAAGTAGACCATCATTTGCAAATGGGTAATCCTCGATTGTCAGTTTTACACCGTGTGGTGCAGTTGGATCCTCAACCGCCATACCCCTATACAATACCATGCAGAACTATTAGTTTTAACAAGTTTCAAATTTTTATCATTGTTTATATGCATACAAAAGGGTACCTGCTAATAAGGTCAGCTGGAAGCGCTTCATGATCAAATCGCCAAATCTGATCATATGCATCAGCACAAATTTGCATACAATATTTTCCAGGAGAAAATGTCATCTCTATGATGCCACTAGCATTAATGAGAGCTAATCGAGCTAGAGCATTGATTTGCATAGTGTATCGGAAATGAGGGAGAAGTAGTCGATTAATAGGATGCATTTGGCTAAGATGACGGTTGGTAGCAATTATGTAAGGTTCTGTAACACAATGTGTTCTTAGCCTGCACAATACCCATACCAAAAAAAAAACTGTTCAGCTCAGGTAAATGCATAAGCGTGTAATTTATTATAGGGAAAAAAGAGCCAACCAGTGGCTAACAAGTTGGTGATATGCCGAATCATGGGATAGGACTTGAGCCTTGGCTAGCTTCCAGAGCCAGGCACCAGTAGCATCCCAAGTGGGTGTGTACACATGCTTCCACTGTGGTTTCCCATTTGATGGTGGACGAGTCAACTCAATGGCTAGTGGGCGTAATGTTCCAGTAGGCGTAAGGTACATTAAAGTTCTTGAACCATAAAGAGTTGTCCCCTCAAGATCTCGTGTCTTATTTACATAAGGTAAGAGCAGATCATGGTAATCCAACATGAACAGTTTCTTTTGTGCTAAAGCCTGCAAGAGACCAATTATTTTTTCCAATTATTAGTACTCAAGAATCACAAGACCAAACTAAAAGACATCAAATTGCATTACCTCATCAAAAGTCATGAAGCCTCCAATCTCATTCTGTACAATCTCCTTGGTGATTGCTGATTCAGGTGGTCCATAAATTTCTGGGTCCAATTTACTCATCAATGGCCATTCCTAGTTATATAATCACACATGTCATAACTGTTTTCATAACATTTTTTTGTGGATACAATTTCTACAATATAGAATAATGAAAACCTCGTAAGGTATTGTGTATTAGTGGTCAACAATTTATCAGAGTAAAATGATAATAATTACAATAGAAACCTAATCAAATCAAAACCTAACTAATATATTTTCTTTAACATACAATGTTGCAAGTTGCACCTATGATCTATGTATTCTATGATCTAGCTTCGCATCTTTTTTAATTAAATATTACATAAGCAATTTCTTAGTTAAGATATGATGCATCATTTATGCAGACATAACTTTTCACATAAACATACCGTAACTAACTGTATGCTACATGGATTGACACCAGCAAGCATTTGTCTGCAAAACTCCTCATCCCGGAACCAAGAGAACGAGTCCCCTGTGATTAGAGCCATTAGTACCCAAAAGAACTTACACTAATGAACCATGAGGATACAACAACAACCTTACCTAGGATATTCCCATTTTTCAGTAGGGTCGGGGGAATGATAGATACAAACCTTACCCCTATCCTAATTGTGATAGAGAGATTGCTCTGAAAGAGTCCCGGCTCAAAGTTATCGTTTGAAGTTAATCATCTCAACGATTTTAACGTTATTTTCACAAAATAATTAAAATAGTGCACTTTTACTTTTGCCCCTTAAGAGCCCACACATATATACATTCTAGCGTTAATGAACCATGAGGATTCAAAAGGATAAATGCTTACTATCAATGGTTTCAGGGGTCTCAAACTTGATTACAGAGTTTGCAGTATCAACAGCCCCTTTTATAAGTCTAGGTAAAGCACTTGCAATGCCATTGTTAGGGGCAGGAACATTAACACCTTGGTTATACAGCAAGTCTATGTCTGTGAACAATGGAAATCCCTTGTATTTGTCCATAAAAACCGAGTCTAAAACCGGTACAACCGCATGGAGCACCGAGTACAAAGCCGTTGCTCCAAATTGCACATCCTTTATTTCTGAAAAATCTTCATCGCATGGTACATAGAATGGGAGCAAAGTTCTGGTCTCCGTCAATGGATCTGCAATTCAACATATTTTGTTTATTTTCTTTAAATTCCTCCATAATTAACAAAATTCTAACCTGTTTCTAACCTGTCATCAATGTTTTAAAAAACGGTTCGAACGGGCTAGTTAGACCGGTTCAACCGGTCGCCGCTAACTCTTCCGGTAAGAAACTCTTCGATATTATGAAGGTTCCTTCGATCGACTATGCCGGCGGTTTAATCCAGTTATACCGTTAAAACCGGTATTCCCGGTTTCAAAGAAACACAAGATTTCGGCGATGATAGTGAATTTCGGCTTTTAAGCGGTCGTGAAATTGATGCATTAAACACACCAATGTCATAATCCTATTATGCACTTTTGTTTAAAAAAATTTTATTAGAATGTGAATACTATTTAGATTGTTTTGGATGAATTTTAGTATTTTTGAATTATTTTTGGATGAAGTTGGATACTTTTTGGAAACTTATTTGAGTATAAGTTGTATTTCGATGGAATTTCATGGTTAAGTAGTATGTCCGGTCCGGTTCAACCGATTGAACCGTCTCTGAGCCAAATCCGATGCACCTAAAATACCGGTTTTATAAAACATTGCCGGTCATACGTTTTTTGGTTTATTCATCAAACAAATTAACACTAAATTAACATGTAACATTGTTTTCGTTACATAATTTATAATTTATCTAATTCAGAAATAGTGTGATTCAATTTATTGTTGTACCTTTAGAAGACATTTTGCGACCAGTACGGCATCGCCTTGGGTATGGATGTTCCTCGCCGCCGAGCACCGGCCGTGCTAGACCTAAGCTGAGGTCCGGAGCTCCGAGATCGTTGTATACGTCATAATCGTAAATCCGATCGTATGATTTACGCTCTCCGTCTCCGTTTCCTCGAAGAGATTCTAGATCTTCCGATCTTAACGACTTTAGCGCCTCTGGCGTTTCCGATGGAAGGTAAGACTATATAAACAAAGCTAAAAGTTAGAAATCAACGTCGGCAGTTTTAGCTGCTTCCGTCAACCGATCTTACCATCTCCGTCGCCACCGCAACGACGGAGCGGTGCGCGGTAACTATGATCGTGGTATTTGAAGCTCATTTACCAGCGGGAGAAAATTCAAATTAAAAGCCTATTCTACCAAAAATAGATTAAAAATTATTTTTAAAACGTTTAAAACCAAATTAAACAAAATGCGATCGAACTCATTTTGATGATATTGAAACCGTCTAATTGAACCACACAATATTAACTTTTAAGTTTTAGCTTTAACAACTAATTTTTATATTTTAAGGCTTGGTTTTATCTCTAGGCTTAGGGTTTGCTTTTAAAGTTTTAGGCTTATTGTGTGTAATTTAAGGTTTGGGTTTTATGGTTTTAGCATTTGGGTTTACAGGGCACACTTGTTGTTGTTTGTTGATTTAGGATTTAACAAACCAGTTTTAATGATGCAAAAATGAATTCAATTGGAGTTTGTTTTGGTTGGTTTTCGAGTTTTCAAAAATCATTCTTAGTCTTTTTAAGCAAAATATATTTTTTATAAGAACTTTCTCCTAAATATATATACTAGCATTAAAAATTAAAACAATTGTATTACATGGGTTGTATAAATATAATATATTAAAAACACTAATTTTTATAAAAGTTTGTATATTGTATTTATCGGCTATTGGTGAAATAAGAAATATAAATATCTAAAAATTATATAATAAATAATAATAATCAATAATTATAATAATTATATTTTAAAATAATATATAAAAATTAAGTTTTAGTAAATTATTAGAATAAGAATATTTATATTTTTAATATTTAGTTTTTAAAAATTGTTAGAATTTATTAGAAGAAAAGAGGCAAGAAAACAAATTCCGGATTTCATAAGGGTAACATTTGTCTTCTAAATATACTACTTTATAAGAGAAGTATAGTAAATTTCTCTTTTGTTTCCTTTCTGTTATTGTGTACTATACTTTGGTCCTTTAACTAAATAAAATTAAAAAAATAACACTTAAACCCCTTGAAAGTTAAAAAAAAAAAAAAAAGGTTCACTTAACCCCATAAAAATATAAACTTGGGAAGGGATATTTAGACAAAAATATAAATAGATTAGGTTAGACCTTATCAGTGAAAAATATTCTTTTCTTAGGATCATCAGATTTGGATTGAACCCATGATTCACATGTGAAAGTTACACCATTATCAAGATTAATGGTCTTGAAGAACATTTTCTTGCTATACTCATTTTCTACTAAGATAGCTCCTATTTCTCCAAAACCCTCAGGAACATCAAAGTTGCATTTATACGTGTAGACATTGATGTGAAAATCCAATGCATCATATCTTGCATATGCCTTCACTGTCTTCAACTTTCCTTTTGCTGTGTCAAGTAAATTAAAGCTTTAAAACTTATAATATTGCATTATATATATAAAAAACGGGCATGCGTACAGTCAAGATCATTAGAAACAAGCTCCAACAAGAAAGACCGTCCTAAAAGATCAGAGACACCATCAGCCACTCCACCAATATTAACACCAGCAAGCGCAGAGCTAACGGTTGGTTGGATAGTGATGACACCTTTAACGGTGGTGGCCTTGTTAAGAAAGGGGATTGATATGGCTTTGATGTTACCAACAGCTGAGGTGGATCGAGCACGTGTATCGTTTGATTTCTTGGCGGACATGTGTTGGTGGACAATGGTGGGGGAGTAAGCAGAGGAGGACGAATGGTTGGTGGCGCCACCGGTAACAAAGGGCTTGTGAAGTGGTAGTAGGTTGTGGAGAGAGTGAGATTGGTTGATTTGAGGCTTCAACATGGTTTCCTTTGTTTTCTTTGCTCACCACTTTAGCTCTTGTGTTGGGGTGATTTGAAACCTAGAACATGAATCTCTATTTATAGGGAAGGTAAGGGATGGGATGTGATATTTTTTTTTAGCTTCTTGTTTTTTTATCACTAACAGATCACTGGAGTATCATCATGTCACCAATAATAATACCAGGTTATATTCATCACTAAGTCACCAGTTCTAAAGAAAACTTAATAATTTAAGAAAACCTCTTATGTGATGTGATATTTATTTTAGGCTCTGATAAAGGATTAATTATATCTAGAGGTGGCAATTGTTACCCATGTTAAAGAAAATGGGTTTGTTTGGGTAAACAATTGTAGTATAATGGGTTGAAATGGGTAACATCATAATATTGGATGGGTTGAGATGGGTAGCACTTGAACACAATGCGGGTCAAGACGGGTAACCAATAAAGTATGTAAATGCAATGGTTTCAAACATTTAAGAATGATTAAATACATATTTGATGAGAAAATCACTAAAAATTATCCAAATGGACTATTTGTTTACTTATAACACATCTAAAGTTAAATTAAATTGATGTTTTTTAACAACAATCCATTTAGACCCGAACTTATTTTGCTTAAAACCCGTTCTGACCTGCACCCATCCTGACCCGAACCCGTTCTGACCCGTTACCCAACCCAACCCAGCCCGCCCATTTTGCCAGGCATAATTATATCCATAAACTCACAAAGTAAACTTCAAAAACAAGAGAGAGTTTTCTTATATAATCGAAAGTATTTTTTTTTCATAAAAAACATACACAAAAAAGATGTTTATAATTGTTTTTCAAAATATGTCACATTTTTCTTATGTTTTTTTTCTATTTAAATTATTTTATATCCTTTTACGAGGTACTTCATATCTAATCGTTATTCCAAATAATTTAATATAACATACATACCCATATTATATAACTAGCCTAAAACCCCATGTATTACACTAGTTTAATAATTATAAAATTATATTATAAGATAAAGTATCATTGAAATATTTTTATAATTTATAAATTATAATAAATAGTAAAATATTAGAATTAGAAGATTCATATTTTTTTTTAATATTTAATTATATAATTTAATTACTAAAGAAATTATAAATATATATTAGGAGAGAGAGGCGAGAAAAATTTTTTAGATTGCACCAGAACGTCATAAGTCTCCTAAAAATACTCATTTATTACAATAGGTAAATGAGCTCAAATCTATTAAAAGCAGTGGGGTTTCATAGAAAAGACAAACCGTATTAACGTGTATTTTAATGTTTTAAAAAGTCTCCGTGGATATAGTGACGACAAGAAAAATATAAATTACAATTTATTTTAAACTTTTTAGACGATAACGTTTTTATAAATTGCGTGGAAGATTTAAATTAAAAATCTTTTTTTTTGTCTAAAAAATTAGAAATAATAAGAGTTTGAAATTTTACATGGTATAAAAAAAGGGACGAGAGTTTGAATCCAAGTAACTCTATTTGAGTCGAAGTCTTATCAAAAGCAACATTTTCATCCTATTAATGTTTATCTTCATCTGTCTCCTCTATTCTGTTGATTAGTAAGATTTTATTGTATATATTTGTTTGTTATGAATATAGTATTGATTTATTTTGATAATTTAAAAAATAAATAAATTGTACTAAATGTTTGGTACATGTACTAGATTTTCTAAGTGTTCCGGATTTTACGTGTAATACATTACATAAAAAAACAAAAACAATAGATGCAATCATGCAACACAAAAAATTGAATCACAAAAACGTGATTTAAATATAATATTGTTGGATAAAAAGTAATTGATTTTTAAAAAATAAATAAATATAAATAAATAAATAAAACAAAAAATGACTTTTACCATTATATCATATTTAAAAGGAAAAACTTCTTTTTTACTTACTATTGTTTAACAATTATAACCCTTTTACTCCCTATGGTTTCGAGTATAATGAAGACATATTGGAAAAGTTTGTAACAAAATGGTTAAACTGTCATATCACAGGTAGTATAATGATCATTTTTAAAAGTTTGGAGAAAAAAATTAAAAGTGTAGTTTTTCCTATTTAAAATTACAAACACAAGATATTTTTCTTACATTTTTAAGACAAAAACATTTTTAGAAGATTTAATCCCAATAGCCCGTTCTTATCATTCATGTTTATGCCATTCCCTTTCAGTTTTTTTCTTTTTATTTTTCCTCCTTGATCTCTCAGACAAACTCTATTCATGACATTGATGTGTGATAAATACATAATCTCACAATGCGGTGCCACCGACAATACTTCTATATATATGGGCAGGTTATTTGGACACCACTTGCAGATCAGTTAACACCATCTGTTTCTATACAGACAGTATAGGCCTATAAGGGCCGTATGGATGTCCGAATGTATCAGATTTTTTCAGTCAGATGTTTGGCGGCTGAAAAACACATACGAGTAGTATTGGCCTATACGAGTACTATGGAAATTTGAAAATTTACAACTTTCAATATCGTCTAATTGTGTCAGAATTCAGTCAGATGTTTGGCGGCTGAAAAACACATACGAGTAGTATTGGCCTATACGAGTACTATGGAAATTTGAAAATTTACAACTTTCGTTTTTACACCAGATATACGTACATGTTTAACTTATTTGTGATATCGTAACATCGTCTAAGTGTTTTAGATGGATGAAAGATAGTTTTTAATGTAATTATGTTTAATTGGTAAGTTGTAAAATAATAACTATTGTAACGTAATTATTTTATAAAATTGTAGTTTGTTTTGAAAACCGGTATACGTATGTGTTTAACGTTAATTTACTTATAATATCGTCTAATTGTGTCAGAATTGTCAGAATTAAAATATACATACGACCAGTAAAGGCTATACGAGCCGTATGAATGGTGTTCAAAGAACCATCCTGACGTCTCTCTAACAGCTCCCATAAATATATATTATATATGGTTCGAATCCTTTCTTTGACACTTATTTATTTATTTATTTTCAAACTCTATCTAAAGTGTTAACTTTACCTAGCTTTCAATTTATATTATTGCACCTTAACACATATACTTTATGTAATATAGGTTTAAACATATTATTTTTTTCACTATTTTGATTTTTCTATGATAAATTTAGTTCATTCATTATTTTTTAAATCACATTCATTATTCTTTAATTACTTTTATTAGAAAAAAAAAATAAAACCCATTTGGTTTGCCCTATTGAAATCTCAAATATCGTCATATCATTAATCATTAATCATTTATCCGGTATTATAGGTGTAAAAAAATAATAAATCGGTGCTTAAATTGATAGGCTTTGAGTTGGCTAGTGACACGGGTTCGAAATCAGGTGTCATGAACAACTTTTTTTTTTTTTTTTTACCTTTAAAGATTTGTTATATTTTTATTAAATTGCTATTTTTTTAATTGTTAAAACATAACAAAACAAAATAAATTTTTTTTCTGCGTTTCAATCTCAATAATTGAAGAAAGTCCTAAGCTTAACTTGATTTAATTTTAGATTAAATTACATAAATTGTCTTTTATATTAACTAATTTTTTGGATGACATTCTTTATTAGAGATAAATACACAAATCATCCTTTAATTTAATTACTTAAAACACCATTTATATTAAAAAATATATAAAATTCATTAAAAATTTTCATTTTAAGGATGATTTTCGTATTTATTTCTAATAAATGATGACATCCATAAAATAAGTCAAGAAGGAGCTATGATAGCAGACCTTGATCTTGGGTTCGACCCTTGATCTCACCCAGTTTTACCGGCCTTCCACCGTCGTGCATTTGGGTGGGTGCTTGGGTCGGGTTTTCCTCGGGGAATTGGTGGCTGGTGGGCTAGGGGCTCGGTCCGTCTGGACTGGTAGCCAGCCCGGGCATCCTTTAGCCATTGGGGGCCACGTACGGAATACCCGACAGTTGACTAGTTGGCCGTTCAAAAAAATATAAAGAACAATATATGTAATTTGCTCTTGATTTGATGCGATGTAAACACAAACAGAGAATCTAAATTTTTTAAAGAGTAGATTACATAAAAGGTTGTTTATGAATACATCATATTTCAAATTTCATTTTTAAACTTTAATAGTTACGCTATGCATCCTTTATTTCCAAGTTTTGTAACAATTAAGCAATTTTCTACTAACCTAAGTTAAAAAAATTAGTAATTAACTGAAAAGTGTATTTAGCTTAGATGAAAATGACTTAATTATATTGTTACAAAACATGAAAATAAAAGTTTTGTAACAAACGACTTTTATGTAATTTACTCTTGATTTAAACATAAAAAGATCACCATGACAATATTAAAAACCTAAATTATTGAAGGTATGGATGCAGACAATATTTAAAATTAAAAAAAAAAAATTATCCCCATTCAATTTCCCAAAGTTAAATCGAGGTTGTATGTTTGCTAAACAAATGGTCGATATTGGTGGCCCAAGGTGGGTGTGGTGGAAGGGGTTTGAAACTTCAACATCTTTATTGAGGATAAGAATTATTATATATATTAAAATTCATTAAAATGAATAGTAAATATATATATTTTTATTGAATAGTAAAAACAAATAGTAAATACTTTTATATATATAAGTATATTATATTAAATTGTAAAATTGTATAGCAAGTGTGTGTATATATATTAAATTGAATATTATATATATATATAAATGTATGTATATATGTTAATTGCGAAGTATAGTAAAATGAATGCATAGGTGTCTGATCCATGTAGTAACGTTTTGGTAATTTAGACTTGGACCACAAGAAGTTCTTTTTTTAACTTTGAAAAGTGGTAAACGGAGATGAAGGTATTAAATTTGTGAAATTTGCTTACAGATTTGGGTTTTTATTAAAATTCAGAGATTTGCTTGGAGATCTGGGTTTTTGTTTTAATACAAACGATTGGTCGCCGGTAAGAAGGATTTTGTGAGTAATTTTATCTATTATTTTTGTAACATATTTGTGAGAATTTTGTATAATTTTATGTTTTTATGAAATATTTGTATATATTTTGTGATGAGAGATTTGTTTTTGCTATGCAACTTATGTTTTTTCTACAAACGATATAAATACCTGTTCTCGAGAGTGTAGTGTGATAACCCGCCGCAACGCGCGGGGTTGAATAAACCTAGTTATTATTTAAAATATATCATCAAAAAGGGGTCATAATATTAAATACATTCATAAATTTTCTTTTTAACGATAATTTTTATATTAACTTATAATAAAGGATGACATACATAAAATAAATTAATATAAATAACAAATTTATGTAATTTACCTTTGATTTAATGAGCTATACGCACAAACAGATATTCTAAATTTTATAAACAAATTTGATTTTTATAGTGAATTTGGGTGATTTAGTTCCATATTTTATAAACCAAATTAAAACCCCGTTACTTTTCATCAAATTGGTTTAATTTAAGCACATCTAAAGATGAGAAAAAAATTCACCATGGCAATATTAAAAACCTAAATTATTGAAGATATGATTATATGAATGCAAATTAATAATATTTAAAATTAAAAAAAAAATAAAAATAAAAAGTATCCCCAATCAATTTCCCAGTTACATCGAGTTTGTATGTTTCCTAATGAATGGTCGATATTGGTTGCCCATGGTGGGAGTGATGGAGAGGGTTTGAAAATTCAACATCTTTGTTGAAGAATTATTATTTATATATATACTATTATATAATACACATAGAAAGGACACGATTGTCTTTTACTAAAAACTCTTAAAATTAAGAGTTTTACAACTCTTATAACATAAAGTACAACAAATAAAGATTTAAGAGCCATAAACTAAATGGTTTCCTTTTACTTTTTTGCTTGTCTCACATTGATACATTTAAAAAATAAAGTGTCATATAATACATATACAAAGAAAACCTCTCAAATCAAATAAATTACTTCTTCACACTTTTGTCATATCATATTTTGCATTTTTAAATTATGATTTTTATCATTATAAATTTTTTAGTTAAAAGAGTTAATTTGACAAAAATTAGGTAGTTTAAGTTTTTTATTAGCCAAAATCCGTATCCTAATTGTTTTGTTTTCCGCCGCATCACACTAGTTTAAAATATATATATATATATATATATATATATATATATGAAGGGTCAGAAAATTAAATATATTTATAATTATTAATTAATGAGAGAATTAAAAATAAGCCAAGTACAAACATACTTCAAGATCTCACCAAGTATGATTGACCAATATAACCATCGAAATTATGTACATGTTTTAAAATGATTTTATTGACCAAAAATTACATTGAAGTCGACTTTTACATAAACAAAAAGTGAAAAACAATAAAAATCGATTTTTTTAACCCAATAATTGGTTATCCATGAAATAAATATTCAAATCTAATCACCAGTCAGAGGCTCAGAGCAGAGGCATGAGGCCCATTGCAAAGCCCATAACCTCATAAAGGTTAATTAAATGTTTGTACAGAATAATGGAAAAGGAAACTTAAATTGGTTTAGTTTTTAACATATTTTTAGCTAAAGAAATAAAAATTTTGGCCACAAAGGCATGAATTTTACGTAGCTTTTAGTGAAACTATTAAAATACAAGTGAATGAATAATATATTTTAATAGGTTTTAGTTTGCCACAATATTTTTAAAGCATATTGATTTAGTCCTTAAGATATTTTTACTTGGATGATGGTTCTCAATAAGCCACATGATTCATTTTCTTTCGTAAAAACATCAACACTCCCATGATCTAACTTGGG
Organism: Mikania micrantha; assembly: GCA_009363875.1. Lineage (NCBI taxonomy): Eukaryota > Viridiplantae > Streptophyta > Magnoliopsida > Asterales > Asteraceae > Mikania > Mikania micrantha. The sequence continues at coordinate 56,367,372 of CM018687.1, read as the reverse complement.
TTTCGATCAACGAAGGATCAATAGTCTCACGATCCGCCTTAATGTTTCGATTGTAGGTAAGTCGTCGTTTAATTTCGCTGAGAGAAAGGGTCTTTCTTTTCACATGGTTTTGAAAAGTTTTAAGACACCCGTTATCATGTAATATTGATGAAGCTGCATGTAATCTTGATGAATATATGACTAACCTTGAGTTTTCCCCTCCTCTAAAAAGATGTTCTAGGCGTTTCTCTAACTACGCCACATCTTCTCTTCTCCATCTTCTCTAAATATTGATTTTGCTTACAACCCATTATAACCCGCATCTATCCTGACCTGAACTTGTTATGATTTGGTACCCAACCTGTTCATTTTGCCAATCTTAGCAACCATCAAAGGCCCAATCAAAACCTATAGGGGAGAGGTTGTTGATGTTGATTTTTAGTTAAAAATAGAGGTTTCGCCCCCCTTGCGTAAAAAAATTAACATGTATTCTGGCTCCGGTAATTTTTCGTTCCCCCTATCTGTGCCTTCAAGCTCCGTCACTGGTTGGAAAAGACAATAAAATTCGACAGGACTTGGTGAATGTAAGTCTTCCTCATTTGGATCCTTGACCTACATTACTGAAATGAATATTTCAATCTCAAAAGGGAACATATCATGTTCGGTCTACTATGGAGTGTTGTTGAGCACATACATTTTCGGCATGTGACCAATCATCTAATACTTTCACGGTTTCTTAAATGTTTTCCCGCCACATTGTGTGGGTCGATAAAAACTAGTTGGTTATAAATATATATTATTATAAGGGATGAATATTAAACGAAGAAAACATGATGGAACAGGTCATTATTGATCAAAACCTATTTAAATAATATCATAACGTATATTTTATGTCAAGTTACATAGGTTCAAAAATTCATACATTAGTTTTTCAATTTAAAACACATGCATACATATAAGATATGCAATTTTTTTATTGCACATACCGAGTTGGTCTTGAAATTTATTTTGTTCTTTTCATCTTTCTCTTATATTTTCTTATTTATATTTTTATGATAATAACATCTAAGTAGTAATAGTAATATACATTTTTTTCTCTCTTATTTCTTCACGACTTTTAAAATCTCTTTCTTTCTATACTTTCTCTCTACAATTCATGAAGATCAAGTTGATGGAGATGATGATCTATCAAGATCTATAAACAAAGATGAAGATGATGATCTATCACGACTCCTTGATGCCATCACCTTCACCACCATTACTGTCGTCAACCATATACATAACGCAAAAAAAAAAAAAAAAAAAAAAAAAAAAAAAAAAAAAAAAAAAAAAAAAATCACTCAACATAATTACATATTTACATATATGACTCACATGTGTACCGAAAATACACACATAATTTTTTTTTAAATTTTATTTTAAGTTTAAAATTTTTATTAGAAAAAATAATTTTACACTTTTTTTGAATGAAATTACACATCTGTAAATTTTTGGTGAATATAATCAATATATTACACATATCTGAGCTTTAACTGATTATGTTGTACATGCGAAAAAGTTGTAAAAAACCTCGAGCCACGAGCCAGCTCATTTTTTTTCTCGATTTTTTTTCCTCCACTTTATATATATATATAATCTAATATATTAAATCTAATATATATAAAATCCAATATATATGTATATATATAATTATATATAAAATCTAGAGTTAAGTACATAAAAGGTCCCTGTGATTTAGTCATATTTCACAAAAGGTCCCAACCTTTGAGAAACTACAAGAAAGGTCTAATATTCTAATATATATATTTATATATATATATAAAATATAGAGTTAAGTACATAAAAGGTCCCTGTAATTTAGCCATATTTTCACTAAATGTCCCAATCTTTGAGAAACTACAAGAAAGGTCTAATATTCTGGACGCGGATAACAAAAAAGGTCCCTACTTTAACAAAAAAATGTCCTTCAAGGTCCATACTCTAGGTACCTTTTTTGTTAAAGTATGGACATTTTTTTTTGAAATAGGGATCTTTTTTTGTAAAAATTAGGACCTGTTTTGTATTTTTTTCAAAGGTTGGGACCTTTTGTGAAATATGACTAAACCACAGGGACCTTTCATGTACTTAACTCTAAAATCTAATATATACATATATATTATATATAATATGTATATTTATATAAATTTGTGTATAAATATTGTATATATATTATGTATAATATATATGTGTGTGTAATGTAATATATATGTGTGTGTGTGTATAATTTAATATATATATATATATATATATATATTAAAAATCGAGCCGAGCCAACCTTGGCTCCGGCTCGGCTCGTTTTTAACGAGCTTTTTTCGAGTCGAGCCTTTTTCGAGCCGGGCTTTTTCGAGCGAGCTTCAAGCCGAGCCTCGAGTCGCGAGCTTTTTGAACAGCCCTACAGGACATCTAGACATAATAGTGTCTTCGATTTATGTTTCAATATCTATAATTAATCTATCGTAACTTTGTATATTCCTTAATCGTACTTTTAACGCACGAGTTTTTTTCTTACATATCGACAGGCTAAATGTAAGTGATACGATTATTCAATCGATTTTATTTCTTTAAAATTTTCAAGGCCTCGTTTTAGTAAGTATATTTAATAATATTACGTGTTATGACATTTACTACTCGTGGCTACGTATGAACGAGTGTGTCTATATCGACAAGACGACAACCAAACCAGCGTGATTCTCTCTGACATTCGTCAAATTGTTTATTTTGATAAAAATTTTAATTTTAATTTTAAATCTTATCTCCTGCCATATGATGAATTAATGATTTAATCCACCCTTCAATATATATGCATGCATCGGGCCGGAATAGATATTTCAAAATTTTGTGCGTGTATAAGTTAAAATAAAAAGTTTATTTAATCTTAGAACGTTAAAAAGTATTTTGAAACCTCCCAAAGCCAGCCCAAACGAACTCCGGTTGAACCCATTCCGTCGATGTTGGAGCCGTATCGTCATATCGTCGAACTATACAATATATATTAGCTTTTATGTTTAGCTAATTAGCTATAAAGTTTAGATTTTAGGGCTTAGTTTTAACTTTTAGGTTTATTTTTAGGCTTTAAGGTTTGATTTTAAAGTTTAGGTTTTTGTATTACGATTTATAGTTTGGGGTTTAACGTTTGGGGCTTAGGGTTCGACAAGACAATTTCAGTTACGAGCTAACGAGTTCGTTTGGGCTTTGTTTGGTTCGGTTCATAAGTTTTTCAAAATTCTTTTCAACCTCCTTAATCAAAGTGTACTTTTTTGTGTGTATGTGTGTTTTAGACGCATGTGGAATTCAAAGCTATTTAGTTAATAACTAATACTTTTGTTTTTTAAAAATTAAAATAAGAGAAAGTAATATGCTTAATCATGTTATTATAAATTATTATATTTTGTTTACAATAACATATTGTTTTTTAATTGTATGCATCTCTATACATACGTGTGTGTAATATATATATATATATATATATATATATATATATATATATTTATTTATTTATTTATTTATTTATTTTTGAACGGTAATTTGGATCACTGACGGGTCATAGACCCACCCGATCATATTCACACCCAATAGGAGGAAACCCACCATAGGTGAGAGAAAACCCCCTAACCCAGTATGAAACCCTTATTTTGTCCATGTCAGGACTTAAACCCGTGACCTCCCCAATATTGAAGTCACATGGTACCTCCCCTCAACCACTTGAGCTAAGGATCATTGTGTAATATATATTTGAGTTCAACTTATGTATACATGTGTAAATTTTGTATTTCAAAACGATTAAGCTTCTAAACTAAGGAGTTCCTTACATCATCATAATGCTTGAAATCCATTCTTCTTAGGAAAAGTATTGATTCTTAAATCACAGCTTTCAAATAACATAATCTACATCACAAAAATAGTGACAAAAAACACAAATAGACCATATTCATTACTAAAATCACTTGCTTCATCACAAAAACGTCAACAAAACTTAATCTTTAACAGTAGGTTTACCCGACACTTTTATGTGATAATCTCCTCTTTCATAGCGACCGAAAGAGCAGCAAGATTACCCTCATTCTCCACAACTACTCCAGGCATAACCATGGCTCGAGTCCCGACAAAACCCGCTTCTTTAACCTTAATCTTTCCAAACTTCACTTTCCCACCTTCACCTTCGTATATATGCCCAAACAGTAAAGCTTCACGTCCCACAGACCCGTATGGTTCAACGGTCACCATCTCAGGGTTCAACACCGCACCCATGCTATCCACATAAGCTCCATTGTCCCAAGCAATGTCTGAGCCCATTATATTCATCCATAACCCAAACACAACCGAACCACTAGTCATTTCCATAAAGTATTCCCCAACCAATGTCCTAATAGCCTGCCATATTGTGTCCAAGTATACACCTGGGCTCCAGATCATTACGGTTTCGCCTTCTTTCTTCTTCCCTACGAGAACCCATTTGGCTAGACCACAGACCAGCCCGGCTAGAATGCCAGAACCAAACCAGAAGCTTGGTATTAGCCAATGCAATGGGCTAACATCATGTGATTTCAAGTACAGAACCATTTTAAGAGGAGTGAAGATAACCATGCCCATTAGAAAATAAGGCATGATGATTTGAAGCAACGGTTGACCTGACATCATCCACAGGTTCTTGTACCACGGTCTAGCAAGTGTTACTTTTTGGGCACCGTTTTTCTCAATACGTGTTGCCATTGGGCAACCGCTGAGGTCAACTTTTACATCAGAATGCTCCAGAAAGGACCTCCAAGATTCAGGTAACGGTTTGTTGTTGCGTAAATGCTGACAAATGGAGTACACAACTGATCTTCCATGATCCATGGATGCACTATGGGAACATGAAGTGGCGCGGATAACATCGATTTCATGGCATTTTAAAAACGGGTTGAACTCCAAGTTACCAGATTCTTCACTGGTTAGAACCTGGTTGATCGTTATTTCACCCACCTCAACATACGGAAATTCAAGTTCATCCCATGGTTTGGTACAATCGAGTACAGACTCGCGTACAACTTCATCATTCGGTACAGGACGAGATTGAAGCTGAAGAACATACCGAACATGTTCACGAGAATTCACACGACTTTTGAAATCATCTTCAAGAAAAAGAAGCGGGCGTTTGTCATTTTCGTCTCTTGGGATTGCACCAGTTTCAGGTGGGAGTATACCCGTGGGCTCCACTTTCCCGGAATCCTCATCGATCGTTTCATCAAACGGCCTCAATTTGAACTTCACATACATTTCAGTTCCATCTTCGAATCTAAACAACCTGCAAATGTTAGAATAGTAATGCAACTCAGCATACGAATTAGCATTTCTTAGTGAGTCCCACATGGCATCACGTATATGAGGAGCATGTTTCACATGTTCCTCGCGTGCTGCAGCCCCACAAACCAGCCATGTTGCAAAGTCACCAATCGTACGCGCATGAAACGCTTTACCGGTTTTTAGTGTCAAATCAAGAATTGAACTCTTGCTATCACTCTCATTTGAAAGAATTCTTATAGCTGCACCTCGTGGATCAAGTCTTGCATCATCATCAGAGCTTAAGCAATTGCTATGGCGAATGATGACCGGATAACACTTTCCGGGAGAGAAAATCTTGTGACCCGAAAACCCAAGTATCGTTTCATATACCCGTAAAGTTCCTCTCCCAGCTGCCCCGATCCGATGAAAGTATCTTGATTTTACTTTTAAAGTTGCAGAAGCAAAGTTTGCAGCAAGATTTCCAAGTACTTTTTTGTACTTTTCATCCATTTCTTCAATCCGATCATCTAATCGATGAGTTAGATTTTTAACCATAATTGGATTTTGAGATCCAACAAAAACACCACCTGTTTGAAGGGTTGAGTTCACGGGTGCAACCGAGAGTGCACCAAGAATGACATTGGACTCGACCACAGAGCCAGGCAAGACCAGTCCTTGACTCCCAATAACCGAATTGTCTTCCACTTTCACGGGTCCACTAATATACCCGTTAGAGTTGTAAAAACCAGGCACGATCCGACTAAAATCTCCCAAATGTACCCCATCACCAATTGAAACTAATTCCGGGTTGATAATCGGGTTAATAGCTCGAATAGAGCAGTGATTCCCAATCTTTGCTCCTAAAGCACGAAGGTACACACAGAAAGCTTCTGTTCCAGAAAGAAACTTCGCAAATTTCAAATGGAGGGAAGTTGTTAAACGGTGGCAAAACCACATTACCATGTGGTTTTCCAGTTTTGCCCTTGAGAGGCTACGGTGCAAGATGGAAGTTAGAAAAGTGAGAATAATGCCATGAGTTAGGTACCCGAGTGCAATGGTGATTGAAAAGGTTAACGGAGTTGCAGGCACATCTTTAAAGATGATGATGTATGCAATGACATTAAAAGGAAGCCAGTGAACCGACGCGCATAAACAAAGAAAGCTCAAGTGGTGCAAAGAGTGAGGCTTTTGTAGTAGCCAATGGTAGAGACTGTAGCTAATGGCTGCAGACAGACAACTAAGGAAACCAACCATGTAGATGCCCAGAATATGGTAAAAGGGCTCGAGCCATCCACTCTTATTATCTTTTAATTCAATACCCTGCACTCGAGGTTCAAAAATACAAGTTAATACAGTTTATGTAACCATATAAACTAAAACACATTTTGTTTCGAACAAAAATTTGTTTTGGGCCAACCCAACCCGGCTTGTACAAAATAACTTGTTTAAAACCAAACCTGTTTACCAATACAACTGACCAGTTCATTACACTACCTCTAAGATTATAAACCAAGGGTATAGACCAATGTTTTATAACCAGCAGGGAATCGAACCCACCACCTTACTAGTCTAACGATTGGACCTGTTTTAAGAACATGATTACAAAATATAAATTATTTTATCTTTTGGTCTGGATTTACAATGTTAACAATATATGAAGCAAGAATGAATAAAATTTGAAGCCTAAAATAGTAAAGGAATTAAAAAGCGATATTCTGAAAGGGAAAAAAAAAACTCCAGTCCAGCCACTGGTCCGGTTCGCTGGTTCAACCGGCCGATCCAAAATAAAGGCAGTTCAAGAGTACTCAAAAGAATTGGTTATGTAGTCAATTCGCAGTCTATCCGGTGGGTCCGGTAATGAGAAAGGTTGAATAGACATTAGATAGTAATACAAACCTGTTCAACTTTTGGAATCTTGGGCATCTTAAATTCACATTGACCATCTTTACAAGTCTGCAAGGCCGGAACCTCAATTCCATCATTCACAACACTCCCTTTTTGAAGTACCGCATACGGGCCCACACATGCCTTTTCTCCAATTCTGATTGGCTGCAAACTAAGAACACCATTTTTAACCTCATGGCTTTGAATCAATGCTCCTTCTGAAACCACTGCACCATCTCCAATGGTGACCAAATAAGGGTCTGTGATATCAACACTATCAAGACCCACTGATGACCCGATCTTTGCACCTAGCATCTCAAACCATAACCGGGCAAAAACAGTACCTTTTAAGTGCACCGCATGAACCCGAGAGATTACCTCTAGGGCTTTGTATAATGTCCACCATTTCACAAAATCAATTGACCAAATGGATATATCAGGGGTTAAACCGTAATTAGGTTGAAGAAATGAGTTCCCAAATACAGCAACAGTTATGCAGGTGGACATAATGTAAAACATCCAAATTACAGGAGCAAAAGTTACAGATTTTATGTAACCAAAACATGGACCCAAGTAAATCAGTTTACTGTTGTTTAAGATCAGATTTGTGAAAGCAGAAACCGAAAGATAGATGGGAATCATCAGCAAGAATGAGATGTATACAAGACCAAGAAGATGGAGAACCCAAATACCAAATTTACGGGTCAAAGAAACTTTGAGTGGAATTTTAACAAAAATTGGTTTTTTATGAGAAAAATCAGATGGTAATTTTGAAATTTCTGGGAAAGATTTTCTTAAAAGATCTTCAGCAAAATCTGCAAGATCGTCAATGCACGTGGCTGTGAAAATGTCAATTGCTCCCACTGGAACCCCAAGAAAACCAGAAAGCTTTTGGGCTGCTCGAACCACACCGATTGAATCAATTCCATAATTTGCAAGACTCTCCGTAACCGAGATGCTTGCAGTTGAAATTCCAGTTTGATCAGACAAAAGTTTCTTCAAAAAATGTATAATTTCTTGTTTAGATAGACCCAAATTGGTATCGTTTGTGTTTTGGATTGCAGGTTGAGTAGCTTCAATTACTTGCAGCCTACCATCTGTAAACTGTTTCAGACATTCAAACCGCCTAATCTTGCCAGATGTCGTCTTACAAATGGTTCTTTCTTTGATTAGCACAACTGAGGCGATTGTGATGCCATGTTCTTCTGCAACAATGGTTTGAATGTTGTCTATGGTCTCTTTTAATGGAAGCTTGTTTCCTTTAATCTCTGCAATTACAACTAATCCAGTTTGATCAGGGTTTTCCGGGATTTTTATCCCTTTATCCAATAATATTTCTTCGGGAACACCTACAACAGCACAGCACCCGGGCCTTATAAACTCAGACGAGGACTCTACCGTCTTTTCAACATCTGATGCGTATATATTCCTTCCACCAACAATGATTAAATCTTTTATCCTCCCTGTAATGAACAACTTCCCATTAATAATTCGCCCCAAATCTCCACTTCGAATGTACGTTTTCCCCATATGCCCTTGAATCTTGTTTCGAAAAGTTTTCTGAGTCAGCTCTTCCAATCCCCAATACCCGGCACCCGCACTCGGGCTAGAAATCCAAACCTCCCCCTCTTTTCCACATTCTACATGCTCTTCACGCGTTTCGGGATCAACAATTCTAATATCCACGTCAGCATCATTTGGTCCCACATACCCACAACATATTCTTCCATGCCAATCTTGAAAAATTGGTTCTCCTAGCCCATATGCACAGCTTACGTAGACAGAATTCTCTGCCATACCATAACCTGGAGCCATCACTTCTTGAGAAAGCCCGAAATCCCGAGTTAACTCAATAAACTTTTTCAAAGTTTTTGATCTCACAGGTTCAGCAGCAACCATTAGGAAAACCATGGAAGAAAGATCAAGTTTCATAATCTTCTCCTTTTTGGACACTAATCTCCGTATCAACAATTCAAAAGCAAAATTTGGGCCCGCACTATGTGTGGCCTGAAACTTACTCATGGTTTGTAGCCATAATAACGGGTTTTTAATAAACGTTATTGGGGAGAATAGTATAGCAGTCCCACCACTAACTAAAGTCGTTAGAAGCCCGCCTATGAGCCCCATATCATGGTACTGAGGTAACCAGCTTACAGTAACTGTATTTGATGTACTTTTGTACACCTTACGCATTAACTTAACATTATGAATAAGCCCACTATGAGTAAGCATGACACCTTTAGCATCACCTGTTGAGCCCGATGTGAACTGAAGAAAGCATAAATCCTTTGGCAAGACCTGAGATTCTTTAACCAATATGCTTACATCATCATAGCTGATGTGGCAACCTGTTGAGTTCTTGATCCAAGAGTCTGTGTGCAGCCATGGGAGATTAGGCCAAGAACCCGAGTTTTTTCTTTTCCCCGTTAACATAATCTTGTTCTTGGCAGAATTTGCTTTCACATAAATATGGTATCCGAAAGTGGATAATATTGCTACAGCTTTGGTTCTTTTTGCAATGTTTTCAATATGAAGAAGAGGTTGCCCACCCGTTTGTGATGGGTCAGGAGGAATGACGGGTACGGGTATGACTCTAGCTCTTAGGCACCCGAAAAAGGCATCCATGAATTCAAGGCCTGGTATGTAGACCAGAAGAACTCTATCTCCGGGTTCGATAACAGGCTTTTTGTTTGTTAAGAGCTTGCGTGCAATATAAGAAGCATTGTTATCTAGCTCCTTATATGTTCTCTGGCTTGTTGTTTCTCCTTTATCATTGATCCAAGTATATAACGTCTTATTTGCAATAAGGTCATGATTTCCCCAGTGCCTTAAATAACCATCAATGGATGAAATATCTGGAAACTCAACCCCTGGTGCTTCATTTAGTTGTTTAGAAATCCAGGAACAGTTGTCTGATTTCATAGTGAACAATCTCTGTAAAATCATAGTTTATATATTAAGTAACTAGTAATTTTACCTGATGCATGTTACCGCAACATCAAAACATATAGTAATTTGATTTTATATTGTTAAATGAAAATGTATTATATTTGACCCAACTCGTTTCTTAACAAAATATACGTCGAAACATAAACCAACTGAAAACGTACATAAAATACATATGAAACGTATTATATTTGACCCAACTCGTCACCCAAAAAAGTTTGCAACAAAACTTTGATCAACACAAATTTATACTGACATAACATAAAATTAAGCACGTAAATTTAGAGATGAAAACATAACAAGTTCTGGAGTGAAACTTAAAATTTTTGACATTGAGTGTAAAAAATAAACTCTAAACTCTAAAATCCTGAAGGGGGTCAAAGCGACGTTTTATATAAAGTTTAAGAAGTTTATGCATCACATATACACTTTGGGCAACTTATTTTTAACTCGTCTGATCTGCTAAAGGGTGTTTAGGATTGGTTATTAACATTGATTATATGCTAGCAACTTTCTGAAATAACCAACTTTACGTTGCTTATTCAAAACTCATTTCATCCACAGAACAATCAAATAACCAGTCCGGATAAACAATCTCAAACAGCCTTTGTTGAATCAAAGACCAAAAAGCGGTTTCAACAAGTGATCCCAAGCACCTCTTAGTAAAAAATCTAAACAATCCACCCACAAGCAGGTCAAAATTGAAACTTCTAGTAAGCATATAGATTTTTGTACCTTAACGTATGGAAAACTCAATTCTAGATCATTACTTGCAAAGTGCTTCAAAACCAAACCAAAAGCATAGGATGAATTCCTTTCTGTTAGCTCAAATGCCATCAGTCCTCCAACATAGAAAGTATTCAACTGACCTTGGAGTTGGTTTTCCAACTTATCATAAAACCCATCCTTCATTTCTGCAATTGACTTAAAATTATTACCACCTAATTTTTATAAAATGGAGCATAAAAATAGTATCTAATCCTTTTAAACTACCTTGACTATTGACATGTGGGAAGTACTTAAATCGTCTTTGTAAAATTACTTTTTTAACCTCTCCCCCATACGCATAATTGCATCAACCACAAACTTAATGACTTGTTCACCCACAATATCAACTGAATTGCCATATGACCAGAACAAGAACATATTTGTGTCAGAGTAAAATCTTTGCATTGCTACCGGATTCCCAATCGTGCTTGGATCATCCATGAACTCAGTAAAGTAATAAAACCCAGCTGGGATATGATCCAATTTGTCTATCTTTAACACAGTAGTATAGTAATCAATAGTCTCAACTTTACCAAATACTTCCTTCTCAAGATCACTTAGATCCATAGCCTCATTTACAAATTCTTCTGCAACAAACAGCAGATGTGATAACAAAATGAAGACTACCAAATTAGAAATTTAACAATGTTATATAGTGGTAAGTAGAAATTAAGGCCTTTTTGTATCATACCGCTATAAACTAACAAAGAACAAACTTTCAAATGCTTTGTAATTAACAAACAAAAACAAACCTGTGGTTTCCAAAGGCGATCTGTATGTCTTTCCACCGTACACGGGAAATGAGCCCGAGATTATGAGTTTATCAAACTCCATAACCTGAATTCCACTTTCGTCACCAATTTTAACTTCCAAACTAACATGATGAACATTACGTTTGACTGTCAATACTCGAGCATTACAATAAACCTGCACCGGGATTCGTTTGCAAATTTCATCCCAAACCCTAGCATACCCACCTCTAAATCGCCTAATCTTTCCCGCCATCGAAGTCCTCGTGAATTCATGAATATACGCATAAGGCATATCCTGCACAAATCCATAACCGGAAGCCGTGAATCCATACGCAACAGATTTAGGAACCGATTTAAGCCCGTTGGATTCGAGAAACGACAGCGTTGGGTCGGAAGCGACGTTGCTGATCGCGTGAACGCCGATTCGACCAGTGGCATTGGCCTCGTCTTGAAGTTTTAGGGTTAGGGATATGACGGAGACGTAATCGTCCACGAGTTTAGTGTCGTCGAATGTGCCTGTGGATGTGCTGATGGTGGCGAATTTGTGGTTGGTTAAGTCTTCTGTTTCAGCTCCAACTTGGTTCGCGAGGTGGAAGATGGTCGGAGCACTGTTTCCGGCGAGTACTTGACCGCCCAAATCGTAGATTCTTCCTGGTAAAAAATTTAAGTCATTGTATATTTTGTTCTTTTTTGACAAGCAGGAAAGTATATGTATGATGTTAAACACCACTCTAAACGAACCAAACGAACATGAACGAGTCATTGTTCTTGTTCGTGTTCGTTCAACATTTATGTTATTCACGAACGGTTCATGAACACTTACCAAATGAAAAATCTTGTTTGTGTTCGTTCATTAATGTTTTGAACTTGTTTGCGAACATAAACGAACAAATATTATTTTAAAAATAAAAAATAGCATTTTCAATCTCAAATATTAGACATAATCATCTTAAAGTTAAACATTTAATATAAAAATAGAACATAAATTAAAAATAATAATAGTAATTAAAATTGATTTAAACTAATATTTCAAAGATTTGAGTTTCAGATTATTATGTTTTTAACAGTATACAAATTTCAAATAACTAGATTTTAATATATAAACAAATTTTAGAAATAAACATAATAAATGAAAATAAACGGACATTAACGAACGTTCACGAACACAAATATTCATGTTCGTTCGTGTTCGTTATTTATTAAACGAACGAACGTAAACGAACTTCTCGCCGAACGGATCACGAACTGCTGGCTAAACATTTGGTTCGTTTCAGCACTAATGCTAGAGAAGTAAGAATTTAGATGTGGAGATGTGTTAATTCAGATGATCATATATTCCTATGCTTTCTAAAACTCACATATAAAATATATTTTTCAAAATGAATTAACGTTGTGTTTTCGAGTTTAGTTAAGGAGAGAAAAAAGAAAGGAAATATGTAAAATGTTTGTGTTCCTGAGTTTCATTTAACGAAGGAAAATAAAACATGTTTTATTTCCGAGTTTCAATTAAAAAAGGAAATGGAGGGAAGTGGATGAAAAACGAATCAAAATTCTCTAGTTTCCTTTTCCTTTCTATATGGAAGAAAATTGAAAGAAAGTTTTTCATTTTTTTAATTTTCTTTTCTTTTTTGTTTTCTTCTTAAATGAACTCGGGAATATATTGTAAAACCACATTTATATTTGATTTTACAACATTTATATATTTGAACAAGTAACACATTTTTTAAATATGTGTTAATACAATATAAATTAGCTGCATATTGGAAATCAAATTGTAAATTCACTTGGATTAAGCTTTAATCCATATGTGACTCAGGCATATTTTTTAAAAAAATTTTGTGTTGTATATGAGTTGTCATATATTCAATCATCTCTATCAGGTTGAAAGCTGCTAGCAATCAAGAAATGCATTGATGATGCATATTGAATCTCACGACCAGAGGTGCTAAAACCGATTAACTGGTCCAAAACCGGTTTTGAAGTAACCGAACCGGTTAACAGGTCAAAGGCTATAAACGATTCAATTTTTCAAGCTCTAAAACCAAAACCGGTATAATAACCGAAACCGGTTAACCACAAAATAACCGTTTTTTTTACTAAGTTGAACCAGTTAACCGGTTTGAAAAACCTGTTATTGACGGTTTGGTCTCTTGAAACCTCAAACCGGACCTAAACCACCGTTTTTTTCAAAAACCTAAAACCAATTCCAATAACCGGTTTAAAAATCGGTTTCGAACTAGTACTGGTTTGATTAACATGTTTTTTTGTGCATCTCTACTCACAACTACTTGGCTAAACTTTTTCGTAATATCACTAGCTACATAGGACCAAATATCTGTTGGCAACTTCAAGTAAGTGTTTTTTCAATTTGTATTTTGTGATAGTTTTTTAAAGTAAAAGAGTCTTAACAATGAAAAGAATACGTAACTTGTAAACTGTTATTTTTATAAAAAAAAACACAACACACTCATAGGAGTTCTCTATCGTAGCGTGGGAAGGAAAACACCTTAGCTAGTTTATATTATGCATATGTTTAGAAAGAGGGTTAGATCACTAGTTAAGTATTAAAGTTGATCTAGAGTAAGAAAAATACAAGATGAATAACTTTTCAATGTATTTTTGTAACATTAAATGGAGCGAATATATAGTCAAAGTGTCACACGATGTACCTTCAATATCTACAGATTCACACATGCCTCCTACGGAGTGATGTTTCTCTAGAACAGTGACATTAGAGTAACCGAGTTTGCATAGTGCATAAGCGGCTGATAACCCGCTTGGACCGCCCCCAATAATTCCGATCCTTGTTTCTGGTTGAAAACAAGGATGCATCTTTGAGAACATATCTTCTATCGCTTCTCCTGTTTCCATGTCCTCGTTCCTTTAAAAAAGCTACACGGTTAAGTTACAGACATATTATCTGACACGCTTTCATTTTTAAAAGGTAACATGTTAAGAAATAAAGATACAATAAGAAACTATTAAAAACGCAAGAAAGAAAATGATAATACCTTAAAAAAGCAAGAGAATTACGGAAAAAACCAGTAAAATATTTATCTACAAAACCAGCAGTAGCTTTTTTAGTATCTTGATTTTGTAAATGTGCATTAAAGGTTATATATATAGCCGAAGTTAGGGAAGCTCTCGATTTAATTTAGGCATTTTTAGTAATAAAATATTTAATTAAAAAAGAAAATGGTTCGAGAAGGAGAAATGGTCATTCCATTTTAACTAGATTACATGTCTTGAACCAATTAATTGACGAGTTATTTAACAATAATTTGATTAATCATAAATCTCTGGAATATTCAACTTTTGACCTTTGACTTATGTGTTCAGTCGATACATGGACTGACTTTTGAGTTTTGATATATGAACTTTGTGTTAATATTACACGCCATGTAGAATTGGTCTTCAACTGTAACACTGACTCGTATTGATAAGCAAAAATTTGAGTTTGATGTTGGTATGTAACATATAGATACGTGAAAAAGTAGTAGTAACATGCTCAGGTGATGTAATTTGTTGAATCTTTTTTCACGGCTTGATACATAATTTGATAATCCAGTGATTTTTTCTGTGTTTCAGAATACGGTTAACCAATATGTTAACTAATCGATTACGATAAATTGGATCGGACTTTGAATTTTTTCTTCTGCAGTACCTCGACGTGACATCAACGTGAAATGGGTGCAAGAATAAGTTTTCTTTTTACAAGGGCTAAAATCACTAATTTTGGTTTTTTATTACCCCATATTGTAGGGTTGATCTCGAAAGATATGAAAGATCTCCCTCCAAACCGTACATCAGTTATCTTCTCCGTACTTGGTTACCCAGCATTTGTCGTGGGCACGATAACTGGTACACCATAGGTGTGACCTTCCCGGTCCTCTCGTACTAGGGAAAGGTCATCTCAATGCTCTAACGCCCACACCGGATATGGACCGAACTGTCTCACAACATTATGAACCCAGCAACATTTAGGCTAAAATTTTCAATTTTAAAGCTAATATATATAAAAGAACTAAACATGCCAAAATGGTCATTCAGTAAGGGTTTTTGGGTAGCTTTTTAATGACCACATCTTAATGATTCATAGTCTTTTAATGATTAATGTGTAACCTTAACTGTAAATGATTAAAAGATTACATCTTAATATTACTTTTCAATCATTCAGACTTAAATTTACATCTTAACTAATAACAAACTATAATTCATTATAAGGTAGCCTTTTAATGTCTATTAAGATATTAACAAACAACTCATAAGTCATTTGTCTCAAGAGGGTTTTTATTTTATAACCATTGTATTATATTTATATTATATAAAAGCATCAATATCAAACAAAATAAAATATTTATATATATATCATTTAGTTTAATTTTAAAAGGTTATACATCATAAGTTATCTATAAGTAAAACTTTTATCTATTTGATGAAATAATTTGTGTTCCTACAATATTTATTATAATATCCTATATTTAAGAAGCATAGTTTTGTATGTAAAACTGTTATTCTACAAAATATATAACGTATAAAAAAAACTAATCCTATATCACTTATATGACAGGTCATAGGGTGTCTGCCCGTGTTGTATTTTATGTCAACATAACTTTTATAATAAATTTTAATCTGACGGTCGTTTGTTATATATATATATATATATATATATATATATATATATATACACACGTAATGAAATTTGACTCTAATATAATAACGAGTACGTATATATATGTGTGTGTATATATATGTGTATATATATGATTTTAAAATTTTAGATTTGAGGTACTTAGCTTTCAATACATACGATTTGACGTATTAAATGATTTAAATTAGTGCTTTATGATTTGCCATTCAACCTTTTAGTAAAGACTTCTCTTCTTCTAACATCCAACTCCAAAATTTCACATCTTATATGTCTAGTATAGGTTATACGAGACGTATGTATAATCATTAATTTTCAGAATTTTTTAACGATAATGATTGGTCGCGTATAACCCTATACGCCTCATGTAACTCCTATACGATGTGTATACGAGATCAATCATTTTCGAATTAGTGTGTGTTAGAGGGGTTATATGTCTCATATAAACATATATGAGATAAATAGCGTCAGTTGGGGTGTTAAATAAAAAGGGGGGATGTGAAAATAGCCACTCCCTTATATGTGTTGTATAGACCCGTAAGACATGTATAGGGGTTCAATCATTATTTGTCAGAATTTATCAGTATTAATGATTGGTCATGTACTGATCATATAGGCCTATACACCTCATATAAGTCGTATACAAGACATATATGAAGCCATGCATTGTTGAATCAGTAGGTATCAAAGGGACTATACGTCTCGTATAAGCCTATACGACTATATGAGTCATATAGTATGAGTGAGATGTTAAATAAAAGAAAAAAAATAATGTGAGAATAACTACTCCTTAATTATTATTGTTTTTTGTCTTGTTATATTTATTAGTTATTATTGTTGCCGTGTGATTATGATCAATCGGTTGTGACATTGGAATGTTTTAAAAATAAAAATTATAATAGCAATTTGCAATTAAAGATGTACAAGTATCAATCATCCAACACTAATTATAGAGTTGTATAACATGTTAATTAACAAACATGCCACATTGCCACCTATTATTTCGAAAAGTATATACATCTCATGTAACGTCATACGAGATACATAAGACTCATGTATGTGTATATACAAAACACATACATGAGTTGCATACTTCAACTATATTAATAATGATAATTATTGTAGTTTTAATTATATATCCAATTAGAATACAAATACAACTTAGGTTGTCTAACAAAATTACTACTTTATGAGTAACTTGCTTCTTTTAGCACTTTTTTTTTACTAAATACAATTATATTAAACTTGCTTCAAAACATGACCTTGCGTAGTGGTATAAGTTTTTTTACGAATACCAAGATTAGTTTGGTCAATTGATAAAAAGATAGTGTTTCTTGGGCCATGTGTTATGAGGCGTAAGGAGGGCTTGACCACCCTTCATCACGCCCTCATCACCTACATCCACCACTACACATAGGAGCGTGACCACCCTGTGGTGGCAAATTCATGAGGGCCTTCACAGTGTGAAGTAGAAGAAATGGGAAAAAGAAGGGATGATGGGGGCTTGATGAGGAGGTAAAGATAACAAATGTTGTGATGATGTGTAGTGATAAGGGGGTGATGGTGTTGATTGATTATGTGGCGCCTACGTGGAGTGATGTGAGCTTGATGATAACACATGGCCTTAGTGTTGTTAACTTATTCATGAGTTTGATTATCGGTTTGTTTGGTTTATTTAGGTTTGAATTTTTTATACGTAATCAAAAACTAAACCAAACTGAATTCGGAAGATATTTAACCGAACCAAAATGAACTGAGTTAAATTTGGTTTTATTTCAGTTAAAAACTAAACAAACTTTATTTAACCGAACAAACCGATCATAAATTAAATAAACCGGTTAAAAACCGAATCCAACCTAACTGAATAAATCAAATTCAAAAATATTATTAATAAAAATAATAAATTTATATAAAAAATTGGTTTATAGGTTAACAGAATAAATCAAATTTAAAAAATATATGAAACCGAAAACCGAATTTGATTTAATTTGTTGGGATAATTTCATAACCCCTTATGAAACATTTAAATTACATATATCTCCAATGTTAAAGTAAAATTACAAATATTCGTATGTTCCAAAATTGCTCCTTAGTAAGGAGAAATATGTAAATTAATTTAGTTAATTCATTAAGGGTAAATAGGAAATACATAATTTTTTTTAATAAAATGGATAAATATGTAATATATTTGGTTTAGAAAGAGAAAAGAGTAAACTGTCATTTTAGTCCCTATGATTTGTCAACTTTTGTCATTTTAGTCCAAGTAGTTTAAATTTTGTTATTTTGGTCATTATGGTTTCATTTTATTGTCATTTTGGTCATTATGGTTTCCATTTTATTGACATTTTAATCCAATTAAATTTAACCTTTTAGATGAAAATGACAAAAATTACCAAACCACTAGGACGAAAATGACAATAAAATGAAACCATAATGACCAAAATAACAAAATTTAAACTTTTTTGACTAAAATGACAAAAGTTGACAAACCATAAGGACTAAAATGATAGTTTACTCAAGGGAAAATATATAATTTAGTTTTATGATTGGGTAAATATGTATTAAAATGTTTTAGAAAGGGGATATACGTAATTGACCCTAATTTGTTTTAGTTTTTAGGTTATTTAATGTTCCGAGTGTTGCTTCTTAACAGGTTATGGTATAGATTCGACTTTTTGCAAAAAGGAACTTGAATTTGCCGTAATTTAAATTATTAAAAATAATTGAACTTGATTCATCCCTTGTAACATACATACATGATTCAATTTTTAGATTTATTTTTTACTTTTCATTGTTGTCCTTTTATTATTTCTTTTTTACCATTTTTATAATGCTAATCTTATGGGTTAATAATTTTTTATACATTTAATATGTTAATTAACGACAATCCTTTTTTTATTCTACATTGTATATTTATTATAAGTAAACTTTTTATGTGATGTTCCTTCCCCAGGGTGTAGCGTGGATACACTTGTTATTTTAATAATAACTAGGTTAAAAATTCGATGTATTACATATTAACATCTTTCCTTTAAAAGCTTATTTATTTCTTCAAATTGTAGGCTTTTTAACTTTTAGACAATTAAAATATCAAATTTAAAATACATCTTAGATGAATTTATTAAATAAATGAACACTTGCTACTTTAAAAAATAGTTTTCTATGTATTAGACCCATTTTCTATTTAAAAGTTTGTGTACTATGTTTATAAAATTATTATGCAATAAAAGTTGACTAATTTCTTACTAGAAACTGGCCAGGTTCTGTTTGTTTGTTTAAATTTATCAAATTTGATAATAAAACTTGTTTTTTATACTTAGAAGAAAATATTTGCAATTTTGTAGTAAGCAAGTGATATTTGGTTATGGGGCAATTAAAAAAAATTAATATTCATGAATAAAAATGAAATGAACATACCAGTCTTAAATAAAGAGATTATTCAGGAGAAACGAGTCGAACGTTTAGAGATGAAATGCACAATGAATCTCATGAATTCATCGAATTTATAGAAAAAAAGAATAAACACGTGACAGAATAAGTGTGTGTCTATATATATATATATATATATGAGAAGGTTCTCCTAAAAAAGTCTTTTTTGTCTAAGAATAATTTTTAAAAATTTGAAACCAACCCAAAAAAACTCCGATTGAATTAATTTTTATATCATTGGAACCGGCTTGTAATTCCCTAAAATCTAAACTTTAAATCATAAACAATAGACCCTAATAATAAAACCAAAATTATAAAAACAAACCCTGAACCTAAATATAAAACCTAAAAGCTAAAAAAACATGCCTAAAAATCCAAACTCTAAAACTAGTTGTTAATGCTAAAACCAAAAAGCAAACATTGTAGGGTTTGATAAGACGGTTTCAATGCCATCAAAATGAATTAAATCGAAGTTCGTTTGGGTCGGTATTAAAGATTTTAAAAATCCTTTTTAGCATTCTTAGGCAAAATATATTTTTTATTTGAGCATTGCCCTATATATGTATATATATATACAGGGGCGTTCAAAAAAATCGAAATCCGAAATTCGAATCTTATCCGAAACCCGAAAAGACCGATCCGAATTCTTATTTGGGTTTTTTAGATCGGATATCCATTTTTCTAGATCGGATCAGATATCAGATATTCAAATCCTTGTTTATTCGGATCAGATATCCGAATTCAAACTGAATAACCCGAAAAAACTTTGTTCGGGTTGTTCGGCTATATTCGGATCAGATAAACATATATATTTCTGGGCCGGGTTTCGGATAGGGTCCCTGAATTTTCTAATCTGAATAACCAGATCCGAATAAACCAAACAAATAATTATCCGACCCGATTAACAACCTTACACACATATATGCAGACAGAGACCTAGCTAGCTTGCCAGCTATATCCACCATCCATGCATGCATGTGCACATTTGTGCATGAGGTGTACCTTATGCTTTCATTTTAAGGCTATGTGTTATCATGTGTGAGTAGGGCATGAGAGGGGCCAGTCACGCCCCGATAGCGCCCTCCCCCCCAAACAGGGGCTTAAAGGGGGCGTGAGGGCTCACTCGTGACAGCCCTCACGGCGTGAAAGTGGAAGAAGAAGGGGAAAATGGAAAAAAGGGTGATGGGGGCGTGATGAGGAGTGATGATAACACATGTGGTGATCACGTGGAGTGATGATGGGGTGATGGTGTTGGTTGATTAGATGACGCCTAAGTAGAGTGATAGTGGCTTGATGATAACACATAGCCTAATACCTTTGAAAGGATTTGATGAATTTAAGACTTGCATCTGATAATTGATCATATTCAGTGAGATTTGAGTATAGAAATTAAAAAAGATGCAGAATATGTGGTGTATATGCTGCAGGCCCAACAAAAATTAATGGTTTCCTAAAAAATTCACACATAGTGAGACACCAAGAAAGACACACAGCAACACACCCATTAGGGCTTTATTTCTTGATGTTGATCTTGATTCAGTCTTTCTAATTAATTTAACAATTGGTTTTAGTACATATTAAAGCTAGAGATCGATTCTTTATTTTGTTTATCAAAACTTTTTTTGAACGGTTTGGTACAACGACACCTAAGACATAATTCATACCGTCGTCATCTCGGATTTGACGCTTTGGGCATACACCTGAGCCCACCCAAGGAGGAACCCTACAATTGGGTAAACCCCCTAACATTGCCTCAGCAATTATGCTTCGACTCGGATTCGAACCCAATACCTCTTTAGAGAAGTTAATAGACTAATATTAGGATACAAGTCCTTTGGTTTGATTTTTTATTTCGTTTATCGAAAACATTTAACTTGTGAATAGTATAATATATTATCATATTATTTATTATATTAAATGAGGTGGGGGGAATAGTAACAGTGGGCCCCACGGTTTTTTTTTTTCTCTTACACATACTCCCACATATTATATATATACACTCACTCCCACATATTATATTATATATACTGGTATATTATTAAAAGAGATAAGAGGAATAGTAAAATGGGTCACCTAAACTTTATCTGTACCATTGATTTGGAATTTTGAAAATAAAAATGTGGTGCGCATTGAATATGAATAAAAAAATTGGTTTTGAATAAACAAATCAGCTTTAATGTGGGTTAATGTGAACCACGTATTTATTTTCAAGATTCCAAATCGACGACCCAAATAGGGTTTAGGGGTTTTTTCTCTATGATTAGTGAAAAAATGTGGTCATTTCTACGGTTTTGGTGGTGTTCGAAAAAAGTAGTTGTTATTTGTTTGTTTTCATAGAAAATCGATGTGTGCTTAAGGATTTGGGGTTTTTTTAATTCAACCAATTGGTTGCAGATGAGAAGGATATTGCCAGTTTTTTTTAATTAAATGAGGTGGGGGGGATAGTAACAGTGGGCCCCACGGTTTTTTTATTCTCTTACACATACTCCCACATATTATATATATACACCCACTCCCACATATTATATTATATATACTGGTATATTATTAGAGATAAGAGGAATAGTAAAATGGGTCACCTAAACTTTATCTGTACCATTGATTTGGAATTTTGAAAATAAAAATGTGGTGCGCATTGAATATGAATAAAAAAATTGGTTTTGAATAAACAAATCAGCTTTAATGTGGGTTAATGTGAACCACGTATTTATTTTCAAGATTCCAAATCGACGACCCAAATAGGGTTTAGGGGTTTTTCTCTATGATTAGTGAAAAAATGTGGTCATTTCTACGGTTTGGTGGTGTTCGAAAAAAGTAGTTGTTATTTGTTTGTTTTCATAGAAAATCGATGTGTGCTTAAGGATTTGGGGTTTTTTTAATTCAACCAATTGGTTGCAGATGAGAAGGATATTGCCAGTTTTTTTTAATTATTTTCGTAACATATTTGTATGGATTTTGTATGATTTTATGTTTTTATAAGAAATTTGTATAGAGTTTGTGATAATAGATTTGATTTTGCTATGTAACTTATGTTTCTGCAAATGACATATAATACCCGTTGTCAGGAGTGTACTGTGATGACCCGCCGCAACGCGCGGCGGGTATAAACCTAGTTCATATATACATTTGTCAATGAAAGGAACAGTGAAATTATTTGAATAATAGTTATTCTTAGTTAAATAGGTATATTTTTTTAGGGCTCTTTTATTTGGACACCCCACTTTTTTATTTTAACACCTATGCGGTTCAAGACGGGCCGTACTGGTCAGTACGGCCCGTATTGAATACGGACAAACATTCCAGGGAATTCCTTGGAATCAGTGAAACATTCTGTTGGACGGGCCCCGTACTAGCCAGTACGAGCCGTCTTGCTGTCTAATCATTGTCCTATGTTGCATGAAATGTCTGTACGATGAATGAGACGGGCCGTCCTGGCCAGTACGGCCCGTCTTGCTCCCAATCATTGGCACAGGTTGTCAGAGGGAATGTTTGACCAAGTACTGAGACGGGCCATACTGGACAGTACTGGCCGTCTCAGGGGTGTATTTTTAAAAAAAGTGGGTGTAAGAATAACACCACCCTTTTTTTAATAGAAATCACAAATGTTTGTTTTGTCCTACCGGTAACCTTGCTATTTACAAACACAGGGTTGGGAGTTCGAAACTCACCCTGGACAAGTTTTTTTTTTCGGTTGCGTCCACGAACAACTTTCATTTGTTTCTTATAGAAAGTTGAATTATTTATAAATTTTCATTTTTAACCCTAAACTCTAAAATCTTATTTTTAAATTTCCCACATATTTTACTTATATATTTTTAATGTTCACATTTTTGTAACACGTCATTACATTATCTAATAATAGACATGATTATATTAATTTGATCATAATTACCTTACAAACGTTTATATAAATTTTGAACATAAACGGTTAAAAAATTTTGCTCGTTATTAACAAGTTTATAACACGATCTACGGTACAATTCTCATTGTTGGCAAATTTTATTTTTTTGGTTTCTTTGTTTTTCTATGTTGTTTTAATAAATAATAATAATTTAAATACTATTAAAATTAGAAAATTATTACTTAAATAATAATAATAATAATAATTAAATTATAATATTAGTTTATTGTTTTAGGATAATTAACTACCGTTACGAACGGTTTTCTGATTATGTTTTAGTGTTCATGGTATCATTACCACTATCGTGATAGAGTATTCATATCAACAAAACAAATTGTTCAAGTTTTTTTAATTGGGTGGTATTATGTGATGTGAGCTTCATGTCATTTTTAATTTTTTATTGCTATTATATTATTGTAAATGAACAATAATATTATTTAAATTAAAATTATTATTAATTCTTTTTCATTTTATTTGTTTGTCACATGTTTGTGTTTATTGATACTAAATTTTATGACCATGCACGATCATTTTTTGTTTTGCCATGACAAACATTCCATTTTTTTAGAGCTCTGTGTCGTAGTGACAACCATTGTAGTGTGCTTTTATATCCGTATTTTAAAATACATAATTATATATATGTTATGATATTCACAGTCGTAGTTTTGAAACAAAATGGAACACAAATATAATTATAAGGGGCACAATTATGGTTACAAGGGCCACAAACTATATTATAAAATGACATAATTGGAAATAAATGATAAAAACTGTGTTTTTTCATAGATTTTATACGAATATTAACTTGTGATGTAACTTTGTAATTGATTATTTAAGCAAATGTTTTTCTAACTACTTTTGATAGGTTTGTTTTGTGGTTTCAACTAACCCGAATTGCTTTACCCTAACTGATAGATTTGTTTTATGGGTTCAACTTGAACTGTTTTTTACCTGCACTGATAGGTTTATTTTGTGGGTTAACTGGTCTGTTTTTTACCCAGACCTTTTTTTAGTAACCCATTATTTGCCCCCATAAAAAAAATCTGAATTCGCCACTGCTGATATTTGTAGTTTTAGTTAAACAGTCATAATCCTTATGTCTAATTTGCGACGAATATAAGCGGTCTCAAATTTTGTACTCGTTTTGCGACTGGATTAGTAGCCTCGCTAATAGGGGTGTTCATTGGGTCGGATAACGAGTTATTCGTGTTTTTCGAATCGGGTTATTCGGATCTCAAAATATAGTATCCGACTCGAACAACCCGAAAAACAGTGATTTTTACATCCGAATAACCCGAACAACTCAAATAAACCGGTTTTACTCGGGTTATTCGGATATCCGACCCAAAAAAATAGTTTTTACACGCCTGAAACCCGACCCGAATCTAAAATCATATTATCCGACCCGAACTAGATTTCGGATGAGGTTTTTTCGGGTTTCAGATAAAATTCATATTTTTTCTTTTTCGAATTTTGGATATTTTGAACACTCCTACTCGCTATATACTCGTTTTTCTTTTTTTTTCTCATTAATAATTATAACAACGTATTTGTATTAACAATATACTTTATGAGTTTTAGATATTTAATACAAATTTAAATAATAATATAAACTTAGTATTAAAATATTATATTTTGAATTTATGGTTTGTTTTTTATATATTAATTGTAACGACCCATTTTTATGAAATATTATAAAAACGAACATGATTGGTGTATAATTATGTTTTTTTTATTTGATGGGTGTTTTATAAGATTTAGATATCTTGAAAATATTTGGTTGTGTTTACTAACTTAATTTAGTTAGTTATAACTAGTTAGATTTAACTAGTAAAAGAGGGACCAAAGTTGCCAATAGCTGAAAGTTGTAAAATGGAGGGTTAAAGATGTTGACTTGGTCAAAATTACACATTCTTTATGTGTGTGTGGCTGGAAACGTGAAAGAGATGGGAGGGAGACAAGGAGAAACCTCAAAATTATGGAAATCCATCAAATTGGTGCATGATTCATGGATTGATCTTGAATGCAACTCAAGATTTGAGCTCTCCTTGCATTCTACTACACATAGGTAAGAAATTTTGGTGGGTTTTGATGGGATTTTCGTGGGTTTCATATGGGGGTGTGGGTTTGATGGGTGAAATCAAAATTTGAAAGTTTAGATGGTGTCATATGTTTCTAATCATCATGAATATCATCTAGGAACAACATTTTGATCATTTCATTGAGTTTGGTGTGAATGAGTAAAATGGAGTTTTGCATGTTCATGAGGAAGATGAACTAGGAGTTGTTAAAAATGGGTGTTTAATGATAGCTTAGATGATAACTCTATGGTTTCTATCATTTGAAATTGTTTGACCTTGGCGATTTTTGAAATTGATGATTAGAAACATAAATGGGGGAATTGATGGAGTTTAGAAGTAATTGAAATGTGTAGGTGAAATTCCTGCACATATGTTGTTTGATGAAATGTCAACAACTTAGATTTTTATCTAAGAATGGGTTTAAATGAAGGGGTGAGGTTAACTAGTTGTTATGATCATAAAATATGAAAATTTTGTGATTTGGGGATTGTTTGACCATAACCTAACCGTAAGTGGTGATAATGGGTCAAATGGGTGTAATTTGACTAGTTATAGTCAACTCTTTTATTAAAACCTATTAGTGGTGATAATAGGAAGCAATAGTGGAGGTAGTGGAACTAAACGATTCGGAAAGAAGATTGTGGTGGCGGATGACTTGTCGGGGCAAGGTAAGTCACCCACCTATTATACTTAATGTTGTTAAATGGTGTTATGTACATATATGTATGTATGTATGTGTATGTATATGCATGTGGAATATACATGGAATATGTAAATTGGGTGAATTGGTGTTTGTATGATTGGGGTTTGACAATAATATGCAATATGTGTTACATTTGCTTAGTTATTGTAAAATTTGTATGTTTACAAGTGGTGTGTAGAAGTATGAATGATTCACAAGAGGTGTGAACTTCATATTCGAAATTTGACTGAAATTAGTCAAATGATACATAGGAGCTATGAAGGTGTAACTAATTGGTGTTAAGTTACTTGGTGTTGACAATAACATGCAATAGGTGTTTAAATTGCTTAGTTATTGTGATTTTCTTATGTTTATAAGGGGTGTGGTGAGATAAGAATGATTCACAAGGTGTGTGAACTTCTTATTTGAAGTTTGACTAAAAAGTAGTCAAACAATTCACATGAGGTGTAAATGTGAAATGGGTTGAATCACAAGTGGTGTGATCTTCCCTTGGTGAATCTATGGAGTTTAGGTAAATCACAAGTGGTGTGATTACCTACTTTGAGTATCCTAGATGAAAAAGGAAGTCTCAAAGGAGTGGTGAATATTTGACTTTTATTTGGTGATTATTTTTATGTTCTAACACTTTAATTTTGTTTTGAGGTGCTTATAGATATGAATTTCATGTGTTGAAATGGTTGTTTTATGGTGACAAATGAGAATCCTTGGGTGGAAAGGAAGTTCCATTAGGTTTGGGTGAAATATGGTTGTTAAAGGGTTTAGGTATAAACGACCCGTTTAACTACTCGTTTAGTGTTAAACTTTATAATATCACCAAATTATGTTTGAAACTTGGTAGTTATGTTTCAAGGGTGTTATTGGATGTATTTGGGGGTAACGGAAGTGTTATAACGATCCGGGGTAGCCGCAAGGGTGCAAAACGTAAAAAAAATGCATTTACTGAATCTGCAGAGGGTGTAGGCTACGGCCCAGGGTGTAGCCTACGGCTGAAGGGTTCTGTTAAGGAGGCCGTAGCCTACGGCTGGGGGTGTCCAGAATTGCCTATTTTGGTCGTTTTATTGCGTTTTGGGATCCGATAACCTTCCGTTATGAACCAAAAAGTATACATAGGTGTTCTTACTTAGTTCTAACGAACTAATGGTGATTTAAATGTGGTGTTTTGTAGGTGAGCGTAAAGGGTGATGGTGGTTGTGATCGGGTTGCTTGTAATGGCTCGGAGTGAAAGGTGTTTTGGGGTTTTATTTTGTTGCTTAAAAACAAAGGTTTTGTGAATCATTTTGGTGTAAATGGGTTTGTTAAATGTTTAACTAACGTTAACTCTTTTGGAACTTGAATGTAATTTGGTTATAAAAGTGTTAATATGCACATGTTTATTTTGAAAAGTCTGGGACCTAACTCTGAAGGTGTTTGAAAACACGTGTCATACATGTGGGGATTTTGGGCCTTACAATAATCTAGCGGGTTTCCCGCGCGTTGCGGCGGGTATTTCGTCATGATTTCGAAATCAGACCACAAACATAATCCCGTGTATCAAGACGCAAATATAAAAACATGTGACGATGACTGTCAATTTGTCATAAGTAGTAAATTAAGCGTTATTCATAAGAAATATAAACTCAAACATAAGCGCACAATGTTAAAAGTCATAAAACAAATTTATAAGTATTATTCAATTATTATTATTATTATATATGCTATTTACGGACAATGACCACATTTGTCTTTCGTATATATAGTAATATAATGTTTGTGAAGTATTTACGAAGAAAATGATATAAACGATAAAAATACACAATAATGTGTGCATGCTTTATAAGATTATGAAAAACACACATTCAAAATTTATATAAACATTCGTGAAGTAATTGTGATTAAATTAGTATAATCATGACTATTATTCGATAACGTAATGACATGTTAAAAGCATGTGAATGTTAAAAATATGTGAGTAAGAAGAGAGAGATTTAAAAGTAAGCCTCCAAGATTATTTAATTATAAGCATTATTTAATTATTATTATTATTATTATTGTTTTAAAGTTATTATTAAATCTAAATAGTATTATTAACTATTAATAATATTTAGTTATTATTTAATTACAATTATCAATATTTATATATTTTTGCTATTTACAAATAGTAATTACGTCTGTGTTTTGTATATATAATAATATAATGTTTGTGAAGTAATTACGACCCAAATGATATAAATGATACAAATGTATGTTAACGTACGAACGCGTTATAAGCTTGTGAATGACGCGCAAAATTTCTTTAACCGTTTGAGTTCAAATTTTATATAAATATTCATGAGGTAATTGCGATCAAACCAATATAATCACGTCTATTATTCGACAACGTAATCACGTGTTAAAGGTATAAGAACATTAAAAATATATGAGTAAAAGAGAAGGGAGATTTAAAAATAAGATTATAAAGTTCAGGGTTTAAAACGAAACTTTGAAAATTAA
This sequence comes from Mikania micrantha, assembly GCA_009363875.1. NCBI lineage: Eukaryota > Viridiplantae > Streptophyta > Magnoliopsida > Asterales > Asteraceae > Mikania > Mikania micrantha. Next base: position 56,338,511 of record CM018687.1, on the reverse strand, counting down.
TTCAAAGTTGTAGAAGCTAACTTTGATTTGTTCGTTCAAAGAGATAAGAAGTAGACAAGAAAAATGGAGATTAAATAAAAATTAATTTTACTGTTCATCGGTGATTATTACCTTCTCAAAATGTGTAGATAGTAGTTGTTCAATTAATTAATAATTTTTAACCTATCATTACAATTTATTTTTTAGTTTTTTTAATTTAATTATATATATTACTATATATAATTAAAATACATGAAAAAGGAATAGTAATATTAATATTATTATATAGTGAGTGGCTTATTTTATATATATATATATATATACAGGGGCGCAGCTTTGAAGGGACTAGGGGGCGACCGCCCCCCCTGTTTTTTCGTTCAGTGGTGTACATTTCCCGATTCGTAGTGCAAAATTTTTTAAAATTTTTATTTCGCCCACCCGGAAAAAAAAATACACCCTATGTTCGCCCCCTGAAGTTTCGCCCCCCCTACGCTTGGGGTCAAGCTTCGCCACTGTATATATATATATATATATATATATATTATTTATGTGTCCGACCCATGTAATGATGTTTTGAAAAGTTAGACTTGGACCATCTAAATTTTTTAACTTTGAAAATTAGTAAATATAGATAAGAATATTAAATTTTATAGATTTGCTTAAAGGTTTGGGTTTTCTTTGAACTCAAACAATTGGTTGCCGATGAGACGAATATTGTGAGTAATTGCTATTTTTATAACATATTTGTGAGGATTTTTTATGATTTAGTGTTTTTATGAAAAATTTGTATAAAGTTCGTGATAAGAAATTTGCTTTTGTATATAACTTATGCTTTTGCAAATAATATATAATACCCATTATCAGGAGTGTACCGTGATAACCCGCCGCAACGCACGGGGAGAATAAACCTATATATATATATTAAAAATCATGAAAAAGGAATAGTAATTATATTAATATTATATTGAATAGTAAGTTTAATTTATTTTTATATATATAATATTGAGTGAATATATATACATATATATATATATATATATATATGGAGATCATCAAAATTAACCATTTCTTACCGCGTTAACCGAATAACTACCCCACATAAAGTAAATTTAAAGGTATATGTTTTTTTAATTAATGTGATTAATGTAGGACCTACTTAAATTAATAAAAAAAGACTAAAAACCTACATCTTTAGACTTACTTTAATGTGAGACCCAAAATAATAAGATGTATTTATTCGGTTAACGCAATAAACATGAGTTAACAAAGGAACCACACCCTATATATACACACACACACATAGAGCGTGGGCTCTGATGCTTATATTATATGTATTATTATATGTTATAATTATATTATTTAGGTGTCTGATCCATGTATTAACGTTTTCAAAATTTAGACTTAAACCATTAGAATTTTTAATTTTGAAAAGTATTAAAAAATATATAAAAAGTATTAAATTTGAAAATTTTGTTTAAAGATTTGATTTTAATTAAATTTGAGAGATTTGCTTAGATATTTGGGTTTTTGTTTTAATTCAAACGATAGATTGCCGGCAAGACGGATTTTGTAAGTAACTTTTTATTATTATTTTATAACATATTTGTGAGTTTTTGTATGATTTTATTAAATATTTGATTTTATTATGTAATTTATGCTTATGCAAATGATATGTATAATACCCGCTCTCAGGAGTGTACTGTGATAACCCCGCAACGCGCGGGGAGAATAAACCTAGTTCTTATGATAGATACGTTTTTTTGAACAGTTATGAATAAACTTCAAGAAAGACATAAGAACACACCCATTAGAGTTTGATTTTTATTTTTTTTAACAACAAACGTCCGGTCACCCCGGATCACCCTGGCAAATAGATCACCCTTTCACCCGAATAACAGAGTGTGGTGACTTGACCCACCTGCCCAGAAGGAAACCCACAACTAGGAAAACCCTGGCTCACCTAGATCAATATTTGCTCTAGGTGAGACTCCAACCCAAGACCTCTAATAAAAGAAGTCAAGAAGCTACCATTAGGTTAGAAGCCCTTTGGTTAGAGTTTGATTTTTATTGATGTTGACCTTGATGCAATCTTTATGATCAACTCAACTATTAGTTTTGGCATTAAAGATTCTTTGATTTGTTTCTTGAAAATATTTAATTTGTAAATAGGCTGAGATTCTTGTTTAAAATTGTGATGTTATTATGAATAAAATAATGATACGAAATATTATAAATTTATTGGTGTGTCTTGTGTTTGTTTTCATGGTTTCGAAACAACAGGAAATTGATACGAATATCAATTGCGATTTCAAATGATAACATTCTTTATGGCGAGGCCAACCGTATCACCACCATAATATATCAAATGATTCTTTCTTTTCTATATGAGTATTTCTATAAAAAAAATTTTTAATAATTTAACAGTTAGTGATAATATTAATATCCGTATCGCTAGTGGTGTTCGTTTGGTCGGATAACAGTTTATTCGGATCGGATTATTCGGATTTGAAAATTTTAAGACCCATCCGAAACCCGACCCGATTCGAATTCGAACTGATCCGAATATATCCGAATAACCCGAAAAACCCAAATAAACTTATTTTTACAACCGAATAATCCAAACAACCTGGATAAGTTTATTCGTGTTATTCGGATTGAATTCGGATCACTTTAACCCATGATAATAGTTTGTTAAAAATTAAATCATTTTCTTTCTAGATAATTAAAGGGTAGTGTATCATTTTCAAATTTAAACAATTAAATAATTCTTTATGAACTTTTCAACTCAAGTGATTTGATCAAGAATATGTGTATGTAGACTTGTTTAATTTTCCTTATGATTATTTAGGTCAATAAATGAATAAATTACACTAAAATAACAGTTTGCGTGCATGTCAGTCTACATAACATATGATACATTCTAGTAAAGTGATAAAAATATATTTCATTTTTTTTCTTTTCACTTTGATATAAACCTATTAATTTTTGTATGTGCTATGTTACGTTTTTCAAAACTCTGCTTTAATTTTCATTTCATTAAATTGAAATGCTTAAATAATAGACTGATAAAAAACTTGTTGATTTTGGTTATGAGTTTTACTTGATTATATACTCTAGATAGTTGTTATCGAATTTATTTGTTTGCATCATGATCATAGTATAAATTATAGACAATTTACAATATAAATTCAATACATTATAAAACAAAAGGTCAGTTTCAAAACTCATTAAAAACCAAAAAAAAAAAAAACAAACAAACAAATCATGACTCGTTTTGCTATGCTGATCGAAGACACATATTATTTACTAGAAAACAAAAGATCACATATTATTTATTATTACATCCAACCTTTATACAAAAAGTTAAATTTGTCGTATCAAATATCCGGAATATTCATCCCTCTAATTGACATAATTATATAATTTGGGATAATGAAAATCATATGAGGTTATATGTTATAATCACATTTTGTTTCTTTTTCTTTATGATTTTATGACATTTTAACATCACAACATTATTTCTAACTTTTGCCACATTATAATGTCAAACCACAATGAGTATAATGACTATTTTGAAAAGTTTGAAGTAAAATGGTAAAAACTGTCAAATCACATGAAGCAAAAGAAAAGTTTGTTTTTTATATATATATTTGCAATTTCATATCATATCATTCTATGAAGTGAAAGGCAAAAACTCTCTCGTTAGATGGTCATGAGATAAAACCATTGCTTTAATATGATTAATTTCAACTAAATAGTCTCTTTATCCTAAAATTGTAAGAAGGATTATTGACCATTAGATCGTGATATCAAATTTAAGAGGGAAAAATTAAGATTTTAAAGGGAAAAGTTGTTAGAGGGTAATTTGGTCATAACCATTTTTCCCAGTATTTTTTAAACGTACATAACTTTTACATACGATATTATTTTTTCAAAAAAAAGTATCATAAAAACATGTATTTTTTATCTTTAAAATGAGTATAATGTTGCTACAAAAAATAAATTTTTTTCAGCTCATTGTGTCTAATTATCGTCATTGTCTCTTTTTATACTTTAGTGTATAATTATCTTTTTTGTGTTTTCTCTTACAGATAATTGTATCTTTTTAAAGGTAATTGTGCATTTTTTAAATATGAATGTGTTATTTATACTAGTCGCTGTGACATACTTGCTTAACATTATGTATTCTGTAATATTATTGTGTCTTAAATTGTTTTGGAAAACACAATACTTAGTAGAAACACAAAAGACACGATGACCTGTACAAAAAGACACAATACCTATACAAAAGACACACACAACCTTTACAAAAGACACAATGTATATACAAAAGACACAATGACTTGTATCACTTGTTCATACGCATCATCGTGTACTTTTTTACAGGCAATTGTGTCTTTTTTAAAGATAGTTGTGTTATTTATATTCATCATTGGGTCATCCTTGGTTGACATTATGTATTATGCAACATCATTATGTCTTAAATTGTTTTGGTAAACACAATATTGAGCAGAAACACAAAGACACAATGGCCTGTACAAAGAGAGACAATGTCTATACAAAAGACATAATGACATGTATAAAAGACAAAATGTGAATACAAAAGACACAATGACATGTACAATATTGTTCATACTCGTCATTGTGTCTTTTTTACAGGTAATTGTGTCTTTTTTAAAGATTATTGTGTTATTTATATTCGTCATTTTGTTATATATACTCGTCATTATATCATCATTGCTTGTCATTATGTATTATGCAACATCATTGTGTCTTAAATTGTTCACGAAAACACAACATTGATCAGAAACACAAAGACACAAACGACATGTACATAAGACACGATGTCATGTACAAAAGACACAATGAACTAAAAAAAACTATAGAAATAGTATACTAATTTTGAAGATAAAAAAATGCTCGTTTTTATGATATATATATATATATATATATATATTTTTAAAAATAATTTCATATGTAAAAGTTATGAACGTTTAAAGTTATGAATGTTTAAAGTAGGCACGATTAAAAAACCCTTAAACAACTTGATTTAATCATATCTATTGATTAATGATCTAATGACTAAAGATCATTCTTAGGCTTTTTAGGTTAAGAGGCTTATTTAGTTTAACTTAACCCTACTTTAATATACTCTCGTAGAGACACATGTTGTTTCACTTTCGTTCTTTCCAGTTGCATGTTGAATACTTTCAGCTTTTTCATAACAGACCATTTAAAGCTGAAGGTGTGTTGGCTGAACAATGTCGAAATATTTCCTTTATTTTTCTCCATTGGTCGTTCTGGTTCCAAATGGCTTTCGTCTTCATCCTCGCCTTGTCGAGGTTAGGATGAAATGTTTGTACATCTTGGGCTATAGTCCTTTGACCAGGATGCCTTCGTCATTTGAAGGATCGACTTTATCCACTGCAAACTAACACCTATTTAAGAGAATGCCAAACAATATACCGAACATTTACTTGGTTAAGTGTTTGACACTTTGATCATGATTCTTCTAACAATGTTTATTTTTCGTCGCATTCAATATCGATATCAATAAAAACGCTCTTTTAGGTGAGAAGGTTGTAAATACCATTTAACTTGCTAATTTTGTGATTTAAATCCCTTTATTATTTCAAGTTAAGTTGGGGCGAATGATAATATTCATCCTTCATGATATATTAAGGTGGCGTTTGTTTTTTAAGAGGTAAAATATTTAAAGTTTGCGAACATCTGCTGACATTTGTACAAAAAGAAGTGACTTGACAAAATCACTACAGTCTACAAGAAGAAGACTTTTTGTTTTTTTAACATCTGTTGACTGTTAAAATAAACTACTAGTTGTGGTGGACGGTGGTGGTGGAGGGTGGAGGGTGGGTGGTCATAGTGGTGGTTGTCTCTGTAGATCTTAAAAGATTTTAGAAGTGGCTGGGTCAAATTTGCACTAATAAGAGCTCGTGTACATGTCAATGGGTTTTCAGAACGTCAAATCTGAATGATAGTTGAAATTTCATCTTGAATGTTTTCAAGCCTTAAAAAAACCTACCACATTAATTATGATACACCAACTTTATTATTAACTATATGTTATAAACCCGTGTATTACACGGGTTTGTAAACAAAAAATAATTTTTTTTGCTAATGTCTTTATAAATTTACATAATTAATTATATTAGTTATATGTTTTTATTATTAAAAAATAAAAAATTATAAAAAATGTTCTTATTATGTGTGTGTATAACATTAAACATAGATGGTATTTATTATTATATTATTAATTATTAGTATTAATTTACTATATTTATGTAAACAATGTATATAATTAATAACATTAATTGTGAGTTTAATATTAAATTTTAAAAACAAACATTTATTTTTGGGAAAAAAAAGAGAATGACATGTGGCGTTATTTAGAAACAATTATTAGTATAGGGAAATTATCATATCTAATAATTGATCTCATTAATTGCTAGCATAATCGTTTATTATTTGTTATATTGATTATTATTTATTATATATCTAATTAATTACTTTGAATTATTAAATTTAAAAATAATATATTTATATATATAAATATCATTGATAACAAAACAAAATTATATTTTAATACAGATATCGTTGATAACATAAAATATGACATAAGCCAAAACTAACTATCTTCAATATGTATAAAAGCTTTATCGCGTTTACAAATGTTGAGTTGTTTAAATAATTTTAACCGGTGCGAATACATATCTTGCTATCTAGTTGTAGTCTGTAGACTAAGCTATATGATGACGGATCCAATATGCTGAGATGCAAGGCACAAGGTAATATCCTTCTAATGTACCAGCACATAACACTGACCCGCACGTAACCAAAAAATGTGCTACGTTTTGACAGTTTTGCACACAATTGACTGGATCTTCAAGATATATAAACACCTTAAATTAATAAATAATAAATAATTTATGTTAACCAAATAAAACACTTAGGTAGCGTTTGGTATGCATGAATGAATGGTAGAATGGAATGAGTCATTATGTTGTAATGAAAAGAAAAATGTTTGGTTACCACATAGGAATGGAATGAACCATTCCACAAGGAATGTGATTAATTTACTTTTGATGATTTTCATTCCTTGTAGCAGGGGTGTGTTTTTTTCATTTCTTCTCTTGAAAGAATGATCCGACCAATCACCCGACCCATGACCAAAACCATTATCCGACCCATGTACAAAACCATTACCCGACCCATGTCCAAAACCATGATCCGACCCATGATCAAAACCATGACCCGACCCTTGACTTGGCTCATGACCCGAATATGATTCGAACCATGACCTGAATCATGATCCGATCCATGACTCAAACAATTACCCGACCATTGACTCAAACAATGGCTCAACCCATGAACCAAACCATGATCCATCACATGACCCGATCCACGACCCAAACCACGACCCGATCCACAAACCAAACTATGACCCGATCCATGAAATGCCTCATGATCTAACCATGAGCTAAACAATAACCGACCGATGATCCGAACCATGACTCGACCAATGACCCACGGCCCGACCCATGATTCGAACAATTATTAAAACCATAACTCGACTCATAATTTGTATTCAATTCTTTATCTTATCATGTCTAGCAAATAACAAGACGTAATAAATCATTTCATTACCACATATAACCAAACATGACAATGGAATGATAATGATCCATTTATTTCTCATGTCTATTCCATTCACTCGTCAATTCAATTCCTCCATCCATTCCATTAATTCATACCAAACATACCCTTAGGTCCTACTATTATATAAAAAAATTAAATATTTATTTAATTAGTTGAAATTTTTGAAGTATACGTCTCTTTTTGTTATTCTACCTTCAATTATATATGCAACAAACTATAAGTATTAGACATAATTAATCATATCATAGCAGTATAGTATTCGATCATATCCATAACCAACTCGTTAAGAAAACTGCACGTAAGATTCGAATTCAGGTGAGAGGCCCCGAGCCCCTTGGTTGACAAACATCAAACCCATACTCTTTAAAACATATTTACATTACCATAGCAGCGGAACTTAAGGCGATTACATAAAATATTATACAAACCTAAACAAACATTAATACATAGCTCATATCTTTATTATGTTTATAACATAGCCAGTCTATGCCAGGGGCAGTGGCGGAGCTTGAAAAATAGCTCGGAGGGGGCCGAAGGATTTTTAGGAAGAAAACGGAGGGGGCCGAAGGATTTTTAGGAAGAAAACGAAGGAAACCGAGGGATTTTTAGGAATGAAATGAGAGGAACCGAAGGATTTTTCGACGAAATACTACTATATCGACTCTTCTGACCAGAAAAACAGGGGGGCCGGGGCCCCTGGCCAGGGGTAGTCTTCAACTGCTGACCCTGAAGTCAAACAGGCTTGTGTAACACAAGGCTCTTAAGCTATCAACTCGCAGCTGATAACTCATACATGTATAAGATTTCTTTAACACTATCAACGCGCAGCTGATAATTCAAGCATGCCTAAGATTTCTTTAACTGAATTGGCGACACACAGTCGGCAGGCCTATGTTTCCACATGACTGTTTAACCATCAACCGAAATTGACGGCTCATACCGGTACAAGACTTCTTAACATACATTATAACATAGTTTAAATCATTTAAACCATCATACACATAAGCGGCTCCTTTCACCGCAGTGCGCATGTTTTGCCCAACCGCAGCCGGGACTTCATAACACATTTCCTCCTCGACCTCAGCCGAGTGTCTTACATTTCATCCTCGACATCAGTCGAGTGTCTTACATTCATCCTCGACATCAGTCGAGTGTCTTATACAAAAATAATCATTTCTTTCTCAACCGCAGTTGAGACTTTAAAAACATTTGTTATATCTCAGCTGAGATTCTTAAAATCATTTACTTCTCAACCATCGTTGAGACTTTAAAAACATTCTTTATCTGAAAACATACTTTTCCTGAAAACATGCTTTACCTGACCATAATCAGGTTAAAATCACTTTCATACAATAACTTTATACATACGTACAATCATTTTCATAAAATAACTTTATAACATGCATAGCAGCCCAAAATGATAAAACATTTAAAACAGGGCTATAAGAACTCACTTGATATCTTACGGTAGCAAGATTCCTTGTAAACTGGTACTACTGGTGTAATTCTGCATTAGTTTACACTTAATAAATTATTTATGTTTTAACCTACTGATTAGATCTCTCTGAACGTTCAATGTCAAAGACATTGCCTTGAAAGTCATCAAATAGTTAATGTTGTTGATTATAATGCTAAAACAGTTCCTAGACAGATTAATGGCTTAGAAATGATCAATCCTTATCATTGACTACCCAGATATCATGAAATATCACAATGTAGTCTTAGAATAGGTTTAATAACCATGTTTAACATACTAATCTGACTGTTATCATAACATCATATAATCGTTCCAATGAGTATGTTAATAACTGTGATTAGTTTGAAACACTTAGATTTAACCTTTGCATTTCAAAGATTAACCAAGCTAATCACCTACATTGTTATCATCAAATGGATTAAACCATTATAATCATAGTTGTGATTTTATGCAAATCGGGCATTACAACGGATCAAAACAAGGATTTCATCGTTAGAACATCGTGTTCTTCATTTATAATCAATCCTAGCCATCATCTAGGCAATAATCAACAATCCTAACTATGTCATTACGTTCAAAATCAAGATCTAATCAATCAAAATCAAACTAGAAGGGTAAAACGAATCATTACCTAATCTGACGGGTTTCTGCGGGTAAAACAACGATCAGTACTTATAAACACGTTCCCTGGTGCGATCCGTGGACTCTGGCAGCTTCAAGTTGAAGTTTAGATGGTAGAAAATTCGTCTGGTGGTGTTCTAGACCAAGTATGTTCGAGATATGAAGATGAGATAAATTTTCATTAAATCTAATGAAAATATCAACTTATTCCACCGCACCACCCGTCGCGTACCGCGAAGAAATCCGGAGAATCTCAGATATTTTTGGTCCATCGCGTACTGCGAAGGATCCTCAACCTCTCCGTCGCGTACCGCGACGAGTCCAAAAGTTTCATTCTTTGAAATTTTTCTTCGTTTCGCGATTCCGGGCAATCCATAACTCCGTTTCGCACACGGTTTTCGCCCACGTTCATCATTTCTCGTGTACCATCAACCTGTAGTAATTTCAATTGTCAACTCAACGTGGATTTCATACACGATCAAATATGCTAATTATTCGGTTGTTACATCAGGGCTATTTGATTCCTGAAACCCACCACCAAAATAACGCTAGTTAGTTTAGTGATGGCTAGTTAGTTTAGTGTGTATAGACTGGTGAAATCAAATGTAATCACTAATTAGTAATTACCCAGTGATCTTGTTCTCCATCTTCCATTACTCAAAATCAACGAAGATTCTTCTGTTTCTGAATTCAAGAAGACCTAATATCAGTACAAACCACCGCCATTAATGGCTCAAAATCCTCCTCAGATCGCCATTATCGGTGCCGGAATCTTCGTCAAATCTCAATACCTCCCGAGGCTCGCCGAGATCTCGGAGCTCTTCGTTCTGAAAGCTATCTGGAGCCGCTCTGAGGTATTTCATTGTAGATTAATTCAATCGATCAACTGTGTGAAATCGTAATTTGTTGATGGTTTAATGATTTATAAAATTTATGTAGAAATCATCAATTGAGGCTGCTGACATTGCTCGGAAAGTGTTTCCCAATGTAGAGTGTAAGTGGGGAGATGACGGCCTAGAGGAAATCATTTCAGATCCAGACATTGTTGGAGTGATTGTTGCTCTTGCTGCCCAATCACAGGTTATTTTCTGTGTGATTTACTGTTGATGTTTGCATATTAATGGATCAGGAGGATGTAGGAGCCTTGACATAATCGGATAATCCTGTTTTAGTTATTACTAATCGTTCACAGAATAACAGCAATAAACTTTGTTTAACGAAAATCTCTAATCCAATCAATATAAAGTGAAGTGAATATGAAAACTCAGCAAGTGTTATTAAAAGTTGCAAATAATACTGTACCCCTAACTATGCATTTATACTAACTTGTTTAGTTAACCATTTTTTTTTTTGTTATTTTTATTTTAAATGGACTCCTAATCTGCTAATTATGGAAGATGAAGTATATTTTTCCTCAAAATGGCTTATTAAAAACCGGGGTTTCTTTATTTTCTGAACTCGTAACTTACAGGTGAGATCCAACCAGTTAACCGATTAAGCATGAGTTTAAGTATCTGGTTTAACTAATTTATAGCCTTATAGGCCCTGTTCTTTATTTAGTAAAAGCAGACCTTGGTGATTTTTAAGTTTCCAACTCAAAATGATCTGTTAATTTTCATCTTTGGTAAGTGGTAACTACAAAAGTTCGCATATAATATATGATCAAATTTTGACTTTACTATCTACATGCAAACTGTGCCATGCAGGTGGATATGTCACTGAAGCTTCTGAAGGCAGGAAAGCATGTTCTTCAAGGTAATCTTATACTAAACACAAGCAAATGATTTAAAATAAATAAACCGTAAACGAAATTGCTTGTCGTTGTTACTTGTTTCTATTCATTTTATCATGCAATAAATTTATATCTTCGTTCTTTTGCTTTATTACATGCTTCTTCACTGAACTTCTGGCTCTGAAGAGAAACCAGCTGCTGCATGTAAGTGAGATCCTGTTTCTGAAAAGTTGGTTCTTAAAAAACAAAGCAGTAAAAGAATTCTGTTGAGTGTTATCAACAAACACACTTACTATAGAAAAACTTAATGATTTCCTCTGCAGCCATAACTGAGATAGAAACTGCATTATCATGCTATAATTCTCTTTACAACAATCCCTCTGCTAAAAAAATATGGGCCGTTGCAGAAAATTACCGCTTTGAGCCTGCTTTTGTTGAGGTACTTCAATCTTGAACTTTTGGTTTTCGTATACATCAATACATCATTAAGATCTTGCTAGAGAAATTATTGTCTACTTCACAGAGCAGAAAGTTGATGTCTGAAATTGGAGATATGATGAGTGTGCAAGTAATCATAGAAGGATCAATGAACAGTTCAAATCCTTACTTTTCAAGTTCATGGAGGCGCAACTTTACTGTAAGACTTTAGCCTTGATATGTGATAACTTTATTTAGAAAGGCCACAAGTCATTTAACTATGAAGATAGTTAACATTGATGAGGTTTAATGAACTGTATTGTTGTGTATAGTCAATTTCATAATTTTAGGAAGTTGTGTAACATGAGGAGCTTTTCTTTGTTTTAGTTCTTTATAACTTAGGTTTTCTTGATTTTGTTCTTTATAAGTTATAACTTGTGCAACTGTATGAAATAGAAATCGACTTTAATCTAGGTGCAAAACATAAACCAACTTACAAGTTATTACTGATTTTAGCAATCAACTTCATTATAACTAATTTTGCCTGTGGATTGCTGATGTAACTGGTTGATGTTAGGCATAGAGTGACACGCAACGGAAACGACACACACGCACAAACTATTAACACGCTGGAAAAAAAACCTGAAACTAAATGACCCAATAATTTAAATTAGTTCAATCGAGGTGACCTACGTTCACAGTTAAGCTTTATCTTTTATTAAGCAAGGTGCTTAAAGGTTACAATTACATCATCGAATATATATAGAGAATTCAATTAGGCTAAATGACCAAGCGGGTCGTGCTTAGTTCAACTATCCTATAATACCCTAAACGGCCCGTTGAAGTTTCTGAGAGCTCATCAGTCATCACTAACTCAATCATGGCTATAACCGTCACTGATCCATCCTTTGTCTCAACCAGCTTACACACTCCACTAGATCCAGAGATACACCAAGGACCATTAGTACTCTCCAAATTCAGCAAAAGATCCTCAAAAGATAATTTTTCAGTAAAAAAATCCTCAAGATATGATTTTTCAGTCTGAATCTCAGTCTTCAAAATCCAACAGTTGTTGGTACAGTACCCGGAACATGTCTCATGCTCCTACTATCCCCAAATCCCATGGATAGTTTAAAGCTTCGAACTTGTTCAGCTAACATCCTTGTGACTCCAGGCTTCGTGTTTGCAAAATGAATCATCTTTGCACTAGATTTACTGACTTCGTGCACTAGACTTTGTCATGTTTAATAGGGACATTCATACTTACCTCAACCAATATAATGATCCATGTTTACTTCCTCGAGTTATAACTTATAACCAAATTACACTTGATCGCCTTCTATTTCTCACCACCGAACCTTACTTCCAGTCCATGTTTATCCAACTATCTGACAAAAATAAGCTTCTTTTTCATTCCTGGAATCATCATGATATTCTTCAAGTTTCATGTGGTTCCTAATGGGTTTTCATATACATCTCCTATGCTCGTAAGATTAAGAAATTCACCGTTACCTAACCATACCTTCCCAAAGTCTCTAACCTTCAAATTCTTCATCAATTCACTCTTATGCGTGGCATGAATTAAAGCTCCAAAATCCATGGCCCAAGAGTCAATACTACTACCTACACTGAGAATCAGTGCATCACCATAATAAAAATCCTTAGCAGTGTTCAATCCTTTCTTTTTTGGATATTGACTCTTAACATGTCCCATCTTGTTACAACCCAACAAGCTGAATACTTCCGAATTCTAGACAAACTCCTACCCATGCTCCCATCGTCCCTCTATTCCTTCTACCCTTGCCCACATTCAATAAATTAGAAGAAAATGATTCACCTTGATTTTTGCGGCTAATATACTCGACAAGAATCAAGCCTCTCTAAACCCTTCAGATGTCATACCATTGGCTTCCACATAACTAGTAACAACAAATACTGTTTTGGACCAACTATCAAGCTACGAACTTAGCAACAGTGCAACTTGAGTTCGTCATCTAATTTAATTCCCACATTGTTTAACCTGGACAGACTTGAATTCAAACTATTAACGTGAATTGGCAAGTGAGCTCTTTTATTACATCATTTTCATAATAGTCTCTTCATGAAGAACACTTGGTTGACAACTAACGGCTTCTCATACATGTTTGACAAGGCTAACATCATGCCATAAGCCATGGTCTTCTTCATGATGTTGAATGCCACATCTGCAAAGCTAGTGTAATAACCACCCTAGCCTTCTTATCTTTTAGTTCCTATTCAGCTTGTTGCACTTTCTTAGGTCTTTCCTTTGTCAAAACCATATCTAGATTCTTTTGATATAACAATGCTTCTCCTTGCATCTTCCACCAGTGAAATCAGAACTTGGTGCATAAAATATAACTTGGTTGCGAAAGTTGGTAAATTTAAATGCAAGTTTATTTATTATGCGTCTAAGTTAAAGGTAGTTGCTAAAAACAAGGAATGTTTTCTTTATGGTGCATTTTGCCCATATAACATGTTCAATAGAAGAGCAATCGTATGAAATCAAATGCAATTTTGAATCAGCTATTAGGACAAAAGAAGTAGTTTACTAACCCTTCAAATAATAGTTGATGGGAGGATTACTGATCATAAACATGCACATATTGATATTATAAGTTTTGTGGAATGCTAATTCTCTATCTCTACATGTATGTCAGGGAGGATTCATTCTAGATATGGGTGTACATTACATTGCTGGATTAAGAATGGTAGTTTTCTGTCTTTTTTTCCTGTTATTTCCCCCTTTTAATCTTCATGATGAATTGATATGTAAATGACATCTTTGGTGAAATGTTATCGTATAACTCTATGAGACGAGATATATACTGTTACTTTTTGTAAAACCCTCTATGAAAACTTGTATCGTTGATACACACACGCACATACTATACTAGAGGGTGCCCATGCAATGCAACAAGGAACACACCAACACAGACATTGATAAAACGTGTAATCACATAATAGTATGTAATCATGTAACATGTTAATATTTTTTTAAAGTTCAAAAAAATAGTAATTCCGTACTCAAATTATCAATCAACCATACCCAGAAAATTTCACTCATAGTATATATATTAGTAGGGCAATACGATACTCAAATTAAAGAGAATAAACTATTCTTTTTCATAGTGTATTTTTTTTAACGTTAAAACAAATATTGTTATTATTAATATTATTTAATGTTAAAGGTTAATGATTATTTATTATTATAATTAATCACACTTCTAGCTTTTAAGAATTGCATCATACACATTAGATTTGTGATTATTTAAACTCTTAAAATTTGTGTGAAATTACCTTTTCGTTGCTTATATGTTTTTTTTTGAACAACCATACTATCCTACTCCTACTCTTACACTATTCCCCAATATTTTTCTCTTGTTTAGATTTGAACCCAAGATCTCCTTTCTGAGAGGCAATGCCTCTATCAAGTAATATAGTGAGTGTATTAATATGGTGTAACGGTGCAAACATGAGATAATTACGGCAGGGTCATCCAACCTTAAAAGCAAAACATAAATAAAAATTAAATAATATTTATTCTAGCTAATCTTTTACTTACACTAATAGTAAATCATGTCTTACTCAAACAGCTTGTTGGATGTGAGGTGGCTTCAGTGTCAGCTATGACATCTCATGTGGATACAACCTTACCTCCACCAGACACAATTTCCTCTTTATTGTAAATTAATATGCATTAATCATACTTTTTTTTCCCTTTAAATTTTGATTTTATGTGAATATTTTCTTTCTTGCATCTCTAGTCAACTTGAGAATGGATGTTCTGGAGTGTTTGTAATGCTGGTATCCTCAAAATCACCAAAGGTTACAACTTAACTTGTCTTACTTGTTACTAATTTACTATACTTGTTATCTGTTATTTACGCCCCATTTGTGGTGCACGCATATAATGTATATATGTGTGGGCCCTTAAGGGGCAAAAGTAAAAGTGCACTAATTTTAACGTTATTTCAATTATTTTGTGAAAATAACGTTAAAATCATTGGGATGATCAATTTCAAACGATAACTTTGAGCCGGGGACTCTTTCGGAGCAGCCTCTCTATCCCAATTGGGATAGGGGTAAGGTTTGTATCTATCCTTTCCCCCCCAGACCCTACTAAAAAGTGGGAATATACTGGGTAAGGTTGTTGTTGTTGTTGTTATCTGTTATTACAACATAAAATAATATTAATTTCTGGGTGCATACTACAGATTGTTTGGCGAGTTGTTGGTTTAAGCGGGACCGTGCAGGTTGAACGAGGAAACAAAGATGGACGACATGGTTATGTGGTAATGCAGAACCATCTCATTTTTGCAGTGGATCATTTTTATATAGTATTAAACTTGAAATTTTTTATCTTTTAGCAGTTTAATTGAGAAATAACTGAAACAAACCCCAATGAAAAACTTTGCACAATACTTCCTTTGACATTGATGGTATATTTGTATCTCACAGGTTACTCTCTTTACTGCCAATAAGGAAACACAGAGCACTTTCTATCCATTCAGCGGGGTTACTGAAGAGCTGAAAGCTTTTTTAAGTGATATCTCAAGGGCGTCTCTTCAGGTATTTTAAGCACACGCGCTTGCACTTTCACACAAGATGGGTAGGTTGAATAACAGATTAGCATGTGTTAGTTAAAACAAGTCATTTTAGCTGGTTTTTTTTCAAGAAGTAGTCTTTCTTTCCCCAGGGATAGAGGTGAGGTCTGCCTACATCCCTCCCCACCTAGTCCTTATAAATAGCGCTGTAATGAGTGAGATTTACTATGTATGGTTGTTGTCAAAAACAAGGCGAGGTGGATTCACCCGTGACCATTTTAGAATATCTATAACTACTTAATGTGTTAATTAGGACTAAAATAAATATTATTACTCTAATAGTCTAAATCTTTGAATAAATTGTTTAGGATGTTGTATGCATAAAAAATGAACTTTGGTTTGCTTTCAACTTTTTGAATCAATATGAGCGATTCTGCTTTTAGCTAAAGTTTTTTTTTTTTGGTAACTGTTTGAGGTAACATGTCCCAAGTTTACTCATTTATAGTTGTGGGTTGAAATTTTCGCAATTGAGACAATTAGGTAAGCTCCAATTATATGGCTAAACACCTCCTTTTCCTCTATGGTCAGTGGCCTGCTAACCAGTTAACGGGCTGGGTCAATGGGCAGACCCCAGGTCAAACAATATGCTTCCCAAGTTATTTGACAATATTCTCCTTCCACAATGAGCTACCATTTTCCCACCAATATTAACTGTGGTGTTGCTTATTTTGTAGAAAACACAAAAATTTAACAATTCTTTGTGGTTCTTGCTCTTGTTTTTGTTTAAAACAAGTGTGCGGGTTTGGGTTATCCCTTGGTACATTTTGTGTAACCCGAGGCATTAATAGAGTCGAAACACTACTTTCCTAAAGTGCTAAATGCGATCCAAAGTTCTGTCCAATCTAATAGTGATTAGCACCAACCCGTGATCATTGTTCCCACACTAATCACCTCTAATTTTTACCACAATGAAAGTTGGCAAAAGGATTGGAAATGTTTACATTTGTTTTTGGATATAGAGGGAAGTCAAATAGTCAATACTAAAATTTAAATCTACATTTAATTTATCATGTTATTTGCTTAAAACCAACTGAAAACAAAATGTCATAACTTGGTTAATTATATATAATAATATATAATATATGTTTGATTCTTGTGTGCAGAAGGGAAACAAAATTGAAGCTGAAGCTCGGTGCTCATATGTTGAAGGTGCACAAGATGTGGCAGTTTTGGATGCAATGCTTGAATCAGGAATGAAACAAGGAGCATTTGTCAAGGTCAAAAAATTTTAATCCATCTCAATATAGAATAGAATTTGATTTATTTTCATTATTTTATTCTATTGAAATATATTGTATTCTGTCACATATATCTCATTTAAAAATTTCAAAAATCTCTAGATCTTGACATAACATACTTGCATAAACTTGCAATGCATGCCATCCATACAAATCTCATCGTCTCGTCCACAAAAGAGATACCAGGACATAAGGAGTCTGACTTCAAATATCATAAACTTGTTTTTGACATTATGTGCCCCATTTGCAGTACACGCATATAATGTATATATATGTGGGCCCTCAGGAGGCAAAAGTAAAATTGCGCTAATTTTAACGTTATTTTATTAATTTTGTGAAAATAACGTTAAAAGCATCGTAATGATTAACTTCAAATGATAACTTTGAGCCGGAGACTTCTTCGGAGCAGCCTTTTTATCCCAACTGAGATATGGGTAAGGTTTGTATCCCATCCTTCCCCCCTGATCTTGCTGAAAAGTGGAAATATACCGGGTTAGTTTGTTTGTTTTGTTTTTTACATTATGATTGTGAACTAGAGTAGAACTTAACAGTTAAGTGTGAAAAAGATGCTATGAATTCAGGTTGTAGGAAGCTTCTACTTAGATTAGTAAAAACAAATCAGTGTGTTTGTCGTGAGTAAACCAGATTATATCGCTTGGTATGAGATGTCAAATGTTAGATCAATTACCATTGCTTGCCTGCTTGCAACAATCTGACGGTTTAATACCCAAAAGATGAGAGAATTTTGAGAAGGTGAACCTATTCTCTTTCTTTTTTTTTATGTCTGGTCCATCCATATATTCTATTGATTTTATGCTCTTATAAATGTCAACGTACTAACTTTTGTTTATGGGTTAACCATATTAAAATATATTGATTTCAGAACATTTTATGCTGACCATATTACCCATAACTTTAACTTTTAATATTTGTTTTCATAGACCATGTTCTTGAGTCGGTTGTTCAACCCTGCCTAGATCTTACTGCTTAGTGGGATATACCGTGTATCATTGACGAAGCTTTTATAAGGGGAGGGGGGAGGTCCCCCCCTTATTACCGTCCTGGACAACTGTATACATGAGGGTACATTAGTCTTCTGGGAATTGGCAACATTGACAGAAAGGGTAGGGGTCAGGTTGAAATGAAATTAATATGAAATTTCTATGAAAGTCGAATACAAACGTGGTTCTATGTTAAAAGAACGAGCTTAAGGAAATTATAACAAATCAAAAAATATCTAAAACAATCTAATAAAACAATCTAAACCTAAATAATATCTAAAATAAAGAAAAGGTCTGATCTTCTATTAAACGTCTAGTGATCTTCAACCAATTATGAGCTTCAATAAAATTACCAGGAGTAGTTTTATTTTCTGGTCGAAATGTTATTTTTTGTTATAAATATAGGTTTTGCCTCCCCCCCAACTTAAAAAAGTTAACATGTATCATGAGTCTCGTAAATTTCCGCCCCTTTTCAACATGTTTAAGCTTTGTCACTGTTGCGTATTGTTATTTGTTTATAGACCACTAGATTAGCACCCGTGTATTACACGGGCTGAATGATAAAAATATAATAAACAATCATTAATGAAAATATAGATAATATAAGATTTTTTAATATAAAATATGGCTAAAATTTTGTATAATTTAATAATTTTAGTAATAAAATAATTACATTATTTCTTTAAACAATAATTTTTTGTTTCTTTATTTTTTTTAAAATACTATTTTTAAAAATTGTATATTATTATAATAAGTTGGATATTTAAAATGTGTTTTTTTAATATTAATATATTTTTATGTATTATAGAATATGTTTCTTAGTTTAAAAATGTAAAACAAAGTATTTTATATTTAATATTATTATTTAATATGAGGTATATTTAATAGGAGAGAGGGCGGGAAAATCGAATCTGAGGTGCTCTGTAATCACGCCATGTGTCCCTAGAAATTTCGATTTATTATAATAGATAGATTTTCGTTCCTTCTAGTGATAGTTGATTCAAGTAACTTTCATTATATGAAAAAGTGACTTTTATTTCATGATATGATACGATATGTATTAATGATATTATTTATATTTGGAATGCTATTAAGTTTTTTAATGCATTTTTTTGAGATTTATATTATCATAAAATTTGCATGTTAGATATGTTTGAACACTTTCATGATGTTAGGATGTGTATTCTTGTAGTTAACAAAAAGTTATATAGATTTTAGGATAGTAGAAAAAATAAATATACTTGAAATCTCAACAAGTATATATTTTTTTTATAAAAATAACATGTATACCAGATGCTTGTGAGTTTATTTGTAAAATTTATTAGGCGCTAGTCGAGCATGTGGTGGGACAACGGATTAATTGGAATTTTCATATGTAATTTTTTAAAATTACATATATCATATATGTGTGTGTATGTGTCTGTGTATATATATATACATATTATATATATATATATATATATATATCTATTCTAATAAACAAAAATCTTAATTTGCCACTTGTCACATTCTAAGGCCATAATGCCACTTGTCAATTTTTTATACACTTATTTAATTATCTCTTATTAAATACATCATATTATATCTCCTATTAAATAAATTGTATTATTTATTTTATTAAATAATTATTATAATAATAACTAATGATATTATTTTTATTTTGCAAATTTAAAAATGGTTTTTTATATATTTAAATCGAATCATTTTATTATAATATTTTAAAAAGTGTATAAAATATATTTTTTTCATAAATATCAATTTTTTTTTTTAAAAAAAAAGAAATATTTCAATTTGTTATTTTTAGAAAATAATAGTTTTACAAAAAAAATTTCTTAAAAAACATTTTTTTTAAAAAAAATAAAATATAAGCAGAAAAATATGTAAATGATGATAAAAGTTACATTTTTTTTTGTCTTGTGTGTTTAACGGTAATTTCAAATTTGGTTATTTAACTTTAATTATTACAAAAATATTACCTTCTCATCTTACTTTAAAATAGTTACTTTTTAATAGAAAATGAACTAATTAGATTTTTAAATTTAGTTAGTTCAAATATTTCATTTATTACAAATCAAGAATGTTAAAGATATTACTATTGTTATTATAAATTTTGTTTATTGTTTTATCATCTAAATAATTACTAATACATAATTTAATCATTTTATATAAAATATCATCATTTATAATTTTTAAATTTTTATTATTAATTATTTAATATTTTATATTTAACCCGTGTGTTCACACGGGTAATAGACTAGTATATGTATATATATATATATATAGGAAAGTGTTCATATGAAAACCCTTTGATTAATCAATAACCCATTAACTCAAATTTAATGATCTAATTATATATATGTATATGGTTCGAATGTTAACCCTTTCTTATTGCGATAATCGAATAACTAAATCTTATTACTTTAGGGTCCACGTTAAAGCAAATCTAAAGTTGTAGGTTTTTTCTTATTTTTTATTAATATAAGTGGGTCCTACATTAATTAAAAAAAAAGAAAAAACCTACACATTTAGATTTACTTTAGTATGTGCCCCAAAATAATAAGATGTAATTATTCGGTTAACACAATAAACATGGGTTAATATTTGATCCTCTTCCTATGCATGTATGTATGTATGTATGTATATGTATATGTGGATTGAATACCTTGAAAACCTGATGTTAAAGACAAAACCCTTAAACTATATGTGGACCATTATATCAAAGTTATTTTATATTTTAATTAATTAAACGGAAAAAACTTGTGGTTCACAATTAAAGTTAAATATTTTATTAGCGTTTTAAGAGTGAAAATACATATTTTACCCTTATAAGGGTAAAATAGATTTTTTCTTTTTCTCTCTCATCTCTCTCCTCTCTCTTCTTTCTATATTTTAAATTAATCATATAATACACATGTGTATTTTTTTTAAGTTAAAAAAATATTTTTTTAAACATTAAAACAACAAAAATGCATAAAAACAATTTTAAGTATAAAAAACACAAAAAAAATGTGTAGCTTTTATATGAACTAAAAAAACCTGTTTTTCTAAGAACAAAAAACCAATGTTGTAGAAATCGCTAAGCGCTAGTCGGGCGGTGGGGTGAGGACTAGGGATTAATCGGGATTAATCGGCCAACTAATCGGCCTAATCGGATAGTCGGGCTTAGTCGGCCTTAGGGGACTAGCGATTAATCGGCCGATTAATCGGCCTAGTCGAGAATTTTTACAACCATGCAAAAAACAAAACAAAAAAAATGTTTACTTTTCATACAAAATAAATTTTCACTAATATTAAAAAATTAAACATGTTTAACCGATTTAAAATTTTACAAGTTTTAAAAATTTACAAGTTAAAAAATATATAATAATACAAAACGTGTGTAATTAATTTTTACTAATATTGAAAAAGAATACACATGTGTAAAAATTCAAGGAAACAATTACAAAATTCTTAAACTACGCATGTTTAGTAATAAAAAAATACACACAGTCAAACACTACACATGTGCAGTTTTTTTTTTTAAATAATCATAAAACAATTTTTAAGAACAAAAAACA
Source organism: Mikania micrantha (assembly GCA_009363875.1). Classification (NCBI taxonomy): domain Eukaryota; kingdom Viridiplantae; phylum Streptophyta; class Magnoliopsida; order Asterales; family Asteraceae; genus Mikania; species Mikania micrantha. The sequence goes on along the minus strand of CM018687.1, from coordinate 56,316,187 downwards.
AAAAAAAAAGTGTAGTTTTAAAACAAACTAAAAATATCTCTTTATTTAAAAATAAAAAACACAACAAAAATATGTACTTTTTATACAAAATAAATTTTCAATAGTATTAAAAAATTAAACATGCTTAACCCATCTAAAAATTTACAAGTTTTAATACACAAGTACAATCGACTCAAAAATCTATAACTACGAATGTGTAATTACTTTTCACTAATATTAAAAAAGAATACACATGTATAAAAGATTCAAATTCAAAGAAACAACTATAAAATTCGTAAGCTACATATGTGTAAAACTAGAAAAAAAACTGATGTATATCTGAAAACTATACATGTGTAAACATATCAATTTTTACTAATTTAAAAAATACTTAATACTATTAAACATCTTTAATTAATTTTCAGTAATATTTAAAAGAATTTAAATTAGAGAGAAGTGTGTAAAAGAGAAATGAAATGATTTGGATAGAAAGATGATGATGTGATGTTATAAAGAAAGAGAGAGTGTGATAACTTTACCAATATACTTATTATAATTAAATAAAGATAAATTTAATTAAAGTTTGATCAACAGTTCACATAAAGTTTAAGGGTTTTCTCTTTAAGATCGAGTTTTCATTTAATTCAAATCCTATATAAATATATATATAGCTTGCCGAAATTTATATTTTTTTTCTGATTTTCAAAAGTTAATTGAAAACACTCTTTTTAAATTAATTTATTTTAATAAATAAATGTTTTCTAAGTACACATGTTATGTTCATAGACCGTCTCAACTTTGACTTTCCGCCTCTCTCTCCTATTAAATACATATTACATTAAATAATGATGTTAAGTATTTAATATACATTTTATATATTTTTAAAGAAATAAACTTTGAAAAAATTAGTGTTTTTACTACTTAAGACGTTAAATTATACAAAATTCTAATCATATTTTATGTTTAAAAATTGTCTTTGTTTAAATTTTCATGGGTAACTATTTATTATATTTTTTTTATTCCACTTGTGTAATACAAAAGGTACTAACCTAGTGTTGTAATATATTACACAAAAATAGAAAGGTACTAACCTAGTGTTGTAATATATTATACAAAATAGTTAAGTTTACTTTTTTTTTTAATAAAAAAAAAGGATTTGTACTTTTTTCAATGAAAGATTTATTTTGAAAACTCTTTTGATTAATTAAGAAAAAACTGTAAGACTTTATATAATCAAACCTTGTGTTATTAAGTCTTTTATATTGCTATTTGGTTATTATATTAATTTAAATTCATCTCTTGATTCATATCCAAGTCTTACTTGATTTAAAACAAGTTCTTGTAAAAGGTTTATAAGATATGGGTTTTATAAAAACTTAATCAAGGTTTTTAAAATACTTTTGGGAAGCATCATAACTTTATACAAGCTTCATTTTTTCAACATTCAAATTATTCTTTTCAAATAAAAATGTTACTTTGTATTATTTTATAAATATTTGGGTTTATAAAACTCTAGAAGTTTTATAAAATGCTTTTATACGATACTATTCCCATATCATGTTACTTTTTTCGTTTGTTATCTTGATTGACTGTGTCAAGTTCTTGTTCACTCAATTTCATTTGTGCCAAGCCTCAATTGTTCATCAATTTAACGTATGTCAATTTTATATTGATTTTATATTACACTTTGCATGATTAAACCATGTCTTAATCTTCATATATTAATTTCTCATTCAACTTATATAGAGGTATGAAAATTTCAGAATTAAATAACTTTAAGATCAAGGTTGCAAAAGTCGTTAGGCGTTCACACGTCGGAACAAATCTTTGGAGCGAGTAACCGGGGAGTACTAGGGTGTTCAAAATATCCGAAACTCGAAAAAATTCGAAACCCGAATTGTATCCGAAACCCGAAAAAACATCTGGAATCTAATTCGGGTTATTCGGGTCGAATAATATGATTTTTGATTCGGGTCAAGTTTCGGATATGCAAAAACTAGTTTTTTCGGGTCGGATATCCGAATAACCCGGATAAAACTGGTTTATTCGGGTTGTTCGGATAGACCAAAAAAAATTTCAAATCCGAAAAACCCGGTTCGAAAAACCTGAATAACTCGTTATCCGAACCGATGAACACCCGTAGGGAGTACTCGGCATAGGCGAGGAGTTCGGGTAATACTCGGGAAGTACTTGACCTCAGAACTAGGGGTGTCGTTCGGTTTTGTTAATCGGGTTTCGGTTCCTCGGGTTTTTTGACATTGAAAACAAATCCGATTACCGAACCATTTAAGTTATTTGTATTTGGTATTCGGTATTCGGGTTTTGGTAATCGGGTTCTTCGAGTTGGTATTAATCAGTATTCAGGGTATACTAAATTATTTACCGATCAACTTAAAATTAACACTAAAAACACTTGAAATGTTATACAATATACACGTATACATAATATAAAATAAATATTTGTCTCATGTTAATGTATACACATATAACAGATACATAATGAATGTATATATACTTACACATAGCATATATTTAAGTTGAAAGATGAAAACGGAGACAGTTTATGGATGATGCAAATATATACATGTGGAATGATATTCAAAAATAATAAATGCATATAACATATTAATAAGTTGATGATATACATAATCGGGTTATTCGGGTTACCAAATCTTTGAGAAAATTAACCATTTACCAAACCATTTAAAAACTTTTGGTTCGGGTTTATCATTAGATCGGGTTCGGTAAATCGGGTTAACACTAATTCGGGTTCGGGTTGATTTTAATCGGATTCGGTATTCGGGTTCGGTTAAAAATGACACCCCTACTCGAAACAACTCCTTGAAGCGAGTACTTGGTGAATACTTGGCCTTGAAAACCGACTTTTGCAACCATGTTTAAGATGATTAATTAAATGTTTAAGGATATGTATGTCAGATATGTTCATCATTGATTAACTAATAACATATCAAGTCATGTTAATTAAAGGTTAAGCATTGCATTACACAAGTAACTCATGGTATTAAAGTGAAGTAACTTTTTAAGTTTTTCTTTTTGTCATTTTGGACTTTTATTTTAGCCGCATAAATTTTACTCTTTTAATATTGGAAACAAAAACCACCTACAACTTAGCTTCTAATATTTCGGTTTTAGGTTTTCTTTTGTAAATGTTACTTTTATCGTTGTGTCTTCATTTATATTAGGGCTTTTTACTCTCATTTTTATAACGGGGTACATGTTAATGTTTTACAATGGAGTGACAGTTGTTTTTACAACGAAATTTAATGGTTGTGTACACTTTTGAGTTTTACAACAAAATAAGGCTCACCTTTAAAGACAAGCTACACTCTAGGATTTTATGCAAGATTAACGACCGTTGTGATTTTTTTAATCAATTTTCATACTCATGATCATGCCTCTCCCCATGACCCAAGTTCGAGTTTACGTTCAACTCATTTTTTTAGGTGTGTGTTTTTATTAGTTGTTTTGGGCATTTTAAGGCTATAAGTATTTTGATCTGAGTTTGCAATTGAGTTTCTTGATGCATTAGCTTTTACATTGAAAGACGGTTGTTGCAACGTGTTTTAGTGACCACGTTTCGTTATTTGCAATCGTGACGAAGTTCGCAACATGCACGAGGATAAAATCTAGTTATTATTAATAAAAGATTATAAGCATAATATTATATATATATATATATATATATTATTTAGAAATGTTGGTGGTTTTGTCACCAAGCACTTATATATACTTTAGACACAAAAGGCGTATGTGAGCTAGACCAATTGGTTTGCGCTTCTTCAAATGGCTTATGTTTGAATCATGTTTTCAACAAAGTTTTTATAGTTTCAAAACTAACGCTATGTTACTAAGTTAGTTTTAAGAAGAGAGATAAAAAAAATGAAAGAAAACTAAAATTTTTTTTGTATTCTTTAGTTTTTTATTAAAAAACTAAAGGGAGTTGATGAAAGATTTTTAATATCTTTCCTCCTAACTTTCCTACAAAGACAAATATAAAGTTTTATAATTATTCTTTTATTTTCACATAACTTATAAGAAAATCTATGGTATAACTATAAGGTTGTGTGTGTATATAAATGGTATAGATAATTTAAAAATCATTTTTTATTGTAGAAACGAAAACTTCCACACACACATATATATATTTTCATTTTATTAATTTTCTATATCTATATTAACAATAATTTCTGTAATTATTTTTAACAAAAGATGTTATTCATAAAATAATGTAATATAAAGTACACTCTTGCTTTTATTATTTTTTTCGTTACAAAGGGAACCATAAATTGTTTATTTAAATCCACAATGGCAAATAATTATAGATTGGTTATAAATTATAATTATGGATTCTAGGAATTTTCAATTTCTGTGAAAAATCGTCTTCTTCTTTCTTTTCACCCCCAAATTCTGTCTGCAAATCGATAAAGCCAAGATATGTTATACCCACAAGGAAGACAACGACAAATCATCTTCTTCTTCATCTTCATCTTCATCTTCATCTTCTATTGACTAATTTTTAATTTAATGGCACGTTCATAGCTTCATTTTCCCCTCTTTTCCTCCATACCCATAGGGTTTCAAGAATTCATCAATATATGTTGACCTCTTTCAAGTGTCCGAAGCTGATTTATTCCAGGTAATGGTTTCTGCATCACCCATATCTTCAATTTCGCCAATCTTTCATTAAATTCTTGTTTTTTTCTTTCATTTTCATTAAATTCTTGTTTTTCTATCAAGAATCCATCAATATATGGTGAGTTGGTGACCTCTTTCCTTAAGTTGATTCTTCTGTTTTTTGTTAATTTTGGGAACATGGTTTCGTGCAGAAGTTTTAGATTGGTGATTGTGCGATGATTTGATCAGTTCGGTCTATTAGCTTTAAATTTTTGCTGTTTTGATTAAAGATTCATTTGGGAGTTTAGTGCCTGCTAAGTGTTTGATGAAATTCCTCTGAGAGACTTGTTTGTGTAATTTATTGGGATTAATACGCCTGAATAGCAATGGATGATCTTATGATTGATTCGAACGGATTGGACAATAGTTCAGACATTGAAGGTGATGATGTAAGGTGTGAGAATATAGCAGAGAAAGACGTAAGTGATGAAGAAATTGAAGCTGAAGATCTTGAAAGACGGATGTGGAAGGACCGAATTAAGCTTAGAAGAATCAAAGAAAAACAAAAGATTATAGCACAACAAGCTGCAGAAAAGCAAAAGGCTAAGCAAACGAGTGATCAAGCCCGTAGGAAGAAGATGTCTCGAGCTCAAGATGGGATCTTGAAGTACATGTTGAAAGTTATGGAAGACTGCAAAGCCCGAGGGTTCGTTTATGGGATTGTTCCCGAAAAGGGTAAGCCCGTTAGCGGTTCATCGGATAATTTACGTGCTTGGTGGAAAGAAAAGGTTAAATTTGACAAAAATGGGCCTGCAGCCATAGCCAAGTATGACTCTGATTGCACATCTAAAGGACAAGGAGTTGGTTTTCAAAATGGAAACTTAAATAGCATTCTTCAAGATTTACAAGATGCTACATTGGGCTCGCTTTTATCGGCTTTAATGCAACACTGTGATCCACCACAGAGGAAGTTTCCACTAGAGAAGGGTCTCCCGCCACCATGGTGGCCAACAGGCGGTGAAGATTGGTGGAACAGATTAGGGCTTCCAAAGGGCCAAGCTCCACCATATAAGAAGCCTCATGATTTGAAGAAAATGTGGAAAGTTGGGGTTTTAACTGCTGTTATCAAACACATGTCACCAAATATTGCTAAAATTAGAAAGTTGGTTTGTCGGTCAAAGTGCTTACAAGACAAGATGACTGCTAAAGAGAGTTCAGTTTGGTTAGCGGTTTTGAGCCGAGAGGAATCTTTGATTCTGCAATCTAGTGGTGATAATGGTGGTTCAGGGATAACCGAGACACTATCGGGTGGTTGTCTTGATAAAAACCGAGCTTCCAATAGCGATGATAGTGATTATGATGTTGATGGCTTTGAAGATGGGCGGGCCTCAGTTTCATCTAAAGATCATAATGCACCACCGCGGGTCAATGATAAAAAGCAAACACAATCTGAAAAGAAGAGAAAACGTGAGATACTAAAGCAACCTCGGCAACAAATAGCATCTTACAAGCCACGAGAGGCACGGGATAGAGTACCTGAAATAAACCAAACAAGTATATCATTAACAGATTGCCCGATTCAGGAAAGCATACCAGATGACTATACATTGACTGTTGGCAGGCCTATATTGGTTGAAACTGGAACACATGTTCAGGTACCCGCTAATGACATGTTACTTTATCCACTGGTTCAAGAACCAGACTACAGACCACCTGCTGTCCACCATGGGCCACAAAGTTCCGACTTACATGACTTACAACATCTGGTTCCTTATCCTCTATATAATCCACCTTTTGAAAGACAGAAACCTGTTAACGTGTTCCAGAGTGAAAACCCTATTGCAATCCCGGGTGATGGACTGCAGAATCTTGAAAAAGATGGATTTCGCAACAGGCATGAGGAACCAGTCGAAAACCATTTTGAGTCATCACTCAATAGTTTGTCACTAGATTATGGTGGATTCAGTAGCCCATTTAATTTTGGGATCAATGGAACAACTTCACTGGATACAGATTTTGATTATCTGCTTGATGATGATCTTGACCTCATGCAGTACTTGGGTGCATAGATTTTCAGAATGTTCTTCAATGGTTGACTGTAAGTCTGATTTTATTTACATTTTATTTAGAGCTGACAGTTGGGCCCATTTAGTAATGACATGTAGGCCTGTAAATGAAGCGAACGTTCAGTGAACCGTTCATTGATCGATCAGTAAAAAGTTTGTTCATGTTCATTTACGTGTGTGAATGTTCGTTTATGTTTGTTCATTTACGTTTGTTTATATTTGTTTATTTCGGTTCGTTTATGTTCGTTTATTTACGTTCGTTTATATTTGTTTATTTCGGTTCGTATATGTTCATTCATTTACATTCATTTACATTTGTTAATTCTTTATGATTAATTTGAATTGGTGACTTGAAGATGATTACATTTTTTTAATATGTTTATTAAGGTTATAAATAATGTTTGTTCAATTATGGTCGTTTTTGTTTCTTTAGTTATGTTTGTTCAGTTAGGTTTGTTTATATTTGTTCAATTTGGTTCGTCTATGTTCGTGAACTATTCATTTATATTATTAACGAACGAACATAAACGAACATTAACACACTAAGTTTCTTAACGAAGAAACACGAATAAGGAACCCCTGTTCGTTTAAATGTTCATGTTCAATCGCTTGTTCGGTTAAAGTTAAATAAATGAACACGAACATGCCCTGTCCATGTTCGTTCCATGTTCGTTCGATTCATTTACAGGCCTATTGAAATGAGTCTATTCGGGCTGTGTATTTATCTCTAGTAAGTTAAACGGGTGAAATTATAAATTAAAATTATTAGCTTAAAAGGAAAAGGTCAAAAGTCACTTGGTTTGTATTTTTATTGTAAAAATCTCATAAACTGTTACAGACACAATTAAGAAGACTAATTTGAGAGAAAAGAGAAATTGTTCATAAATCATAACCATGCTAACTTCTATTTCTGTTAATCTCGTCATAAGTACATGGTTGATTAGTAACTAACTACTGTCAGCTACAACTTATTTACAATTCTAATCCTCAAACTATGAACAATTACAACAATAGTAAGAAAAGTAAACTACACGTAATAATACTCCCCCTCTAAAAAAAATTCTTGTCCTCAAGAATTAAATGGGAAAATCTGGAAAACGAAGTTAAGAATCTGAAACGTCTTCCCAGGAAGCATCCTCCACCGCATGATTCTTCCAATGCACTAAGAACTTGACCACAGCCACATTACCTTTTTTAGCCAATTTATGATCCACAATAGATAAAGGTTCCAACTTAGGAGCACTCCAGTCAATCAAAGGTCCTGTGGCATCAGCAACATTTTGACCATAAGCTCTTTTAAGCAAAGAAACATGGAAAACCGGATGTATCTGAGCCTGTTGAGGTAGTTCCAACTTATATGCCACATTCCCAATTTTCTTAAGAATCTTGAAAGGCCCACAATAACGAGGACTCAATATTGAATATCTATGATTACGAAGAGAATTCTGAACATAAGGATGACGTTTCAAATAAACCCAATCACCCACTTCAAATTGCCAATCAAAACGATGTTGATCTACCTGCTGTTTCATTCTATTACGAGCTCTTTCCAAAGAATACTTCAAAATTCCCGTAAGTTGTTGCCTTTCTTGTAGGAATTCTTGAACTGAGGCAATATTAGATGGTCTTGGCAGCAATGGATTTGGCAAAGAAGGCACAACACCATAAAGAGCCTGATATGGTGTCATCCTTATAGAAGAGTGTCATGTAGTATTATACCAATATTGAGCCATTGAAAGCCATTTACACCACGACTGTGGAACTCCCAATGTCATGCAATGAAGATACGTTTCCAAACATCTATTCAGCACCTCAGTTTGACCATCCGACTGTGGGTGGTAAGCAGAGGACATGTTCAAAGTAATCCCTTGTAAATGCATTAGTTTTTTCCAAAAACGACTTAAGAAAATAGGATCTTGGTCAGACACTATAGATGAGGGACATCCATGCATTTTAAAAATATTATCCATGGAAACTTGAGCTACTTGCTTTGCTGTATACGGATATTTAAGGGCCATAAAAGGAGCAAACTTAGTGAGCCAATGCATCGCCACAAAAATAGTATCTTTATTTTGAGACATAGGCAACCCCGTGATAAAATCCATAGTGATGTCAGTGAAAAGAGATCGAGGAACAGGAAGAGGCTCCAACAATCCTGGAGAAGCAACTGTCTCATATTTAGATCTCTGACACACATCACAATTTTTAACAAAGAATCTAATATGCTTTGAAAGGCCTTTCCAATAAAACAAGGATTTAACTCGTTGAATTGTAGGGTAAATTCCTGAATGTCCTCCAGTTGGTGATGAATGACAAAATGTCATAATATCAGTTCTCAGCTGCGAGTCATTGCCCACACAAACTCTATTCTTTCTTCTTGATAATTGTCCATCCCACGAAAAATGCTTATCTTGTTGCCCTTGTTGTAAAGACACCTTGATATTGTTCAAATTTGGATCTTGCACACAACTAAGTTGCACTCGTTCTAACAACAATGGTTGAATAGAAGAAAGTGTCAACTGAAATAAAGCTGAACCTGATATTCTGGATAAAGCATCAGCAGCAACATTATCTACTCCGTTTTTGTAAACAATCTCATGCGAATATCCCTGCATTTTTGCCAACCACGACTGTTGTAGGGGTGTTGTAATTGTCTGATCCATAAGGTGTTTTAAACTCCTCTGATCAGTCTTAATAACAAAATGATTAAGAGACAAATAATGATGCCATTGTTTAATAGCCATAAGTATAGCAAGCAACTCTTTCTCATAAACAGATAACATCAACTGTTTAGTAGATAGAGCCTTACTAATATAGGCAATAGGATGATGATCTTGCATTAGTACAACTCCTAAACCTTTAGAAGATGCATCTGTTTCCACGACAAAAGGTTTTGTAAAATCAGGAAGAGCTAATACTGGAGCAAAACTTAATGCTTGTTTCAAGGTCTCAAATGCCACTTGAGCTGCTTCTGACCATAAAAAAGAGTCTTTCTTTAACAAATTAGTTAATGGTTTAGCAATTGATATAAAGGATTGTATAAATCGTCTATAGTATCCAGCAAGCCCAAGAAAACCCCTTAATTGTTTAAGATTTTGTGGAATAGGCCATTGAACTACAGCTTCAATCTTCTTAGCATCAGTTGAGACCCCTTGTGAAATTAAATGGCCCAAATACTCCACCTGAGATCCTCCAAATGTACATTTAGAACGTTTAGCCATCAATTTATTTTGCCTCATGATAGAAAGTACTTCTCTAAGATCCAACAAATGAGATGCCATATCCGGACTGTAAACTAAAATGTCATAAAAATATAAGATCTTTCTTTCGAATCAAGTTCTTAAATGTAGCATTCATTAATGACTGAAAAGTGGCTGGAGCATTGGTCAATCCGAATGGTAAAAAACAAACTCAAATAGTCCTTGATGAGTTTGAAAAGCTGTTTTATCAATATCTTCCGTATGCATTCTTATTTGATGGTAACTGAATCTAAGGTCCAACTTTGAAAACACAGTGGCTCTCCCCAACTCATCCAACAATTCCTCAATCAGAGGTATTGGATATCTATTTTTAACAGTAGCTTCATTTAGTTTCCTGTAATCCACACAAAACCTCCATGATCCATCCTTCTTTTTAACCAAGGCCACATGTGAAGCAAAAGAACAACAACTTTCCCTAATTATACCAGATTGCAACATTTCCTCAGTAAGTTTTTCAATGATATCTTTTTGGAATACAGGATATCTATTGGCCCTTTGATTAATTGTAATGGAATTATCCTTAAGAACAATTCTGTGATCACATGGTCTACTTGGAGGAAGACCCTTCAATTCAGCAAACACATCTTCAAACTTAGTAAGTAATTCCACAATAGAAGAATTGAATGGAACTTCCTTAACCTGAGTTTCATGCTGAAATTTATTATTCCCCTCTATTTACATACTAAATATTTGCGCTTGTGCAATAACCCCTTCATTTATCAACAAAACATCCATTTTTTCCATTGAACACAAAGACATTTTACTAGACTCTGCTCCTTTCAATTCAAAAATTCTGTCACCCACCATAAACTTCATGGTTAAAGACTGAAAATTCCATATAATATCACTTAAGGTTTGCAACCATTGTACACCCAACACCATATCATAATTTTGTAATGGAATCAATAATACGTTAGCTTTAAACCATGTACTCTGCATAATCCATTGAATATTATGACAAACTTTAACACAAGAAACTGACTTCCATCTGCAATGGTAACTTTCATAGCAGCAACTTCCTTAAATGGGCATTTCATTTTAAGAGTTATAGTTTCATCTAAAAAATTATGAGTGGAACCCGAATCCACCACAATATGCAGCCTCTTAGTACCCACCATCCCTGTGATTTTCATTGTAGAAAATCAAGGGACTCCTGTAATTGCATGTAAAGAGATATGTGGTTCACATATGACTTCTTCATCTATCACTTCATTAATTTGCTCCTCTTCAGTATTCTCAACTTCAATTACAAAAACTTGCTTGTTAGGACATTTGTGACCAGGAGTAAACTTTTCTGAGCATCAAAAACACTCCCCTTTAGCCCTCTTCTCATCCATTTCTTTAGTTGTCAACCTCTTATATGAATTAGTTTTAGCATTACTTGTACTAACTGTTGGTGTAGTTAATAAAGGTAATTTGCTGGCATTAAAAGGAGTACTAATTTTATTCGTTGCTGCATATGGTTTTGAATTAGCAAATCTTGAACTGACTGATGAACCATGCAATGGTTTCTTAGTTAATGTTGAGTTTTGAATTCTAGCTAAAGAATATGCTTCTTTCAAAGTTTGAGGTTTGAACATTCTTAAAACACCTCCAATCTCAGGTTTTAAACCATGAATGAAAATACAAATAGCATAAGCTTCAGTTATAGTTACCTTATTGAGTAACGCATCAAATTGATCAAAATACTCCTTCAGTTCTCCAACTTGCGCTATTGAAATCAATTCCTCCATTGCATTTTCAATAAAGGAATCCGCAAATCTGTTGATAATTAGTTGCTTATAATCTCTCCAAGTTAAATTATTGATAGTAACGCCTCTTGCTTTCAAATGACCTTGGTGCCATTGTAGTGCCCTGCCTTCCAAATGTATCACTGCAATTCGTATTCGTAGCTTCTGGAGTTTCATCAATTAGGAAAAAATGCTCCACTTTGTAAATCCATCCATCCACGTCTTCTCCATCGAACTTAGGAAACTCCAATTTACAAAATCGTCTATTAAATCTTCCGTATCTCGGATCGTCATGAATTTTGTGTCGGCCTGTAAATCCATTCGTATTGGTTGTATTGTTTGCATTATTGAATTGCGAAGACATCACTTGAATCGTGCGAACTAAATTATCCATGGTAGTCTTAATTGAATGAATGATCGAATTTCTTCCACTGACACATTAAGCTGCTGCAACGTACGATCGTGATCTTTCACCAGCTTCTCCATTTCTTAATTTCTTGTATTCGTCGCCATTTGAAGTTATTATCAGAATTGTAGCATCTGAGCAATGGTCGCCAGGAATACCAATGTTACAGACACAATTAAGAAGACTAATTTGAGATAAAAGAGAAATTGTTCATAACCATGCTAACTTCTATTTCTGTTAATCTCGTTATAAGTACATGGCTGATTAGTAACTAACTATTGTTAGTTACAACTTATTTACAATTCTCATCCTCAAACTATGAACAATTACAACAATCGTAAGAAAAGTAAACTACACGTAACATAAACTCATGCTAAAACAAAGTATTTTTGACTCTAATTACTTATAAGATTTAATTTTTTGGACAAAATATGTTCCTGGTCAACTTTACACAACCCGTTTTGTACAAAAATCAAATCTTTTAACCCAACCCCATTTTGACTGACCTCCTCTGCTTTTGTAACTCAGATTGTATACATTATCTTGTTTAACAAATTGGTTATGTTTTCTTGGATGCAGGTATGATGAATAATGTAAAGATAACAGCTTCTGATAAGAACCTAAGGTTAGTTAGGTTTTTATTTATTTTTTTGATTCTCAATAATGACCTCACCGTAAAATGAATGCCATTAGTCTATGTTTATATTTCTTGAATCTTTGAATATGCATTAGAATGTGTTAGTGTCGCGATGTTACTGTAAGTGTCGCATCGTGTTCTTGTGTTGTGTCCGACTATGCAAGTAGCAGATGCTAGTCTTTGAGCAGATGTTGATTTGCTAAATGGTGGCTGTTTGTCATTTTCGCGTTATGATTCGATTCTCGATTTCAACTTGAAACACCCGCAATGATTTTTAGAAGATCATAACATTCCCCCTTGACTGGAGGGTATTAACCAGGTTTTGTAATTTTTTCTTTAAAGATTAAGGTGCTGCTTGTCTTTTTCCAAAAACTTCTTTTGTCTGTGCCGCGCAAACCACGCATAGACATTGACATCTGCAGAATTTATGTTTTTTCGAAGATGTTTCATTAAAAAACGACTGTGCGTGCTTTTCTTGTTGTAGATGTGTCACAACCACTTCTACGATCGGCCACCACTGTCACCACCACCAACGGCCATCACTGTCTGCCACCACCTTCGATCACCCCCCCCCACACCACCATCACCACCGTCAGCCACAACTGCCACCACCGCCCATACATCACCACCAATTTATTTTAGCAGTCAACAGATGTTAAAAAACAAACACTCTTTTTCTTACAGGCTGCAGACATTTGATTCACCTCTTCTACAAGATATCTGCAAATGTGGTCTCCAGACTGCACACATTTTGCCTTAAAAAAAAACACCTAAAAAAACATTTTAAAGTTGGAGTTTTTCTAATAAATTTAGTCAAAGTTTCTTAATTGAAAAAATAAAGTAAGACCTGATAGTATGTATATTCTTTCTTCATTAGTTTTATCTGGTGAAATTTTATTTTCTACTTGCTTTACTTCCATGTACTCATGTACTTGGTTTTTTTACTTATTGTCTCGGTTGCTTAAACCATAATAATATTAACAATAATTTCCCAACTTTTGGTTTTTATATTTTCTAATTTCCTTAGTTAATAATATTAAATAAAAGTTATGATAGTAAGTTAAAATAGTAAGCAGGGTTGGTTCAACCATTTTGGAAGCTCTAAGCGGAATAAAAAGTTGAGGACCTTCACTAATGGTTATGTTAAAAACCTCCTCCTTGTATCCGGGATTGGGACCATCAATAATTTTATATGGGCTTGGGAGTTGGGACTGTTAATAATAAACTAGAAGTTTATATTTGGTGGAGATAAAAGAAATTTTGTTTATATTTACATGTATAAATTATTTAGATTAAATCTATTTATTTTTTTAGTTTTTAAATGCAAATTTTTTAATAAATGTTCATAATCAATTTTTTTTTAAAAATCCTTTACAATTGAATATAAAAAGGGTTTTATATGGGCCTTTGTTTAATCTTTTTATTTCATTCAAAGCTCACACGCTAAAAAAACCCACGCACCAAAAATATCTCACTATATATAAAAATTTTAAATTTTTTTTTGTATTGTCGTCCCTAGTTGATTGATAATCATATGATTTCTTTAGTGTGTTTTGTGTTATACCATTTTATGATAATACATGCGTAAATTGTGATAATTCATTATCAAAAAAGTCTTACCCTACCAACCAATAAAAGCTGGTTTCGAACATAAACCTTTGTTTAAAGCAACTATGCGCTTAAAATATGCCATATTACATAACTTTAAATTATATAATTTCATGTGTTTTTATAAAATAAATTAATATAAAATATTAATCGATGTAGAAACTTACCATAGTGATACGGCCGTACGGGTGTTCGTGGTCCGGTTTTTACGGTTTTTAAGTGGAACCGTAACCGAACCTTTAACAACGGTTTTTGAACAATGAAAACCAAAACCGAACCGTTCCAAATAAAAACCGAACCAAACCAAACGTTATCAACGGTTTGGTTCCGGTTTGGTTTGCGGTTTGGGATTTTGATCCCGTTAAAAATAAAATCGAATCAAACGAAACATTTATAGTTCAATACGGGCTATTTACACAAAGTGCATACGTATTTTTCATTAAATCGCGAATAAGTCAAGAACTCAATATGTGCATACACACATATATAAACATTTATATATGCATATATCGATATATCCATGGGTATATACGCATATATATATATACACGTTCACACACATATACGGTCTGGTCCGGTTTTTTACGACCGGTTTTTGATGAAAACCATAAACCAAACCATTTATTACGGTTCTAAACTTTTGAAACCGACCGACCGAATGTTTGTGTAACAATCTCGAAAATTCAGGTCCAATTTGAACTTTTATTATATATTAAATCGTCTAGAATATTTCGTAAGTTAATTTCTAAGTTAGAAATATATTCGATATTCTATGGATCAATTAAAGGAATATGTTATTTCGAATAACGAACTTAGAACCAAACACAAAAGGGATTCGAATTGACATTAGACGGTTAATTGATAATCACTTTACTCGGCCCAAACCCCTTAACAATTTAATTACGACAATTAGTAAATGCAATGCCAACATAATTATCTTATACAAGAATGTATATACATAAATTGCTACAATCATACACATAAAAGTATATACATGGAATCATTCATGTAAAACAACTAATTTATTTAACACACATAATTAATTATGAGCAATATACAAATATATATATATATATATATACGGACATGCAACATTTATATATATGTATATGGACGCGTATATATATGTATAGACAGGCAACGTTTATATATATGTATATATATATACAAAATACACGCATACATACACTTGTTCATACGCATGTAAACAAATACATGTGCATATGTATACAAAACAAATAAAACAATTATAAAACACAAATATATATACATGATACATACAATGCATGCAACGTCTTGTACGTTAAAAACGGACATAAAGCGTTAAAATCTCAAAAACCGACACAAATCGTACATGCATGACTTCAAACATTCCAGAAGTTAAAAACATCTTAAATGATGTTAAAAATAATTTAAAGATGTTTTATAAGACATCCCTAACATGGTTTAAGCTTAAAATCGTTGTATTACCGAACCGACGTGCTCAAAACTACTAAAACGATTTATTTTTGCGCATATTTAAATTCTGGAAATTTTGTAAGTTTATTTATGATAAATAATATATAATATTATATTTTTATGAGTTATGGTGATTAAAATGACTAACAATGTATTTTACGCAAAACTAGTTACGAAACCGACTCATTTGAATTATTAAATCGCATAGTCTCGGACTATAACTTATTTTTGAAATATTACAGAATATATACAAGTAAAAATATATAAAATAATGTTATAAAAATATTTGGGATGATAGGAAATACGAAAGACTCTTTAAAAGTGAAACTACGTGCATAACCGACACGCGAAATGCGTAAAAACGGGTTTTTTATATATATACAAGCCAATAACTATTTAGACCAGGATATTATACTTAATATATTTTATATATAATTAAAATATAATTTCTAAAACTTATGGGCTTAAACTATTTATTTAAAATGGATAAAAATCGCGTTATGGGTGTTACCGGCCCAATTAGCCCACTAAGTAAAATGAGGTATTTCTAATCAAAAGATTTTATTAATAAATAGTCTATTTTGAATATTTGAACAAGTATATACTTATTTGGACAAATTATGATTTATAAACGTATTGTTGGGCTTTAAACGTCTTGACGGGCCCAATAGGTCCAATGGTAACTTTACATGTAAAAATAACTTAAAGCTCAATTGTTAACCTATCTAGTTTATTTAATTATTAGTATTTGTATACAATAACCATGTTAAAAATCTAATTACATACATACAAGATGTTACGTAAATGTTATAACTTACAAAACATCTAAACTGGGCCTGAGTAAAGTATGACACTATACATAGAGCACAATGATACTAGCAACTAAGTCTAATCTTAGCAACACGTTTAAACATAGGTATACACCTATCTTGTAAAGGCAACCACGTGGAACACCGAACTCACAATATTGTTTGCAAACCTTAACCTCGGTGAGTTTCGTGCAAACCTTTCCCTTCTTTACTATGTTTTGGGATGAAATACATGCTACTAAACTTTTTATGTGTACTAATGTTTGAGACTTGTTACTTTCCATATTGTTGTCCCTTCTTTAGAGCACACCATTAACTCTAGTTGGGGCCATTAGTATTATGGGTAGCGCTATCTAAGAAACCCTCACACACAGTGGTCTCCCCACTGAGATTTGTAAATCGTTGTGGCATAATTACTAACTATTTTTATTAGTTCATTAATGGGAAATGAACTACGTAGGGACGGAACGCCGACGTATGGTCTTGTTGCGAGATCATATGGGTGGTACAGGATTGGCTGTGCGACTTGAACATTGTACACGAACAAACTATTGTTATCTTTGTTTATTACAAAGAATACAAACTGTTTACTTATTAAATATTTTTAACTGCTCGAGCTCACCAGCTTTATGCTGACCCAAACTCTTTTAAGCATGTATTTCATGACGTTAAACTAAGAAGGAGAGGTAGACGGGAAGCTTTTGGTGCCTAACACTTTGGAGTATATGTTAGAGACTTGCTTTATTATTTCCGCTGCCTAGGAACTAGATTTAAACTTCAACTGTTTTGTTATTTTAGACATTATGATATTGGGTTGTTCATGCCCACTATTGGTTTTAAGACAATTGTTAAGACTATTTTGTACTAGTTGATGATGAAGTTATATTAGTCCTACTTAAATAAGTGTTTTACCAATCTTTCGTCTTGCCCCTACAGGCGGGGTGCGACAGTTTGAAAAAAAAAAACCAACCGTGAAACCGAACCGATGAACGGTTTGGGCGGTTTCGCGGTTTGGAACCGGACCGTGAACACCCCTAGATACGGGTAAGCTTCTATTTTGAAGAACTTCAGCCTGAGTCTAACATGAATTCGTCTTGCAATTAAGTGGAGACAGGAAATCTAGTTAGATTTTTATGACTTGAAAATATGCTCACAGTAAAAGTGAGTCGATGTAAAATTTTTGAGCTAACACCTGAACCCAGTATATCAACGAGTCTGAAGACTCTTATCATATGATGACACCTGAACCCATAGTGTCTCCAAGAGTAATCCTTTGAGATAACCGTTGACCCTCCTAGCCTCAATAAGGGTTTCAAACACATGATGAATCATACACTTTTACGTAGCACACAATCATGCTTATTGACGTCACTATTAAATCCTAATCATTTCGATAGTGATATCTTTCATCCTAATTGGTCTAAATCAAGTTCATGTGACCCAATCAATATAAATATAATACCACAAATTTATGTGTTTAGACATGCCATCTCTTATACGGTTTCGTTCCAAATGTTTGGGCTTTGGGCTGATTCTTTTTGGGTCATAATGACTTTTATGACCGACCCATTGTTTACTTTTTTTTTTTTTTTTTTTTTTTTGAACGGCACGACCCATTGTGACACAATGTAATAATGTATTTATATGAAACTAATATTCATAACTGGTTACTTGTAATTTCATATGTTTCTTTTCATCAACCATCATGTTGCAATAGACGAGTAGTAATTTTATTGCCCGCGGCAGCGCACGGGTAACTTTTCTAGTTTATACGAAAACATATATACTCATCTAACACATAAATAACGGTACACTTTTCAAATAGTTTCACCTAAAGCCGCTTCTAAGCTATAACCGGTTTGGATATGGGTATTGTGCAAAAAGATCCACCAGCCATGGATGGACCTTCTTAGGGGCCCGGGGGGCGCGTTTTTCAGGACAGACGGGTCGGTTTAGTAGTATTTCGTTGGAAAATCCTTCGGTTCCCTTCGTTTCCCTCCTTCCTAAAAATCCTTCAGCACCCTTCGAGCTTTTTTTCAAATTTTGTCAATGCCACCAGCCTAGCCTATGTATTGGGTACAGTTACTGGGCATTTTAATACATTGTTTTTGAGTAACTCTTAGTGAGCTTTTGATTTTGTGATTAACTCAAACATACAATTATTTGTAAAACTTGAGGGAAGTAAAAAAAACAAAAACAAAAAAAGGTCAAAAATTCTTTCCAACAGCTAGAGTTTCAAAAATAGGGAGTGTAATGTTATTACCAAGCTGGTATCGGGTATGGTTATGGTACGAGTGTTAGAGCTAGAGGTGGGCAAACCTGTTTTTTTTTCTTAACCTGAACCGGTTCAGGTTTTTGGCCCATTCCGGTTCAGGTTTTTCCGGGTAAAGGTGGAACCTGTTCCACTTTTTTCGGTTCCGATTTCTCTAAGAACCCGAAACCACCCGCACCCACCGGTTCGGGTACGACCGGTTCTAGGTTTTTTCCCACCTTTAGTTAGAGCTCAAAATGTAAACCATTTTCATATCCGACGGCCTACGAGTAGTCAGATTCAAGTTGGCCCATTAAAAAACAATACTTACAGGCTTAGTCCCTTTGAATGCATATGGGCCAGGCCGAATATGCTGGCCTGTTTCTTATAAATATCTAAATAATCAAATTGGGGACAATATGGTAATTTCATGACATTGCTCATACGCCACGTAGGAAAAAAGGGAAAAATATCTGAACAAATATCTGGATATAAACAAACATACAAAAAAATCTAACGAGGACACGTCACACTATTTTCAGTCACTAATGTCGAATTAAAAAGTCGGTGAATCGAAACTTCTCTTTCTCCGTCGCTTTTTATATTTTTAAAATCGAACCTTCTCCGCTGTAACAAACCACCAATCACCGCCGATGGCCGCCGTGAATTCCGACGATGTAATGCAAACTCCGGTATTAGACGCCGAGTCACACAACCTCCTCCAGCGGATATCTGAGGAAGGCGGTTACGCTTACGTGAGTATGTCAACACGCGCCGCCAACGGAGACGTACGGGCGGCAGAGGAGGCGCGTGAGATGGCGTGGGAGCAGCTTCACTCCGGGCCATGGACCTCGGTGTTGCCGGTGTGGAGAGACGCGTACGCGATGGCGTGTTTGCATGTCGCGAAGTTTCATTATGCAAATGGTGAGTTTACAGAGGCGATTAGGGTTTTAGATATGGGGTTGATAATGGGAGGGATGGTGTTGCGTGAGGATTTGGATTCGGCTGTTCGAAAAGCGACGGAGAGAGCGAATGATCTGCGAACGGTTAATGGCGATGGTAATCCTAAATTGCTAACAGATCAAAATGAGATTAACTTGACGGAGGTGAGTTTCTGGTGCATTTTTACTTTTGAAATCGATTGTTAGTAGAGCTGTTATATATGTGATTGGAAGAATTGAAACTGCTGCATATGTTATTATTACTCTTCACATGTTAATTCAGTATGTTTTGCTGTAAATTGCAACTTTTATCTTCTTTTGCTACCGAATTAGATTTGGATTCAATAGCAATAGGTTACAGTCTTCTGTAACTTGTTGTTTGGATGGATTTAATGTCATGAAACTATAAAACCTTGAATCTAATCTAGGAAAGAAATGATAAAGAGGTCAACATGCTGTTGAATTAGGGCAAAAATAGATTTATCATACATCTTTCCCAGTTAATTCAGTATTTTTTGCTTCAAATTGCAGCTTTTATGTCATTTTCCTTTTGAATTAGATTTAATAAAAATTAGGCTTACAATCTTGTGTGATTTGTTCTTTGGATGATTTTGTGTCATGGAGCATCAAAATCTTGAATCTCATATAGGAAAGAGATGATAAGAGGTCAACATAATGCATCTAGAATAGACGATTGTATTAGGGAAAAAATAAATTAAGGTTTTTTTTTAATATAATTTCAGGTAATTTGGAAACTGATTCTGATGGCAATTGTTTGAGAAATAGAAAATAGTGATATTGTTAAACCAGAACACTAGAGCTTTATTTAACAAAACTATGTGCCTTGATTGCTGAGTAATGTTTTACCTGTCTGGATTATATATTTATCAGCAAAACAATGAAGATGGCAAGAATGTTGACATCATGCTCAGACGGTTTGAAAGTGAAAAGATTGTAGGTAGGAGGCAGTTCGCTTAGGTTTCCTGTTTTCAAGTTTAAAAACGTGGGATTCGTTAGATTTTCGTTTTGTTCAATAGTTTTTGAAGTTGTAGTGCCAGGTGGTTTGATGTTTCAAGTTATATAATAACTTGCTGTATTAAACTTGTAGGTCATTCAAATCTTACCCATGAAATCGTTGTCATGTAAACTTGTTGGCAAGAGATCTGCTCTTTCATTGGAGGGATTTATGCGTGACTATTTCCTCTCAGGTTCTCCAGTTTTATTAAGTGATGGTATGAATCATTGGCCAGCTAGGATCAAGTGGAATGACTTGAATTACCTGAAAACTGTTGCTGGATACCGAACAGTTCCTGTTGAGGTTATGTATATTTTTAATCAACTGATATTTATTGCTTTTTCTTATAAAGCTTTCAGTTCTTAATTAAAAAACTTACACATAACGCTCAAGAAAATTCTATGCTCATCATCATCTTCTCAAGTCAATCTTTAATCTCTCCTAATGACCAATTGTCAATTTTCATTGCAAATCCCTTGTGTAGATTCTGAAAAGTATATTATAGAACACTTGCAGGTTGGTAAAAACTACTTATGCAGTGATTGGAAGCAAGAGATGTTAACATTCTCTGAATTTCTTGAGAGAATTCAGGCCAACGATCCTAATGCCCCCACTTATTTAGCCCAGCATCCCTTGTTTGATCAGGTATGTACATATTCCCATTCACTATAGGTAAAAGTAACTAAATGGATTACGTTGACTAACAGGTCACAGCATATAATATTAATTCTGATCGGGCTGACGCAACAATTTTTATCCAGTCTTTTTTCTATTGTATTATTTATTTTGAGTGTATAAATAAATAATGTTAATTGTTAAATATGATTACAATAATTCAATTATTTTAATAATAATATAATTAAATAATTTGAAAGGTATTGTCCATTAAAAATTGAGGTGGATATTGTAAATTTTCCAGTTGGTTCATAACTACAATAACCATGCTGAGTAAATCCCACTCATAACAAAATTATTAGTAGGGTATGGAGAGGGTTAGATATAGGCAAAGTTTACCTAGGAAAAAGAGATTACTGCTTTCGGAGAGACCTTTGGCTTTAAAACCAGAGCAGGTTCATAACTTAAGCAGTCGACTAGGTGATTTGGGTTAAATCGATAGTTGACTATAGTAACATATATTGTTAATTAAAGGCCAAGGTTGATCCATAGGTGATTTGGGTTAAATTGAATATCAACTAGGCTAAAATCATTGGGTTACAAACCCAAAAAAGGCAGGTATATTTAATCTTTTGTTCTTAATGGGGTTAACAAGCCCCCCTAAATTTGTTATTGGTTTTTTAAAATGTATATTAATTTTTCGTGCTCCTCGAAAACATATTTTAATGTATTTTACTCAACGTCCTGGACCTAAGCTACAAACAAAAATAATAAAACCCCCCTCCCAAAAAAAAAGAAGAAGCTTGAGCCATGAGCAGTTGGCCATCTGGCACACCTGGCCTAGCAGATAAAAAGAGACCAAACCAGCCCGCTTGCTAATATATTGTTGGTGATTGAAGTCTTGTTATTCTGTCTGCCTTATAGTTAACAATTTTTTGTCATATATATAGATACGAGAGTTAAAGAATGATATTGTTATCCCTGACTACTGTTTTGCTGGTGGAACCGAAATGAAATCTGTCAATGCCTGGTTTGGTCCAGCTGGCACGGTAACACCACTACATCATGACCCTCACCATAATATTCTTGCTCAGGTACTTTACTATTTCACTCTTCAGACTTCTGCATATTTTTATAAACAAAAAATTAGATTACATTATAGTAACACTCAAATATCACAACACCTTCAGGTTGTTGGAAAGAAATACGTTAGGCTCTATCCAGCTTCATTGTCCGAGGAACTTTACCCGCATAGTGAATCCATGCTGAAGAATTCTAGCCAGGTAAGCGGTAGCAGGTCAAAACGGGTTGGGTAATTGCTGGTAGGGGTGTCAAAATGAGCAGATTGGGCAACAGTTTAAAGCGGGTTGCATTTGCCAATCCAAAAACACCTCTATTCTTCTTTGTTTGAATAACTCGTGCCAAATCTTCCTACTCTAATAACAGAGTATTTTTAGGGGACACATGTCGTTTTTCTAGCTCTTAGTTTTTTCATTATCCCGCCTGATATTAAATGTGTTTAATTAAAGGAAAATTATTTTTATAATCTCCAAAATATTTCTTCATTGTTGTATTATCTTTTTCAAATACTTTTTTTAATTTTAGTCGAAATTTGCTTTTACTTATGAAATTTGCTTTTACTTATAATGAAATTCAAATTTTATTTTTCAAAATAACTTCAAGATTACTAATCAGAAAACAAAATTGAGTTTTTTATTATTAAATATTTACATTAAGTTTAACAAACAAAAAGTAAAGATATGTACCGTTTGAATGTGTATTATAATCACTTGTATCAATACCATCAAAACATATTTTTTTCTTACATATATTTAATTTAATAAATCAAATATCTATCTACTCTAATAAAATTTTATCCTTTTCAACCGTGTAATACACGGGTTTATAGGCTAGTATTATTAATATAATAATCTAGCTTTTTTTTATTGTAGTGACTATAAGCTTTTATGCACATGAGTAAATTCTGGATGGCTTTCAACTTGCGTTACCCATTTGGCCTCTTCTTTTATATTTAAATCTTTTAGCTTAACTGACATACATAATTTGTTTTTATAAATGGATCAAAATTGACACCTCTAATTGGCGTCCTTGATTTCATTATTTGAAGGTTGACCTAGACAACTTTGACCCAAACGAGTTCCCAAAAATCCAAGACCTTGAATTCATGGACTGCATTTTAGATGAAGGTGAGATGCTTTACATCCCTCCTAAATGGTGGCACTATGTACGATCACTCACTACGAGTCTTTCGGTTAGCTTTTGGTGGAGCGCTTCGCCAAGCTCACCGACATCCTGATTTGTTTGTGTTCTAATTTTTGTACATCAGGCAAGTCATTTAAATATTATGAAGTTTATTTTCATTTTTATGTTAGAAGAAGAAAGCTTATTCTCCTTTCTTTGGGAGGTGTCATAACATTGTACAAGTTGATTTCTTGTTATAACTATCCATTTTAAGTCTTTTTATTGTCTATTTTAGTGTGACCTACATTCTATTCAAGTCTGGTTTTGATCAAGATGGCCATATTTTTGTCTTCTAGATGTGCCAAGGAGGGGTTGGGTAATGGGTCGTTTGGGTTGGAACAAGGTGGAGCGGGGTTTGGTTGTGTTATAACGGGCAAACCTAGGCGCTCAGGCAAGGCGAGAAAATAACGTCTCGCCTTGAATCTATCAAGGCGCCCAGATGAAGAATTTTGGCCAAACTCAAACTCTAAAAGAAAGAAAAAGAAAAAAAAACTATTCAAGAAAATGTACCGTAAAAAAAATCATGAACATGCTTAAATGAGCTAAGAGGTGATAATGTGGCAGTCTTTTTAGTGTTTTTAGATGTTATTGTGGTGGTTTTTGATTTTTTTTCAAGAACGAGTGTTTTTTGATGTGACAGTTGACTATATATGTGTTCTTTTTGTGTTTTCATGTCCTTGTTATGTTTGCTCCGAAGAAGTTCGGCTCGGCTTGAATAAAACTTCTTTATAACCAAACCGGCTCGTTTTGCAACTTAGCCGAGTTTGAGACAAGGTTGGCTTAGCTCGTACCTTGGACTGTGACTTGGTTCATTTATACATCCTGATACACTAAAATATAAAACTATATGATCAATTTTAATATTTGTAACTTTAGGTATGAATATTGTTTACATAAATTACATCTATGGTGTTGTATAATATGTTTAATCAAATTTCTTTTATAAAATTTAAATTGCTCTTTTTGATTGCTGTACTTTTTTAATTGATGTGGCTGCCTTTTTAATTATCTGTGTATAAAATATTTGCATTGTAGAATAACATTGTTGTTGCTTTTTAATTTTAGATGTTTTGTTCTATCATATTTTTATGTATTAAATTTTTTTATAAAGCTGATCCGGCTTGGTTGAAAACAAGCCGAGCTCATTGGCTCGATTCGTGAACATCCCTGCTATGGATGTTATATATACACACACAAACATGATTATAAAGTATTATCGTTTACGATATTTAATCTTAATTTTTGAATAAGTAGAGAACAACGTAACCCATTAGCTCAAAAATATAGTTTTGACTTTTGACCAGTTTGATCATCGACCCGTTAATAACTAAATTGGGTGTACACTCACAAATCCTACTAGTAGGGGTGAGAAAAAACCGAATTGAACGAATAACCGAAAAAAACCGAAACCGAATTTTTCGGTTCGGTTTCGGTTTTTCATATTCTAAAAACCGAAAAAACCAAACCGAACCAATTTGTAATCTTGTTTAAAAATTTATATATATATATATATTATTTTTATACTTATTTAACAGGATAAAAACACACAAAGAGTCTACCGTTAGAGATGATAAAAATTTGAATTAAATGAACTCTGTCATTTTAAAAGGTAAAATCGGAATTATTACATATTTAGTTATTTACTTTTGAATTTTTTTTATATGTAAGAACATGATGATAATATTTAGTTTTATTTTGATTAGTTGGTGTTTGTGCAATTAACTTATGAATTATCCATTGTTAAACATGTTTGCATTTTCAATATTGGTGTAAGAGAGAACAAAAAAAACTATAAAAAAGCAAAAAAAACCGAAAAAACCGAAAACCGAACCGAAACCGACAAAAAAAAAAACCGAAAACCGAATGGTTTCTAATAACTAAAACCGACTATGTCGGTTTAGGTTTCGATTTTAGCCAAAAACGAACCGAACCGAGCACACGCCTAGATCCTAGGTTTCTAAAACAGAATCCTCTTAAAAACCCAATTATCAACATGACAACATCTAAGTTACAACACATTATGCTCTTGGTACAGCACAATCATTTAACAGTCACTTTAACCAGCAGTTTTATACCTGCAAAGAACCTTGCACCTTAACACCCTATCCTGCACATAGAAACCAGGCATCACCATAACCTTCACCCGGGTCGGGTTCTGAGCCCGTCGCGTATCCGCAAACACATCCTCCATAAACTCACCATCAAAGCTTCTATTCTCACCCACCCTCAAAATCCCCAATGCCGGGCTAAACGAAAACGCCAACAAATGCACCAACCAAACGGACTTAGCCGCGACAAAAAACGCCTGCAACAACCGCTCGGGCCAGGGTCTGGTCCAGTTCAATGAAGTAACTACCCCACTCATTTTCTCATCACAAAACCTACTAAACTCTTCACTGTAATACTTTGTCCCCTTCCTCAAAACCTCCTTCCAACTCAAGTTTCTAAGCGCCCGGAAAGATCCGAATCGCGCTTCGCGTTCTTGTTGCGGGTCTAAAAGCTTTGGGCTTCCGTTCTTTTGGAACACACAGTTTTCAAAATCTTGATATAATGACTGGCTTATAACGGCTTCTAACTGACATAAAACCGCCTCCGAGAATCTTGAACTCGAAGATAGCTTCTGGGGTTGATGAATCGAGTCCAAACTAACAGCATCTCCTTCTCCGATTTGAGCTACTAAAGCTTTACAAAACTGTTTCACTGATGATCTTGAATCAGTGACCATCTGCATAAACATTTCCACCATTGCTTCATTGCTAGCCGGCATGTTCTTGTCGAAATCAGCGGGTTTTCCTTTCGTTATCACTCGGGTTTTATCACAATCTTTTGTTTGTAACACTGCTTGATCTAAAGCTTTCTTGAGCTCTTTACAATAGTTTTCCAAATGCTCCAACTTCTCTTGTAAACCACCTATTGAAGCTCTCATTTCAAAAACCTCAGTTAATGCAGCGTCCCGTCTCTCGTTTGCTTCGGTTAGTTCTTTCTTCAACGTCTCGATCGACATCATACCTGAATCTTTAAAAGAAGCATCCTCTGATCCTACCCGGCTTGGAGAACTTTCTATCTTTTTGTGTTTTTTCTTGTTTAACCGCGGTAACAACCACGAAAGACTCATTCCTGACTTGGGTTTCGAATGGGATTGGCCCGACGAATGTGAATCGGTCATTGGGACTACCAGGTTCGAGCTCTTACCGGTACTATCAAGTGTCGCGGTCTTGCATTTATCATGTGATGTAATCGAGCTGAAGTCGCCGAGGCTGTTTCTTCTTGATCGCGAGAAGTTGGTTCCGGGTGATGGGACAAGGTTAGTGACGGAATTGTGATCGTTAGATGAGCATTTGTGACGGACAATGTTCATGAGTTCTTGTGGCAACAATATTCTTGATGATGATGTGTTTGGGTTTTTGTGATCTGAGAAGAATCTTGAATCATCACTACATTCATCCCAGCATCTTGGAGAACTTTGATTTCTTGGTACATCATCGTAACTCTGTCAAATAGATATCTCCGTGTATTAGACGGTTTAAATCGTAAAAAACATAAAATTCTTAAATATATATATAATCGTTGATGAGAGAATCTTTTAGAAAGAAGAATCGTGCATTGAAGAACCATTGAATAACAAAATTAAGATTTATGCTTGGTGTATTGAAAACGTAAAATAAGAAGCAAATGGGATGTTTATTCAGGTATAGAAAGATCTTTAATAAAATTAGTTTTGTGTCAAATAATAGTCCGAACAATAAGAAATTTAAGTTGCTAAATAATTATAAAGTGTCTTCTAAATATACTATTTAATCAAGATTTTTTTCTCTTATTGATTGAATGATGACATATGTGGCATTCTAACATCTTTTTATCCTTATTATGTTCACTTATCTCTCACATTAAAAAGTAGTATTACATATTAATGATATGGAAAATGTATTTTTAAATATGAAATATATATTTTTTTTGTCTCTTATTAGTTAGTTTTTTTAACAAAACACCTAATATTTAAAATAAAATTGACAACACCTAAATTATCTATGATAATATTGTCACCCTAAAGACTCGAACCCACAACATTTTGATTGAGGTATAAACATCTTTAACACTACACGTCTACACCCACCCCCATTCCCTATTATTTATTAGATATGAGGACATATGTTGTATTCTGGCATCTTTTTATTTTCTTATATGTTCGTTATTTACATATATATAATATTCCCCTAGTGAAAACATTTATTACATATTTATCAAACTCTTAAAATCAATTACATATTTCACTTGAGAGGGAAAATATGTAATTGACTAGTTTATTTGGAAAAGAAAAATCTTTTAAAAAAAGGAAAATATGTCATTAATTTTTTCACTTACGTATATATTTAATAAATGATGTTAGAAGGCTAAAATATGTAAATGTCCCTATTCTTATCATGTTCACTTATCTCTCATACTAAAAATGATATTATTATATATTAATGATATTAGTATATATATTTTTAGATATATAACATAAATTTAAAGATTTAATAAAAACCTAATTTAAAACAATATATTTTGAGTCTAAATTTTGTTTATTATCAACTAAACTGTTTAATTATTTTATAACATTTTAGATTATCATTATTTATTAGTAGTTAATTTCTTTAATTCACCTGGTAATCTGGTATAAATGTATAATGCCAAGTTTTCTAACCTAGTCTATGCAAAAATACATATATAATAATCATACATTACACGTTACATTTGTTTAAGAGCTAACATATAAAAAAATAACACTACCTTTGTTTAAGAGTTAATATATAAAAAATAACTTTACCTTTAAGAGTTAATATATAAAAAATGCAAAAGTACAAAAAAAATCATCAAACCTGAATGTTAAAGTCTATAAATTTGGGAAAAAACATGTCTCCATGCAGAAATATTTTAAGATGACATGCGTCTATTAAACTAGCCGGTCAGATCGTGCTATAATTGCAAAGAAAATATTAAAATGGGAACATTTTTTTTACATAAAAGTATCCAACGTACATAAACTTAAAAGCCTCTATAAATCATGTATTGTCGATTAAAATTTTTTTTTAAACATTTCTATTCATCCCATAAACCTTTTTTATATTTGCACATTATTTACTTTTACGTTTATTTTTCATAACCAGTTTATTTAATTTAATAAAATTTAGTTTTTAATTAATATATAAATTAAGAAAAAAATATTAAGTATATCCAAATATTATAAAAGAAATTAGACATTAGAATCCTCTTCAACTTGATCACGGGCTGATCAAATGAAGAAAGAAGGCACACAAACCTTAAAAAGGAGAAAAACAAAAATAATAAGTTAAAATTTCATTAGAAGGATAAATACAAAAATAAGTACATAAAAAATACATAAACTGAATTAATGTGGATCCTCTTTTACAATTTTAACATCATATCAATGCTACACGCTTCGTATAAACATAGATAAGGCGCACAGCCCCACTGACATACAATGATTTGACAATAATTGGATTCGTATATGTCACGTATAGGCTGTATACAAACTTATAGAAGTCTAATCATTAACATTGAGAAATTCTAATAAATAATGATTTATTTCTTATATATCTCATATAAAAACATATAAAGAGTGTGATACGGACCTCCATGGCCCAGCAACTAACCAGGCTCACGGTGAAGAAGGGGAGCCCATGAGGCCCAAGAGACAGAGTAAAAGGCCCGCTCGTTTGGAAGATTAGTCTGCATGTTTTATTTCTGTTATTTCCTTAGTTTAATTCCTGCATGTTTACGTAAGGATAGGTTACTGCATTTAGTTATTTAGATAGTGGTGCATGGGTTCCTAAGAATAAGGGACATGGGTGATGAGCCTTGTTTCATTGCATGTTTAAGTATTTTGTTTTTGTTTTGCATGGAGATATATGAGAAAATTGCCCCAACTCTCTCTCTTGTTCTTATTTTCTTTGGAGTGTTGGCCTACTAGAAAAGGCCTTATCATCTTGGTGCTTTCATTCCCGAATCAACCTTCTGCCATGCCACCCCGTCGTGATCCCTCCACGGAGGAACTTCCACCGACTATCACCGATCAACTATCCCAACTCATCGCCGTCACCACCAACTCAGCCACTGCCCAAGCCACCATGACCCACCAATTAGCCTCATTAATCAAAGCCACTGAAAACCTAAACTCCAAAATTGATGCTCAAACCGACACCACCGCCCGACTAGTTAATCATGTAGCCGAACTCTCCGATCACCTGCATTCCGACTCATCCACATCCGGCTCCAAATCCCCACCACCGAACCCCAATCCCGCACACAAAAATCAACCCAGACCACCAAAAATTACACTTCCCTTGTTCGATGGTACTAACCCATTGGGGTGGATTTTTCAAGCTGACAATTATTTTACCTTCTACCACATCCCTCCCGCCGAGAGAGTTTCTTTGACAGCCTTTTATTTTATTGGCGATGCCTTAGCCTGGTATCAACATCTTGCTAGAAACGACCTCTTAGGCACATGGCCTGCTTTTAAACGCGAAGTAGAACTCCGTTTTGGTCCATCCACCTATGAGAACCATGAAGCCACCCTCTTTAAACTTCGCCAAACATCCTCGGTTACCGTCTATCAATCCGAATTCGAGAAAATAAGTAACCGCATTACGGGCCTGTCTCAATCCACCCTTCGCAATTGTTTCATTTCTGGCCTTAAACCAGACATTCAATCGGAACTAGCTATCCTCAACCCACTTACATTGCACCACGCCAGCGGCCTTGCTCGCCTCATAGAGGATAAGCTGGCCCAACCTGCCAAGTCCAAATTTACCACCTTTTCAAAATCCTCGCCACAAACAACCACTTCCTTTCCCACAACCACGATTCCTACAAACCCGCCACCCTCATCCTCAACTACACCAGACAAAACCACCACACCCTCCTCACCTCCCTTGCTGCCCACACCTCCGAAACCTCTTCCATTCACCAAGTTGTCACCTGAAGCTATTCAACAACGTCGCAAGGACGGTCTGTGTTTTCGCTGTCCAGAAAAATATTTCCCAGGTCATAAATGTTCACCTCCTCAATTTCTTCTAATTGTGGATAATGATTACCACACAGCCGACACTGATCCTCCTTCACCAATAGCCGTTGATCAACCCCAGACTTCACAATTCATGTCTCTGTCGGTTGCGGCCTTCTTTGGAATGACTTCCATGCAAACTCTACGTGTTACAGGTTATATCCGAGGAAATCCGGTAACGGTTTTGATAGATTGTGGCAGTACCCACAATATTATTCAACCACGTATTGCTTCCAATTTTCAATTGCAGATTAAACAATTGGAACCATTCGCAGTGATGGTAGGTAACGGCCAATTCATTCATTGTCAGGGATATTGTCCGGAGGTACCCTTGAACCTACAAAAAGCACACTTCCAAATTCCTTTCTTTATATTTCCGGTTCAAGGTGCAGACGTAGTCCTAGGCATTGCTTGGCTAGGAAAGTTGGGTCAGATTACTGCTAATTTTTCTATACCGGAAATCACTTTCACGTTCAACGGACTCAAAACCACTCTCACAGGTAATCCACTTTCTCAACCTGTTTCACCAAGTTCCCTTACCACTCTCATACGTCATGGATCAGTAGCATCCTTGCATGCTATAATTGTCAACCCTCAACCTACACAACCTGACTTGCAAACCCCAACACATTCTGATCCCCAAATACAACTTCTCCTCAATCAACATTCAGCGGTGTTCACCAAACCTCATTCATTACCTCCTACTCGCCAAAATGATCACCATATTCCCCTCACTAATGAAGCTAACCCAGTCAATGTCAAGCCGTATCGTTACCCTCACTTCCAGAAGCAAATTATGACACAATTGATTGAGGAAATGTTGAAAGATGGTCTCATCAGACCCTCACAAAGCCCATTTTCATCACCCGTTTTACTTGTAAAAAAGAAAGACGGAACATGGCGCTTTTGTGTCGATTATCGGGCCCTTAACTCCGTAACAATTCGTGACCGATTCCCCATTCCCACAATCGATGAATTGCTAGATGAACTTCATGGTGCAACTATTTTTTCAAAGATAGATCTCCGCTCCGGGTATCACCAAATACGGGTTGCTGAAAAGGATATCCATAAAACAGCCTTTCGTACATCGGATGGTCATTATGAATTCATTGTCATGCCGTTTGGCCTTACAAACGCACCATCCACTTTTCAATCCGCCATGAATGACCTGTTTCGAACGATTTTACTTTCCAACAAATTTTATGCAAAGGCTTCAAAATGTGATTTTGCTTTATCAGAGATTTCATTCTTGGGTCATCGAATCTCTAGTCATGGCGTTTCTCCGAAACCTGAGAAGATACAAACCATTCAAGCTTGGCCACCACCTAATTCGTTTACCACTCTCAGATCCTTCTTAGGATTTACAGGGTATTATAGACGTTTCGTTCCTCACTATGCTAGCCTTGCTTCACCATTAACGGATATCTTGAAACAGAAATCTTTTTCCTGGTCCGATAAGGCCTCCAATTCATTCAATTCCCTGAAGAGCCACATGCAAAATCTGGTTACATTGGCCTTACCAGATTTCGATCATCCGTTTGATCTTACTACCGATGCATCCGGAGTCGCAATAGGAGCTGTCTTGTCCCAAAATAACCGACCCATTGCCTTCTTCTCAAAGAAATTGTGTCCTACCATGCAAGCTCAATCCACTTATACGAAAGAACTTTATGCCATAACTGAAGCCGTTCGTAAATGGCGCCAGTATTTATTGGGAAATCGTTTTCGTATCTTTACTGACCATCATAGCTTGAAACACATCTTAACCCAAACCATCCAAACCCCTGAGCAACAAAAATGGGTAACCAAATTGATTGGCTACGATTTTGAAATCCACTTTAAACCGGGAAAAGAGAATACGGTCGCCGATGCTTTAAGCCGTTATCATTTACATTCCATGCTTGCCTTGTCCCACCCAACAGCCCCATGGTTAGATGAGCTCAGACATTATTTTTTAACCAATGACGTGGGACAACAGTTAGTCGATCAACTTGTTACATCTCCATCATCCTTTCCTCATCACAGTTTTCGAGATGGATTAATGTATATTCATGATAAAATTTTGGTACCACCCATCGATAGCATTCGAAACCGTCTTCTACAAGAATTTCATTCTTCTTTACTGGGTGGTCACAGTGGGGTTCAAGCTACATTCAAAAGAATTTCTTCATCTTTTACCTGGTTGAAACTTAAGAAAGATGTAGCGGAATTCGTAAAGAACTGTGGTGTTTGTCAAGCAGTCAAGACACCAACTCATCGTCCTTATGGATTACTTCAACCATTACCCGTTCCGGCATCTTCTTGGCAGGATATTTCTATGGACTTTATTACATCACTGCCTACATCGAGAGGAAAATCATCAATTTGGGTAATCATTGACAGATTCTCTAAGTTTGCACACTTTCTTGCTTTGCCAAAACACTATACTGCAGTATCCTTGGCCAATATTTTTATGAAAGAAATCTATCGTTTACATGGTCTTCCTTCAACGATAGTTTCTGATCGTGACCCTACGTTTACCAGTAGTTTTTGGAAAGAACTTTTCAAAAATATGGGTACAAAACTACTGCATTCGAGTGCTTACCACCCCCAAACCGACGGACAAACGGAGGTTGTCAACCGGTGTCTTGAAGGCTATTTACGAGCTTTTGTTTTTGATAATCCATCTTCATGGGAACGATATTTGTATTTGGCCGAATTTTCCTATAATACCTCTTATCATTCTTCAATTGATATGACTCCATTCAAGGCCCTTTATGGGAAAGAGGTTAATACTATTCACGAGTACTTGCCGGTTGCAACTACAAATGCTTCTATTGACTCGTCTCTCAAAGCTCACAATGAATTGTGGGAAAAGCTTCGATCATCACTCCAGACGGCTCGTGAAAGAATGTGTCACCAGGCAAATAAAAAACGATTGGATAAAGAGTTTAATGTGGGAGATTGGGTTTATCTCAAACTTCAACATTACCGTCAGAAATCCATTCAAGATCGGAAGAATCAGAAGCTGTCAAGACGATTTTTTGGCCCATATGAGATTATCAAAAAGATTGGGAAAGTTGCGTATATGTTGAAGTTACCTATCACTTCAAAAATATATCCTGTTTTCCATGTTTCATTGCTTAAACCTTGTTATGGTAATGCTAATGATTCAACAGGTGATCTGGATCAATTTGTGGCACCTGAGACAATTGAATTATTACCTGAAGACATTTTAGACAAAAGGATGGGTCCATCAAATGAGGAGCAGCTATTAATTAAATGGGAAAATCGACCTTTGGAAGAAGCAACATGGGAAAATATTTCATTCATTAAGGCTCAATTTCCATTTATGTTTGACATTGAGGACAATGTCTATTCTCAAGGTGGGAGTGATGATACGGACCTCCATGGCCCAGCAACTAACCAGGCTCACGGTGAAGAAGGGGAGCCCATGAGGCCCAAGAGACAGAGTAAAAGGCCCGCTCGTTTGGAAGATTAGTCTGCATGTTTTATTTCTGTTATTTCCTTAGTTTAATTCCTGCATGTTTACGTAAGGATAGGTTACTGCATTTAGTTATTTAGATAGTGGTGCATGGGTTCCTAAGAATAAGGGACATGGGTGATGAGCCTTGTTTCATTGCATGTTTAAGTATTTTGTTTTTGTTTTGCATGGAGATATATGAGAAAATTGCCCCAACTCTCTCTCTTGTTCTTATTTTCTTTGGAGTGTTGGCCTACTAGAAAAGGCCTTATCAGAGTGTAAGATGGATGTGAGAATAACTACTAAACTCCTCTAATAAATTTTTACACGTCATAATGAGATGATATATAATAACTTCTCCGTCATCCATGACCGTCACACTGGTTTTACATCATTACCTCATGGTCTCATATTTTTATTATATAATTATATAATATATTTTTTATTATATAATATAAAAATATATAGTTATCTTTAAAATCGATAATAAAATTGATAAGATTATGTTCCATGTTATACAATATATATATATATATATATATAGATGAAATGTGTTAATGGAAGCCTTCACACATAATATAAAAGTTTTATTTAAATAAATTTTGAGAATTTAAATATTTAAAAGTAAAATGTCACTTTTAGTACTTAAGGTTTGACAACTTTTTCTGTTTTAGTCAAATAATTTAAATTTTGTCATTTTGGTTATTATGGTTTCATTCTATTGTTATTTTGGTCATTATGATTTCCATTTTAGTCTACTTAAATTTAAACTTTTGGAATAAAATGACAAAATTGACCGAACATAGGGACGAAAATGACAATAAATTGAAACATATAAGGCCATAATGACTAAAATGATAAAATTTAAACTATTTAACTAAAATGACAAAAGTTGTCAAATCACATGATTAAAATAACATTCTGTCAAATATTTAAAGAAAAGTATTATCATATTGATTTTTGATAATAACAAATGACGAACCACTTTACAAGCAATACAGATGGCGTATATGATGGGTTTCATTAGTGCCGTGCACATGCTTCAATGGTTTAACTTCTTTTAATGCCTAAAACAAAATTGAAATGCGAATTCAATGTTTAATTCCTGAAATTCAATCAAACCCTCGATTGAATCTAAACTAATTTGATGAAACACTTAAAGAATTGAAAAAAAGGGCAATCTTACAGGAGTAAAAACAGGGTAATCTTGAGCAGAGTGTTGAGGAACATGTCGCCGGAGAGGTGACGTCGCCGGCAGCCGGAGATGTGAAGGACTATTGCTCTGTAACAGAGCAGCATGAAGTGATCGGAGCTCCATCGCTTTAGCAATTGCTACTTGAATCTCCTGCCGGCTAACGTCAGTGACTGTGCGATGATCAACGGTTTGAAACGGTGTTGATGATGCCGGAGCTCCGGCCACCGTGGTGGTGGTGGTCATTTGGGGAATGGGGAAAAGCAGAGGATGGTTGATCGCAGCAGATTTGAATGAATTAAGTGTCGGAATCAACTTCCGGAGGGTGAAGATACTCACGGGGTAATATGATTTATTGGAAATTGAAGAGGGAAAGAAAAATCCAGAGAGAATTTTGTCATTTTTAGAAATAGAATGAAGGATGAAAGCATGTGAGGAAGAAGAGGAGTGTGTGATTTCTAGTGGTTGGGTTGTAGATGGTGGGGTGTGATTTGAAATTACCATTTTGCCCTTTTGTGGTTTTGTTTTTATCAACTTATTATCAACTTAGCACATGGTAATAATGTAATATGTTACTAAAGTTCAAAACTCAAAAGAGATTGAAAATAAAGAGGATGTTGTAAATTTATAATTTATTTGTTCAAAAAAGATAGAAAGTATTAATAGTATTAATGTATTATGTTATAAATTAGTTTTTGTAATATAAATATCACTTAAAAAATTACACTTTTTTTAAAGATTTCTATGCGATGCATAATCTTTTTTGTCTTCTTTTTAAATTTCTTGTTTATCTGATAATCATCTCTAAAAGTATTGTTAAGTTGTGCTAATATGTGAGTAAT
This sequence comes from Mikania micrantha, assembly GCA_009363875.1. Lineage (NCBI taxonomy): Eukaryota > Viridiplantae > Streptophyta > Magnoliopsida > Asterales > Asteraceae > Mikania > Mikania micrantha. Next base: position 56,279,952 of record CM018687.1, on the reverse strand, counting down.
TAGCTTCTTCAAAAGCCTCTTAGATGAGAGGTCCTATGTTCAAACCTAAACAAAAAGTATATTAGTTTGAGATAAGATTATGATGCATTTTTGTTAGAAAAAAGTAATATTACAACAAAAAATTGTTTATGATAAAGACTTTATTAGTTCAGGAAACATCATCGTTATTACCGTACTTAGTATATCTTATCATTATCGAAACTAAAGTAGGGTATGAGGAAGACAAAATGTAGATAACCTTACATCTACCTCATAATAATATAGAGACTTCTTCCGATAAGACTCACGCCTCATGATGCTTAATAAATCAATCAACCCAACATTTCTAACGTCATTTTTCACAAAACATAAGTAAAATAACATTAAAATTAGTGTAATTTTACTTTTAACTCTTAAGGGTCAACTCATATATACATTATATACGTGCACCGCAAACAGAGCCAAGAGTTACGAAAACATACCATGCATAATTTAGATCCATGTTGTGTATGTATGTCTTACTAATAAAGTTAAAGTGTATATATTTGTAGTTAGAGTACTAAACTAAAAAATAAAAGCAAAATGTTTAAAATGTCCTAAAAAAAAGGAGAATGCTAAAGTGAGGAAACGATAATACGAGGATAGAGACGGTGCAAGGGTGGTGGTACAACATGTGACACAATAAAATGTTATGGCGACTTTGAAGGGGAGGACAATATGTGAGACAAGAAAATATTGGTACGAACAATTGGAGAAAGAGAGCAATAATGGAAGGTTGCTTGGTGAGGTTGTAGGGGTGGGGTTAGAGCTAGGTGACATCTCTATTTTGTATTTGTTTGATCGTTAATAACATGTAATTTTACCGTTTAGACATATAGAGTAGGGGTTGTTTGATCACCTTTTATTAATAATTAAACTACTATCTTTTTGTTGACGTATTCAAATCCGAGTTGGGTTATGTTGTCAGGTTGAACCGAGCTTAGCTATCTCGAGCATAGATCCGAGCTGCAACAAAACAGAAGATACGCGTTAGAGTACCTAAGTGAATTATCTCCGAGAACACTCCGACACTCAAGTCAGTAATTTATGTAAGATAATAAAGTGTATAAAATATAAACATGTAAGCAAGCATATAAAGATAAGTAATGAAACTCAAGAGTCTCATGTAGAAACATATATATGTTATTCGTAAGAATAAAACCATGAGACTCATGAAAGTCTCTTGAGAAAATATGCGTATGGCTTTCTAAAGGTGAGCAAGGACGAGTAGATCATCAGGATAGACATTAAGATGCATGTAGTGAGAGTAGTATGTTAACTGCTCAATGAGGATCTGTAAAAGTGTGGGAGTTCCCATTTATATATAGAGAGAAATATGTATTATTTAGCTTGGCTCAACCAAGTCTCTTAGGTTTAGCTAAGACCTTGCTAAGGTTAGCAAAGCTGATCTAGCTGCGGTTGGTAAAGCATGTCTTGCTAAGATTGACAAAACATACCTTGCCAAGATTGTTAAGGATAATTTTATTAGCCTACCCTACACCATAACTTTTAATAGTTCATAACTTCTTAATCATTAAAATGATATGTATAAGAGAACGGAGATAAGGGATGTTGTGGGGATAGAGTGCAACGAGAAGCTTGTAATGATAGGTGGCAACAAGTATTAAACACAAGACTAAAACTAGGTAAGTACAAAGTAATCCATAATTAAGATTTATATAATGTAATTAAAAAAGTATTTGTTAATCATATATGTACCCAAATCCATCACATGCATTATCATCTCTAAATATGATTAGTTTAATATATGTATAATTACATATATCCCTCACTTTTGATGTCTAATTACATATATACCCAACTAAAAAAATTAATTACATATATACCATTCTTTTGAGGTCTAATTACATATATACACAACTAAAAAATTTAAATACATATATACCCAACTTTACTATCTTTACACGTTGTAACCCTTTAAATGTAAACATACATAAACACTACATCTGTTACGACTCTAACTCCGTCAATTAAAAATGAAAAAAAAAAGACACGAAAAAAAAAGAAGCAAAACACTGAAAAAAGGGAAAAACGTAAAATAGGGGTATATTTGAAGCAATGGTAAAATATGTATTATACTTTTTTTTGAAGTAAGGGTAAAACAATAATTCCTTAATTCATTTTAATTAAAATGTGTATATTTGAAATTTTTAGAATTAGAGGAGGGGAAATATGTAATTAAAATTTTGGATTGGGTATATATGTAATAGATGAAATTATTAGGGGGGTATATGTAATTAAAATTTTGGATTGGGTATATATGTAATAAATGAAATTTATAGGAGGATATATGTAATTGGCCCTTTAATATATTTATTTTAATAGAAGTTAAATATAAAAACTTTAGAAAACAATACCATAGCCCATATATACCAAAATTAAAGAATGCATTATTGTTTTCTTCTTGCCTTTAAAAGTAATCATGCTTTTGCTTCTTCCAATTGAATTAACAAGGTTCCCATGAGTTTGTCAAACAAAATAATATAATTTAGCCAACTTTTTTACTTCAAATATATGGAGTGGGTGGGTTTTAGCCTTTATGAGATAAGATATAATATATTAGGTACACTTTATTTCGGTATATTTTAACCTTTTGACCTACTGAACTTGGTAAATAGATCATTCAAAGTTTTAGGGATTTAATAATATAAACTATTTTTGACATTATAACTCTTTAAATTATTATTATTACCATCTGCTGATTGAAAATTTATTAATTCACTTGGGGTGTTTCCGATTCAGTTTCGAACTACGAAACTGCCCACGGTTGGTTTTCTTTTAAACATTATATCGGTCGTTTTCGAAAGTTTAAAACCGTGATAAATGGTTTGGTTTACGGATTCATAAAAAACAGTCCTAAAACCGAACTGGACCATATGTTTGTGTACCCGATTATGTGATATATAACATTTATTATTTTACCAGGAAAAAATTTTCTGATGAAATGGATGCGGCGGTAGCTTGCCGGAAACCCTATTCTGACCGAGGAGAACATGCCATTGGAAAATCCAAGAATCCGGATTGAATTTTAGTGTCGTAAGACTGCGGAGATGGAGCGACATAAATCTTTTTTTCCAACAGCAACAAAAAGTCTTCATTGCAAAGAGCGATAATAGATCTCATCGTTCATTTTCTGATAGCAACAAAAAGCCTTCGTCGTATATTGAGTTCATAATTTATTCTCCATTTAAAAAAATACATTTGAACAAGGTGTAATTACTTCGTCTTTCAGTATAAAGATTTGGTTTGATTCAATTTTAGTTTTATGGGGAACAAAAGCCCAAACCATAAACCAAACCGTTGATAACGGTTCGGCTTTGTTTGGTTTTTGTTTTCATTATTCAAAAACCGTTATTAACAATTTGGTTCGTAATTTTACTTAAAAATCGTAAAAACTGGACCGCAAACACCCTTATAATTTACCATCAAAATGTGCTATATATTAACAAAATCGTGATATTCTTTCAGATTATCTTAGTTTTATCAATTGTTGTAAAAATCGGCCTAGGCGGCGCCTAGCGCTAAGGCGCCCATAAACCTTGTCGATTTTGTCCTAGGCAGCCTATTTTATTATTTTTTTTGGTCTTTTTTGCTTTTCTTGGCTTTTTTGAGTAGCGTACATAGCGTATACCATGTATCGAATCTCAAGAAGTGCCTATCAAACGAAACGGTCGCTATTCCGTTAGAGGAAATACAAATCGATGAACAACTTCACTTCATTGAGGAACCAGTGGAGATAATGGACCGAGGAATCAAAAAGCTCAAACTTAGTCGCATATCGATAGTTAAGGTGCGATGGAACTCACGGCGTGGACCGAAATACACCTGAGAACGAGAGGACCAGATGAAAAGGAAATACCCTTACGGCCTCACTTGTTCACCGACCAGACTAACACCAGCAACACGAACTGAATTTCGGGACGAAATTCCAATTAACTGGGGGATGATGTGACACCTCGCAATTTCCAGGTCAGCATTACTTTATTTTAAATAATAATGTGTATTATTATTGCTTACGTGACACTAGAATTATGAATATTTAGTGTGACACGTGGCACAACAGTCCAAACGCACCGATAATTCGAGGAATTATCGTAAAACGCACGCACGTGTCTTTAATAACGAACGTTGGTGAACTAAACGATCCACAGTAGACTTTCACAGCATTTAGGTTCTAGGGAACCTAAATAAGTTGGAACAATGCTCACATGTCGAGAAACGATAATCGTAATCGAGAAATAAGCGAAAATCGGTTCGAAACAACGAAATTGGTCCTATTGGGCTCCTCAGGAACCCATCGCGGTACGCTAAGACCTCCTGGAAGGAGCTTAGCGGTACGCGATGGATGAGCGGGTAATTTGAATCCCGAAATCCATCGCGGTACGCGGAGTTCTTCGGAGATCCTCATCGCGGTACGCGATGAGTCCAACATGCAAAATCTTCTATTTAACCAAGACTATTCATTTCTTAACCACTCTATTAACCCATCCCTCAAGACCAGAAGCTATTCTGCCGTCCATAATCATCTTTCACCCTCCATTGAAGCCTTGGAAGCCATTGTTGGACCTTAGGAAGCTCAAAGTTGAAGGAGTTGAAGTCCTAGAACATAAAGAAGTCATTGTAGGTGCTCCTCAATCTCCTCAATCTCCTCAATCGTCTTCAAGCTGCTGCTATCGCCTCATCCACTAATTTCAGGAGCTCTACAACCTACTCTAGGCATGATTTCATCGATTGGAAGCATCGTAAGGTAGTAACTATGCCCCATGAAGCTTACAATCACCACCACACACACATGCAAGCCAATATGGCCACATGCAATCACACACGCACCACATGCACGAATTTCTAGCACTTTAAATCTGGGTTTGTTGATTTGAGAATGAATATTGATGATCTACGATGATTGGATGAAGTATTTTTACATTCCATGATGATGTGTGTATACATGATGCATGACTTGTTCTTGGATGATCAAAATATCAACATGCATGCATGATCTAGGGCTTGTTAGATGAAGTTGGATGATAATAAATGATTCTTGATGTTATTTGGGAATGTCACACCCTGACCGACGGCGGAATACGTCGGGGCGTGATTTGTCATTGTTCAAAAGCTCATGGCGCTATGTTAAAGTTTTAATATTTAAACATCCACATTAAATGATTCAAACAATTCATTCAATAACATCCAAACAATACAAGATTTTGAAATCAAATTACAAATGAAATAACTAAATGTTATTTTAATTTAACAAGGTTCTCTAAATCTAATCCATGTTTTCATCGTAAGTCTTCACCTTATCCTGTTACATATGTAAAATAAAGGTCAACTATTTGCATAGTTGGTGAGCAATTCTATAGTTTAATACAATAATTAAAAGGATGCAAAACTGTTAAACTAAATAGACTAGATTTAAAGTATATGTAAATTTGCAAGTAGCACAAAGCAAGAATCCAAACAAATGATCTTACAAAGTTTAAGTCAAGACTAGCTAGGTCTTAACTTAAATAATGTAAATCATAATGTTTATGTACGTGTATGTTTCACCTTTTTCACACAAAACATAAGTCAATGCGAAGAACGTCGCTACATTCTTAGGCTACTAAATACTGTTTTTGTTTTTGTATGAAACGTCTTCTAACTTAAATCCCACATAACAATTAGCACATAAGTTCACATAGCATCTAAATCATGTCTACTAACCTTAAAAGTTTGCATCATGTATACGTTTTGACTCAAAGAATATGTTTCGGGATAAAACATATGTAACATCCCAAAAAGTTTACAAATGTAAAAGGGAATAAGAATTAACTTTACTTGATTTGCTTAGCTAGTCCAAATATATCCTTGAGTAGTGTTTGGGGAAGTAAGGATACTAGGATAGCACTCCTTACCCTAAAGTTCATGTGGATAAACACTCTTAGTTTTTCCTAAAGTTCAAGTTCGATGACTTAATGTATATGGCATTTCTATGGAATTCTTAAAGAATGTTCCTCAAGTTAATAGGGTTCCTCGCTAAATTAAAGAGTAGCTTGTGAATATTTATTTATTATATTAAATAAATATTCTAAAAAGTATAAATAACTAATAACCTTAGATAAATTATTATATAATATTTCCTCGAATTTTTAGTTACCATTTTTTTTTTGTTTTAAAGATAATCAATCTATAATTGTGGGTAGAAATTACTTTATTTAAATAACTAAGGTATAGTTTAAGGTATTCAAAGTAAAAGGTTTAGGATAATCATATAATTATTTAATTTTTTTTACACAAAAATCTTTATTGTTTAGCATTTTGTATTTAAACAAAAATTATGGATGTTAATTATAAAACGATTTACCAAACTTTTTTTTTATTAATTATTATAATAAAAAAACCTCTCAAAAGGAATTTATTTTTATTTCTAAATAATTTAATATAAATTTTATATATAAATTTTATTTTACAGTTTTAATAATCCATAATTAATAAACATGTTTCTGAACTATATTAACTCTTTCAAAATCAAAATATAATTTGTTGAGTAAACTTTGTTTTTGCTCCCTGTTGTTTGGTCAAAATAACGTTTTTCATCCAAAAGTTTCAAAATGGCCTTTTTGCTCCCTGTTGTATGCATTTTGTCTCGATCAGCTCCAACCCACTAACACCGTTTATTTTTTCTGTTAAATAGATGGGTGTTTTAGACTTTTCACATATAAGGACTAATGTTGTCATTTTATCAAATTACTAATAGAAAATAAAATAAATTAAAGGGTTAAATGTGTAATTTACTCAAATAAAACCCAACCCCTTCCAACCCCATTTTCTTCCCCTTTAACATCCGTATAACCTTCACCACTCCACCAGTGCCGTACACCACCACCATAGACATACATAAACCACCACCTTAGACCCGCACCGCACCGCACCATCTTCCGCCACACCATCGCCGTTAACCTTCAAGCTCTCAGATCCACACCAATGTCGCCGATCTTTCTCGTGAGCAGAGGCTACAATCGGCCAAAGCCCTTCTCTCTCTCTCTATTCGAACTTCAAAGTGATGGTGACTATATCTAAGCCCTTTAGTTTGCTCCTCCTTTTTGTTTTTCTGTTTGCTCCTCCCACTGTACAGACAGTGTGTGTGTGAATCTAGGGTTTTTGGTTCAATTAGGGAGGCGATTAGGTTAGATACTAGTTAGATTAAGTTCTATTCGGTTTTGCAGGTGGAAATGGGGGGTTTTGCAGGTGAGACATGGGGGTTTTGCATGTGTTGATAGTGGTGGTGGTGGTGGTGATGGTGGGAAGGTGGATGGTAACAGATGGTGATGGTGATGGAGGCCGTTGGTAGGGGAGCTTGGCCGATGGTGATGGAGGCCGACGGTAGGGGAGCTTGGTCGATGGTAGTGGAGCTTAATTGATGCTTGGCTAGAGGCAGTGGCGGTGACGGCTGCTTCTCCTGCTTGTTGATAACAGTGGTCCATATGACAGAGAGAAGAGAGAGAGAGAAAGTAATTTAAGAAATAGCTCATCAATAATCAAGTAGTCCATTTATTAGTTTGATATAATGACAACAATAGTCGTTATGTGTGAAAAGTCTAAAACATCCCTCTATTTAACAGAAAAAATAAACGGTGTTAGTAGGTTGGAGCTGATCGGGACAAAATGCATACAACAGGGAGCAAAAAGACCATTTTGAAACTTTTGGATGAAAAACGCTATTTTGACCAAACCACAGGGAGCAAAAACGAAGTTTACTCTAATTTGTTTTTACTGAAAAATGTTTTATAGAATTTTATAATTGTTTTAAGTCATATATAAATAAATATTTACCAATAAAAGAAAACTCATTTTAATCAGATTATCTTTTTTTTTGGAATGGCTTGGTACAACTATACCCAAGACGAGATTTCAACCGTCCCCTTGGATTTGATGCTCTGGGGCATATGCCTGAGCCCACCCCAGAAGGAAACCCACAACTGGGTAAACCCCCCTGACCTTGCTTGAACAAATATGCCTCAGTCTGGATTCGAACCAAAGACCTCCTATAGGGAAGTCAAGGAGGTAACCATTAGGTTAGATAATTTTAATCAGATTATCTAGATTTGTATTTCAGAATTTTTATAAAAAGAAATAGAGGGTAAAAGTGGAAAAATACCAAATTCCAGCCAAAAATGTGCAAAACCGAACCCAACAGATTCGAACCCGCTGCTTCCCGTTTCAAATCAAAAGCTTCTGCCGGTAAACTAGAACCCTTAGGTCTTGAATATGAATGAAACAAAATTTATAAAACCTTGAACTCTGGTTTTCTGTAAATCAGCTTTTCAAACCGTAGAACCTTAGCTTGTTCTTGGTTTAAATTCGATCGATAAGAGACTCGAGAGTCTTGTTAACCATAGGGCTTTCATCAGGCATTGAAAAAAAGAATATTTTGATATATAGGTTGCTTACGATTGATGTTGGATTCTTGAGTTCTGATTCGTAAAGCCGAGACGAGCACCAAAAGTGTTGCAGGTCTTGAATTCGTGTTGTAGAGTGTTTGAGAGCAACTTATTTCAGCACAGAAGGTTTCGAATGGTCAAAAAGAAATGCATGTGCTCAATTAATATGTGTTTTATACCAATACGAATTGAATTTGAATTTTTCTGATCGAGTTTGTATTTTAGTGGAAGATTATGGTTTGATTTGTTATCAATTTGATTAATTTATGATTGGTATTGGTTTATGAGATCGGAAGGTTGCAAAAATATTACCAATCGAGTTGTCATCCTCGTGAAATGAGCTGGAAAACATCCGGGTCGCGAAGAAGGACCCTGGATCGGGTTTGGGTGGTAACCGGGTGGAAAAGGAGAGGGTTTTCAGATTTTTTTTAGAAATAGCCCTTGTGGTTTCGGTTTTGGCCCCTTTTGCTTCTAGTTTCCCTAAAAGGCTAAAACTGAAGCCAAGTTTTAGAAATTGCAACCCTGGTCCCTCTAGTGTATATTTTAACATTTTATGATAAATTTTCTATCAATTTTTTTTAGAATCAATTTTTTTAAATGTTTTTACTTTAATAACCTTTTAAAGATTCTATTTATGATGTCTTGCATTATACATTTTTGTATGCGTTTGTGTGTGTGTATATATTGATATATTTAGCAAGCTTTATAAAAATATATATATATTTTATTAAATGTTTTAAATTTTTATTAAAATTTAATTAGTTCATTAAATTCTAACTATGATTGTATATGTATGCATTGCTATGCTATATATTTAGATATATATTTTTCTACGAATGAAATCATCTAATAAATTTCACAAATCTTCGTTTATTTGAAGTTTATTAAGATTTCAAGTCGAAATTTCATACCAAAAACCATAAAGGTTACAATCTCCCATACTTTAGAAAATTTCGTCTCGAAATTTTTTTGAAAGTATTTATTTAAAAGAGACGATTGTTTTTTTTTTTGTTTATTCGAGTTGGTTTGTTTACCAATAATTTGATTATAGATAGTTGATAAATTTTTGGGTCGTCTACTGTGATCTTAACAACTTTCCCAATAAAACACATTGAATCACCATTGTGTGTTTAAGCAAGAAGATTATAGTAGTTCTTATTTTCTTTCCCATTATGTAATCTATAAAATTTAATCTACAAAATACATTGAATCACCAACGTATATTTCGATAGAAAAATATATATGTATAGAGGTTGACAAGTATGGGGAATTATTGTTGATTCAGGTTTGTGATTCTACTATCCACTTCTTATCGAGCGTTACACGACATGATGTTAAATTAAGAAACTGATTGTGTATTTCAATTTAACTACGAATTGGAAGGAGTCTTACAATAGATTCCATAGTGGTGTTTGAAAAGCAAATGTAACGAAACTGGTAATTCTTACCGTGATTATCGAGTGTTGTTTGTTTCTCTTCTTGTCTGAACATGATTTAGGATGTTGAGTAATTAAGTTCATGTCTGAGTATTTTTTTTTTACGTAATATGATTTATCATCTTCTTGTGATTGGATTTAAACTAAGGATGAATCAAACTGTGTCAAAGGAATGTAACCATGTATTTGATTAAATTTTATTTGCAACAAACGTTTCATTAACTTCATGAGTTTGCAATTATTAGAAATGATCGTAACTAAACATAGAAATTCTCATAGTGTGATCAAGGTTTTATTGTAATGTTTATTATGATTTATATTTATTAATTGTAACACGCTTAAAAAGAATGTGAACACCACACTCTCCCCTACTTTAGTTGAATTGATACATTGTAGCTTTTATTTTTATTTATTTGTTTATTTTTATTTACTTACTCATTTATTTATTATTATTTTGAACATAGATTTCTCCTGTCCAAATTTATTGATTATTACCAAATTCTCATAATTTTCGATTAGGGGTATTCTACCATAATATCAGAAATGTTTATGCATAGGGTGTATATAGGGCGAACCCAATTATCGCATTAAGCCCTCACGTATCCTTACCGTTAGTTGTATGATAAACGAGTCATTATTACGTAGTACTACTGAGTTTGACTAGCCCCACTTGGCACCAATGTTGACTAGAGGTCATAACGAGTGTAATATCGAAGTTGATTACCGGGTTCAACGATGACCCAGGGAGGCAAATGGAAACAGTCGAGTTTCGATAAGATGAACTGACACACTCACGGATCGTAGAATCCAACAAACAACTTAACATACCCAGTATATGTTTGTTTACTGATTACTGTCTGTCTAAACCTGTGAACTCACCAACTTTATAGTTGACACTTTTCCGCATGTATTCTCAGATAACTAATGGATTACGAGCTAGGATGCACTGAAGGATGTACAAGAGAGTCTCATGCATTAGACTCTAGTCCTAGGCTTGCGTTGTTGTGTTCAGTTTATGTCATTTAAAAACAATTTACGACCATGCAGTGTCTGAAACAATTTATCTTTCCACTATACTACTTTATTATTCCGCTGCTTTAATTATTAAACATTTCCGCTGCTTTATTATGAAAACATGTTTATTTGCAAAACTGTATGTTTGTGTAACTCATATAGAGTCGTTCTATATGACCATGAGCTGTGATCCTGGCCACGTCACACCCACGCGGTCTGATACCGCACGTTGGAATTTGGGGGTGTGACAGACTAGCGCCTAGCGACTTTTACAACCATGGTTTTATCCAATAACGAGCTAGATTACGTTGTTTTTTGAACTCATCTATCCGATCAACAAGTTAAAACCAAGCAATTCACTTTTCTACCGTGAGTTTCGTAATGATATTTCTATAACGAGCTCGTTTGAATAGAAGTTGTTCGTTGACCCTGGACACTAATGTGATTACTTTTTTTTTTTAAACAGCGACGATCCTACATACCAAGTATGTTGTTTTAACAGGGCAACAAGTAGAGTACAGAAACAGGGACACACCGGGTAGAGGTACGCGGCCACACCATATGCATGGGAACCCCCTTGAATGAGTAAACTCTCGCCCCCCATTGGTTCAGAACACGAGATTAAGTTCAAGATTTCTTTCCTCACCTAGATGTCCTTTAAATCACCCCTGCCAGGGCTTGAACCCATGATCTCTCAGTCATTTGGTGAAACCTCAACTAGAAGGCTGAATTCACGAAACACGTGATTACTTATGGTCTTCATTACCAAATTGAGACTCATCAATCTCTAATTGTGGTTTAATACATCCACTTGCATATGCACATGATGTTCGTTGACCCTAGACTAACTTCAACTAGTTTTAAACGTGTCTGGTGATTAGTAATTTTATGTTATAACGACAAAATTGTGTTTATTTGCAATTTAAACAAACACAATATTTGTGTTAAAGTCAAAGTGAAACTCGTATGCAGGAAAAAAAATCGACTTTATTAAAACAATCACAAATCAAAGAAAAACATTGAAGAACAAAGAATGTAACGTAACAAATAAAAACACTATATATTTAACAAACTAAAATGAAAACAAATTACACATATAACTTGAAAACAATTTAACTTACGTAGCCAAACAATTTTGATATAAAAATTTGCTCATTCATTTATTATTCATTGTGGCATGTCACATATGTAACTTATGAAATTACCAAAAGAAGAAAACCAAACAAAATGTCTACCCAAAGCTAAAAGGAGTAAATTTCATATGATATACATGTAAATTACACCAACTATATAAACTATCAAGTCTTTCCATATCGATACAAGACCTACAAAAAAGAGATGGTTGTTACGTTATATTTTAAATAAAATACTATAAATAAAAGCTTTCACTTCATTCCACTTAATGTCCTTATCTTCGGATTTAAGGCTTCTATTCCTCAGCTAATTAATCTGCGCGACTTAATTATCAAGTGAAAAGTGTTAATCACTTAAATTCTTGAATAATAATTTATCAAATATTACAACAAGACAAGGCTATAGAGTCAAAGTATATAGCAACAACATAAATGGGTAGCTATAATAAAAGATATAGCAACGACAGGTAGTCGTAATAAAAGCCTATAAATTTTGAATCTTTTTAAGCTTTAGCGACGACATGTCGTCTCAAATACATCACTTAAAATTTAAGGATTTAAAATGTCATTTTAGCCTATGGTTTGACAACTTTTGTCATTTAATCCAAAAGTTTACGTTTTGCTATTCCTTTTATTGCCATTTTGGTCATTTAGGTTTTCACCATTTTAGTTCAATTAAATTTGTCATTTTTGACTAAAATGACAAAATTGAGCAACACAAGAACCAAAATGACAATAAAATATAGATCATAATGACAAAAATACAAAATTTTTGATTAAAAATTTAAAATGACAAAATTTGACAACCCATATTAGGGTTGTCATTTTTAACCGAACTCGATCTAGTAATCAACCCGAACCCGATGTATTTAAATGGTTTGGTAAATGGTTAATTTTTTATAATTTGCTAACCCGAATAACCCGATTTAAAAAAGCAAGGCTCCTGAATTTTCTAGGTTTTTATTTATTAATTAAGGTCACTGTCGTAGCCTTGTAGAGACATCTCTATTTCGCCTCCCAAATCCCAATAGTCCCAGTCAGCAGTCGGCAAACTTCAATTCAATATCACCAACCTACAAACGTAAGTTGATAAGCTTTTTTCTTTAATATATTTCATTTAGTGTATTTTGTATTGGATGTTCTTATCATATTGTTTACTTATAAATTCATACATGCGCTCAATTTTGAATTCGTATGTTTATGATTAATATATTATATGTTGATTCATATTATACTTATAAATAGATGTCAGGAACATATAACTCATCTGAAGAACAAAGGATTGATCTTGAGGGCAATGATGATCCATTCCTAAAAACAAGTCAAACAACTCAAAAAACTAAAATAAAATCCACCAACCAAGATCCAGAGTGTGGAAGGATTTTGAAAAGTTTACACACAAAGATGGTGTTCAAAAAGGTAAATGTAATCATTGTTGTTCCGTGTACAAAGCTGGCACCAAACATCAAGGTACGACTACTCTTACTAATCATTTAAAGAGATGTAACCCGTACTTAGCTAAACATAGTGCTGGGCTGTTACACCCTGATCCCACACGGATCATAAAAAACTTGTTTAGACATAAAACATGTTGCAGAATTTGGTCCCATAAATTTTTTTTTGCAAAGGTTTGTTTGAAAACTCAATAAATAACCCTTTATAACCTGTCACATTCAAAAACCGACACAAACTTGTTTAAAACATTCATATATCAACAAAACATAGTATATTTAAGTTACAACCACAAAAAAAAACAACATAACGAGTGATTTCGCTCCAAAACGTGCTCGATCTGATCGCCCAATGCATATCTATTTTGACCTGTAAACATCACATATAAATTCACAATTAGTTCATATGAACTAAGTAAGCAACCCCCAAAGTTCCCAAAACTCATTCTAATACATCCACATACATCTCATATGGATGTTTATCATGTTTAGATCATAATATATCATATTCAAACATCTAATTGCACATAACTCACCATTGTGCATTAATTTCCCTTAACGGGTCATTTTCACAAATAGGATTATATGATCTATTTCACGACTCCATTACTAGCACCTCTAGTTAATCATCAAATTATATTCACTATTTTGACTCATTCAATTACCCACACTCTAATGAGTTTTTATCAATTTAACTCCCGGCTCATCCGGTTATCCACACTCTAGTGGTTTATCACACTATCTACCTACTCATTCGGTTATACACTCTCTAGTGGTTCAATTGATCAATTTTACCGGCTCATCCGGCTATCCACACTCATGTGGTATCATGAACTCATCTACCGGCTCATCCGGCTAATTTTATGACATTTATATTACACATACAACTCAAGCATAACATTCATATTGAAACTAAAAATGCCTTCTCATAGGTCTTTTAACTCAATTAGTTTCATTAGTCAAGTTATGCACAATCAAAATATAAACACCAACAATCAAGTAGACTCTTTATACTATTTACATCTAATGTTATAGTAAGTTGGGTAACTTACCTTGTTCAAATAGTTAGTCACCTCCTACAACCTCTTTTCCACTTCTATGGCTTGTCCCTTGACTTCCACCACCCACACCTAGTTGCAATTCACATACATATACAACTAGTTTCAATACACACAACACATATACATATTGATTCAAACTAATTTGAATCTCAATTATCAATATATAGTGTTTAGAAGTCAAGTTACTACTTATAATCACATGTTTATGTTAAAAACATTGACTTTCAAATATCATTTTTGTGCAGCAATTTTCTAAGTTGCTGCTGTAATCAACATTTTTGACACATTTACAATATGTTTTAGCTCTTCATGTTCAAACATGGGTTGTAGTAGACTCTTAGACCTTTCCAAGCATATAAAATACGCCTCAAACGGATACACGGTTGATTTTATACACAATTTACAAAATCAGACCAACCCCTTTTTTTCACAATTCAGCTTGCTGAAATTTTCCATGTTGCTGCTGTAATTGTCATTTTAACCCATCTTAAGTTTGTTTTCAGCTTTTCATGTCAAAAGATAGATTTTAGCACTTTCAAATAGCTTTTCAACCATATAAGGCTCATTTTCTCATGATTTTTCTATGATTTTATACGAATTTTTTAATAACAGTGCAGCAACTAATTTCTTTCAATTCAGCATCTAATCTCTTTGGTTCAAGCATTTCACCAAGCATCTTATGTGCATAACTTATAGACATGTTCATTCAGCATGTTTACTTACTAATCAACTGTAACATCCGTGAAAAATCCCGGTAAAATCCATATTAAGATCTTAATTATTTAGTCCTTAACGAACAAAAACCAAGTTAATATGTATGTTGAGTCGATGGTATTTAAACAACTAAGAAAAACATGATCAGTCATGGGTTTTCAGATGTAGTAATGCGTATAAAGAAATAATCAAGGAATAACGATAATCACACAGTACGCGAAGACCCTGAAATTGTGAAATCTTGAAAATATTAAGAATTATAATAATTTAGTAAAATGTGGATATAATTAACAATTTTAAAAGTGTTCCAATTAATAAAAATTAATAAATTTAAAGAGTTATAAAATGAGTATAGATTTATAACTATTTTAATACTTAAATAAATATTTAGATAATTATAAAATAATCAAAAAGTTTCTAATAATTTAAAATAAGCATTTAAATAATTATAAGATGTTCTTTTAAATAATTATGAATTTATAAACATTTTTAGAAATTTTATAATTTTAGAAATTGCCCAAATCTTTATTTATAAATATTATTACCCATTTTATTTATAAAAATTGAAAGAACTCTTTCCCTAATTAAAAATTAAATCAAAAATCTTAATTAAACATAATCATTTAACTTTATAACCTACTAACCTACACTCCAACATCTGTGTCTCCCCTCTAACACTTTTGTCACACACACCCCTCTCCTCCCCTCTCCTTGGCCATCCAAGACCACCCAAGACCACCCCCATTCCAATTTTCAACTATAAATACCAAGCTTCATCCTTCCTAAATCCTTTGCACCAAAACCATTCTTCTTTGGTTTCTAATTCTATCTTCCTAATCCACCTCTCTTGGGATCTTTCTAAGATTTCCAAGGTAATAAACACTTAAACTAAATGCTCTTCATCTTTATGCTTCATTTTCTTCTTCTAATCCTCAAATCTAAGTTGTTACCATGCTTGATACACAAAGGTTGTGTGTTGTGAGGTTTCCTAATAACTTGTTTTATGACAAGTACCTATGATCAACCCATACACAAACATACTTTCAAGTTATGGATTCTTGCAATATTGATAACAAAAAGGTTTGTGTGTTTGTTCTTTACCAAACATCCAAACATACCTTCAATATTTGCCTTATTATTTTGAATGTTGATAACACAAAGGTTTGTATAATTATGGGTCTTTAACCTAAGATCAACAATTATACAAAACATACTTTCAACATTTGCCTTACTTATATATGTGTAGTGCCTTTAAATGACCAAAACCCATGCACACCTATACTTATATGTATTCAATCACATCACTTAAAGGTTAGTAATATATTTTGGGTTAACTTTAAACCCTTATTCACTAATATCACTTCAAAGTAACGCACGTAATTAATCATTACTCCTAAAACTAAAACCTTGATTATACGCATTACAAACTTTATTATTATTAAACCATCCGTGGTATCATTATCATTAAACCATCCGTGGTTTCATTCGTAATTTGGTACAACTCAAAATAAAGAGTCGATTAAAATGCCAAATTAAAAAGCGAACTGTGTTATGGCTTAGTATCATTATTAAGTTGGAAGATGACAAGTTCGAGTAACGTATTATCTTACTACTATATATAATACATATTGGATGGGTTGGCCCATGGGTTTTAAGAGATTAAGAGTTGTACAAATAAATAAAGCAGAATGTACAAGTGTTTTATGCATGCAATAACTAACTGGAAGATTCATGGATTTTGGATAGTTGGGTCGGGTGTTCAAAACTTAAAAGGGAATGTTTCGGTGTGTGCTTTCATTTTGACAGGGAAAGAAAATGATCAAAGAAGAAATGGGGCGGAAGTAAGAGATGAAAACACGCTCCATTTTCAAAATTTGAATCCAAAACTCTCTCAAATCTCGTGTGCATATCGCTACAGTCGGTCTTCGAGCACCTCTGTGGCTGATGGCGACACACGCACATCCGACCTCAAAGCTTCGTGATTCATATTGCTGTCCACTACGACTCCGTTAGGGATCCTAAAGATCATCGCCTCTTTGAATTAGGTAAGTTATTTTTGTTTCGTATTAGGGTTTTTTAATTTTCTTTTTTTGTTTTAGTTGTTGTAGATCTAAGTTCCAATGGTTTTTGTTTTTAATGATTTTAGGATTTGCAGCTGAGAATGTGGTTGGAGAAGGAGGTTATGCCATCATGTACTATGGTGTTCTTGCTGATAAAACTCAAGTTGCTATCAAAAATTTAATCAAGAATAGGTAATCAATCTATTATATGTTCGTAGTTTGTTTGTTTGATCGATGATCTTGGTGGTCTTTTGATTGATCAGTGTGGAATGTTGATGGTTTATGTGTTGAGGTAAAGCTGATAAGGAACTTGAAGATAAAGTTGAAACAGTTGGTAAAGTTGGGCATTAAAGTTTACTGAGATTGCTTAAAGGTACTTATCGATTCAGATTTGTAGCCTTCTTTTTGTTTTTTTTTATCGCAAATTGGGTACTTAGGTCAAAATATTTAGATTTGATTATAAAGAAAGGTTATTGGATCATTTTTTTGAGATTTATCAGAAATCAGTGTCTTTGTATTCTTTTATTGTTTTCATATTTATTTTTAAAACATATTATTATAAGGTTTGTATTCTTATTGTTTGATATCTTTTTACAAGAAAACATAGTGAAAAATGGTCCCCAACAAGCAAGCTGAATAAGCAGTAGTTCTTGAGGAGCTTAAGGGTAAACACGGAGAACTGGATCAAAGGTACATCTGGTTTCAAGAACTTTTTTTGGCATGTTGGTTTTGTATATGTGTATGATTTTGACCGATATTTGATTTCTTATCAGCTGGAAAAGAAGGCTGAGTTTCTAATCCCATGTAATATTTTTTATTACTAAGTTAGATTTACGTTTGGAATATTATTTAACATAACAATAATGATGTAAATAGGAAAAATAACATCTGAAGAGGTTATTTCAACATATTATCATGTCAATATTATTTTTTTAATTTTTGTTATTTGTTTTTGCATTTGTAAATTTTTTCATAATCTGGGTTTAGGTCTGTATATATTCTTAGTGTTTTTGATCTTTAAAATATCTTGATCTTTTTTTATCAATCAGAGATGTATTTTCTCTACTTCCTCAATTATTCTTGTTGTTTAAATAAGCGCCTTTAATTTTTCTGTTAAGTATGATATACATAAAAGTTTAAAACTAATACTCAGTGTTAGTATTGTGGTTATATTTTCATTATTTTGATGTTTTCAGGTCAAAGTAATCTTTTATAACAGTAGCAAAAAATTGATACAAATTATTTATTTATAGACAAATCATTTGAGATTAACATTAACTCTTTCTTAATGTTTGTTGTTTACATTCCCATATAGGTTTTTCAAAGAGTGCCCTTATTCAAATGATGAGCAGACAAATGAAGGCATGTCAACTCATATTTATCTAAATTTATGTGACTTTGTATTATTTAATTTGTGGTAAAAAGACTCATTGGGCTTACGGGCTGTTGATTAAAGGAATTGCAGATGGTTTTGGCTTCTTTTGAGATCGTTCAGCACCTATGGCTGGCTTAAGCCAGGTTTGTTTTTACCGGAGGAGAATCCAGGACTGTTACAGATTGCTGGTTCATATGAAGTCTCTATGGATGATGGTTGTTCAGAAGACCTGGCCTATTCTGGTGACTAAGGTGGCAGCTAATAGGTCCTGGCCAAAGTGTTATGAAACGCCTGAGGTTGCATACCAAAATGGTCACAAAAAGGTGATCGGATGTGGGGTTGATCATGGCTTATACATTTGACATTTATTTTGGGTGCGAGCTGCGATTCTTCTTGTCGTTGGATATGAGCTTTGTTTCTTCGTTTCGCGATTTAGGGTTGTACATTTGCATCTTTCGTCATGAACTTACGGTTGAGGGTACAACCTTAATCAAAATTTGGTTTTTCTTTGAACTTTGAAATTTAATTTGATTCATTTTCATAAAGGAAAATGGATTCAAATGAAAGATATATATGTAAGATTTGTTATTACTATAAAAGTTTATTTTTGTTAGGAAAAAATTTCTGAGGTGCATAATTTCCTTTTTATATAGTGGTTGTGGTTCTATTTTTAAGGGTTTATTGTGTTTTCAAATTGTAAATAACTGTGGTGATGTTCTAAGGTGTATCCATTACTTGCTTATTATGAGTCCTAAAGGAAAGCCTATGCCATAGAAACAGATTAGTCAGATGCATGTTAAGCTTATACATTAATATTTACCCCTGAATCTCATGTTTATATTCAAGACCCCTGTTCTTCACTAAAAGTGTATTTTTAAACAATTGATTTTCTGGCATGATGGTTTCTCACATCTATTCAGGTTGTGTGACTTGTTTGTTTTGGCTGCCCTCATAACTTGCATGTATTTCAAATGTTTTACCTATTTGTTTTCTTACCAAATTCTCAGAATCTAATGTCTCATGATGCATCACAGGTTGTTAGAATTGAAGACCTCAGGTTGTTAGAATTGCGACTCAAAATGATCAAGAAATACATGCATATATTGAGATGAAATGTTTCGATTATGATGGTGTTGTCCACGAAGGTTTTTGTTTTTCCATTTTGGTAACAAACATGTTCATTTTCTTAGATTATTTGCTGTAACAGGTAGATATGTGAAAAGCTGAAGTAGCTGGTAACAAAGACTGCATGGTGAAAATTAAATTGGTTGCATCACCATCTTATGTTCTCAACAGTCAGACTCTAGACAAAGTAATTTCACTTATGTTTAAATTGAGGTGAGATTCGATTTAATATGAACAATTTTGACTTTGATCAACAACTTCTACTCAAAATTCAACTAAAAATTGTGACTTTATCCAGGTATGTTAGCACTTCATTCTTATCTTGGTTTGCTATAAATTGGGTCCGACAAATCTGACATTTTTCTTTTGTTGCAATTTATTTTATATTGTTCCCGAAACTGATGTTTTGAAAACAAAAATGAGTCTTTCAAAAAAAAAATGAATAGATAGATAAACATTTGGATTACTGTTCTGTGTTACTCCTTATGCTTGTACATGTATGTTGTTAACATTTTTACTTTTGTGGATTAATAAGACATTATTACTTGAGTAAGTTTTAGTTACAAAACCATATTTAACTTGAAATTGGAGCCATCGGTCCAATATTTGAACTTTGATATGGCTTTCAAGTTCTTTCATGAAAAGGCAGGCTTGTCCCTCTCTAAGAGAGATTCTGAAAAAACAGAACCTGAATTCGTACCAAAGTTTTATTAAATCAATTGCATTAATTATTATTTTAAGAAGGTACAAATCATTGATGGAAGTTTTATTACGAATATCAAGTGGATCATTACCTTATCTTTAGAATTGATGAAAGTTGCTGCAAAAAAGTAGTGGGCATGTTACTGTAAAAAGCAAAGCTGTATAAAGTTGTAGCTAAAAGCAAATAGTATTAATCATTATGCAAACAAATAAGTTGTTTCGTAATGCAGTTGTTGGTGCCCAGGTTAACCATATTGCATGTTTATTAACTAACAAGCTTGTTAATGGCTAGGTTAACTAATTACATGTTATCCATTTGCTTTTTTTTTTTTTATGTTTTGAGTTTCTTGATTTGCTAAATCTTATTATGCTTATTTTTTAGCTCTGAATCACATTTTTTATTTTCTTTTCCTTAGGTTATTAACATAATTGGTAATGGGTAAGCTAACGGATTTACTTTTCCTTAGGTTTTTAACAACTGTTATTTCAACCTCCTCCAATCTTTGTTCTATCTGAATCAAAGTGATGAACCAGGTAGCAAGATAGTTAAGTGATTAAATTGTTGATAGTTATGAATTTCTAAATTTCATTTTTATATGTTATTGAATAGTTTTAAATTTCATGATACCTCAAATTGCATGTAGGGTTCAGTAGTCCTTAATCTTAGTTCCTTTTACTTGGTCAACCTTTGATGTACAATTGAGTGTCGTTAGAGCTGTGTGTTGTATCTTCCGGCAGGCCATGTATTTTGGCTGGCAATGGCTTTCCTCATAAGTTTTCTTTTTGTTTATTACATTTTAAAGTCGATCTCTTTAGTTCATTGCGACTTGGTTTTTTATGTTGTTGCTGTTGCATTTTTAGGGCATTATTTTCAACGAGGTGCAGGCAAGTGATAGAATGGAGATGTCCTTTATTTGAATTGATCCCATGGTAAGATTTATTGTCTTCTCAATTTACAGACTCAAATAGATTTGTTACAGGTGTACATGTAGTTTTTCTCAGATTGTCTTTGTTTGATCTCTTACTCTAATCCTAGGGTTTGGAGGCAAATAATCGATTCAAGGCTTAATTTTATAAAGTTGAATTTAGCATAATTTTTATATTAATTCAAAAAAATAGTTTGTTTAATTGAAAATATTTATGTGATTATTTGTTCATATAAGTAGCCTATTTATTTCTTTTCATGTGCATAGGCATTCATTGTTATGCTATACAATTGGTTGTGATATACGTCACTCTACTTCAAGTGATGAAGATTTATGTTTTCACTCTACTTCAAGTGATGAAGATTTATGTTTTCAATTGGTTGCAGCTTTACAATAATGTCTAAAATTGCCCTTAGAGGTCTTAATTTACTGCCTAAATCTGAGAGAACAAACGAGACCTCAAGTAAAGACATCTTAGCTAAGCTATCAATTGAACCAACCAATGAAAAAGTTGTAGAAAATCAAAGGAAAAACACGGTTTATTTGGTTGAACCACATGTGAATGGAATTCCGATTGCAAATTATTAATATATTAATGTTTATATTAGCTAATCGTCATTTAATTTGTTGATTTGTGAATTACAAACACTTGAGATTCTTGAGTTGTCAAAGCAAATCAAGGATAACCTGAAAGAAACTGATCAATATGGCAATTTTGGTTGATAGCAATTAACATATTACCCTTTTATTTTAAGTAAGCATTGCCTTTAATGTATGCTATGCTTTTATCTATGAGTCTTGATGTGTAACTATGTGTTTATTTATTTCAGATGAACATGTGCTACATTATTATTTTATGATATCTGATTACTTCTATACTCATTATTTTCAATTTTGGTACTTTAGAACTTGAAAGAAAAACGGATATGACGATTCAAATTTCAAGCTTTGGAGTTGGTTGAAGAACTTAGAACTCAAATAGCAAACAAACAGGTACATGTGCATTTTTAATTTGCTAATGAGTTTAATCATTGTTGTTTTAACTAAAATGCGGGTGTCTTGTTATTAAGTTGTGTTGGTTGCATTAGATTATGGCTTAAATTGAATTGATGGCTGTTTGGTTTTTTAAGTTTAATGTTTAAGGTCAAACAACTGTTTGAAGACTTGGGTCT
Organism: Mikania micrantha; assembly: GCA_009363875.1. NCBI lineage: Eukaryota > Viridiplantae > Streptophyta > Magnoliopsida > Asterales > Asteraceae > Mikania > Mikania micrantha. Next base: position 56,257,324 of record CM018687.1, on the reverse strand, counting down.
GTGGGTTTATGGTCTGCAGGTGTTAAGTGTTTTGTGCGTTATGAATGTGTGATTTGTCTCTAATGTACTTATCAATATGCTCACTTGTCTCTAATGTACTTATACAATATGCTCACTGGTTCTATTTACAACCTTAAATTTGGTCAGTTTATAAAAAGCTTCGATGACCATTGATGAAGCAGTTGCTGTTAAAGTTCTTGCAACTGAGTACAAACAAGGCGAAAAAGAATTCCAATTGGTCTGGTTTTTAATGGGCAAGGGGCATTTGATCTGGTTTATAAAAGCTTAGATGACCACTAATGAAGCAGTTGTTGTATGAGTTGCACGGTTATATTTGGAATGTTGATAGCACATCTATTTTTCAAAGTAATCGATAAAGTGAGGATGATCTTATGCTTCTAGAGTGATTAAATTACCAATTGTAAATTGATTTGTTTTAGAAGGTGTTGAGAATAACCTGTTTAAGATTTGAGTTTTGTTGTTTGTTTTGTAACTTATATTCAATTCCTATTGATCTATTTACTTTTTAATTTTGCTTCTTCTTGGCTTTTGTTCGTGTGGATAAATTAGTAAAACATGAACACAATGTTGTATATTTTCGTTGCTGCCGCCGCATCGCGCGGGTTTCCGACTAGTCATTTCTTTTATGACTTAAGGAAAGTCATTACTTTGCAATAACCCCAATCTATTAATCGGGTTAACGCATCTCTTATATATATACTAAATATTAAATCCATCGTAAAACTCAACAAATGTATACTTTCCTTATTTTAGGGGTTTGAAGTTCGTGACAAGGAGCAAGATCTTAATATTATCTATCTTCTAGCATCCTACTACTAGTGAGTTTCATAGCCCCTCTTTTTATTTAATATTTTGGGGTGGAATACATGCTAGATACTAAAACTTTACATCCATACATGTTTAAATGAAATAGGCATTTTAGTGATTACTTGAGTATACGTGTTACTATCGTTTAAACTTCTTTAATATTCATGATGTACATTAATAATATTTTGAGTGAAGCATACGTTTGACATCGTTTAAACTCATAATCATAAAATGCATGCTTTATTGTTAAACATTATGGGATGTATGTTACTATAAACTTCTTTTTTGTAATCATGCTTTATCGAGTCATAAACCTATGGACTCACCAACTATTTTTAGTTGATACTTGAGCATGTATTTCAGGAAATTAGCTACATGGATTATATTACAACAAGAAGATTTTGAAGATATTGTTTAATTTAAATTAGACTGTATGGAGAAATCTTATATTGTTGTATCATTTTGAATCATATCATTTTGTAAAACTATTATCGATATGTTATTTGAATCTTTGTAAATCTCTTATGTATGTTATTTGGATTATGAATGCAATTTAGTAAGTTTCTTTATAAACAATGTATTTGTAATCCGATTTCGTCTCGCCCTCGTGATTCCGCTTTAGCGGGGGTGTGACATCAACCCCATTCACGGTTCATTAACATCAAAGTTCATAACTTTATGCAATCACACACAATAACTAGTATTTTGATTGTCTCAAACACTTAATAAGCATCTATTCATGGTTTCTAACCCATTTAAACAACCGATTCAAGATTTAAGCTAAACCCTTATCTTGCTCATCACAAGAACTCACTATTAACATCAAGATAGAATCTAAAAACACTTACAAGATGTTAGATAGCAATTAGGGTTGAGATTAAAGGCTTCAATCTTGAAATTTAACCATGTAATCAATGAGAATCATGGATTTGAGAACTAGGGCTGAACTTCTTTCTTCTCCTCTTGCTCTTCACGTAAAACACACACACATATATGAAAATTCTGGATTTTGACTTAAGTCAAAACCTTTATTTCCCCTTTTTAACAACTTTGCCTATTTGGCAACTTCAGCCCCTTAAACTTTTTAATTAGTTAACCACTTAATCAACCTAACCAAGTTAGTTACTAGTTAACCTTAATGCCCCAAATGTTATTATATTATTATCACAACATAATTTTAATAAACATAATAACATTTATTTATAAACACACGTGACCGTTAAAAGCGGTCGTTACATGGGCAAACTCAAATTGTGTTTCAACATGGGGATGAAAATAAAATCACAACATGGAGATTTGATCAAAAGGCAATACGTAGTGCAGTATCCCACATGATTATACTTGATGAATTGCCTTTTAGTTTTGTGGAATGTGTAGGCTTTAGATATTTCATGAGCATATGTCAACCTTAATTCAAAGTTCAATGTTGAAACACTATTGCAAAAGACATACATCACTTGTTTCAAGAAGAAAAAAATAAAAGTTGGTGATTTCATAAAAAAATATGGGAAGGATTTGTTTGACAATTGACACATGGACATCTAGTCAACAAGCCAGTTACATGTGTCTTACCGCTCACTTTGCAGACAATAATTGGAATTTGAGGCAAAAAGTTTTGAACTTTTGTCCTCAAGAATGGTATCGTGGGGTAGACATTGGGAAACAGATTGATAAATGTTTACAAGAGTGGGGGATTGAAAATGTTTTTACTATTTCAGTTGATAATGCAAGCTCTAATGACGTGGCCGTCGAGTTTTTGCAAAGGATATTCCAAAAATCCAACAAGTGCCTTTTAAATGGTAAATGGACACACATTAGATGCGTTGCACACCTTTTAAATTTAATAGTCCAAGATGGAATTAAAAAAGTTGATGAGGTGGTGGATAAAGCTCGTTGGGTTGTTAGGTGGATTAGGCATTCACCTTAAAGGATTGATAAATTCAACAGTTTGCTAAGATTGTTGATGCTAATATAACGAAGCTCCTAATTAGAGACGTTCCAACAAGGTGGAACTCTACTTATCTTAATTCTTATGTTGGATGTTGCACAATCTTATGAGAACACCTTTGAAAGACACGATATTGAAGAGTTTGACTTTAGATCCGACCTTGAAAAAACGGGTTTTGGGGTACTTACAGATAAAGATTGGCAAAAAGTTAGAGATTTATGCCATTTTTTAAAGCCATTTTATGATGTTACTTTGAGGTGTCCGGGACACATTATGTGACATCAAACTCATGCATTGAAGAGATATATTCTATTTATAACATATTAGATTCATCTATTAGCACTCATAATCTTTGTGAGATAGCATTGGCAATGAAGTTAAAGTTTGATAAGTATTTTGGAAACATCCTTAAAATGAACTTACTACCATATTTTGCTTTAATTCTAGATCCAACAAACAAAGTAGAGTATCTGAATGAACTATTTCAGAATCGTTATAGGGAAAAGGTGGCAGATAAGAATAAGAAATTCATTATGAATTATATGTATGATTGTACAATGATTATGTTAGGATTCATTCCACAAATTCTAACATTTCTACTACAGAGTCTTCAAGTTCATCAATATTAGGAAAACGTCAAAACCAAGAAGATTTGGCACCAAGAGCAGAATATAGAAACAAACTAAGGAAAAGATGAAGACAAATAAAGTTGAATCTGTTTGTGAGTTAACCAAGTTTTTGAAAGAAGACACCGAAGAGGATTTGAAGAACTTTAGTGTTCTAGAATGGTGGAAAGTTAATAGCCTCGTATTTCCGACTCTATCATTCATGGCTGGAGACATATTCGCCATTCCTGTGTCAACAGTGGCTTCTGAATCAGTTTTTAGCACAAGTGGGAGGGTTTTAGACCCGTTTAGGAGTTGCTTGACTCCTAAGATTATTGAAAGTTTAATATGCACACAAGACCGGCTTCGAAATGGTTCAAATTAAAGTAACAAACTTATTAGTGAGGAAGATTGGGATGTGATCCAAGAAATTGACAAAGGTATTTTTTTTATTAATTATTATTGTAATATTCATTCATGTTATATTTAACTATCATAATATTTTTTATTTGACTTGTTTTTAAAATAACACTGGTAGAAGAGAACATACATGACAAGTGAAGAGCTGAAGACTTTTAAACATTTATGAAGACTATTTTTAAGAAGATTTGTTTTTTTTTTTTGTTTTCCAACTTTAAGTTTTTTGATACCTGCTTAAGTTATCATTAACTCATTGAATAAATTTTTATTCAGTTGTGAAGTAACAGAATATGGTAGTTAGTTTTTTTACAGTACTTGAAGTATCTTAGTTGTTCCAACCCGATTACCGATTAATACCGACCCGATGAAACCGATTACCAAAAAATCGAATACCTAATAAAAATAAGTTAAATGGTTCGGTAATTGGGTTTATTTTCAATTTAGAAAACCCGATTAACCCAACCCGAGAAACCCGAAACCCGATTAAAAACCCGAACGACACCCCTAAACCATATAGACCAAAATCACTTTTTATTTTAATAATGTATACTATATAATAAATAAAGGTTTTGGTGGGACACATCTCACCATTGTAGACAACCTAAAAATTGGTTTCCCGCTTCTCACTCATATTAATTGTTTGTAAACCATCTTTTATTAAATTTTGATTTTTTCTTATTTCTCTTCTACTAAATGATAACAATTTTATTCAATTTAGTAAATAAAATTATTACATAATAAGTCATATTATTTATTTTTTTTAGAAAGTTTTTGAAACATTTAATAATGAATAGAGGATGTTGATTTCGCATTATTAATTAAAAAATGAAAAGAAAGGAACACACTTAATCGCAATCCCGCCTTCATACTTCTCAAAGCTATTATGTGATTGGTCAGAAGGTATGCAGAGCGGATCGTGATCAGTGAATCTACTTACTTTAACAACCGTCGATTAATCTTCAATCCTACGCGTCATAATCATCCGATCAAACCCACCAAAAACCTTAAAATTTTCAAAACATCCCGCTCATCAAAATCTTTCCCATATAAATAAACCTACAAACAATCTCAAAATCCATCAAAATCAATCGCAGAAATACTTACAAATCAACAAATCCTCCCCAAATTCAATCTCTGAAATGGCTCGTACCAAGCAAACAGCACGGAAATCCACCGGAGGAAAGGCGCCAAGGAAGCAACTCGCCACAAAAGCCGCCAGAAAATCTGCTCCGGCCACCGGAGGCGTCAAGAAACCCCACAGGTTCCGTCCAGGAACCGTTGCCTTGAGAGAAATCAGGAAGTACCAGAAAAGCACTGAGTTGTTGATCAGGAAACTCCCGTTTCAGAGGCTGGTCAGGGAAATCGCTCAAGATTTCAAGACTGATCTTCGATTCCAGAGCTCTGCTGTTGCTGCGCTTCAAGAAGCGTCTGAAGCTTATTTGGTCGGACTGTTTGAAGACACCAATCTCTGTGCAATTCACGCCAAGAGGGTGACGATCATGCCGAAGGATATGCAACTTGCTCGTAGGATCCGTGGCGAGAGGGCTTAGATCTTGAGTTAGTTTCAATCTTTGCTTCATGGATGCTTCACTTCTTGTGAAATCTTGTTAGATCTGTTTATGTTTTGTAGTAATCTTGGTTAATTGGTTTCATCTTTTGTGTCTTTAATGTTTTAATGCAAATTAAGATGCCCCTAATTACTTTACATCTTTGTTTATTTCTTAATTGATGCCCCAATTTTGTTTTGTTATTTTGTCAATTTACGTGATGATTAGAAGGCGTGGTGAATAATGCTATTCAAGAATCATCAAACAAGTAATCGAAAACCAAATTGAATACAATAATGCTAATGATGTAAAAGAATCTAAAACTGTTAGTATCGATATTTATATCTTCAACGCAACTGATCGTTTACTAAGTCGATAAACAATTGAAAAATGTAACTTAATGGGTTGCAAGTTAATCCCAAATCTTGGCTTAGAACAAGGAAACCATTTAACAAACACAAACCTGTTTCTTGAAGGAGCTTATGAATGATCTAGCCTTCGTTCTATCATTGTTGGATCTTTAAGTCTTGATTTGGATTGCAAAATCATGAATGTAATGGTGAATTGGGTGCTTTCTTGATTCAAGACGTGACCTTTTTTACCCAAAAACTTGTCCAAAAGATGCCAAATATGTAACACTAGGTTATGAGATTTAAATGAGTAGACAAGGCAAAAAGAACTATTTTTAGGTTTGGGTGTATCAAATAGGGGCGTTGATTGGGTCAGCCGATTGGGTTTCGGGTTAATCGGGTCGGGTATGTCAGGTTTTTTCGCAAAAAATATTAATCTGCAACTCGACCCGAATAAAGTTCGGGTTAATCGGGATCAGGTTAGCTGGGTCACGAGTTATTTAGGTCGGGTCAGCTGGGTCACTGGTTATTCGAGTCGGGTCCACGGGTTAATCGAGTTAATATTTATTTGCTATAATATTCGGCCACTATTAAATTGCTAAAAAACAAATGATAACATATAAGTAGTAAAGTACAAAGCATTAAGGAACAAGACATTGATTATATATAATCACATGTTAACCATCAGCTACATCATTCTTTAATCTTACAAAATTGGTAACAATTACTTGTTTTATCAACCTCACAAAATTTATAATTTTGTCAATGGCATACAAGGAATAAAATTGAGAAATGCAAGCATTTTACTCAAAATTACATAATGTTTTAACCTCACAAAATTGAAAATTCAAGCATAACTAAACCCTAGTTGTGTGAGAAAACAAAAATGAAAGACAATTACTTTAGGGTTATTTGTTAATCGGTAATTCGGGTTGACCCGGACAATGGTGGATGCAAGTAGAGATGTGTGGGTTCACCGGAACCCACCGCGTCTCGAAGCGTTAGTAGAATTTTTTTTTTCAAAAGGTTTAAAATATAGGGTGAACCCATTAATATTTTAAGGGTGAATTCTTACTGTAATTTTTCTCTAACAGTTTGTCAACTTGAATGGATTAAGTAATCTTTGTTAGAAACTTCTCGACAATCAATGCTTGGATTTTTATATGATTTTGTTAAAATCATTCTCCGAGATCAATATTTCTACCCAAATTTCGTTTAAGTTTCGGGGCATTGCCCCGAACCCCACAACGGGCGCTGCCTGTTGACCCCTGCCCGCTGGCTGGCAGGAGGGACTGTTACCAGAGGCACAACCCCTTGGACCCCACCAAGAGCACTATCTCTAGGTCCCTGCAAGGGGGCGACCCCCTTGACTTCTGTTTGGTCCGGAGCTCCGAAATGTTTTTTTTTAATTATTGACTTAATATGTCGTATAGTTATTATGTGATGAAAATCACAAGACCCAAACCGTCAAACCGACCCGGAAATTTTTATGTTCGGTTCTATCTAATTGAAGCGTTTGAAAATAGTGAACCATTGAAAAAATTTCTGAATCCACCACTGGACCCGAACTCGATCTTATTAACAATTCGGGTTGACCCGAATAACCCGACCTAATAAGCTTATTCGGGTTCGGGTTCGGGTCGGGTTAATCAGATTCGGGTATTTTTGACACCCAAATCATATGCCTAGTTAACAACCGGGCGTATGATATCGTTATGCACCAAATACTCCATTTTTCAAGTTATTCCATGGGTAATGTTCTAATACTAACCCTCTCTTACGGCGATAACCCATTAACTTTGCCAAAAAATAGCCGAATCTTGAATTTTTTTTAAACATCATTGTAACACAATTTGAACACCATGTTCTTTTATGAGTTTGGGCTAATTCATTACCGTTTGGGCTCTTACAGTACTGTAGGTGTTTAAATATTTAAAACTTACAGTAATGTAACAAAAAACTTACAACGATGATATTTTTTTAAACGGTGATGAATTAGCCCAAACTCAAAAAAGATTATAGTGTTCTAATTGTGTTACAATGATGTTCAAAAAAAAAATTTCAAGATTCGGCTTCGTTTTGGCAAAGTTAATGGATTATCGCCGTAAGAGTGGGCTATTATTTGATCCCAATCCGTTATTCCATTTCCACATCTTGTACTTTTTCCCAATGCATTTAAAAGCTTCCAAACACATCATTATTGCGTTTGAACATACAATTCATAATATATATCAAATATTCAGATTGGATTGTTCCATATATATTAATTTATAAAAACAATGACTTAGGGGCTGTTTGTTTGGGTTTGAATGGGTCTGAATCTGAATGGTTCAGATTCAGACCGTTTGTTTCATGAAAAAACACACATCTGAATGGGTTCCAATGTCTAAATGAAGGTCTGAATCATTCAGACTTCAGATCAAGTCTGAATGGGGATAGAAGTCTGCGTGTTTCAAAAACCCATCCAGCCACCATTGACGATGTCCTCACCAGTCACCACCGGTCACCGATGTCCTAACCGAAGGGACGACGGCGGCGGTTCACACCACTTATCTGAACCATGCCCTCGCCCTCCCTCCGCCCGCCGTTGCTATCCCTCCATCCAGCGTCGTCGCCCCTCCGCCAGTCGCCGCCGTCCCTCCATCCAGCGACACCGTACCACCACCGCTCGCTCGACCGACAGCCACACCACTACTCCCGTCGCAATCTTTCCGATCGGAGCCACAAAACAAGTCTCCCATCTCCCTGCTGCTAGACGGCTCCCACGACTGTCGCTGCCTCCCACCGTCCCACGACCGCCCTTCTCATTTGGTTTAACAGAGACTTTCAATTTGGTACCCTTCTCATTTCATTTTTCAAGCATATAAAAATACATGTTATTATTAACTTTTTTTTTTTGAACGGCATGTTATTATTAACTATAAAACCATTTTATAAACTAATATATATTTCCAAAATATTATAAAAAAATGTGAAAATAATATAACAATGTTATTACAAACATTTTAAAACTTAAAAAAAATAACATTTTCATTTAGATGTTCAACCAAACAGTCTTAACTGGTTCAGCACTTAATGGTTCAGACCCTCTTAAACATTCAGACATCTTAACCATTCAGCACTTAATAGTTCAGACGCTACCAAACGGCCCCTTAAGAACAATAAATACTAGAAAATAACCATCGGTTTGTTACAACAGAATTCGCGCATCAAGGCATGTTACATGTATAGGCTGAAATCAACACGACCATCTTGAGCTTCTTGTCAAGAATTTGCTTCAACTTGATCATATAACATTTCTCTACAAAACAAATACAATCGTCTTGACCTTCAACCTAGAAATTTTACAAATTTGCCCCAATGTTCTAAAATCATAATTTTATTATTTTTTTAATATCATCATCATCATAAATCCTTTCAAAGCCTTTGGTTATTCCCTATAATTGCTTCATACACACAAAACAACCCAGAGTAGATCCCGTTCTCTCAAACATATATTAATGCAAAATGACATGATATGTATTGAATACATACAAGATGTTGTAAAATGAATAATAAAATAAGATAAAACACGTAAACAAATGCCTCTCCACAATCTTTTCCTCTATTTCATCATTGATTTCATTTATATACACATAATTTTGTCATTTTTTGCTTGACTGTCAAAAGTTTCTTTGAAGTTATTTTTTTTAGTTGGTATGTTTTTGAAGGAACCGTACTTATATCTCATCATTTCAGCCAAAGTAGGCCTATAAACGAATCAAACAAACAATAACACATTAACGAACATGAATTTTGTGTTTTTGTTCATTTATTAAGAAAATGAATATGTTTATGTTCGTTCATTAATAAACTAGGTTATTAACCCGTGTACAACACGGTGTTGTATAAATAATAATCGTTTGTTAAATTGATTACTTATAAAAAATTAGATATAGATAAAGTAAACTTTTTAACATTTTATAAAAGGAAAAATAGTATATTTTACAAATTTTTAAAAAACACTTCTTTACATACAAGATTGTATATACAAAAACAATATTCTAATAAATATTTGATATGATGAAAATTACCTATTACGTATAATAATAAAAGATAACAAATTAAAGTTTTCTTTAAGATGTTGATTAATTTGATATAAGAAGAAAAAATAAAAAATCACTAAAGTGTGTTAAATATGATAGCATGAACCAAATATTGACAACAAATGTTTTAAAAATCATAATTAATAAAGTGTGATTATTATAAGTTTAATAATCATACGAACCACATATCAAAACTATATGTTTTTACATAATAAATACGTATAAAATTAAGAACTAAAACTTAGTTTTTTTTTTAAAAAAATTCATTATTATTTGACATATTGCATTTTTACCATCTAACGACATTAAATTATTAAAAATTATAAATATCCATAAATAATAATAATAATAATTATTATCATTCTTCTTTCTCTTTTTAGCTATATTTTAAAACTTTTGAATTATGTATCTAGATAATTCAAAGTATGAAATAATAATTAAAACTTTTGACATGATTGGAATTTAATTAACATTTAAAGATAATTTGACTTAATTAATTTACCTCATTTAAAGTATAAATTAATTATATTTATTAAATGAAATTAATTTTTAAAATGTCTATAATTAATATAGTATTGACATGTGACACACATATGATGTGGATAGTATAAAGTGATGCCATGTGGCACACATATGACTTGGATAGCCTAAAATGATGCCATGTGACCAATTGTTACTCTTTTATTATGTAGTATAGATTAAACGAACTGTTAATGAACATAAATGAACACAAACGAAACAAAATAAACGAACAAATATAAATGAACATCATTTAACACTATTGAACAATCATAAACGAATATGAACACAATTGAACACAACAAAAATGACAAGTCTCTTAAATGTAAATACATATCATTCGTAAATTAGATAGTTAACCGAACGTAAACTAACATTGCATAGTTAACGAACATAAACGAACACAAATAAGCGAACATAACTGAATAGTTCATGAACATAAATAAACGAACAATAGGTGTGTTTATGTTCGTTCATTTAATTAAACGAACACAAATTTTATGTTCGTGTCGTTCATTTATTAAATAAATGAACATAAACGAACTTATCGCCGAACAGTTCACGAACTTATCGCCGAACAGTTCACGAACTGTTAGGTTCGTTGACAGGCTTAGCCACGAGGAAAATCCTTGTTCATACGGGAACAGTTGTAATCTGTTTACAGAGAGACTTGAAATTAAGAAGTTTTATCAAAAAAGTTAAGAGCGTATCATCAAACTATAAACCGTTTGGATGAATATGTTTTAACGGTAAAACAAAAGATTTGTATTATTAGCAACCATTGACCCCATTTCCCAACACAATTCACATGCGTACGTCAATAGCCAAAATCTTACTTGGCACATAGTGTTGAACCCTCCGGACCACCATTCTTGATTATCATCAATGTTGGCCTACCCATTGGCTGCATGCCTACTTCAATTTCCCTCTTTTCCTCACAAGATTTCCCAAAAATCAATACCCTAATCTTGATTTTATCTTCTTGCTAATTTGATTCACCAATCGTCGTCATCTCATTCTATTTTTGGAATGCTTTTCGTTTCTTTCTATTTTTGCACAATGGTTTTCGTTTCTGTTGAGTGATTAAAGTCAACATTAGTTCAGATTTACTGTTTTTAGGGTTATAATGGATTCAGATCTCTACCATAAACAACACCAACAGAATCATCATCAGCAGCAGCAGCAGGAGGAACGGCAACAACAGCAGGTTCAGCAGCCACAATCAGTCATGAATTCGGGTTTGACCCGATACCGATCCGCACCCAGTTCGTATTTCTCGAATTTGATCAACAGTAGTATGTTTGGGGACGATGATAGTGACCCGTTCTTTAATCCTACTGTTTCAAACTCTGAAACAGATCAGATTATGAATCAAATTGGGGGTTTTGAAAAACAGCTTATGGATTCCATCAAGCAGGAACAAGATGGGATCTTTTCAGATTCACAGCTGCAGCAACCGGTTGTTTATCAAAATCAATTTCAATCTCAAACGGGTCATAATAACCTACCCGTTTCGGGATCCACAATCGGAGATTCATTAACGCCGGTGAATCTTCCCACCAATCTCCTCCGACAGAGCAGCTCGCCGGCAGGATTTTTCTCTCACCTTGATCTCGACAATGGTACTTTATTTCTCAACATGAAACAATAATTGCATATGAATCATTAAGTTTTCGTACTATTAATTATTGAATCTTGAATCACATTATTTGGGGCAAATCTTGAAAAGTTCTTGCCTATTCTTATAGGTATGTATTTGTACTTTGATAGTTGATAGAACCCCCCAAAATAGGTAGAATTTTATAAGAAGAAAAAGGCTAGACTTGTTGATATGTACATGTGATGCTGATGCTTACATGCATTCTCACAACTTTCCAACAATAACAAATATATTGATTCTTGAATATGGGTTAACTTGATTTTCCATGTTTATTACTGCAAGTGGTTCATATATAATTATTGATTATCTGGACCTAACTTGCCACTTGTTTGTTCTTAATGAACATTTATCTAGAACTTTATTAAAAATCTTATCTTATTGTTCATAGATTACCCATTGATGAGATCAATGGATGATTCTAGAGCTGGTGGGCGTGACATGTCAAATTCATTGATCACATCAAGCAAAAGATCGAAAAATGAAACGGGCTTTTCGTCTGGTTCACATGTATCTTCTGGTTTACTGCCTTGTATCCCTGAAAACCATGATAAGATTATGGAAATGAAAGGTAAACTTAATGATGAAGGGTTTGGTTCAAATTCTTGGGATGATTCAGAAATTTTTTCTGATAGTTTCTTGAAAGAATTTGGAGAAAGTGATCAGAATAAGCTGTCAAGTCTAAATTCATCTGAAAATCAGGTATTATGTATGATAGTTGTGTTTGTTTATTGATTGTTTTAATTTTTTTTTTAATCTGACCGTAAAATTTTTTATTCAGGTTAATGATATGGGGAGAGTTCGTGCTCCTACTACGCTTATTCATCACTTGAGTTTGCCTGCAAGTACTGCTGAGTTGAATAAACTGATACAACTTCAAGATTCTGTTCCTATAAAGAGCAGAGCAAAAAGGGGTTGTGCTACTCACCCAAGAAGCATCGCCGAGAGGGTAAATTTGTAAATATACTGAAAAAAATGACGGGTTAGGCGGGTTGGGTAACAAGTCAAAAGGGTTTGGGTCTAAATGAGTAATTTTTTAGTACCAGAAGAAATGGGTTGGGCTGACCCCCAAACACTTGTTTTTTGTTGAGTTTTATAAACTATTATTTTGGTAAACTTGATTAGAAAACCTATAATGATGTTACTTTCTAATATAAAGCTATCATATGCCTTAAATAGGATGGCATTTTGTGCCAGGTTTTCATTAGTGAAATAACTAACCCAAAACTTGACCGCTGTTTAATTCATCTTGTCAAAAAAAAAAAAAAAAAACTTAACCCTAACCCGGACATGTTTACCCAAGTCACCTTAGCCCGACCGTCATGACCAGTTTACTAAAAGGGCTAAACTGATTGACAAAACAACTTTTATATCCCCCAACCCAATAAGAAAATGACCCGTTTATTGAAAGGGTTTGAGGAGACCCATTATGACCCGACCCCATCTAGATCCAGCCCTAACCTATTTAATTTTGTTCCCCTAATTTTCATTGTACTTTGGTGACTTTCTTTCCATTTACATTTTAGTTAAATTTGTATCACTTACCCATTTGACCCTATGGAGACAGTGTGACCTGAACCTACCCATGGTCAAAAATTGCGCTATTTTAGGCACTAATTTTTACAATTCACTGCATCTCCAAACCTTTAGGGAACTTTTATGATGTCAATTTTTTTAAAAATGTTTGAAGTCGAATGTACAAGTTTTTTTTGGATAATTTCAGGTTAGACGAACCCGAATAAGTGAAAGAATGAGGAAACTACAAGATCTTGTCCCAAATATGGACAAGGTAAGATTAACACAAACAAAAAAATAAAATTAAAAGCTATATTATTATATGTCAATAATTTAGGCCTGCAAATGTGATGCTTGCAGCAAACAAACACAGCAGACATGCTGGATCTGGCTGTTGATTATATAAAAGAACTCCAGAAAGAAGCCGAGGTATGACATGTTTTTAAAACAAGCATAGCTATAAATGAACCTTCAACATCTAAGCAATTTTAAGCGATAACTGCGAGGACTGAATAACCACTTTAACCTTTTTTTAACAAGTTACAGATAAGGTGGTTGTGAGATCACCTATCTCACTCTCTTTCAACTGACAATATTATGTCTACTTAATAGTACTGGTGAATTTTTCATACGACATGTACTACATTAACGTAACATGAAATTCGTGGGTTTGAGTTTAGTATAAATGGGTTGGCTGGCTACTTTTGGGTACCTGTTTAGCTAAACAAGTCATGCTTGTGTCATCTTGGAGGTTGGCGGATTTTAACACTTGTATTCTATATTTTTATATGTGTGTCATAAATCAAATTGGGAAGGTATTTTGCACAAAAAATTACAGCTTATAAAAAAATTGACATAAAATTCTTTAGCTAGTATATAATTGTTTTATAAATATTTGTTTTTTTTGATGTATAGACATATGGTTACAATTTTAAAGGATTTATATGAATAAAAAAAGAATATATAAAAATTGGTTAAGCAGATCTTTCTTGTGTCAACCTGCGAATATTCATGTTGTGTTCTTGTTCATAAATTTCACATGATTTTCAAGTTTGTGTCGCGTTTGGGTTCATGTCAAATTTTCAAGTTTGTAAGGTACGACCAGGCCAACCAAGCGGTTCTGGATAGAACATCCCCACATAACTAATTCATCCCCTTGCAAAGATCGCTAACAATGTTTTATTATTTATAAAATTTTTAGAAACTTTCAGAGCATAACGCGAAATGTACATGTGCACATAAGGAGAAGATGTAACACAAGTTTAAGCAGCATAGGTATGTCTTGCTAGGTGTTTCTGTAAATGATATTTGAAGTTGAAGAAGGTGAATCTTGAATTATTTTGGGATAATTAGAAATAATATTATGCACCTGCTTATTGGTGTATATAGATAGATAAATGTGAAAATAAGACACTCCATTGTTGTTGTAACTATAGTTTATTGTTGTACATCAGTAGTATTTAGACTGCATTAAATATTACTATTCTATTTTTCATTTTTGTTTATTACACACATTAACCAGTGACGGAACCAGAAAAATTGTGACGGGATCAGAAGTTTTCGAGGGTTGGTTGTGGATTGCTAAAATTTTAAATTTTTTAATTACGGTTTGAATCCCATTAACAATTTAAATCTAAATCAAATAATTAGTCAACAAGCTAATGTAACATTAACAAACAAATCAACAATCTAGTATTCCAACAAATAACCAGCAATCTAACATTTAATACATTAAGCAAATAATCAAATTACAAATGAAATTGCTAGAATATTAATGTTTAAGCTTTAATTAAGGGAAAATTGCCAGAATAATCATTTTTGACCACATGTTTACCAAAATGATAACACAAATTCCGGCGTCTAAGACACCCTTTAGACGCCCATTTTTGTGTACTTTTTTACAACATACGGGCCCACATGTCGGCGGCTTTGTAGGGGTGTCTAAGACTCTTTTCTACCGGCGCTTAAACGCCGATTTAGACGCCCTTTTTCTGTAATTATTGTAAACATACGGGCCCACATGTCGGCGGCTTTGTCGGGGTCTCTAAATGGTGTCTAAGACCCCTTTTCTACCGGCGTGTTAAGACGCATGTAGACGCCTGATTTAGACGCCGGCTTAAATCTCACTTGTGGCTCGGCTCGATCGGCTTGGCGGCGTCTTAAAGCCCTTAAAGAGGCGTCTTTAGACGCCCGTTCTGGAGGCGTCTTTAGACTCCAAAGCGACGTCTTTAGACGCCGGTTCTGAATTGATGTGACGATCCCTGATTTGAGTGATTTGACGGCTTAAAGATGTATGAATTGGTGTCTTTTAGACTCCAAAGCGACGTCTTAGACGCCGCTTCATGGAGAGTCACATCCATCCGGAAGCAGCGTCTAAGACGTTGCTTTGGAAAGACACCAATTCTGACATCTTTAAGCCGTCAAATCACTCAAATCAGGGAATGTCACATCAATTCAGAACCGGCGTCTAAAGACGCCTCTTTAAGAGCTTTAAGACGCCGCCAAGCCGATCGAGCCGAGCCACAAGTGAGATTTAAGCCGGCGTCTAAATCGGGCATCTACATGCGTCTTAAGACGCCGGTAGAAAAGGGGTCTTAGACACCATTTAGAGACCCCGACAAAGCCGCCGATATGTGGGCCCGTATGTTTACAATAATTACAGAAAAATGGCGTCTAAATGCGTCTAAGTCAGCGTCTAAGACGTCGGTAGAAAAGGAGTCTTAGACACCCCAACAAAGCCGCCGACATGTGGGCCCATATGTTTGTAAAAAAGTACACAAAATGGGCGTCTTAGACGCAGGAATTTGTGTGATCATTTTGGTAAACATGTGGTCAACAATGATTATTATGACAATTTTCCCTTTAATTAATCTCTTTCTTTTGATAATGACTAAGTAATTGTAACTTGAAATAATACTAGGTCATCATAGATAAATAAATGTCACATACATGTTTTAAGCATTTTATTAATCATTTTTAAGTCATTTAAATTAACATTTAAAAATACGCAACAAGTGAATCAACAAAGAACTAAAGAAGTGTTGGATCAAGAGAGATAAATAATCCAATAGTTTAGGATAACAAGTTAAAAGAATTCGATAAATCTTGCAAAGAATAATTTTATAGAACTTAAAATATCTTGCAACGTTTGTTATTTTTTTTATGACCGGGAAACCCACTTGTGTGGTAAAGTCTCCCCAATACCTGACTAACAGGGGGGACGAGTAAACCGTGGGCCCAAACACCCGAGCCGGTGGCCTTGCGGAGAAAATGTTACCCCCATGTCTAGAACTCATTACCTCAAGGTTGAGGCCCCAACACCCTTACTACTAGGGTATCTTCACAAGGTTCTTGCAAAGTTTTTTAGAAGAAAATCAAATTGGTTTTATGAACTGGATTTTGATTTATAAATCTCTTGCAAATATTTTTCCATAATGATAGTTTAACAATTTATTTTATTTTTATAGAAGAGGCAATCTATTTCAAGATTTTTTTTAAATGTGGGAGCCCACTTGCGTGGCAAACCCCTGGGTCCCTCCAATACCCAACTAACCGAGAGGAACATGTAAAGCATGACCTCAAACAATCAGGTCGGTAGCATCAAAGGAAAATTGTTTTAGGTGAGGATTGAACATAAGATTCTCTCCTCCACTCTAACCAATACACCACTTCATTTTCTCTCCTTTAAGATGGTTTAGGACAAATATAAAGAAGAAAATATCTTCTTTGCCTTTAAAAAAATAAAAGAAACCTAATAATCTTCTTTGCCTTTAAAAAAATAAAAGAAACCTAATAATTTTTCTTAATTTTTAGCTAGATATAACATGTTATACAATCTTTTGAAACTTATTTAAGCAACCAAAATCTATGGAGACTGAAACACAAAGTGGGCAATACTTCATATAATATTAAAATTGCAAAATAAAGGTTGTGAATAGATTGAACATTCACAATAATATGTACCGAACATGGGATCAACCATGGGGCTATCATAACCTTACTCTTTGGTTTTGTAAATTAGGCTACATATAGGAAGTATATACACCATTATTCTTTACCATTTTTGTTCTAAACTCTTACATACATATTTTAACTTCTAATTTGATTCAATTATACTTATAATATCATATAGAGGTGACAATTTTTACCCTAATAAAAGAAAATGGGTTGGTTTGGGTAAATAATTGTAGTATAGTGGGTTGAAATGGGTAACAACATAATATTGAATGGGTTGAGATATGTAACACTTAAACACAATGCGGGTCAAGATGGATAATCAAAAAATTATGTAAATGCAATAGATTCAAACATTCAAGAATGATTAATAACATATTTGATGAGAAAATCAATAAAAATTAGCCAAATGGAATATTTGTTTACTTATAACACATCTTAAGCTAAACTAAATTGATGTTTTTCAAGAACAACCCATTTAGACCCGAAATGATTTTGTTTAAAACCAATTCTAACTCGCACCCATTTTCACCCAAACCCATTCTGACCCGTTACCCAACCTGCCCATTTTGCCGGGCATGATATCATATTAAAGAATAGATGAAACTTCCAAAAAAAAAAGGCTTTCATCATCATCCCTATTCGTGTTATTCTCTTGTAACTATTGAGGGATTCACTAATATTTGTACTAATAATTAGTTTGAGAGTTTGTTCATGGCTTGTTGATGATCTAGTGAGTTTATTACTATCTTAATATAGTGATTGTCTTGTTAAGTGGTTTATTATCTTGACATGATTAATGTTTGTAAAAATACATTATCTTGACATAGTAATTTAAGGAAGGTTATCACAACTTTTAAATGGTGAACATTGTAATGACTATTATTAGAAGTTATTAACATACACAAGATAAAGTTATATCTTTCGTCATATTTCTAGTGTGTTCCATTTTTTTTTTTTTTGAACGGCTCTAGTGTGTTCCATTTGATATTTAAGGTTCTGATTATACGTACGTAGTTTCTGAGTGGATTCAATTTTAGATTCTTGTTTGATTTGGATAACGTGGGTTTGTGAATCAATTAAGGTTTGAGTAAATTACCGATATGGTTCCTCTAGTTTGTTAATATTTCACTCTTAGCCCCTAGGTCATGTAAATTACCCATATGATCCCAAACTTTATACATTTGTAACACCCTTAAGTTACCAAATCACCCTCACATAATTGACAAAATTACCCTTACATAAGAACTATATGTGTTATACATATTTAAAGTTTAAGACCATATATGTAATTTATGAAACATAGAGGCCAAGACTGAAATACTAGCAAATCACATGAATCATATCGGTAATTTACTCTTAAGGTTTTAAATGTCAAATGTTTGGTTACGATATTGTCGTTAGATGACATGGATTACACAACCATATTTAGTAAAACGTACTCAGTAATATGTTTATTTATTATTTGTAGGTAAATCTTACATTTATTACTAGAGAAATTAAAATGTTTTTAAAAAATATCCTAACTCATGAACAAACACAAACGAATTAGAAAAAATATAAATATATAAAGGTAAAAATTTAATTTTACAAACAGAATTTCTCCTAAAATTTTATAGATTACATCTCCACGTCATACATTCATTAATTTCTCCAGCTTGGTGTCTGATATCTCAACAATGATGCATTTAATATATAGATCTCATAATGCTTCTTCATTCACCAATCTTTTTCAAATAATGACGAGTAGATTTTCTTCTGACCAACTGCCTCAAAACCTTCCCATAATTCCAAATATCAAAACACAGATAAAAAATAATCGTACAAGTTGTCATTCTGATACAAAGCCAACAATAATATAAAAACATAAAATTCTTGGATGGACGCAACCTTAAAAAAGAAAGTTAAAATAATTATCAAAAACTAAATTTTTTAAATAACAAGATTTTATTAAAAAAAATGACATTCAAAAACAGTTTTTTTATTAGAACAGCCAAAAAACATACTTTTTTAAAAATAAAAGCATTAAATATAATAATTATTTTATTAGTTAAATCAATTATTTATAAGTAATTTGAATAGTACGTAGTTTCAAAATTTCGGTTTATATTTTTTAAAATGTGCTCTAGCAAATATTTAATGTTCTTTATTATACTCATGTAATACATGAGTGATGATCTAGTGTCAATGATAACTTGAAACTTACACTTTGAAAGGATATAATGTATGATAGGATCTACGGCCCATAACATAAAACGATTTAAGGCCCTTAGGCTGCTTTCTCTAAAAAAAAAATGGGCCTAAACCTGGGCTTGATGGAACGTTCTTGATAGACATGGGCAAAAAAACCGGTTTGGGTTTACAAACCGGTTTCGAAACCGGTATTCCATAGTTCTCAAACCGGTTCCCAAACCGGTCCGAATTGCCAGTTTGGCATAGGTTTGACATCCTCATCTCTCAAACCGGTTTCAACCCCTCCAAACCGGTTTCAAACCTATCCAAACCGGTTCTATAGGTTTGACATCCTCAATCTCCCAAACCGGCTTCCAAACCGAACCGGTTTTCACCCAAACCAGTTTTGACCATCCGTTGACCAAACCGAATCGGTTCTCAAACCGAACTGGTTTGGAGAAAAAAACCGGTTTGTGCATTCCTACGTACACCAAGGCACCAAGCCACCAAGAATTAGAGGCGCATGAACCGGTTTTTTCCTCTTGGTTTTAGTTTTGGTCAATAAAGTTAAAAATCGGTTCTGGTTAGGTTCTGCTTTTGACCCGGGTTTATCGGTTTTTGACCGGTTTTGGTTCTCATCCTGGCCAAGTAAATGTGGAACCTGTTTTGATAATTCTAGTCCTGGTTATAATTTATCTGAGAAACCGGAATCACTTATACCTGGCGGTTATAAGAATGATGCAATCAGTTCCTAAATCGTGAAATACAGTCTATTTAAGTATGTCGAACACAAACTTATGTTTTTTTATTCCCAATATTTTATAAGATTGGTAATTTGGTATATTTAAAGAGTTTTGGTATTTGGTCATTTGGGCCAGAGATTAAAAAGCCCAAGTTCCACAAAACCAACTACATTGATTCGTGTGTGGGTCAGGGGGTGTCCTAGCGACAAGTAGAGGTGCGCAAATCGGGTTTTTTTGGAACCGGTTCCGGTTTCAACCGGTTTCAGTTCCGGTCAACAAAGTCAATACCTGGTTCCGGTTCAGGGTTTCGACCGGTTCCAACAGTTTTTTAACCGGTTCCGGTTCGGGTTTTGGCCGAGTATAGGTGGAACATGTTCCGGTTCCGGTTTCGGTTTTAATTTGTCTGAAAAACCGTACCCGTTTGTATAAAACTCTAAAATTATATAATAAGATACTTACAGTGGTATAGTATCGATCTCATCCCACATATTGTTTTTTACTTTATTTTTTCATAAAATTTGTCACTGTCTAGTACTATTACAACAAAAACACGTACCCAGTGTAATCCCACTACGTGAAGTCTGGGGGGGGGGGTGAGATGAAAACATACCTTATCCCTACCCCAATGTAGTAGAGATGCTGTTCTTGAGAGACCCCGGCTTAAAAAAAGATTTTAAAAAATTATTATTATTATTATTTTATTTTATTTTATTTACTTTTTTATTTTTTTTAGAACAATAACACACAAATAGGCAACAAACATTATAATCAAACACAAAACTCAAGTAAAACAAAACAGGCATAGGACAGGCATGCAAGCAAGCAAAACTACTAAACTATCTCCTAACCAACCTAGGCTTCTCTCACTCTTATCCTACATCTCCATGAACACCTATCATTGATCATGTCCTCAGAGAGGTGTAATTCTAACAAATCCTGGCGAACCAGTTCATCCCATGTCAACCTAGGTCGGCCCCTGCCGCATATCTAGTACTATTAGAAATATAAAAAATTTATTGTTACAATTTAGAAACAGTCATTTTGTGACGAGTACAATCGTACAAGTTATTGTAACGGTATGGTACCGATCTCATCCCATAGATTTGTTTTTTTCCCCATAAAAATTGTCACTATCTAGTCTTAGATCGCTATGATCCATTGCAAAAAGGTCGTTTTACATGGACGGTGGTAACACCCTACCTTTCAACATTCCATGTGCACCCTTTCAGTCTTTCACCACAATCAAGTCATCATCACCGTTCGTCTCAAGTTCTCATTGTCACCAACCGGATGACAGGAACGACCTTTGTTTACAACAACAACAAGCAAGTGTGATATGTTAGAAATTTGTACCATAAAGTTGTATAGTCTTAATC
Source organism: Mikania micrantha (assembly GCA_009363875.1). NCBI lineage: Eukaryota > Viridiplantae > Streptophyta > Magnoliopsida > Asterales > Asteraceae > Mikania > Mikania micrantha. The sequence goes on along the minus strand of CM018687.1, from coordinate 56,235,605 downwards.
TAAGATTCGTGATGGAAACAATTCAATAGTTTCCATCACGAAAAAAATAATGAATAGCTTGTATGAATTCAAAGATACCGGTGGATCTTTTGGCTCTGTCACTTGGATCTTGCTCTTAAAGGTGTTGCCTCCAGCAGTGGCGGAGCTTCCCTGTTATGGGAGGGGGCAGAAATTTATGTGGCTCGAAATACATGTTAATTTTTGAAACGAGGGGGGACGAAACCCGTATTCTTAACAAAAAATAACCTTTCAGTCCGAAAATTAACGCTACTGACGGAAAATAGAGGGAGTGTCGTCCCTCCCGGTCCCTACTAACATTCACCCCTGTGGTGCCCTCCAGATCCCACAAAGAGGCTTGTCCCCTTGATATTACTATTGCTTAGGGACTTTGTTCTTAAGAGCTAATAATGCTATCAAATACATTAATTCATAATGAACTCAAACAAACTTAAACTCCGCACCTCCTGATCTATTTGAATTCTATTATGATTGTTTTGATCAATAATCAATCAATTATACACAGATATCCCACTCATAACTAGGGCTGTTCATAAGCCGAGCCGAACTGAGTGAGGGTATGCTCGTGCTCGGCTCGTTTACAAACTGAGCGGCTCGGCTTGGTTCGGTTTGCCTCGGTTTCAAAATAAAAGTTAATGCAAATTTAAAATATTTATAACAATTTCAAACTCAATAATTAAAAAACAATAAGTTTATTAATATACAAATCCAAAACAAAAATAAATTTCATAAATTACAAATTGTTATAGTACGAATAACGAAAACATAAAAAAGTTTAAAATATCTGAATAAATTATCAACATCTTTATTAATTAGTTCAAATATAACAACATCATCATTCATTGTTGAAATTTGTAACATTTTAGTGTTAATAATTGTTTTTAATATTACTCAATGTATATATGTGTGTGTGTAATTAAGTTATACACTTAAACGAGCCAAAACGAGCGAGCCAACCGAGCGAGCCAAATGAGCTACTATCCGTGCGAGCGACGAGCGAGCTTACCTTGGCTCGTGCTCGGCTCGTTTTGAAACAGAACCGAGTGTGCTCTGCTCATTTAAAACCGAGCGAAATTCGAACTAGCTTTTTCCGAGCTTTTTTCGATCGAGCATCGAGCGATGAACATTTTGGACAGCCCTACTCATAACATGGCCAGTGGCGTATCCACATTTGTGGGTATGGGGGCAACTGTCCACCTTAAAATTTTTTTCCCGATAGTATGTATATGTTAAAATGACAACCGGCCCTCTTAATAATTTGCAATCATCCCCCTTAAATTTGCATAATTTGATTGGTGATGAGATTTTAAGCGATAATTGTATTTATGCGTGAAGAAAAAGTTAGTTAAGAAAGTCTCTTTAGACGATGTTTTGGAGAGATTTTAAAAAATAAACACTCGTAGAATTTTTTTTAAATGCATTACATTTCCATTATGTTTTTGTATATGAAATTTAGTGTACTTGTCTTTTTCTAACATGACCCAACCCGATCTAACCTAAGCTGACTAAACAAGTTATAAAAGACTTATTATATAACGATACTCAAACTTGCATAAAAATTTTGCGTCCTAAATAAAAATTTTTCTGGGTCCGTCACTAAAATGACAATTTGTATGATTTTAGCAGTTTCTCAATTTTTCACGGTATCATACAGAAATAAATAACCGTGCTTGCTATATATGATTTTGGATTTTATAAAATTTAATCTTGTTGCTAGGAATTATGATTATTTATTTGTCGCTTAGCATACATGAATGTGCACTTGAAATAGTTGTTTCCAAAATAAGATCCGTGAATGTAGGTATCGATGGATCATAGTTTTGAAAGAAGTGGTGAAAAAACAGTTGATTTGATGTATTGATAGTGCATGCAACACCTTGTAAATGGTCAAAAGGAAGAATCCAAAATACCGATATGTTTTCGTTCTGGTATTTGAATGGGTCCTACCTCCTACCGGACCATTTAATAGTCATGAAACGTAAGCAACACACGTGCTCACTCCCAATGATAACGACGGACTCAGAAAATTTTTCACGAGTCTTGGAAATTCCTGAGGTTTTTCTCAAATAAGTGTAGTTGAAAAAAATATTTACTAAATATGTTAAGTTGAAAACTTATCACCGAAATGGATGTTTTCGTTTACTTCAATACTTTGAACTAATTTATAAGAAAAAATAATAATAAATATACTCATTTTGGTATATAAATTTTCAACTATACATATTTGGTAAACATTTTTTTTTCAACTGTACCCATTTGGGAAAAAACTCGAAATTCCCTGTGAACAATTATTTGTTGTTTAGTAATTAATTTTTTAGATCGGTTTGAATCAGGTGGGGTTGAATTACCAAAAAGAAAAATAAAACTAAATTTAATCACAAATATATAATAAAAATACGTAAAATCATTATTTCGTTGATTAGGATTATATGATAAAATTATTCGAAACAATACTAATCAAATAGCGATTTTACTATGCATCGGAATAGACCACGTACAAGATCGTCGGGTCTATCCAGTAACATCAACACCGGTGCTTGTAGTCTAGGGCATAAAAAAACCAATAAATTCTAACTTTAAACGTTCTCGTTTATGTACTATGAATCATAAAATCTAAAAGCTTCTATCACACAAACAATATTTACATTAAAACACCAAACGAATTATATGCTATAATCATGGGAGTCTTGTAACAAATGCGGTAGGTGCGACCGTACATGATCCATTATTTTAGGGACCTAATTTTTTTTTAAAAATTTTGCATATATCTATTATAATAAATAAAGATTTTTAAGGGCACGTGTCATGTTATTAGAGCACCACAAGTTTGATTTCTCTCATCTCTCTCATATTAAATACATCAAATATTAAATAAAAATATTAAGTATTAAGTATATTTTATATACTTTTTTAAATTAAATATTTTTTAAAACATTAAAATTAATATTAAAAAACAGACTTAAAAAAACAAACAAGATAAAATATTAAATTTTAAAAACAATTATTTAAATCGAAATGTTTAAATAAGAAACATTAAAAATGTAGTATTTAAAAAAAATAATATTATTAAGTATTATGTTATATAGAATAGTAATCATATTTTATATTAAAAAATTATTTTATATTGTTTAAATTTTCTTTGATATTATTTATTATATTTTTTTTGTCAACCCGTGTATTACACGTGTTGCTAACCTAGTTATATATATATATATATATATATATATATGTATATAAATTTATTTTTCAACAAACACATATAATTTACCATTCAATTTTTTAAATATATTTAACTCAGTTACGAATTTTATAAAAACAAAAACTTGTTCCTTAAAAATTAAATCAATAACTTATTATAATTTAAAATTTAGGTAAAAAAGCAAACTCACTTCAAATTTAGTTATAAACGAATTACCACACACACATAGGAGCCTATTTTTAGCATTCGCGCACATGACGCCTACTCTCCTAAGAAATGGTCCTAGCTATAATTATGATAAAGATTATTACACAACTCTGCATTATTTGTTAAAAGACAACTCAAGCAGATTGATATATTCATGTAGTAAATCTTACTATTGGCTGAAAAAAAGGCCAATAATTTTAATTTTTCATCAATATGTTCCAATAATGAACACATATCATGGTGTTTCATGAAGTCTTTGCAGATAATTATGTGGTTATTATTAAATGATATGGTGTTTTTGAGATTTGTTTGTCAATATTGTAAATTATTTATCAGTGTTATAAATATTGTAGCTGTTTATAAAGAAATCAAACTAAATTATATATATGTATTGGATAGTTTATTGTTCTTCATTGAGTAATTAGTCTTGTATTAATGTTGCAGTGGTCATACACCACTGAGTTGATACAACGAACTAATAGTTGTATGCTACTGAGTGAGTAGCTGCGTGTTAATGTACCAACAAATAATTTATTTTATATTAAAAATGATCATTTAGTCGAGTAATTTATTTTATACACTTATGTAGTCTACATAAGTGTACGCCCCATTTGTAGTGCACACATATAATGTATATATGTGTGGACCCTTAAGGGGCAAAAGTAAAAGTGCATTAATTTTAACGTTATTTCAATTATTTTGTGAAAATAACGTTAAAATAATTGAGATGATCAACTTCAAATGATAACTTTGAGTCGGGGACTCTTTCGGAACAACCTCAACTCGGCTCGTTTTCTCCATTGAGTCCTGACTTCTACAAAGGCCACATGCGAGAGATGTCTGGTTGTCTGTAACAGACCGGCGTTTGGCTTTGACCGTGTAATATCCGACATGCATGTGGCTGAGACTAACCGTCATATGGCTGTAACTGCGCTTGAAACGTCTGGTGTGAGGACTGTGGCTCCAACATATTTGGGAATTATGGTTTGAGAAGTAAGAGTAAAGAGACGTGAATATGTAGAATTGAGAATTAAAATATGATTTAGGAATGAGGAATTAGTGAAACACGTAATAATTGAGATTCATTTCGTATTTCTATCATATTTTCTTTTCTTTTTTTATCATACTTACAAAATAATACTAAAGTATATTTATTATTGAAAGTAACCTTATACTTTTATATTTTAGTATAGTATGTTGTACAAACGAGCCGAGCCACGAGCCGGGCATACAAGCCGAGCAACGAGCGAGCTACGAGCCGAGCCAGCCTTGGCTCGGACTCGGCTCGGTTCGGCTAGGTTACAAACGAGCTTTATCTGAGCCGAGCTTTATCCGAGCTTTTTCCGAACGAGCCACGAGCCGAATTCGAGCTTCGAGCTTTTTGGACAGCCCTAATTAGGATATGGGTAAGGTTTGTATCTATCATTCCCCTCAGACCCTACTATAAAGTGGGAATATAATGGGTAAGGTTGTTGTTGTAGTCTACATAAGTGTATCTTAATTTATATAACTGAAGGTTCGAGTATTACAGTGGAAGTGGATCAGGGCCGGTTTTGAGAGGGTGCGAGCATGATTTTTTAAGGTGTTTGAAATTCTAAATTCTTTTTTTTATATATATTTTATTTATAAATTATTTTTAAACAAAATATATTTTTGTTACACCTAATCTAGTAAAAAACATGATTTTGCTACAATAATTTTATTTTATTATATATATTGGCTTATTTTTTTATATATCAACTATCATTAACTTATAAATTTTTTCTTTATGTAGGGGCCTAACTTAGTACTCGTATAGGGTACTCAAAATTTCAAACACGACCCTAAAGTGGATGATAGTATAATAATAAAAGTATATCAGATTGTTATTGAAAAAAATTGCATGCGTAAAGATAACAGGTGGGTAAAACCAGTTGGTCTAGACCAATAAAACTGAATGAGACGATTCAATGTCGAAATTGTTCCACGTTAATACGTTATTGGTTTTTATCTTGTTGTGTCACATCCTAGTAATGTCTGGGGAGTAAACCACAAATAACCATACATAAATATTACTTGGATTGATTCATAATGTTTTTCCTGTTTATAAATTTTAAAAGACATAAATTTACACATCATAATTATAATTTTATAGATTAACTTTATAGTTTTAGCACACATCATAAGTTATAACTTTATGCATTATATTTATAAACTTAAATACACATCATAAGGCATTAACCTACAACATGAAGTATGGATGTGAAGTTACACTTGATTAAATTTGGATTAGCTTAAAAGGTACGATGACATTTTAAACTTATTATTGCCTTCTTATATATTGGTATTTGTATTTGACGACAATCCAATCGTGGATATTGAGTCTGTCGGAAGTATGTATTCTTGATTTGGAGATTGGAACCCCCACCACCTTTTTAACATACTTTTTTTTATAAAAAAAAAACATTTATAAAAACATAATAAAACTTGCCAAAAACCATATTTGTGGGAACATGTTTTTTTTTAATCAAATGCTTATTGATTCATCATTGATAATTAGTTGGATAAACTGATATTTAATATAGAAAATCATAGAAATAGTTCTTTTTTATGATTACAGAAGTGACCTTGTGATGCGACGATAAAAACATTACACTAAAAAAATACTACCAATGCCAGGTTTGAATAGATGGTGGTCAGTGATTTATTAAGCAGAAGTTGGCATAAGCAACTCATGAATCGACATATGATATAGATGAGCACACTTCTAGTTAGGTTTTGTTACATTTCAATCATTAGTTACTTATATTTAAATCATCAATTGATTCATATAAAATATAATTACACGCAAAACATTATTGTTAATTTTGTATGGTTTAAATCTCCTATACTCTTTATATATATATAGGGTATTGTTAAAATTAAAACCACATCTCAATGAGAAAACTGCAAAAACCAAGCAAAAATCACGTAAAAAAACGTATTTTTTTTTGAATTTTTTTTACATGTTTGTAACACTATTGGACACATTTTTATAAAAAAAATAAAAAAAGCGCCGACCAAATATTTTATAAACCCACGTAAAACCTACGTAACAAAACGTAAAATTTTTTTACGTTTTGTTACGTAGGTTTATAAAATATTTTTTTTAAAAAATATTTGGTCGGCGCTTTTTTGATTTTTTTTATAAAAATGTGTCCAATAGTGTTACAAACATGTAAAAAAAATTTAAAAAAAAAATACGTTCTTTTTACGTGATTTTTGGATGGTTTTTGCGGTTTTCTCATTGAGATGTGGTTTTCATTTTATCTTTTCCCTATATATATATATATATATATATATATATATATATATTATACATGATTTTTTTAATTTAGATCTACTTTACTTTTGTCCATCTTTTTAATTTTCTAAAATTTAAGTCTAATTAACTTTAAGGCTTTAAGCATTTTAAGGCAAGTCCAATAGCATCAATCCCCAATCAATCATACTCACAAATTTATTATTATTATTATTATTATTATTATTATTATTATTATTTATTAGTATAATTGTGAAAAAAATTTTGAGATTTAAGTACATCTTATCTTTTATTTTATAATAAGTTTAAATATTTTACTAATAAACTTGTGATTTGAATGTATTTTAATTTAATGTTTTTAAATTGTCAACTCTAAGATTAATTATAAAACCTACACTTAAATTTATACGAAAGGACAAAGGATTCGTACAAATGTTGATTTAATGATTTTTATATTTTGTGGACGGCTTCTTTTTGTTTAAGTCAAGATAGTGGGGAAGGCTAACACAAACACATCAAATTCAGTCCCGTAATTTCAGAACATCTTGTCTAACTTAATCATATTACTTCTACTTTTTTTATCATAATTTGTTAGTGAGAAAATAATTAATTGTAAAAATAAGGAAAAAATATAAAAAATATTCTCACACTAACCCTTAAACTTCACATCTTGTCTACGTTGTATATAGCCTTTTACGCGACGATAAGAGATCAATCATTATTTGTTATAGTTTTTTAATTTAAATGATTGATCTCTATGTCTCGTATGTGTGTATGTAAGACGTATATGTCTTGTACGAAACCAATTATTGTCGATACAATGTGTGTTAAACTGGGCACACGTCTCGTATAAGCTTATACGAAATATATGGTGTTTGTGGGATGTTAAATTAAAAAAATAGTGTGTTCAGCCGTCTAAAAAAATTAAGTTGCATGACCTCTAAGACCTAACAAGCCTAGTCAAATCATTGGTATAACTAGGGTATTGATTGAGTGATTAATAATTATTCCCGGGGTATCCGAATAATTGCCTCAATTGGCAAAGGCTCACCCTTTTAATGTAGAGGTCTTGGGTTCAAACTTTGTTGGGTACTATTTTTGGATATCCAAGTGAAGGAACGAATCAAGGCTTTAATCATGGGTTCGAAACCTAATGGGGGGCGAGGTTTACGGATTCCATCCGGTTCCCGCGCATCTGGGGACACACGAGTCTCAAGATTGGAGATCGATGAATCAATCTTTGCTCTCAATCGCTAAAATAACTAAAGGTAGCATGACGAGACAGTTTAACTCCCGTTAAAAAAATTTATTCCGGGGGGGGGGGGGTGAAACAAGCAATGTGACTTCAAGCTCGTTTTGTTTAAAACTCTATTTTAAGATAAGTTTAAGCCTGACATGCAAGATTATTTTTTCTTTTTCTTTTCTTTTTTTAAATTCAAGTGTACATGAGCTCGACACATTTATCGTTTATAGCATTATTTATAATTTTTTATAATTAAATTTACATATATCAGCTTAGTTCGTTTAATAAAAGAGTTAAATTTAATAGGAGCTTAAGCTCGTATAAACTCAACTCTATTCGATATTTTAATGAGACGATCCAACGTCTATCATGAATTTGCTTAACTTGTTTATGCCCCTAATTATAAACACATGACACGACTAAGGGTTGGTCATCTTTTGATCCAAGAAACCTATTTTTACGATACTTTTAAATAAAAAAATTTTTATATGTTTACCTTGATAGATATTTCTGAAAAGAAGACTAATGAAACGGGTGAATGTAATTATACTTTTTTCTTGAGCGGTAAAATTATTGAGGTGACAGTTTGTGTTTGTGATTATACTTCTATCCTCTACACTACACAAAAAAATGTTTTAATCAGACATTGTATTTATAAAAAAAAAGGAAACAAAACAAAAACGATGTGTGGTACCAAATAGAGAACTTGTGTTAAACATTTATGAGATGTTAGTAGTCTTTCAAATTTCACATCCTCAATACGTGTATACGAGACGTATATGTAGTCAATTATTATTGGCCAAAATTTCTAAGTGTTAATAATTATTTTTGTATACGTTTTATATATGACCATATGAGATGTATAGGTTCTATATGAGATAGTCAATGTTGAAACAGGATGCATATGCCTCGTATAGACTATACGAAACGTATAATATCAGTGTGATGGTAAATTAAAAAAGTTAGGTGTATGAATAACCAGAGTCTTTTATCATCAATTAGTACAAGTCATTAGCTTTTATAGTTTTACTAGTTAACATGTTTCATTTTGATAGTGATGTTTGATACCTCAACAACTTTTTATTCAATTATTGTTTTTACTCAAGTAAAAGTGTAGTTAAATTTTGAAGTGTTCAAATCCTATATCGATAAAATGATTGTGTTATGAGAAACCAACCAAGACTTATTCAGTTTAGGATTTAAGAATGTTTTGTTTTTTAGATTAAAATTACAAGTTTTTAGCAAAACACAAAAACGCTAAAGACATTAATATGATTTTCATCTATGCCCGTTACATAAAATGAAAGGCCGAGAAAATGTCTCGACACCTTCTAACAAACGCTTATACAATACTAAACTGAAAGAAATATTACTATCATATCAAAACTTGTTACACGCATTGTCTCTTATTAACTCGTCATATGATTTGCGACAAATTTGTAACTAATTCGACCATGAACTTTTTCCCTAATGATGTTATTAAAGTAACATTAGGTTTTATCATTTGACATAATAATATACGACTTGTATAGTACATACTAGTTGATATATTTGACCGCCAAATATTGCAATTATTAAAAATAAAAATTTTATTTATTTCCAATTATTGAAATTGTAATTAATAATAACATCTAATAAAATACACAACTCCTAGATACGCTCAACTCACGCCGTCACTACCATCCTACCGTTATTTTTCATGTATACAAACCAACCGAAACCACCGGTTAACCGGCGTTAAAATTCCTTAAATGAGGTGTTATATCTACAGTCATCTCTCGCCGGAGATTCTAACAGCGCCGGCAGCTGCCTAAGCGTCTGCAAATACTCTGTCACGGTCAAACCACCTAGCTCCGGTGTTGACTCACCGTCATCCCTTGCCGGAATAACTGGCGGACGTACAACTTCCGTCAATAAGTCCCATTGCAGTCCGGCAAAAAACGGGTGTTCTTGAACCTCACTTGCACCTCCGGCGTATCCTAGCCGTTGAGTGGGATCTTTGTCAAGTAGCTTAGTGATTAAGTCCGTCAACGGCGTTGGTTTTCCGGTGAAATTCACCGGCATCTTTAGTATCCTACCGAACGTATCTTTCCGGTTCTTACCGCGAAACGGAGTCGTACCGTACAACATTTCGTAGCAAAGTATCCCCAACGCCCACCAATCAACGGCGAACTCATGACCTTCGCCGGTTACCATCTCCGGTGCCACGTATTCCTCCGTCCCGACGAAGGAATTAGCCCGTTCGCCGGAAAAACTCGCATTCCGACGGGTCATCGGAGACACACGTGCGCTCTTCGTCTTCTTGAGTTTCATACGTGTGAGCTTCCGGTGATGTTTATGTTTATATATCTCCGATGATAAAATCAACGATTTCAACGTCTTTCCGGCAAGGGCACGTGACAAGTCAAAGTCCGTCAGAGTCACGTGACCGGAGTTCTGAACCAGAATATTTTCCGGCTTCAAATCACGATACACAATCCCCATCGTATGAAGGTGTTTCAACGCACACACAATCTCCGCCGCGTAAAACCGAATACCCGCCGGAGAAAACACCCCATCGGTTTGCTGTCGGCGAATGACGTTCAAGTCACCGCCGGAGCAAAACGGGATACCCCATGCAATAATTCCTTCAGTCTCAAACGATCCAATCAACGACGGAAGAAACGGGTGAGGGTTCTGAGCCAATCGTTCGAGAACGGAGACTTCCCATCGGGCACGGCGGTTGGCGTCCGGCGTGGCATGACCGGGGCATTTGTCGGCGACTTTGAGGGCGAATTTGAATTGTGCAGATGGGTCCGTGACGTGATCGTGAACGAGAAAGACGGTACCCATGGCTCCGGTGCCGAGAAGCTTGAGTGGTCGGAGATTTTGCAGGTGGAGGTCCGGTGATGATGCAGTGGTCTCCATTAATGGAGGTTGAGTTGTGATACTGAGAGTGGGGTGTAATGTTGCACGAATTTATGGTTGAAGCATAGCATTTTAAAATCAGGGATGCAGCTTTATGTTGTGTAACAAACTGTACTGTGTTACCAATATTCTTTTTAACGTTTTTTTTAAAAAAACAGTAACTATTTTTATTTTTCTTATGTGCAAAAATTTTTATTTTTATTAAATAAGAAATATGAATATTTAAAAATTATAAATAACAAATAATAATAAGTATTTAATAATTATAATATTATGCATAAATATAAGATATAACTGAAATTTTATGATTTAATTAATTTTAGTAAATCAGTAAATTTTTATAATAAGACTTATAATTATCAATATTTAATTGTGTAATTTGATTAATAAAAATTATTAATATATATATTTTCAGAGACGGGACAAGAAAAAAATTTATATTTTATTAAGAGTGTGTATTCTAATAATACTCTTTTTATATATTTAAATGTATAATTTAATTAGCAAAAATTATTCATATTTTTAGAAGAAAGAGGTCGGAAAACTTTTTTAGGTTTAATTATGATTGACATATGTTTTCTAATAATACTTTTGTATTACAATAGGTAGATAAGCATAAAATTATTTTTTAGGAGCAAAAAAATTTAACTTTTTGTTATATATTGTATATATTTATTTATATTTAAAAATATAGAACCAAAAAAACATAAATTTACAATTTACTAGGATTCTTTATTTTCCTAACTTGACCCAAACACTTGAATTCTCATAACTACTATTGCTAATGCTTAGAGGTGTACAAACCGTTTAACCGGTCAAAGGCTAGAAACCGGTTTTTTCCAATAACCGGTTCGGTTAATAACCGGTTTTTCAAGCTCAAAAACTGAAACCGTATAATAATCGAAACCGGTTAACCTATAAATAACTGATTTTTTTAGTGAGTTGGACCGGTCAACCGTTTGGTTAACCGATTATTAACCGGTTTGGTCTCTTGAAACCTCAAACCGGTCCCAAACCGCCGGTTTTTTGAATAACTTATAACCGATTGCAATAACTGGTTTAAAAACCGGTTTCTAACCGGTTACAAACCGGTACCGGTTCAGTTAACCGGTTTTTTTGTGCATCACTACTAATGCTGATGATGTTTAATTGTCTTTATTATTTTACAAAAATATAGATAACAAAGAACGTTAGAATTTGGGTGAGTTTGGGTTAAAAGGTATTAACTTGTTCATATTTCTTATTCCTTGTGTGCAATTAAACAATAAGAGTGTGCATGTTTCGGTTCGGTGCGGTTATGGTCAATTTCATAACCAAAACCGCTACTTCGGTTAATTCTAAATCCTTAACCAGAACCAATTGATTGGTTAACCACTAATCGGTTAACCACCAGTACGGTTCGGTTTCGGTTAAATTTAGTTAATAATAGAATTGTTGAAAAACTAAGAAAAAACTTGTGAATATGCTTGTGAATTATAGGTACATTAATGATGAAAATCTTATTGAAGCTTGCAGAACTTTGTTATGACTTATGACTGATAATGTGTGAACAAAATTAAAACCACGTGAACTCTAATTCATTTTCTAATATATTTAATCTCAGATATGATCCATAATATTTCCGTATAGTAAAAAACGAAGATTCACCTTTTATACTTGACTTGCACCATAACTTCTTAACAAAAACATACAAACATATAAATATTAAAAAATTAAATATACATTATTCGGTTCGGCTCGTTAAAGTCGGCTAATAACTAGCCTTAACCATAACCATAACCATAACCGTCGGTTAAAGTCGGTTTCGGTAAAATCGGTTTCGGTAAAATCGGTTATGGTTCGGGGCGGTTATCCGTTATAATTTGGTTATAGTTATATTATGCTCACCCCTACTACTACAAACTTGTGTCACATATCATAATTTTTTAACAACTTTATATTCTTAAATATCTTTTAATCCTAAATTTAAAAGCTTTTATGTCTACGTTACTTTTATAAAAAAAAACAATAATTAATGTGATTAGATCTCACAACTCATGAGTGCTTCTCTAAAATTTTCATTGTGGATTTTCAACATATGCGACTCGTGCATCTTTTTGTTAGCAACCACTAAATAAAACAAAAATAGAGTACACGTGTACGGGGTGCGAGAGACAAAACATCACGAGGCATACAAGCAACCAAGACAAAATTGTCTTGAATTTATGTGATATTTGGAATGTTGCTACATGCTAAGTTATTTGTTTTCATAAATCTATAATTTATTAAATTGATTACTATATTTAATGTTTACTAAAATATATTTAGGATATCTATACTAATAAAATAAATAAGTAATTAAGAGATTACATGTCATTTTTGTGTTAATACGTACGCATGTGTAACTATCTATAGTGTTCTTACTCTTATTTTTTTATTATTTTTTTATTTCTACCTTATTGTTAAATAATTGTAACAACCGGTTTTCACAATCAATTATGTTTGAAATAAGTATTAATAAAACAATTGTGATTGTTACAATTCGAAAATATGCGAGAAATCATGAACGTGGGAGAAAACCGTGCGTGAATCGGAGTTTCGGATTGTCCGGAATCGCGAAACAAAGAAAATACAAAATATCAAAGTCAAAGGAGCCAGGTGGTACGCCTAGCCCCAAGAGCCCACGTTTGGCGGTACGCGCGGATGGAAAAGAAATATCTAAAACATTGGTCTCGCGCTGTACGCCTGGGGCCGAACGTCCACGCTATGCGGTACGCGCGAGAAGAAAAAAATATATATATCTGGGAGACTCGTCTCGCGCGCTACGCCCCGGGCCAAACGCCCACGCGGGTCGATGTGTCTGGCTTGAGTCGGTTTGGCAATTCGTTTATCTTATCAGAATTCAAGAAGAAGTTTATTTTTTTTATATCTTGAACTTGCAATACATACAGACGATGAAACTCAACTTCTCAGCATCAAATCTTCATTTTAAAGCCATCCAAACGTTCGGGTTGAGCCAGGGATTGTTTCTACAAGTCTGGATCGTTGTATTTCAACCAGAAATCCGTTTGAAAGGGTAACGATTCGATCTCTTCTACTGGTTTGATAGTGTATTGTTTAAATTGAGTTTTGAACATAATACAATGATTATTGTGATTGATTATTCCCTAGATGAATGCTAGGAATAATTAGATACGAAGAACTTGATATTTTAACGGTAAAATCTTTGTTGTGAGCCGTTATAATGTCCAGTTATCATGAAATCCATATCATTGTGTTTGATAACTAGTAGGATGATTAAATCATGGTTTTGAATGAGATATGCATCAATTTTGACTAATCTTGTATAAAAGTAATGAATTGGTGAGTTTAGAGTTTAAAAGGAGGATGGTTGGTGTTTAAACATCACCAAGATTAGTTAAATTACGGGGTGCACATCAAGTATTTGATTAAATGCTTGAGAATTGAAAGTCAATGAATTTTACATAAATATAATGGGTAGAATGACAACTTGACTTATGAACACCACATAATAAATAATGAGATTCAAATGAGTTTGAATCAATATGTATAGGTGTTGTGTGTATTGAAACTAGTTGTATATATGTGAATTACAACTAGGTATTGGTGGTGGAAGTCAAGAGACAAGTTGTGACACCCGACAATTTCAGGTAAATTGCAACTCTTACAACTTTACATTTCACATTCATACTTGTTGCATTTCATTTAATTATGTTTAATTAGATGAGCTAAACACACACAACTGCAAAACGATAGTTCGAGGAACTATCGAATCGTACATTGCACATTGGTTTTGGAAACCAAGTGTGGCAAACACAAACGCAAAACAATAATTCGTGGAATTATTGTATTGTGCAATACGTGTTGATTATGGTTAATCAAGCATGCAAACGGTTCATAGTGACGAACGCAAACTATCAAAGATAATTCGAAGAATTATCGAAACACACACACGACTCGCACGAACGTTGGTGATCAAACAACTTATGTGTCATTATGTGCTAAACATGCATTAGATGTTTAGGATAAACGTTAGGAATCTAGTACGAGCGAAATCGAATCGACGAAATCGACAAACAAGAAAATGGACCCATCGCGGTACGCGAAGGCCTTTGGCGAAAGGCTTGGCGGTACGCGAAGCAAAGCGGGAGTCGAGATCCCGAATTCCTCAGCGGTACGCGATGAGGATTCTGATCGGCCTTCGCGGTACGCGAAGGCCATGTAGATCAAAATTTTTATAAAACTCAACCCCATTCATTTCTCTTCGATTTCTTTTCATTCCCACCAAACTTATTCAACTAAACTCGGCCAAAACTCACTGTAACTAAGCCCCAACCCCCTGGAAACTCTCTTGAGGCCATCTCCTTCTTTGTTGGTGAGCTTGGAGACCTTGGAGCTTGGAGAAGAAGCTAGGAGGTTAGAAACAACGATCAACACACCGAATCACTATAATCAGAAGCTGTTACTACTAAATCTCATCATCAAAAAGCTCTAAGGTAGTTTTAAATGTTTATCTAGCGTTAGATCGTACATGCATGATGTAAAAACACACATGCAAGTGTGTTTGAACACATGCAACTCCATGCGATTAGTTTACACGAATTTGTTGGTGATTTTGTGTGATATTAGTGTAGATATACTGGTTTTAGAGTATATGATTGATGGGATTGAATTTTGGTTGAGTCATTATTGATTTGATGATAATTTTGGTACACTTGCCATAAAAGAAAACTTTTATGTTGCAAGTCATAGGTTTGTGATGATCTAGACATGTTAGACATGTCTAGATGTTGTCAAATGCATATTGAAGTGTTTAGAAACACATTTGGATGATTGATTTTGTCAAAAACATGGTTTTGAAGAAACCTTCTATTTATGGAAACTTTTTGGTATCAAAAGAGGGTTTTTGATGTTTTAAGATATCTTGGTGAACTTTGAGTTTTGGGATATGCTTAAAAATGATTTCTAAGCATATTTGAAACTTTGATTTTTGAAAACGGACATTTAAACGGATACTTTCCAAATAAGGAAACTTTATTTGGGCAAAATGACATAAATGGCGATTTATGCGCAAATGATGTGTTCTATGCGTATAAACGTGTTTTTACAAACATACTAGAATGATTTGTGTTACGAAATGGGATTTCATAACTATACTTTCCAAAAATAGAAACTTTCTAAATATAGAAAGTTTCCCCGAAACGGAAACGTTACAATTTTCAAAACTTGCTTTTGTGAAAACATTATAATTGGTTATAGGAATGCATGATGGCGTCTTATTTGCCTTAAGACACATAAACACAACAAACGTGTCACCAACGATTCGTCGAGTCAACACAAGTCAACACACACACACACACTCGGTTGAGCACACCGACATTTGGAGTTGTATGGAATACAACACATCACAAAACACATACTCACACCTATATGGTTATAGGTGCATACTAGCAGGTGCTAGCATTCGCAAGACGCGAACACATACAAACCGGAACTGCTCTATCAGGTGAGTTCACGGCCCCTTTTTACATTTTCTACCTTTGGGGGAGAAAACATTGCATACAACTATTTTTGTAACACCCCGACCGATGGCGGAAACGTCGGGATGCCACGAGGGATATGTAGATTGTTCATAAGCTCGTGGGCATCTAATTTAAATCATCACATATCATTTAATCAACCAAATCAATTACACAAAAATCATGTTCATCATGAATTAGTTACATCAAATACAAAAGATATTTAGCTATCTAACTAAATTCTAATCTTCAGAATTTCAGTTATTTAGCTAAGTCCAAGATCCTACGTGACGATGTCCCAAAAGAAGGTAGAGCTATCCTGCCCTACTTACTTGTCTTCATTCCCTGAAACATGTGAAAATCAAGTGTCAACTACGAAGTAGTTGGTGAGAAATCATAAGTTTTTATGTATTAAAAATGTTTATAAAATGTTTATGAAAGTTTAAAAATAGGTTTATGAAAATTATAATTTCCCCAAGAAAGTCCACATGTGCACCTGCAAGATAATCCAACTCTGCCATAATCCAACAAACACAACATCCAAACAATCCAAGTAATCACGTACACAATAATCACAATTAATTACCCACGCATATTCAACTAATCACATCAATTCAATAATCATCAATCATCATAATCATATCAATATAAGTTACCGCGGAGGACCTCAGTCAACTCAATCAACGGCGGAATCATCGCGGAGGACCTCAGTCAACTCAACCAACGATGTTCCTATAAGTGTCAATACGTGCACTGCGGAGGACCGCAGTCAACTCAACCAACAGTAGAGTCTCTGAGGAGGACGTTAGTCAACTCACCAACAGTATCTCAATCATCGCGGAGGACCTAAGTCAACTCAACCAACAATGACTCACGGATAAGTGATAATCCATCTCAATCAATAATCAATAATAATCCAGGTGTCACCCATGTGTTATCAAAATAATATTTAAATTGGTATACATGTTTCACCTCCGAGTTTAAAACAAAACAGTTTAAAAGGGAGGTTATGAGAACTCACCTGAGTCCTTAGAACTTATGTTCTTGCAGTATGCGCGCTCGTGTAACGGAAATCAAAACAACTCAACAACCTGAAATTACCGTGTGTTTCATATTCATAAGTACGTGCGTTTCGTCTCAATTAAATGCCCATGAGTGTTTACTTTAAA
This sequence comes from Mikania micrantha, assembly GCA_009363875.1. Taxonomy (NCBI): domain Eukaryota; kingdom Viridiplantae; phylum Streptophyta; class Magnoliopsida; order Asterales; family Asteraceae; genus Mikania; species Mikania micrantha. The sequence goes on along the minus strand of CM018687.1, from coordinate 56,218,063 downwards.
TTCTTAAGTGTTTCATTCCCTTAATTTATTTTATCCAAATCCAAAACAATTATTCAATATTTTATAGTGATCATCTTTAGAATGAAATTTAAACTTGCTAGTTTCGAATCATTCTATGACGATATCTAATTGTTATGAAATATATGTGTTCCCATAGATATGTACATTCCAAAGTAATAACCTATGTCATATACATATCCATACATACACCTATAATCCACTAAATTCCTCATTATAAACTATGTTTGTATACACATTCAAGGATGTTAACCCTAGTCATGTCTATATCAATACCCACCTTTGCATGCACTTCTAATTAAATTGTCACTATAGGTTTAAATTAATAACCTTAAATCTAAGTTTAAAAGATCGACTTTAAATGGAATCCTTACAATTTATTTATTCTATAAAGTCTCAAAATTTAACTTGTATTTATTAAGAAAAAGGTGACAATTACGCTTCCCATGCATGCATAAGTATGTATATATATATATATATATATATATTTAGATGATCTTAACCTTTCATTTAACCTAAATCTTAGTTTTAAAGATAATTAGCTCCTTGTTAACCCCTTTTTCAGCGAACCTATTGCCCAAGGCCCTTAGGTTCTGTGACAACTAGTACCCGACCGCCCGGCAAGTCCGTACGGTATGTGTACTTTCCACAGTAACTATGTGTGCATATACGATTGTAAACAGTACTTGTATTAACAGGATTCTAAATACAAGAACAGTTGTACGTGTTTTCGTGTAAACTTAAATACATTAAGTACAACGTACATTTGAAACATTAGTTGTGTTTACTAAGTGAAAACTTAATTACAGTTAACACAACAAATCATGAGAAACAACGGTATTCAAACAATTATCAGAAACAAATCGGTTGCAATCTGATATCCATAGATGACAGGAATCGGATGGTCGACAATTCAATGTGAAAACAAGGTGAAAACAGGATGTTTAGTTGAGTCCGACAGTGAGGAAACATAACTAAAACATAAACTGCAGTGTCGTTTCAGAATAACGAACTGACAGTGTGTTTGCGTGGGTGACGATTCACACAAACATACCTGTGAGTTTAACGTTCTGAAATGATGACTGGAAAGTAGAAAACAAAATTCGGAAAGCAAAACCATCGTCGTGTTCGTTCGAGTGACGATTCGAACGAATACGCGCGATGGTGACGCGATTCGACGAAACGAAAACGAAATACGACGCGAACGAATTTAATTTAATTAAATTAAATAATAAACATTTTTACAAGTTTGAAACTCATCAAATTTATTAAAATAACATTTCTATTTATTTATTTTTAATTTTGCGTAATTTTCCGGATACGCGACGAATTAACGAACCGAGCAACCGAAACGAACCCGGACACCACTCGTAGTATAAAAACCTAAAATGAGGATGTTTTCTCATTTTGTCATCTTCATCCTCTCTCTCCTTCTCAATTCCCGGCCACCACACCCACCTCCATTGTTACACCTTCAAAGCTTCATATCTCCCTCGTTTCTTAACGGTTTTGAGTGATTCTTTCGCCCACGCGTAGCTCTTGAAGCCCTCTACTTGAAAGTACAACGGATATATGCTGTTGATCAGCCAAAATCGAGGTATGAGGCCACAAAGATCACTGAAAAATAGGGTTTTTGGTTTTTGTTCGGTCAACACCCCCACCACCGGTTAACCACTTGCTATTTCGAACTCCATACCCTCGAGCCTTTCTCTGGCACATCCATGATGTTTAGACAGCCCTAGAACCTTAATGCTCAGTGAGGATGACGAGAGTTGCAGGTTCAGGTTCGTGGGGAAGGCAGGTGCGGCGAACCTTTGCTGTTCACGAAACCTACTTGTGCCTGGGAACGAACCTGCTTGATGGGTGGTGAACCCACAAGGTTACAGCGAACCTTTCCTCTCCTGCCGAACCATGGTCTAAGCCGAACCCTGCGGTTACCACGAACCCTAGCATGGATGTGTACAGCCACGAACCACCAGCAGACGAAACTGTGGCCTCCTGGCCTAACCCATGAGGACCGAACCCTTTCTAGTCGCCGGACCCTCCTCACCCTTGCCGAATCATGCATGGATACATAGATTCACGAACCCTGGAAACCACTGCCGAACCCATTTTTGGGTGACGAACCCTACAACCAAGACCGAACCTTTGCATTGCTCAGGTCAACGAGCCTTTGTTGTTCAAGCCCTGCCGAACCTTTGACCACTGGGACCAAGGGTTCGCTGGTTCCTTTGTAACCGGTGGAGATGGTACTCGGCAATACACTATTAGACCAAGAAACACCAGCCACATGAGTATTCATTGGGCCTGATTACTTTCGGCACAACACTCATTACTTGGCCCAAACACAGCTTCGGCCCACCCTCACATTCTGTGTATTTGTTACGGCCCAGCTCAATTCAACGGGCCCAAACATTTACTGCAATGGCCCACACTAGCCTTAGGCCCATATCACAAACTGAAATCTGTTAGCCTAAGTCCTGGCCCAACTGTATTTGTTTCAGCCCATTATCAGTTTTTCAACCCAACAATTGGTCCCCCATATACCCTTGGCCCAATCAGCAAGCAACAGGCCCAATAACAGTTTTTTTTGGCCCAAAGTTATTGTTTTGAATCAACCGCAAGTATTTGGTCCAATTAACTAGTTCAATTCAATGTTTTGACCTAAGTGGTTTGACACACACATTCGGCCCACCTAGTTAACGAGGCAATGTAATGAATTTTATATTAATACAAGGTTGACAACCTTTAACTTAAACCTAAGTTTTAAATTAAGACTCTTTCATCACTATAATAATTCAAGATGGACGCGAGGTCAATAACAAAGAGTAAAGACTTAAACTCAATAAGAATATGATTTCAACACCCTTGGAAACTAGACACGGCCGAATGGTGATCAAAAACAACAAGTATTGGACAACTCTAGGTTAACACATACGCGCTCTCAAAAATCTTAAAACTTATATTTATAAGTTACAACAACATGTAATCAATACAGGAACGTGAAAACTACTACAAGAACAACAAAGAGCGCGTGCATTCTTTCTTTTAAGCTAAGTCAACCCTACAACTAACAGGTGAGTTCATATGCCCCTTTTGCTTTAAATCTTTACTGATTTTAACTCTCGGGGCTGAGAAACATGTTTACTTTTATTTATTTAAAAGTTTTGCTTAACATGTTATTTATACTTTGATTTAGATAATATTAAACTGTTTATTATCGCTTATCATTGTATGCATGCTTGTATGATCATGAGATAACAGGGAAACTCAGATGATTATGATAAAGTAATTTCATAATCAATGATACATTTGAATAACATAGTTGTAAGATTTTATCTTACAATGCTTAGTTATTCTACATGAGTAGACAGTGAGAAAATTCGTATACAAACAAACAAATGAGAACTATTACAGTGGAACATGATGACACTTCACAACACATAAATGATTAGAAGGTAAAATATCTTCTTAATATCATTTCACATTATAATTGATGAAGTGTGATAAGTAAATCACTTATAACACTTAATCTATACCTTAAAAACATACTATGTGATAGTATGATCGCATTGGGTATCCACCACCTGCGTCACTTAAGGGTACTAAGACATGTTCTTACTACTGCTTAAGGATTATATGGTGGACATATGGACTATAGTAAATGATGATCATGATAACGTAACTTCATGGGATTCTTATCATTTACACCTAATTAACATGATGTAATAAGACAAGTTCTTATTCAACTTTGTTAATCACATGAGAACAATCCCACATGGAGGCTTTGGGATCACACGGCGGGACAGAGGTGAATGGAATGCATTGTAATCTGATTACGTGAGGATTACAATGGATTTCATTTGGGCTCTATACGTTGCATTGAGATTACATTACAAACAGTTAACTAACACTTTTAATATTTAAAAGTGAAATAACAGTTAACCCCACAAACTAAGAATAATACAAGGAACAGATTTAATAAATCTAATATCCTTAACACATATATTGATTATCAATACTTCGGTTTGATAATTACAACGCCATCATTTTATTATTCAATACATGAGAACACAGGTGATCAAGAATGAGACACACATGGGAATTGAGAATGGAAATCAATAGTTGTATCACAAGTAGTGTGGAGTTCTAGTGGTGTTGTGGTGGGATGTTGGCTAGGGCTTAGTTCCCTTACATATGCCCTATATATAAGCAACACTACTAGGATGACATAGTATTTGTGACTATAACTATTGAGGAGCCATTGGGTGAACAAGTGAAACAGACAATCATACAAGTAACATATTATCATTGTGAATGTGCATGTGAATGAATCAAGGTTTTACATTAACTTACTTATGAACTCACCAACCTAGTGTTGACTTTGTTTAAATATATGTTTCTCAGGTGATGAACAGGTGTAGATACTTTCATGCAAGGATTTAGCTAGTGGACTTTTAGAAGACCTAGCTTTATTTTGTGTTGCATGCTTTTGGGAACAAGAACATGAATCATCTTTTGTATATCTTGTACATATACAAGATATAGTTACATTGATTCTTTTTGGTAGATTTACTGATTAAATTATGAACGATACTGTGTAATTTAATCTTGTAATTCTATATCTTGGATGTGTTAGTTGTTTCTCATTTAATTATCATGTGCTATTTAAACAATCTGATCATTTGATTATCATTCAAAGATATCGCGCCCCGGGAACCTTCCGTCCGACGGGAAAACCCGATCCGTTTCCGCCGGCCCGGGGTGTGACAGGTTCGGCCAAGGTTCGGCCTACTGTAAATGGTTCGCCCAAATAAAAGAAGGTTCGGCTCGATCAGGACATCCCTAGGTTCGTTTACATCGAAGGTTTGCTGAAATAACGAGAAGGTTCGGATCCAGAAATTAGGCCACAAGGTTTGGCCCTTAATGGTTCGGGTTCGTGGCTTAGGGAGGTTCGCCACATCATGCATGGTTCGTGGCCCCCTGGTTCGACTGGTCCCCATGGTTCGGCTTAGGGTCTTTGTGTGAACAGGTTCGTGGAACCAAAAAGGGTTCGGCTGAAGATGTTTGATGTACAGCCCATAGGTTCGGCCACCATGGTGGCGCAGGGTTCGGCCCCTGTATTCGCGAACCAAACAGCCCCATCATTCTCATCCTCGTATTTGCAGGTTTAAGGTCATCTATGGCTTCCCATGTTTTAACAATAACTCGACTTAAATAATAAACAAAATCCAAATCTCGATCCCATGTTCTAAACACAACCACATAAATTTTTGTGGTAAAACCGAAAAGAAATCTTAAGATTTACCTGAATTCGTTGGCCAAACTCGGGATTTCTTCGTACTTTCTTGTTCCCCTCGGTCACACGGTCGTGTAGGCGCCAAGATCTCGCAATTCCGACGAGAAATGAAAGAGATATCGTAGTGAGAAGTTGGAGAGAGAGTAGGGTTTCGTGAATGAAGGTTTAGAGAGAGAAAGAAGTTGGTGAAAATGAAAGAGATGGAGGGTTTTCCATCTTTTGTACCTCGTGTCGTCCCCGTGTGTTCGGTCTCGTTTATATCGCGATTAACATGTAAAATAAGCCCGGTTTTCTCGTGAACACATTTAAAATACAACATGTTTAAAAGGATTTTATTTCGTTTTAATAAAAATGGTTTTTAAATAAAATCGACTAATTAAAATGTCTCCGTGTGGTTTCGTTAAATTAATTATTTAAATAAATAATTCGTTCGGTTTCATTTAAGGTTGTAATTTCTAATAAATGTTTTTAATTTATTCTTCTTATTTTAATCTCGTTAAATATTATTTTGTTATCTCATCGAAACGCGTTACTTACGTACGTATTCGTGAAGATCGTCACTTTTGCGAATCCAACGCTCGTATCGTATTTCTATTCGATTTACAATTTATGGAATATAGTTTCAGAATATTATTCTCAATAATTATATTCATGTGAATCGTCACTCACGCGAATACATTTATCAAGTTAATATTTCTGAACTAATATTCGCGTTTTAGTTATGTTCGTAACCTCAACATCGCGTAATTGTTTCAGCCTTTTATATCTTTAATATTATGATTCCCCAATCCAGAACCCGCTAAACCAAATCACTGACACATCCGTGATAGACCGAAATATGCATATGTAGGGGTCAGTTGCAACTGCCCCAGCCACCGTCCCACCGCTATTTCGATAAACCATGACCATGTGTCATTGACTATGTTTAGCAACCAAACAACAACCAACTCCTAATTCCTTCCATTCCAAGCCAATAATCATTTCCGTGAATACAACTGCGATAAACTCTTTGGTTCTGTTTAGTTGGGTTATAGCTAAACTTCCCATGGTTTACGCGTATGATAGTATGTTTTCAATATGCATACCAATCATCAGTAATATCATCCAATAATTAATTATCATTAATAATTATCATCTGGTCATAACAGTACAATCGTACATACGTACGGACGACCTAAAATACAGTGATGTTACAGTTTTGAACAACATACACACTTTTTTGTTACATTTGTACATGCTAATATCGTATATGCATGTGTGGTATTCATCCACAAAACTGATAAGTCCTCATTAAACACACCTCGAACCGTTAATAGCGCGTTGCGCTTAGCGTGGTAATTCTGAATAGTACTATTTGGGCCTGACAAGCAACATTGCCATATCTTTTTGGATGGATATGGCGGGAGGCAGCATGTTAGCTTCGGTTGCGAACCCGCATATGGTATAACTCATATTGACTAGCTATCAATGGATATTGCATTGTATTGAAATGTAAACCTGCAAACATTTACTTTAAACATTCTGATGTTTACTGCTGATATAAAACCCGTGCTCTCACCAACCTTTGTGTTGACCTTTTTCTCACATGTTTTCTCAGGTAGCTAAGACACACACATAAGGAATAGGATGCTAGGATGGAGTCCATGCATCTACTGTAGTGTCTTTGGCCATTTGATAATATTTAAACATTTGATTGTTACGTATTGTTAAACACCTTTAATCGTTTCCGCAAACTTTAAACGTATGTCATTTTGAAAACTATTTTGTGAACGCTTCCGCAACTTACGAATTAATCTGTTTTGACAACTTATACTTTACTTCCGCAACTCTGATTTTACAAAACTGTTTTATCCAAGTTATTGGATGTACGTACGAAACCAGACATATAGGTCTCGCAACTGTGTAACTGGAGACTGCGATCCTGCAAGATCAGTCGTGTTCACGCCCTCGTTCAGGCCAGAAAGGCCGGGGTGCGACACAAGTCACAAAAGTGGAAAAGAGATTGTTGGAAGTGACCAACCATTTGAACAAGGTAAGCTACCCAACTTACTGTAACATTACATATAAGTAGTAGAAAGAGTCTACTTACGTGCTTGAAATACGTGAATGATGTTTAAGTATGTGATTGAAACTATTGGATGAGAAATCCATTAGATTGTGTTGGTTATGTTTCAAAAGGAAACATATATGCAATATACTTGCATTAGAATAACCGGATGAGCCGGTGATTGATTAATATGATTTTGATGTTTATATAATGATTGTGCATAACTTGACTAATGAAACTAATTGAGTTAAAAGACCTATGAGAAGGCACTTTTAGTTTCAATATGAATGTTGTGCTTGAGTTGTATGTGTAATATAAATGGTATAGAAATAACCATTGTTGTGTGGATAACTAGAGGTGCTAGCAAATGTCTTAGATGAAAGGATCGGTGGGTGAACATCTTAAGACTTAAATTTTTGTATGAAACCACAGTTGTGTGGATAGCTAGAGGTGCTAGAAAATGTCTTAGATGGAAGGACCGGTGGGTGAACATCTTAAGGCTTAAATTTTTGTATGAAACCACAGTTGTGTGGATAACTAGAGGTGATAGTAAATGTCTTATATGTAAGGACCGGTGGGTGAACATCTTAAGACTTAAAATTATGTATGAAATTACATGTGTGTGGATAACCGAATGAGTTGATTGTGAATAAGTCAAACCACTAAGACGTGGATACCCGGTTAATCCGGGGACTAAATTGTTGAAACCACTAGAGTGTGGATAATTAGATGAGCCAATAAAGTATATATGATGATTATAGTGTTTTAAATTAGCCAGAGGTGCTGGTAACAAAATTGGAGTAGATCATATGATATATGTGATTTGTTGTTTTGAGTGAATATATGTGATCTGCTGTGTTGATTGAATGTGATATAAATGGTTATGGTTAGTGGAGTTATTGTAGTTGAATGATTTACAAGGGTGTGAACATTCAACTAGCAAAAATGATTGAGTTGATTTACAAAGTGTGTAAACAACCATCATAATGTTGAGATTATGATCTACAAAAGTGTAGACATTAAATTGGTTATGTGCATGCTTTGATTCACAATGGTGTGTGAACATAAAACTTGCAAATCCAATGTAGTAGATTCACAAGAGTGTGAACAAAAGATATTCTACAAGAGTGTAGACATCCAAACTCAAGAGTCAAATTGTTTGAGTTTGACTTTTAGGAAATATAATGCACAATTGAAGTTTGTGTGCACATATGAGTTGTTTTAAATTATAATGGTTGTGTGAATGAGTTTTGGCGTTACTTACTTAGTTCTTATGAACTAATTGTGACCTTATATGTGATGTTACAGGTCAAAATAGATATGCATCGAGTAATCAGATCGGGCACGTTTTGAAGTGGAATCAAGCGTTATGTAAATCTTTGATGGTATATAAATTAAACACACTAGTTTTTATTAATCGTAAATATAAAAAGGTGTGTAAACAAGTGTGTTTAACTTTTGAATGGTGATTTCACGCTTCCGAACATGATTTTGTGTTAAAGCATAAACTGGGACCTAAACCGGACACGTGTAAACATGTGTAAAGTTTGGTTGTCACAATAATGATATTAACAAATTCACTTTTAGATATGTAACAAAAGTTTAAGTGAGAATAGTTATTATTTTAGTAAACAAAATAAATCAATAATTATTTATTTATTTATTATTTTTCTATGTAATATAAGTGATTTCTAATATAATAGTAAAATGACAAAAAAGATTAAAATATCTTATATAATAATAATTCATGCATAAAAAATGAAGAGTTTTCAATTATTGTAAAATGATAAAATAAATTACAATAACTTATGTAATAATAAATCATGCATATACAGTGATTTGCAACAACTATATCTTAAAATGAAAAATAGTGATTTGTAAAAACTACAAGCAGATAAAATAAAAAAAATATAAAAAGTATACAAAATCTAGAAACAATTTAGATAAAGATTTAGGAAACATATAGTTGAGTCTAGGGGTGTTGTTTGGGTTGCTCTTTGGGTTTCGGGTTATTCGAGTTTCTGAATATGAAATTGGAACCTCGAACATAACCAAATAGCGAAAGTTTTACCGCTTCTCGGTTTTAATTGGGTTGGATTAAACGGTTCTCGGCTTTAATTGGGTTGGATTAAACGATTCTCTGTTTGTACTTGAATAACTAATTCCTTTACCAAAGTCCAATTTCAAACATGAAAATCAAAGTCCAATTGATTTATCAAAGCAACTTAACCAAATTCATAATAGAAGCCAACGAACAAACGAAGACAAACTCCAAACGATTTTCATTAGGTATAAGACCCATGGTGGGCTTGACTTGATGATCTATAATCTTGTAATAATAATCAAAGCCGCAGCCGCCATTGATTTCGAGAGCTCGTTCATGAAGCATCATATAGAACGAATCATCATCTAGGAAACGTGTGGCAGTCTAGAATGACCATGTATGTACGCAAGATGCAATGGGGTAGCCCTAGATCGGGTCATCTTAATATATCGCATTATTATTTCGCGATGAACATTACAATACTCGAACTGTCAAACCGACCTGAAAATTTTTAAGTCAGGTTTTATCTAATTGAAGCGTTTGAAAATATAAACTGTTTGAAAAAAAATTCCTGAATCCGCCACTCTCAACCGTTATAAAATACCTCTGTTAGTTCCTATACATTTGCAATTACAATCTCACCAGGTTCACTGAAAAGTGTTTTTAAATCGCTGCGAGTTTTAATTAATATCAAAGAAAAGGGTGAACTAAGTTGAGACTATCATAGAAATTTGCATTTATATATCGAAGTTAGAGGTGACAATTTTTACTCATGTCAAAGAAAATGGGTTGGTTTGGGTAAACAATTGTAGTATAATGGATTGAAATGGGTAACATCATAATATTGAATGGGTTGAGATGGGTAACACTTAAACACAATGCGGGTCAAGACGGGTAACCAAAAAAGCATGCAAATGCAATGATTCAAACATTTAAGAATGATTAATAAAACTTTTTTGATGAGAAAATCACTAAAAATTATCCAAATAAACTATTTGCTTACTTTAAGTTAAACTAAATTGATGTTTTTTAAAAACAATCCATTTAGACCCGAACCGATTTTGATTAAAACCTGTTCTGACCCGAACCTGTTCTGACCCGTTACCCAACCCGCCCATTTTTCCGGGCATAATCGAAGTGGAAAATTTTTAGCTTTTTATAAAGCTTTTGATTGATTATTGAATGCATAGTAAACAATTTACACACTTGGTTCATTATTTTATCATATCTTGTGTCTATTGTTCCACTTTCTAGCAACATCAGTCAATCATATATTCAAAGTTACATTATATAGGACTTATTTAAAGGACAAACCGAGTTATTTTTAGTTATAATAGTTAAAAATTAACTAAACGAACTATTTACTGGTGTTAAAAAAACTAAATTTTACTTTTTAGACATACTAATAACTTTGTTACAAGTGAGACTTACTATACAGAGAGATTATAAAAGGTTACAGAGCCAAGGGGAGTGAGATGTTGCCATAGCAGGTGTAATGAATGATTGGAGAATGTTGTAATGTAACTTTTAGAAACCGAGTAACACTTAAAACTGACAAGTAATTGTCCCAATCGTCGAGTTTTAACAGTCTGGATTGTTATTGACTGGAGTTGGAGAGACCACCGTCAATTGTATTTATAGCATGATGCGCTAGACTTAAATAATTTGTCTGGTTTTGAGTAAATTAACTGTTGGATCGATTCCTTTGATTCAGATATAGAGACGAACATGTAATCAGTATTGAAATAGAGATTAGATGAAACATGTGAATCCAGTGAATGCATTGTTGATTCCAGACATGATGCTTGAGATGATGATCTTGACCGCGTTCCCGTTTAGGGTGTACGATTAGGATGGATTAGGATGAGAGGCTCGGTTAGGGAGGTTCACGAATCTCTTATAGAATGAGGAGGATTCGTGTATTATGATGTTAAGAGTGAGTCACCTTGATTAGGAGCCAATTAGTCTCTATTTATATACACCCAAGGGGAAACCCTAATTAGAATAAATAAGGATAATTACGTCTATCAAATAATTATCTATCTGCCAGGGACGAAGCTTGAAGATTTTGGGTAGGGGGGCCGACCCTTAATATAAAATTTTTTGGAAGAAAAACCAAGGGGGCCAGACTCTATTAATATAAAATTTTCCGACCAAATCCTACTACATACCTGCTTCTGAGCCGAAAAACAGCAGGGGCCAGGACCCCCCCAGGCCCTCACTATCCTTCGTCCCTCCTATCTGCTAGGGGTAATTTAGTAATTGATCTAATTAGTTAAATAATCATGAGGGCCATATTGTAAATATTTAGTCTTACATTAACTACACAAAATTTTAGTCAAACTATCTACGATTGCCTCCATCCTTTATTAACCAACCATTTATATAAATCAACCATCTAAGCATGGTTCATTTTGTCACCAATGATAACATTTTTATAGTCTTAGATTGGTATTGAAATGATTTTGGACACTTTAATATGCATTCTTTACTCCTTTTATCTAAAAATAACGACAACAATTTTTATTGTAAACTCTAGAGTGTAAAGCTGACATGTGCCTGATTAATGTGGATTATGTGTAGATAAAGGGGCCTTTTTTGACAAATAACAAATATTTAGGTAACACGAAATCTTTTAGACCAATTCTCTTTAGGTCATCTTTTGAGCCTATGTTTGACATAATATCCCCACGATGGACTTAAAATAAACTATCAAACTACTTTCGTGTTTCATAAATGCGTTCTTGTCTGCCACCTTCTTGTGGGGACTACACCAATATATATTACACATATATACATGAATTATTTCTATATATTTATTAGCATTTTAAACATATATATAAAACTGAATAAATCTAATTAAGTATAAATGTAAAAATCGTTTGAAGTGTTCAATGCTTACGATCGTATAAGTATCTCATTTTAAACATTATTATTGGTTAGAAAGAATGTTATCATGTTAGAGTAACCCGATTTTCATTTATAAGTCATTTTTTGTAACATAATTTGTTTTTATTTTTTTAGTATCTATATTTAAACAACCTTAGGTATACATATATATAAATCTAATATTTTATGACAAATTCTGTTAATTTATAGACTATTATTGGTTGAATATTTTAAAGAAATCAATGAATATAAATATAATAATATTAGTGGTCCACAAATTAAAAAAAAAAAATAGAAAAGTTAATGAGACTTGGATGAATTGTTAAAGGTAAAAGTTATTAACACTTTGATTATGCCACTGTCGGCCATCATTTAACCACTTCCAACTATATTTTTAATTTCACATTTAATAGATATGATGAACACATTAGTTCTTATTTTAGTCATCATCATACATTAAACATAACCGTTCATATTTTTTTTTAATTTTTTTCCTTTTAACTTATATTATTCATCAACACAAAATACTAAACATTTTAATTGCGAGAACACTCATCACAAGTATAAATGTCTTCATTTTTTTCATCTCATATTTTACAATTTGCCCCCCCCCCCCCCCCCCCCTAAACACACATATAGATATAATATCACTTACTAAAGGGTTTCTAGCCTAGTGGCAGTATTTTACTTCTCTTATGGGAGATCTTGAATTACAATCTCACCTAGACAAAAAAATATTGTTTTGGGTTGAGCAATCAGGCTTTTCTGGTTATGGATTTCCTTCTGGACATGTGGTTTAGGTCACCACACTCTGTTTTGGACGGAAGTATGATTTGTTTGTCAAGATGATCATGGGTAACCAGACATTTGCTGTTAAAAAAATAAGAAAGAGTTGCTCTTGTTTGTTTTTTATGTATCAAGGTTTTACAAAATATAACGTAGAACAAGTACTTTGTCTCTATGGATCAGATTAGACTTGTATAAAGTAGTTCATTTGCGAGTCTTTATCTTTAACCTTAGACTTTCAGATTTATGATTTATACACAAGTGTTCTGTTTATATATATATATATATATATATATATATTTCCAATTAGGGCTTAATATTTACAGTTTTTATTTGGATTTATATCGCTAGATTGTGTGTTGATTATAAGTTATTAGTGATTTCAATGTGGGATTAGCGATTTGACATTGTTTCATGGGGTCATTTCGTAGATTTTCATGTTTGTGTGAGAGAGAGAGATGAAAACTGTGTGCATTTTGAAATTTTTCGACACTAGTGGATGGAGTGTGTTGAGGTGAAAGGAAATGAAGACAATTGGGGTGAAAAAGGGTGTGGGGTCGAGTAAATCGATGGTGTGTTGGGGGCACTTGCATCCGGCCGTGGTCAATGTGATGGCTAGCAATTAATTAGTGGTGATGGCTCAATGGTGCATGTGCTTGCATCAAAATACAAGATTTGATCGTGGTTAAACAACATGAAAAAGCATCTTGAAAATGTTAGTAAAGAAAATGAGGATTATATGGATACACTTACTCAAATATAATTAGAAACCATGTTAAAAATTAGCATTTGATAAAAGTTTGAAAAGTTAACCAGTTTCATATCATTATATAACAAATTTCAACTTAGTGATTATATTAAATGGTACTATTTACACGTTTGATATAGACATCAAAAGTGACTTTAAACTTGCTACTCACGATGGATGCTAAAATAATTTAAATATATTTAACCCAATGCTATATATATATATATAGATAACACACACAAAAAGCTTGTTATAATGGATTTTATGATGGTCATTTGAAATATACGTGTGGCATCATTACACAATACATATATAAGTTTTATTTTCGTAAATTCGGGGATCAAAGATGTTTTTGTAATCATAATTTGTGGGGTATTCATGCATTGCACACTTTTTTTATTCTTCTCCTTTTCATTTTCTTTTCTCAAATACAATAAAATGATTTAGTTACTTGTTTAGGTTGGGGGTGTTCATGAACCAAATTGAGCAGAGCCAGTCAGGGGCAAGATCGGAATCGGCTCGGTTTAAAACCGAGTCTGGCTCGGCTCGGATGGTAAACCGAGCCTGAAATCTTGGATCAGAATCGGTCTGTTTTTGACTCGGTTTTTACATATTCTAGCTAGATTTTAGGATATGAGTTTGTGACTTGTGAGAGATCACGTTTTCTTTTATTTTCTTCTTATTTTTTTTCTTTAACATAATTGCAAATATGATACCAAACTATAGTTATTATAGAAAATAACCCAATATTTTTATATTTTGGTATAACATGTTGTACAAACGAGCCGAGCTAGCCTTGGCAAGGACTTGGCTTGGTTTCAAAACGAGCCAGCTCATTTGGCTTGGTGACAAACAAACTCTATCCCAGTGAAGCTTTATCCCATCCGAGCTTTTTCTGAACAAGCTACGAGCCGACATGGGAGGCCCTGGGGATGGGCAAACCCGACCTCCGTCCTGAGCCCATTTTTTTAGGAGCACAAAAATTTTAAAAATCTTTTATATATTATATATAATTATTTATATTTAAAAATATAAATATGAAAAAAAAACATAAATTTTCAATTCACAAGGGGCCTTCTTATCCCAGCTCGCCCGAGGCACTAAAAATCTCAGGACCGCCCCTGCAAGCCGAATCCAAGTTTTAAGCTTTTTGTACAACCGTAGTTTAGGTATTAGCAACAGTTATAAAATGAACAAATGTCTAATGTATCTCGTTCATGTTCGTGATTTTAGTACCCTAAACTCATTTTGGATAATTTAAGAGTAAACGGTAGTTGCATTACGAAATATAGGTGCATGTTCAATTAAAAATATATTTATTTCATACACCAAGAAACTCAAGTATACACGTGGATAATGTCCTTTTAGTGGCTAGTAGGGGCTCAAAGGTACCCTATGTGGGTCGGCAGAGCCAGTGTCGGAGCTTGAAAACTTTGTCCGAGGGGCCGAAAGTAATTGGGCAATTTTTTTTCCTTATCGCTATGTTTAGGCTAAAATTCGGGTCAACATATGATTATTCGGGTCGGGTCAAACAAATTAAAATTTAAAATATCAAATATTTGTTCTACTCAAATATATATATATATATATATATATGTTTGTATCAAAAAAGGCATAAAATGTTTAAAACGAAAAGGTGAGTACCCGGAAAAAGGATCACAATTCAACGCGACAACCTTTAAGCTCTTTGAACTCATTGATTATACACTCTGAATAAAACGTCTCAACAATTTCCTTTGCGAAGACGACTATTGAAATAGGTAATAGTTAAGGCCCATTTAATTTTTAAAGCCCAAAACAAGATTTAAACTCAAGATTGGCTAATAAACAAGATAACAACCGATACTGTGAACCCTTAAAGGTAATGTTAAAACTTACAATATTAGTTCAACTTTATTATTTTTTAAAGCCCAAGGGAGCCTAAGGAATTTTATGAAGAAAAACCGAAGGGGCTGGACTCAATGTCTATAAAATTTTTCGGCCGAAAACTACTTTATCGAGACTTTTGACCAGAAAAATGGCAGGGGCCGGGGCACCCCAGGCCCCTTAAAACCTCCGCCAATGGGCAGAGCCCTTGACGGGTTCTTACCGTTTAGCCAATGGACAGAGTCCTTGAAGGGGTTTTTAACCATCAATCAGTTGCAATAGAGCATCAATAGCGAAAGATGAGCATTTGCAATTACTTATTAGTGGTAACTAGTAATGGTTCAGCATCAACCAATGAGGCATTGGCTCAATAATACTCTGGGATTCTTTCAAATGAGATGTCTTGGGAGACATGTTGGGATAACCCCTTGTATGGGAAAGCCCAATTCTAGCAAACCCATTAGAATAAAATATAATAAAAGCCCAGAACCCTCCTTATAAATAGGGGGCTCCTCACTAAAAGACGGGGATTCCGAAGGAAATGAACTCCACCAGATGGGATACTTCCTCTGCAAGGATAACTTCCCTGCTCTTTTTAGATTAAACACTCCTGTAACCTCCTTACACTCACAAAAAAACTATTTTAACAAACCCCCTGCATTGTTTACACACACCATGCACGAGGGGCCATGATGGCCATGACGACACACGAATCTGAGTCGGAGGATTACCCCTCTTCACGTTGCAACCGAGTCCCTTACAGCTCACGGTGGGGATATTGGCTTCAACATTGGCGCCATCCGTGGGATCGAGTACAAGACATGCTCGTGTTCTTACTCCACGGCTCAGATTCGAGACAAGATGAAGAGTTTTTCCACATCCGACCATGTGTCAATACCATTAACCGGCGTGTCTGAGTCATGGACCGATGGTCCAAGCGAGTATCTAACGGTCGGTGCGCAAAAACAAAATTTTATGGGCATATATATGCTCTTAAACGCGGATACGTAGCATATACATGGCCCTCTTTGAAGATTTGAGGCAACTATTTTGTGTTCCGAGGCCTTCTTAATGTCCTTACGGATTATGAAGTCTTTTAGAAGTTTTGGCCTTTCACGAGGCCCTTACGAGAATTTATTCATTAGATCGATGCATAGATACGTCGGTTATATTCTTAAGCCCAGACAAGAAGCACACCTTAATTTTTCTTCAAAGATCAGAGAAGATTTGCAAATATTTTGAGGCATTCACGAGGTCCTTACATGTTACAAAGCCTTTTCTTCAAAAATTAATTATTCTCTAGCTCCTTACGTCAGGTTTTATCCACTAAACCAACTTATTATATTTTTCCAATGGTTTATGTTTTTATATTAAAGTCAATAAATTAGAGAATAGTCTTGTCAAAAAAAATAGAAACCACAAACATGTCAAGAACAGATACCTTCACAATAAAAACATAATAATTAAAACAAAAAACAAAAACTAATAATAAAAGCATGAAAAGACATTTCAACATATTAGTTGTACTTTTATGTCAAATAATAAATTAAATAGATGTCATGATAACATGTACATTTTCTATTAAAAATAAAGTACAAAAGTAAAAAAGTAAAAGAAATAAAAGTACTTTTTAAAGTACGTTCAAAAACAAAGTAAAAAAGTACCTGCATAAGTACGATAAAGTAAAAGGAAATAGAAAAGAAAAAAGAGAAGAAGACAAAAGAAATGAAATTAAAAAAGTAAAAAGTACTTGTTTAAAGTATACTTTTTACTGTAACACTTTATTAAAGTGTACATCAAATCCATTACTACTTTTTTACTGTAGCATGTACTTCTCTACTGTAAGAAGTACTCCTTAAATAATCAATTGGACTACAAGTTAAAATATTATACATGAACCTTTTCGAGCTCCTTACAGAAGTAAAGACATTTCAAGCCCCTTACGGGGACTGAATGTAGCCCTTCCTCCTAACGAAGGCTGAATGTAGCCCTTCCTCCTTACGAGGGCTGAATGTAATCCTTCCTCCTTACAAAGGCTGAATGCAGCCCGTCCTCCTTATGAGGGCTGAATGTAATCCTTCCTCCTTACGGAGGCTGAATGTAGCTCTTACTCCTTACGAGGGTTGAATGTAGCCTTTCCTTCTTATGAGGACTGAATGTAATCCTTCCTCCTTACAGAGGCTGAATGTAGCCCTTCCTCCTTACGAGGGCTGAATGTAGCCCTTCCTCCTTACGAGGGCTGAATGTAGTCCTTCCTCCTTACAGAGGCTGAATGTAGGCCTTCCTCCTTACGAGGGCTAAATGTAGTCCTTCCTCCTTACAGAGGCTGAATGTAGCCCTTCCTCCTTATGAGGGCTGAATGTAATCCTTCCTCCTTACGGAGGCTGAATGTAGCTCTTACTCCTTACGAGGGTTGAATGTAGCCTTTTCTCCTTATGAGGGTTGAATGTAGTCCATCCTCCTTACGGAGACTGAATGTAACTCTCCCTCCTTACGAGGGCTGAATGTAGCCCTTCCTCCTTACAAGGACCAAATGTAGTCCATTACCCTTACGAGGACCGAATTTAGCCCCTTACTCTTACGGGGACCGAATGAAGCCCTTTATCCTTACGAAGACTGAATCTAAACCCTTACCCCTTACGAGCAATGAAAAGTCTACTTTCAGCAATTATGATTTTGCTCAAGTTCCTTATCCTTACGAGGCCCTTAGGCCTGTAGTTATAATTCTGCTCAAGTCCTTTACCCTTAAGAGGACTGAGGAGTCTACCTTCAACAGTTATGATTTTCCTGAAGTCACCTACCTCTTATAAGGACTACAACTCTAATTATGCTCAAGTCCTTAATCCTTACGTTGGTTATGATATCTAGGTGTAAACGTGTACATACCAAATAAAAAAAAGGACTAAAACAAAAAAAATTTGGGTTAAAAACAAAACAAGCAGAGTGCATAGCGTAAGAATAAGTTTTTCTGCCCTTACTCATGTTGATATTCATGTGTAAGCACCTATTACCCTAATTCATGATATATTTACTCGTAAATATTTACTCGGAAAAAATAGTAGCACATACTATTATAATGGTTGCAAGAACATGTTTCAAATAGCAACCCTATTCTTCTTCGAACTACAAAACAACCGTAGAAGACAGTGCCCATCCGGTTATCACACTCAAAAGATTTATATAAATATATTTTAAGCCAATTTCGACAACTAACACTTTTTTATAAATAATATGGGTATTTGACAACAATAAGTTGCCATGTTAAATCTATTCAAAAAATTATTTGGTGTTTCAAATGAATATTTGTGTTCAAAATATGAACAAAACAAAACACATTCTGATACGAAAGAGCATACATGTGTACATACACCATTGATCAATTTAGTTTGATGTTATAAGTTCAGTGCTCCTAACATAAATATTAGCAACCCTAAATTGGCGATCATGGCATGTTGCAGCAACACCGATCATAAACCCCTACATACGAATACATGAATCCTTATATATGAGTGAAGTGTTCTCTTGAGAAACTGAAAACATAAGACTTCCTCAAGAGGAAAGCAAAATCTCATGTAGGTGATTTAATAGCCATATGAGAAATTAGAAACTTAAAGACTTTCTATTAAAAGAAAGCAACGCTTCCAAATAGGGGGTAAAAACGGTGGAAAGCCTTGTAAGGTCCACCCAATAACATCAAAATAAGGAAAATCTATTGGTGGAAATTTTAAACACCCAAAAATAGGGTGAAAGTGTTCTCTTGAGAAACTGAAAACATAAGACTTCCTCAAGAGGAAAGCAAAATCTCATGTAGGCGATTTAATAGCCATATGAGAAATTAGAAACTTAAAGACTTTCTATAAAAAGAAATCAACGCCTCCAAATAGGGGGTAAAAGCGGTGGAAAGCCTTGTAAGGGCCACCCAATAACATGAAAATAAGGAAAATCCATTGGTGAAAATTTTAAACACCCAAAAATAGGGTGAAAGCGGTGGAAAGCTGTAACACCAGTGCCGGACGCGTGCCGGAACAGTGATCGCAACAGTAAACATGTACAGTAACCCAGGTACACATTTCGTGAAACTATGTTTAGACTATTGATGCATTTGATTTACATGAAACTATTAAACGATTGTCTGAATCTGACTTAAACCTTAGGGTTTAACAGTCAGAAAACATGTCAGACAACACAGTGTTGAAACATAAATTCTTGATGTGATATTAGTTGCATAAACGTATGTGAGGTTAAACAAAAACAAAACTATAGCGGTTATTGTTACGGAATGCTAAACCGACGAGTTATTCGTATAGGTGACGATCTGTATGAATAATTCTGATAGTTTAACGTTCTGAAATAATGACTTAACAATAGAAAACAAGAATCAGAAAGCCAAACCATCGACGTGTTCGTTCGAATGACGATTCGAACGAATACGCACGATGGCGACGCGATCTGATGAAACGATAACGAAAACGAATGAAGACACGAACGATCATAATTTTAAGGAAATAAAATGTTTCCTATTTTACAATTTTGAAACTCATCATAAAATGTTTTAAACGAAACTATTTTCTTAAATCGTGAATAAATTAGTGTAATGCGTAAAATATTATAGTTTGATAAATAATTAAACGCAACGATATTTAAAATATTTTCTAATACTATTTGTAATCTTAGCATCTCAAAATAATTATTTTTATTTTGTTTACGAAAAAACGCGCGTAACGTGCCGGATACGCGACGAAAACGCGAACCGAGCAACCGAAACGAACCCGGATACCCATGGGGTATTTAAGCTCTAAATAGGAGCATTTAAGTCATTGTTGACAAACCCTTTCTCTCTCTACAAACAAATCCCGTTCATCTCTATCTCTCTAAAAATTTTCACCTTCCAAGCTTCATAACTTGAGCAAATTATGATGAAATCGTGTGTTCTTGGATTCTAAACGAAGATCTCGACTCCCTCTACGTGAAAGTACAACAGATCTGAAGCGTAACACACTGAAACTCGAGGTATGATCAAGAGAACATCGTGAATTATAGGGTTTTTGTGTGTGTGTGTTTCGACCTAACCCTAAACCGATTATAACCTCCATGTTTTCCTAACCACACACTTTCGAAGACCTTTGCTGATACACCACGATGAGCACACAACTTTAAAATACTGTTATGCGATGGAAATGATGATGATCTACAGGTTCGTGGGGGTACACAGGTGAGCGAACCTGATGACTGTTATGAAGGTTAGCCGAACCCATTCATGGGTGGCGAACCCTTCTTTTGTCGAACCTTCTTCCCATTAACGATCCTTCTGCGAACCTACTCACTAAGCCGAATCATTTTGTAGCCGAACCCTTGGGAGGATGGCGAACCAATTATGCAGCGAACCATCTTCACGAACCCACGTGGTGACACCGAACCTTCCATGCAGAAATGATAGCCGAACCCTTGCTACATTCTGGCCGAACCCTTCATGACTCGACGAACCTTCATGCATGAACCAACACCGAACCTTAGGGATCCAGCCGAACCCTGTTGATTCCCGAACCAGTTGCTAACCCTCGGCATAGAGACGAACCCTTGGCCCTCACCGAACCCTCATGGTAGAGTCAAGGAGACGAACCTAAGGTGAAAGGTTCGCTGGTTTCCATGAATGACCAGGAAACATGGAGTCGGCCATACCCCATTTTCGTTGAATTACACCGGTTAGCCCAGCCCAAATTGCTATTTAATCCAACCTAAACTCTTTGGCCCAATAACACTACCAAAACATCTAAACTACCTTGGCCCACCTATGATTTGATTCGGCCCACCTACATAAACTGGCCCATAAAGCCACATTCGGGCCATGACAAAATATTGGGCCCAAAGACGCAGGTCCATTACACGGCCCATGTCAACTCCCAACCTAATGGTTTAGTCCACTAGTAGCATCCAAGGCCCACTTAAACTTAGTTGGCCCAACTTCTTCTTTCGGCCCATAACAATCCAATACATCGCACATTAACTAATTGAATTGGTGTAACAGGCAAGAGATTAAACAAGTTACTACTAGGATGAGGAAGTGGAAAATCATATTATGGGAAACTTTAAGATTTAAATCTTCAAATGCTTGACAGAATCATTAACTTTTAACCTAAAACCTAAGTCCTATACTTAGTATCCTTTGTCACACATTTAAACAATAGGAGATAAACAGGTTAACAAGGATATTTTCCCTACATGTGATAGATTTAGGGTTAATAAAATCTTAAGTGAACAAATTGGGCCAAATGAAGAACGAGACTCACAGTGTTAGCCAAATTTATGGCTAACACTAACACTTGCAAGCTCAACAAACTCCTATAAACTTATACTTATAAACTACAACATCATGAAATCAGTACAGGAGCTTGAACATTACAACAAAGGGCAAACAAAGAGCGAGCGTATTCTTATTCTATTTAGTCAATTACTTTGGACCTAAGGTGAGTTCATTGTCCCCTTTCAAATTTATTTGTTTTACTACGGGACTGAGAAGCATGTTAAACATTTTCATAAATTGTTGAAATGTTACTCATTGCTTTAAACATAAACATAATTCTTATGTTGAAACTTATACTTTAAGCTTGAGGCTTAAAAGCAATTGTTGAATCCTTGTGAGATTTAATGCTATTACATGAGACTTGATACAATTACATGAGACTTGATGCAATTACATGAGACTTGATGCTATTACATGAGACTTGATGCTATTACATGAGACTTAATACAATTACATGAGACTTGATGCTATTACATGAGACGTGATGCTATTATATGAGACTTGAAATAAACATATGATATACATGATGAATAAATGATTGAATACTTGATACTTTATGCTTGGAAACTATTACTTGCGCATGAAACATTGTACATGTATCTAACCATAGTCTACGTAATTGCTAAACTTCTGGTATTCCAGAGCTTGTACCTATGGGGTGAGATACATGTAAAAACATAAACATAATGATACTCAGCTATTACCTGGTTATAAGGGACATGTAATTGCTAAACTTCTGGTATTCCAGAGCTTTTGTCGGCTTATATGAGGTATGTAAAGGCTAAACATGAAAGTATCGATTCTAGGCTATTACCTGGTTATAAGGGACACGTAATTGCTAAACTTCTGGTATTCCAGAGCTTTTGTCGGCTTATATGAGGTATGTAAATGCTAAACATAAACGTAACGTTACGGGGCTATTACCTGGTTATAAGGGACATGTAATTGCTAAACTTCTGGTATTCCAGAGCTTTTGTCGGCTTATATGAGGTATGTAAAGGCTAAACATGAACCTAATGGATGCTAAGCTATTATCTATATAAGAGACATGTAATTGCTAAACTTCTGGTATTCCAGAGCTTTTGTCTGCTTATAGGAGATAAGTAATTGCTAAACTATGTGTGTGTGAATCTATGATGCTTGATAAACATGATAAGAGACTAACACTTATGAATACAATAGACATGAAAACTTTGAAACAGATAACAAAAGCTTTGATGAGGATTGAATTGATTGGTAGGTAAAATGCTTAACTATTATTAACAAAAATGTCATATCCGGGTTAGTATGTGGTGGGATGTTGGCTAGGGCTTGTTCCCTTACATATGCCTTATATATAAGCATACCGACTTGGATATTACAGGTGGAGTTAATGAGGTTAAGGTTTTACCGAAAGAGGTTTGTGAAACTATTTTAAACTTATAAACTTTATGAACTCACCAACCGTTGTGTTGACTTGATCTTTTTACATGCTTTCTCAGGTGAAGAACATGTTTAAGCTAAGGCTTTTGGATTTGCATACTAGGCGGCCCAGATAGAGGACCTAGTAGACTTTTAAGAAGCACATCTTTTGTTGATGATACATAATACTTTTGATATCTTGTACATATACAAGATATAAACATGTTATTCTTTTGATAGGTTTACTTAGTTAAATTGCAGAACATTGATAATGTAATTTAACTTTGTAATCCTAGTTACCATTGATTGTGCTTTAGTTATTCTTAAACATTGATGCTATGTAAACAATCTGATCATCTAGATTATCACCCGCGATATCACGCCCCGGGAACCTTCCGCCCGACGGGGACTCCGATCCAACCCCGCCGGCTCGGGGTGTGACAAAAGCCTTGTAAATGCCACCCAATAACACCAAAATAAGGAAAATCCATTGGTGAAAATTTTAAACACCCAAAAATAGGGTGAAAGCGGTGGAAAGCCTTGTAAGGGCCACCCAATAACACCAAAATAAGGAAAATCCATTGGTGAAAATTTTAAACACCCAAAAATAGGGTGAAAGCGGTGGAAAGCCTTGTAAGGGCCACCCAATAACATCAAAATAAGGAAAATCCATTGGTGAAAATTTTAAACACCCAAAAATAGGGTGAAAGCGGTGGAAAGCCTTGTAAGGGCCACCCAATAACACCAAAATAAGGAAAATCCATTGGTGAAAATTTTCAACACCCAAAAATAGGGTGAAAGCGGTGGAAATCCTTGTAAGGGCCACCCAATAACATCAAAATAAGGAAAATCCATTGGTGAAAATTTTAAACACCCAAAAATACGGTGAAAGCGGTGGAAAGCCTTGTAAGGGCCACCCAATAACATCAAAATAAGGAAAATCTATTGGTGAAAATTTTAAACACCCAAAAATAGGGTGAAAGTGGTGGAAAGCCTTGTAAGGGCCACCCAATAACATCAAAATAAGGAAAATCTATTGGTGAAAATTTTAAACACCCAAAAATAGGGTGAAAGCGGTGGAAAGCCTTGTAAGGGCCACCCAATAACATCAAAATAAGGAAAATCCATTGGTGGAAATTTAAAACACCCAAAAATAGGATGAAAGGGTGGAAAGCCTTGTAAAGACCATCCAGTGATAGGGATGGCAAAAAAACCCGAGCCCGATGGGTTTACCCGAAACCCGCTACATATGGGATGGGTATTCCCAAACCCGACGGGTATTGGGCCGGGTATGGGATTAATTTTAAAAATTTTCACGGGTATGGGACGGGCTTGGGATTTGTTCATATACCTGTTTATCCGGCCTGATTACCCGATTATATATACCCGTTTACCCGTCCCGTGTACTCGATCATAAATACCATTTATATACATTTGAATTAATATAATTTGTTTCTTTTTTTATCTTTGTTTTTTTTTGTGGCAGCTACAAAAAAATTTTTGAACCATTTTGTTAATAATTGTTATTTTTTGGTTTATCTTGAACAATGATAATCAACTTATAACATTTTGAAATTTCATGTTATTTGATATATTAATAGTTTGTTCTTGACATATTTTACATATAGTTTTTGGTTTTAAAAAAATAAATTTATTATTAGTTACCCGATACCAGACGTGTTTTAAGCCAGTTATTCTCAACGAATATATTTAGCTAAACCCGCCGGGATACCAGAAACCCGCCGGGATACCCGATACCCGACGGGTAAATACCCGATAGATACCCGATGGGATTTGGGACGGGTATGAGACATTCTTTTATAAACGGGTATGGGACTGGGATTACTCAAACCCGTCCCAAACCCGGCCCATTGCCATCCCTACCCGGTGACAACAAAATAAGGAAAATTTTCACAGGCTTTCATGATTTCCTCCTTACATAACGATGATGAACCTTACACAAGTTCATATTTTTCTCCTCGAATACAGATAGCATGGACCTTCATACTTATTACTTCTCTTAAAGAAGATAAGAAGTCTATGTTTTCCTACTTCATATTCTAGAAGAAAATGGCAAGCTAGTCGGGGGAAACTCAAATATAAGTAATTATCACAGAAGAAGCCTTAACCCCATACAAAAAGATCAAAGCTTCTTACAAGAGACTGAAAAACCTTATGTAAGAGCTTAAACGTAAGACAAGTGTACGACTCTATCCATGATATTTACGAGTTCCCTACACATTATCTATAAATCCCAATTCACGAGTTCAAGCTTACTCAAAAGTTTTAACATATAAAGCTTAACTTTGTCACTAAAGAATGAAATATTTAGTCGGGCTAAGGAACTTTCAAGAAGTCATAAAATCTTCTTTTGGCATCTTCCATACTCGTCATTTCTTCTAAAAAAAACATTGGTCTACTAATGAAATCCTTGCTTTCCTATTGAATACTCTAAAAGAAGAGGTATGCCTTTTAAAGGAGGCCCAAATCCACATCAAAGAGGCACGAACCTAAAAATTTCTCTTCGAACATGCTACAACCCCGCACATGAGTTTCACGAAGTCCAATGCAAGATCTTCGAAGAGCTTTATTCAAGAGTTCTAAAACCAGTACCCTCTTCCAAAAAGGATAAATCCATTCATACATGCCATGATACAAAGTTGCCTAGATACAAAAGATGAGTCCCTTATACGTGGTTTGATACGTGTGATTATGCTATTTGAGCAAAAGAACACTTACAAAGGCCGTCACATTTATAAATCGTGTTTATAAGGAAATGACTTCGACTAAATAGGCTTCTACATGGCACATAATCACCTTTCTATATGTATCTTCACATCATACGGGAATGGAATCCATTCATGGGATTTAGTGAATTTTTTCATCAAATAAGGAGATGATTGTCAGGATGGTCGGGCTAAAGGACGTTCTAATAATCATCAAGTTCCTATTTACAACATAACAACTTGTTACCATTCGAATGATTTTCTCAAAGAAGACATCATAGAGCTTAAGTCTTATGTTCATGAATACTTACGCTTACGAAGGATCAATCGGGCACCAAGACAAACATTGTGCAAAAACAAATTGGTCGGCGAGCCATTTAATGAATGAGGACGAACAAATTAAAAATTCCCAAGTCTTACTTATGGGATATGTCACACCCCCAAATTCCCACTCGTGGTGTCAGTCCACGTGGCCACGTGGGTGTGACGTGGCCAGAATCATAGCTCAAGGTCATATAGAACACCTCTATATGCGTTTACAAATCCCATGTTTGACATACACTTAATAAAAATAGTTTTGCAGCGGAAATGATAAAGTAATGCAGCGGAAATAAATATGTTTGTTAATTGCAACGGAAAATGTCAGACACTATGATGTTTTTAAGTACATAACAAAAATAATATTGTTTTCAAAATAACACAACAGAATGCATGTAGATCCCTATTGCTCGTCCCTTAATGTGCATCCTGTTCCATAGCAGTTAGATACCTGAGAATACAAGTTTGAAAAGTGTCAACACAAAGGTTGGTGAGTTCACAGGTTTTGATATTCATATAATATTATAAGTGTGTCATGCTGTTTATCATATATTAGTACTGAGCCCAAGGCTCCAAGTGTCAGTGCGTCACTACCGAACTAGACTTGTTTGTCCTTGCCTCCGCTATGTCTCGTATACATAGCAAGTTAGGTCAAAGTTTGCATGGGTTATGACATCCAGTCAACATGGTGCCCCGTGGGGTTAGTCATTCCCTAATGGATCCATTCAAACCTACCACGTTGTTCGTACATTAACGGTAAGACTTTGTGAGGGCTTGTTACGAGTTCAACACTTAATGTTTGTCCAATAAACCAGCATACACCAAATATGTTTGTACAGTAATAAATGTTTGACTCGATACAACTAGTATTCTCCCCCTATTTAAAAGCGTTTGAAAAAGAGTAAAGAGGGGCCGTAAACTCACCTTAGCAGTGATCAAGTAAGATATGCGTAAGCTCCTCGAGTAAGTGGCGCGTCGGTCACCGGCAACCTATATCGTATACCGTTAGTGAGTTTGTGTAAGTGACCGTGCTGGTGTTCGTGTTAGTGCTTGTGTTTGTGTCCAACAACCCTCGGCTGTTCATGTTTGTCCGTGTCGGTCCATAATGACCGTGTTTGCTCGTGTTGGTCCACATTGACCGTGTTTGACCATGTTTGGTCCACATTGACCGTGTTTGACCAGGTTTGACCAGGTTGACCAAGTTTGACCAGAGTTGACCGTGTCAAGTCAACGACCCGTTGGTGAAACGTGTGACGGTTGTGAATTGTGTAACAATGATGCAAGTGCTCGTCGTGTGCAAAACGCGCAAGTCGCGTATATGGACAACTTACTATTTATAGTAAGTTTCCATTTATGGAAAGTTCACAAAGCATAACAGTTTTAAAGTTCTAGCATGCTCATTTGTCCTACGTGATCATGCTAACACATAACACATCATCATACGAAGTCACATAAGTCATTTATAACATGTTAGCACATAAAAGTTTCCTAAAATGGAAAGTTTCCATTTATAGCATACGTGACATTGGAAACCATCTAACTTAGCATCTAATCATCATATTACAACATAATAAGCCATTTAGCATGCTCGAATCATTCGACATATTTATAAATTGGTTTTTGTAAAAATAAAGTTACTAAAAATAGTAACTTTGTAGTTTTTCATAGAAATAACCATTCTAACCATTCCTAATCCATTTTTATGTCACCAATCATCATAATAACCAATCTAACATCATTTAAACATGTCAACATGACCCAAATCATCATCTATCAATATTTGACCCACAAAAGTTACTAAAAATAGTAATAATGCCAAATGTGACCATAAACATTATTAATATCACATTCTAAGTATTCAAATCATCATCTTAACATCCTAATAGCATATTCACATACATGCATGTTTACCATTTTAACCATAACTTCAACTTGTAACTAAAAAGTTACTATATTTAGCAAGTTTAATCAAAAATAGCTTTTTCAACCATTTCAACATCATCTAAACATGTAATCATCCTTCAATATCATCTATGAACATTTCTATATACTCAAAATCATCCTAAACATCATGGATCATACATGCATGGCAATATATTGTCACAAATCATCATTTTAAGCACCAAGGCTTAAACTCATCATCTTAGATCATCACATTTCATCATATTATCATCATAGATCATCATGTACAATAGATTTATCAACAAACCTAGATTAAAACAAGAAGAAATTCGTGCATGCAAGGCTAGCAAGCTTGCATGTGTGTTTGTGAGGGTGTAGGTGCGAGATATGATGGTTTTGAACCACGAGAAGTGTACAACTACCTTTTAAAGCTTCAAGATCCTGAGAAGATGATAAGGACAGCTTCTAAACCTCCTGGCTCGTGGGTCTTGATAGGAACAAGAAGGTGGCGATGGTCCTTCAAGCTCCTTGGTGGGTAACAAGCTTGAATCTCCAAATCTTGAGCTTGGAAATGGTCTTCAATGGTGGAAAAATGGTGGTAACAGGTGTAGAAGACAAGTTCAGTCGCAGTGAGGCGTGGAGAAGTGGTTAAAATGATGAAAAGAGTAGTCTAGGCATGATTTATCTTGGATTTATAAAGATTTTGTCGACTGGGTGGCTCCGCGTACCGCGGTGGGGCTTCCAATTCTTCTCTGCGTACCACGGCGGATTGGGAGTCAAACCCCCGAGATGTTGGCCGCGCACCGTGACGATGCTCCTTGTTGGGCCTCCGCGTACCGCGATGGGCCCCTGAAGAGTCCCATAAGCCCTTTTTAATGGATTTGATCCGTTCATCGTCGTTTTCACGCTTCCGAACCATCGTTTGGCCTCGTTTGAACATCCAAGTTCAATGTGTGAGGGTTTCGTGAAGTTTCGAGTGTTGTGCTATACAATGTGCTAGACGTTCACCAACGTTCGTGTGTTTTGACACGTGTGTGCTGTTTGTCGATATTTCCTTGAATTATCTATTCGTGTGTTGGTGTTCGTACTGTCGTGCCACGTGTCACACTAAATTGAACTAATTCTAGTGCCACGTGTACATAAAGCATTTAAATAAACATTTAAATAAATAATATGATGACCTGGAAATTACGGGGTGTCACAGGATACAATGAAGCGTGATCAAGATCATAATAAGAGGCTCTTTACCATTGACAAGTTCAATATTTCTAAGACATGTTAGCAACATTAAACTGGGGGGCTGGCACGGTGTAGCACCATGATAAGAAGCAGATGTACTTCTGGCACGATAGTATTTTGAAGCTAACCAAATAAGTGGCAACACATCCGAAATGCTTTCACAAATCAGGAAAACGCTGCAAGAGTATTGGTTGTTAGTCGCTTCATTATGTTTATCGAGGACATCACATACCTACCAACACTCATCGCAATCACATGATTTATCATTTACCAAGAGTAACCACACATGTTGCAGTCTATATTACTCGAGCAATATTTGAGGGCTCAATCAAACTAAAGGACTCCGTTAGACAAAAAAGTTCAACATATACCTCTCACAGTAAACTCAAGGGTAGAGTTCAAAAGACTATTTGTTGCTCAATTTGGTCGACGAGTCCGAACTATGACTGGATGCCTATGTTATACATGTTGGGGGATATTTTCACAAACTAGATGAATTCCACGCTAATTATTAATGGATAAGCAATCCCAAGAACCATATATCTACAAGATGGAATGTGACCATGATGATCAAGTACATATAAAATATCGCTTGAAGTATCAAAGCCCTTCTATCAGTCACAGTTAAACCTCCTCATAACACGCATGAAGATAGTCGCCAATGGATTCATTCTAACAAGATGATGATCACAATCGAAAGAACAAACACATTATATACAATTCTCCCGGAGTTTAAGGAACCATCGTACCACTCACGTAATATTGAAGCATAAGAGGAAAGATGTGGTCATAAAGACCATATATCCTCTAATGTTAAACATTGTTGTTCAAAACACTAAACGGGAAAACGCATTGAGGATAATGGATTGGATAAGTCTAGCAAAACATAGCCTGAACTATATTATACTAGACTGGGGAACATGTTGGGCTAACCCCTTGTATGGGAAAGCCCAATTCTAGCAAGCCCATTAGAATAAAATATAATAAAAGCCCAAAACCCTCCTTATAAATAGGGGGCTCCTCACTAAAAGAGGGGGATTCCGAAGGAAAGAAACTCCACCAGATGGGATACTTCCTCTACAGGGATAACTTCCCTGATCTTTTTAGATTAAACACTCCTGTAACCTCCTTACACTCACTAAAAAACTATTTTAACAAACCCCCTGCATTGTTTACACACACCATGCACGAGGGGCCATGATGACGATGACAACACACGAATCTGAGCCGGATGATTACCCCTCTTCACGTTGCAACCGAGTCCTTTACAGCTCACGGTAGGGATATTGGCTTCAACAATGGCTCTACTTGTAACTAAAAATAATGCTAATTGTTGTAGAAATTGCTGATTTCCAAAGGAAATGTTATGGTCTTTGGCCCTTATATATGGATTTTTTTTAATCTTGTTTTACATATCGAATTTTTCATTTTGGTTACTGATACAATCTTCATACAAGATTTACGTAGCTGTTTTAGAATACTTTGGTCTTATCTAATTAAAGATTTTAGAGCATCATAAAAAATATTTTTATCTGAAAAAAAGTGATTCACGCGATTCAATAGAAGAAGAAAAAAACAAAAAACTCAAAGATACAAAACGTAGAAGTCAATTAAAACATTCAATATGCAAAATTTAATTTAGAGCATATTTGAGATTTTATTTAAAAATAACTTAAATAAAGAATTCAATAAATTTAAAAAAAATGTTTGATAATCCCAAAATCTTCTTTTTTTTTTTTTACTTTTAGAATAAGGTTAAAAAATTGTTTTTAATAAGTTATAATTCCTGTTTTTTTTTTTTTTTTGAAATGTTTTCAACTTTACGATGTTTATTAGAAACTAATTCAAACACTTTTTTAAAAACTCATTTTTTAAATTCATAAGTTAACAAACATATTAAACAAAAATTAGTTTTAAAGTTAAATAAACAATCTCAAACATACTCAAAATCATAAGCTAAAAAAACACTTTTAACTAAAACAAAATGATTTTGAAGTTGAATAAGCAATCTCAAACATGATCTTAGTATGAGCATGACTAAATTACCATTATGTATATTTATTTGATAAAGAAATTGTATATAAATGTTATAAAAATTAAATGCATAGTAGATGCTTTTATAATTATTTGTATGACACATAAAAAACAAAGAGTTTGTACTTTATACCTTTGTAAGCTTGCACGCTTGCACTATTAAAGGCTGCATAAAGACGAAAAGCATTACTACTTTCTCTTTACCCACCTTCTCACCATTTACTCTCATTATATCCTTAGATTGCATATTTTGTGTACTCAAGTGAAATCTTGATTTGACTCACATTCAAACATGTTTTACTACATATCTTCTTCTCTTTTACATTTGAATCACTCAAAATGCCTAAATGATACTAGTGGCAAACCATGCCTTTTGAATACTAGCTCCGATTTGCCTAAGACGTTACAGTCAGTAATTATATTTGAACCTTATACGCTTATGTTAATTGATCAGGAGTAAAAAAAACAGAGAGAGGATATCTTTAGGGATCCTGAAAGCTACTTCGTGAAAGATTTTCAAAAGTTAAAACTGAATGCTAAGAAATGTGCTCGATTAGCTTTGGCTCTGCCTAATAAGATATACTTTATTATGTTGCATTAGAAATCTAACAAGGAGCTATGAGATGATTTGGAGAACTACTAAGTTTACCGTAAATACTAGAGGAATTCTTTTTTTTTGAACGGCGAAGATCTCAATCGTGTGAACACACTGTCTCCAAGCCATGTCACCAAGGTCTGGTTACTAGAGGAATTCTAACTCAACGGTATGAAATTTTCTGTCATCTTAACGGAGAGTAATTGACTTAGTAATTTAAGCGATTTTGCTTCTTAGATTAACGAGCTAATATTGGTTGGGATAATGTAAACAAAGTTTTTTGTTCTCCATCAATTTATGAGGTTATTACTTAAGAAATTAAATGAAATGTCTATACTCTATACTATTATTGTCAAGACTACACCTAAGTTTAGCACATTTTTTTTGAACGACGAAGGTTTCAATCGTATGAGCCCACTGTTTCCAGGCAATGTCACCAAGGTCTAGTCTAGACCTTCCATGAACCCCCACAGCCACCCCAGGAGGAAACCTCATAGGAAAATCCCTAACCCCACAGACCCTTTTTTCGTTGCGGAAGGGTTTTGAACCCGAGACCTTTCATTTGGAAAATCCCAGGGTACCGCTGAGGTAATGTCTCGTTGAAAAGATAGCTTTGGAAAGAGACTAATCTACACAAAAAAGTTGCAAGAATATCGATAACTTGTTGACGAGTATGTTAAGGGTATACCGGCCTGGTTGGTCATGATTAAAACTCATATAGGAATAATCAAAAGGTTGTGATGACTTTTTGGACATTTCATCTAGCATGTTCAATGATCTAAACAAGCGGTATGGATATACGATTTAAACCCTATTTTAATTCAATTTAATGTGAATTACATATTTTTGTTCACGATTTCTAATTGATGGCCCAAATACGATTTAAGTGTTTCTCTCTAAGAGTTTCACAGTATACACTCCATATATATATATATATATATATATAGTAAAGTTATTGTACAAAACAATAATTTTGTAAAAACTGTGAGAAACGATCTGAACCTTTGATGTGTTATCATCAATGGTTAGTAATGAACTAGTGGCATGATTGTAATTAATATGTTGTTTAAAATGGAAATAAGGGCACAAAAGTAATTTTCATATTTGCGGATATCATGCTATCCATTAAATCATGAGCAGTTACTATTTTTAAGGAATAAGTCGGTTTCATTTTCGCTATGTGCTAATATGTGCTATTAGTACATGAAGCGTATATCAGCATATGAAACGTATATCAACACATTCACATAATACGTGTCATTAATACATGTAAGCATATATCAGCTCATATACATAATATGTGATATTAATACATGATATATTAGCACATATCAGTACATATATATCAACATATAGTAGCACTACAAAATCTGTGCTTTGGCGTTTAAAATTACAACATGTCAGCACACAACAACACTAAAAATATGCTAAATAATTATCCTATCATTCGTACCAGCACAAATCAACAAATTATTTAACGATTTATCAATTTAACAAATTATTAAAACTCTCTGTTCACATCGTTCTACATAAAATAGCACATGCTATCACATAACAACACATATTAACACTCATCCATCCAATTTTACAACGCAACTCAAAATCTCAATCTTTGCGATTTTTTTTTATTTTGATTGTATTTGATGTAATCGAATTCGGTTTTTTTATGATTATACGTGATATAATTTTAATTTTTGGAATAGGTTCAATCAGCGAAACGGATTACCCACTTTCTTATTTTCATGCAAAAATTAAAAATCATTTTAATACAAACTGCCTATATTACCCTTTTCTATTAATTAATTAAAATATCACATGTCAACACTTTATTGGTTCCTACCATTTTTACAAAAAACTCTATTTGTATGTGAACCTACTCCTATATATATATAGGGGCTGTATCATTTGAAAATCCGATTTTAGATAAAAAAAAAACTCATAAACTCTATGTGAGCCATTCATTTGGAATCATGAAAATAAATGTGTTTCATATTAACCCTCATTAAAATTGATTTTTTTTCAAAACCAAATTTTTTATTAAAGTTTAATGTGTAGCACATATTTATTTTAAAATTTTCAAATGAATGACTCACATAGGGTTTAAGAGTTTTTTCTCTTTCAAAAATCGGGTTTTACAGGAAACAATCCATATATATACAATTCTGCATTTTTGATAAATTTTAAAATGCATGCATTAAAAAATGAAACTTGATATTAGATGAAGATGCTGAGAAATAAGCTTCCAATATTAGTTTCATCTCCTTTTCTGTTTATCGAAAAAGTAGCATGTGAGATATTTGTGCTAGTTCTTTAAAGTGTATATTTGTGAATTAAATTTATTTATGAGCTTGCTGACTCAACGCACGTTGATGGGGCTACACAACCCATTTTCATTAAAACCTTGTGAAAACTCAAATAAAAATATTTTTTTTGAACGGCGAATGTTTCAATCATGTGAGCTCACTTTTTCCAGGTTATGTCACCAAGGTATAGAAACCTGGACCTTCCATGAGCCACTACAACCATCCATGTGGAAACATTACTGAGAAAACCCTTGACCTCCCTTAGACCCCTTTTTTACTGCGAGAGGGTTTTGAACTCAAACCTCCCATTTGGAAGAATTTCTAAGAACCATTGAGACACTGCCTCGGTACTCAAATAAAAATATGACAAAAAGATTAAAATAGCGTAATTAGAATTAAAATCTTAATGAAAGCAAATACGATCGCTCCATGATGAGGGACATGTCACGAAAAAAAAAAACAAAAATACATCAAAAACCTAGAAATAACCCGTAAAGAAACCAAATATAATGTATGCACAACAATTAAACATTAAAAATAATCGAAACACAAAAAATAACAAATATAAAGTTAACAATAAAGGATAAACTTTAAAAAAACAATGTGATAAAGAGGAAGTTAAAATTAGTACATAAAAACATAAAATAATAATAATAATAATGAACAAAGACAGCTTGTACCAATCAAATCACTTCATTATTCATACTCACGTTTGCGTGACAAATTTTGTTTTTGTTAGATACTAATTAGAGGATTTGAGACATTAGGTAAATATAATGACAACTTAATTACATAATAGACCCCTGGGCCCTGGACTCCTGGAGTATGGACCCCTCATAATTGTTATAGTCTATTGGGCTTAAACGGACTTTCAATAAAACGACACGAAACCGGGCCGTTTCTTCTCTATATAAATAGTGGGCTTTTACTTTAGGTAAACTAATGTAGTAGCCCCCCACAATCAGTTGTTTTGCCTAGAGGTGGGCAAAAAAACCGGAACTGAAACCGACAACCCGAACTTGTAAGTACAAATGGGTCTGGTTTTCAGACAAATTAGAACCGGAACTGAAAAAACCGAAGCTGGTTCCACCTGTACCAGGCCAATATCGGTCAGAACGGAACCGGAATCAGGTCTTAACTTTGTTGACCGAAACCGGAACCGGTTCCAAAAAAAATGATTTGTGCACCTCTAGTTTTGCTTAATTAAACCGTTTCAGGCTTTTAGCTATGTTCAATACAAGCCGAAACCAGTTATTATTTTTTATTATTTTTTGAAAATTGGTTAAGCTGTTCAAATCGAAAACTAGCTTTTGGATAGAAATAATCAGTGTTTAACCGGTTTAGTTGGTTCGGGATGTTATCAGTATCATCTCATAACCAGTTTGAGCATCATGTCTAGTCAAGTAACAATTATCGATTTTGCTAGGTCTCTTATGGTGTTTTGATGTTTTATTTAGGATTAATATTATAATTTATTTTATTTTTGTAATTTTAAAAAAAATCCTTATAATTTAGTTTCATTACCTAAAAGTTTATGAACTTGATATGTGTAAGTTTACAAAAACCTTAGTAAATATCATTGGCTACAATAACCAAATACTTGGATCTTATTTATTGAAATTTCAGTGCTAATGAAAGCCATTCTTGAATATCAAAATAAGTGCATGTTTGAAATTACATTTGAAATCAACTTTTTAATTTATTGACTTGATGAAGAAGTCAATAAGTTAAAAAGATGTTTGCTAATTTGAATAGCAATTTTAGTTTTAATTTTTTGAATAGCGTTAAAAAGTTAATATTAATAAGCTATTTTTTGTGACTTTTAGAAATGTTTTTTAACTTTTAATTATTATAACTGTTAATTTTTGTAGTAACTTACATATATCTAAACAACTTATTAACTTATTGACTTTTCATACACAAAAACTAATTCAAACACATTGTTAAAAACTTTACTTCTAAAAGTCATAAGTTAATAAGTAATTTTAACAAAAAGTCTTTTTAAACTTAATAAGCAATCACAAACATACCATAATGTATCGAATACCTAAATGTTTAAATCGTCCTTTAACTAACTTGAAGAATTTCTTGAAAATCAAATCAAATGAAAAAGCACATGAATTATTTGCTTACTAAAGACATTTAACCTTTCAGTATCCAGATATATAATAAATTATACAAGTTATAAAGATTGGGAGTTCAAATCTTGTAATTAACAGTTTACATGGAATTAAAAGTAAGTCGGTCAAAGAAAATGAATTTGCTTACTTTTAATGATTTAATTTTAGAGGTTTACCACATTTTCTTAAATTTTATAGGTTAATTCTTTTTTGTTATAATTTTATCTTATTTGTTCTTTATACTTGGACTATCATTGCTAACCCTTTAAGGATTTATTTAATTATTTTACCTTTTTTGTCAAGACCATAAATTTAAAATGAGATCGATGTCATATTTGTTACGTTTTTATATAATGTTTTTCAGCCATAAATATAAAAAAAGGTAGTCGACGTGTCTTCAATTCCAACGATACACCAACATGGCCACATGCACATCGATACATCAACCCTTGTTTGTGTTTGGATTTCGAGATCAAAATTCTTACGATAAGACAATATGATTTTATATTAGGTTTAATAAATTTAATATGGCGTAAAGCAAGAAATTTTATAAAAATAAAAAAATGAAATTGGCATAAATAACAAATAGTAAACATATATTCATCATAAAATTATTTTTTTATCATAAAATATAAATAAAATAGAAGCCTCAAATATGTTTAAAAGTTTCGTCTCTAATATTACGCTTTTACTGTATACAATCCGTATATATGTTTATATATAGATAAGAGTTCATAAGAAAACTCCACATTTTTAAGAAACTAAGAAAACTTATACTAATCAAAACTTTAAAAAAAATTCATATATTTTTTATTATAAGGAGAACATTTTTTAATAAAGATATGGGAATAACGAAATTACATATATATAACTCAAAAAGTTTCGTATATAACTTATAAAGCTAAATATATGTAATGTAACTTATATATATGATGTACAACTTACGTATATTGAATGAATTGCATATTTTTTTGACAATTTTTTTAACATTTCTTACCTTATAATAAAAAACAAACAACGGTAAAAAGTAATTGTTACTGACTTTGATCAATTTTTGTTTAAAATATAAGTTTTCTTATGGACCCTTCCGTGTGTATCTATATGTATGTGTATCTAGCAAAATTAACATAGTGGTTAAAGCTTGACTCTTTCTTCTTAGAGACCAGAGTTCAAGTCTTACTAATGATGCTTTAATAGATACCAGGTGAGGGAAGAATCTCGAGTTTAATCTCGGTTTTAAACCAATGAGGGGCAAGAGTTTACCTATTCCACGGGGTTTCCCAGGCATCAGAGAGTACGGTCTCACGGTCGGCGATCAGGGAATCGATCTTAATTACACACCGTCAAGATAACTAAAGATAGCACGACAGGACCTTCGGCCGTTAAAAAAAACTATATGTATGTGTGTATATTTATATAACACTTTGTCTATCTTCGAGGCGACACGAGCTCTTCCCTGGCGGTCCCTCCCACGATCCACCTTCCTCCTCTTGGAAAACTATCAAACTTTCCCTCTGGATTCTCGTGTGATTTTCTACCAAAAATGCCCTTTATTGCCTACCTTAATCTACCAACAACCCACCTTAATTTCGTGTATTTTATAAAATATATATGTTAATGTAAAATTATTATTAGAAAGACATTACCCACTTCATCCCTATGCGATTTTGCAACGATAGTTTCTAACTTTAAAAGGGTATTCTAGTGATTCAAATTATTTACATTTTATTGGCAGTTTTTGGAGTGAATGGTTGTTAATTTCTTGTATTAATATTCTTAAATGACCCTTACCTGTTGTTAATTATTATTGTTGTTTATTATTGTTGTTTTTGCTGTTGTTGTTGTTATTGTTTTCGTCTTAAAAAAACTCTAACCAAATCGTCAAGCACACCACCCCCTCCACCATTACATCACCCTAACAAAACATTATAAAATATTTAAATGTATTACTGATAATCAAGCGTTTACAAATAGGAGATTTTTTGATGGAATATGATCACTAGTTACAAGGAGTCATAATTCGATCTTGTTTACGACAGTTTGCTAATATGGATATTCATCATTGATTTAGACTTTATTTTCATTGGATTTCGTTCACAGTGACGATTGTAAATGAAATAAGAAAGCATAAAAGTAAAAAGCCAGTAAAAATCAATGATAATTATGAATAGCTGGTTAGGAATTAAGTACCCAAAGCAAACATCTTACTTTAAAATAGTTAGATGATACTAAAATTACTCATAACACAAACATGTCAATAGGTGGTATTAGAATATAAAACTAACATAAGGTCATTCTTAGTTAAAATGAGTCTCAATAGTTGATTTTTGGCTTGGAGGAGGTCATTTTCCGGGTGAATGGGTTTATATTTGATTATATATTACCATATATACATTTTAAAGTTAAATCAACAGTAATAATATTTTTATAATAATAATATTAATAATATTATTATATAATAATAATAATATATATAATACTAATAATATAATAATATTTTATAATATCAGCATAATAATAATTATTATAATAATATTATATAATCTTTTTTTTAATTGTTCGCGTTTCTTTAAAATATTACGGATAAAATAGACTTATATATAATTATGTGATGCAAGTTTAGGCAATTTTTATTTATCTACAATTACTTTTAAAATGTTATGTGTTTTGAGATTTTAAGTTTTACGACGTATAGATAACTTTATGTTATATGAATTTCAATTTTTAAGATCATGTTTTTATTCCAATTAAATATGGGGTTACCGCCGCAACGCGCGGAGTAACCCCTAGTTTTTATATAAATCTTACTGGGTAAACTCAAGTATGTGGTTGATAAGAAAAAAAAAGTCAAAATTACAATTTCAACGAGTGTGCACTCCGTAACAACAATTTTTGAATGGAGTGTTTGGTATGTATGTATGAAGGAGGAAATAGAATTACTCATTACGATGGAATGAAAAAAAACACGCTTGGTAACTACATAAGAATTGAATTAACTATTACATAAAGTATATGATTCCTTTCTTTCTAATTATTTTCATTCATTAGGAAATACTTCAATTCTTCTTTTTTTTTCATTCCTTCAACAAATGAAATGATCCCACCCATTTTCCAACCTAACTCATGATCCGACCTATGACCTGAGCCACGACTTGACCCATGACCCCAAGTCTCAACCATGACCCAAACCTTTACCCGACCTATGACTCTATGGCCATAGCCCGAACCACGACCCAACTCATGACACTCTAACCCATAACCCAACTCATGATCCAAGTACACATGCATACATACACACATACACAAATAGACAACTATTTTTCAATTTTCCCACATTATTGGGTTGCTTAATTGGGGAAGAATTCATATCTATATATACACTTAACTAATTATTAAGCATTTCAACAATTTTTTTTTTGGAGTTTTTTTATTTAATTTACCAGATGTTTAAACTATAACCACTCAACAACAACTGATATGATACAAACATTGATCAAAATATAATTAATTATAATTTAAACTTTTTATTAAGAAAACAAATGGATCAAACATAATGAATATTTATTAGTTACGATGTTGAAATCAGGGGGGTGTAAATTAAAGATATGATATATGGCCGATAGATATGCATGCATAAGTCTTATATATTCCATCGAATGTTGCCCGCAAATCCTGAAACGTTGATTTCTAAATACACACATCCATGTGCATATATAAATAATCACACATGTTCATCTTGTACAACTTAATTAAATGTAGAATTATTATTTAATTAATTAATTTAGTTGTTTTTAAAAACCATTGATATATATTGAAAAAAGAATATTAATTAATTTCATCCTTCACTGACAGTCCACGGCAGTTGAATACTTACCCAGTAGTTCAC
This sequence comes from Mikania micrantha, assembly GCA_009363875.1. Lineage (NCBI taxonomy): Eukaryota > Viridiplantae > Streptophyta > Magnoliopsida > Asterales > Asteraceae > Mikania > Mikania micrantha. The sequence goes on along the minus strand of CM018687.1, from coordinate 56,177,541 downwards.
ATGATATCCACTGTTCAAAAAATTATATATACACACATATGTATATGTGTGTATAGAGATTATATTACGTTAAAACCCGATCTTAGAAAAAAAACTTTAAACCCTATCTAGGTTGTCCCTATATATAGTATAAATTTTTTTGAAAACTATGTTTAGTTGTAAAAACAATGAAAATTATGAAAAAAAAATCATATAACACTAAGCCAAGATTTTGTGCCAAAGATTTTACATGGTGTTACAAAATTTATCATTCAAAAAATTTGGTTGGTGCTTTATTGGTTTTTGTTTTTATAAAACTTGACAAAATTATGGTACAAATCCGTAAAAAGAATAAAAAAAGTTTTAGATGTTACATTGGTATTTTCATGGAACTCAATATGGTTTTCAATTTATAAATGTCCTATATAAATATATTCACTAATTATTCATACAATCAACTGATTTGTTTTTCTTTCTTCTCGTGCCTTTCATAAAATAACAAATATACTCAATAGATCAATTTTTGCATGTAATATATGCATCATTTGTATCATGTTTTTAGTGTCTTGAAGAAGTAAAAAACATGTACCGTTATTTATAAAAATATTCACAAACAGACAATGATGTTAATAACATTAAGGTAATAAACAAAATAAGACAAAACTATTGTAGCAAGATATTTTTTAAGTAGTTTATCAAATCGTAAAACTTTCAATACATTCTTCGAAAGAAACTTGTGAATCAACCTTTTATAATTCACACTTTCAAATATATCATTCTCAAGACTAAATGTTAAATTTGTTCACAATTGAAGGTTAATGAGTTAAATTAACTAAAAGATTAATAAACCATTTTGTAATATATTTAAAATTTTCAAAGTTGGTTAAGTTATTTTCAAAAGAGTTTGATGGTAAATTTTTAATGGGGTTTTTTTATTTATGAGGTTAATGCACTTAAAACAAGTTTTTGTATAAAATTCTACAAATGTGTATTTTTTTTTGAATGGTTCGGCATAACAACACTTAAGACGAGATTTCAACAATCATCTTGAAATTGATCCTCTGGGGCGTACGTACGAGCCTACCTCGGGAGAAATACCACAACTTGGTAAACATCTCTAACCTTGAGTTAACAAATAAGTTTCTGCCCAGATTCGAACCCAAGACATAAAGATGTCAAAAAGGTAACCATTAGGTTACAAAAAACATATAAATTTACTTAAAAACAAATCAAGTACAAAACATATGTTTTTATGTTTAAGTTAAAATCTTAGTTTTATTTGATCATGTTCTTACAAATTATATATTTTTGTTTAAAAATAAATTTATTACAATTCAATTTAAGGCATAAAAAAATCAAGTCCGATGCGAACGAACCTCTCTCACCTAGTGAAGAGCACTGGCATCCTACCCTCAAGTGTCTTTGATTTGTTACAAGTTTTGAATTTTTTTATATGTAACATATATGTCGTGTCCTCGAGTGTCAATGGTTTGCTAACCATTTCAAATTACAAGAACACTTGTAAAAAAATCTTGTAAATATAACCTTTTATAGTCAAATCACATAGTTAACTTCATTTTTTTAGCGTTTCGATCATGAGCCGATTCGTCACGATTAACCCTTAATTTATTCTTCAATTTTAGCTTCAATTCGTGAGTTTTTTATGAACCGATACAGCCACACTATAAATTACACACACGCATGCACAAATGCATAATCTATTAATTGCTACGAGTTTTAAAAGGTTGGAAAAGGTGGCGAGAGACGTGGGTCCTTGCCTCCTTGTTTTGGAGCAATTCAGTCAACCCTCATATTTTTTATTAATTTTATGTATTTTAAATAAATATTTCTGACAATATTCACATATTTCTACAATCAACTTTGACAGTAAACGTGTGATTATATTCATTAACAATGTCATGAAGAAGTACATAAATCACCTTTAACCCTTTAATTATTCAACATTAATTTTTAGTTTTTACCTTTACAGATTCTCTGTGTTTCTTACTTTATGCTTGAATAATGCCAATTTTTTTAATTATTATAACCTAGTTTATAGAATTTGCTAGATACACAATTTATATGTGGGGAATTAATGTGTTTGTTAATTATATATAAGACAATATTTTTATTTTTTAACAATGACAGGCGATTGACTGACATGTATTCGAAAGTCGGGATTAGAATAGCTTACTAATTTGCGAGGAAACTCATCACTTAGGTAAGACCCCTGAAGTCAAAATTAGAATCCAAGACTTCAAATGATACAAAACCTAAAAAATGGCATTAACCTTAAAGAATTTTTTTTAAATAATATTTTAAAAGAGAATTTGATTTAAAAAAGTTTTAAATAACTAAATAAAGCCAAAACAAACTAGTAATCAACCAAAAACAACACAAACTATAATCATATGTGAAATTGTAACTACCTAGACATAAAGCCCGGCTACTACAAAATCAGCCTAATGCAACTTTTATTTTCAAAAAAAAGCTGCATTAGATGAAGTTGCATTAGATCTAATGCAACTTTTTTGTTACATAATGCAACTTTTTTTTTCCTAAAGCAACTTTTTTTTAATGCAACTTTTTAAAAAAAGTTGCATTATGTAAGAAAAAAAGTTGCAGTGGGCTAATGCAACGTTTTTGCAACTTTTTACGACAAAAAAAGGTTGCATTAGGCTGATTTTGTAGTAGTAGCTAAAAGCAACTTATCAGTTTTCACTTTTCAGGAAGAACTAACAAGTTGTAATCGGATCTAAACGTACAACTAGCTCAAGAAACACTAAAGAGCACCAAATCTCATTGTCAAACTTACTAGCACTAAAAAAAAAACTTAAAGGTCATGTAAAAGCTCATTGTTGTGTAGGTTGGATTACCTACTAAGTCTCTTCAAACTCATACTATCTGAGGACTACTTGTTGTGACTCAACAATCCCAATACATTAGGGTATGCAGTGACGGACCTTTGAAAAAAAGTCGGAGGGGGGCGAAGGTTTTTTAGGATGAAAACGGAGGGGGCCGAATGATTTTTATGAAAAAAACGAAGAGAACTGAAGGATTTTCCAACGAAATATAATTATATCGATTCTTTTGAGCGAAAAAAGGGGGTCGGGCCACCCCCGGGCCCCTTAAAAGCTTCATCCATGAGGGTATGGAATAGTGTAAATGAGTTAACCAAACAATACTAACTAGTAACTTAGAAAGCAAGGAATCAAATGAATAAAAAAGACGAACTCAATGATCATGCAATTTATCTAAAATTCTAATAAACCAAGGCAACTCAATACTCACATGATTAATCTCAAGAATAATATCTCATTGCTTATAACAAAACTAAACACATGTCCTATGGTTTACTATGCCAAGGCAAACCACAATTAGAATCAAATACAAAGTAGAATCCTAAACTTGTAAACCTAGAATACTAGATTAGAATAAAAAGTATTATTCCAAAACTTACAAGAGGACATTGTCATGCAATTCTCATAATTCATCAACTAGTTTATAATCATTATTAATAAGTTATTATCTAGTCATAATCATGAATAATTAGCAATATATCATTTGAATCATACCCAAAAAAACATTAACTTTAACCAAAATCTAGGTACCATTCAATGTTAGCCAAGAATCATGTTTTTTTACTGTCAAGAACTCAAAATAAGTTAAAAATATCAAAGAGATCTTATCAAAACTGAATGAAAACAAGAACAAAACATAAACAACGATCAAATAAAATGAAAAGCTTCTTGATCTTCACTCATTAGCCATTTAATCTGCCCAAAAGCTCAAGAACACAAACCTTAGTCATCTAAGTTGCTCCAAAAGTCAAAAAAAAAAAAAAAAAGAAGTCTGAAAAACCGACTTAAATGAGTTTGGCAAATATTGGGTTTCTATTGATGAGGCAATCGTGAAGCACTGCCAAAATTAAAGCCTTGTTGTTCGCAAACAGATGGAAAATACCTAGTGTCGAAATGTGGAATTAAGGTTGTTGTTTGCACTTTAGTCCCTCAAACTCGATCAACTCATCATGATCTTTGTTTTCTTCTAAAATATGGTCTTTTTTTGAACCAAGATCTTCAAATCTAACGTAAATTCAAATAAATACTAAATCCACCAAATTTGCATGAAATTACAAAAAAAAGGAAAAATAAACCAAAAAAAAGTGTGTTTTATAATTGGGCAAAGAATAAGTCAAAGAGCACAATGCTTTTTGGAACCGATTTTGTAAAAGCATTTGATACACTCGATTGGAAATTTCTTGACTCGGTAACGACGCAAATAGGATTTGAACAAGTGGCATAAACAATGTTTTAAAAACCGGTTCGACCGGTTCAGCACTCATCCATTACAAAACCCTCCGATCAACTGTGTCGGCGTTTTAATCTGGTTATACCGGTAAACCGGTATTCTTGGTTTTAAAAATACACAAGATAGTTAATTTCAGATTTTAAGCGATCGTGAACTTGATGCGTTTAACACGCCAATGTCACAATCATATTATGCAATTTTATTTAAAAAAATTATTAGAATTTGAATACTTTTTAAATTGTTTTAAATGAATTTGAGTATTTTTTGAATTGTTTTTGTATGAATTTAGATACTTTTTGAAAACTTATTTGAGTATAAGTTATATTTATATGGAATTCAATTGTTAACTACTTAACTAGTGTGTTCGGTTAAACCATTCGGTACAACCCGGTTCAACCGGTTGAACCATCTCTGAGCCAACCGGTTTTTAAAACATAAGGCATAAATGGAGTATCAGCCATGACTCACTCTGGAGGGTTTATTTAATTTTAAGGCATATTGTTTTCAAATGGAAGGTCGATCGATTATCACCCACATAATATATAATGCTCGCAGATGATGTATGCATTGCTTCTTAATTTGGAGATTAGAATGATCAAAATGCCTTCAAACTAAATTTAAACGAATTCTAAGATGTTTTTATATAGATTGGGGTCTCAAAACAAACCAGAACCTGATAACTTTGGTTGGTTCGGTCTTTGGGTACTATAGGGAAAGATTCGGATAAAATCAAAAAACCCTAATTAGTTTTTCATGGGTATTTTGTATGTAACATGTATGACCCGAATACCCAGAGTCTGTGAGATCTAACCAAAAAACCACACCCCAGACGTGATTGATTGTTCTATACATTCCCAATTTCCAACTTCTCAAATGTCCCATACATTATTGAACAATGGTAAACAATTGAGATTGTGATTTGGTTTGTTAAATAGGTTCCAGTGTGATTTGCTATTTTTTCATATTGCATTGCAACCATTTTAAAAAGGCTATGGTTTGTTTGAAAAAAATAAAAAACATAATAAATCAAGTATAACCCGAGAACCGTTTAACCCAACCCGATTAAACTCGAGAACCGAATATACTTTGGTTATTTGGTTGAGTTCTTGGTTCCATTTTCACATTTTCAAAGCCCGAATAACCCAACCCGTATTCTTTGATAAACCAACCCTACGATGTACCCGTTTTAGCATGTCCACCTCGCTTAACGCATGTACCAGATGCGAAGAAACCAAAAATCCAAAAAACTCCGCCCCCAGTCAAATTTGAACTTTGGGTTTCCACAAGCCAAACTTCGCCCAGATACTGTTGAGATAATAATTAATAAAGCATTAGAGACCTACCAAAAAAAAGAGAAAAAAATGTGTGGAGTTGATGGCGAGAAATCTATCCTTCCGTGGAAGGCTATCTTTAGTTAATGTCGTTCTTGAAAGCTTAAAGGTTTACTACTTCTCCATGCATGTTCAAAAGCAACAAAAAAAGGTAATCAATCTATGAGTCCTAGTCAATCAAAGAGCTGATAGTGGTCTTTAGGGGCGGCTCTAAGAATTGAGGTACCCGGGATGGCGTGGGAAAAAAAGGCCCATAGTGAATACAAATAATAAAGCAGAAGTGTTCAAAAAAATCGAAAACCGAATCGTATTTGAAACTAAAAAACACATTTTAAATTTGGTTTTCGGTTCGGTTTCCAACCGTGTCCGAGTTCCAAATTAGGTTCCTAATCGTATCCGAATTCTGAATTTTGGCTTTTGGTTCCATTTTAGTTTGAATTTGGCTTGTTCGGTTTATTCAGTTAACCGACTAAACCTAATTCAGATTTAAAATTATTATTTTATAAACACTATATAAGATAAAATTCGATTTATTCGGTTTTTAACAGGTTTATTTGGTTGAATTCGGTTTGTAACCGGTTTATTTGGTTTTAATCAGTTTATTCGGTTTGTTTGGTATTAACCAAAACTGAAACGAACCACTTCCCGACTTTGGTTCGGTTTTCGGATAGAATGAAAACTAGTTAAATCAAACTAACGAACACCGCTGATTTAAATGACATAAAAGTAACTTTCTATGCTTTATAGGGAATTACTTTTTGTAAGTATTAAACCGTGTTTTTATAAATAGTTTCGTTATCTATAACATGTTGGTATACGTCAAAAAAATTGTGCCCCCTAAAAAAATGGGTCCGGAACGGGGGTCGGCTTTGCCCCTCCCTCGGGCCTCCCCTAGTGATCATTTTAGACAGATTGTGCACTTTGACGAAGATCGAGGAGACCATAGCCGGGTATGATCATGAGCCAAAGGTGTGACCGTACATGGCCCGTTTTTTTAGGGGCTTTAAATTTTGTTACTTTTAATAAAGGCAAATTGGATTTAAATAATCCAAACTATGATTAATTGGCCGTTGTCGGTCCCAACTATGAAAATCCACAATAACGGTCAGAACTTTCGACATATTTACCTCTGGCGGACAGCTGTCAAAAAAACCCTAACGGCGTTAACTCTTTTTCAAGTTTCGAATGGATTTTTAAGAGCTTTTGTTTAGATGGCGAATACGAGTCGAATGACGTATAACTTACCTCGAAATATTGCTTCAAATTTCCCAATAATGGTGTTTAAACTTTCATTTCATCAAAGAAATAATCAAATTTGGAAATTTGGAGCAACGTTTCATGGTAAGTTATACGTCATTCGACTCGTATTCTCCATCTGAACAAAAATCCGTTCGAAACTCGAAAAAAAATTAACGCCGTTAGAGTTTTTTTGACGGCGGTCCGCCAGAGGTAAATATGTCGAAAGTTCGGACCGTTATTGAAAATTTTTCATAGTTGGGACCGACAGCAGCCAATTAATCAAAGTTTAGATTACCAAAAGCCAATTTGCCTATAATTTAATAGACTTATCTTCTCCATTCCATGGGGACTCTTGGTGGGTGCGTGTTTTGTAAATGGGGTGTTTTATATGAATGAATAAAATTCATTGTTGCCGTTCAAAAAAAGTATGTTTGTTTATATATCGGTCTCGTTGGTTACATATAAATGATCAATTGCCTATCATGTCACATGTTGCATCTTCACTAATATCCGGATCTAGCTAATAAAAGGTTCAGTGGATGAAGAACACTATCTTCACTAATGGTGGATATAGGTAATAAAATCTGGTTCGATCAATGGAGAATATCAATAAAAGGAGTTGCCAACAATAAACTAATAGGATTTAATTAAAGTTTTTGTTTAATTTTGTTTCACTCGGACATCTAACAACGTCACTCTCCTTCTGAAAAATTAAGCCCTATTTTAGGGCCTCCAAAATTAGAGGGCCTCAATTTTGGGTAAATCGGTTTTAGTTGCAATATATTCTGTTTTAGGTGAAATTTCTTGTATTGATCTACATAATTTGTTTGTAATTTATATTTTTTGTGGCTTTATCCTTTATTCAAATCTATACTTTATGTGTCTCAAATTCGAAGAGAGTTTTTATGCACAGTAGAAAAATGGCCCTCAAAATGTATCCTTGTTTTGGGTCATCAAAAGACTTAAGACAACCCAAAGCAACGTACTCGATCCAAATGATTAATCATCGACGTGCTTAATCCTAACTGCTTAATATGAACTTTAAGGTGTAGGCAAATATATATCATGCAATTGCCATGACTTATGGCTTAATTAGTTAATACAATCGACCTCATGCCCTTCATCAATGTGAGGAACGGGATGAATTTGGGTCACTGTTGTCAAAACTGGACAGGACCGGGTCGACCGGTCCAAAAACAACATGTGTGTTTGAACATTAATTATGTTTGTTTAAATGTGTGTAATTCTATAAGCTTTTTTTAGAATTTTTTTTATATTTATTATGTTTTCCGGTTTTTGAATCCAGTCCGACCGGTAACCAGTAAGACGCCCCGGTTCAACGTCCGGTCTGGTTATGAAAACATTGATTTGGGTTGATCAAGGTGACAATGCTTTATGGGCTGGCTAGATTTGTTTATTTTAGGAACCTAGCTCTATATGTGTGTGTGTGTGTGTGTGTGTGTGTGTGTATATATATATATATATATATATATAGGGGAAGGTTCCATTGTTAACCCTCCCTTATAGCGTTAACCGCTTAACCCTAGCGTTTTTTGCCCGAATCTTAAATTTTTTTTTTCATGGTTTTTATTTTGCAAAAATAAGGGGGGTTTCTTTTTTGTGTTTTTGCTAATTCATCACCGTTTAGAAGTTATTGTAAGTGTAAGTTACTTACACTTACTTACAAAACCGTATCTGATGCAGTAAATGTAAGTAAGTGTAAGTAACTTACACTTACAATAACTTCTAAACGGTGATGAATTAGCAAAAACACAAAAAAGAAACCCCCCCTATTTTTACATAATAAAAACCATGAAAAAAAAAATTTTAAGATTCGGGCAAAAAACGCTAGGGTTAAGCGGTTAACGCTATAAGGGAGGGTTAACATTTGAACCTCTCCCTATATATATATATATATTTGAAGAAACAATTAAACATCGGCTACTTGATCCCGTATAGTGGAATTCGATATTCACATGTTTTAGGCAGTTTGTGTTGGGTAATGCAACTGTCAACAAGCTAGATATAGGCTAACTATATATTTAGAGGATAGACTAGCTAGCTCACTAATCAAACCTACGTGTAGTAATTAAAATCGGCTTGCGTAGGCTTTTTAAAAGTTTAAATCTTAAAATATAATGGTTTGTATGTATGTACTCCATTATTCATAATTAAGTTGTTTTTATTTGCTTAACTAAAATCAAGTTTCATGACATTTTTTTCTAAATAAAAATGATTATATTATATTTACTAACGAGTCGGGACTCCTTCGCAGCAGCCTCTTTATCCCAACTAAGATGGTGGTAAGGTTCGTGTCCATCTTTCTCTTCCTATACCCTGCTGAAAAATGAGAATATATTAGGTAAGTTTCTTTGTTTTTTTATATCATATTTACTAAAACCTGGCTAGAGCTAGCAAGCTGATAGTATCATAATTTTTTTAGAACGAAGACAAGAACATTAAAAGAATGAAGATTACATATGCTAGACAATTAAGAAAAAACAAAGTCACAAGTTGGCAAGATAATTAAAAACTTTTTAAGTCGGACAATATATATATATAGGGAGAGGATCAAATGCAGTGGCGAAGCTTGACCCCAAGAGTAGGGGGCGAACATAGGGTGTATATTTTTTTTTCGGGGGGGGGGGGGGGGCGAAATAAAAATTTTAAAAAATTTTGCACTACGAATCGGGAAATGTACACCACTGAACGAAAAAACAGGGGGGGCGGTCGCCCCCCTAGCCCCTTCAAAGTTGCGCCCCTGATCAAATGTTAACCTTTGTTTATTGCGTTAACCGAATAACTACATCTTATTACTTTGAGGCCCACACAAAAATAAATTTAAAGGTGTAGGTTTTTTCTATTTTTTAATTAATGTATGGTCCACTTACGTTAATAAAAAAATAATAAAAAACTTACACCTTTAGTTTTACTTTAATGTGGGCCAAAAAGTAATAAGATATAGTTATTCGGTTATCCCAATAAGGAAGGGTTAACATTCGAACCATCTCCTATATATATATAGGGCATGAAATTTTACAAAACCCACTCTTAAAGCGATAACTGTATATAACCCGTCAAGATCAAGCCAAATTTTCCATTTTTTTAACATCATTATAAACACATTTAGAACACTTTCTTATTTTATGAGTTTGCGTAAATTCATCACCGTTTGAGAGTTAACGTCATTGTAAGTTTTTAAGATTTTACACTTACAGTCCTGTAAGTTACAAAATTTTAAAGACTTACAACGACGTTAACTCTCAAACATTGATTAATTTACACAAACTCATAAAATAAGAAAGTGTTCTAAATGTGTTTACAATAATGTTAAAAGAAATTGGAAAATATGGCTGATCGTAACGGGTTATTTAGAGTTATCGCTTTAAGAGTGGGTTATTTTTTTTAACATTCTCATATATATATATATATATATATATGTATATAAGGTTATGTTAAACTAAATAAATCTCTTAACCTAAAAAATTTAAGAAGGATTTTTAATCATTATATCATTAATTAATGGTTATGATTAAATTAAGTTGTTGAAATGTATTTTAATAATGACAACTTTTGTTAACTTTTTATCAAGTTCACCCACATTCTTTAAACTTTCATAACTTTTACATACGAAATTATATTTTGAAAATAAACATACCATAAAAACGAACATTTTTTTATCTTCAAAATTAATATTGTATTGCTATAGAAAAAAAATTGTTTTTTTAGTTCATTGTGTCTTTTCTACATGTCATTATGTCTTTTGTGATCTATTCAACGTTGTGTTTTCCTAAACATTTTAAGACATAGTGATGTTGCATAATACATGATGTCAAGCAAGGATGACATAATGACAAGTATGAATAACACAATGATCTTTAAGAAGGCACAATTACTTGATAATAAAGGCACAATGACGAGTATGAACAATTTCGTACAGGTCATTGTGTATTTTGTTTAGGTCATTGTGTCTTATGTGTTTTTGTCAATGTTGTGTTTTCTAGAAAAATTTAAGACACAATGATGTTGCATAATACATAATGTTAAACAAAGATGACATAATGAAGAGTATGAATAACACACTGATATTTAAAAAAAACACACTTACCTGTAAAAAAGACACAAAGATGAGTATAACAATTTTGTACACATCATTGCTTCTTTGTGCATGTCAATGTCTCTTTTGTACATGTCAATGTGTCTTTTATGTTTTTGCTCAATTTTATGTTTTCCTAAACAATTTAAGACACAATGATGTTGAAGAATACATAATGTTAAGCAAGAATGACATAATAACGAGTATGAATAACACAATGATCTTTAAAAAGACACAATTACCTGTAAAGAAAGACACAATAACGATAATAAGACACAATGAGCTGAAAAAATTTTCATTTTATATAGCAAAATTATACTCATTTTAAAGATAAAGAAATTTTCATTTTTATAATATATTTAAAAAAATAAATAATATAGTATGCAAAAGTTATGAACGTTTAAAAAATATAGAAAGAAAGTGGTTATGACTAAATTACCCTCTAACAACTTTTCCCTCTATTCATCTTAAATTTGGTCTCATGATAAATAATTTTTCTTAGTCTTTTTACGATAAGTATACTGTTTAGTTGAACACAATCTTATGTATATAAAGAATTAATTGAAGACAAACGAAATTAATTGAAATTGAGATCCATTGTCACTTTGTAATAGTGTCCAAAATGTGTTTATTTAATTTCGAAAACGTTTAACAAAAGTTTCGTAAACTGTCTACAATGAGAATATTATATACACACACATAGGGATCTTATACTAAAAATTGGATTTTAACATGGTTAAAATGTAAATAAAAATATAAAATATCATATTGTACTCAATTTTTTAGGCTAAATACGTACATGCATGCATACATACATATATGTGTATGTATCATATGTCTCTTTTTGCTAATAATTCAAAGAGGTAACATTTAAATTTAATCATAAGCTTTAATATGTGTCTAAAATAAGATTAAATATTAACTTTTTTTTGAAAGGCAGATTAAATATTAGCCAAGTAAAAGTTATCAAAGATCATATTAGCTAATATACTCTCCTTAATCTATATCACAACTAATTTACACGAGCTTATTATAAACTTGGTATATTTACACGAGCTTATTATAAACTTGGTATATATACCTTTCATTTCATAGAAATTTAGTGTACTTGGCATTTTAACTCAAAAGGTGTTGAACTTGCCATTGCCATTCTAACAATATAATGTTCATTTCGTTTGTTAAATATATCTTTGTTCCAAAGTTTTCAAGATGCATATATTTATAAATTATACTTTCAATTCAGTAGCACAAAAATATATTATTACTTTATATAGTTATGAAAAAAATAATAATATTTTAAATCTATTTATTATTTTATGTAAAATAAATAGTTAAGTTATTAACTTGCTAGATTATTTTATTACTTTCTTTTAATATATTTTATTTTTTTTAACGACAGTTAAACTGTCTCGTCGTGCTACTTTCAGTTATCCTAGCGATTGACAGCTAAGATTAATTCTTCGATCTCCGACCTTGAGACACGTGTGCCCCGGATGCGTGGGAACCGGATGGAATCCGTAAACCCTCGCCCCCCCCCCCCCCAATTAAGTTTGAACCCGGGATTAAAGCCTTGATTCGTTCTTTTACCTGTATATCCATTAAATTGCACCAAACAAGGTTCGAATCCAAGACCTTCCACATTGGGAGGATGAGTTATTATCAGTTGAGTCAATTCTCCTGGTTTATAACTTGTTAAAACAAATGCATTTTTTACTTAATTATGTTGAATGTACCAAAGGAATTTTAGCATAGTGGTAACGCATAGAGTATTTATGAAAAGTCTTATATTAGAGTTTTACCTATAACAAATATTACTCTTGATTGAAATAGACGGTTTTTCTAGTTATAAATTTTTTGTTGAACAAGTTACTCGGATTATCACGTTTTGTTTTTAAAACAGTAAAGGTAACCTATTTATTAGATTGATCTATGGTATTTGATGTTATAAAAAATTATGTTGAATGTGCAACAAAAAGGAAAAACAAAAGACTGTCAAAACTCAAAAGAATTTACTTTGACCGATCAAGCCAGTAAGTGGAAGACAGAAGGCAGAAAATAAAAAAAAAATCATTAATATTATTATTAAATTATATTAAAGAGGCTAAGCAGGAACTAATTACTGTAACCCAACAAAGTTATTATTTTTTGTTGTTTCTTAATTTACTTTTTTGACGAGTGCGGTTCCCAATTATCTGGTCAACAGATTTCTACTTGGTTTTCTCAATCTCTCCCTCTCTCTTCTATTTTTATTAATATTAATATTAATTTTCATTTTAATGAAAACAAATCTTTTAATTACATCTTCATTTTAAATCCATATTTTGGTAGAACTAAATTTCGTAGATTTTACTCAATTACTTCTGCTACTCGATCATAACTACTCTTAAATTTAGAACACCTGCAGCAATGCACGGGGATCAACATCCTCTTTAATTTAAAAAAATATATATGCATCTAATTTTAATTGTATTTACATTTAATTAATTAATAAAGAAAATCCTAGATTACAAGTATCAGAATATATAATTTATTTGTAAAATTAATTATATAAATGCATATAGTCCAATAAGATGATTTAGATAGTGTGGGAATGCTGGACTTTGGGGTGTCAATTTTTTGCAAGTACGAGGTGTTTAGTGAGTTCCAATACAACTCAACTTGGATTAGAATAGAGTGTGAGGGAGGTGAGAAAAAATATCCGAAGAATTTAATTGACATAAATTTACTTTCGTAATTTTTATCTTTTATTGTAATTATCTTATATTAATTTCAACAATACCAAATGATCATAGGAAGATGGCAGTTGGTATCATATCAGCCACGTTATGGTTTCTATATAGAAGGTAAGGAATGACAGATGTTTCACGAATCGAATTAGAACCCCGACAAGTTTATCAGATGAGATCGAAGCAAACATTTTCAACCGGATAGAATTTAGATCTAAGAGTTCTGGCATTCATTGCCATGATTGGTGTAATTTTAACTTTTAGATTGATTTATTACGTGTGTTTTTTAGGAGGCTCCTTACATAGCATCTTGCTATTGTTGGAGGTTTTTTAATTTCAATAACATACCTTGTGGTAAAAAAAACAATACCAAATACATAACAAGCCCGTGTAAAATTTATGTAATGAGTATGAGTCTTTACAAACAAATATATCTCAATTATCACATAAGGTACATGCCCTTCTAATCATTAACCAAATGACTTAGAACTCGATGATATCTAGATGTATGTGCGCTATGAAAGTTTTAAAAAAATTAAAATCTAACTTGTATCTGAAACGAAAAAACTCAATTATAATTTTAATTTAAGATTTTCTGGTCTATTTATTCAAAATTTCGAGTCGGATTCGAATTTCATGATTTTTTTTTAATTCCGATTGTTCGGTCCAATTGATCCGAATAAGGGGTTAATGGATCATTATTAAAGTTATTTTATTATAAATAATTTAACATTTTTTTGAAGCTTTAAATTGTTGTATTGTGAATATAAACTAAGAAAATCTTTAATTTTTTGAACCAAAATATATGAAGAAAAATAAAAAGTCATAACAAAAACAAAATTATAAATTTTTTTCATTCAATTTTATTCAGATTATTAGTGTTATTTATATTTCTCTGAATCTAAACTAAATCCTAAATTAGATAGATTTTGGTCGGACTAGATCGATTAATTCATTTTGAGTTGGGCTTTAGATAGAGGGAAAAAATCAAATCTAAATAACCAGAGTCAACAAACTCAATAATTCGTAATCCGACATTCTGACCTAATAAACACCCATAATGGGTACATATCGATGCCCCTTCTAAGTCTTAACAAGATTTAGGGTTAAAGATGCGAGAATGAAAATTGGAGATATAAAACAAGAATTGGACATGCATTAAATTAATTATATTTCATTGTGTTTTTCTTGTTTAGCATATTCTCATGTTCTTCAATTTTTTTTGTGTTTTTATGCTCATTATACAACCGGTAAACCGAATAAAGATTTAACATTTCTCTTTTCAACAACAAACTAATCAAAGTTTGAATTCAAACAATTCTTTCGTAACCTTTAGATTCCCAAAACCAAAGGAATTGCATACAGAATGTAGAGAATTAAACAATTTAATCCGTTATTCTTCTTTTATTCTCCTATAATCGCCTTATTTTAGGGGCTAAAATCGAAAATCTATGATCTTGAAATCAAAATCATGAATTCTGAACATTGAAATGCACAATTCTAATCGTTAACTAATTCAAAGAAAATTTGTATATATAATTATAAATGAGAAAATTAAGAAATTTGAGTTAGATTGATAATTACCACAAATGACATATATGCGTTTTTACTATAACACCTTTCTAAATTAAGAAAAAAATAGAATAAATTATGTGATTGATTAGTTTTTTGAGTTTTTATAAAATAATAGCCTTCTTATGATATCTATCATATATATATATATATATATATATCACACATTATGATTAATATAATAAAAAAAACCAGAAAGCTTTCTTATTTTATATAAAAAAAAACTTGCTCTTTCACATTTTAAAATGAAGCACCTTTAAAATAGTACATGAAAGAGTCAATATACTAATTTATTATATTAAAGTTCATAAGCTTGTCTAAAATGGCATATAATTTAGTGATTTTCTCATATATATTTTTTACAGCCTTAAAGACTTTAAAATACCAAATTAATGTAGGTTGATCGAGTATTATTTTCAAGAAATTAAGAAAATGCATTAGTTCCTTATAATATAATACCATATTAGTTTTATTGTTAATATGAAGTTTATTCAAATTTTATAAACAGGAATTTGGCCAAGTTGATCGATCGAAACTTCATTTCTTAGTATAATAAAAGCGCTCGTGCCTTGCATCCCTTATTATAAAACACAATTATTGAATTACATACTATAATTCATAATTAATTATATAAATATTATAAGATATATATATTATTAATTGTTTTGTTTTCTTTTACGGCAAAAGAAAAGATATATTATTAATTAATTCATGAAATTAAAAAAAAATAGTGTGTAAGATTCTGGAGTCAGACTACTTGAAATGAACATTGCAGGCAGAAGGGCTTCCATGAATCAAAAGAGAGAGAAGAAGAGAATAGAAAGATGCATGAGTATTAATTAATTAATTAATTAATTAAATACATACATACATCTTCTATATATATATATATCTTCCAATAATTAATTAAATTCTTTCTTTTCCTCTTCTCTTCATCTTTTTAAAACCTATCCATCTGCTTCAATTCTTCACACTAATTAAATTCTCTCAAGTATAAAACTCCTTTAAATTAGGGTAATCTTCAACCCTTTTCTTGGCTGCATGCCTGCCACTTTGTTGATTCACTACTAATTATATATAATTAGCAGTGTTTTCATTCACTAATTATCACTTGCTTTTATAAATTATGATTCTTTTTAGCTAACACTTTTTAGTCTTAGATTTGTGCAGGAGTGATTTGATCACATATTAATTAATATTAGCAATCTTCTTAATCAAGTACTGCAAATCAAGAACACAATGAATTCAAACAACTGGCTTTCATTCCCTCTTTCTCCAACTCATTCATCATTACCACCTCATCTTCACACTGCTCAGTCTCACAATTTTTCTCTAGGTCAGCTTGTTCATGATAACATAGACACCCCTTTTCCTAATCAAGGTAAATGTGATTAATTATAAGTTTTTATACTAATTTTATGTTACATTTTAATCTTTATTAAAATGATGTTACATAACTATGTAGCTACATGTTCTTTGTTTATGTAATCTTGTTCTAAAAATGGTGCAGAATGGAACTTGATTGGGGCACAAGGTAGCAATGATCAAGTCCCTAAAGTTGCTGATTTTTTGGGTGTGAGCAATTCAGAAAACTCATCAGATCTTGTGTCATATAATGATATGAAGGGTAATGACACAGATTATCTCTTCAATAGTAGCAATTTGTTGCCACAAGTTCAAAACACTTTATCTGTCACACCTACAAGCTATGAACTACCAGAAAATTCAAGCACTTTGCAGTCTTTGACACTGTCTATGGGTAGTGGAAAGCGTTCAACTTGTGAAACAAGCACCGGTGATAACACAAGTAATGATAATAACATTACTACTACAAGCATTGTTGAAGCTAACCCTAGAAGGACTTTGGATACTTTCGGTCAAAGAACTTCGATTTATCGCGGTGTAACAAGGTTGGTTAATTTACTTGATCTTTAAACAATTATACATATAATCAGTATCTACATTGTTCACATAGAATGCCTGTTTTTATTTACAATATTGTGTACATACATTTTCAAAAACTTTATTAACATTTTTATGCTGTTTGATTCATTATCAAAATGCAGGCATAGATGGACAGGAAGATATGAAGCTCATTTATGGGACAATAGTTGTAGAAGAGAAGGGCAATCGCGAAAAGGGCGTCAAGGTAAACACCTGTTATTAGCATTTGTTAAGGTTAAGTTCTTTACTTTTCAAGAAAACAACTTCTTCATTATCATCATCAAGATGATGCTTTGAATATCTTGAATTCTTTTTTGATGGTTTTAATTAACTTTTAAAGCTACTAACTTTGTTCTTGTTTGTTTTTGTCGATATCGTTGTTTCGCTTGTATGATGATGCAGTTTATCTTGGTAAGTAATTTGATTGTTTATATTACTTCATCAATATGATGATCTTGAATCTTAAAAGCTAAAATAAGCTTATGTTGATCTTGGGGTGTAGGTGGATATGACAAAGAAGAGAAAGCAGCTAGGGCTTATGATATGGCTGCACTTAAGTATTGGGGAACTTCTACCACAACTAATTTCCCTGTATATCTCTTGCTATTGATGCTTTTCTATTTTTTTTAGTACATGCAGGCTGGTACAAATGTGTATATATGCTCTAAGCAAATTACAATAACGGAGTTATTTATTGTATATATTACAGATTACTAACTATGAAAAGGAAATTGAGGACATGAAACACATGACTAGACAAGAATTTGTAGCATCCATTAGAAGGTTAGCAACTCATTTACGGTTTAATTTGTGATCTTTTTATCATTGGAAGCAACAGCTCTATCTTTGTTTCCTATATCTGAAAGATTTAAAGTTTGCATATCTTAAATTTTAGAGATTTTTTTCTCTGTAAGTGATATATTATATATTATATTACTGGGTATGTTTGTTTAGTCATATATGATCGTTTTTATGCTATAGTTAATCCTATTTCTTTTTACAGGAAGAGTAGTGGATTTTCTCGCGGCGCGTCGATGTATCGAGGTGTAACTAGGTAAGAAAAAGTGAAAAACCCTAATTAATTAGGGCATTTTTTCTCTCTCTAAGTACATTATAATCTCTCTCATACAAATTCGTATATCATATGAACAGACATCATCAGCATGGAAGATGGCAAGCAAGAATAGGAAGAGTTGCAGGCAACAAAGATCTTTATTTGGGAACTTTCAGTATGGACCATGTCTCTTAAATTCTTTTCAAAAACCTATGAATATTCATGCACCTACAAAGACTCTAGCTTACCATGTGGATTACCAATAACTCTAGCTTTTTTAACTTCATAAAAAACACAAATTAAGTTTTGGGTTTTGGCCCCCATAACATGCTCATTGTTTTACTGCATTTAATTTGTTCTTGTCCCAAAACATCTCATCTACTTTAAAGATCTTTTATTTTTGTTACTTTTATTTTTTTAAACTACTAGCTAGCTTACATGCTTTCTAATACAATTTATAAATGTATTCATGATGCAAATATATAGAAATATGTTTGTTTCAACATATAACTAGAGAGAACTCATGCAGGCACCGAAGAAGAAGCTGCCGAAGCATACGACATAGCCGCGATAAAATTTCGAGGGCTAAGTGCAGTTACAAACTTTGATATGAACCGTTATGATGTTAAAAGTATACTCGAGAGTAACACGCTCCCTATCGGTGGAGGAGCCGCCAAACGTTTAAAAGAGGCTCAAGCGATCGAGTCATCGAGAAAGCGTGAAGAAATGATCGCGCTTGGCTCAGGGTTTCCTTTTGGAACCTCACCCACTGCTGGTGGGGTGTTACAAGCCTACCCTCTTATGCAACAACCATTTGAGTCACAAACACCACAACCCTTGCTAACTTTGCATAACCCTGAAATTTCTCATTATTCCTCTCAAGAACAACAACCTCACTTTCATCAAAATTACCTTCAATCCCACCATCATCACCCTTATAACATGCATGGTTCTCATCAATCTTCAAGTCAAACACCTCAATTCTACAATAGTTATCTTCAAAACAACCCGATTTTGCTTCATGGTTTGATGAACATGGGTGTTGGTGGATCTTCATCTTCTTTAATGGATACTAACAACAATGGTGGTAGCTCGAGTGGGAGCTATAGCGGTGGAGGGTATTTGGGAAATTTTCTTGGACAGTCAGGGAGTACCGCTGAGGAGCTAGCCATGGTTAAGGTCGACTACGACAACTTGCCAACCGAAAACTATGCTGGCTGGTCGGGTGATTCGTCGGTCCAAGAATCGAACCCGAGTGTGTTTACAATGTGGAATGACTAATTAACGTATTAAAGATCTAATTATGGGCATGCAAGCAAAGGGTTGAACATTCTGATAATAACAGTTATTAATTTGTTTGGTAATGGTTTTTGCTTTATTATATGGATTTCAAGAGGATGTACTGACAAATTTTGGTTTTGAGTTGCCTTAGTTAATTATAATAGCATGCAAGATGTAACCTACCTTTAACTATAACTCTAGTTAATTTATTTCCAAAACTAACATTCTTGATTTGAAAGCTGACCAAACTTCACGTGTTTATAAGATCCTTAGTTTATTATTTCTGATAGATTTAAACCGTTTAATTCGGATGCATAATAAAGTCAATGTTTATAGAGAATGATCAAACTAAAACAGGATTTATGCCTAAAAATTTTTTAAAAAAAAAAAACATATATTTTTCGTATTGAGTTTGTTTTTATTTGTACTCTTATGTTTTTTACTTTATATATATACGGGCAAAGATACAACAAGATGATTCCCAAGATTACAACCTTACCCAGTATATTCCCACTTTTTAGTAGGGTCTGGGGGGAAGGATAGATACAAACCTTACCCCTATCCCAATTGGGATAGAGAGGCTGCTCCGAAAGAGTCCCCGGCTCAAAGTTATCGTTTGAAGTTGATCATTCCAATGATTTTAACGTTATTTTCACAAATAACTAAAATAACGTTAAAATTAGTGCACTTTTACTTTTGCCCCTTAAGGGCCCACAACATATATACATTATATGCGTGCACCCCAAATAGGGCGAAAGATGATTCCCAAGATTGCATGTGATTAATTGCATATTATGTGAGTCATATCTGTATCTATATTGTATAATAAATAAAAATTTTTATGAAACACATATTAAGTTTTATAGACCACCAAAAATTTGTTTTTCTTGTCTCTCTCACCTATTAAATTTTTGTGTGTTATCTTTTATTAAATTTTGATTTTTTTTTCTTTTCCTCCCATAAAGTACTAATGATTATATTAAACTTGCTAAAAATGTAATTAAATCATAAATCAAATTTTTAATTTTTTTATAAAACTTTTTAAAATATATGTACACTAAGATATTTAAAATAAATAATTTTAAATTAATTTATTTAACATGTGTAATACACATGTTTTAACCTAGCTATACACACACACATGTGTGTGTTTGTGTGTATATGATTAGATGAAAGGGCAACTCAACTTAATTTTGCCATATTAAATTTAGAATCGATCTATTTATTTTAATAAATAAAGGTTTATTAAGACATGTTTATGTTTTTAACACATCATATTTGATTTTTCCTGTATCTCTCTAATTAAATATTTGTACGACATTTTTTTTATTTTACTTTTTGCTCTTTCTTCTATTAAATAATGATGATTTTATTCAATTTGGTAAATAGTCTGATTACATTATAAGTCATATTTTTTTCTATTTTTGTAAAACAACTTTAAGAAATATATGATATCTAATATAAATAATTTTAATTTTTATTTATTTAATTTGTGTCATATTAGGTTTTTAATCTAGTTTCATATACATCCTTAGAAATCTTATCAAATGTCAGATGTATTCAAAGTTAATATATAAAGTTTATATATCTACATATAGGGTATGGATAATTTGAAAACTACTTCTTGGTGTAAAAACTATGAAAATCCATGTAAAACATACGTAATAAAACGTAAAAAAATATTTTAGAAAACCATGTAAAACATACGTAACAAAACATAAAAAAATTTCGTTAGATATGAAGCAGCGTTACGTATGTTTACAACGTAAAAAAAATTATAAATATTTTTTAAAAAAATATTTGGTTGTCGCTTTTTTGATTTTTTTTTTATAAAAATGTGATCAATAATGTTACAAACGTGTAAAGAAATTTTTTAAAAAAATACTTTTTTTTACATGATTTTTGCTTAGTTTCAAGGTTTTCACACTAAAATTGGGTTTTTATTTTATTAATTCCCTATATATTTATATATATACACACACACTAGTCTAGTACTCATGCGTTGCAGTGAAAAATACAACACTTAAGTTGGATTTTTTAAAGTTTTGAATGGTTCGTTCTTGTGTCTTAATTAACCATAGCAAAAGCATTTTTTTTTAACTTGGTAGTTAACTAAAAGTGACTTTAACTACTAACATAAAACGTCAAATGCACCAAAAATGTCAATAAGTGATTTATTTGTTTTGAAAAGTTTTCTTTTATAATCACTTTATCTCACTTAAATTCTTAAAAGCTTTCAATGTGGGATAAAGTGAAAACACAAACAAATATTTATATTATAATTAAAAAGTTGTATCATATGTTGTAAGAGTTGTAAAAACTCTTAATTTTAAGAGATTTAAACAAATTACTATTTTGTTATTTTAATATGTATTATATAGTAGTATAGATATATATTTTTAATATTTCACTAAATATCAATTTTGCGCTTTACAATTTTACTTTTTTTGCTATCATTATTATTCTTTTAGCTCACAAAAAAACCTAATGATCACGTGGTAAATAATCGCTTTAATCAATGTGTAAATACGTGATATTAGTGAATTTTGGCCCGAAACACGTTTACTTTAAGTATGTTTGTGAATTTCAGGTGTGAAGAGTTTAAAGACGTGTTCGGGAGCAAATTGGAGGGTTAGAAGAGGCGTTGAGTGCGAAAGAGTGCAAGAACATGGGTTTCGGGAAGCCAAAACTTCGGAGACGCATAACTGGAGCTAGGAGAAGAGTTACGGGGCCTATAATATATGAAAACTGAGTTTATCGACGAGACGAAGCCATAGGTGAGGACACTTTGGGCGTATGATACGCCCAGCCCGGCGTTTCATACGTCCAGCGTACCATACGCCCAGTTTTGAGCGTTGGCAGAATCTGGCAGGCGTAGGGCACCAGTTTGGGCGTATCATACGCCCAGGCCCGGCGTATGATACGCCGGAGGCCGGAAAAGTTGATTTTTCAGCAGATCTTTACCGTATTTAAGGCATTATCCTAGGGTTTCGAAAACAACTTTTTTCTGGACGAATTGGGGGCGAAAAAGTGACGATTTTGGGCATCTAAACTCTTCCGAATCCATCCGTAATCATGGAATCATCACCCGAATCAAGAATCAACAAGTGCCAATGAAGATGCGCGGCTAGTTTTCTTTTGTAATTACTTCCGGGCAATTAGGTTAGTGAATGAACTTTGATTGAATGTTTAAACTTAGGTTTTTGGATTGTTTTCGGTTTGATAACTTGAATTCAATTGTGGTTTGATTGACGTAAACGATTTATTTGTGTTTAAGCATTTACGTTTTGCCATCAGTGATTCGGTTTCCTTGCATCGTTTACTCTTTGGTATTTGTGTGTCGCTTTGTATATCTAAATTGATAATTGTGTGAATAAGCAACTATTAAACGTTTGTTCCATTGTTGTCACTTTGATCAAACCAATTAACAAAATCATGTCTATGTGATTTCCAATTAAGTTTAACCTAAAATCATTGTGATTTCATTAGCCTAAACCCGGAAGTGATTACCTTTCTCTTATAATTGTTTTCAAATCAAAAGTTGAAGTTTGTTCTTTTAAACGATTCTTTTAATTTAATTCAATCCAAAGTTTTCATTTTTCTTAGATTAATAAGTTTATAGTCAAGATTAACACTTTCCACTGATTCCCTGTGGATACGATACCTTACTTACCCTTACTAGTTAAAGGTAGCTAAGACACGGGTTTTAGACTCATCTTTTGATTGACCGTTCGACATCGATCACCTAATCTTAATAAAAGATCTTCAATCTTGCTTAAGTATTACTCTCGTTGGATTTATAGTGATTTCGATTGTATTGAATTGCTCCCCAAAAATCTATATTGTATTTAACCTATTCATATTTTTATGTTTTTAATGTTGTAACAATGATAGTATGTTATTGGAATTGTTTTGGAACAAAAATAAAATTTTAGATTATCATTAATCATACTCCTAGTATAAATTATTAAGTGGTTTAATTTTAAAAATCTAATTTACATATAAGAGTAAATGGGTTTATCTGAAAAATAGAATTTTTTATAGTACTAATCCTTTTACTTAATAGAAGATTGTTTGCTGATTTTATTTTTTCCTAACCATGAAATGTGTTTTGATTTCAACTAAGTTTTTCCCAGCCGCGCGTTGCGGCGGGTTATCACAGTACAATTATGATAATATGTATTATATATCATTTGCAGAAACATAAGTTACATAACAAAATCAAATCTTTTATTACGAAATCGATACTAATTTCTCATTAAAAAATAAAATCATACAAAATCCATAAAAATATGTTACGAAAATAATAGAAAAAATTACTCACAAAATCATTTTCACCGGCAACCAATTGACTGAATTAGAAAAAAAACCCAAAGCTCTAAACAAACATTGATTTTCTATGAGAACAAATAAATCACCATTACCTCTTTCAAACACCACCGAAACCCTAGAAAGAACCACGTTTTTTCACTATAATATTCATACTATATATATATATATTTTTTTTTTTGAATAGCAGAAAATTTTATAAATATCACCAAAGCCTAGCAAGATGCTAGCCGAATTACAACACCAACTACAAAATAAAACACCAAACTCCAAAATATTACATCAAACAGAAACAAACTAAAACCAAATTCACACTTATCCCCAAGAAAAGGACTTCCAATCATCCCAACTCCATTCCCCCGTCTTAACTCGGTTTTTGATCCACGTATAGCTCAATCTCTTTACTTCTTCAATTAATCTCCCAATATTAGGCCGAGCATTGTTAAAAATCGCTTGGTTTCTAGCATGCCATAAGCACCAACAACCCACAAGAATAATTGCATGAATGATCTCCATCGTGAACTCTCCAACTGGGAGGACTACATAAATAAGAAACAACTCTCGAGTCTCCAAAGCAAAAATAGGAGGAATTTTACACCATTGTGAAATAATAAGCCAAAAATCTGATGATACCTCACACCCAAGCAGCATATGAGCTGTAGTTTCTTCTTCTTCTCCGCATAAAGGGCAGCACGTCATAGGTAGGATGATATGTCTACGCATAAGACCAACCCTCGTTGGAATCCTATCCATTTCTGCCCTCCAAGCAAAAACGTTAACTTTAATGGGGACCCATTTGCTCCAATGAAAGACATACTCCGGTGTACCTGCATTAGCTTCATATAATCTTGATTTTAGTGAAGCAAAGTAAACTTCCCGCTTTTAGATCCTTGCCACATCCATCTATCTTCATTTTCTCCTAGTTTTTGTTGCCTTATAAGAGCAATACACGTTTCCAACTCATCCAATTCCTGTTGATTTCTAGGAGTTCTTTTCCAATTCCAATTAAACAATAATTCCCCATTAAGATGAGTCATGCGATCCATTATTTTGCATCTTTTTTGAGCTTCCAGCTTGAATAAATTAGGGAACTTAAAGCACAAGGGAATTTCCCCAATCCATAACTCAGAGCAAAATGCAATATTGGAGCCATTTCCCAAGATTCCTTTGAACAAGAACCTCAGATTTACACCTTTTTTGTTCAGATCAACATCCACAGATGCAATATTTTTCCATACTCCTGCCATATTTTGTTTTATTGGCACAATCCCCCCTAATGGATGAATACAATGAATTCCCATGATGACCTGAGCCCAAAGACTAAATGGTTCAAGTTTAAACCTCCACCACCATTTAGATAACAAACTTAAGTTTATATCCCTAAGCGAACCAAGTCCCAAGCCCCCCATATTTTTCTGAGCCGTGACTTTGTCCCATGCAACCCAATGAATCTTTGTTTTGTCATCACTTCCTCCCCATAAGAACTTGCGCCTTATTTTTTCTTGTGATTCAATTACTTTTATTGGAGCTTTATACAAAGAGAAATAGTAGGATGGAAGACTATTTAGAACTGATTTGATTAAAGTAACTCTACCCCTGATTGATAGATGTTTTGCTTTCCAAATTGACAATCTTTTTTCAAAAATCTTCATGACTGGTTGCCAATAAGTTGCATGTCCCATGTTAGAACCCACTGGCAAACCCAAGTATGTTAAGGGCAATTTCCCCACCTTACAATGTAGCATAGTTGCTGCCCCTTGTATGACCCTTTCCTCCACATTGATTCCGATTATATTGCACTTGCTCAGATTCACTTTTAAACTGGACACCATATGAAATATTCTTAACAGCCTTCTCAAGTTAATTATGTTACGGTCAGACCATTCTCCCATAATCAAAGCATCATCCGCAAAAAGCAGATGAGATAGACAGGGGCCATTATTTGTTAATTGTACCCCCCTAAATATATCCTCCTCGCAAGCCCGATTGAACATACAACTAAAAGCTTCCATTAGTATAATGAAGAGAAACGGTGATACCGGGCCCCCCTGTCTTAGCCCCCTTTTGCATGAGAATTCGATAGTTGGTGATCCGTTCACCAATACTGAAGCTCTAGATGATTTTAACAACCCCCTTATCCACATCCTCCACCTCTGAAAGAAACCCATTTGGTTTAAAACAGAATCCAAAAAATCCCACGAAATGGAATCGAAAGCCTTATCAAAATCAATTTTGAACAAAAGTGCACTCCTTTTCGTTTTCTTTAGCCATGATATGACCTCATTTACAATTAACACACCATCAGTAATGTTCCTTCCAGCTAGAAAAGCCGTTTGAGTTTCAGAGATAACTGAGTTTAAAACTTTTTTAATCCGAGAAGCAAGAACTTTAGAGATCACTTTGCTAATACACCCAATAAGACTAATTGGCCTGTAATCCGATAAGTTTTCTGGGCTTGATTTCTTAGGAACCAAAGAAATAAATGATGACCCACAACCCCTTGATATTTGACCATCGTCATAAAACGAGAGCAGTATTTTGTAGAAGTCCTCTTCAAGCAAATTCCAAAATTTTTTAATAAAAGAGAACGTAAAACCATCCGGACCCGGAGCCTTATCTCCCCCACATTCCCACACTGCTTCCTTTATCTCCTTTTTTGTATATCTAGTTCCATTGCCTCCCTCTCAGATAAAACTTTTGAAAAAGAGCAGTTATAAAATGGTCTAACTCTATTTGGTTCTTCAAACTTCATACTGTAGTAAGACCAAATGGTTTCTTTAATTCTTGATGGCTCACAGATCCATTCCCCCTCAATTAATAGGCCATTAAGACGATTATTCTTCAAATTACTATTTATGATACCATGGAAAAAGGAGGTGTTTTCATCCCCTAGCTTTGCCCACTTACATCTTGCTTTCTGTTTTAAATCCTCCTTTTGAAAGGATTCAATAGTAGATATATCCAGCTTTGTTGCGGCCCAGTCATCCAATTCGTCCACAGTTAATGACCGTATTGATGCCTCCTTATCGTAGTAATCCGAGGTCAATTTGAGAGAAGTTAAATTTGATTCATTCTTTAATTTTTGATTCTTAATCCACTCCCTAAGAGTCTCCTTCAGCAACTTCAATTTTGAGGCCAAGATTTTGTCAGGTTTGTTTCCCATTCCACCCATACCCAGTGTAGATTTCACTACTTCTTCAATACCCTGGTACTTAAACCAAGATGAGAAAAATCTGAATGGTGTTGGTCCAAAATCAATATTAGAAGCGATTAATATAATCGGGCTATGGTCTGAGAGGTGCCGAGGCAAGGACCTAGCACACGCATTTGGCCACCTATTCACAAAGTCATCACACACCAAAAATCTATCCAGTTTGCTATAGGAAGATCCAAAACCCCTCATAAATGTGAAAGGATGCCCACCCATATTATATTCCATGAGCTTAGCATTAAAGATGAATTGATTAAAAAGATTTGCCCCCTGCGGACTGAAATCAGAGTTAAGTCTTTCGGAAGAGTTTCTAACTTCATTAAAATCACCAGCAAAGACCCATAATCCAGACCCCTCATTTTTTAATTTCTCTAATTCGACCCAAAGATCCTTCTTATCGCTCAATATTTGTGGCCCATACACATTAACAATATTGAACACCTCTTGATATCCAGTTATTTTCCCACTTATTAATAGGAAGTTTTTCTTTACCACCACTTTAATTTTCTGAAAAATTCCCGGATCCCATATACTTAACAAACCACCTGATCTACCGTTTGCCCCTACTCCTTCAAATTCATACTTGACTTACCCCATAATATTCCAGTTCTTATTTTCGAAACTTCTGAGAGCTGAGTTTCTTGAATACATATAAAGTTAATTTTTTGGTCTCTTCGAATTGATCTAATCCAGTCAGCTTTGTAATCATCCCCCAATCCCCTAATGTTTATAGATAAAATATTCATTGGAAAACATTAACATCACCTTCTTCAATTATGGCTAATTTAACAGCCTCTTGATGGTCAACCAACATAATTCCCACCTTTTCAGCTATCTCGATCGTTGCATCAATTTCCTTTTGTAAATCAACTTGAGTAAATGGATACCGGAATTCGCCCTCCTCTAACAGCATCTCGGTATTCGTCGTTGATACTGGGTCCCGCAAACCAGGGGAGTCATCACTTGTTTGTGGGATCACCGACGTCGCCATTTCCCCCTCCTTCACCTCAGGATCTGTTGTATCTATCATCGTGTCTGGGACCTGTGAAATAGAATCTTCTGAGATCATCGAAATAGGATTATTATTTAAGTCCAAAGTTATATGAAAAGGCCAATTAATTGGTGGTATAATTTCAGGGTCCAGTGGACTCTGCTCATTTCTTGCTCTTTTCTTGGCCCGTGAAAATTCTGGTGAGTTATTTTGGGCTAAAGCAGGCCCAGTATTCAAACCGTGTAGCCTCTGAGTCTTCCGCCTCCTTCGCCACCTATTTGTACCATTTTCTTTATTTCCCAAGACAAAAACATTATCATTAGGATTAAAGTCCCCATGCAGCCCCTGCGCCACCCTACCATTAACCTCATCGTTTCCAGAGACTGACCCCACCTCGTTTTCGCAGCCTTCCTATTTCGATTCATTTCCGATCATCTCTCCGATTGTCCCTTCATCGGAATTGTGTCTCGGTTCATCCGTTCCAACAAAGTCCGGTACCCACTGTCGAAAGTCCTCCATAATCCAACAAACATAAGCTTTTTCCTTCCATCTTAACGTGACTCTTTCTTGAATTGGCTCACCATCCGAAACAAGCACAGCCATGCAATACAAAGAAAGGTTACAGTCATCTGTTGATGCTTCTGACTTCATTAGTAACTTCCCAACCCTTCCTCCAATTTGATTTAAAACGTATGGATCCCATAATTGAGGAGGAACACCAAAGACTTTTATCCAAGCAATCCTCTCATATGGAATGGAATTCCCTTCCCATGCATGCAACTTAGTAAACCATTCTTCCCATATATTTGATTCTCTAGTAATACTTTCAGCATCATCTTTATTTTTAAAAGAAATCATAACACACAATCCGCCCACATATCTTATATTTGTAAAACCGTTCAATTTAGTCACCCACTCCCCCATACTACACAGAGTCTGTAAATTTTTAGCCCTTCCAATAAGCACAACATTTCCCCACAGGACCAAAGTCGGAGGCCGGTAAGCATTCAGTATAATTTCATTGTTTACGTTTTGTTCCTTGCGATTGAGAACCGCCTCCTTGAAAGACATTCCACTGTTGTAAAACGTATTTGACCTTGGTTGTAGTATAGACTGGGTTCGAATTTGTGGTGTATGAGTTCTTCTGTTTTGGAGATTTTCCTTGCTCACCCCATTTCTATCATACCTAGCTAAATTAAAAGCCAGTTTAAGGTTACCCATGACAACCTTATTCAACTTCTCCTCCATAAGTGTAGTGTCATCCATAGGTGGGAATCTAACAAAACCAAAAACACCCCCCAACTTATCCTTTTTTAGCGCCACATATGCATCTATGACTTCACCAAATTCCTTGAACACAGAACGGAGGTTTTCCGCCTTACACCCCCTCGGAAGATTGGATACAAAGAAAGTAGTATTAGGATACAAGTTAGTCTTCCTGAATGCCCTCTGGTTTACCGACTTACTAGTAGCTCCTTTCCGTTGAACCTTCTGCCATCCCTCGTTTTCATCTTCTATATATATATATATAGTATGGTTCATTTGTTAACCCTTCGTATTGCGTTACCCGAATAAGTACATCTTATTACTTTAGGGTCTATATTAAAGTAAATCTAAAGGTGTGTGTTTTTTCTTCTTTTTTTATTGATCATCTCTCTATACACACATAAACTATTTCAATATAATATACATGTGTGTGTATATACTAATTACTATTTCAATTTAATATAAATATTTATACTATTCAATTTGGTTGCTTTTTAATATATATATATATATATATATATATATATATATATACACACACATATATATATATATATATATTAATTTGTATGTGTTAGTTTAAATTCTAATTCATATCTACCTATGAATCATAAATGTTTCTTGATTTCACTATATCTGCGGTTGGAATTTGGATCTGATTTAGAAGACTACTTACTTTGTGGATTATGGATAGTGACACTGATTAGAGTAAAATGGCCCATTGGGCTTTATTCTTTACCATGGATTTTTGTGTGCATAAATTCTAATATTCTTGAATCTTGATCTTTGCTTCTTTTCAGTAAACAGAGAGGAAAAACCTGTTCTGGACTAGAACTGGGGTTCAAACTGGAATTAGTTTACAGTTAGGTGTGTAAACAAGCCGAGCCTATCTCGAGCTTGCTAAGGCTCGAGCTCGGCTTGTTTAGATTAAATAGGGCTCGAGCTCGAGCTAGGTTCGTTAAGAGTTTTATTTTCAAGGCTCGAGCTCGGCTTTTTAAAAAAATGTGTAGGCTCGAGCTGGGCTCGAGCTCGGCTTTTTAAAAAAATGTGTAGGCTCGAGCTGAGCTCGGCCCGGCCCAGCTCGTTTATATTTTAATTATTTAATTAATTTACTTTTATTACTAACTAAATTTAATATAAAATATATGATTTAAATATATTTATCATAATTTTATATATAAAAATAATTAATTTTATAAATATACACTTAATATAATAAATAAAAGTTATAAAAATAAAAAGCTTGTTAAGGCTCGCGAGCCGGATCGAACTCAATTTGCAAAGCTCAAGCTCGGGCTCGATAACTAAACGGGCCATATTTTTGGGCTCGGGCTCGGGCTTGTTTCGGCTCGGCTTGTTCGAGTTTTTTACCGATTCGATCCCGAGTATTTCACGAGCCAGCTTGATTCATTTACACCATATTTACAGTTAGGTGAAGGGGAAAAAGTAAACTGGTTTCATATTTAGATCCGACTATCTGAACTGCAAAGTACAGTCAGTTTCCATTTCTTAGAGAAATCATATTCGGAACCAAAACCGGTTCAACCTTTACCCATCCAAAACCGGATTCGGAACCGGCCAAAAACCCAAACTTAACCAGAATATATTATTGACTTTGTTGATCAAAACAAGAAACATTTGAAACCAGAAGCGGTTCAAAACCGGTTTCCCACCTCTAACAGCGAGATTGAGAGGTATGTTAAGACATATTTTATATCCATTTTTTAATCGGATGATTATCGTAATATAGTCCTTTTGCTTGGTGAGGAAAGGAATTCTACTATCTGATTCTAGCCACCATGACCCATGATTTACTAATCATTCAAGATTATGCGGTATATTTGGAGTCTTTGAATCCTAGTAGCATATTTTTATCACTACGAAAAATAAGATGCACTCCGAAGTCGATAGAATTGAGCATATGTTTAAAGAATAACTTGGACATAGTTGATTGTATTTAAGAAGTAACAAACCTCGAAGATTAAATAATATTTAAAACAAAGAAAGTGACAAAAAGCTAGGGTAAGGACTAATTTGGTTATAATTCCAAGAGTCGTTCGCAATAATAAGGATTTTCAAGTTTTAACGATTTAATGAATAAAATCATGTTATTGTTTTACAGATGAATTTATTTTGTTTGTTTGGGAAACAATTAAAAATAAAGAAATTTATTTGTAACCGAAAGCCACAAATCTAGATCGGAACCACAACAAGCTTCTAGATAAAAATTGATTTGTGCACGATTGAATTTAAATGATTAAACCATTGAAGCAAACATGTTACTCCTATTAAATTAAATCGATTAAGCCCTGTTAAAGACATATTAATATAAAAAAAATTGGTATTAATTAAGCAAATTCTTGCTATATCGTCCACATTTTTTTGACATTAGCACTAATAAATGTACGTGATCGAACACTAATAACGTTTGATTCCAAGTTAATACATGTTAGCATCAAACAATAAGACTCCTAGCATTATTAGAATTTGTGCGTAGTATCAATTATAGTTTATGTTGTTATCAGGATGACTTATACCATAGTTTATGTTAATATCGATCAACGATTATCATATTAACATACGTCTCTTTACAACTTTGATGTTACATACATATACAATGTTATTTCGATCAACGAATATCCACTTAAAAAGAGGTATTTTAGTCACCGTATAAAATGTATGGTACAATCACATTAGTGATTTGTTGGACTTTATTTTTATTTAAAAAAAGAAATAAAATCAGAGATGGACAAAAATAATTTTATTAAGTTTGACACCAATAACCTATAATGTATACACCCTTGATAGTGTTTCTCTTTCTTATTCTTTTATTATTATTTTTTTTATTTGGACAGAGCTACTATGATGTGCATATCATATAATTCTTTTTTTTTTTAATTGTGAACAGAGTTCCTATCATGTGTATATTATATCATTACATACATCACGCGACTAGTAATTATGGTTAACTAGCTAAGTCATTATACCATATTATGAAGAAACATATACCACTATACATAATATGCTGTGTCTTTTAATTTTATCTATATAAACTATTTACTATTTATCTTCAATGAATACGAAAGCCATTACAGCCTACATGTATCTTGATACGTGGTGAGATAAGGCTGAACAGCCAAATGGTCTTGACTTCGATTCTTACAAAATGGTTTTCTTAAAAGTATTGAGTTTTCTTTAAAATTGGTGATTTGGTAGTGGATATAATCGGATGGTACTGTTGGTGATACTTTGATACTCTAGTCTATCAATTATCCTAAAATTTAACCGTAAAAAAAATATCGGAATTACAACATTTAATGTCATTAAAATATGAAGAAAGGCTCTTAAAACTACAACGTGACATGTATAAACAACAAATTTGTACTTCTACACATGCAATCTCTCATCTCTCGCTATTTTAATTGATTTAATTTTAAAATAATATTTTAATTTTAATTCATACATCAAATATTATCCACTACACGACTCGTATTAGAAAATCGATCCTAAAAAATTTCTTGTAAAGAAAAAGGCACATGCTGATCTATTGTTTTGGGTGTGGGTTCACGGAAATTCACTCTATTTCAAAGATCTAGTAGAATTTTTTTGTTTTCTAAAGGCTTAATAATATAGTGTTAGCTCTCTAATATTTTTAATAGTGAATCGTTTCTATGATCAGATATGAATTGTCCGTCTGTATATTCATTTGTTGATTTTTTCTCTGTGATATATCACCAAGTGAAATGGTAGTTATTGGCGGTTAAATCACTGGATTAAGTATTCCGGTCATATAAATTTAGCAAATTTCGTTTATGTTTCGGATTGTTGCCACGAACCCTTACCCTCTTGACCTTTGTCCGTTGATTGGCTAGCATGATCGTCACTAGAGACTGCACCTAAAGGGAGCACGACCCTCTTAGCTCCTTGTTGGGCCAAAGTTCAGAAATCTTAAACAACAGAGTTCAGAATTTTTAAACGAACGTTCACTTCGCACATCAGAACTCTTTAATGACGTAACAGATGTTGATTATGATCGAGGGGTCTATCACAAACCGTCATGACCAGCTCAGCTCTAAGGTGGCCGCTAAATTTCATATCATTTTAAGTAGTCCTCGATGAGCCACGTCAGACTCATCTAAATTCCCTTTATTTCCCTCATGGGCTTTTTCGTCATTCCGGTCATCTTCATAACTTCTTCCAAAGGAACCGCCGGTAACATATACCATGATCGACCCCCTTCTCTCTCACTAAATACACACCTTTTCTCTATCTAAAACTTTACGTTCGCCGGAACACCGTCGCCGGAGTTTCAATCTTCCTATGGCTCAGAAACGAGAGAAAGAGGAGACGGAGCTCAAGGTTCCTGAAGCTCTAACCATGTGTACACCGTCGATCGCAGCAGCTACATCTAAAATCTCCGCTTCCGATGACCACAGATCGTCTCCTAATAGATCGGATCTGAACACCGGTACCGTCGTTGATTCTAGATCAAGCTTCGATAGCTCTCCGGAAAGGTCGGATCTGCGTCAGAAGCCGCGTTCTCCGGCGGTTGAGACTTTAGAGGATGATTCCAGCAGAATTAAGAGGCGCGAGGTGAATCGGTGCTCAGGTTGCCGTAGAAAGGTTGGTTTGACGGGATTCAGATGTCGGTGCGGTGAGATGTTCTGCTCCGATCACAGGTACTCCGATCGGCATGATTGTTGCTACGATTACAAAGCGGCCGGTCGAGAGGCGATTGCTCGTGAAAATCCAGTTGTTAGAGCAGCGAAGATCCTTAAAGTGTAAAACCTATTAGAAAAAAACTTAAAACGACGTCGTTCAATCAATCAGTTTCCGATGAAGTATCGGCGGTGTTTTCCGGTGGGGATGAACGAAACGACATGTGAAAATTGTCAAATTCATACTAAGTTGAGGGTATTTTCGTCATGTTGATTTATTATGATAGTGAAAATTAATTCTTTGTTCGCGTGGATTTATCATTAAAGTTTTATTATTTTTATTATTTCACTTTTAATTCCAGGATGGCAAATGCAAGAAATTAAATAAAAAAAATAGAGAATAGTGTGATTTTGGATGTAAATTATGTCATAATTTTTATAACACGTCGTGCAAGTTGTGTGCCATGTGATCTTAAATTTCGGTGTCATGTTTATATAGTCTAATTTCACATATGAGATAATGAACCTAATTTCAAACCTACTCTTCGAACCCACGATGCTGATCCTACTTGTAGGGGTGTTTTTCGGTTCAGTTAACGGCTTGTTCGGTTCGGTTTGATCGATTTTTCTGAAAAAAATTTCCTAACCATTAACTGAACCGAACCGTATTTGAGAAATGGTTAACCGAGCTGAATTCAACCGAATTTAATTTGGTCCGTTTTCGGTTAAAACGGAACAAACTGAATTCAACCGAACAAACCGATTAAAAACTTAGTAAACCGATCCAAATAAACCGAATTCAACCGAACAAACTGAATTCAAGTATTCAACCAAATAAACCGAATTCAACCTTATATATTATTAATAAAAATATAAAACTAAATATGAATTCGGTTTCATCGGTTAACCGAACAAACCGAATTCAAAAAAATTTTGAAACCGTTAACCGAACCGAAAACCGGATTCGAAATTCAGATACGGTTAAGAACCGAACCGAATTTAGAATTCGATTCGGTTTTTCGGTTAAGTATATGGTTCAAATATCAGTTTTAAACGATTTTTGGCTATTTTGAACACCCCTACCTACTCGAACCAACCAAATCCACTTCACTGACAAAAAGATCAAGAAAACCATGAACCAGAACAGCATCATCTCAAGATTTCTTCATCATTCAAAACCCTAGACATCTTGTCGTTATTAAATTTGTCACCGAAAGTAGAAGAATCATCTTCAAAACTATTAAGATCAGTTATCGAAGATCAATCGTTGTCATACTTTATATGCCTAAATCTTTAAAATTACAAGTCTATAACAAAATATAACGTATATTTTCATAATCTTAATTAAAATAGAAAATATTCATTTTATCATATTTTAAATTATTTGTTTCATAAATATGTTTGAACATTAGACCATTAGACCAGTAACACAACTATTCTATATATTGATTGGTGTAACATAAAATAATTGTAAATAATTGATAGGTGTAAGAAGAAATAAAAATGTTAAACCTAACTCGACATGTTAAAAATTAAGCAAACACTTGGCTTGTTAAAGTCCAATGATTTGTTGATTTGTTGACATAGATAATACAAAATATATTGACAACCATTTTTTTACGTTTAATACCACCTAAGTCATTCAGCAAAGTTAGCCTAGTGGTTAAGTCTTGATAATTTCTCTTTGGCTAAGCCTTGGTCCTTTCTCAAGGCTCCTCCCCTCACCTGATATTTATTTAAATGTCATCAGTGAGACTTGAGCCATGATCTTCAAGGAGAAAGGACCACGGCTCAAGTCTCATTGATGACACTTTAATAAATACCAGGTGAGGAGATGAATATTGAGCTTAATCTCGTGTTCTTAACCATTGTGGAGCGAGAATTTACCTATTCCACGAGGTTCTTGCGTATTAGGGGGTAGTGTGCCACGATCGACGATCGAGGAGTCAGTCTTAGTTACCAACCGACAAGATAACTTAAGGTAGCATTACGACACCCTCTTTGATTCAAAAAAATACCACGTAAGTCAATATGTTATCCCTCATGATTGGACGCGAGTGGTGTCAGCTCTTAATCATCATTTGGAAGTAGGGCTGTTCAAAAAGCTCGCGGCTCGAGGCTCGGCTCGAGTCTCGCTCGAAAAAAGCTCGGCTCGAAAAAGGCTCGGCTCGAAAAAAGCTCGTTAAAAACGAGCCGAGCCCGAGCCAGGGTTGGCTCGGCTCGAGCTCGGCTCATGGCTCGACTCGTTGGCTCGGCTCGATTTTTAATATATTTATATATAATTATATATATATATATTAAATTATATACACACATATATATATTATATTACACACATACATATATATTATACATAATATATATATTTATATATATAAAACTATATGCACACATATATATTATATTACACACACATACATATATATTATAAATAATATATATACAATATCTTATATTCATATTTATATAATTATGCATATCATGTATAATATATATCTATACATACATATATATTGGATTTTATATATATTAGATTATATATATATATATATAAAGTGGAGGAAAAAAAACAAAAAAAAACGAGCTGGCTCGAGGCTCGAGGTTTTTTATGAGCCGAGCCCGAGCCAAGATTTTTGGCTCGAAAGAAATTTCGGCTCGGCTCGAGCTCGGCTCGAAAATCCACGAGCCGAGCTTGAGCTAGGCCTGGCTCGGCTCGGCTCGGCTCGATTACATCCCTATTTGGAAGTCTGGAACACCACCCCCTTGACGCATGAACAACAATCGTCAGAGTGGCCATAGAATAGATATTTGAGTAAATTGTCTGGATGTTTACGATCTACGCTTTATAAATTATTTATATTATCTCAAATCTTTAATCACTTGTAACTCATACAATATTGACGTCACTAAATTACACTCTCAAAAACCGTGTTATTTAAAATTTGGGACCATAAACAGGGACGGAGCTTGAATTTTTTGTGTAGGGGGCGACAATTAATATAAAATATTTAAGAAGAAAAACCAAAGGGGCCGGACTATATTAATATAAAATTTTCCGACTAAATCCTTATACATACATGCTTCTAAGCCGATAAACAGCAGGGGCCGGGCTCCCCCGGGCCTTCATTATCCTTCGTCCTTGACCATAAGAAAAATTTAATAAACCTATAAACAAGAGTATAATACCAACGTGATACAAGAACTATCTAAACAATTTACTCCAGTTTTTTTTTCTTTGTATCAACAATTTAGTCTAGATATATTTTTTTCTCTTTTATTCACAGTTCAAGATATTATCTTATATTCACCAACACATAACAGACTTACATAACACATCTAAATGAGTGTGAGTGTGATCATATCCATTATTTATATGACACTATATAACATTTTTTTTCCAACGATCAAACTCTTTCCAGCAAAAATTGTATAATCTACCTAATAAACAAACACTAATGAATCTATAAAATTAATCATGTATAGTAGGAGTTTCCAGGTTCTTAGTGACAACTTGGGTTCGAACCTTACTATATATGATACCAGACTATACCCCGTGTGTTACACGAATTTAATATAAAATAATAAATAGTTATAAAATGGTTAAAATGCCATTTGATATAAAATTTATAAAATGTCATTTTATATAAAATTATAAAATAATATTTTAATATTTAATATAAAATATTAAATAGTTAGTAATAAAAATTTATAAATTATAAGATTATATTTTAATATAAAATGGTTAAAATACGTATTAATGGTACTTTAAGTAATAAAATAACATCAAAAGCTTTATTTTTAAAAGAACTTAATTTTTAAAAAATTAATACAAAAAAATGTCATTTGTTTATAAAAAAAAAAACTATTCTTTAAAATCTATGTATTATAGGCTATTTTATTTTTAAATTTTTTTTAGAATACATGATTTTTAGAAAAAAAAAGGTTTCTAAAAAAATACCGATTTAAAAATTTCTAAAAAATATTGTTTTTTAGAAAAAAATAATATCTTAGAATTTATTAAAAGTGTTTTTTAATAAAATATTTATTTTATTTGATTATAAAACTTTTTACTATTAAAAAGATCAATAATATCATTAATATTATAATTATTGAATGTGAGAGTTAATATACTTATTTAATAAAAGTGAGGATTTAATGGGATGATAAAAAGCTGACAAGTGACACTATTGATATAAAATTACGAAAAGTGACAAACAATTTTTTTTTAAGATAGTAAGAAGTAACATTTTGATTGGATAGCCCATGACTATGATTGGGATCATTACACCACCGTTCTAACCTAACAAGATATTGAGACAAAATGTTACGCCTTAACCAAGGTGATCTCGGTGAGCTGTTTCACCCTTTTTTTGATCGGCGATAATCTTACATACCACGTATGTTATCTTAATAGGATTCACTGGGCAAAGGTAAGACACAACCACAAGATGTGTAGTTACCCCTTGGAATGGGTAAACCCTCACCCCCTGGTTCAGAACCTGAGATTTGTGACATCCGTCAATTTTCAAATTTGACATATTAACACTGTTAGTGTATTTAACGTTGACTATGTTGGAATTGTCAACAAATGTAATAATTAAATGCTTGTTCTCGTTTAAAGTTTAGCAACATTTGAAATGCATAGTGTGCATTTGGTAATTTTCGTGATTTCAACACCGTCTTACGCTAAACAATAAAAAACGAATATTTATGGCTAATCAGTAAATGAATTTAGCCAACATACTTAATTTAATAAGAAATAGTAATTCATAAGTAATTAATTTGAATTAACAAATAAAAACCATAAGATCACAATTTTACGCGTTAAGGTTCCAGACAACGGAAGATATATGTGTTTAGCCAGACAGACACAATATATCATATATCATTTAATATTATTATTAGTTACAAAAATTTAAATGTGTTAGTAAGTTTTAATATCTTAATAATTTACGAATAAAAATCGTTTATAAAATAATTATCTGGTACAACATTCAAATACTGTAATACTCAGAATGTACTTGTTTTAATCTGTAAATAACCACCATAATACCCAATATTTATTCCACCTTTCACCTACTCTTAGTTATAATAAGACAAATATAAAAGTATGACATGGTGTAAGGTTTTAAGGCTCATGTCACTTTCATATGACAAGAATTTTTAAAATCCTTACACATCTTTTATTTTTCTCCACTTAAACACACAACCCTCCCCCTTTTTCTCCCTTCATACGTCCACCACCACCACCATTCTTCTCACCACTTTCAAATTTTCATCTATCATCTTCCAAAGACCCATCCATCATTTCCCTTCAAGCTTTTGGCATTTTTGAAGAATTCTTGGCAC
Source organism: Mikania micrantha (assembly GCA_009363875.1). Taxonomy (NCBI): domain Eukaryota; kingdom Viridiplantae; phylum Streptophyta; class Magnoliopsida; order Asterales; family Asteraceae; genus Mikania; species Mikania micrantha. Next base: position 56,138,204 of record CM018687.1, on the reverse strand, counting down.
AATAAGAAGTAGTAGAATAAGAACATACTTCATCTTCTTCTAGTTTCCTTCTCTCAAAGGTATACCATCCATTGTATTTTACATTTACTCTTGGATGAATGAATGCATGCATATATAAATATATACATATACGAGTATGTGTGTAAGGATCTTATGTATACATGCATGCATATATACGTATATATATACACGTATGTATGTATGTATGTATGTGTGAGTATGATAAATATATATATATATATATATATGTATATGTATGCATATACACATATGAATCCAAGTTAGGAATAATCTAAAAACCATAGCTGAAGCCAAGGAATGATTTCACATTTTTAGTCCCATTACGTGGACGTTTGGTGGTTTAAAGCTTGGTGTAACTCTTATTAAGTAATAATCTTGCATTCCCATAATTCTGGCAGAATATTGTCATGACTTCAAAAAGTCATAAAATGGTCATGACAACCTCAAATAGAACAAACTCAAGTTCTATGACTAAGTTCACTGTTTTAGCTTTCCATGAACTACTTATAAAGCTTCTAACTTGTCACACCCCGGGCTCTCGGCGACCCGACCGCTGCGACCCGAATTGGTTTCATAGATTATACAGTCTCGGTCATAATTTATTATTTATTTTAATATGTTTCAGCAGAAGCATTGTTTCATGAATTCATAATTTTATAATTAATTCACATGCATGGATGTGAATTTCGTTTTCATAATTTACAAATGATTCATACGCATAGGTATGATAAACCAAATTTTCATCGTTTATAAATAACTTTTCAGGATTTAATAAAATTTCATATGCATAGATATGAACATCTCATTTTATTTTATTTTAAACCGAGTTTTTTTTTAAACATATATTTACATATTCCGGTTTACACTGTAATTGGAGGTATAACTCCAATAGCTCCTCGGTTTTGCCACAAGATATTTATTTTAGGCGTCATAGGCCCTAAACCTCTAATCTTGCTTCTGATTTGTCATTCATTATTACCTGAAAAGTTTTTGAAAATAAAACGTCAACATAATGTTGGTGAATACAAATAACATACTCGATATGTAAGCATAGCATATTCGGTACTTTAATCATAATTAATAGTGGCAATACTACACATTTAGCTGGTTATTTCACTGATCTATACAACCACTGCATACCCTGGCTTGTACTGTCACTGGTTAGAACATGAACAGCGGAGTGCGTCTTACAATTGTTCCCTCCAGCCCACAGCCCGTCACTGGTCAGGTTGCCTGCGGAGTACGTCATACGTATAACCTTCCAGCCCACGTTACCAGTCACGTATGGGAATTTCACCCATAACGTATACAATTTGCAAATCATACGTATACTAATAGCGTAAATGCTGGTCTAATAGTATCCCTTTATGCGTCAAAGTTAAACATACATGCTCATAAAAATTCATTTATAAATTTAAAAACAAGTTAGATGTATTCACCTGAATTTTTAGTTGACTGTGACAGCTTAAACTTCTCGATATAAATTTGGGCAGCGTTTCTGCTTAAATTATTCTTAAAATTATTCTGCGAGAAAGATTTATTTATTTATTATTATTATTAATATTATTATTATGATTCTTAAGATTAATATTATTATTATTTTACTACGATTATAATAATAATAATAATAATAATAATAATATTATTATTTTTTATTTTTATAATTTATTATTATTATTATTACGATGATGATTACAATTATTATTTAGTTTTAAGTAAAATAATTTTTTTTTTATATATACATAGGGTCGGAACTTAATCCTAACCCTATAAGTTAATATTATATTAAATTCTTAAATTTATAAGATTAACTAAGAATTTAGATAATATACCTAAACGAACCCACTCCTTAGTCTTGACTTGTATTTTGTTTAGCACCTCCTAGCATCCAGATCTTTTATATTCTTCTCAAATGTGTGTGTATATTGTATATGTATGTTAGATTTCTAATTGCAAATGAACGCTTATATATAGTCTTTTTAAAACGTGATGCCCAAGATTTCTGTAGATTAGGTTTTATATGTGCTATACAATGAATCATCGAAGTTCTATATGGCTTACACGTAGTTTCTTACTTCTGATTCATTTTACATTTGAATGTAAATGTTTCTATTATTTTATTATTATAATTAATTTAGCTCAAAATTTGTTTTTCTCTAATATCTTTTAAAATATAATGTTTTATAAAATTCTAAAAATACTGCTAGGACCGGGTCATTTTTCTCTACATTTTGACCTAAGTTTCGTTAAAAACGGAGAAAGTTTAATTATAATATATTTTATTAATTTTGAACGGTCTCCTATAACATTAACTAACCGAATAAGTGTGTCAAAAATTTTTAATAATCATTTTACTCGTTACTTAATAGTATGTAAGTGTCACATATATGTATATAATAACTAGATAATTAAAATTATAATATTGAACAATATATTTTATAAAAATAAATAGAATGTGTTACATAACTCAACTAAATTATACCTCAAACAGCCTTCACAATATTAGTGCGCGGATTTGTAGCCCCTGACTTGTGATGTTGTTTCGACCTATCTAAGTTCCGAATCATAAAAACTTTTCTAAATGAAAGTTGTTCATAACATCTTAAAATAATATACTGGGGAGTTTCATAATTTAAATTAAAGGTTTACTATGTCAAAAAAGAACCCAAACTCACTGGACTAAATCTGTTAAAACAGAAACTTCAAGATCTTATAATTGTGTGACTGTTTTGACCCATTTACAAGCACAATCATGAAAAGTTTTCTAAATGAAAGTTGTTCAAAACACTTTAAAATAGTAGACTTTGAAGTTTCATAATTTTATTCAAACGAATTCTATTTTTAAAGTTCATCCGAACAAGTCAGACATAATATGTCCAAAAGCAGTTTTATGAACTTAAACATTTTTACATAAATATTAATTATTTTCACATATATAACTGTGTATACATTTCATATACACACTTGAATGATGTGATATATGGGAGAATGTTCCCATAAAAAGTATTTTTTGCCTAAGAAGGCTAAGAAGGGTTTTCAAAAACACGAAAACCGACCCAAACAAACTCCGATTGAATTCATTTTTGCACCATTGAAACCGCTTGTTGAACCCTAAAACACAAACATTAAATTGTAAATAATAAACCCAAATACTAAAACCAAAACTTTAAAAACAAACCATAAACCTAAAGATAAAGCCTAAAAAGCCAAAAACCAATCCCTAAAATCTAAACTTTAAAATTGGTTATTAAAGCTAAAACTTAAAAGCTAATATTGTAGGGTTCGATGAGACGATTCCAACGCCATCAAAATGAGCTCAATCGGAGTTCGTTTAAGTCGGTTTTTGATGTTTTAAAATCTTTTTTAGCATTCTTAGACAAAATAGACTTTTTATTTGATCTTTACCCGTGATATATGTATATACTTGTAAATATATATTTATATATGTTGATATAATTTATGAGTTTTGAATGCTAAGCAAAATGGTAATTTTTCCAAACTGCGTCGTTATAATGACGAAATTTTTTATAAAATCCGACACTTAATAATTTCAAGGCATTATAAAATAATATTTCAAGTATAAGTTAAGACATAATTATTTCAATAAAATCTCGACAAATAAAACACAAACACAATCACATAAACTATAGTAGGTTAATAAACTCAAAAGAAGCTTGAGTAAGTCTTCGTATAAACTACAATCAAGAAGTCAATCATCAATCATACTATGTGAGTATTTATAAGCCTTTTTCATTTTTAAGCTTTGGCTGTAACATGTATGCATTATTCAAATTAAAATTCTATTTCCTTAAACTATGTGAAATTCTAATATATGTCTATGTGTATGATTCAATGCTATATGTGTTAAACTTTGTGGGTGCTATTCTAATTTCAATATTCTAGCATGATCACTAACTGTACAAGCCAACGGTAACGATGATAGATCTATTGGGTGACGCCCGTCCATCTTTTGACCCTATAGAGGGCATTTGGGTGATCGAAACCGCATTCTAATCTTGACTTGCGAGTCAAGTGTCTAGTCAACAAATGTCTCATCATGCACATGTTTATTCATACATGCTTAGATTCTACCATTGACATAAGATTTCACATTTTCAATCTATTACATATATTCAAACCTATGTCTACTCACCAACATATTTGTTGACTCTATTTTCATACATGTTGCAGGAAATGCAGTTTGAGTATTACAAGTCAATGCTACATGTAGGAAACTATGGACCTAGTGTAGTAATTGAAAACAATGCTTAAATTATGTTTTTGCTATGTTTGAAAACTATTTGATTTGAGCATGTATTGAATTTGGTATGATTAAATTATGCAACTTAATTAGCATCACGTGTTATAAACAGTCGTGTCGCGCCCCGACGTTACTCCGCCGTCGGTTGGGATGTGACAAAATTAAGCTTGGGTTTTATTCTTTTACTTAGATGTCCTTTAAATTGCCTCTGGCAAAGCTTGAAAGCTTGAACCTATGACTTCTCGGCAGGGCAATCTCTGAGAAATTAGGTGCCCTGTGCGAATGTTAAAAACGGGCCCTATGTGCGCGCACGCACACACACACAAACAAAAATTGACGATAATTAAAACAACAGTAAAAACAATATAAACAATATTGTTTTAGCAAAATGATGCATTTCAATGTTTCAAGTAATTAAATAAAACGTGACGTTCTTCTAGCATTTTTTGATGCAAACTTGTTGACTAAATCTCCATAATCCACATTGTCTAGTATCTCATTCTCAATAGTATAATTTTCAATTCATTAAGTATTTCTTAAGACATTATCGATCTTAAGTATGACTTCAATTTTGAAAAATTTCTTTCTACATATGCTACAATTACCGGAATAATCAACAGGATTCTATATGCAGTTGATGCATTTGAAAAACAATCGACTTGCTTCAAATATTTTAAATATATATAATTAAAAATTGAATTGTTATATTTGTTTGTTGTAAAATAAATTAAAATATATATAATATATACAATTTTTTAAAAAATTTAGGCCCCCTAAAAAATCGGGCCCTGTGCGGTCGCACCTCCCGCATATGCTCTAAGACCCCCTTGCTTCTCGGTCACAAGCTGAGATATTTCACCTAGTGTGGAATTTTGGGGATAGGGACATGTGCAATGTTTTGAAAACCGGACCAGACCGGCCGATTGGACCAAAAACCGGGAGGTCAGTCGGTCCAAAATCAACACGTGAACCGTGCTCAAGCGAACCGACCTATTGAGGCAGTTCACCAGTTCACTGGTCGGATAAGATTTTTTTTAACTTAAATCTAAAGAATGAAAAGTTAAAATATATCTTTGTTTTTTTTAACATGATTTATTTGTTTGAATATTAATTTAGTTTGTTTTAAAAGTGTTTTTAATTTTAGATATTTTTGAAATTTTTTTTATATTTATTATATTATCAGGTTCAACCAGCCTGACCAATAACCATTATAACATCCAGTTCAGTTATGAAAACATTGGACTTCTGATAAACCAGTCAACAATAATTCACTTTTTCCACTAGTTTATCTATATATTTAACATTGTTTATTAAAGAAATAAAATAAAATAAAATAAAAAATTAAAAAGAGTCAATAAAATTAAGACTGGTGGGTATGCCCGGGGAGTGGGCGTGAAGAGGGGAGTGGGAGGGCGTGGCACACCGCCCCCCTATGGCGTGAGTGGGCGTGGGAGTCCAAGGCGTGATCGGGGCAACGGCTTGAATGGGGGGAAAGAGACGTTGGGTGACCGTTGGAAGGGAGGTAAAAAATTTTTTTTTTTACCTATTTAACTCCACATTTCAAACATTCAACACAAAAAAATTTTCACTCTTCCCATTTCAAACTTATTAAATTTCTTAACCATAAAAATAGTTTCCATGGATCCCAACCAAAACCCAAATTACTATAACCCAAACACTCCACCTAACCGAAACCCGAACACGCCACCTCCGAATCGGTTCTTTAGCCCTTCTCCAATAAATCATTTTTTTGATTCAAACTGTTATCGACCGAATTTTGATTCAAGCCCACAACAAGGGTTTTACACATTCGCCGATTATGGTTCGAGTCAACAACCGCACAGGTTTGGTCAACTATCTCAGGATGAAGTTGTACCCGAGACCCAACCCACTACAAATGCCGGTCCAAGCACGCAACCAAAACAAAGGCGTAGACACAGAAAGAAACAAGTTGGGGATACCGAGCCCACTGTGGGAGGTTCATCCCGTCTAGAAAAATGGTCTCTGGAGGAGGAGTTTCAACTTACAAAAGCTTGGATCGATGTGTCGGAAGATCCAATTGTTGGTAATTACTTTCTTTTTAGTTTTTTAAAATTGTAATTTTTTTTTTATAAATTGTTAATATTTTTTTATAAATTGTTTATACGTCGTAACAAAAAAGGACCGGACTTTTGGAGTAAAATCCGAAGTCAATTTTTTCAAGCCATGGGGAGTATCATACAAACGATATGATCTCTAGCAAACGATATGATCTCTAGCCATGGCCTTGAAGTCATCCCAAGGCATTGACAAAGCTTCATCTCTGCCCTCGTCTGAACTTGGGCATTCCACCATGTTAGAGCCCGCTTGTTAAACGAGCCAGCAACATATCTCACCCTATGTTGATCAGGACAGCCACTGATATCGAGGGTTGTCTCTATTTTCTCAATCCACTGGATCAATCCAACGGCACCCTCACTGCTACTAAAACTAGGTGGCTTGCAACCTACAAAATTCTTGTAGGAGTAATCCTGATGATGGCGGGTGTTCCTGCTGCCTTCTCCAAACGAGTTGGCGTTGTTGTTACTGTTGTTGCTATTGACCATGTTCATCATCTTCGGGATTACATCCCTCAGTTGGCTAGTCAGTAGAGTGGCTAGTGCGATAGTAGCAGGATCCAACTGATAGACAGGTGGCGGCGGAGGAGGAGGTGGTTTGTGTAGGAGAATCAGGGTGGTGTCGGTGTCAAAGAGCGCGGTGCTGAATCATTGGTGGCAGTGGCAGTAAAGCTGGTTGTCTCCTAGGTGGCATTCTGATCATAACCGAAAGAAAATCGGTTAGTGCAGTGATCAGAAGCAGAAGACACATGCAAATAAAATCCTATGATATATGATTTCTACATGAGGGTCCCTAGGTTATAGTCTAGGCCAAACCGTTTTAAGTAATATGACCTATATTTTTCTATAACCCTGGCTCTGATACCAATCTGTCACACCCCGAGCCGGCAGGCTGGATCGATTTTCCCGCCGGGCGGAAGGTTCCCGGGGCGCGATATCGTTTGATAATTGAATTGATCAGATTGTTTGCATAGCACATGATATATAATTGAGAAATGCTAACATGACAATGATATAGAATTACAAAGTTAAATTACAATGTATCGTTCATAATTTAACCAAGTAAATCTATCCAAAAGAATCAATGTGTTTATATCTTGTAACTGTACAAGATCTACAAAATATGATTCATTGTTTTTGTCATTCCAAAAGTATGATCACACAAAATGTAGCTAGGTTTTCTAAAAGTCCACTAGTTATGTTCTTGATATCTGGTGACTAAACATGTTCGTCACCTGAGAAAACATGCAATTAAACAAAGTCAACACTAGGTTGGTGAGTTCATAAATTTGGAATATTGAAAAAGTTGAATTGTTCATACACACAATCACAATGTCATAATTGATACTTGTAATTATCGATTCATCTGTTCCACCCAATGGCCTCTCCTTAGTTATATATACAAGTAGTATTTCACTCAACCAAGTATGCTTATATATAGGGCATACGAAAGGGTCAAGCCAGACGCCATCCCACCACATACTCAATCAAGTTCCACACTACTTGTAATACAACTAAGGATATCCATTTTCATCTCCCGTATGTTTAACTTGTTCGATATGTATTCATCTATTTATCATATGTAGAATAATAAGTTTAGAGGGGGTTAGTCATCAAACCGAAGTATTGATACACCCTCATTGTATTAAGGAAGTTAGATTAATATCATCAGATCCTTGTATTATTCTAATACTTGAGGGGTTAACTATTGACCACTTTTAAAGATTAAGAGTGTTCGTTAACCATTGTTAGTTTTTCTCAACTTGTAGCGCATAGAGCCTAAAAGGAATCCATTGTAATCCTCACATAATCAGAGTACAATGCATCCGATTTACCTCTACCGCCTTGTATGTCCTTAGGCCTCAACGAAATCTATTACTAGTAGTGTAACATGAGAGAAGATCACTTTCTCAATCTACTAGTCAATAGGATTTCTGCTGGATTAATTACAATTTCACTGCAGATTAATATCACCATGTGTCGCTTTCCAGAACCTGACTTGCGTTGCCCTGTCACCGGTCATACGTTACCGGCCAATGTATCAATACGATCAACATACTAACCCTACAAGCTAGAGGTTTGTCAAACCTATGGTACCACTATGCTATCGTCGGTTTAGTCACGTCAAACTAACTGGTCAGCGATTTATAAGGGGCTTACAGTGATCAAAATAAGTACATGGCACATGATTGAAATGATATAATGCAGACAGTTCAATGGTAATCAATTGTATTGCGTGTTCACAGTGAGTGTATTGTTCTCAATGTTATATGTTCTCATTGTTATTAACAAAGTTGAATAAGAACTTGTCTTATTACAATTATGTTAATTATTGTGTGAATGATGTTGTTATCATGAATTTACATTATCATGATTATCATTCCTCGTTATTCCATATAGTCACTGTGACAACTAGTACCCGACCGCCCGGCAAGTCCGTACGGTATGTGTACTTGCATACAGTAACTATGTGTACATACGTATTTGTGAACAGTTTTTGTATTAACAGGATTCTAAATACAAGAAAGTTGTACGTTTTTCGTGTAAACTTAAATACATTAAGTACAACGTACATTAGAAACATTAGTTGTGTTATTAAGTGAAAACTTAATTACAGTTAACACACAAAACATGAGAAACAACGGTGTTCAAACAATTATCAGAAACAAATCGGTTGCGATCTGAGTTCCATAGATGACAGGAATCAGATGGCCGACAATTCAATGTGAATACAAGATGAAAACAGGATGTTTAGTTGAGTCCGACAGTGAGGAAACACAATCTAAACATAAACTGCAGTGTCATTTCAGAATAACGAACTGACAGTGTGTTTGCGTGGGTGACGATTCACACAAACATATCTGTGAGTTTAACGTTCTGAAATGATGACTGGAAAGTAGAAAACAAAAGTCGGAAAGCAAAACCATTGTCGTGTTCGTTCGAATGACGATTCGAACGAATACGCGCGATGGTAACGCAATTCGACGAAACGAAAAAGAATTACGACACGAAACGAATTTTAAATTAATTAAATAAAATAATAAACATTTTTACAATTTTGAAACTCATCAAATTAATTAAATTAACAATTTTATCTATTTAAAATAAATTACGCGTAATTTTCCGGATACGCGACGAAAACGCGAACCGAGCAACCGAAACGGACCCGAACACCCCGCGTGATATAAAAACCTTAAGTAAGCATTATTTTCTCATTTATCATCTTCATCTCTCTCTCTCTTCAAAATTTCCGGCCAAGAAATCCTCCACCATTGTTACACCTTCAAATGCTCATAACTTCCTCAAATCTTCACCGATTTGAGTGATTTTCGAACCCACGCGTAGCCCTCGACGTTCTCAACACAAAAGTACAACGGATCTTGTGATTTCTCCAGCCAAATCGAAGGTAATCACGTGTTAAAGTGCTGAAAATAGGGGTTTTAGTCTTGGTTCGACTAACACACACATCTAGCCGGTTCCTAGTAGTCTATCTTGAGCCATACACTCTCGAAAACCATTCAGGTTCAGCATTGGTGTGAGGACTTCACCATGGGTTCGACATCGGCTAGGTGATGAGGGCGAGACTGAAGCAGGTTCGTGGCTCAAAGTCGAACGTGTAACCATGGCCGAACCCTTTGCTTCACTAACCCACCTCCACAGTGCCGAACTCTCCTATTCAGCAGGCGAACCATGAGGGATGAACGAACCTTTGTCATCTCAGAGGTCTCCTCGAACGAACCCTGCTGCTTCATGGATCCCCGAACTATTCATGGCTGCGAACCAGTGGTTCCGAACCTTCTGCACGAGCCCAGCCGAAACCATGCATCTCCGGCGAACCCCTTTAAAGACCCACGAACCCTAGCCGATCCCTAGAGCTGTGATGTCGCGAACCCACAAGCCTCCCGAACCATGCTGCTGCTACGAACCATTTTCAGCCGAATCTTTTGCAGGCACCGAACCATGGTGGCGAACCATGGGGAAGGTTTTGCTCACGAACCATGGAACTATGAACGAACCTTGATGCCATGAACCTAGCCGAAGCTTTCATATGAAACCTTGCTGCCGAACCCTTTCATCAGACATGTCCGGTTGAGAACCACTAGGCTCAATTCTGTTTCGATCCATGTGGTACACTGTTAGCACCACACGAATTATCTTGGCCCAAGATCAACCACAGTTAGCAGCCCAACATGATACTGGGCCTACGAACCTTTAAATAATCGGCTAAGTGTAACAGATTAGGTGCAATTCGGCCCAATGACAACATGACCAGCCTAATAGCTTATCACCCTCGGCCCACACTTATCTCACCGGCCCAACTCCTTAGCCCCTTAGCCGGCCCAACTTCATTCCTTTGGCCCACAAACTTTCGAATAAGATATGGGCTAGATGCAATTCCATTCGGCCCAACACAATTTTAGTTGGCCCATTTACTATACCCAAGGGACCCCAAAGTAACTAGACTAATTAAATGTTATTCGCCCAAGCAATAATATGGTTTTCAAGAAATGAGAAGATTTCTTAGGAGATTTGATATTAAAGGGATTAACAAGTAATTTCAAAGTGTCAAAGACAAATAAATAAGGAAAAACACAAGCTATGTTACAAGATGCAAAGGGTTACTAACCTTTACTTGAAACCTAAACTTTATACCTAAAACCTTATTTCATCATCATATCGAAGTATGAAATATTAAAATACCACAAACTTACAGGGCCGAATAAAGACCACGACTCACGGGTGTTAGCCAATTCTTGGGCTAACACATATACACACACAAATTTCAATAATTATTACTAATGGGTCAAAAAACAACGTGTAAACAATACAGGAGCGTGAAAACTACAACAAGAACAACAAAGAGCGCGTGTCTTCTTTCTTTTAAGCTAAGTCAACCCTACTACTACAAGGTGAGTTCATATGCCCCTTTTACTTTAATCTTTACTGATTTTAACTCTCGGGGCTGAGAAACATGCTTTACTTTTAATTACTTAAAAGTTTTGCTTACATATTGTTAATACTTTGATTAGTTGATATTAAAATTGTTTATTATCATAAATCATTGTATGCATGCTTGTTTGAATTCAAGAATACAGGAAAGATAAGATGATGATGATATTATAATATCATAACTCATCGATACAATAGAATAACTTAGTAGTAAGTTAACTCTTACAACACTTAGTTATTCTTACAAGAAATGACATTACAACAATTACAAGGAAAAATGATGACATGATTTCATGAACATAACACAAGAATGATATAAAGATAATATATCTTTATTTCATCATTCAATACAAGAGTTAAATAAGTGTATTAAGACTAGCTCTTATAGCACTTAACTTTACAACTCAACACATATTACAAGAAGAACAAGGAACATGGAATGATAATCATGATAACATAATCTCATGATAACAACATCATTCACTCAATTAATTAACATAACTTAATAAGACTAGTTCTTATTTAACTTTGTTAATATCACGGAGAACATATTACAATGAGAACAAGAGTACAAGTGAATACAATTACAATTAGTTACATTTGACTGTTTGCATTATATCACTTCAATCATGTGCCAATTTGTTCAAGTGATCATGTAAGTCCCTTAAATTCGCTGACCAGTTAGTTTGACGTGACTAAACCGACGATAGCATAGTGGTACCATAGGTTTGACAAACCTCTAGCATGTAGGGCTAGTATGTTGATCGTAACAATTCATTGGCCGGTAACGTATGACCGGTGACAGGGCGACCTCAAGTCAGGTTCTGGTAAGCGACACATGGTGATATTAATCTACAGTGATAAGTAATTAATCCAGCGAAAACCCTATTGACTAGTAGGTTGAGAAGGTGATCTGCTCTCATGTTACACTACTAGTAATAGATTTCGTTGAGGACAATAGACATGCAAAGTGATAGAGATAAATCGGATGCATTGAAATCTGATTACGTGAGGATTTCAATGGATTCCTTTTAGGCTCTATGCACTATGGTTCAAGAACAAGTTGCAAGGGGTTAACTCACACTCTTAATATTTAATAGAGTATCATCAGTTAACCCACCTCAAGTATAGAATAATACAAGGACAGGATTATATTAATCTAAAACTCCTTAATACATCGAGGGTTATCAATACTCGGTTTGATAATTAAACCCCATACAATATATTATTCTATCATCAATACAATAACTGAATACATATCAATGGAGATGAATAAGCGGGGAAATGGATATCTTTAGTTGTATCGCAAGTGTGGTGTGGAACTTGACTGAGTATGTGGTGGGATAGCGTCTGGGCTTGACCCTTTCAGGATTCCCTATATATAAGCATACTTGATCAGGTGATACATTACTTGTACATATAACTAAGGAGAGGTCATTGGGTGGTACAGATGAAACAAGTATTACAAGTAACAAGTATGACATTGTGGATGTGTGCATGATCAATTCAATGGTTTTCAATTTACTTACTTATGAACTCACCAACCTAGTGTTGACTTTGTTTAAATGCATGTTTTCTCAGGTGACGGACAGGTGTAGATACAAATGTGCAAGTGTTAAGCTAGTGGACTTATAGGAGACCTAGCTTACTTTTGATTGCATACTTTTGGATGACAAAACAGTGAATCACTTTTGTATATCTTGTACAGTTCAAGATATAAACTCATTGATTCTTTTTGATTAGATTACTTAGTTAAATTATGATGTACAATGTAATTTAACTTTGTAATTCTATTTCATGTCATGATTAGCATTTCTCATTATATCTCATGTGCTATGTAAACAATCTGATCATTTGATTATCACTCAAAGATATCGCGCCCCGGGAACCTTCCGCCCGACGGGAAAACACGATCCGTTCCCGCCGGCCCGGGGGGTGTGACAGATTGGTATCAGAGCCATGGTTATAGAGAAAAATAGGTCATATTACATAACGGTTTGGCCTAGACTATAACCTAGGGACCCTCATGTAGAATTATGTGACATAAGATATTATTTGCATATGCTTTCTGCATCTGATCACTGCACTAACCGATTTTCCTCGGTTATGATCAGAATGCCGCCCAGGAAGAAACCAACCACGCAGACTTCAGCACCACACTCCTCGACACCAACACCACCTGACTCTCCTCCACATTCACCACCACCTCCACCTCCTCCTCCGCACTCTCCACCACCAGGCTCAAGCAATGTTCAGATGATAGATCCTGCTACTATCGCTTAGCAACCCCTGAGTACTCAACTGACCAGCCAGCTGAAAGATGTCATCCCAGAAATGATAAACAAGATTCAAGGCCACAGCAACGTTTCTGGCCATACTACAGGAGAGGCTAGTGGAACCACTAGTCATACTTCGGAATACTCCTACAAGTCTTTTGTAGGATGAAACCCCCAAGTTTCACAGGAGTCGAAGGGCTGTTGGACTGATCCAATGGCTAGAAAAGATGGAGAACACTCTGGACATTAGCAACTGTCCAGAACACCATAAAGTTCGCTATGCAGCTGGTTCATTCAGCAAGCGAGCACTGACATGGTGGAATGCTCAGATTCGAGCAAAGGGAAGAGATGAGGCGATGGCGATGCCGTGGGCAGAATTTAAGCTTCTTTGAGGAACGAATTCTGTCCGAAACACGAACTGCAACTGCTGGAAACGGAACTCTCGAACCATGTGATGAAGGGGGCTGATCATATGACCTTCACCACTCGCTATCATGAGTTGGTAGCTTTGGTGCCAGAAATGGTACCAACATTGGAAAAGCTGATTGACCGTTATGTGGCGGGATTACCTTCTTGCATCCAAAGTATCGTGTTGGCTGCTTATCCTGCTACTTTGGAGGCTGCTATCTCCCTCTCAGCTAAACTTACCAAGGTGATGGTAAAGTCTGGAGTTTTAAAGGATGGGGCTGAAACATCCAAAGTTGGAACTTCCAAGAAGTCGGATAAACGTCCGGCTAAGAAACAAAAAGTGGCAAGGAACTTTGCTGCCACTACTCAGGCTCCAATGTTTAATCAGCCACCACCACTGCAAGTCAGAAAGCCCTACACTGGCACTGCACCTTTGTGCAACACTTGGCAGTACCATCACGCGCCAAACTCTCAGTGCATGCAATGCACAAACTGTGGAAAGTTTGGCCACTGGGCAAATCGTTGCAGGAGCACGGGCGCTCCAAACAGAAACAACAACGCAGCTAGCTACTGCTGCTGCTGCTGCTGCAATCCTAGGTCTTGCTACAACTGTGGTGAACCAGGCCATTTCTCTCGAGATTGTCCCAAGAGGAACCAACAAAGGCTCAAGCACCAAGAGGAGACGAGCCTTTCAGATCGGAGTGCTGCTGCTCGTCAAGACCCGAATGTGGTCACGGGTACATTTCTCTTATCTGACTTCTATGCATCCATATTATTTGACACTGGTGCGGATCAGAGTTTCATCTCATCCGATTTTGCATGCCATCTTAATTATGTTAAGGAACTGTTAGACTCCCCTTATACTATTGAGATAGCAAATGGCAAACAGATTACAGTAGACACTATATTAGGAATTGCCCATTGACACTTAGCGATCATACATTTTCCATCGACTTGATACCGATGGAGCTGGGTAGTTTCGACATCATCATCGGAATGGATTGGCTATCTCTTAATAGAGTTGAGTTCATCTGTTCCGATAAACTACTACGCATTCCTGTGGAGAACAATGAAGTCTTTGGAAATTCGTGGAGACCAAGCGAAACGCAGTGTCAAGATAATATCGTGCATGAAGGCTCGCAAGTGCTTACGAAAACAATGCGTTGCATTTCTAGCTCACGTGATTCAGAAAGACAAGAAGGATATAAAGATTCAAGATGTACCAATTGTGAGAGACTTTGCAGAAGTCTTTCCGGATGACTTACCGGGACTGCCACCCGAGAGATCGGTGCAGTTCCGAATCGATTTGATTCCGGGAGCAACTCCGTAGCTAAGTCTCCTTACAGACTCGCACCATCGGAGATGCAAGAGTTGTCCAACCAATTGCAAGAAACTACTCGATAAAGGATTCATCCGACCGAGCTTTTCCCCGTGGGGAGCTCCGGTTCTTTTTGTCAAAAAGAAGGATGGAACTTTCAGGATGTGCATTGATTATCGAGAACTCAACAAACTCACCATCAAGAATCGGTACCCGTTACCGAGGATTGATGATTTGTTTGATCAGTTACAGGAGCACAGTACTTTTCAAAGATAGACCTGAGATCAGGTTATCATCAGCTCCGGATTCAAGAAGAAGACATACCAAAGACGGCTTTTCGTACCCGATATGGTCATTACGAATTTATGGTGATGCCATTCGGATTGACGAACGCACCGGCTGTGTTCATGGACTTAATGAACGGGTGTGCAAGCCGTATCTGGATCAGTTTGTTATCGTCTTATTGATGATATACTGATTTATTCAAGAACGAGAAGAACACGAGCCAACACCTCAAGACAGTTTTGGAGCTTCTGAAAGAGAACAACTCTATGCCAAATTCTCCAAGTGTGAATTTGGTTAAGAGAAGTTCAGTTTTGGGTCACGTGATTAACAGTGATGGTATTCACGTGGATCCTGCCAAGATAGAAGCAATCAAGAACTGGGATGTGCCTACAACACCAACGGAGATCCGATCATTCTGGATTGGCAGGTTATTACAGGAGATTCATTTCGAATTTCTCTAAGATAGCCTTGCCTCTCACCAAGCTCACACAGAGAGAAGTTGAACCTTTTGTGTGGACTCAGAAACCAGGAAGAGGCATTCCAGACACTGAAACAAAGATTGTGCAATGCTCCAATCTTAACACTCCCAGAAGGCAATGATGACTTTGTAGTTATTGTGATGCTTCCCATCAGGGGACTCGGATGTGTTTTGATGCAACGAGACAAAGTCATTGCTTAGCCTCACGACAGCTGAAGAAGATACACGAGAAGAATTACACAACACACGATCTTGAACTGGGAGCTGTTGTTTTTGCACTAAAGATTTGGAGACACTACCTTTACGGTACCAAATGCACTATCTTCACAGATCACAAAAGCCTACAACACATATTTGATCAGAAGGAGCTTAACATGAGACAGAGACGTTGGGTTGAGCTCCTGAACGATTACGATTGTGTGATCAAATACCATCCGGGCAAAGCAAATGTTGTTGCAGATGCTTTGAGCCGGAAGGAAAGAGTCAAACCCTTACGCGTTCGCGCAATGGGAATGACTGTGCAAACCAGTTTGAGAGATCACATTCTACAAGCACAACAAGAAGAAGTGAGTGGCAAGAGACAATCTGAAACGCGAAGCTCGACTGTGGAGCGAGAAACACTTCAAGACAAAGAAGATGGAGAGTTATCTATTATCTAGATCGTGTTTGGATTCCAGCAGTAGATGAACTTCGAACACTCATTTTTGACGAGGCACACAAGACACGTTACTCAGTTCATCCTGGTGCCGATAAGATGTACCAAGATCTTAGGTCGTTTTATTGGTGGCCGGGCATGAAGAAAGACATTGCCACTTATGTCGGCAAATGCCTCACATGTGCCAAAGTCAAAGCCGAAAACCAGAAAACTTCGGGTTTGCTGGACAACCAGAGATACCACAATGGAAGTGGGAACAAATAGCTATGGATTTCATTACCAAGCTACCCCGCACTTCCAGCGGATACGATTCTATTTGGGTCATCATTGATCGATTGACCAAGTCCGCACACTTCTTGCCGATCAGAGAGACATACAAGATGGAGAGAAACTAGCAAGACTATACATTGATGAAATAGTAGTTAGCACGGGGTGCCATGTCTATTATTTCGACCGGGACAGTCGATTTACTTCGCGGGTTCTGGCAATCATTGCAACAATCCTTAGGGACAAGTGTTAACTTGAGCACTGCTTATCATCCACAAACGGATGGACAAAGCGAACGCACCATTCAAACCCTAGAGGATATGTTGAGAACATGCATCCTAGACTTCGGTGGAAGTTGGGACACACACTTACCTCTCATTGAGTTCTCCTACAAACAATAGCTACCACAGCAGCATGGATGTGCTCCTTTTGAAGCACTTTATGGTAGAAAAATGTCGGTCTCCAATTTGTGGACCGAAGTAGGAGACAACAGAATCAGGGCCTGAACTTATTCAGGAAACTACTGATAAGATTGCCCGATACAACAACGATTACAAGCAACACGTAGCCGCCAAAAGAGTTACGCAGACAAACGGCGCAAGCCTTTGGAATTCGATGTGGTGACGAGTCATGTGTGAAAGTGTCCCCATGGAAAGGCGTAGTTCGTTTGGGGCTAAAGGCAAGCTAGCACCTAGGTATGTCGGACCGTTTGAGATTACTCAACGCATAGGTCTGTGTGGCATACAGACTCAGACTCCCTGAGGAACTCAGTGGAGTACACGATGTGTTTCATGTATCAAATCTCAAAAGGTGCTAGCAGACGAGTCATTGATCATACCATGGAATGGAAGAAATACAAGTTGATGAGCAATTACATTCATTGAAGAACCTGTAGAGATTATGGAACGTGAAGTTAAGAAACTGAAGCGTAGCCGTATCCCTATTGTAAAGGTTCGATGGAACTCCAAGCGTGGACCAGAATTTACTTGGGGAACGCGAGGGACAACATGAAAGCCAAGTATCCCCACCTGTTCGAGAAATAAAGACCGATCTTATGCTTAAATTTCGGGACGAAATTTCTTTAACAAGGGAGACTGTGACAACTAGTACGCCGACGCCCGGCAAGTCCGTACGGTATGTGTACTTGCATTACAGTACTATGTGTACATACGTATTTGTGAACAGTTTTGGTATTAACAGGATTCTAAATACAAGAACAGTTGTACGTATTTTCGTGTAAACTTAAATACATTAAGTACAACGTACATTAGAAACATTAGTTGTGTTTATTAAGTGAAACTTAATTACAGTTAACACAACAAAACATGAGAAACAACGGTGTTTCAAACAATATCAAAACAAATCGGTTGCGATCTGAGTTCCATAGATGACAGGAATCAGATGGCCGACAATTCAATGTGAATACAAGATGAAAACAGGATGTTTAGTTTAGTGAGTCCGACAGTGAGGAAACACAATCTAAA